>CM061067.1:112754192-115154192 GCA_030762895.1 Sophora flavescens | reverse complement strand
TAAATTTTTTTTAATGAAAACCAGTTTAGCGACCGAATTAGAAACCAATAATTCGGTCGCTAAACTTTATTTAACATTAACAGATGTGGTATGGCGACCGAAAATCCGTCGCTAATATAAGGTAATAGTGACCAAAATTAGCGATCGAAATAGCAACCGATTATCGGTCGCTAAAAATGGTTACCTAAACAATGCGACCAATCAAATAGCGACCGTTTTTCTTATTTAGTGACCGAAATTACGGTCGCCATTTAGCGACCGAAATATTAATCCGGTCGCTAAAAGCTTAGCGACCAAGTATTCAGCTACCACCATTAATCGGTCGCTAATTCGGTCGCTAAAATAGATAGCGACCGATTTACATAGTTTAGCGACCGAATATGCCGGTCGCTAAACATGTGTTTTTTGTAGTGAGTCCTGGATGCATCAAAGGTTAAAACCGAAGGCTTTAGGTTAACACAATGGCTTAACTCGGCTAAGGGGTCAACCACATCAACACAAGGATGCTGAGCCAGGAAATCTGCTAGGGCTTGCCCCTTTACTGCCCTAATAGGCACATATTTCAATGCATAAGCACTTAGCTTGATGGCCCACTTCATCAAACGTCCTTGTAAGACGAGCCTATGTAGCAAGTACTTTACGATGTCAATTTTACACACCACCTGATCCTCTCTCGGCAAGAGGTAATATTCTAGCTTGGTGCACGCATGAAAAAGAGATAAACATAGCTTTTCTATGGGAGTATATCTTGTCTCGGGATCATTGAGAAATCGGATAAGATAATATATGGATCTTTCGTTTCCATCTTCATTATCCTATGCTAATAGGCAGTCAATTGACTCTGGGGCAGTTGATATATGTAACTTTAATGGCCTCCCCGACTCTGGTGGAACCAACACCGGAGGACTAGCTAAGCATTGCTTTACTTGCTCGAAAACAAGTTGTTGCTCTTTTCCCCCATACCATTTCATCTGCATCTTTTAATTTTAATAATGGAGAAAAAGCCTTCAGCTTACCAACCGAATTTGAAATAAACCTTCTTAAAAAATTAATTTTTCCAATCAGGCTTTACAACTCCTTTTTATTCTGAGGAGGTCTTGCTTCCAAAATGTCTTTGGCCTTGTTTTTATCTATTTCAATCCCATGTTTATGCACTAGAAAACCCAAAAAGTTTCCAGCCGATACGCCAAAAGAGCATTGTAACACCCTACTTTTTATTTTCCGATTTTTATTTTTTCAGTAAAAATATTTTTGCTGTATTAACCGGTATAAATGTATTTATTTATATTTTTATACGAGTTCATGGAGATTGATTTTTATGAAATAAAAATCATATCCATATTCTATCTTAGGGTAGAAGCTTACGATAAAAATTTGGGTTGAAAATTCAGACGGAACCCGGTCTGCGTTTTCACTGACAGTATAATTTTACTGAGCAGAAAACCTAATTTTGACTCGTGAACGAAATGGTTTATATTTAAATCATATTTCTAACGAGTTTGGTTGTTTTGAAAATTTTCAACCGAAAATAAAATATTACGCTTTTTACGGGCGCAAAACCCTAATCGGGAAACCGACGGAGTCGAGAAGGGAAGTGCAGAGACCTGTCAAGAGATCGGGACAACGATTCATACATGATGACTCATGGAGGATGAGTCACCAAGCATTTATGAGCATTAAATGCAAGTAATCATGACATTTAGGTAAAAAGACCAAAATACCCCCAAGCTTTCGCGGGTATTAACAAGACGCGTCTACGCACTCTTAACCACTCATTTTATGTGGTTGAAAACCTCCCACATCTCTCCAATTTCGTGAATCCACCTCCAATAAATCTTACCTATTTCATTTTGCTTTCGTTTCATTATTTTCCTATCAAAAACCGAAATCGGGTAAACGACGGAGCTGCGTACGGAATTTCCGGGAACCGCTAATGGATAAGATCGATGACTCGTTGGTGAGTCATCTTGTGTGGCCCAAAATCAGCCACACCTCCATCAAATGTGAGCCACATATTATTAACCATGGTTAGCTAAAATAACCTTAGTTAAGTTAATTATAACCTTAGTTAAGTTAATTATAACCTTAGTTAAGCTTATATTAATTTAATAATCACAAAACCCATTAAACCAATTCCTTTTAACCAAACAAGGCATAAGATTACTCCTATAAATACCCCAAAACCGTGGCCTCCCTCACCATTTCACTCATCTTCTTCATTCTCTTCATCTTCCCCACCAACTAAGTTACAAAACCCTAAGAACACCGAATTCCCACCAAACATATGACCCTCTTACTTTCTGAAACTCGGAAAACACTCAACATAAAAATTGTTCCTCTTTCTCTCTTCTTTCCAACAAGCTAAAGATCATCAAAAACGTATAAGTGGATTGGGAGAAAGGCTCAAAATACAGAAACTACCCAGAATTCCCAGCAACCCACGAAACAGCATAAAGAAGGCCCTTTTCACCCCTGTTATGATCCGAACCAAATGAAACCTTAAACACCAAAGTTGTTCCTTTTCTTCTTATCTTTCTATCAAGCCAAAGTTCGTAATTTTTGGATGAGTATATTGTGAGATACACTCACAATACCATCACACCCTCAAGCTGTCCAGTTTTCAACATAGTGAAGGTTGATCATTTTCTTCATTTCTTCAATCTTCAAGAGGCAAAAGCTCATCTCCTTGATCATATAAGCTTTCATATTCATGTATTTATCATGTTTATGCCATGAATCATATTTTTCCATTCCTAGATCTAGAACTTCAAATAATTCTAGAAAATTGTAGAAAAATCCTTTTAATGTGAAACCAATTTCTATGATCTTGTGATGTCTTCCACTTTCATTATCCAAGAGCTTGAATCCAACTAAATTTCCTAGCCTATTTTCCTAATATGGGCCGAAACCCTAACCCTAAAGGTTAGAGGATTTTGTTTCAAATTTTAGTCTTGTAATAAGTAATCTATGTTAGTTAAGACTCTAGTAACTATGATCCAAAATTTAGCATTAAGAAGATAATCCTAAACCTATTTTCTAAGTCTTGACCGAACCTAGCCCTAAAGTGTCATAGATGGTTGTTAGTTGATTAATTATAGTTATGTTGTTTGGTTGAAGGTGTTTGTGTTAACTCGTGGCGGGATAACGAGGATCGTCGTGTACGTGTTTCCGGTGAAAACTCAGGTGGGGAAAAGAATCAACCTATCGTCGGAATCGATAAGTAGTATATTATATGATAATTGTGTAGGGCGACCTAAACCCTACTAGTAGTCGAGTAATCGACAAGACCAAAATCCCATTGGAAACCTTTTCTGTAAAACCAATGGTGATTCGGGGATTGTAGGTTTATCGACATTAAGTTGATTTTAAGTATTTGAGGATGTTTGATTTTATGTTATCAAATTTACTGTGATACGCTGGTTGAGGTATTCCATCTGCATGTGACGTATTATTTCGGTGTTTGAATATTTATATGATATTGAGATATTTGAATATTTTCTGATGTTATGTTATGCATGATCTGCCTGTTTTTAAATATTGTGCTTAGATGATTTTTAAGTAAGGATATGTGTTGTTCGGGAGATGATTGTTTGGGTGAGAGAATGAATTGACTTAGAGGTGCTTAGCTAAATTAAATTATCTAAATGAGGAGATGTGACATAGAATGCAAGTGGAGGTTGTGAGGAAGAGTTTGAGGTACTAGGTTGCTATTGATAAAAGTCAGTGAGAATTATATCGTGCTTATGCACTATTTCCTATGAGAGATTAGGGAATAGGGGCGCACCTAGTTATTATTTATTATATGCTTATGTGCTATTTCCAATGGGGAAATAGTGACGCATATCGTGCTTATGCACTATTTCCTATGAGAGATTAGGGAATAGGGGCGCACCTAGTTATTATTTATTATATGCTTATGTACTATTTCCAATGGGGAAATAGTGACGCATATCGTGCTTATGCACTATTTCCTATGAGAGATTAGGGAATAGGGGCGCACCTAGTTATTATTTATTATATGCTTATGTGCTATTTCAAATGGGGAAATAGTGACGCATATCGTGCTTATGCACTATTTCCTATGAGAGAGTAGGGAATAGGGGCGCACCGAGTTATTATTTATTATATGCTTATGTGCTATTTTCAATGGGGGAAATAGTGACGCATACTGTGCTTATGCACTATTGCCTGTGAGAGATACAGGAATAGGGGCGCACTGAGTTTTGACCCTAAATAGTTCTGGACTACTTGACTAATGTGACGAGGAGTGAAGATGACCACATCGAGATTAAGTTTTAGTTGCATGGGCTGAGGGTAGAGGATGATATAGTGAATTGAGGATGATTGTTGATTTTGAGTGATGTGTGTCCGTGACAATTCATCGTATAATTTACTATTACTCTTTTCCGCTTTTTGATGATAGAACTGTTTCTTATTCCCTATATCTTTACGTGTGTTGTGTTTTATTTCGATGTGATCGTACAAGAAGACCCGATGGAGGAACCAATTCTTGAGGAGTTAGATGGAACTCCTTACGAACCAGATGCTGGAGGTCGAGCTGTGATTCAAGGCGATTAGAGTATAGACATTATGGCCAGTGTGTCTAAAGAGTATTTATATTTTCGCTGAGTATGTCTGTAGTGAAGTTTATGCCTGTGAGGGATCCTACTGAGAGGGTACCCTTAACAGTGCTTTTGGAATGTAATAAATAACAGGTGTGTATTTATGTAATATAGTTTTGGTATGTTTTATATATGCATAAGTTATATAATTATTAATTAAGTTTTAATTTTTACGTATTTTCAATGATAAGCGAGCGATTAAGTAAATAAATATTAAGGTTTTAATGTAATAATACGATGGGGCACAACGGGGTGTCTCAAGCATTTGGCAGGATTCATTTTCAAATTGTTATTCCTCATTTGCTTAAGAGCTTGCTCTAAATCAGCTAAGTGTTGATTAAAGTCATGTGATTTTACTATGACATCATCAATATATACTTCCATATTCTTTCTTATCAACTCATGGAAAATAACATTCATGGCTCTTTGGTACGTGGCGGCAGCATTCTTCAACTCAAATGGCATTACTAGCCATTCAAATATCCCAATGGAGCCAGGACACCTGAAAGCTGTCTTATGGACATCTTCCTCAGCTATAAATATCTGATTATACCCAGAATATCCATCCATTAATGTTAAAATTCCATTTTTGTCTACAGAATCAATAAGCCTGTCAGCTATAGGCATTACATACTCATATTTCAGAGTGGCAAGATTTAAATTCCTATAATCAGTACAAATTCTAACCTTTCCACTTTTCTTAATCACAGGAACGATGTTCGACAGCCATCCAACATATCTGGCTGTACGAATAAACCCTGCTTTAAGTAGCCGTTCCATTTCCTCTTTAATCTTTGGCATCACCTCTAGGTTGAATCTTCTTGGGGCTTGATTATGAGGCTTAAATCCTTTAATTGGCAACCTATGTTCTACCAGTTCTATAGAAAGTCTTGGCATTTCATGGTAGTCCCATGCGAAACAGTCTTGTAACTCTTGATCAGACTGACCAGCCGATCTCCTTCTTCCTCGCTCAGTAAACTACTTATTGGTGTCATTCTCGGCTCTTGCTCAGTTCCCAGGTTAACATCCAATAATGGGTCTTCAATTGAGAAGGTAGGAATCTTCGTGTTGATTGGAGACTCCCGCCTTTCCTCACATTTATGCCCCCTAGGCATAACAGTCAAACATTCTTCTTTTTGCCCTTCTTCTAATTCCATAGACATGGTCGCACCAACCCTTTGCTCAACTTCTAAGGACGTCAGCCTATGTCTTAGGTCCTCAATTACTAGAGTTTTGTTACTCATCTAAACACAACTGTAGGGGTCGTATATCGACCTGCATATTGACAGCAAACCCATCGACTGTCAAGTTGCAAGACTCCCATGACCCTTCTTCATTCCCTTAAGGGATAATTATAGGCTCTAACCGGGGTGAATAAAATATAGCCTCAGCCATCTTGACATCAGCCGTGAAAGGATTCTTATCAGTTGCAACTGATTCTACCTTATCACCATCCCAAAACATCAACATTTGATGTAAAGTAGAAGGCACACACTGGCTGGAATAAATCCAATCCCTACCTAGCAATATGGAGTAGGTGGACTTAGAATCTACCACAAAGAAGGCAGAGCTCAAGGTTTTGCTTCCCACAGTGATATCGGCTACCAAAATTCCTAAAGCAGCTGTGGCATCCCCTGTGAAATTAGTCATCTTCATATTAGTGGGAATTAAATCCTGCTTAGTTCTACCCAGCTTCTTCATGGTGATTGAAGGCATTATATTCAACACTGCTCCTCCATCCACCAAGACTCGGTCAACAGACTTATCGTTAACTTGAGCCCTGATATATAAGGGTTTTAGGTGCTTGGTCATCTCCCCTGCTGGTTTGGGAAATTCCATCTTGGGCTCTTCTGGAATAGGAGTTAACACAACACATTCGACTTCCTCGGCAAACACATCACCTTCCAATTTCTCAAGTTGTTTCTACCGAGCCAAGAACTCACTAGGAATTAGTCCTACCATGTTGGTATAAGTCGAAAGTTGGTCCCTGTCATCACCCAATATGGAATCCAATACAGAATCTCCCAATAGAAGATATGTTCCTAGTTCCTTCTCCATTTCCTCCACTGTTAGATGGATCTGCTCTTCCAATGTTATAATTGGTCCTTTTTCCAACTCGACTGTCTCCAACTCGTTGATCATATCTTGGAACTTTTGTTCTTATTTTCCCAAACAATTCGGGTTTTCTTTCTGCACTGGAACCTGCTTTTCCTCCTGAGTAGCCGTTCCTCCTTTCGGTTGCCCAAAAGCAGCCTCTAGGATCTCGGTCACCCGAGGGGATTTGATCTCAGCACGATCAATCTTTTTAGTTTCGGCTAGCATGGCCAAGGTTTCATCCTATGTAGTGATTTGTTCCTTTGGGCCCTTCTTTTCTGGGTTCCGGTCATCATTACTGGTCCCTTTTCCACAGGAATGTCCCTTTTGCATACTTGTTAATGAACCAGTGTTCCTCTTCCACCTTAGAGGGTGGTTTGACCATACATTGTGGTTTGATTGATTCCTCATTCTTTATAGTAATCTTGGGTGTGGTCATGCCTTTTTCCACATCGAAACAAGCTACTCTTTTACCTTTATCTGGTACAGGAGCCTCATCTGTTATGGGTAGCTGGTCATTAGATGAACTATTATTATGCCTATGACTGGATTTCCTCTTACATTTCCTCTCGGAGCTTCTTTTGTTGTTCCCCAAACTTGAGTGTAGGTGTTGTTGGTTTGACAAGTGTACCAAATCGTACAAGTAATAAAGTGAGAGTAGAGTATCGTTCCCAACGAGGATTGTTTTTCAAGTAACAACATAGCTTAGGAAATTGATACTTGAACCAATAAATTTCATGTTTATAAAAGAGTAAATGAGTTTTTTGTATTTAGAATTATCACACAGTTGAATGAAACAAACAATTAAAGAATGAATTCAATATAGGCAAACGCGGTTAGGCATCAGAATCATTCAATCTTCAATTGACGTAACCTTATTTAATCCTAACTTAAATTCATTTCATACAATTGACATTCAAGTCACTAACCTAGATTTATCCCCAATTCCTTAGGTGATAATCATTTTGTACCAATTAAGAACCCTAATTCCTTAGGTGATTCAAGAATTAGCACAAACATTAAGCATAAGATTCATAAAAATGCATTGCAATAGAGTTCTATTCCTAGAATCAACATCGCAATGGTAATCACTGGCTGTAGGAATCTCTGTCCACGCTGGGCGCTCAGCGCTGCTGCTGAGCGCTGGCTGCCTTGCTCTCTGTCCACACCAAGCGCTGGAGTTCTACGCTGAGTGCTGGTCTTGCACCCGCACCACTTGTTTTCTGTATTTTGCTGGGGCTGAGCGCCCGTTTTGAGAGCTGAGCGCTGGGTCTTCAATCCTATACATTTTCAACATATTTTAAGTATATTTTTCACATAAAAGATCAGAACTCTAATAAAATGAATGTGCACATTTTCTAATCCTTTTCATTCACAAATCCTAAGTTTATTCACAAACTTATTCCTTTTTACACTTCCAAACTAACATATATTGCGCATTCATCAGTAGGATCCCTTTTTTTTTTCTTCAAAATTTCTCCTCACGCCTGAGAAATCCAATCTGCCAAACACCCCGGGCTTAACCTCATTTTCTTTATCCCTGGGGACCAGAATGGTCTTCCCGTTTGGGCATCTGTACACATCACAATCTGGCAATCTGCCGAGTGCGGTTTGGCTCTAACCTCTCTAGTCGACTGACTCCTCTCCAACCTACTGAATACTGTGGGCCCATTGTATTCAGCTGGTACATCCTTCTTCCCACCCTCCTTCTTATCCATCTGGGGTCTCTTTAGTATGTGGAACACATATGGTTTATGATCTATGTTTTTAGACTGATCAGACACCGCTAGAGCTCTCCCTGCCTCATCTGGCTTGTCAAACTCCTCTCGGTCTCCACTGGTGACGTATCGGTTGTTTCCATTTTTTATATTGTGAGCCAAGTACTGCTTCTCCAGAAAAAGAGACCATATTAACCCCTACCGAAGGGAATGGATCTGAAATAACAGTCATCTCTTTTTCGGCTAGTTTAAACCTTCCTTCTTTCATGGTTTTTTGTACAGCCTTTCTGAATACTATGCAATTGACAGTAGCATGAGCATAAGAATTGTGCCATTTACAATATTTCTTTCCCCTCAATTCTTCAGTTGTCTTAATCTGCTGATCCTTCAAGAGGTGATCAAATATTTGGTCTGCCTTGGAAATATCAAAAGAGTATTATATTCTGCTCTCAAAAGTTTGCGGCTCCTTCCCTTTGGGAGGTTTCAAAGCTGGGCAGAATATGGTTTTCCCCTCAATATTTCAGCGGCCATGATGTCTGTCGATTGCTCGGCTGAGTCGTCTGATGGATAGTTTGCATCATCAACATCAATCACATTGATAAGGTGAGGTCCCCAGTTCCTACTAGATCTCCTTCTTTCCTTCTCCAGGATATATTGCTCGATTCTAGAGGCCCTGGAAGCTAACTGACTTAGATCAGTGCAATCCTGTCCTACCATCTTCTCCCTAAGCTGAGGATGCATGTTACTAATGGCCATTGAATAATATTCAGCCCCAGGAAGCTTCACAGCACATTTGCTCCTTAATTTCCTGAATCTTTCCAGGTACTCAGTCATTGGTTCATCCACTAGCTGTCTTAGATTTATTATGTCGGTCACAGTCACGTCTGGCTGAGGCATATATAATCTATCATGGAAGCACCGCTCCATGTCAGTCCAATTTTGAATAAAGTTAGGAGCTAAGGCAGAATACCAAGTAAAAGTTGCTCCAGTCAATGATAAGGGGAATAGCTGGAGCTTATAAAACTCGTTCTGGTTGGCTTCCCCATATTGGGCAGTAAAACTGCCAATGTGCTCCATGGTAGACTTCTCATCCTCCCATGAGAAGGTAGTGAAGTCAAGGGTTTTAAATACCCTAGGCAAACGCATCATCCTGTCCACCCACTCAGGGTAAGACTTTTTGTACACAGGCCTATCCAACAGCCTTAGCTGAATTCCAAAGTGACTCCTCATTGTCTCGGCTATCATTTCCGAATCTTTCAATTGAGGAACCCTGTCACCTGCATGATTTGGTGTTGATGGCTGAACAGGCCTACCAGGTACGTCTCCTGGATGATAAGGCATCTGGCATTGCTGCTCCTGAATGGGGGCTGCCCCGTGGTTATTACCCTGGTAAGGGTAGTTATTCACTCATGGTTAGGGAATCCGCTGAATTGGAGTAACCCAAGGTACGTTAACCCATGGCCTATCCACTCTGACAGGAATGGTCTGCCCATGAGGAAAACCATCTGGAGTACTTGTCGGGGTAGGAGGTATGTTACACCAGGGCCACTATCCCACGTAATCAACAATATATCTGTTAGGACCCGCAAGGCCGAGCAAATAGTGTTGGGAATTTGTGCATCAAACAAGCACATCGGAATAATTCCCACCAAGAATCCTTTCAAATGGTCATGGTTCATGTTTCAAAAATTTACCTCTTGAAGCGCAGACCTTTGATTTGAGTCACTACAAATCACGAGCACTGCACGAAATTAAGAGATTATTAAATCCTAAACCACTTTGGTTCCAACAATCTGCCCCTTTTTGATGATGACAAAACTAATTAAATTTGAAAAACAAAGTCTAAGAGAGCTTGCAGGGCTCCCCCTAAGACAAAGCATTCAAATAATTAAGCAGAAAAAGCATATGAAAGACAAATGCATGTATGCTAACAATTAGATGCAACAACTTATCATACTTAGAATATATATAAGGGAATAAATAAACATAAGTATCAGAACAACAAATATCAAAACAAATAAGCAAACATAAGTATTAAAACAGTTAGCAAGTAGAAGTGAATGTGCAAATGCAGACTAATATGAACATTTCAAAACTGAATTTTTATATATGAATATAAACAAATCTCTTTTATTTCCTTTCTCCCCCTTTTTGTCATCAGCCAAAAAGGTAAAAGGAGAGGACCATCATTATCAGTATAAGAGAAAAAAATAAAGGTAAAGGTTAAGCAGGAGGAGGTGGTGGAGGTGGAGGGTTCTGAGCCCGACTTTTCTTGAAGTCCATGAGGAATTCCAGTATTTTATTCACAACCTCTAAGGTTGGAGCCATTGAAGTTTGAACTTGCTGATGGACATCCTCCTTAATCTTCTCAGTTATCTTTTCAACCTTCTCATAAACTATTTTGCTAACCCTTTCATCAACTAATTTTCCAAGAACCTCTTCAATATTAGATGGCAGAGCCTGTTGCCTTGAGGTTTCAGCAGACTCTTGAAATGTGCTTAGTGTTCTTGATTGATCTGAAGGGTGCATCACAACTAGAGCTAATGGTTGAGAAGAATGTTTTTCTGATGAGCTCTAATTGTGAGTGGATTCAGCTGTATCTTCTAAACCAACAACAGTGGCAATTTGACCATGTTCTTCAGCAACAGGTTCATCTGTGATAGCCTCTGGAGTAGGTGGAGGGATCACTGAGACTTCCTTTGCCCATCTAATGTGGTAGATGAATTCAACATTCTTACTATTTATAGGAAGTCTCCAGAGGTATCTATAGATCATATATCTAAAGTTTGACAGACCGCACTTCCCTCTGACCTTAGGAATATTCTTCTTCTCTTCTTCAGACAGACCAGAGGAAGATGCCTCTCTGGTGCAGCGGATAATGTGAGATTTCCAGAAATCAGCAACTCTATGTTCATTGATCAACTCAATGGATTCAGTATGCAAAAGGAAATCCAGCATTGAGTAGTCAAAGGTTTCTTGATGTAGATCAAGCATTTCCGATTCAGCTGCAGGCATCACTCCCTTGAATCTTCTGTTTTTCATGTCCTTGTCCTTATTTAGATCTAACATTGGCAGTCTTGGACAGATCCTGTAAGGCATGATTCCAATTCTGGTTGCTTCATTATGTCTCAGCCAGGATGGAGGGACAAAATACGCTGCTCTATCAACTCTGATTTGACTGAATTCCCACTTCAGCATTTCATAGTATAGCTGATCCAGAAAGAAGTCAGAGACCCTCCTGTAAACTCTAGGATGCTCAAAAGACACCCATTTTGTGTCCCTTGGCATGATCATGGGAACATGCTTTGAAAATCTTGCTCTTCTCTCAGGGATGGTAGGAAGATTTTTCCTATTGGGGTCAGTCTCCCTGACAGGTATGATATGTCTCTCAACTCCATCAGTGAGGGGTAAGAAAGGAGGAGTTTTGACAAGGTTAGGGGAATTTTTTTAGGGATAGGTGAGTGACTAATGGCCCTAAGTTATTGTGCATTTGAGAAGGCACATTTTTTATTAAGTTACACTCAGGATGAGGTAGGTAAAGGGGTTCAACAGGTGGGCTGATTTCTTCCTCATACTCAGGTAGAGGAGACCATCTGTTTGGAATGTGTTCGGGTTCAGGTTGGTGAGAATGAAACAGAACTTTCCATTCCCTTTTTACCTTGGCCCAATCCTCAGATTTGCCATTATAAATGACAGAAGTTGGGGTGAAGGGAAATAAGGTTCTCAAGGTTTTGAGGAAAGGAGCACCAGGGGAAATGCCATCATCTGGTTGATTGAACCAGGGATCATTGGCAGGGATAATAGGTTGAAATTATGGAGTGGCTATTTGTGTTGGTTGGGGTGAAATGGGTGTGGGAATGTACACATCTTCTAGAGTGGAGACATGCACATCATCAATCCTAGTTTCTAAACTGGACACTAGGGCATCTACTGCTATTTGAACAGGATCACTAGCAGAGATGGTTACCTTAGAAGTCTTAGTTGATCTGGATTTTCTTGCTGGTTGCCTTCTAGGTTTTGTTGGAATAGGCACAACGGCCTCAGCAGCAGCAACAAAGGTCTTCTACTTCTTTAGAATTGAACTGATAAGAATGGTGTCCTCATCAGCTTCCTCATCTTCATTGTGAGAGAAGATAACTCTTCTTTACTTCTTTGCAGCAGGGGCATCAGAAGGTAATTCCCTGATAACAATGCCACTAGCTGGTCTCTTGGGGGACATGCTTCCTTGTTGCAGTTGTTTTTTGCCTAGTTATTCTTTTTACTCCTGGGACTTCAGCATTGTTTTGTTCCGTCATCTCTTCTTTAGCCTTCATTAACTCCTCAGTCTTGGTCATTGTAGCAGCAACATAGGTACTGAGGTTCATATTGGCTATATTCATTTTACCAAAGTCTACAGCCGACATTGGTTTTTAAGTTAATATCCTAGCTTGCTCCTCAGGAGTCATTGCAGCAATAATCTCATGAATTCCTTGAGCCTTGAAAATCTTGGAAAGAATATGACAAAAAGGGAATGCAGAGAGTCTTTTCTTATTCATCACAGTGTCTCTGAATCTTCCTTACAGAATTCTTGGAAGATTGATCTTTGACTCAGTGAGAAGATGGCAGAGGCAGAATTTGTGTAGAGAGGAGAGGTTGTCTTTGGATCCAACCTTATGAAGAACCACCTTGTTGAGAAGCTGATGAAGGATGCAAACAATGTCCTTCATTTCAATAGCTTTCCAGGTGTGAGTTCTGACTGTATCTTCTTTCATGAGACAGACTTCAATAGTCTTCGAGCCATCCAAATCCTCTTCCCATGACTCAGTAAAAACTAAACCCTCCTTAAGCATTGCAACAAGCGAAAAAGTCTCATCATAGTCTACACCATGAATTTGCTTGGAACCCTTAGAGACCAGTCGTGCCTTATAGGTATGCGCTTTACCATCCATGTCAGTTTTCTTTTTAAAAACCCACTTGCACCCTATGGGTTTTACCCCTTTAGGTGGCTCTACCGTGGTCCATACCTGGTTAGTGTATATGGATTCCATCTCATATCTCATGGCCTCAAGCCATTTCTCCGATTTCGGGCCAGTAATAGCCTCCTGATAAGTCATAGGCTCATCTTGATCCATGAGTAGTATATCACCTTGTTTAGTCATGAGAAATCTATATCTCTCAGGTTGGTAACGTATCCTGCTAGACCTATGCTGGTCTTGTGTTACTTGAGCAGGCTGTTCTTCCGCAACATCTTATGAAGGTTACTCTTGTTCCTCCATAGGTATGTCATTACTTTGTGACACTTGAATTTCTCCAAGGTCTATATTCCTCCCACTGGTTCCTTTGGAGATAAACTCCTTTTCTAGGAATACACCAGTTCGCGCGACAAACACTTTGCCTTCGGAAAGATTGTAGAAATAGTATCCCTTGGTTTCCTTAGGATACCCCACAAAGAAGCACTTATCGGATTTGGGATCAAGCTTTGTAGAAACCTGACGTTTTACATATGCTTCACAACCCCAAATCTTCATAAAAGACATACTGGGCCTCTTACCGGTCCATATCTCATATGGTGTCTTTTCTACCATCTTGGATGGAACACGGTTAAGTGTGAAAGCTGTTGTTAATAAGGCATGTCCCCAGAAGGAATTTGGAAGATTTTCATGACTCATCATAGACCGAACCATATCCAATAAAGTTTGGTTCCTCCTTTCAGAAACACCATTCCATTGTGGTGTCCCTAGTGGAGTGAGTTGAGATAAAATCCAACACTCTCTCAGATGATCATCAAATTCTAGGTTTAAATATTCACCACCTCGATCTGATCGAAGGATTTTAATATTCTTACCTAGTTGGTTTTCTACTCCACTTTTGAATTCCTTGAACTTTTCAAAAGATTCTGATTTGTGTTTCATAAGATACATAAATCCATATCTACTGAAATCATCAGTAAATGTAATGAAGTATTGAAAACCTCCTCTAGCAGTTGTGTTTAGTGGTCCGCATACATCACTATGTATGAAGCCCAAAATATCATTAGCCTTTTCACCTTTTCCTGTGAATGGGGCTTTTGTCATCTTTCCCAATAAACAAGACTCACATGTCTAATATGATTCATAATCAAATGAGTCCAAGAATCCATCTTTATGGAGTTTAGAAATGTGTTTCTCATTTATATGGCCCAAACGACAATGCCAAAGATAAGTTGGGTTCACCTCATTTGGTTTGAACCTTTTAGTATCAATGTTATAGATGGGCATCTTGTAACAGCCCGATGTTCGGATACGTTGTATTAACGGTAGAGATATATTTATTTATATTTTTATCTGAGACTTAGGAAATGATATTGGAGAAAACAAAATCATATCTAGAACCTACTCTATGGTAGGAAGCCCTGGTTAAAATTTGGGTTTAAAACTCAGACGGAAACCGGTCTGCGTTTTTTTAACTAACAGTATAATTTTATACTGACGGAAAACCCTAATTTGACCCGACAACTGAAATTTGTAGATTTTTTATATTTTGTCCGTGAAGAATTCTACTTTCCAAATTTCTGATCAGAAATAAAATATTATGTTTATTCGGACGAACTTTTGTGAAAGTTCGAACGGAAAACGGTCGATATTTACACTGACAGTAAGATTTTAATGATCAGAAAACCTAATTTTGACTCTTGAATGAAATGTTTATATTTAAATCATATTTCTAACGAGTTTGGTTGTTTTGAAAATTTTCAACCAAAAACGAAATATTACACTTTTATTCGGGCGTAAAACCCTAATCGGGTAATCGTCAGAGCCAAGAACAGCTAAAAATATCTAGATATTTAGTGAAAATATCTAGATATTTATTTGAAAGTATCTAGATATTTATATTTTAACTTAACCTAAGTTTCCTATCTATAAAAACCCCCACGGCAGCCCCCTCCATCTTTTCTCCTTCATTTCTTCATTCATCTCCAACCTTCTAACATCGTCTTCCACTTTCTCTCATTTCTTCCTTTTTCTCCCAAACCTCCATAACCAAGGTATTGAAGCAACTAGTAGATTTCTTGCTCATCTTCCATTTTTAAGAGGTAAACCATGTTCCTCATCAAGAATAAATCCTATGTTCTTCAATTATTTTCATGATCCAAGTTCATATTAAACTAGGTTCATATTAGGGTTCATAACTTTGAAAATCTCTAGAAAATTGTAGAAAAATCATTTTAATGTGAAACAAATTTCTATGATCCTTATATGTCTTCTATTTTCATCATCTAAGAGTATGTGAGTAAAATCATTTTCCTTCCTATTGTTCTAGACAGGGCCGAATCTATGTTAAAGTGGACAAAGGAGGTTTTGTTCAATTTTTAACTTAGATGAGGTTAGATCTAAGCTATTTAAGGGGGTTCTATGTTCCTGATCCTCAATTAATTGCAAGTTTTATCAAGTTTTATCTATTTCAAGTCTTAGATCTACTTCTTCAAATATTATGTAAAAAAATTTAGAAAAGTATTTGACGAGTTAAGATTATGGTTTTTATTCTTTTTGGTATTTGTACTGTTATGATCCAATAGCTTGAATTCAAATAAATTTTCTCACCTATTTTTGTGCTCGTGGCCGAAACCCTAACCTTGGAGGTTAGAGGATTTTGTTTCATATTTTCAACTTCTAATAATTTATCCTAGTTATCCAAGACCTAAGCACCTAGAATCCAAAAGGTTAGAATGAGAACATAACCCTAACCCTCATTTGAATTACTTGGCCGAACCTAACTAAAAGTGGTTAAGGGAGGGTTTGTTGATTAACTTGTTGTTGTGTTGTTTGGATGAAGGTGAATTTGTTTAACTTGTTGTTGTGTTGTTTGGATGAAGGTGAATTTGATCACATTGGAAACCTTTTCTGTGAAACCAATGGTGATTCGGGGATTGTAGGTTTATCGACATTAAGGTTGATTTTAAGATGTTGAGGATGTCTGGTTTTATTACTTATTTGATTTGATTGTGATATGCTGGTTGTGATAAATTGCTTTATGTGATATTTTATGATGTTTGAATATTTTGTTGATATTGTGTTATGCATGATCTGTCTGGTTTTTAATATTGTATTTAGTGGATTTTAAGCAAAGATATATGTTGTTCAAGAGATAATGGTTTTGGGTGCGAGTATAATAGTGATTTAGAGGTGCCTAACCTAGATGAATTATTTTAAGGAGGTGTTGTGACATAGAATATGTGTAAAGGCTTTGATGGAAGGTTAAGGCACTAAGCTGTTAATAATGTGGGTTGGTGAGATTCATGTATAGGTGTTGTTGTCCATAACCGTGTATTGGTAATATAATACACAAGGACAAAATTGTATTGGTAATATAATACACAAGGATAAAAGTGTGTTGGTAATATAATACACAAAGACATCTGTGTATTGGTAATATAATACATCGTGTAATGGTAATATAATACACGTAAAACACATATGTGTATTGGTAATATAATACACGTAAAACACATCTGTGTATTGGTAATATAATACACCATATATTGGTAATATAATACACGTAAAATACATTTGTGTATTGGTAATATAATACACCGTGTATTGGTAATATAATACACGTAAAATCAAGAGTTCTCGGGAGACCACTTCCACCTTAGAAATAGGTGTGCAGCTATAATGTCTTTGAGTAGCATGAGATTGAGGGTAGATGATGATATATTAACTTGAGGATGATTTGTTAGTTAGGTGTGCTGATTGTCTGTGACAATTACTGTATAATTTACTATGACTTTTTTCCGCTTTTAATGATAGAACTGTTTCTTATCCCCTGTATATTTCTGTATGTTGTATTTTATCTCATTGTGGAATCGTACAAGAAGACCCCGTGGATGAGCGAAACCAGGAGGAGTTGGATGGAACTCCCTACGAACCTAAGACCGGAAGACGAGCCGTAACCCATGGTGATTAGGGTCTAGTTAGTTATGGCCAATGCGTCTTGTGAGGCGTTTTATATGTTTCCTCTTTGTTTAACTTTTGTTTAAGTATATGCTTATGAGGGATCCTACTGAAAGGATACCCACAACAGTGTTTTATAATATGATTATAAGTCTGATGTGTGTATGTATAACATGAACATCGTATGTTGTCTTAAATGAACTAAAGTTTGTACGCTTATTAACTTAAGTTTTAATTTTTTACGTATTTTCATATTAAGCACACGAATAAGAAATTAATTAATGAGGTTTTAGTCTAATAAAACACCGGGGCACAACTGGGTGTCTCACATCTCAAGATCAAGGACATAAAGCCCATTACTCAATTGTGCACTAGCATAAAAAATATCATCCAAATAAATAGAACAACATTTGTTCTTTATTATAAAATGAAACTCAATCTTGTCCAAACAAGAAACGGAAATGATATTCCTACTAATTGCAGGCACAAAATAACAGTTCTCCAACTGAATAATAAGCCCAGTGGGTAAAGTCAATACATAAGTTCCCACAGCTAAAGCAGCAACCTTTGCACTATTGCCAACTCGTAGATCGACTTCGCCTTTCGCCAATGGTCTACTCCTTTTTAGCTCCTGCACACTTGTACAAATGTGAGAACCACATCTAGTATCTAATACCCATGATGCAGAAGTAGATAAATTGACTTCTACAACAACGTACTTGAGTTGGAAGTCCCACTTCCATTTTCTTGCACTCTTCCAGGTATTTTGGGCAGTTCCTCTTCCAATGTCCGGTCTTACCACAATGGTAGCACGTGCCCTCCTTGGACACTCCGCCAACAGGCTTCAAGCTAGAAGTGCTGGGTCTGAACTTGTGGTCCTTACCCTTCTGCTTGTACATAGGCCTCTTGGACTTCCAAGGCTGCTTCTTGCCCTTTCCAGGTTGGACCATCATAATGGCCTTCCATTTTCACTTATTGATATTGGTCTCAACAGTTCTTAACATGCCCAACAACTCTGGCAATGATTTGTCAAGATCATTAATATTGAAGTTCATGACAAATTGATTATAACTCTCTGGCAACGATTGCAGAATCAAGTCAGTGGCCAACTCTTGGCCCAAAGCATAACTCAACCTCTCGAGATTCTCAATGTACCCAATCATTTGAAGCACATGAGGACCCTCTGAGCTTCCTTCTGCCAGCTTACTTTGGAAACGAGCTATGGAAACTTCGTACCACTCATGCCTTGCTTGCTCTTGGTATCTTGAGGTGTTCGATCATATCAAACACCTCCATGTTCTCATGTTGCTTCTGAAGATCAAAGTTCATGGTAGCAAGCATAAGACAACCTACATCCAAGGAATCATCCTGATGCTTCTTATAAGCATCCTTGTCAGTCTTGGGTGCACTCGCAGCTGGTGGAACCTCTAACATAGCCTCTTCAAGAACATACATCTTTTTCTCTTGCTTGAGGACAATCCTCAAGTTTCTGTACCAGTCTAGAAATTTTGTTCCGGATAGTTTGTCCTTCTCAAGGACAGATCGCAATGACAAGTTACTTTATGTGTTTGATGCGATGGTAATCTACATAAAGAAATATGCAAAATATAAGTATCATGACATAAACATATTTAATTAGGTCTTTAATTAAATACGCCTCCCACTATTTTACTCAAACCAATGAGGCTCAACATTGATTCGGAAAATCCTGTTGGAAGATTTTCTAGTGGACCAAGATCCATATTTCACCTAGCTTCGAGTCAGCTTTGGCCGATCGCTTAAAGTTTGGTTATTTAGGTAGGAAACACTTTCCAATTGCATCTTATGCAACTCTTGGATAGTTGGGTGAATAACTCTTATTCTAATCCACCTCATGAACTAAAGCCCAACTCAATGCCTCTAAGTCTTTCAATCCTATTGAATATGACTTAGTTAAGTTACACCCAATAGATAGCAATTAGACATTACAATTGTCCCATCGCGTCTTACTAGTATAGAAAAATGTACTCCACTTTGGCGGACCTACATCCATTCGATATTAGTCTTGAAGAGTGCTATGCATTGGAAGACTTTTAAACTTATTATTTCCTTTTAAGAGATTTTTTTTTTAATTAAAGTGATCTCACCATTAGTTAAATTCTTTAACATGCCATACATACATACATGCATCTCATACATATATCAAAAGCAAACAAATGTGATTTGGTTATGGCCCATAACGCATTGATTCTCCCAAGACAATGAGAGAATCTTAACTAAATCCTAGGAGCGTCCAAGCTTCTCCAAACATGATCTCCCACCAAGTCCTTTTATGATGTCGTCTTCTTGTCTCCATCATTACATTACAAATAAATTAGAAACCTCGTTTTACATACGAGGGGAGTGAGGTGAGAAGAGAAGGTATAAATGGAATATAAGAGAAAGGCACGACACACAGATCGTATTTCAAAATATAAACCAAAAGATAAAAGGACTAAGGCCATAACCATTTACCATACATCACCAAATAAATAATATTAACAACTAATAATAATACACTATTATTATTATTATTATTAATTTTGTTATTAATTAGATATTTCAAAATTTGAATTTTGAAAACATATATATATATATATATATATATATATATATATATATATATATATAATAAATCACATTTATTATAATTGATGTTGTTATTAATGGGTGATATAAAAGATACAAAATTAAATTTTGAATCATAACAGACAAAATAATAATACACACTTATTACTATTAATGATATTATTAATTAAGAGATATCAAGATCTCCAAAACAAATTTGAATTTCGAAATCATGATGAAACACACATTAATAATACACTTAATTACTATTAATGTTTTAATTAATTAAGATTTCAAAATCTTCAAAATTGAAATTCGAAATTGTAATTAAACACATATTAATAATACTCAATAATTATTATTAATATTGTCATTAAAAGGATGCTACAAAATATCCAAATATATTTGATTATTTGAAATCATAATAATAAAACCATTTTATTATCATTAATATTGTTTTAATGCCGCAATTAATTATCACACTACGTAGAGGTAGCACGGGGGTTCAGGTACCAACACTTGGACCTTCATGGCTGCGAGAACATGAACTCTTCATGTCTCATTGAACCTTAACGTCGCCATGATAAAACTGAAACCAATCATGTATATATCACATATAATACAACGACTCTAGAACCAGTGTATATATCACATATATACCAAGAACCTCAATGTGACGCATATATATCATATACATACGAAAACGAAATTGCATAATCATGTTTTCCAAAAACAGAAGCATACGAATTTTGAAAACGATTTTCAGAAAATAAATTCGCATATAAGCATGCTATCACATATAACAGGTAAACCATACAAACAAAACCATGGTTTCGCAAGCGGTTCTGATACCACTGTTGGGAATTTGTGCATCAAAAAAGCACAGTGGAATAATTCCCACCAAGAATCCTTGCGAATGGTCATGGTTCATGTTTCGAAAATTTACCTCTTGAAGCACAGACCTTTGATTTGAGTCGCTGCAAATCACAAGCACTGCACAAACCAGCAATGCCTTTACGTAGTCCACACGAACAGATAAACACGTCTCACGTGTTCAATCAGAACGGCACCTCTAAGTACTGCTAGGTGCGAGAGGAGACGCAACGGTATATTTCTTTTCACACGCAAACAGTGTACTGAGTGCGGTCAGAGCAAAATGGTGTGACGGCTCAGTATTGTTTTACTACCATTTATAGGTAGCACCCCTTGCATGGAAAAGGGTTTAACCTGACCCTTCTTGGCTCATCTTTCATGAGCATGGCCCAATAGAAATTTGGGTCTAACCCAATTTCTTTTAGTTTTGATTAATCTGCTCTAAGTGTGTGACCCTATAGGTTCTCATAACATTGGAAATAATATTAAATCATATTTAATATTATAAACAATGAGCAGTGTCTAGCAACACATCATTGCTACCTAAGTAATGAGAAAGTTAGTGATTTGACGTAACATTTCCTTGACCAATGTTAATGTGTATTATTATCCCTCTGTCCTTATATCTATATTGAACACAAGGCATAGAATGTGTCACTCTTGTATAGTTCAATATTACGTCACTTGATACCCGAGTAGACTTAACATTAAATGAGGTCAATATCTCATATCGACTCATATCAGCACAGCCATGCATTTTACATTCTCACTCTATCAATGGGCCCACAAATATTACTCCTGTTATGTAGGAAGGACAAATCCCATCTAGATCACTCACATCCCTCTGCATGACTTGCGGTGTACCCAATGACCAACTTTATAGTCATCCTGTTACATATAACATTTGACGTTATTAAAGCACACAACTCCTCATGTAGGGATTGTAGTGGTTTCAGGTCGAAGGATTGCATATATCATTGTCACTGTGAGAACTACTTATGACACTTACATAACGTTCCATGTAGTGTTCTCACGGCGGGTCAATCCAGTACATCATTACTCTAATGTGTACCTATGTGTGTGAATTGATATCTTATATCAATGACCCATGAGAAATGGTCATCAATCCACACACATAATAGTCTTGACGTATTATTATTGTCCTTATTAACAATAATACTTGACTATGGATATGTAAGAATAAAGTTCTCTTGATTAATAGCGTCTCACAATCAAGTCGTATACTTGATATTCTATTAAATAGAACTTCCTATTCTAAGGATTTTATTACGTTTAAACAAACAACATAATAAACTGAAATGCCTCATATAATAAATAATATCAAAATACAAAATATAAGTTCAAAGGAAAAACATTGGCCTCTAGGGCTTACACCAACAAATGGTGCCCCCAGTCATGGCAACCTGTAGACCAGCACCTATGCTAGGTGCCAGACACGGCAAGCCAACCGTTCTTGCTACGTGGGGAGGCCTTCTGGCACTTGTACTTGCCCCAATTGTAAGCTCGACTGCACATCGTCGGGATGTGGAGGCTGGTACATGGGAAACACCTGCAGTAAGTCATACTCGGCTGGACCATTTGACTGTGGTCCTACCTGAGTTTGTCCATCAGCAGGAGTACCAGCTATACCCGAATGGGCCGAAGCCTCACTTGTGTTGGATTGTTTTTTCTCAACTTCTCTAACAAAATACAACTCATTGTGTACCATAGGCTTCACGATTTCTGAAAGTTGTCTTGACATTTGATACATCCAATCATTCATCCCCTGATCAATTTGATCTCGGATAAACGAGGTGGTCATCGTTATTGGCTGAGGTTGATCAGAACTTTCTACCCCAGGGGTAGAAGTTATGGTTGAAGATGCTGAAACCCCCACAAGTTGTGGAGTAGTTGGCATCCCCAAAGTAGGTTGTGGACTCCCTTCTGTTGTCTTCTTGGACCCGTTCTTCTTGCCTTCTTGACTAGTATCCATACTGCTAAGGTTCTTACCAGACCTCAGGTGCATACGCCAAGGATAATCTGAACCGGGAGATGGAAACTTCTCAATTAGTTCACCTTTGAGAGTCCCACTGGGTGTGCCAAATTTGTTTCACGTGTGAATTAGCTAACCAGTCGAATGGAGATTCAGCCGAGGAATATGTGCGGATTTTAATAAGGGTCAGGCGATTTGAACCAGAAGTAAAATCCAACTTCTAGCAAAGGGTTCCCAAACTCACTAAAGAAAGCGTTTGGTAACAAGGTGAACGAGACAAGACTAAGAACTAAGGAAAATGAACTTAATCGGCTAAGAAGTAAGCTTGCATAAAATAAATCGCACTAAGTAAAGACGGGAATTAAAGAAAAGCTAAAAGTAAGCTGAAAAAAAAAGACAAGTGCAAATAAGCAAAGCTTAAAAATTTGTATTGGGTGTTGATTGTGTTTTTTCTACAATAAGTACAATAGGTATTTATAGGCTAAGCCTAATCATCAATATCCTTTTCTAATCGGCTAATCCTCCTAAATACAAGCAACTACCCTCAACTCAGCTGCCCATGTTTCCTAACCGCTTCAACCACAGTGGCTACCCCTCAACAGCTCAACTCCTGCTTTCTCGGCATGTTTTGTGATATCTGTTTGCAACAACTTCGTGCTCTCCAAACTTGCATGTTTTTGGATCCCTTGGATCCTTTTAACAGCTCGTGATCCATCAAACTTCAGCCCACGCTATCTTTTAAGCCCAGCCCATTGACAAGGCCCAATCCATTTCTTAGGCAAATGTGCTCCTTCCTTCCTCGGCTATTTCTATCTTCGACTAATAATTTCCTAACTAGTCGTTGGCTCGACCACTTTACCAAATCAGTTTAAATGTGGGGATAACAAAATCATATATAATTTAACACTCAAATATATAAAGTGAGTAAACATCCAAAAATTGTGAAATTTTGGTTAATTTTTGCTCATCCTAGTTAGGAATTTAAAACGTATGCGTGGTAGAGGAGAAACATAATTTTAGTGAATCCTAATGGTGTTGAGTTGGAAATAATGTTCGTTTAGATAGAATATTCATCCAGAGTTATAAGATTGACTTGGTTGTTGGGGTGAAAGAGTTAAGGAGTTGAGTGATAAGGAAGTTGAGGCTTCAAACCCCACCCACTAACAAATTACTCATTAACACACTAACATTTGCCTATAAAAAAGATAGAATATTCAACTATTTGAATATTTAAAAATCAATATGGTCTAATAATAATGTTTCACAAATAAAATATATTATAGTTTGTGGACTTTGCAAGTAATATATATGTATTGTTTAACTATTTTAATATTTTGAATCAAACAAAATCTAATAATAATGTTGTGTAAAATATAATATATGATAGTTTGTACATTTTGCATGTAATATATGTCATAAAAATTATTTTGAAGGTATTATACATAATTGTTTAGACAAAAGAAAATTATAAGAAAAAAATCTAGGGAGTCGTGACTATCCTCAAAAGAAAGTCTGCTACCACTAATACCTACCTAGAGTATAAGGGACGACAAAACGGGTTACCCCCTATCCCATCGGTAACCCGGCTAAAACGGAACGGGGCGGGTTGAATGTTAAAAGTAGGTTGAAAATCACACCCCACCCCATTTAACGACGGGTTGACCCGCAAAAAATTAAAAAAAATACAAGATTAAATATTTAATTCCCTAAAACATCTTTAAATTAATCATAATTCCACTTGAGAAATCACACTCACCCCATTTGTGTGATTAATTTCTTTTATATACGATTTTACTAATATATTATTGGAAAAGTGTTTATTATTTACTATTCATTCAAGTTCTATTAATAATATATTGAGTAATGTTACAATTTTTAAACATCATAAACATAATAATAATATAGATAAAAAACATTGTATGATTATGTTTATATAGGCTTAAGAAATATTTCAATTAATATAAAAAATAAATATAAAGATGGTTTAAACGGGTTGGCTCGTCGGATCCAACCCGTTTTGCCACCCTTAAAATTAGAATGTCACACGAACAATTTGAAAGTTTGGGTTAGCATTTTAAGGCCTTAAGACTCAAAATCTTACACCTCCGTTGTGCACTTACAGCAACATACCAGTGGGGGCTAACCCGAAAAGTGTTTCTACGTGGCAACCAGTTATAAATACAATGGAGAGTAGATTAGCATCATGGAAAGGAAAGCACCTATCACTTGGGGGCAGGATAACTCTCATTAATTCTGTATTGAATAGCCTGCCAATATATTTCTTGTCTTTCTTAATAATTCCAGGTAGGGTGTTGAAAAAACTAGTGCGAATACAGAGAGACTTTTTGTGGGGAGGTTCAGAGGAGAGAAGGAAGATACCTTGGTAAAGGTGGGAAATAGTATGTAGACCGAGAGAATAAGGGGGTTTAGGGATCAAGAACATAGAGTGGTTTAACCTGTCTCTCCTTGTCAGATGGAGATGGCGCTTAATCAAAAAAGAAAAAGGGCTATGGAGAGAGGTGGTGGTTTTTAGGTATGGCCGGGTTGATGGCGGGACTTACTTCACAAGAGGGGTGCAACTTGGTCAGGGCTCTGCTTCTAGCTGGTGGAAGGCAATCTGTAAAATTGGCAACTACAGTAATTTAGAAGACTGGTTCCTTATGGGCTTAAAAAGAAAGATAGGAAGAGGAGACTCCACTAAATTTTGGGAGGATGTGTGGATAGGGAATCGTAGTCTGAAGGAATCCTTTCCTAGGTTATGGAACATTTCAGAGGACAAAGATAAGGTGGTGGCAACAGTAGGGGAATGGCAGGAGTCTAATTGGAAGTGGATCCTGAGTTGGATGAGAAATTTATTTAGCCGGGAACAGGAAATGATGTTGGAAATGCAGAACACTTTAAACTCGGTGGTGTTACAGAGAGGACAGAATGATGACTGGGTATAGTTGTGGGATGAAACTACAACTTTTTCTACAAATTCTGCATATAGGTGGCTGCAATGAACATACGGTCCGCTGGTGCAAAGTCAGCCCAGGGAGATTGAGATTTTCAAAGGCTTTTGGAAGTCTAAAGTGCCGACTAAGGTGCTTGCATTCTCTTGGCATTTTATTCTAGATAAATTGGCAACGAAACTTAACCTGTTCAAGAGGAGGGTTTTAATAGACCAGCAAGATCTCATATGTGTTTTTTGTGGTTATCACATTGAAGATACAACACATCTTTTCTTAACTTGTAGAATAGCTTCACAGGTGTGGATGAAAGTTTATGCTTGGCTTGGGTTTGAAATCGCTTTGCCATCATCGATTTTAGATTTGTATCTATTTCATGGTGGCTTATTTGCTGGGATGAAATGCAAGAAAAATGGTTTCCTGATTTGGCATACTGTTTTATGGTCTTTGTGGTTAGAGAGAGATGGGTTAATCTTAAAAAACACTCCTTTTAATATGGTTAGGTTGTTAGATTTGATTAAGACTAGGTCTTAGGCGTGGTTTTCAGCTAAATCAGCTTCTTCGAGCTCTATCCAATTTTTTTATAACTGGTGCATGAATCCGGTGGAGTGTTTAAAACGGCACTGACAACTGTTTTGTTTACATTTTGATTGCATGATTATGGATGGTGTCTGTGTAAATTGTTATGGTGATTGGGTCATATTGATAGTCATTTTCTTGTTACATGGCTGTGGTGGCTGATATACATTGTTTGTGAAGTGTGGGATACTGTATTTTTGTTTGATGCAGATTGGAAGGAGGTTATTTTGATGAAGCTACTGTGAGAGATTTTCAAATTAAAGGTAGCACCTTATTTAAGGTTTCATATAACAGTTAAATATAATTAATGTCTTCAACTTGCATCAAGTGTTGCTTTGGTTCAGTGGCATCGTTGCATGCCTTACAGCCAAGAGGTTCGTAGTTCGAATCTCGTGTGGAGAGTTTTATACGTCGTATATGTTTTAATGTTTATCAAAATGTTAAAAATTGGGAAAACGCGGTTGTGAGGATTCGAACACGGTTATCAAAGGCAATGGGACACGACCGCTGGCCAACTGGGCTAACGGATATATTTTGTCCTGAATATTAATGATACTTGACTGTTACATTTGATTGTTGGTTAAACACTTGGAGAGTTGCTTTCTTTCACCAAGTGATATGAGTTGGTCTATAAATAGAACCATCTGCATGCAGAAGAGAGACACGAAAAACTCAGAATCTCTCAATCATTCTTCACTCCAAATCACCTTCTTTTCTCCCTTATGCGCAAAGAGAGTTAAGGAGACTATTGTTCTGTAAATTGCCATTGTCGATACGCTTGGTTTAGGGTGTGCAAACCAAACCAAGGTTCTCCATTGTATCCTGAAGGGGATTCCCCGATTTTACCTGTTTCATCCAATCTACGAGGAGAGATTGGTGGGGGCGATCGCGAATCGAACCTAAAGCCTAGTGTTCCTACACGCCTTGGAGATTGCGCATTACCATTGTTTTCTTCTTCTTTGTTGCAGATCCAGACCCCATTTTTCTAAAAATCTTTAGGTTCGATTTTCGATTTATAATAATGGTTGCAACATTGAAGGAGATGACATTTTGACATTGTCAAAGTGGAGAGGTTCAAGGGTGAAAACTTTGTTCGTTGGAAGAAAGTGATGCATGGCCTTTTTAGAACAAGAAGAGATGAGTACTCCTAGACTTCATCAAAATATTTTATTTGTGACAATGGTGAAAGGTACACAATTACTTTTAATGGCTATGTTATACTTGGTATTCTAAATACATGTGTGTACAATCCTAAATGCATTCTTTGTTTATGTTAAAATTAACATATGGTGTTAGAGCCTTAAATGCATGATTTAGAATAAAATTAAGTATGTGAATTTTGATGAACATGAATATGTTTGGTTTATTATGCATGCAAGTATGTTGCTCTATTTTGATAGAATTGTCTAATATATGAATGATTATATCATGTGCATGCATTAGTGGATTTGATCCATGTAAGAACCAATTAATTTTTGAAGTGTTCTAAGTTGTTAAGTTGGACATGAATATTCATGGAGGATTGTTATTGAAAACCAAAAATGACTTTGGGTCATTGTTTTATTTGTTTTCTAAACAATTATATAGTTTTATTTTAGAACGTGTTTAGACATGAATCCAAGATACAGAGACAATGAAATATGTTAAATTTTGGGTTGATAAAAATGGCTAAAAATCGCTTTGGCTCGTGAGAACCCAGATTTCTTCAACGTGGATCTGGTTGACACGGTTGGGTTAGGTGTGGCACCCGAACGTTTCTTTGCTTTAATTAAAAATGACGGTTGGAAATTGGCATGAATCGATGTGTTGGTCTAGTGGTAGACGCACCTATTCACAGACGTACATGTCATGAGTTCTGTTATTTTGAACATTTTCTTTGCGTTTTTTGTCAAAACGAAATCAACATAATTTATTAAAAGTTGCCGCCGCTGGGAATAGAACTCGGACCAAAGAGTTTGAGGAGCATGTGGCCGTACCATCAGGCCAATGTCACATTGTGATCAAATGTCATTTATTTATATTTATATGTATGTATGGTATGCTTTAAATGCTGCACTTCTTTAATATATATATATATATATATATATATATATATAAAATTATGATTGAGTTATTAGTCAACAAAATAAAGGAAAATAAATGTTAGATTATAACAGTACTCTCAATTACCCATAAATTTTTATGCTTATATATGTTATTATATAGTGTGGGTAAATTGAAATTGTTTGTCATATGGCATTTATTAAATTCTTTTAGGAGTTATAAGAATAGGAGAATTTTATAACCCTAGTTAGTTTGAGTCTACTGGAATAGTTGTCCAAACAACTGCATCTTATTCCCCATAACAAATTAATATTAGTTGAAGATGAAAATAGGATATTAAAAGAAATGATAAAAATCATGGTATCCTATTATGGTCTAGCAAAATGATATTGGGGAGAAGCCATGTTGAAGGCTTGTTAGTTAGTTATAGTTCCAAACAAAATGAACATGATAACCCAATATGAGCTCTTGAATTATAGAAAGCCAAATCTCAAGTATTTCATAGTTTGTGGTTGTAGGGCAATAATAGAAGTTCTTGAACCAAAATAAAGAAATTAAGTGACAGGTGAATTGAATGTGTGTTCCTGGGCTATGCTAAAAATAGCAAAGCATATAGATTCATGGTTATCGAATCCAATGACTCATATCCTGTAAATACAGTAATTGAGTCTAGGATACAATCTTTCAAAAGATAGGTTTAACTCAACTCCAAGTCACGGTGATAATGTTCATAGGAATGAACATAATCCGCAAATCAATGTATCTAATAAAGATACTTTGGAAGGTTCAGAACTTAGAAGGATTCAGAGACCTAGAAAAGAGAAAACGTACAGACCAAACTTTTCATGTTCCTTGTTGAAGGAACAAGAAAGTCCATAGACAGTTATGGGCCAATCTATTAGAATATAGAAAGTGATCCAAAAATATTTTAAGAGACATTAAAGTCTCAAGAAGTCACTTTCTGGAAGGGAGTTATACTAGAAGAAATGGACTCAATAAATGGGGAATAAAATTTGGAAATTAGTAGACCTCCCACCTGGTTCCACAACAATAGGTTGTAAATGGGTTTTCAAATGGAAAATAAAGGTAGATGGAACCATAGATAAGTTTAAGGCAAGACTAGTTTCTAAGGGATTTACACAAAAGGAGGGTATTGTCTATTTTGATACATATGCACCTATGGCAAGAATTGTTTCAATTAGAGTGCTATTAGAACTGGGATCCATCTATAAGTTTGTCATCCATCAATTGAATGTGAAAATACCATTCCTAAATGGGGAATTAGATGAAGAGGTGTGTATGACACAACCTGAGGGGTTTGTGGTGAATAGTCTAGAAAAGAAAGTGTGTAAATTGAAAAAGTCATAGTATGGACTAGAAAAGGCTCCTAAGAAATGACATCAAAAGTTTGATCAAGTTGTGCTAGATAGTGAATATTAAATGAATGAATCCGGCAAGTGTATTTATAGTAAATTCAATAGTGGAAAAGGGGTCATGATTTGTTTGTATGCTAATGATGTGTTGTTATTTGGTACTGGTCTAGGTGGTAGAAGAAACTAAGAGCTTCTTATCTAGAGATTTTCATATGAAAGACTTAGTGGTAGCTGATGTGATTCTAGGAATTAGAATAATAAGAGATGGTGAGAATGTAGGTTTACCCCTATCTCACTATGTAGAAAAGGTATTAAAGAAATTTAACCACTTTGATTGTTAACTTATCACTACTCCATATGATCATAGCATTAATTTAGTACCAAATAAAGGTAGTTTAGTAGCACAACTTGAATACTTAAAAGTAATTGGATGTTTATATATGCCATGACGTGTACCCGGGCAAACATTGCATATGTTGTAGGGAGACTAAGTAGGTATACAGATAATCCAAGCAAAGACCACTGGCATGTTGTCCGAAGAGTATTGAAATACTTGAGAGGGACAATGAACTATAGTTTAAAATTTAAACTATAATGGGTATCCTTCGGTATTAGAAGGTTACATGGATGCTAGTTGGGTGACTTATACAAGAAGATCATGCTTCAATAAGCAGTTGAGTCTTCACAAATGGTGGGGGTTCTATTTCTTGGGGTTTCAAGAAATAAGACGGCATTGCCGGTTCCACCATGGCTACAGAATTCATAGCATTGACAGCAGTAATAAAGAGATCGAATGGGTTAGAAATTTGTTGTATGGGATATTAATTTTAATGGCGCCAGTATCCATACAATGGGATAGTCAGTAAACACTATCAAGGGCATATAGTCAGGTTTATAATGGAAAGTCCAGGAACATTGGGCTAAGACATAGTTATGTCGAGGAACTAATTGCAAATGGAGTAATATCCAGGGTCTTTATAAGACGGAAAGAAATCTTGCATCCTTTGACAAAAGGACTGACAAGTGATATGATGTTGAAAAACATTATTAGGGATGGGAATCAAGCCCATATCTACACGATCACCAATGGTGGAAACCCAACTCACACTTGAGTAGCATCAAGTCTTGAGTTCAATGTGGCCAAAGTACATTATGAGAGTGATTGCAAGTACTTGACGAATAGATACATCCCAAGGTTTAAAAGTACTTGGATACCATAAGGACCAAAGGAAAAGGGTGAGCTTTTGCTCTTAATGGACCTATAGCATATGTGTGCTGAGGTGCCCCAACTTATGGGGGTGCTTTTGGTAAAGTCCACCTATATGAGAGTGAAGGGGGCCGCTTCTTAGAGTTGGGTTTGACTCTGTAAGCTCTCATGAAAAGGATACATGACACAAGGCCTTACCAAATGTGTCACACTACCACGTCGTTCAATGGTACCGAGATTTCATGTGTAAGTCATGCACGCTTGTACTAATGAATATTTGGTTCAAAGCTTGTCTACCAAATTATTCGGGGATGAGTGAAACCCATGGCTTACTAAGCAAAGGTTCAAATCGCCAAGATACCTTTGTCTGAAAGCATGCGATTTCCGGAATAATGGGATTTGGATTTATTTTGAAAATGGTGGGGGATTGTGAGAGATTTTCAAATTAAAGGTAGCACCTTATTTAAGGTTTCATATAACAGTTAAATATAATTAATGTCTTCAACTTACATTAAGTGTTGCTTTGGTTCAGTGGCATCGTTGCATGCCTTACAGCCAAGAGGTTCGTAGTTCGAATCTCATGTGGAGCGTTTTATACGTCGTATATGTTTTAATGTTTATCAAAACGTTAAAAATTGGGAAAACGCGGTTGTGAGGATTCGAACACGGTTATCAAAGGCAATGGGACACGACCGCTGGCCAACTGGGCTAACGGATATATTTTGTCCTGAATATTAATGATACTTGACTGTTATATTTGACTGTTGGTTAAACACTTGGAGAGTTGCTTTCTTTCACCAAGTGACATGAGTTGGTCTATAAATAGAACCATCTGCATGCAGAAGAGAGACACGAAAAACTCAGAATCTCTCAACCATTCTTTACTCCAAATCACCTTCTTTTCTCCCTTATGCGCAAAGAGAGTTAAGGAGACTATTGTTCTGTAAACTGCCATTGTCGATACGCTTGGTTTAGGGTGTGCAAACCAAACCAAGGTTCTCCATTGTATCCTGAAGGGGATTCCCCGGTTTTACCTGTTGCATCCAATCTACGAGGAGAGATTGGTGGGGGCGATCGCGAATCGAACCTAAAGCCTAGTGTTCCTACACGCCTTGGAGATTGCGCATTACCATTGTTTTCTTCTTCTTTGTTGCAGATCCAGACCCCATTTTTCTAACAGCTACAACTCAAATAAACTAAAGAGACTCTGCTTGAGAGTTAAGGGTTGGCAGGTGCTGGTTTTGCTCTTCTACTAGAGGAAAGAGTGCTAAAGAAAATTGAGAGTGGTGAAAAATTGTGAGAGAAAGGTTCAGCTGAGTGACAAAAGGACAGGCAGAGGAACAATAGGTCTTTACTAACTAGTTTTTGGTGGACTTAGAGCCATTTTTTATGTTGTTTGTGCATTTAGGCTTTGGATGCAATTGGGGATGAAAGGAAACTAATGGAGACACATGTCTGGGACTTGATGCTCTTTCAATATTGAGATGGTTAAATTTTCCTTCTATCATTGTCTCTTTGTTTTTGTGTGGTGGGCTAAGGAATACGGTTATTAAGCTAATGTTGTAGTTTGCTTTATTGGAAGCTACCTTATTTTTGCGGCTTCCTGTAAAGTAGTCTCTTACAGTGGTCTGGGTTTCTGGACTGTTGATTTGATCCTTTTTAGAGCGCTTGGGTTGGATGGAATTTGCTGATTTTCTGTGAAATGCCAAATTGACGTGCTGAAGGGTTGCTGTTTTCTGCCACAAATTGATGAGTGGATTTTTTGGAAAGTTTGGGTATTGTTTACACGCCCACTGGATGCTGATTTTATACAGCTTTGTTGACACGGTGGGATGCTTCATAGTGTACTTGGATTGTATTTTTTGGGGATTGGTATAGGTCTAACTGGATGTTTATAATTTTACACTAGGGTATTTTGGTGGGAATTAGGATTTACAGTTGGCTTTGGTTTTTAGATGAGATCCTTTGTAGATTGGATTCTATTTTGGATTAGGGACAATATTGTTTCTATATAGGTTCATTTCTTCTTCTTTTTTTATACGGGTTTAAGCACTTTTGTAATCATCATGAATATAATTTTGTTTATAAAAAAAACTTACAGCAACATTCACACCGTTAAATTTCCTTGGTCATCACATCTATATAAGTTTATTATAAAGTTTATAATTACAATATGTTGATGTCAATTTTTTACTTAATCATCTATATTAAAAAATAACTATTAGAGCCCAATTACACTTTTTGCAATATAGGGTAATACATGAATGAATTACAATATAAAAAGTTTTTATTCCGAGAATGCATTCAAATTCCGGCCTCTTAATATGACCTATTGTCGTCTTGAATTCTATGCAAAAGTAAATATTCTAAAAATTTTAGGGGGAAAAATAACTCTTCTAAAGTGAACTTGAGTATGAAGTAGGAAAGAAAGGCGTATAGTTAGTCTTGATTAGTTAAAAGATATTGAATTTCTAACCCGCAAGATCTAAAAGTAAATTTCTTGTTACTTTTTCCCTTTATATCTAAACTCATTTTAGAGGAGTTTTATCCAAAACTTTGGAAGGTAGACTAGGTTTCACATATATTTGTTCCATTTAATGTTAGGATTTTTTGGCAAGGATGCCTCTTTTAATTGTTTTCTTAGTTTTATAGAGTAGGTTCATGCTTAGTCAAATTATTCATAACACTTAAATTTTAATATACGGTCAGTTTTGTTTGACTAGCTGGGAAGTATATCAAAGCTTCAAATTTTGGAATTACCACTTTTGGAAGAGTTTACTTAAACACCACCTTGGATAAAATTATCAGAACAATTTGTTTAAAAATTAAAATTATATGAAAATAAACAAATATAGGTGGTTTCCTGTAAATCTTAAACGAAATAAAAATAAAAAAACAAATTTACTTAATTTTTTTACCGTACAATTTACTTATGTCGAAGGAGATGAGTACGTGTTTATTTTCTTATAGGACAAACATATTGAAAAAATAATTTATGTACATATGTGAAGTACAAAAATAAAAACGAAGAATAATTATTAAAGATGAGTACGTGTTTATTTCCACAAACTTTATTTTCAATCAAATATAACATATATCATAATTGGTAAGAAACTCCTTATTTAAACATTATATTTATGACTTGGAGCTTATGAATCTCTTGGGTGAACACTTCCTATCCAATACTTGGAACCTTCTTAACAACTCCATGTTTATTGACCCAAACCCAAACCCTATCACATCGGAAGTCTGCGGGGACAGAGGATCCTTCAGGCACGATTATAGCATCCACCAATGGATTCTCCCTCTCAATTATAGCCTCCGCCACTGTTCCTTGCACTCCAACCAACTCAGGCCATGAGCTCTTACCTACACACAAATAATATTCAAGCCTCAAATTATAGCACTCAAAGATATATTCATGCGCAATACATATTTGATAATTACTAGTATTTAATTACTACTCATAACACATCGTATGCATATGAAATGGTATATATTTACCTTCGCATTCAGTCATTTTTCAGCTTCTCAATCTCTCAAATTAACTGTGAAACTATATGTTTTCCCCCCTTTAATTGCAACTTTTCTGTTTGTGATATATATGTATTAATTGCAATACGTCGGGGTATTTTATAGGGGGTTTTGGTGGCTATCTTAGAGGTTGCTAAAACGGTGCATATGTTGACTTTTCTAGTTATTCATTTGGTCAAATTTTATACAAGATATTGTCAAACTTTACAATATCACGCAATCAGTACTGTTCTTCTTTGATACACTAATAAAAATCGATCCCACGTGTATATATATATATATATATATATATATATATATATATATATATATATTTTGAATAAGCCCGAATCCATTTTCACTGATTATTAACACGTGTTGGTCCCTTGATTATATTGGGTCATTTTCATTTTAAAAAATAAACTATTTTTTAGGGCCTTTTTATTTATTTATTTTTAAAAACTGTACTGTTGAATATTTTTAATAATTTCATTTAACAGGATGAAAGTAGTTAAAATTTGTTTTTATTTTGGAACAAAAAAATTGAGAATTTTTTGCTTATATTATGGATCAGAGGGAGTAGATTTTTACCTGAATTACCCTTTATGATAATGCGAAGTTGCTTATGTTATTGAAAATAGAAAGAGTCAATGAAAAACAAAATTTGTATTAAACGAAGAGTAGTTTGGGAATAATGTCATTAAATGAGTCATTGGAAAACAAAATTTGCTTATATATTTGACCAAAAGATTTAGAATTTTTTTGCTTATAATATGGACAAAAGGGAGTATCTATATCATCAATATCAATATCATCAATACACATATACAATTGTGAAGTTTCCCATTACGGTTACTGGTAACAGTAACCGGACACATGTTAGCCGCATAATTTTTGTCGGTTTAGATTTTTAAATTTTTTTTTACTTTTGTAGAAAAAAAATTTACGTTTTAATTTTTTTTATAATTTTTTAAATTGTTTTTTATAAATTTTTTGACATTTTCCTTTTTTTGAAATAAATTTTTTTTACTTTTATTTTATATTTTTTTATAAAAATTTTACGTTTTCCTTTTTTGTTTAATAATTTTTTTTATAAATTTTTTTAGGTTTTCCTTAATTTTTTTAATAACATATTTTGTTATAAATTTTTTTTTGCTAATACTTTTTTTAAAAATTAAATTTTTATACACTGACAGTGTAAAGTTTTTTTTATAATGTTAACCAATCATAAATTGATAAATAGTAAAAGTAGAGTTGTATTTATATTTTTATGTATATATAATTTAATAGTTTAAAATTTAATATTTTTTATATTTTTATTTTTATATATATTTTTTAATATTTTCCTGTTCGAACCGAATCAAACCAAACCAATTTTAATTGGTTTGGATGTTATTAGTGACTTTTTAAAGTTTATAATTTTTTTTGCTTTTAAATTTTTTTAGCCAGGAAAGGTAGCAAAGCTACCGTGTTCTTCGAAAAAGTTTAGTGTCGTAAGACTCGAACCAATAATTCGATGAGTTTGAAAATCCGAACCAACCAATTAAATTGATTCGTTTTTTTTCTTTTTTGGGTTCGGCTCCGAATTGAACCAAACCCAATGGTCATCAGTTCGGTTGTTTTGGAACCGAACCAATTACTATATTTTAATATTTATATATATTAATATTCAATAGGTATATTACTTTATCAATTGACAACTTTTCTTCTATTGTTCCTGTAACAGTAGAAGCAGTTATAAACTGGTAGATTATTTTAGATTATTTTAATTAATTAATTTATTTTTTAAACATATATTTTGTTGGTTTTAGCTACCGTGTTCTTCGAAAAAGTTTAGGGTCGTAAGACTCGAACCAATAAATCGATGAATTTGAAAATCCGAACAAACCAATTAAATTAGTTCTTTTTTTTTGTGTTCGGCTCCGAATTGAAGCAAACTCAATGGTCATTAGTTCGATTATGTTGGAACCGAACCAATTAATACATTTTAATATATGTATATATACTTTAATATTCAATATCTTTATCATTTTATCAATTGACAACTTTTCTTCTACTGTTCCTATAACAGTAGAAGGAGTTGTCAACCGAACCAATCTTGATTGGTTCGTATTTTTTATATTATTTTATTATTAATTTTTTAAAGTTTGCAATTTTTTTGTTCTTGAATGTTTTTAGTCAGGAAAGGTACCAAAACCAATGGTCATCGGTTCGATTATCAGGTTCAAGAATTTTGGAATCGAACTAATTACTATATATATACATAATATATATATATATATATACTAATACTTAATGTTTATTATATTTAATAATTTATATTTTAATATATATTTTAATTATATATATATTTTAATATTTTCGGGTCCAAACCAAACCCTACCGAACCGATACGATTTTGATCGGTTCGGATTTTTTATATTATTTTATTATTAATTTTTTAAAGTGTACAAATATTTTGCTGTGTAAGCCCTAATGAATAATTCGATGAACCGATCTAATTAAATTGGTTTGTATATTTATATATATTTTAGTATTCAATATCTATATCACTTTTTCAATTAGCAACTTTTCTTCTACTATTCCTATAACAGTAGAATGAGTTGCCAACAGAACAGAACCAATTTTGATTGATTCAGATTTTTTATATTATTTTATTGTTAGTTTTTTAAAGTTTACAAATTTTTTGTTTTTAAATGTTTTTAGTCGGAAAAGATACCAAACACATTGGTCATCGGTTCGTTTATCAGTTTCAAGAATTTTGGAGCCGAACTAATTACTATAATTTTGATACTTAATATTGATTTTATTTAATAATTGTATATTTTAATATTTTCGGGTTCAAACAAAACCCAACCGAACCGAACCAATTTTATATTATTTTATTATTAATTTTTTAAAGTGTACAATTTTTTTGTTTTTAAATATTTCTAGCCAAGAAAAGTAGCAAACTACTGTGTTCTTCGGAAAGTTTAGCGGCGTAAACTCGAACGAATAATTCTATGAACCGATCCAATTAAATTGGTTTGTATTTTTTTGTATCCGGGTCTGAACCAAACCCAATGGTCATTGGTTCGGTTATAGGTTCAAGAATTTTGGAACCGAATTAATTATTATATTTTAGTATTTATATATATATATATATATATATATATATTAATACTTAATATTTATCATATTTAAATATTTATATTTAAATATAAATATTAATTATATATTGACATAATTCATGACCTCTTGATCCTTGTGCTAAATGGTAGATAAGTAAATTATAATCATCGTTGAGAATTGATTTTGAAATTATATGATAGACAAAAGAGTAAAAGGTTCTCATAGATATAATATGATTTATGATTTATATTTCAACTCATATTTCAATAAATCTGCATTACATTGCTTTTGAAAAAAAAATGTTGTAGGCACCCGTGCGTACCGCACGGCTTATTACACTAGTGTATATATATATATATATATATATATATTTAAGTTAACATAGTGAAATAAAAAACTTACATATAATTTAATGATTATAGTAGTATGAATTGTCAGTATAAAAAGTTTTATACTGACATCTACTAACATTTTGATATGTGTACTTTTATTTTAATAACTAAGAAAAATAAACAACAATGATACTAATTTATCAGGATTTTATTAAATATTTGTGTAAAACCCTTTTATATTGACAGTATATAAAAATTAAACTCATAGTTTCATAATCTTATATTTGTATTTTCCTTTATTTTAAAATGTTATTATTCATATAATATGATATTTCCATAAAATATAAATGTCTCAATCAAAATCCCCAATCCCCTCCACATGTACGGACTACAACACAAGTTTGACGAGTGAATATTAAGTATAAATGTATAGACTTTAGAAATATAAAATGTAATCTGAGAATTGAAAGTCCAAAGTGAATTTTCCCCATTTCAGTACATATATAATTATATATTAAGTGCGTTAAACCTTTGTTTCCTAATTTAAAAGAAAGAAAGCAGTCATAAAATTTTCCATTTCATGTTGCTTCTTAAACTCTCAAACATAAAACTAACAAAAAAAACAAATGATCATATTTTATGATGTAAGTACGGCATAGCCCTTGCCCCTCTGCCCCGAACGTGTGTTATCTTATCCGAAAAGAATTACAACTATGAATTATACTCTCACGATCCAAAACAGACTTCGGAATTATAATTACTTGTGCAAATTTAAAACATCAACTAGTAATCTCAAAAGTTTTCGTTGACTATGATTTTTCTTCCATTTTATTGTATTTTTCTTTTCCGTATGCATGTTGGGTACGTTAAACTTTATTTTCTTAATCTATTTTCTCTCATATCCCCTTCTTACAAAATTACAATATATAAAAAAAATAAGTTTGTACAAAAACATGAAGAGACATGTATGACTTTTTTGGGGAGTAAATAGCCAATTTGACTCCTAAAATTATAAGGTCGTATCAATTTTGTCCCTAAAACTAACGAAATTTCAAAAACATCCCTGAAATTGTCAAACGTTAATCAATCTAGTCCTTCCGTCAGTCCCAGTTAGATAACACCGTTAACGGTGCTGATGTGGCACATTAAGTGTCATGCTGTCACCCACAAGCTTGACACGTGTATGAACCAAACTGACACATAATTTCAGGGACCATTTTGACACGGTTATTTTTCACTTTTTACTTTTTACACTCTGAATACTAATATTAATTCAATAAAAATATATTATCGCATCTTCAACCTTATTCCCAGACCTCCATGTGAGCTCCACAATACCATCTCCAGCTAACCACAACTTTGAGCTCCATACGAGCCTTGCCATCCTCCATTATGTTGTCCTTGCAAGCACTGCCATCAACGAAGCAGTATCAAAAGATAACTTTTAATAACAAGTAATTTTATGAAAACCTAGAGCAAAGCTTGTTGCTTCTTCTTCCCTCACAAATAAATCAATCCCAGCATGAATGACTTAGCCTCAAACTCTAAGCCCATACCTATTCAAATGCCAAGAAAGTAGAAACAAACTTCAAAACCCACTTAATTAAAAAACTTAAGCCACCCCATTTCATTTCAAAGCACAAGGGGGTGATTACGAATCAATGTTTGGCACTGTTGTTGTGAGAAGAAGCTTTGGGTGCAAGTCTTAAACGAGCAAAGCAATGAGGTTTTGGAGTTAACATTGAAGACTTGAATGGTGGAAAGTGTTGGGGTTGTAGACGAGGCAGAGATCTTGAGGTTAGGGTGGAAGGACAAGACGGCATCGATGACGGAGATGGAATAGGAAGGGTTATGATCGGGTGTCGGGTCGAGTTAGATTTCGGGTAGGATTGGTGCGGGTTTTGTAGGAATTGCGGTGCTAGGAGGCGAGGATGGTGGCGGCGAGGATGGGGGTGACGATGTAGAAGCTGGCCGTGGCGGTAATATCTAACAAGGACAGACGGAAGGACCAGATTAATTAACATTTGACAATTTCAGGGACTTGTTTGGAATTTCATTAATTTCAGGGACCAAGTTGATACGACCTTATAATTTCAGGGACCGAATTGGCTATTTACTCCTTTTTTTTTTGGTAGAGAGAGACATGTATGACCGAGTAAATAAACCCCGTCGCTGATATCACATAATGAATGTTTGTAAGCACTTAAATGTACGATTATCCCATATATTAGAGTGTATGTGTAGAATAGAGTTCAGCTATGTTAGTTGAGCATATAGTTAATCAGTTAGAGTTTAGTTAGAGTTGTTGACTCGGCATCAACTGACTCAATTATGAATCGTACCCTATAAATAGACATGTATCCTCACATTACACAAATAATCAATACAGATTCAATTTACACTTTTCACTTATTTCTCTTACTCTCTGTTTCTAATATGGTATCTAGAGCTTAAGTTCTAGGGCCATGGCTTCCGATTCCAATCTTGATCCTCCTCCGCCACCTCCACTGCCGCCTCCGCCGCCACCACCAGCGGCAGCCATGCCAAACAACTCCAATTTCTCTTCGATCGTCACTGTGAAACTCACAGATAATAACTTTCTTCATTGGAAGCAAGTCGTTGAAGCCGTGATTCGTGCAAATCGGCTCGAAAAGTATGTTGCATGTGTGCGAATTCCACCTCGTTACCTCACTGATGACGATCGTGTTGCAGATCGTGCGAATCCGAAGTATCTTGCGTGGGATGCGCAAGACCAACACTTCTTCATCTGGCTTATCAACTCACTTTCTGACTCGATTCACGTCAGAGTCATTGGATGTGCACACGAGTGGGAGCTCTGGGATGAGCTCCATAACCATTTCAACGCATTAACCAAGGCAAGAAGTGCTCAATTGAGGTCAGAACCGAGGCACGTACATCACTAAGGTAGATCGCAAGATCAATGAATATCTCCTCCGCATCAAGGCTCTAGTCGATGCACTAGCCTCTATTGGAAATCCGATTATGCTTCAAGAACATGTGGATGCGATCTTGGAAGGACTTCCAGAGGAGTATCACATACTCTTTCCTACTATCGAAAGTCGAGTGGATCCTCACTCTGTAGCTGAAATCGAAGCACTCTTGCTCTCACATGAGTCGCGATTGGAAATGCTCAAAGTCAAAACCGCAGTGGATGCCTTCCCTATGAATCTTGCTCACACTTCAAATCATCCACCTCCTAATCAGGTTCCGTCCTCAAATCCTCCACCTTCTTCCAATCGGTTTCCTCAAAATAATCAGTATCAACAATCTAGTTCCTACTCTGGAAATGGTTATCGAGGTGGTCGTGGTGGCCATTATGGTGGCCATGGATGAGGCAGAGGTGGAAGGTAATATCGTGGTGGTTTAGAATGTCAGATTTGTCATCACACAAATCATGATGCTTCCAATTGTTACTATCGCTTTGATAAAGCATACATAGCACCACCAAATCAGAATAAGCACCCTGCTCAATTTGCCACTCAGTCTTCCAATCAGTTTCAACCTCAGTTTCAGCCGAGATATTACTCTCTAAGCCAGCCTCAGAACCAACCACCTTAATTCTCAGCTCACTATGCTCCTATGCCCTACACCTTAGTTCAGCAGGCTCAGAATCCAAGCAATCCACCACTTTTGCCTCTACCTTGGCAGCTCACAAACACCACTCCTCAAGTCTCACAGGCTAATGGTCATATGGCCATGGTTGTATCTAGTTCTGGTCCATTAGCTATGGCTGCCTCAGGCTCCGGATCTGATTCAGGACTTTGGTATGCTGACGGTGGTGCCATTCACCATGTCACTTTAGACTCGGGAAATCTCCAACAACAGACAACTAATTGTGGCCTAGACCAAGTGTACATGGGTAATGGTTCTGGCCTTTCCATTCTCTCAGTAGGTTCTGCATGTTTCCATTCTCCATATGATTCTAATGTTAGCCTAATTCTAAGTGATATTCTTTATGTCCCTAAAATCACTAAGAATCTGTTGAGTGTGAGTAAATTCTCTCAGGATAATCATGTGATCTTTGAGTTTTATCCTCATGTTTGTTATGTTGTTTCTCAGGTCAATAAGCAGGTGCTATTGACTGGTCAAGTAACCTCTCAAGGCCTCTATGTCTTTCCCCAACTCAATGTGGCAAGAAAGTTCACTCAAGTCTCTCCTACTTGCCTTAGTGTCACTAGTTTTTCTAAATTCAATAATGTTGTAAATCCAATTCCCAACTGTATTACAAATTGTAATTCAAATGCAATTGTGCCTAGCTGTAATTCTGTTGATAATAGTCCTAGTCCCTTGTATGTTTGGCATTGTAGACTCGGCCATGCCAATGATGTTGCTGCTAAGCACATTCTTCAACAATGTAATGTTCCTATTATCAATAAAAGATTTCTAGATTTGTGTACTGCTTGTTGTTTTGGCAAATCACATAGATTACCAGCTAGTGACTCATCTACTATCTATACTGCACTTTTTGAATTACTATTCCTAGACTTGTGGGCCCCAGTCCCTATGCAATTAGCCTCAGAGCATTCTTACTACTTTTCAATTGTAGATGCCCATTCTAGATTCACCTGGATATTTTTGTTGAAACAAAAATCTGAAACTCTAACAATTTTTAAACAATTCATGGAACTTGTTAAGGTTCAATTTCAGTCAGTGGTCAAATCTGTCCAATCTGACCCGGGGGGGTGAGTTTAGACCATTCACTAAATTCCTACCTGACTTGGGTATAGTCCATAGAGTTATTTGTCCCCACACTCACCACCAAAATGGGAGTGTGGAGAGGAAACACAGACACATTGTTGAAACTGGCTTAGCATTACTTGCACAAGCCTCATTGCCTATGAGACTTTGGGGACATGCATTTACTATAGCTGTCTACCTCATTAACAGAATTCCAACTCCAAAAATCCCTCAAAAATCTCCTTTCATTATCCTATACAATAAAGACCCAGACTACTCCTTTCTAAAAGTCTTTGGATGTGCATGCTATCCTTGCTAAAGACCTTACAACAAACATAAACTTCAGTTCAGGTCCACTGAATGTGCTTTCCTAGGATATTCCTCTTCTCACAAGGGCTATAAGTGTCTATCCAATGATGGTAGGTTGTACATTTCCAAGGATGTACAATTTAATGAGTTTAAGTTCCCTTTTGCTAACAAGGGAAGCATAACTCCCCTCCCTCCAACTCAAACTACTGTTTCTACACCTAGTTCTCTCACTGTCATACCACCTATTCCCATTCCTAAAAGCCCTACACCTGAAGTCATTCCCTCTCCCTCACTTCATCTGTCTCCTTCTATGTCTAATTCTCCAACTCATCCTCAGTCTCCAATTATTGTCTCTCAGCCTAGCACTCAGTCCTCTCCTCTTCTCTCTTTACACTCAGGGTTAACACCGCAGTACCCATCTTCATCAGTTTCCCTTCCTAATTCTCCCAGTCTTGTCTCTCATTCCACTCAGTCAACTTCACCACTACAGCAGGTTTCTTCACCTGTGCAGCCTCCCTGTAATCTTCATCCTATGACCACAAGGTCAAAATCTAGAGTGTCACAAGTCCTAATGGTACATACAGAACCACATACTCCCAAAGAGGCCCTAAATCAACCACACTGGAAGAATGCTATGCAAGATAAATATGATGCTCTGTCAGGAACAACACCTGGACTTTAATGGATTAGCCTCCTCATAGGCAAGCCATTGGGTGCAAGTGGGTGTTTAGAGTGAAGGAGAACCCAGATGGATCAATTAACAAGTATAAAGCTAGGTTGGTAGCTAAGGGTTTTCACCAAAAGCAGGGGTTTGATTATGCTGAGACATTCTCCCATGTGGTGAAACCAGTTACTGTCAGGGTGGTTCTTACACTTGCTGTCACAAATCAGTGGGCTATTAAACAGCTAGATGTTAATAATGCATTCCTCAATGGTTTGCTCACTGAAGAAGTCTACATGGAGCAGCTTATTGGGTTCAAAAGTGAGAATCAGTTTCAGGTGTGCAAACTGAATAAGGCCATATATGGCTTGAAGCAGGCCCCCGGGGCTTGGATTGAAAGACTTACACAAGCCCTAGTGCACTTTGGTTTCAAGTCTAGAAAATGTGATCCCTCCCTGTTTGTTCATGCCTCAGGTGGTCACAACACCTACATTCTCATCTATGTGGATGCCATTATTGTCACAGGTTCCTCCCCCACTCGAATTTCTCAGATTATTAACAAGCTAAAGCTAAAGTTTGCACTCAAAGAACTGGGTGGTATACACTACTTTCTAGGAGTTGAGGTTAAAAGGCTATCCAATGGAGCTCTTCTCCTATCTCAGTCTAAATACATCAGGATTTGCTAGGCAAGGCAAATATGACAGAAGAAAAGCCACTACCTACACCTATGACCAGTAATTGCAAGCTCACCAAGCATGGGAGTAACTATCTACCTGATCCTTCCCACTATAGGTCCATAGTTGGTGCATTGCAGTATGCCACCATCACTAGGCCTGAATTATGCTATAGTGTTGGCAAGGTATGCCAATTTCTCTCTCAACCCCTAGAGGAACATTGGAAGGCAGTAAAACGTATTCTTAGGTACCTAAAGGGCACCATTTCTCATGGCTTATTACTGAAACCAGCAGTAAAAGGTAGCCCATTCAGTCTCCAAGCCTTCTATGATGCAGACTGGGCTGCAAATACTGATGACAGAAGATCAGTATCAGGTTCCTGCATCTTCCTTGGACCTAACTTGGTCTCATGGTGGTCTAGAAAGCAGACTTTAGTGGCAAGGTCCAGCACTGAAGCTGAATATAGAAGCTTGGCTGCCACTACATCAGAGGCCCTATGGTTGAAATCACTGTTGTAGGAACTGCAAGTTCCAATTGTGGCTCCAGTCGTATACTGTGATAACTTGAGCACAATATCCTTATCTCACAATTCAGTTCTTTGTAACATCCCAGTTTTTATGATTTTGTTTTACGTGAGAGGAGCATGTTTAAGACTTAGATTATATAGTTAAGAGATGGATTAAGGTCTAGGAACCTTTGCATGGAAAGTACGCGGCTAACCGGAATGAAATTGAACGTGAATGAAATTTAGGGTTTCCGTAAGCTGATTTAAAAGAGCGTAAGAGTGTGAAATAAGAAGTTTAGATTTAAGAATGAGATTATGCATTTTTTATGGTTTTAGGTTGTTTATTAGGTTCTAATGAGCCTATATCTCAAATTTGAGCGCAATTGGACGTTGAACGGACCCTGAACGCAAAGAGTTGACTTTTTTCAGAAGTCAACACTCGAGCGTGGGTGTATCCACGCTCAAGCGCCCAAGTCAACCAGACAAGGGCCATGCTTTGACTTACCACGTGTCATCAGGGCTTACGTGGCAGCTTGTGAGTGGATGCATGGCGCGGTGGCTTTCCACGCTCAAGCATGGATTTCCTTATGCTTGAGCGTGGCTGCGTGGTTTTGCAAAAATAAAAGCCTAAGTGACTTAAGTCACTTAGGTAGCAGAAACAGAAAGAACAGAAGCCAGAGAGTAGAGAGAACTGAGAGAATAGATAGGTGAGTTTAGAGAGAGGAAGAAAGAAAATCTAGAGAGAGAAAGGAGTTCTAGTGTGAGAACGAGTTGCTCGGGCATCCCGTTACGAATCGGAGTACATCGTTGTGTTCGTATCAACGATATCTATCTTCTTCTCTTCTCCATTTCTTCAAAAACCGAAGGTAAATCAACCTCTTTTATGTCAAAACTCCGTTCGTTAAGTTTCTCGTATTATCTTTCCTTTCGTTTGTCGGAATCCTATTTCATCTTCGATTTTAAACTCGTAGTAACGTACGCTTCATAATGTGATGTCTAGGTGAATTTTCGGAGGCTTGGAGACCTTGCTCCCTTGCGTGGCAAAATTGAAGGTGTTGAGAGAGTGTTCGTGTCGAGACGTCGATAAAATTGTACACAAGGTGAGGGGGAAGAAATTCCAATTATCGGGACTATTGGCATAAAATATGAACATTTACATGTGTGGGGATTCTCAACCCCCATTGATTGTTGGTTGATAATATGATATATGATAACATGCTTAGTTGATTACGTGATATATGGTTATTCTTTTATTTCTGCGTTGATTATATGATGTTGTTTAGTTGATATATTGATGTGTGGTGGATCAATATTGGTGATACTTTGGAGAGGTTTGATATGAAACTAGGTTGATAGCTTGATTAGGAAGTTCTGATGTCATGTGGTGATATTGAGGTGTTAGACGGAAAGGTGGTGTGAAATTATGTAGTGATGGATGCATGTGCATATCATTGTGGTGGTCAACCTTGTGGGTAGTCCCAATAGCTGTTTGAGCGATTACTAATATGAGGTTGATGTTGGTGTATTGTGAATGACTACAATGAAAGTTGGATAGTTTTCACAAGGGGTCGTATGACTAGCTACGATAAGCTGTTTGAGTGGCTATCATACAAGGTCGGATAATACTGGTGCATAGCTGGGCTATCGCACAAGAGGTGTATCTGTACACAGGGGCCGTGTGAACAGTTGCAATAGCTGTTTGAGAAATTATCACACGAGGTCGAGGTGGACTATCCGGAGCGACCAAGATGACGAAACTCATGTTGGTGGCGCGGGAGTTAGTAACCCAACTACCGACTGAACGTTGTTGTAGAATTGTCCAATCATGCATGTAGGACCGGTTATGCATTAGAATAAGTTATGATCTTAGTTGCTGAGATATCGAGGTTGATTGGTATGATAATGATATTGGGAGACGGTTGTGTTTGTTTATATACATGTTGATAAGTAGTATTTTATGTTGTTTCCCCTTTATGATGATTAGAGTTTCTTACCTCCTGTATATCTCTGTCTCTATGTTTCTGTTATGTTGATTCGGTTCGTGATTTGAAGACGGAGATGAGCTTTAAGCTAGTGCCGAGACGAGGAAGGTGATGAGAATGCTAACGTCTCTCACGAGAACTTTCAGAGTTGAAGTTGAGTCTTTTATTAGTTATACCACGGGCAGTGGAGTGTCTGTATTGCATATGCCATTGCTTCTATGAACTCTGATATGTTGTATATATGTTTTATTGATTTAAAATACATGCTGTAAATGTTTTAAAAAAAAATCATATTATTTTGTTAGATGCATCTACATAATGTGGCGCCCGGAAGCTACCTTATTTTTGCGGCTGCCTGTAAAGTGGTCTCTTACAGTGTTCTGGGTTTCCTGGACTGTTGATTTGATCCTTTTTAGAGCGCTTGGGTTGGATGGAATTTACTGATTTTCTGTGAAATGCCAAATTGACATGCTGAAGGGTTGCTGTGTTCTGCCACAAATTGATGAATGGATTTTTTTGTAACTCTGGGTATTGTTTACACGCCCACTGGATGCTGATTTTATACAGCTTTGTTGACATGGTGGGATGCTTCAGAGTGTACTTGGATTGTATTTTTTGGGGATTGGTATAGGTCTCACTGGATGTTTATAATTTTACACTAGGGTATTTTGGTGGGAATTAGGATTTACAGTAGGCTTTGGTTTTTAGATGAGATCCTTTGTATATTGGATTCTGTTTCGGATTAGGGACAATATCGTTTTTACATAGGTTTATTTCTTTTTTTATATTCGGGTTTGAGTACTTTTGTGGTCATCATTAATATAATTTTGCTTAAAAAAAACTTACAGCAACATTCACACCGTACGTTAAATTTCCTTGATCATCACATCTATATAAGTTTATTATAAAGTTTATAATTACAATATGTTGATGTAAATTTTTTACATAATCAACTATATTCCAAGATAACTATTAGAGCCCAATTACACTTTTTGCAATATAGGGTAATACATGAATGAATTACAATATAAAAAGTTTTTATTCCGAGAATGCATTCAAATTCCGGCCTCTTAATATGACCTATTGTCGTCTTGAATTCTATGCAAAAGTAAATATTCTTAAAATTTTAGGGGAAAAAATAACTCTTCTAAAGTGAACTTGAGTATGAAGTAGGAAAGAAAGGCGTATAACTAGTCTTGATTAGTTAAAAGATATTGAATTTCTAACCCGCAAGATCTAAAAGTAAATTTCTTTTTACTTTTTCCCTTTATATCTAAACTCATTTTAGAGGAGTTTTATCCAAAACTTTGGAAGGTAGACTAGGTTTCACATATATTTGTTCCATTTAATGTTAGGATTTTTTAGCAAGGATGCCTCTTTTAATTGTTTTCTTAGTTTTATAGAGTAGGTTCATGCTTAGTCAAATTATTCATAACACTTAAATTTTAATATACGATCAGTTTTGTTTGACTAGCTGGGAAGTATATCAAAGCTTCAAATTTTGGAATTACCACTTTTGGAAGAGTTTACTTAAACACCACCTTGGATAAAATTATCAGAACAATTTGTTTAAAAATTAAAATTATATGAAAATAAACAAATATAGGTGGTTTCATGTAAATCTTAAACGAAATAAAAATAAAAAAACAAATTTACTTAATTTTTTTACCGTACAATTTACTTATGTCGAAGGAGATGAGTACGTGTTTATTTTCTTATAGGACAAACATATTGAAAAAATAATTTATGTACATATGTGAAGTACAAAAATAAAAACGAAGAATAATTATTAAAGATGAGTACGTGTTTATTTCCACAAACTTTATTTTCAATCAAATATAACATATTATAATTGGTAAGAAACTCCTTATTTAAACATTATATTTATGACTTGGAGCTTATGAATCCCTTGGGTGAACACTTCCTATCCAATACTTGGAACCTTCTTAACAACTCCATGTTTATTGACCCAAACCCAAACCCTATCACATCGGAAGTCAGCGGTGACAGAGGATCCTTCAGGCACGATTATAGCATCCACCAATGGATTCTCCCTCTCAATTATAGCCTCCGCCACTGTTCCTTGCACTCCAACCAACTCAGGCCATGAGCTCTTACCTACACACAAATAATATTCAAGCCTCAAATTATAGCACTCAAAGATATATTCATGCAATACATATTTGATAATTACTAGTATTTAATTACTACTCATAACACATCGTATGCATATGAAATGGTATATATTTACCTTCGCATTCAGTCATTTTTCAGCTTCTCAATCTCTCAAATTAACTGTGAAACTATATGTTTTCCCCCCTTTAATTGCAACTTTTCTGTTTGTGATATATATGTATTAATTGCAATACGTCGGGGTATTTTATAGGGGGTTTTGGTGGCTATCTTAGGGTTGCTAAAACGGTGCATACGTCGACTTTTCTAGTTATTCATTTGGTCAAATTTTATACAAGATATTGTCAAACTTTACAATATCACGCAATCAGTGTTCTTTTTTGATACACTTTGCAGCTGGATTGTTCAATTACTTACATAGGAGTAGCTTATAATTTAAGATTTTGTGTGTTTGCAGCCTGTTCACAAGATGTTCGTCATAATATTGCTTACCGTGATATTTTATTCATGATTTATATCAATGTACAATACTACATTTATTTTGTCTTAAAATATAAGTCATTTTCTTAAATAAGAAGATATATATGAGTTAATAAATATTTAAAATCAATATTTTATCGTATAGTTGTGGTATATCCGGGTAAAATTAAGGACCAAACTATAAGTGGAATATATTTTAATTAATCGTGAAGTTGGATATGTGTACGTGGTTGAAAGTTTTTGCATATAGTGCACAAAATAAAATCAATAAACTTTGAAAAATAAATACTAATCAAAATGTATAAAAAAAAGTTGGAAAAAAATTGAGAAGTGATTAATCAAACTAAATAAAAGTAATTTAATGATTGTAGGACGAATATTAAATTCACGGTTGAAAGTTTTTGCATCTACATAGATGAACCCAAACTATACTCAATAGATGATGATTTCTTATATTTTATGATTGATGATATGAAAGATTGTCTCATTTTTCACTTACACTATCTCAAATGTTGATTTTATTTTCGTCTAAGAATGTAAAACTACTCTTGTAGTTTATACTATCTCAAATGTTGATTTTATTTTCGTCTAAGAATGTAAAACTACTCTTGTAGTTAAAATCACAATCATGGTTGCATGTAAATAAAATCAACGAATGAGAATGAGTGTAAGTGAAAAATAACTTACACTAATATAAATAGATCCCTTATATATATATATATTCATTTTTAAGTTTACATAGTGAAATAAAAAACTTACATATAATTTAATGATTAAAGTAGTATGCATTATCAGTATAAAAAGTTTTACATTAACATCCACTAAAATTTGATATGTATATTTTTATTTTAACAACTAAGAAAAAAACAACAATAATACTGATTTGTCAGGATTTTATTGAATGTTTGTACAAAACCATTTTATACCGACAGTACATAAAAATTAAACTCATAGTTTCATAATCTTATATTTATATTTTCCTTTATTTTAAAATGTTATTATTCATATAATATGATATTTCCATAAAATATAAATGTCTCAATCAAAGATTCAAAATCCCCAATCCCCTCCACATGTACGGACTACAACACAAGTTTGACGAGTGAATATTGAGTATAAATGTATAGACTTTAGAAATATAAAATGTAATCTGAGAATTGAAAGTCCAAAGTGAATTTTCCCCATTTCAGTACATATATAAATTATATATTAAGTGCGCTAAACCTTGGTTTCTTAATTAAAAAGAAAGAAAGCAGTCATAAAATTTTCCATTTCATGTTGCTTCTTAAACTCTCAATCATTAAACTAATAAAAAAAACAAATGATCATATTTTATGATTGTAAGTACGGCATAGCCCCTGCCCCGAACGTGTGTTATCTTATCCGAAAAGAATTACAACTATGAATTATACTCTCACAATCCAAAACAGACTTCGGAATTATAATTACTTGTACAAATTTAAAACATCAACTAGTAATTTCAAAAGTCTTCGTTGACTGTGATTTTTCTTCCATCTTATTGTATTTTTCTTTTCCGTATGCATGTTGGGTACGTTAAACTTTGTTTTCTTAATCTATTTTCTCTCATTTCCCCTTCTTACAGAGTTACGATATGTAAAAAAAATAAGATTGTACAAAAACATGAAGAGACATGTATGACTTTTTTTTGGGAGTAAATAGCCAATTTGGACCATAAAATTGTAAAATGGTATCAATTTAATCCCTAAAGTTAACGAAATTTCAAAAACGTCCCTGAAATTGTCAAACGTTAATCAATCTAGTCATTCCGTTAGTCCCAATTAGATAACACCGTTAACGGTGCTGTCGTGACACATTAAGTGTCATGCTGTCACCCACAAGCTTGACAAGTGTATGAACCAAACTGACACATAATTTCAGGGACTTGACAAGGTTATTTTTCACTTTTTACTTTTTACACTCTGAATACTGATATTAATTCAATAAAAATATATTATCGCATCTTCAACCTTATGCCCAGACCTCCATGTGAGCTCCACAATACCATCTCCAGCTAACCACAACTTTGAGCTCCATACCAGCCTCGCCATCCTCCACTATGTTGTCCTTGCAAGCACTGCCATCAACGGAGCAGTACCAAAAGATAACTTTTAATAACAAGTAATTTTATGAAAACCTAGAGCAAAGCTTGTTGCTTCTTCTTCCCTCACAAATAAATCAATCCCAGCATGAATGACTTGGCCTCAAACTCTAAGCCCATACCTATTCAAATGCCAAGAAAGAAGAAACAAACTTCAAAACCCACTTAATTAAAAAACTTAAGCCACCCCATTTCATTTCAAAGCACAAGGGGGTGATTACGAATCAATGTTTGGCACTGTTATTGTGAGAAGAAGCTTTGGGTGCAAGTCTTAAACGAGCAAAGCAATGAGGTTTTGGAGTTAACATTGAAGACTTGAATGGTGGAAAGTGTTGGGGTTGTAGACGAGGCGGAGATCTTGAGGTTAGGGTGGAAGGACAAGCCAGCATCGATGACGGAGATGGAATAGAAAGGGTTACGACCGGGTGTCGGGTCGAGTTAGATTTCGAGTGGGATTGATGCGGGTTTTGTAGGAATTGCGGTGCTGGGAGGTGAGGATGATGGCGGCGAGGATGGGGGTGACGACAAATAAGCTGGCCGTGGGGGAGAGAAAAAGAGAGTGAATGGGTTAACTGGTGAGGGAGAAGGAGATGAAGAAGAAAAGAGAGAGGCACAAGGTTGAAGATGACAAAATATTTTTAATTACCTTAATATTAAAAAAAATTAAAATTTTATTATTCAAAATATAAAAATTAAAAATTAACTATGTCAAAATGGTCCCTGAAACTGTTAGTTTGGTCCATACACGTGTCAAGCTCGTGGGTGACAACATGACATTTAACGTGCCACGTCAGCACCGTTAACGGTAATATCTAACAGGGACTGACGGAAGGACTAGACTGATTTAACATTTGACAATTTCAGGGACTTTTTTGGAATTTCATTAATTTTAGGGACCAAGTTGATACGACCTTATAATTTCAGGGACCGAATTGGCTATTTACTCCTTTTTTTGGGTAGAGAGAGACATGTATGACCGAGTAAATGAACCCCGTCGCCGATATCACATAATGAGTGTTTGTAAGCACTTAAATGTACGTTTATCCCATATATTAGAGTGTATGTGTAGAATAGAGTTCAGCTATGTTAGTTGAGCTTATAGTTAATCAGTTAGAGTTTAGTTAGAGTTGTTGACTCAGCAGCAACTGACCCGATTATGAATCGTACCCTATAAATAGACATGTATCCTCACATTACACAATTAATCAATACAGATTCAATTTACACTTTTCACTTCTTTCTCTTACTCTAGGTTTCTAATATGGTATCTAGAGCTTAAGTTCTAGGGCCATGGCTTCCGATTCCAATCTTGATCCTCCTCCGCCACCTCCACACTGCCTCGCCTCTGCCGCCAGCGCAAGCGCCATGCCAAACAACTCCAATTTCTCTTCAATCGTCACTGTGAAACTCACAGATAATAACTTTCTTCATTGGAAACAAGTCGTTGAAGCCGTGATTCGTGCGAATCGGCTCGAAAAGTATGTTGCATGTGTGCGAATTCCACCTCGTTACCTCACTGATGACGATCGTGTTGCAGATCGTGCGAATCCGAAGTATCTTGCGTGGGAAGCGCAAGACCAACACCTCTTCATCTGGCTTATCAACTCACTTTATGACTCGATTCACGCTAGAGTCATTGGATGTGCACACGCATGGGAGCTATGGGATGAGCTCCATAACCATTTCAACGCATTAACAAAGGCAAGAAGTGCTCAATTGAGGTCAGAACCGAGGCACATCACTAAGGTAGATCGCAAGATCAATGAATATCTCCTCCGCATCAAGGCTCTAGTCGATGCACTAGCCTCTATTGGAAATTTGGAAGGACTTCCAGAGGACTATCACATACTCTTTCATACTATCGAAAGTCGAGTGGAGCCCCACTCTGTAGCTGAAATCGAAGCACTCTTGCTCTCACATGAGTCAAGATTGGAAATTCTCAAAGTCAAAACCGCAGTGGAAGCCTTCTCTGTGAATCTTGCTCACACTTCAAATCCTTCACCTCCTAATCAGGTTCCGTCCTCAAATCCTTCACCTCCTTCCAATCCGTTTCCTCAAAATAATCAGTATCAACAATCTAATTCCTACTCTGGAAATGGTTATCGAGTTGGTCGTGGTGACCATTATGGTGGCCGTGGATGAGGCAGAGGTGGAAGGTACTATCGTGGTGGTGTAGAATGTCAGATTTGTCATCGAACAAATCATGATGCTTCCAATTTTACTATCGCTTTGATAAAGCATACACAACACCACCAAATCAAAATCAGCACCCTGCTCAATTTGCCACTCAGCCTTCCAATCAGTTTCAACCTCAGTTTCAGCCGAGACATTACTCTCTAAGCCAGCCTCAGAACCAACCACCTTAATTCTCAGCTCACTATGCTCCTATGGCCTACACCTTAGTTCAGAAGGCTCATAATCCAAGTAATCCACCATTTTTGCCTCTACCTTGGCAGCTGATGAATGTGCAATTTATGTTAGTTTGGAAGTGTAATTAGGAAAGAATTTGTAAATAATCTTATGAATTATAGAGAAAAGTGATAAGAAAATGCACACATTCATTTGAATAGAGTTTTGATACTTAGATTTCAATTTGTGAAAAAAAAATTATACTTAAAAGATGTTGAAAATGTGCAGGAAAAGAGGAAGCAGCAAACGAGCCCTCGGCTTCAGGAGGAAACACAAGACAGCAGGTCTTGGGCGCTCAGCTCTGGATTTGGGCGCTTAGCTTCAAGACTGACAGAAAGCAGCAGTTTCGCACAGAACAGGGGCGCCCAGCGCTGGCCAGGGGCGCTCAGCGCTGGGCAACGCATAGAAACTCTATAAATGCGATCTTTGACAGATTAGAGTGGATCTTTAGCTCATTTTGGTGCGATTCTCACCTAGGTTCATCATTTCTCTCTGGATTCTTTGGAGATTCAAGCTTGGGAACAAGATTTGAAGCTTCCATGGCTTCCTCCACTCATTCCTACTCAAGTTTCTTCTTCTCTTCTCTCTTTACCATGAGTTGTTAGATATCTTAGGTTAGGTTTAGGATGATTCTAATTGGATTCTTGATGTAATTGACTTTGATTTCTGATTTCAATTCTATTTCATTCAATTTGAGTAATTGCTTCTATGTTTAATGCTTCTATTGATTGATCAACTCTAGATTGATGTTAGATTCAATTTCACAATTGGAAAATTGGTTATTGAATTGGAATTGAAGTAGATTACCATTGGAATGTTGATTCTAGGATCAGAACTATGTTTCAATGCATTCCTATGAATCTCATGCTTAATGTTTGTGCTAATGCTTGAATGACCTAAGGAATTACGCTTCTTAATTAGTTCAAAAGGATTATCACCTAAGGAATTAGGGATAAATCTAGATTAGTGATTTGAATGTCAATTGAATGGAGTGAATTGAAGTTAGGATTAAATAAGGTTACGTCAAGTGAAGATTGAATGATTCCGATGCCTAATCGCTTTTGCATATATTGAATTCATTCCTTAATTGCTATTGTTTAATTCATTTTTGTGATAACTCTAAATACAAAAACTCATAAACACTTTTGGAAACATTAAACACATTGGTTCAAATAGCTATTGCTTAAGCTACGTTGATACTTGACAACAATCCTCGTTGGGAACGATACCTTACTTTCACTATTATTACTTGTCGCGATTTGGTACACTTGCCAATTCAATCAACAAGTTTTTGGCGCCGTTGCTGGGGATTGTTGATTTCAATATCAACGAAGCAAAGACATTGCTAATTTGAACATTTTTTTTCTTCGTTTATTTTCTATTTTTGTTTGAATAATTGATATATTGGATATTCTCATCTTTTCTTTACTTTGGATTTTTGTTTTGTGAGGAAAATATCCACTATAGCTCATGGACATCTTTGAAACTACTCTTCTTGCTCAAACAAAACTTATTGCACCACAATTGGAGTTGATGTCTAAACAACTTCAAGTCATGCAAGTGAAGGCAATGAAACCATTGCAACCTACATGTGATTTTTGTGGTGCACACCATAAATTTGAAGATTGTGAGGCGAAATTCAATGCAAATGAGGGGGTTTATTATATGGAGAACCTTATGTGGGAGCAAGATGCACCACCTCACCATCAATCCAAAGAGTCACTAGATAGAGTGTCCAACCTTGAAAATGTTTTAATTCAATTCATTGAAGCTACTCATGCGAATTTTAAGAACACACAAGCTTCAATCACGAATCTTGAGATTCAAGTTGAGACATCATCTGAGCAATTAGGTTGTTTTGTGCAGAAAAAAGAGTTGGTAAGAGAGCAAGAGTCACATGTTTGGGAAATGGTTGATCAAGAAGAAGAAGTGCTTGTAGAAATGAAAAGTGAACATGACTTAAGAGAGGTGGTGGATGAAAAACAAAAAGAAAGTGTAGTTTTAGAAGTAGATGAAAAACAGAAAAACAAAAATAGTGACATCGAAGAGAAACCAAGGGTGATACAAGAAGAGATTCATATGACTAAGACTCAACCCTTGGTGATTGAAGAGAAGAGTCCTACACAAGATGAGTTGTACATGCTTCAAAAATGGGGGAACACATATCCCAAATGCTTAATTGTTGGAGCATGGGAACATTCTTGTCCCTATGCCAAATATATGGGATTGTTATCTAAAAGAAGAAAGCGGAAGGATGAAATTTTCTTTTTATCATATTATCCACCCTAATGGGGTGACAATATGTCAAGCTAGTGATGTTAAAGGAGCGCTACTTGGGAGGCAACCGAAGCATTTTCCTCTTGAATTTCTTTCATTTTTTTCCCTTAGCATAAAAAAATAAGTAGTTCATTGAGTTGTTGAGTGGTTCCTTGATGTGTAGGTCATCTAATGTGGTGTAATTGCTTTGAATTGTTATGTAGGCACATCTAAGGAAAGTGAATCCAAGGAATGGGAGAAATGATACACTAGAATGGTGACAATGGCCCTGCGCAGGTGCCGGGCGCTACTGTGAGCGCTGGGCACCCACAAAGCACAGAGACAGCAGAATTCCCAGACCTGCAGGCGTTGGGCGCCCATGTGGAACGTTGAGCGCTGGGATGCAAAAAAAAAAAAATTGCACATGCTCATCCATTGTGCATAAGAAAGGGGGTGCTGTGAACTCTTTATTATTTTTTTCCCTCCTTAATTTGTTAGTTAGTTGTAGGAATAAAATGCCCAAACTTACACATATTGCACAAACTTGTGTTGAATGGATTTTTGTGTAAATTCTCTAGTGAGCATAGAACTTTTGCTTGGCTGAAATTTCTAACATGATGCAACTGATACTTGCTGAGCATATGATTTCATTGAAACCGTTGATCCTTGTGAATTGTTTGTGCCAATTTTTCATGCTATAATTGATGCAATGTTGAATGCAAGGATTTTCTCTTGCACATTACCATAAACTGTGAGCTTTTGCACCTAAACACATCATTTTACTCGATTTCTTTCATGTGTGATTGACCATCACTTGCATGTTCTCACCTTTTCTTGCCTTGATGCTTGTCACTGTTGCAATGTTCTTGCATGTGCATAAATGATTGAGGCAACAATTCTTTGTTTAAGCTCGGTGCCATAGTTGATATCCTATCATATCGCCATTGCTATGCCCAATAGAGCCTTGGCCTATTTTTGTTGGAATGATAGCACATTACAAGCCAAAAAGCGAAAAAACCATTTTTGTCCCACTACTTTAGCTTAGAGGAATGTTTGGACTTAAGTTTGGGGTTGTTCTCTTGCTTAGGGACAAGCAAGCAAATAAAGTTTGGGGTGAGAGTAGGCCACTAAAGATGCCTACAAGAAAAAAAAATTGAAAAAGAAAAATTGAAAATGAAAAAGAAAAATAGAAAAAGCCAAAGAGAAAATAAACAAAGAAAGTATACAAAAGTGAGAAAAAGGCAAAAGAGAAAGAAAGGAAAATGAAACAAGAAGCAACAAAAGAAAAAGAGTAAAAAGGAGAGTTGTAAATGAATAAAAAGGTAAATGGCACAAATTGTGTGCTTATGTGCTTGTGTATTAGCTCAGTAAGGGAGGCCCCAAGAGAGTCCACATTCCTTGAAGTCAAGGTAGTTTAGCTTATATCCTTGATTTTATCCACCCCCACCTTAGCCCCATTACAACCAAATAAAAGACCTCATGATATGTGTTGCATGACATTTGTGATGTGTGTTCTTAGAATTTTATCAAGATTAGGATTGGGGAGTGCATGATGATTGTAATTGAGAATAATTATCACCAAGTGAGGATGTGTGAACACTAAATAGAGAGGTATCAAGAGACTTTCTTGTGCATTCAATGGAGCTAATTTTGTAGTATGTTTGATTGTTCTAAAGCACGAAACTTGTGATCAATTGGAATTTATGAATGATTGTGTGATGCTTGTCCATTCTGCAAAAGTGTTAAGGGATTGAAGCCTTGCATGAGTAATGTGCTTCACAAGAGAATTGAACATGAAAATCCATTTCTCAAACCCTTATGTGAATCTAATTGTTTGCTTGAGGACAAGCAAAAACTCTAAGTTTGGGGTTGTGATGAATGTGCAATTTATGTTAGTTTTGGAAGTGTAATTAGGAAAGAATTTGTAAATAATCTTATGAATTATAGAGAAAAGTGATAAGAAAATGCACACATTCATTTGAATAGAGTTTTGATACTTAGATTTCAATTTGTCAAAAAAAAAAATTATACTTAAAAGGTGTTGAAAATGTGCAGGAAAAGAGGAAGCAGCAAACGAGCGCTCAGCTCTGGAAATGAGCGCTCAGCTTCAGGAGGAAACACAAGATAGCAGGTCTTGGGCGCTCAGCTCTAGATTTGGGCGCTCAGCTTCAGGACTGACAGAAAGCAGCAGTTTCGCACAGAACAGGGGCGCCCAGCGCTGGCCAGGGGTACTCAGCGCTGGGCGACGCACAAACTCTATAAATGCGATCTTTGACAGATTAGAGTGGATCTTTGACTCATTTTGGTGCGATTCTCACCTAGGTTCATCATTTCTCTCTGGATTCTTTGGAGATTCAAGCTTGGGAACAAGATTTGAAGCTTCCATGGCTTCCTCCACTCATTCCTACTCAAGTTTCTTCTTCTCTTCTCTATTTACCATGAGTTGTTAGATATCTTAGGTTAGGTTTAGGATGATTCTAATTGGATTCTTGATGTAATTGACTTTGATTTCTGATTTCAATTCTATTTCATTCAATTTGAGTAATTGCTTCTATGTTTAATGCTTCTATTGATTGATCAACTCTAGATTGATGTTAGATTCAATTTCACAATTGGAAAATTGGTTATTGAATTGGAATTGAAGTAGATTACCATTGAAATGTTGATTCTAGGAATAGAACTATGTTTCAATGCATTCCTATGAATCTCATGCTTAATGTTTGTGCTAATGCTTGAATGACCTAAGGAATTACGCTTCTTAATTAGTTCAAAAGGATTATCACCTAAGGAATTAGGGATAAATCTAGATTAGTGATTTGAATGTCAATTGAATGGAGTGAATTGAAGTTAGGATTAAATAAGGTTACGTCAAGTGAAGATTGAATGATTCCGATGCCTAATCGCTTTTGCCTATATTGAATTCATTCCTTAATTGCTATTGTTTAATTCATTTTTGTGATAACTCTAAATACAAAAACTCATAAACACTTTTGGAAACATTAAACACATTGGTTCAAATAGCTATTGCTTAAGCTACGTTGATACTTGACAACAATCCTCATTGGGAACGATACTTTACTTTCACTATTATTACTTGTCGTGATTTGGTACACTTGCCAATTCAATCAACAGCAGCTCACAAACACCACTCCTCAAGTCTCACAGGCTAATGGTCCTATGGCCATGGTTGTATATAGTTCTGGTCCATTAGCTATGGCTGCCTCAGGCTCCGGATCTGATTCAGGACTTTGGTATGCTGACAGTGGTGCCACTCACCATGTCACTTCAGACTCGGGAAATCTCCAACAGCAGACAACTCATTGTGGCTTAGACCAAGTGTACATGGGTAATGGTTCTGGCCTTTCCATTCTCTCAATAGGTTCTGCATGTTTCCATTCTCCATATGATTCTAATGTTAGCCTAATTCTAAGTGATATTCTTTATGTCCCTAAAATCACTAAGAATCTGTTGAGTGTGAGCAAATTCACTCGGGATAATCATGTGTTCTTTGAGTTTTATACTCATGTCTGTTATGTTGTTTCTCAGGTCAATAAGCAGGTGCTATTGACTGGTCAAGTAACCTCTCAAGGCCTCTATGTCTTTCCCCTACTCAATGTGGCAAGAAAGTTCACTCAAGTCTCTCCTACTTGCCTTAGTGTCACTAGTCTTTCTAAATTCAACAATGTTGTAAATCCAATTCCCAATTGTACTACAAATTGTAATTCAAATGCAATTGTGCCTAGTTGTAATTCTGTTGATAATAGTCCTAGTCCCTTGTATGTTTGGCATTGTAGACTAGGCCATGCCAATGATGTTGCTGCTAAGCATATTCTTCAACAATGTAATGTTCCTATTATCAATAAAAGATTTCTAGATTTGTGTACTGCTTGCTGTTTTGGCAAATCACATAGATTACCAGCTAGTGACTCATCTACTGTCTATACTGCACTTTTTGAATTACTATTCCTACACTTGTGGGCCCAGCCCCTGTGCAATTAGCCTCAGAGCATTCTTACTACTTTTCAATTGTAGATGCCCATTCTAGATTCACCTGGATATTTTTGTTGAAACAAAAAACTGAAACTCTAATAATTTTTAAACAATTCATGGAACTTGTTAAGGTTCAATTTCAGTCAGTGATCAAATCTGTCCAATCTGACTGGGGGGGGGGGGGGGGGGTGAGTTTAGACCATTCACTAAATTCCTACCTGACTTGGGTATGGTCCATAGAGTTATTTGTCCCCACACTCACCACCAAAATGGGAGCATGGAGAGGAAACACAGACACATTGTTGAAACTGGCTTAGCATTACTTGCACAAGCCTCATTGCTTATGAGATTTTGGGGACATGCATTTACTATAGTTGTCTACCTCATTAACAGAATTGCAACTCCAAAAATCCCTCAAAAATCTCCTTTCACTATCCTATGCAATAAAGACCCAGACTACTCCTTTCTAAAAGTCTTTGGATGTGCATGCTATCCTTGCTTAAGACCTTACAACAAACATAAACTTCAGTTCAAGTCCACCGAATGTACTTTCCTAGGATATTCCTCTTCTCACAAGGGCTATAAGTGTCTATCCAATGATGGTAGGCTTTACATTTCCAAGGATGTACAATTTAATGAGTTTAAGTTCCCTTTTTCTAACAAGGGAAGCATAACTCCCCTCCCTCCAACTCAAACTACTGTTTCTACACCTAGTTCTCTCACTGTCATACCACCTATTCCCATTCCTCAAAGCCCTGCACCTGAAGTCATTGCCTCTCCCTCACTTCATCTGTCTCCTTCTATGTCTAACTCTCCAACTCATCCTCAGTCTCCAATTATTGGCTCTCAGCCTAGCACTTAGTCCTCTCCTCTTCTCTCTTTACACTCAGGGTTAACACTGCAGTACCCATCTTCATCAGTTTCCCTTCCTAATTGTCCCAGTCATGTCTCTCATTCCACTCAGTCAACTTCACCAGTACAACAGGTTTCTTCACCTGTGCAGCCTCCTTGTAATCTTCATCCTATGACCACAAGGTCAAAATCTAGAGTGTCACAAGTCCTAATGGTACATGCAGAACCACATACTCCCAAAGAGGCCCTAAATCAACCACACTGGAAGAATGATTTGCAAGATAAATATGATGCTCTGTCAGGAACAACACCTGGACTTTAATGGATTAGCCTCCTCATAGGCAAGCCATTGGGTGCAAGTGGGTGTTTAGAGTGAAGGAGAACCCAGATGGATCAATCAACAAGTATAAAGCTAGGTTGGTAGCTAAGGGTTTCCACCAAAAGCAGGGGTTTAATTATACTGAGACATTCTCCCCTGTGGTGAAACCAGTTACTGTCAGGGTGGTTCTTACACTTGTTGTCACAAACCAGTGGGCTATTAAACAGCTAGATGTTAATAATGCATTCCTCAATGGTTTGCTCACTGAAGAAGTCTACATGGAGCAACTTATTGGGTTCAATAGTGAGAATCAGTTTCAAGTGTGCAAACTGAACAAGGCCATATATGGCTTGAAGCAAGTCCCCCCGGGCTTGGATTGAAAGACTTACACAAGCCCTGGTGCACTTTGGTTTCAAGTCTAGAAAATGTGATCCCTCCATGTTTGTTCATGCCTCAGGTGGTCACAACACCTACATTCTCATCTATGTGGATGCCATTATTGTCACAGGTTCCTCCCCCACTCGAATTTCTCAAAAGTTTGCACTCAAAGAACTGGGTGATCTAGACTACTTTCTAGGAGTTGAGGTTAAAAGGCTATCCAATGGAGCTCTTCTCCTATCTCAGTCCAAATACATCAGGATTTGCTAGGCAAGGCAAATATGACAGAAGCAAAGCCACTACCTACACCTATGACCAGTAATTGCAAGCTCACCAAGCATGGGAGTAACTATCTACCCGATTCTTCCCACTATAGGTCCATATTTGGTGCATTGCAGTATGCCACCATCACTAGGCCTGAATTATGCTATAATGTTGGAAAGGTATGCCAATTTCTCTCTCAACCCCTAGAGGAACATTGGAAGGCAGTAAAACGTATTCTTAGGTACCTAAAGGGCACAATTTCTCATGGCTTATTACTGAAACCAGTAGTAAAAGGTAGCCCATTCAGTCTCCAAGCCTTCGTGATGCGGTGATCGGATCAGAATACTGATGACAGAAGATCAGTATCATGTTCCTGCATCTTCCTTGGACCTAACTTGGTCTCATGGTGGTCTAGAAAGCAGACTTTAGTGGCAAGGTCCATCACTGAAGCTGAATATTGAAGCTTGGCTGCCACTACATCAGAGGCTCTATGGTTGCAATCACTGCTGCAGGAACTACAAGTTCCAATTATGGCTCCTGTCATATACTGTGATAACTTGAGCACAATATCTTTATCTCACAATTCAGTTCTTTGTAACATCCCAGTTTTTATGATTTTGTTTTAAGTGAGAGGAGCAGGTTTAAGACTTAGATTATATAGTTAAGAGATGGATTAAGGTCTAGGAACCTTTGCATGGAAAGTACGCGGCTAACCGGAATGAAATTGAACGTGAATGAAATCTAGGGTTTCCGTAAGTTGATTTAAAAGAGCATAAGAGTGTGAAATAAGAAATTTGTATTTAAGAATGAGATTAGGCATTTTTTTTTATGGTTTTAGGTTGTTTATTAGGTTCTGATGAGCCTATATCTCAAATTTGAGCACAATTGGACGTCGAACGGACCCTGAACGCAAAGAGTTGACTTTTTTCAGAAGTCAACGCTCGAGCGTGGGTGTATCCACGCTCAAGCGCCCAAGTCAACCAGACAAGGGCCATGCTTTGACTTGCCACGTGTCATCAGGGCTTACGTGGCAGCTTGTGAGTGGATGCATGTAGCGGTGGCTTTCCACGCTCAAGCGTGGAATTACTTACGCTTGAGCGTGGCTGCGTGGTTTTGCAAAAATAAAAGCCTAAGTGACTTAAGTCACTTAGGTAGCAGAAACACAAAGAACAGAAGCCAGAGAGTAGAGAGAACTGAGAGAATAGAGAGGAGAGTTTAGAGATAGGAAGAAAGAAAATCTAGAGAGAGAGAGGAGTTCTAGTGTGATAACGTGTTGCTTGGGCATCCCGTTGCGAATCGGAGTACATCGTTGTGTTCGTATCAACGATATCTATCTTCTTCTCTTCTCCGTTTCTTCAAAAACCGAAGGTAAATCAACCTCTTTTATGTCAAAACTCTGTTCATTATGTTTCTCGTATTATCTTTCCTTTCGTTTGTCGGAATCCTATTTCGTCTTCGATTTTAAACTTGTAGTAACGTATGCTTCGTAACGTGATGTCTAGGTGAATTTTCGGAGTCTTGGAGACCTTGCTCCCTTGCGTGGCAGAATTGAAGGTGTAGAGGGAGTGTTCGTGTCGAGACGTCGATAAAATTGTACACAAGGTGAGGGGGAAGAAATTCCAATTATCGGGACTATTGGCATAAAATATGAACATTTACATGTGGTAATTCTTTTATTTCTCCGTTGATTATATGATGTTGTTTTGTTGATATATTGATGTGTGGTGGATCAATATTGGTGATACTTTGGAGATGTTTGATATGAAAGTAGGTTGATAGCTTGATTAGGAAGTTATGATGTCATGTGGTGATATTGAGGTGTTAGACGGAAAGGTGGTGTGAAATTATGTAGTGATGGATGCATGTGCATATCATTGCGGTGGTCAACCTTGTGGGTAGTCGCAATAGCTGTTTGAGCGATTACTAATATGAGGTTGATGTTGGTGTATTGTGAATGACTACAACGAAAGTTGGATAGTTTTCACAAGGGGTCGTATGACTAGCTACGATAAGCTGTTTGAGTGGCTATCATACGAGGTCGGATAATACTGGTGCATAGCTGGGCTATCGCACAAGAGGTGTATCTGTACACAGGGGCCGTGTGAACAGTTGCAATAGCTGTTTGAGCAATTATCACATGACGAAACTCATGTTGGTGGCGCAGGAGTTAGTAACCCAACTACCGACTGAACGTTGTTGTAGAATTGTCCAATCATGCATGTAGGACCGGTTATGCATTAGAATAAGTTATGATCTTCGTTGTTGAGATATCGAGGTTGATTGGTATGATAATGATATTGGGAGACGGTTGTGTTTGTTTATATACATGTTGATAAGTAGTATTTTATGTTGTTTCCCCTTTATGATGATTAGAGTTTCTTACCTCCTGTATATCTCTGTCTCTATGTTTCTGTTATGTTGATTCGGTTCGTGATTTGAAGACGGAGATGAGCTTTTAGCTAGTGCCGAGACGAGGAAGGTGATGAGAATGCTAACGTCTCTCACGAGGACTTTCAGAGTTGAAGTTGAGTCTTTTATTAGTTATACCACGGGCAGTGGAGTGTCTGTATTGCATATGTCATTGCTTCTATGAACTCTGATATGTTGTATATGTGTTTTATTGATTTAAAATACATGCTCTAAATGTTTAAAAAAAAATCATATTATTTTGTTAGATGCATCTACATAATGTGGCGTCCGAAAAGGAGTGTCACATTCTTCATGCGAGGACCAAGCACATGGAACTGGACCTATTCTTTGTTCGAGAAAGTCATAGACAAATCTATCTCTGTTCAGCATCTGCCTGGACTTGACCAAGTAGCTGATCTACTAACTAAAGCTTTGACACAGACCAAATTTGAGACACTTAGGAGTAACCTTGGAATAGCAGACAAGTTCTCCTATGTAAACCCACCTTATAATTATAAGGGGGTATATTAGAGTGTATGTGTAGAATAGAGTTCAGCTATGTTAGTTGAGCTTATAGTTAATCAGTTGGAGTTGCTGACTCGGCAGCAACTGATTCAGTTATGAATCGTACCCTATAAATAGACATGTACCCTCACATTACACAATTAATCAATACAGATTCAATTTACACTTTTCACTTCTTTCTCTTACTCTCTGTTTCTAAGACCATAAGAGGAATGTTTTTTGAATACAAATTTGGGGACACCATACGTTATCCCATTTGTTTTTTGATGTATTTTTGAGATGCATGTATACAAAGATGATAAAAAATAGATGAAAGATAGAACGAAACACATACGGTGTCTAAAATTTGTGTTCAAATAACAAAACTCATCCTATAATATCAAATTATTACTTCCACGTTTGTATGCATTGAAATGTCTGCTAACTGAAGGGAAAAAAAACCACAGCCTGAGTAATGCTTTTTTTTTTTTGACAATACCTGAGTAATGCTAAGGAGCCTGGTTCTTACAAAGCCCGGCATTATCAAAATTATATAACTTTACATTTCAAAAAAAAAAAAAAAAGGACACTCGTATCTAACTGCAACTGGCCGGGGCTCCGGGCAGCATCATGCTCCTATTTTCTCAAGCAATGTGACATTTCTCCATTAATTAATCACTTGCAAGAAAAGTTCCCACCTTAGTCTATTCAAAGATTAACTAAAAGTTGGTTAAATTAGAAAACGAACTAAAGAATACTTTGTTACAAGATGTCTATTTTTCTAAAAACAAAAACTGTTTTAACTCAATGCTAAAGTACAAATGCATCTACTTACATTGTTATAAGATAAGGAGTTCGAAGTTGTGTGCAAGGTGGTCAAGACTCTACATAGAACCTGAGAACTACACAAAACCCTGTACATGGGAAGAAAAAGATTTACAATGTTCTATATGGATTAAGAAGCAAATAACAAGGGATACGTGAGCATCTTAATTAAATTTTTGAAAATCAATGATGTGAAATCCAAGGTGGAAATCTACTCTCGATTGGTGCAAATAATACGTCATGCTTTTCTAGTTCTCTTTCGTTGAGAAGGCTTATTTGCTGAAACATGCTTTGAAGAACCAGTAATGTCCTTTTGAGGATCTTCATCACTTTTGTCAAAATCACTTTCTTCATCAAAACTTTCAGTTTTGTCTGTGTCTTCCTCCTGCTGAGATTTCTCAGCAGTCTCTTGTTTCGAGTTCGACAGCTGATCTCGAAGCTCTCTCAGTTTTGATTTCTTAGAATTTAAGACCCCTAGAAACTAAAACAAAACAAAATAAAAATGCAAGGTCAGCCTTGATGATTGGAACTTCCGTAAAAAGAAAGGAGAAACCAAAATGCAAGATTATAATTATAAATATTATAAGCAATAACTGCTGCCAACCCACTATCTTACTTCCCAAGGATTTATAACAGCCAAAAGAGGTAAAGAAGAAGCGCATAAGTTAATAGAAATATCTAAATAATTATTTTTAGAAGAAAAGAGAAAAGGCTCTCATGCCCAGAGCCTTGTAAAGCAGTCAATCACAGCTTAGTTTACCATTACAGAAGAGAAGCAACAAGCTACAGGACTTAATTCAAGCCCCTGATGGACTATAAATCACTGAAATCTTGAACATGTCAAGCAGAACAGTAATACAGTATTACCATAAACATGCAAATTACGAATAAACATCCAGTTAAGAATGGGTTAAATATTGGCAAGATATCAATTAGTTCAATCAATTAACTGATTCAGCAATCTACCAAGATCAATCCAGCATTCTTGAGTAATACGGCTGAGCCATGCTATGCCAGGAAACCATGCAGGACAAGACTTTCAGTGGACCAACAGATATTACTTTCAATTACAATAAAACAACAGCACAGTAAAAGTTAAAAAGTTACCTTTCACCTTAATCAACCAAATCATCAAAATGGCGTACAATTTTCAAGTGAAAGCATCACCTTGACTGTTTTTCTCTCCATCCCCTCCCCCCCGCCCCCCACCCCCTCTATTCTTTCTCCTTTCAAATTCTCCATCTCTTTCACCCAATGAGAACCAAACACCAAAATAATAAAAAAAATAGAAACATAAAATCCCCCATATTCCACATATTACAAATTCAAATAACCATGTACAAGAAAACCTCCTACTCGGGTCGGCCCTCAACGTAATCAAAGACAAACAAACATCCTAAAAGCTTAAAATACAATCAAAAGCAAGGACATGCTGATTTAGCTTATGTTGCCCAAAAAATGAAAAAGCTGTTCAGCCAAAAAGAATTTCTCTACAGCATTTTGATTATAAACTTTTGGGAAAAGAAAAGATGCTTGCACAAATTCTAAAGGGTATGTTCACAGTCTAGACAATTGAGAACATAAGTTAACAGTGAGACCATGGTAGGTATTATCCAATTACTAGTGTAAGATTGTGCAAGTATCATAACTCTGAGCTTCTTTGAAAACAAAATAGGCTAATCCAAACACATTACACAAAGTGCATTAGAAATACCCTTTTATGGCCATCACCAGCATCAGCAAAGGAATAGACAGAGCCAGGTTGCTGAAAACCCAAGTAGCGCTCAGCCAACTGCACATACTCTGAAACTGGTTGATCCCACTGAGTAGCACGCTGCTTCACCTCCTCCTCCGATGCTTACCCAACAAAACAAACAAACAAAAATTCAAAACTTGATGATAATTTTAGCATCAAATTGGAAAAGGTGAAAAGAGTGAAAAGGGTATGGTACCCCATAGTACCGTGGCAGAACCAGGCATTGAGACCATCGGTGATGGCGAGGTCGAAGTGGGTGTGGAACCAAGTGCCCCTTACGAATATGGGTTCGGTCTCTTTGTCTTTGGGTTCTTCTCCACGGTTGGTTGGAATCTCCAGCTTCAAGCATGTGTGCCTCTTTGTATCCTCCATGACAACGAATGTGGAGAAGCTCAAGGAACAACCTAGTCTATGACTATGGTCCTTTTTGGCACTAACTAGTAACTATGTTGGGTGCCGGTAACCGTTGACCCGATCCGATTACAAGGATCGGACCCTCAGATGGACTTCGGTTATATCACGATTCACAAGTGACACGGTGAGCATGGCCTTTTTTTTTTTTTTCCTGTCTTGTGGGCATTGTGTAAGATCACCCCGTGAATCCGAATATTCAAATCAAATCAATTAAATTGGTACGAATTTTTTTGGTGTTCGAGTCCGAACGAAACCAAACCCGATAGTGATTGGTTTGGTTCTCGATTTGAAACTACTAACCGAACCAAATTGAATCAAATCAATTCCTATATTTTAATAATTACATATATTTTAATATTAAATATATATTAATATTTATCTATTTTTAATAGTTAAATATTTATTATATTTATTTTTATATATATTTTTTAATATTTATATATTTAATATTTATATATATTTTGAAATTTGATCATCTTTGGCTCTTAACCGAACCAAACCAAACCAACCCCTTTTTGATTGGTTTGGTTAGGTTCGGATTTGATAGAAAAAATTCTTAAAATCGAACCAAACCATTTTTTATTGGTTCGGATTTTTTTTTCATTTAAAATCGAATCAAACCGACCCGTTATACCCCTAATGGGGAAGGCCATTTCTTGAAAGAAAAACGAAGACAATTTATAGAAAATGCATTTTGAGATTTTGATCCTTTAAAGTGATAATATTTTTTGTCAATTAAATATTTTAGATATCCCTTCAAAAAAAAAAATTAGCTATCGATTCTTCATAATCAATTCACATATTTGCTTAATTAATTGAGTTTAATTTTGATAGATGTTATTGTAAAAAAAATTATACCATCAATTAATCACAAATTATCATATATGTAACTTTTAAGTAGTGTATAAGATTTTTTATATCGTAAACTAATCAAATAGTGACACATTATTAAAAATAGTTGACTTTATTTTTTTTTTTTTTTGTACTCATGTGATAGGTGTGAAGTATCTACTGTCGTCGTTAATATTAATAATGATTAATCTCCGTCAGAAAACCTAAAAGCATACAAGGAGGGGAATCTCATCTCAACATGGTTTTTTTCCATTCAAAAAAGACATGATTCGAACTCTCGACCAATTGGTTAAGTGGCTTAAGTCCTTATCATCACTACTCCCATTGCACAGGCTATCAGAAAGTTGCTGCGGACAATCATCCCAAGTCCTGAACTCAACATCAGAGGAAGCTCCATATTTGGCAAGTCAATCAGCACATTCATTACCCTCTCTTAGAGTATGCCTGAAAGCCAAGTTCCAAGGACAATTTAGGAAGGATTTGATATGATTAACAAGAGGGGCATATCGGTGTAGAGAAGAAACTCCATCAGTCACCAATTGTAGAGCTAATTGGGAGTCACTCTCACACACTATAGATCTGTAACCTATGTTCCAGGCAACTTTAAGACCATTAGCAATAGCAAACAACTCAGCATTCATATTGGTTGTGATACCACAGTTGCCAGAAAAGCCAAGCATCCATTCTCCATGATTGTTCCTAATAAGACCACCATAGCCAGACCTATTCCCAAGACTACTTCCATCAACATTTAGCTTGAACAAGTGATCAGTTGGAGGAGACCAACAGACTTCTCTAATAGTATGCCTCTTCATCTCAGAGCCAAAAGTCTTGGAAATAAGGTCCTTGAGTGAATGAAAATTATTCAGGATATACCAAGTTTCCCACCTGTGATCCGAAAAAATCTCAGCATTCCTTGCCTTCCATATAAACCAGCAAGTTACCACAAAACAAGAGCCATTATGATCAGTTGCATAGGATTTAAACCAGTCAAATGTTGATTCTGAGCAAAATTTAGGAGATTCCGAATTCTTCTAGCATAGGTACAGTCTCGCAGAGTATGGATCTAAGTCTCATTTTCGAAGCCACCTCTTTGACAGGCAACATCATGGGAAATGTGATGATCAAACCTGAATTTATTTGTAGGAAGACAACCATGCATAACTAGCCAAAGAAAATGTCTCAGATTTTCAGGCAACCTTGTTTTCCAAATCCAAGACCAAGATTCCATGTCATCATTCAAAAAATCAGTAATAAGCCAGTGATAAGCACTCTTAGCAGTGTAATGGCCTGAACTGGTTCCTCTCCAAATCAGACCATCCTCTGAATTAGCATCAGTAAAAATGCTTCTAATCTTCATCTTGACCTCACAGGGAATAATAATAGCTAATCTCTCAAATTGACAGACACCATTAGAAATAATGTCCTTTAATTGTAGTTGGGTGTCCTGGATATTCACAAAAGGGACTAAGTCACATAAACGACCCTCATCTAGCCACTTGTGATACCATAAGGAAACCTGACCATTCCCTATTCTGTAATTGAAACCATCCGGCAGCAGTTTAGCTGTTCTAACAATAGATCTCCAGCTATAGGACACACCATTTTCAGCAGAAGCCTATAAGAGTAATAGAGTATAAGAGAAATCTCTGTAAATCATAACCGAAATGCTGAGTCAGCATATTCGGTTATGATAGTTGGTTAGGCGATTCTGATTCATTAGACGATTATTAAGCGAGTCTGTTAGAAGCTCAAGGCTATAAATTACATAGCCTTCTCTGAAATCTGTAACACCAAGAAAACAGAAATACAGTTACAGTGTGATCCTTTCATTCTCTCTATCTTCTTCTTCTTCACTAAGTTTTCAATTCTGCTTATGGTATCATAGAGCTTTTTCTCGGGCCTGGTGATTCTCTATGTGGTTCACCTAGGGTTTTCTTCGTTTTTTTTCCCAATTTTTCGAAGCATCGATTCGAGCTTCCATGGCTTCTAGCGGGAATCCCTTCACTGAGAATGTCGCTGCACCTCTGGCACCATCGTCTTCTCCAGCCAGCTTCAATCCATCGCTCTCTGTTAAGCTAGACGATCAAAACTTCCTTCTATGGAAGTAGCAGGTAGAAGCCGTAATCCTTGCGCATAAACTTCATCGGTATGTTGTTAATCCGACGATTCCTCCAAGGTTCGCGAGTGAAGCAGATCGCAATCTTGGAATCGAAACCGAAGCCTATCAGCTATGGATCGTACAGGATCAAATGCTGTTCACGTGGTTGCTCAGCTCACTCTCATCGGCGATTCTTCCTCGATTCTTAGGATGTAAGCATTCGCATGAAGTCTGGGACAAAATTCACAAATGTTTCTATGCGCATCTTCGCGCCAAGGTGAGGCAGTTTCGATCTGAACTGAAGAATACCAAGAAAGGAACAAGAACCATGTCCGAATACTTGTTACGAATTCGAGCCCTAGTTGACTCTCTCCAAGCTATGGGAGATCCGATCTCAGAACAAGATCACATTGACACAGTATTGGAAGGACTTCCAGAGGAATGCAACACGTTTGTAATGATGATATATGGCAGAGGTGATTTTCCTTCGATTGATGATATCGAAGCTCTATTACAGATTCAAGATTCACAATTAGAAAAGTTTCGTCAAGAATTGCCTACTGGTAGTTCAGTTTCAGCAAACATAGCACATGCTCCATTCTCTGCAAATGTGACCCCTAACAGTGCTCACAGAGGACAGTTTGATGCACAACGTGGTAGCTTTCGAGGTTCTTATCGAGGAAGAGGGGGCAGAGGCAGAGGCAGAGGCAGAGGTCGCAGTCGTGGAAACAGACCTACTTGTCAGCTTTGTGGAAAGTATGGTCATGACTGCTTTAACTGTTGGCACAGGTTTGATGAAACCTTCGTTCCTCCACAGCCTCCTCCTTCTAATCAGCAAGGGCAATATGCACCAAACTCAGCTCCAGGTCTTCTACCACTGCCAAAGTCTCAGCAAAATGCTCAGCCAAGTGCACACATGGCTGCACAATCAACTCAGTTTTCTCATAATTCCAAAGAATAATGATTGCAATGGAGCAAATCATTTTGAAGGTCAAACATGGTACCACGATTAGGGGCAACTCATCACTTGATCGCAGATCCTCACAACTTCACTCATAGCACTCCCTTTGGTGGTCAAGACCAAGTTTTCATGGGTAATGGACAAGGTCTTGTCATTGACTCCATTGGCTCTTCTAAACTTTACTCTTCTCTAAATCCAATTACTACTTTTTCTCTGAATAAACTCCTTCTTGTTCCCAAAATTACAAAGAATCTTGTGTCTGTTTCTCAATTTTCTAGGGATAATAATGTTTATTTTGAATTTCATCCATACTCATGCTTTGTTAAAACACAGGACTCTAGCAAAGTTTTGCTTGAAGGCTGTCTTGGAAAGGATGGCCTCTATTCTTTCAAAGAATCTCAAAGTTCATCAAGACTCTCGACCTCGCTCTACATCCAGATCCTCTCTAGCTAAGTGTCAAAGTATTCCCGTCTCTGTAAATACCTCAAATGTTGTATCTCTTAGTCCTAATTCCTACAACTCTTGGCATTGTAGACTAGGACATGCTCATTTTAATGCTGTAAAAACTGTATTACAACTGTGTAATATTCCCTTAGTCAATAATAAAGAGAGTGATTTTTGCAATGCTGCTTTGTAATGGTAAGGCCCATAGACTGCATGCCCCACCCTCCACCACTGTTTATCATGAATCTTTTGAATTAATCCATACTGATCTATGGGGACCAGCACCCCTCTCCGTCCTCTTGTGGTTATAAATACTACATTACCTTTGTTGATGCCTACACACGATTCACATGGATCTATTTTCTTAAACAAAAATCGATGCCTTAACAGACTTTCAAACAATTTTATATTCTTATTTCCACTCAATTCTCAACCAAACTTAAAGCTGTCGATCCAGATTGGAGAGGGGAATTTCGGCCCTTCACTAAGTACTTGACTGACTTAGGTATTGTGCATAGGCTCATATGTCCCCACACCTCTCACCAAAATGGCACTTGTTGAGAGAAAACACAGACAAATTGTGGAGATGGGGCTCACCCTTATGTCTCATTCTCGCTATTCCTCTCAACTACTGGGAGCACAGTTTCACTCAATCTGTTTTTCTCATCAACAGACTCCCTACAGAAGCCCTAAAGGATTTCTCCTCACCTTACCATGCTCTTTATGGCACTCTACCTGATTACAAAACCATTAAAATTTTTGGATGTGCTTGCTTTCCCTTTCTTAGACCATATAATCAACATAAACTTGAATTTAGATCTACTGAGTGTGTCTATCTAGGGATATCCCCTCAACACAAAGGGCATAAATGCCTTGCCCCATCTGGCAGGATCTATGTTTCCAAAGATGTCCTCTTTAATGAGATCAGATTTCCCTACTCAACTCTCTTCAAGACCACTTCACATTGTTCACCCAATGAAACCACCTTCTCTGCATCCATTCCTACTCCACAATATCCTCCACTTTCACCTATTCCCCTTCACCAACACAATCCAACTCCCTCACATGAACATAATTTCACCCCTGAGCATCATTCAACATCTGCACCTGATCTCCCTCCTGCACTCTCACCTCGGGCTTCAGATTCTGGTCCCTTCCCTGAGTCTCCAACTATTCCTCATACTTCATCTTTGATTAGCTCTAATGAGTCTCATCTCTCTCCAGGGCCTGTGTCACAACATGAACCATCTCCATTCATTACTAATTCTGCTACAGCTCCTGCTGTTCCCTCTAATAACTCTCCTTCTGCAACTCAGTCTTCTTTCCTTCCTCCTAACAACACTCATCCTATGCTTACTCGGTCTAAAACAGGTTGTCTTCCTCCTAGGCTCTTCCTAGCTCATCTTGAGCCTACCTCTGTCAAAACAGCCCTGTCTAATCCTCACTGGCTTGCAGCCATGAAGGATGAGCACACTGCTCTCCTCAAAAATAACACTTGGTCACTTGTTCCCTTACCTCCAAATAGGAATGCTATTGGGTGTAAATGGGTCTTTCGAGTAAAGGAAAATCCAGATGGTACTATAAGCAAATATAAAGCCCGGTTAGTTGCTAAGGGTTTTCATCAACAACATGGTTTTGATTTTCATGAAACTTTCTCTCCTGTTGTGAAACCAGTGACCATTCGGATCATCCTCACTCTAGCTCTCACAAATAAATGGGCAATTCAACAAATAGATGTCAACAATGCCTTCCTAAATGGCTTACTGCATGAAGAAGTGTACATGATCCAGCCCCCAGGGTTTGAAAACAGTGACAAAACTCTTGTTTGTCGATTGCACAAGGCACTTTATGGTCTAAAACAAGCCCCTCGGGCCTGGTATGAACGGCTAGCCTCAACTTTGGTTCGGTTTGGGTTTGCTGCTAGTCGCTGTGATCCATCCCTATTTGTCTATGCCAAGGACAGCATCTCTGTTTTTGTCCTAGTCTATGTGGATGATATTATTCTCACTGGGTCATCTACTGCTTTTCTTAATACTCTCATAAAGTAGCTGAATGTTGAATTTGCTCTGAAAGAACTTGGATCTCTTGACTATTTCCTAGGAGTTGAAGTTAAACATCCATCCCCAGATACCCTGCTGCTGACCCAGACCAAGTACATTCGTGACCTTCTTGCCAAGGCACATATGGCTGAAGCCAAGGGAATCAGCTCTCCTATGGTAAGCAACTGTAAACTGTCAAGATTTGGGACAGATACTATGTCCGATCCTCACTTTGTCTGAGATCTATTGTTGGTGCTTTACAATATGCTACACTAACTCGGCCGAGATATTGCCTTTAGTGTCAACAAAGTGTGTCGGTTTATGTCTAATCCTCTTGAAACACACCGGCAAGTCTGTTAAAAGGATTCTTCGCTATCTTAAAGGTCTCTCTCTCATGGACTACTACTCGGACCAGCTCCTATCTCTATGTCCTTTTCTCTCTGTCCGCCTCTTGTGATGCCGATTGGGCAAGTGATCCAGGATGATCGTAGGTCTACCTCCTGGTTCATGTATCTACTTTGGTCCCAACCTGGTATCTTGGAGCTCAAAGAAACATCCTCTAGTGGCTCGATCTAGTACGGAAGGCGAGTATAGGAGCATGGCGCATCTTTGTTGCTGAACTATCATGGATACAATCCTTACTATCCCGAACTCGGGATTCCTCACACGACTCCTCAACTCTCTTTGTGATAATCGAGTCTTTGTGTCTCTAGCACACAATCCGAGTTCTTCATGCTCGCACAAAGCACATTGAACTTGATATTCACTTTGTAAGGGAAAAGGTCCTCTCTAAAGCACTCACTATTCTTCATATTCCTAGTGGTGATCAATTGGCGAGACTCTCTTACTAAACCTCTCTCATCAGCTCAGTTTGCCAACACAAGGATCAAGCTCAATGTCGTACCTTTGCAGCCACCACCTTGAGCTTGAAGGGGGGCTAATAGAGTATAAAAGTAATAGAGTATAAGAGAAATCTCTGTAAATCATAACCGAAATCTTTGAGTCAGCATATTCGGTTATGATAGTTGGTTAGGCGATTCTGATTACATTGACGATTTATTAATCGAGAATGTTAGAAGCTCAAGGCTATAAATTACATAGCCTTCTCTGAAATCTGTAACACCAAGAAAACAGAAATACAGTTACAGTGTGATCCTTTCATTCTCTCTATCTTCTTCTTCTTCACTAAGTTTTCAATTTTGTTTAAAGCCTAAAAAATAGTGGTATCCTTAAGATAGTTATCAGCCAGCAGTTTAACCCAAAGCTTGTCAGGATTATGCAGAATTTCCCACACATGTTTACCCAACAAAGCAGTGTTTGTATCTCTAGCTCTATGAATACCAAGACCCCCTGCATATTTAGGTTGAGCACTTGAGCTACCGAATTCCAATTCACCCAATGACAAGAATTTTCACCTTAGATGAACTTCCTCAAACAAGCATCTATATTGTCACAAATTCCCTCGGGAAGCCATAAGTTGATGTATTTTACTTTTATTCTAGCTACCTTAAAAATAATTCATATTGATTATCAAGTTAAAAAAGTTTAATACTTACCAATTAAAGTAATGAGCTTGCGTGGACCCCTTAAGCAAGTGATCAGGGGTTCGATCCCTAGCTCTTGCATATGGTGTCAACCTGGTTGAGAGATGTCAGTCCTTAAATGTCTTCCAGTATCTCGAGGGATTAGTCTCCACAGTTACGTCGTGGAGGATACCCTGGGAAACTTACAAATTAAAGTAAAAAACTTAAACATAATTCTTAACAAAAAATTCTAAAAATGTATATAAATTCCCTTTAAAAAAATGTATGTAAATTAAAAAAAATTAGTTATGCTATGTATTTATTTAGTGATTTTAGCATGTGAACGCAGGTGCAAATTAGTTTATGAAGTTTTAAAACCGTAATCAAACATAATATCTGTTAAAAATCGTATGGACTAAATTGATTTTAAGTTAACAATATCAGGAAATCAAGTGAGTAAAATAATTAGAGATCAAATTGATATTATCCTATTTTGCCCCTGAAATTGTGAAGCAGTATCAATCTGGTCCTTGAAATTATCGAAATTCCAAACTAGTTCATGAAGTTGTAAAACCGTAATCAAACGGAGTATCTGTTGAAAATCGTATGGACTAGGTTAATTTTAAGTTAGCAACATCAGGAACTCAATTAATATCAAGTGAGTAAAATGAGAGATCATATTAATATTAATTTATCATTAGAAATTCTTTCAGAATTTCGATAATTTCAAATATGAGGTTGATACTACTTCATTTCAGGACCATGGTATTTAGTCAAATTGGCATCGATATTACCAGCAGTGATCAGTTCTGAGTGGTTGATGATTGCACCAATACCTCAAAAAATGGCACGGCCACACTTTCACTCTGTCGTGCCACTCTTGTTGTGCTTCTCCTTCTCTGCAATCTCAGCTCATCAACATGAACACCCTTCAATCACAGCAACCATGGAGCAATTCTCTGGCTACTCAATCCACGAGCCTAACTCTTTTAAACCCATTTCCCTATCCGTTGATGCTCAGGGTCTGCAGAACCAGGTAATGAATTTCTGTAACTTGGGGTGTGTTTTTGTGGGGTTGTGATGATTGTTTCTTAACATTTTGAACTGTAACTTGTTGTTAGATTGATGAACTCTCAACATTTTCTGACTCACCTGCTCCATCAGTAACCAGGGTCTTGTATACTGAGAAGGATGTCATAGCTCGCAGGTTTGTGTAATTGTAGTTCCATTTTTGTGAACTTTAGGATGATGATTAGGATGAGGAGGAAATTGTGGATATTTGGATCTACTCACTCATGTCAAATCGGTAACCCCGCAATTTCTAATTTTAAATTTATTTCACCCTTGTAATAAATCTTTCTTTAACTTTAGGTGAAAATGAATAAATTTATATGTCTTTTTAACAAGTATATAAATTAAAGGGTAGAATAAGTAGCATATGATGTTGTCTTTTCTGCCCCCTATATCGCAAAACATCATGATATGGGTGCATGTAAGAATCAATCAATTGGTAAATGCTAAATAAATGGAAAATGCTGTAGAGATAGCTCTTGAAGAAACTAAAAGAGGCAATTACTGGGCAAAGCTGTAAAATTGGTGGTCATTTCTGTGCTAAACAACAGTGTTGATGTAACACTGCTATATTGCATAGATGCAAAGGTGAAATTTTAATGGTGCAGAAAAGAGATGTTTTGATTATCCAACTTTTGTATGTATTGAATTACCTCTAAATAGACCATTCAATCTGCAAATTTTATGTTCTTTGAGCATATTTCTGCTTTGAATGTGAGATGCCTGCCTTTATAGACTTTGCTCGTCTTCCATCTGTAGGTATGTAAAAAATTTGATGGGAATTGCTGGTCTATCTGTGAGAGAGGATGCTGTTGGTAACATATTTGGTCGTTGGTGAGTGTCTGCTTGTTCCTCAAACGCTTGCCATTATAGTTATAGCTCACAAGCTTCTAGTTGAATAGTTACATTTATAATCATCTATTCTGCTATCTAAATTCTTATCAATTTCTCATTGACTCGGTCTTCAAACTCATACTAACATCATAGTCTTCTTCTCTATCTTTAATTTCAATGTGCCTGTAATTTACTAAGTACACTCATGGCTTCATATTTGCTTATTTTATGCAGGGATGGCCATGAACCTGAGCTTGCTGCAGTAGCAACAGGTTCGCACATTGATGCTATACCTTACTCTGGAAAATATGATGGAGTTGTGGGTGTTTTAGGTGCTATTGAAGCCATCAATGTCCTGAAAAGGTTTTTTAAGTTTTGTTATCATTGCTGATGTAGGACTTAATTGAATGTTCAGATCGAAGGATTTTAATATTCTTACCTAATTGGTTTTCTACTCCACTTTTGAATTCCTTGAACTTTTCAAAAGATTCTGATTTGTGTTTCATAAGATACACAAATCCATATCTACTGAAATCATTAGTAAATGTAATGAAGTACTGAAAACCTCCTTTAGCAGTTGTGTTTAGTGGTCCGCATACATCACTATGTATGAAGCCCAAAAGATCACTAGCCCTTTCACCTTTTCCTGTGAATAGGGCTTTTGTCATCTTTCCCAATAAACAAGACTCACATGTCTAATATGATTCATAGTCAAATAAGTCCAAGAATCCATCTTTATGGAGTTTAGAAATGTGTTTCTCATTTATTTTGCACAAACAACAATGCCAAAGATAAGTTGGGTTCACCTCATTCGGTTTGAACCTCTTAATATCAATGTTATAGATGGGCATCTTGTAACAGCCCGATTTTTGGATACGTTGTATTAACGGTAAAGATATATTTATTTTTATTTTTATCTGAGACTTAGGAAATGAATTTGGAGAAAAAAATCATATCTAGAACCTACTCTATGGTAGGAAGCCCTAGTTAAAATTTGGGTTTAAAACTCTGATTGAAACCGGTCTGTATTTTTTTAACTGACAGTATAATTTTATACTGACAGAAAACCCTAATTTGACCCGAAAACCGAAATTTGTAGATTTTTTATATTTTGTCCGTGAGGAATTCTACTTTCCAAATTTCTGATCAGAAACAAAATATTATGTTTATTCGGACAAATTTTGGTGAAAGTTCGAACGAAAAACGATCGGTGTTTACACTGGCAGTAAGATTTTAATGATAAAAAAACCTAATTTTGACTCATGAACGAAATGTTTATATTTAAATCATATTTCTAACGAGTTTGGTTGTTTTGAAAATTTTCGACCAAAAACGAAATATTACGCTTTTATTCGGGCGTAAAACCCTAATCGGGTAATCGACGGAGCCAGGAACAGCTGAAAATATCTAGATATTTATATTTTAACTCAACCTAAGTTTCCTATCTATAAAAACTAAAGCTGTCAAAACCAGCTGGCCCAGCCCATTTAGGGTGGTCCGTTCGGGCCAAGGCTTTCGGGCTGGGCTGGGCTGGACCAAAAATCAACTGGGATGCTAATTTCCTAGCCCAGCCCAGCCCTATGCGGGCTGCGGGCCAAACGGACAGCCCATGAGCCGATAATGTTTTTTTAAAATTATTTTTTTTGTTTTTTAAAATTCATTTTATTAACTAGTAAATTCCATTACCATTCCATTCATATGGTTATGACTTATGAATAAACATAGGAAATGTACCATAGTTATAATAAATATCCATCGTAATAAAAAACATACATTTAAGTTTAACCATAACACGAAAAGTATAGGATATGTCATATGTACCAAATAAAATAACACAAAAAAATTAGGATGAGGATCTCGTCACAAAAAAGGAGAAGACATAAAGTCATAATATAAGTAGGATCCCATCTCAAAAAACATTGAAGCTTATCATCTTCATTCAACATTCTTCTTCTTCCTCCTCCTCATCCTCAATGATGGCATTCAAAGGATTCTTTTTATCATTGACATTGGTTGTCCTTTCATTCGCATCATCAATAGAACTCAATCCTCCTACACATTAAAATATACATTTAGCCATAACAATAACATATAATAGTAGTAACTTAAAGTACAAAATAAAGCTATACAAGAGCTTCAAAAAAATATTCTTACCATCTTGTGAGAACCCAAGTAACCAATTGCGAGCACAAATGAGAGCTTCCAAATTTTTTGAAAGTAAAGAGCTTCTATACTTACTCAAAATACGACCTCCAATGCTAAAAATGGACTCAGATGCCACCGTGGTAATTGGAATATGATGCGTGAATTTTAGAGAAATAAATAAATGAAGGCAAGTGCACCTCGTCGCAATCAAGTAATACGGTGGTGAGACCGGTTATCGTATCCACAGGGATTGGTTGTCAATTACCAATTCGCAAGCTTAACAACTATCTAGACTAAAATAAAGTATGAGGGATTAAACAGAAAATGAAGAAACAAAATATTTTTGTCTTTTTGGAATTTTCTCAAACACTTGGTATGCAAACAGGGATGTGGCTAGAATTGTCAGGGTTAGACTACACTAATCCTCCCTTAGTTGCAATGAAATAGCTTCTAACACAAGTCCTAATTCAATTATGCCAATCAAGCCTTTTCTAAATTACTCAAGCCTAATGTCTTAGGTGCATTGAGCCTAAAACCCCAAACTAAACCCTAATGTCTTAGGTGGAATAAAATGAGATTTTGCATTAAGTTAAGACTTATAAGATTGCAAGCAGCCAACACCTATGTCTAGATTCTTGACCTACTTGGTATATGATTCATGAGCATGCCTTAATACCAACCTTCCAGTCATCTATCAAAGCAACAAATCATTCCTATGGGTAGCTAATCCAAGGAAAGCATTAAACACAGAACCACATACTCATATGAAATAGAAACTTGTATTAAAATACCAAATCAATTACACAAGTTCAGACAAGTTCATCTAACCCCAACAATGGGGATTTAACTACTCATGATAAGGAAATACAAAAAGGAAAAAGAGAAGGGATGGAGAACACTCATAGACAAGCTTCCTCCAATCTTCTCTTCATCCAAGAGCAGAGAAAATGCCCCTCTTTCTGGGTAGAAACCCTCTCCAGCCACCAGCCTTAGCCTGCCTCCAAGTGCTCCTTATTTTAGGTCAAAAGTTGGTCTCCTTTTCTGTTCAGTGCAGGTTCATTTATAGATCCGTCGCCCGTCACGGCCGTGACAGCCATCACGGCCAGGCCGTGATGGTCTCTGACTTGGGCGAAATTGCACAAAATGGTCACTCGCGAGGCGAGCCCTTTGTTCGCGACGCGAATCCTAAGTCACGGCCGTGATGGCCATCACGGCCAGGCCGTGACAGTCTCTGACTTTTGCCTTTTGCTCTGCTTCATCACGGCCGTGATGGTCATCACGGCCAGGCCGTGATAGGCTCTGTTTGGCTATATTCTTCACTTTTCTAGCTCTTTTTCATCCAAGCTCCACCAAGGCTGATTTCTGGGCATTTTTCCATTAAATCCTGCAAAACAACACACAGAAACCACCTCATCCGTTCCAAAGGAAAAACTATACAAAATCAACACTAAATTGGCCTAACTATATGCAAATGCATGCAGAAATGTACATGAAAAATGAGGTAAAATCACACTCATCAGAATACTCAATATATCACTAGCCATCCTTCCTAAATCAGGAAATCTACGGCTATTATCCCACCAATAATCCAAAACATCTAAATCCTTGGGACCCATAAGTTTTGATTCTTCCAAGTAGAGGTCAAGTTCAGATTTTCCATTCAATAAAGTTTCTTTACTCTCTTCTGCTTCAAATTCCTATCAAATAATTACTAAAATATTAAAACAAGTAATCAAAACTGAAATAGTTAAGATGGCAGCAAGGGCATAAAGCAAAAGAGAGTTGAAAGATGAAAGAACCTATGAATAATTACATACAATAGATGAAAGATGAATAAGTTTGTTGAAGTATAACTTACATCATAGTCTGCTGTCAATGTTGAAATACTTGTCCCCTCTTGACAAGTTTGAGTGGAAGTACTTGCATCCATCATAGAATTATGAACTTCCAAATTGTTGGCATAATGATTAAAAAGTTCATACAAAGCATTCTTCACAACACTCAACTTCTTATCAACTAAGAGCTTGTTGGAATAAATTTTAGAGTAAGCACATTTAAGCATTTGCAACTTCAAGCTAGGATCAAGAACACATCCTAAAGCAAGAATTTTGCTACACTCATTCCAATACTTATAAAACTTTTCCATCATTCTTAAAGCCATATCACTAATCACATAATCTTGACTTGATCTACTATTTTTCAATAGAACCTCAATCTTCCATATTTGCATGAAATACAAATTGGATGTATGATATTTAGAACCGGAAAACATTTTGGTGATTTCATAAAAAGGCTCCAAAAATTCATAAATCTTCTTTCCTCTTTCCTAATCTTCATTTGTTGGACAATGCTTATAATGCTCATTGTTGAAGACTTCGGCAAGTATACCGAGTCGTACAAGTAATACGGTGGTGAGACCGATATCGTTCCCACGAGGACTGAGACAAGTACTAGCACGTACCAATTCAACTACTATTTAAGCGATTCTTTGGATGGAAGGGAGCTCAATATGACATATCAAGCTCACAAAAGTAAAAATAAACAGAATAAGAAAAACAAACTCTTTTTGTAATTTTCTCAAACACTTGGAAGGCAATAAAAGATGGTTTTCAAATATGATGAACAATGCTGGGATTAGACTTCACTAAACCTTAGCCTCATACAATACTAAGACTACCAATCCAGTTTATGCTTCAAATATTAAAATCAACCCACAAAATTACTCAAGCCCTGATTCCTCATATGACAAGAGCCTAGATCCACTAATAGACCCTAATTCCTTAGGTGGCCTAGATTAATGAATTTGCATTAAGATAAAGGATTATGTGATTACTAGTAAATCAAACCCTATTCCTAGATGCAAGGCTTACTAGGTGAATAATTCCAGTTCTGGTTTTAATACGAATTTTCCAACTGCATACCAAAACACTAATCAAGTTATGGGGGTGCTAGCCACAACAAGCATTAAGCAAAGGAATTAAACACTAAAATGAAGGCATAAACATAGATTCATTCATCAAGGCAAATACATGATATTCAGGTTTAGCTACATCCAATCCCAACAAAAAGAGATTTAGTTACTCATAGAGAAAGATAAATCCAAAACAAAAGAAATAAAGATGAAGGAGATAAGGGACTCCATGGGGCTTTCCACAGCAGCCTCTAGCTCAAAATTAGGGTAAAAATCTGGTTCCAGGGAAAAGTGCCTTCTATTCTGCCCAAGGGTCTCTTTTATAGGTCAGGAAAACTTGCAAGTCACGGCCGTGATGGCCATCACGGCCAGGCCGTGACAGGTTCTGCCAGGGGTGCGCTTCAAATTCTCCTCTGTCACGGCCGTGACACTCATCACGGCCAGGCCGTGACCAATTCTGACTGTGAGGGTCTGGTTGTCACGGCCGTGATGCTTATCACGGGCAGGCCGTGACAGCTTCTGACTTTTGCCTCCTTTTCTGCTCTGCTTGATCACGGCCGTGATGGTCATCACGGCCAGGCCGTGATGGTCTCTGCCTGGGTCATTTTCTTCGCTTTTGAGACTCTGTCTTCATCCAAGCTCCATCATGGCTATTCTGAGCATTTTTTCCTTGAATTCCTGCAAAACAACACACAAAACCACCCTCACCCGTTCCAAGGGAAAATCTAACAAAATCAACTAAATAACGCCAAATCTATATGAAATATGCATGCAAAAGTGTACAGCAAACATCATGTAAAATCACACTATCAAATCACCCCAAGCTTATTCAATTGCTTGTCCTCAAGCAATCACCAAGGCCAGCAAAGAACATGGATAGTGAACTAAGAACCCGAGTAAATGATCTAAGTAATAGGCAATTCAAACAATTTATCAAGAGACAATCAATTCAAGTCCAATTAGGGGCTTAGGTTCCTTAGACTCGTATTCTCACTGATTTGGGCACTCTTGCTCACCTGAAGCTCACCCCAAGCTTGTTCATTTGCTTGGCTCTCTTTCTCACCTCACTCAAGTGTTAGGGGAATATGACAATTCTCTCCATTTTCCTCAAGGGATGAATTCTACCATAGGCTTGACTATCAACCAAATCCCTACTTTATTAATGAAAAGAATTAAGAATCAAGAGGTCTTTTACTTGGTTGTAACGGGGCCATAGGATTAATCTTTAGGTGGGGCAATCAAGAAAGGGACATTTCAAAAGGTTACACAAATATCAACATTGCAAACATGACACCTTCTAAAATACCCTTTTGGGTTTCGATTCACTTTTGCCACCTCTCCTTCTTTCTTTTCTTTTTCTCATTTCTTTGTGTTATCCCCTTCTCCATTTATTTTTATTTTTCTTTTGTTTTTCCTTTTTGTCTGGAGAAGGGGAAATTTTTCAATTCAAGAGACATAATTTTATGATTCTTTCATCCCATACTTTTTTTTTCTTTCAACCCTTTTTACCCTTTTGTAATACTTTAGAAGGTGTCCTACTAAGCATATTTATCAAAATCTTTCAGGGTACCAAGAAAAGCATTTTATTCTTTTGTAGGCTCAAAATTGGGCAACTAAGGGTAGCATTTACACATTCAAAACTCAGAAGGCCAGAAAAATACCTATTGCCTCAATCATGTTCAAAATATTTTCAAAAATTTTAAGCTTCAAAATGGTCTCAAGTCAAGTTCTAGAGAAAGCAACCCAAGAGGAATAACACTCTAACACAAAAAATGGGGTAAGTTTAGTGAGTACCCCTTTGACTCAAAAGCTCACATTTTAGTAGTTCAAGACTCAATGAGAGACATAAATCTTCAGAACCCTATGCTAATTATCAACTATCACAGATTATCTCAAGCATCTACATCTGCAGCCATATTACAAGAATGAAACAAATTGGGTTCCACAATTCACTATCACAAATTATTTGGCACTAGGTAATCACAATTGGATGCAAAATTCAGGCAAGGGGCAATCTAATCATGTGAACATGCAAAGCTATCATGCAAAACTATATGAATGCAATATGAACAATGCAAATGCAAACTACCCCCACCCCAAGCTTAAGAACTTACATTGTCCCCAATGTAAATAGTTAAGTCGTAGGGAGGATAAAAATGACAATAAAAGAAAAATAAAAAGGAAAAAGGAACTCACTGAGGTGGTGGTGGGTGCTGGCTTAGATGCCAGTCGTAGAGCTGCTGGAGCATAGCTCTCTGCTCGCGCTGCTCCGCCATAATGCGCTCCTGGTTCGCTAAAATGGTATCGAAAGTGGATGCGAACCACACATAGGGGTCATCAGAAGACGATCCTACAGCGAAAGAAGACGGGTGCCAAGTCGGCCTAGCCTGCGGTGGCGGGCTTACTAGCCTCTCTACCCTAATGGGCTGAGGCTCCTCTCCCACCGGCACTTTCCAAGTTGCCGGGTTGGATACATCTAACAGTGGGGGGTTAGGGAGAGGGATTGGCTGCCTCAGCCTTGGGTGTTTCAGGCAGTATATGTTCTCCTCCCGGACGATCATCCCCATAGCCTCACAAGCCTGCAAGGTGATACGGGTCCGTCCAGGGGCGGCCACAAAACCATCCAAATCAAAGTTGAAGTGGTGGCATATGGTGGTGATGAGGCCACCTATGACAATAGTGCCACTGGCACTCTTGGCAAACTTTAAAAGGTGCCTAGCCAAATAGGACCCTGTGTCCACATTGCTCTCAGAGTGGAGCATGGCCCATAATATAAAGACCTCGTCCTGGCGGACGGATCCATCACTCTCGCCACGGCCAAACAGGGTATTGGCTATGACCCTGTGCATGTACCTTATGCTTGGGTTAGCAAAGGCTGTGGACTTGGATGTCCGAGGGTCAAATCGCCTGCCCTCATAGTCTATCACTGACCAGAAGTCATGCGCACTAAACCCCAGGGGGTATCGTCGATCACCCCTACTGGCAATCCAAATATCTCATTAAACTCTGCCAGGGTTAGTGTGAAGTCCTGGTTGAAGAGGCGGAATGTGATCCGCCCTTCTTGGCAATGCGGCCCTTGGATAATTTCCGCATCCAGGGAGCTTAGGAACTCCAGGGTAGGGCCAGCAAATGCAGGGTGTCTGGTGCGAGCGAACTCGCTCCACCCGATGTTTTGTAACATCCAATCAATGTCAGCAGCCAATCCTAGGGTATTTATGCATGCATCATCAAGATATTTTGTCTGTACTATTTTCCTAGTTTTTAAGACATTGAACCTATCCTGCTGAGCATTGTCCTTAAAGACTATCCCAAACCCACATGCATCAGTTTCAGAATTGGAAGATTCAGAGTCAGAGTTATAGTTACCTGCTCTACCGCGAGTGCGCGTGGCCCGGGCTGCCCTTTGCCTTTTGGTGGCCATAATCCCAGAGCTTCAATATCCAAATCTGTGTATTGTGCAGAAATCTGGGTAGGCTAGGGTTTCAAATTTGGGAAATTTTGAGGCTTCCCAAAATTGAAGGGTTTTCCCTGTTGGGATGTTTAGGTAGGGTAGGGAGACAAGTGGTGGTGTTGGGGAGAAGGAGGAGAGGCGAACTCGAGCTTTTGGCTATGGGGATTTTGGAGGTTGATGAGTGAGAGAGGAAGGAGAAGAAGAAGGAGGGAAGTGCAGAGGAGCCGTGATGAGTGTTGGGGAGAAGGAGGAGAGGTCTCTGCTTGGTTAGAGGGGGGAGGAGATGCTGGGAAGAGAGGTGGCTTCGTGGGTATGGAGGCTGAGGGAAGATGGAGAGGATGAAGCGTGACAGTGTTATATAAGGGCTTCGCGTCACGACCGTGATGGCCATCACGGCCTAGCCGTGACGTGTTATGTCTTTAGAAAAAATGGTCATCACGGCCGTGATACATATCACGGCCACCCCGTGATGGTTTCTGTCTTTTGAGGACCTGCTACTCACGGCCGTGATCTGAATCACGGCCACCCCGTGATGGTTTCTGTCTTGCTCAGGCTACCTGTCATGGCCGTGACCTCCATCACGGCTAGGCCGTGATGGCCTCTGATCTTCATGATTCTCCCATCACGCCCGTGATGGTGATCACGGCTGGGCCGTGATCCTTTCTGATCTTCAAGTCTGGTTTATCACGGCCGTGACCAGTGTCACGGCCTGGGCGTGATGGTTACTGACCTCCCTTTTTTTTTTTTTTTTGAAAACACTTAACAAGCCTATTATTCTATGATATTTTCCTCTTGATCTTCTCAAATTATTCAAGAGGGCAAATTCAAAGAAACAAAAGGAAAATGAAGAGAAACTTGGGTTGCCTCCCAATAAGCGCTTCTTTAACGTCACTAGCTTGACAGGTGGATGACTTCAAGGATCATTAAGGCGCACAACTGATATCAATCTTTCGATGTCACCACCCAAGTAGGCCTTAAGTCTTTGGCCATTGACTTTGAAGGTCCTTTTGGAACTAGGATCCTCCACTTCCACAGCTCCATGAGGTGAAACTTCCTTGACAGTGAACGGTCCTGACCATTTAGACTTCAACTTGCCCGGAAACAATCTCAGCCGGGAATTGAACAGTAACACTTGTTGTCCCGGCCGAAATGTTTTCATCACGATCTTCTTGTCGTGGTAGGTCTTGACTCGCTGCTTGTAAATGGCTGCATTCTCATATGCATGAAGGCGCATCTCCTCTAACTCATGCAGTTGATTCACTCTTTTCTCACCCGCCAGAGTAGCATCAAAATTTAAGAACTTCAGTGCCCAAAAGGCCCGATGCTCCAACTCTACGGGCAGATGACATGCCCTTCCATACACCATCTGAAATGGGGATAACCCCACAGAAGTTTTCAGTGCAGTCCGGTAGGCCCACAAGGCATCATCAAGCTTCTTGGCCCAATCTTTCCTTGAGGTGGCTACAGTCTTCTCCAAAATTCTCTTAATCTCCCTGTTGGAGACCTCCGCTTGTCCATTTGTTTGCGGATGATATGGGGATGCCACCTTATGCCTCACATCATACTTTGCCAGAACATTTCCCAGTTGTGAATTGCAGAAGTGGGATCCTCCATCACTGATAAGAACCCTTGGGACACCGAACCGGGCAAAGATATTCTTCTTGATAAACTTGACCACTGTTTGGGCATCATTCTTCTGTGTTGCAATTGCCTCCACCCACTTGGAAACATAGTCCACCGCCACCAAGATATATTCATTGGAGAATGAAGGTGGAAGTGGACCCATAAAATCAATGCCCCAACAGTCAAACACCTCAACTTCTAAAATATTCTGCAGTGGCATCTCATCCCTCCTTGAAATGTTCCCGGTCCTCTGACACTTGTCACAGCTCTTCACATGATTGAAAGAGTCCTTGAATATTGATGGCCAAAAGAACCCAGATTGGAGGACCTTGGCAGCTGTCCTATCCCCATTGTAATGTCCACCATATGGGGAGTTATGGCAATGCCACATAATTTTCCTTACTTCTTCTTGGCTCACACACCTCCTCCATAAGCCATCCGGACCAACCTTGAATAGAAATGGGTCATCCCACATGAATTGGTTGGCATCCCGGAAGAACTTTTTCCTTTGTTGCCAAGTGAGGTGCTCTGGGACAATGTTGGCTGCCTTGAAGTTTGCCATGTCGGCAAACCATGGTCTTTCATGTACTAGCAATAAGGCCTCATCCGGGAACTCATCCCGAATGTCCTTCTCTTTAGCAGCCACTTCTTTATTCACAAGCCGAGATAAATGGTCAGCCACTACATTCTCGCTGCCCTTTTTGTTCTTGATGACTAAATCAAATTCCTGCAACAATAGAATCCACCTTATGAGGCGTGGTTTAGAATCTAATTTAGTCAACAAATATTTGATTGCAGCATGATCAGTAAAAATAGTGACTTGTGACCCAATCAAGTAGGAACGAAATTTTTCCAAAGCAAACACTATGGCTAGCAACTCTTTTTCAATTGTTGCATAGTTGGTTTGGTTCTCATTGAGGACCTTGCTGGCATAGTGAATGGCATGGAAAAACTTGTCCCTTCGCTGCCCCAAAACTGCCCAACTGCGTAGTCATTGGCATCACACATTAATTCGAATGGTGACTCCCAGTTGGGTGCAACAAGAATGGGAGCAGTGATCAACTTGTCTTTCAAAATTTGAAAAGAGTTAAGACAAGCATTATCAAACAAAAATGGGGTGTCCTTATTCAAAAGGTTACACAGCGGCTTGGATATCCTTGAAAAGTCCTTGATGAACCGCCGGTAGAAACCTGCATGCCCAAGGAAACTCCTCACACCCTTGACATTCACTGGTGGAGGTAGTTTCTCAATCACCTCAATCTTTGATTTATCTACTTCGATTCCCTTTGCTGAAATTTTGTGCCCAAGCACAATGCCTTCCTGCACCATGAAATGACACTTCTCCCAATTTAAGACTAAATTGGTGTCCATGCACCTTTTTAACACAGCAGCAAGGTTAGACAAACAGTTATCATATGAGGAACAGAAAACAGAAAAATCATCCATGAAAACCTCAATATACTTTTCTACCATATCAGAAAAAATAGAAAGCATGCACCTTTGAAAAGTCGCAGGTGCATTGCAAAGGCCGAATGGCATCTTCCGATAGGCAAAAACTCCAAATGGGCATGTGAAAGCAGTTTTCTCTTGGTCTTCCGGGTTAACCGCAATTTGGTTATAACCCGAATAACCATCCAAGAAACAATAGTAAGCTTGCCCGGCCAACCTCTCCAACATCTGGTCCATGAATGGAAGTGGGAAGTGATCCTTCCTAGTTGCTTGATTGAGCTTCCGGTAATCGATGCACATCCTCCAACCGGTGACCGTTGTAGTTGGAATCAACTCATTCTTCTCATTGTGCACGATGGTCATGCCACCCTTCTTTGGGACCACTTGTACCGGACTCACCCAGGCACTATCAAAAATCGGATATATCATTCCAGCTTCAAGGAGTTTCAGCACCTCCTTCTTCACCACTTCTTTCATTGTGGGATTAAGCCTCCTCTGTGGCTGGACCACTGGTTTAAATTTGGCCTCCATAATGATCTTGTGCATGCAAAACGTGGGGCTGATACCTTTCAAGTCGGAGATGGACCATCCAACAGCTGTTTTATGTTCTCTAAGCACCCTTACAAGTTTTTCCTCCTCTAATTTGGACAATTCATTGCTCACTATAACAGGGTTTTCATCATTCACACCCAGGAACACATATTTTAAGTGGGGAGGCAGGGGCTTAAGTTCTAGTTGGAGCTTCTCTTGGACTGCATCCTTCTTGAGCTCTTCCTTCACAGTGTTGACAGCAAGTTGCTTAGGTTGGGCTTCCAGATCATACAAACATTCTTCTAATTCCTCCTCCTCTATCTCATCAAGATTTTCAATAGAATTCACAAGTACCTTCTCAAGAGTAGAGGAGTGGTGCTGATGTGCACATGCTTCCTTAGCCACTATATCCACCATGTCCATGCGGATACAGTTTTCTTCATCACTAGGGCGATGCATAGCTTCAAATACGTTGAAGGTAACCTCTTCGTCTTGCACTCTGAGTCGCAGCTGGCCTTTTTGCACATCTATCAAGGCTCGACCAGTTGCTAGAAAAGGTCTCCCCAAAATAAGTGGAACTTCTGCATCCTCCTCCATGTCTAAGATCACAAAATCTGCCGGGGAGATAAACCTGTCCACTTTAACCAAGACATCTTCTAAAATACCATAAGGACGCTTGATTGATCTATCAGCTAGTTGCAATGCCATCCTTGTTGGTTTTACCTCTCCACCTCCAAGCTTGTTCAAAATTGAAAGCGGCATCAAGTTGATACTCGCTCCCAAGTCACATAAGGCCTTTCCAATATCAACACTCCCAATAGTGCAAGGAATGGTGAAACTACCAAGATCTTTGAGCTTTGGAGGTAGCTTCCTTTGAAGTATTGCACTGCACTCTTCAGTTAAGGCAACAGTCTCGCCTTCTTTAAACTTTCTTTTCTTTGTGAGCAACTCCTTCATAAATTTTGCATAAGTGGGCATCTACTCAAGTGCTTCAGCAAAAGGTATGTTGATTTGTAACCGCTTGAAGATATCAAGAAACTTGGCAAGTTGTTCTTCTTTCCCCTTTTTCTTAGTCAAATGAGGGTATGGCAACTTCACATAAGATGGGATCACTTGAGGCTTACCTCCATCTTTCAAAATATGACTCTTGGTCTTCCTCAATATTGAATTCTCATCCACTAGCTTCTCCCTTTTGTCTTGTTCACTGCCCTTTTCTTCCTCCTCAACTACAACATCTTTACCTTTTTCTTCACTTAGTTCAGTATTTTCAGCATTCATTTCTGTTTCTTCAGCCTCTCTCTGACTTTTCCCCAAAGGCTCACCACTTTCTTGCTCTAGCCTTTTACCACTCCTCAACACAATAACCTTGCAATGTTCTTTAGGATTTGGCTGAGTGTTTCCTGAAAAACTGCTGCTGGATTGTTCTGCTAGTGGCTTTGCAATCTGCCCAACTTGAACCTCCAAATTCTTTATGGATGCATCTGTGTTCTTCTGGTTCGACATGGACATCTGCATGAACTGATTAAGAGTGTTTTCCAGGATAGAAGTCCGGTCTTGAGGCGGTTGTGTAGGAAGAGGCTTGCTTGTTTGGCCGGCATCTTGCTTCCAACCAAAATTTGGGTGATTCCTCCACCCTTGATTGTAGTTGTTGGAGTATTGGTTGTTTCCTTGCCGTCCATAGTTCCCCATATAATTGGCTTCCTCATGGGAACTAGGTGGTGCCTCACATCTTCCATTCTCATGATCACCTCCACAAAAATCACATCTCATTACCTATTGTGGTGGCAAGGTTGTCCCTTGAACAGTTTGGAGTTGTTGTGGGAGTTGAGCTAGTTGCTTGGTGAGTGACTCAAGTTGTTGTGTCATAATCTTATTTTGAGCCAACAGTGCAATTTGTGAATCTAACTCCAACACTCCCCTTCTTGACGCGGGACCCCGATCATGATGCATCAAATAATCATTTGATGCCATAGCCTCTATCAAAACCAATGCTTCCTCTGCTGTCTTTGTGTTCATGGAACCTCCAGCTGAGGCATCCAACATATACCTGGTCGACGGCCTCAATCCATTGCAGATTGTTTGCATCTGAGTAAGATCATCAAACCCATGATTTGGACATCTTTGGAGTAAGCCTTTGAACCTGTCCCAGGCGTCATGCAGAGTCTCACCTTCTTGTTGAGCAAAGCTTATGATGTCACCCCTTGTCTTGACAAATCTTGAAGTGGGGAAGAACCTTGCCAGAAATTTTGCCTCTAGGTCATTCCATGTAGTGAAGCTCCCCCTTGGTTGTGATTGGAGCCAAGACTTGGCTTTATCTCTTAGAGAGAAAGGAAACAACCTCAGGCGAATTGCATCATCGGAGGCACCATTTATTTTCACCGTATCGCACAACTCTAGGAAATTGGAGACATGACTATTAGGATCTTCCTTCTCCAACCCAGCAAACTGACTTTGTGAAACCATATTGATAAGAGTTGGCTTGATCTCAAAATTGTTGCAGTTCACTGGAGGCCTCACTATACTCGTGACATGCCGGTTGACATTTGTATTGGCATAGTCCCCAAGTGTCCTCCGGGGTGGAGCATCTTCACCATTGCCTTCCATCCTGAGTTCTTCTTGACAAATTTGAGTGGTGGAGGCCTCTTGTGCTTCTCCCTGTTGTCCTAACAAATTCCGCTGCCTTGCTTGCTTCGTATTCGCCCTAGCTGATCTTTCAATTTCTGGGTCGTAGAGGAGGTGGTCAGCTGGGATAGTACCTCGCATACACAAACAGTCTAGCAAACAAGAGTGTTAGCAGTAAAGGTTAGCACACAACAGCAACACACCAGAAAAATGACAGCAAAAACAGAACAGAAAATTATGGCAGAAAACAGATTATAACAGAAAATTTTTGCCTAAATTAGTAACCGAAATAGATATGCTAATATTGAGACGCAGTCCCCGGCAACGGCGCCAAAAACTTGTTGAAGACTTCGGCAAGTATACCGAGTCGTACAAGTAATACGGTGGTGAGACCAATATCGTTCCCACGAGGACTGAGACAAGTACTAGCACGTACCAATTCAACTACTATTTAAGCGATTCTTTGGATGGAAGGGAGCTCAATATGACATATCAAGCTCACAAAAGTAAAAATAAAGAGAATAAGAAAAACAAACTCTTTTTGTAATTTTCTCAAACTCTTGGAAGGCAATAAAAGATGGTTTTCAAATATGATGAACAATGCTGGGATTAGACTTCACTAAACCTTAGCCTCATACAATACTAAGACTACCAATCCAGTTTATGCTTCAAATATTAAAATCAACCCACAAAATTACCCAAGCCCTGATTCCTCAGATGACAAGAGCCTAAATCCACTAATAGACCCTAATTCCTTAGGTGGCCTAGATTAATGAATTTGCATTAAGATAAAGGATTATGTGATTACTAGTAAATCAAACCCTATTCCTAGATGCAAGGCTTACTAGGTGAATAATTCCAACTCTGGTTTTAATACGAATTTTCCAACTGCATACCAAAACACTAATCAAGTTATGGGGGTGCTAGCCACAACAACCATTAAGCAAAGGAATTAAACACTAAAATGAAGGCATAAACATAGATTCATTCATCAAGGCAAATACATGATATTCAGGTTTAGCTACATCCAATCCCAACAAAAAGGGATTTAGTTACTCATAGAGAAAGATAAATCCAAAACAAAAGAAATAAAGATGAAGGAGATAAGGGACTCCATGGGGCTTTCCACAGCAGCCTCTAGCTCAAAATTAGGGTAAAAATATGGTTCCAGGGAAAAGTGCCTTCTATTCTGCCCAAGGGTCTCTTTTATAGGTCAGGAAAACTTGCAAGTCACGGCCGTGATGGCCATCACGGCCAGGCCGTGACAGGTTCTGCCAGGGGTGCGCTTCAAATTCTCCTCTGTCACGGTCGTGACACTCATCACGGCCAGGTCGTGACCAATTCTGACTGTGAGGGTCTGGTTGTCACGGCCGTGATGCTTATCACGGCAGGCGTGATGCTTCTGACTTTTGCCTCCTTTTCTGCTCTGCTTGATCACGGCCGTGATGGTCATCACGGCCAGGCCGTGATGGTCTCTGCCTGGGTCATTTTCTTCGCTTTTGAGACTCTGTCTTCATCCAAGCTCCATCATGGCTATTCTGAGCATTTTTTCCTTGAATTCCTGCAAAACAACACACAAAACCACCCTCACCCGTTCCAAGGGAAAATCTAACAAAATCAACTAAATAACGCCTAATCTATATGAAATATGCATGCAAAAGTGTACAGCAAACATCATGTAAAATCACACTATCACTCATCTTGACTACCCAAGCTTTCAAAAGCACGACTATACTTAATTGCACTCCAAGCATTAAATAAGTAGAGTTTCGTCTAGTGGACACATCAAAGTGCAAGCCAACATTAGTATCAATGCCACCAATCCCTTCAACACATTGATCAAATAGTTTCATTCTTGATTCCGAACCCCTCACGTACTTTATACTTTCTCTAATATTGTGCAATGCGGCACTTGCTACCTTCAATCCTTCTTGAACAATGATATTTAGGATATGTGCCCAACATCTAATATGAAAAAAGTCTCCATTGTACAACAAATTATTTGACAAACAAAGTTGACTTTTTAAGAACTTTTTCATGAGACCAATAAAGGAAGCTTTGTCTAAAGTAATTGAAAAAACTTTTTTCTCAATTCCCCATTCTTTCAAAAACTCAAGCACCTTTCTTGATAGCTCATGACCGGTATGTGGGGGCTCCAAATGACAAAAGTTTAACAACTTATTGTTTAACTTCCAATTCTCATCAATAAAGTGAGCAGTTAGAGTGATATAACCACGAGTAGTGCAAGAATTCCAACAGTCAAAGGTCAAACAAACTCTCCCATTATGTCTAGCCAATTGATTTTTCAATCTTTCTTTTTCATGCATGTAAATCTTCATCACATCCCCAGTAATAGAAGTTCTAGAAATATTAGTAGCCTTACCAAAAGAAATATATTGACATAACGTTCTAAATCCATGTCACTTAACACATTGAAATGGAAGATCATGCAATATAATCATTTGAGCCATCAAATCACGAACAACATTGTCATCAAGTTTTCTAGACCTCATTTTGGCAGTATAGTTAAGCATCATAGTCCCCACATTATCAAGTTTAGGAATCTTTACACAATTAACAATATGACGATTTAAGTGTGATGTACCTCCGCTAGCTGGACAATTGTATACCTTCCCACAACCTTTGCATTTACACGTTTCTTTTCCGTCTTCAGTCAAAGGAAGTTTCTCAAAGTGCTTCCAAGCATTTGAGCTATTTGTTTTAGCCTTTTTCTGTCGTGGTTCAACCTTATCATCCTCTTTGGCAGGTGCTTTTGAATCATCTACCTCAATAATTTTGCAATCTTCTCCAGCATTAGGCATAGGATTACTCATATTCAAAAGCTTCATTATGCAGAAAAAAAAAGATTTAAAACACATCATAAACTCAAAAAACTACTCATTCCTAAACTAAAAAAATCTCATATTCTAAACACAAATGAAATCACTGTTTAATGGTTAAAAATTAAAATGGATTCTAAACATTAAACACACCTTGCTGGAACAGGGGAGAGTGACGAACAACTTGGAGGATGCTCGACCTCGACGACGTGCTGAATCGGATAGAACATGGGAGAGTGACGAACAATGGTGGTGTTGAACCGGACTGCGGTGGTGCACGACGTTCGACGGAGTGCTGAAACGGTGTGCTCGCACGAGGGACAGGGAGGGAGCCACGTGCTCACGCGCGGGACAGGGAGGGAGCGGCGACGTGCGCGACAGGGAGTGCTGATGAAGACAACGGGTCGACGGCTGCAGCTTGTAGAGCACAGACAGACACAGTAGTAGCGTGGGTACTTTCTATCTTTAGTTTAGGGTTAGGTTTATACTTTTTAGTTTTTACTTTTTAACTTTCAATTTTAATTTTGTTTTTGTTATTTAATTATTTTTGTAAAAAAGACTCAAGGCATTCGGGCCAGCAGGCTGGTCCTGCCCGTTTCAGGCTAGGTAATGATGGGCCAACAGATTTTCGAGCCGGGCCAAAAATCAACTGGGCTCTAGTTTTAGTAACCCAGCCCGCCATTTTTATCGGGCTAAACGGGCTGGTCCGTCGGGCCAGGTCCGTTTTGAAAGCTCTTATAAAAACCCCCATGACAACCCACTCCATCTCTTCTCCTTCATTTCTTCATTCATCTCCAACCTTCTAACATCTTCTTCCACTTTCTCTCATTTTCTTCCTTTTTCTCCAAAACCTCCATAACCAAGGTATTGAAGCAACTAGTAGATTTCTTGCTCATCTTCCATTTTCAAGAGGTAAACCTTGTTCCTCATCAAGAATAAATCCTATGTTCTTCAATTATATTCATGATCCAAGTTCATATTCAACTAGGTTTATATTAGGGTTCATAACTTTGAAAATCTCTAGAAAATAGTAGAAAAATCATTTTAATGTGAAACCAATTTCTATGATCCTTATATGTCTTCTATTTTCATCATCTAAGATTTAAGCAAAATCATTTTCCTTCCTATTGTTCTAGACAGGGCCGAATCTATGTTAAAGTGGACAAAGGAGGTTTTGTTCAATTTTTAACTTATATGAGGTTAGATGATGATATATTAACTTGAGGATGATTTGTTAGTTAGGTGTGCTGATTATTGTAAGACTCGATGACTTGGAGATTTTGATATATGACAAATACAATTTAATGTGTGTGCAAGTGTTTTAGTGTCAAATTGCAAAGACAGGTATCAAGTAGTGAGCAACAAGTTCATTAAGCAAATTCAAGGAAAATATTCAAGGAAGAACTTGAAGGAATCAAGGAGCTGCATGTAGAAATCAAAAGAGCAAAGTCAAAGATCAAAGGATCGTCAAGACCAAGCTTAAATGAGAATTTTAGATTTAAGTCTTAGATGATTTGTAAGAGAAAGAAATCTCTCAGTCACAAAATATCTCAACTAAAAAAATGCATGAAGAAAATCAATTTTCATAACCTGCATTAAAAGGAATAAGTTTTTGTTAATGAAAATGATTTTTGGAAAGAAGAAATAGATTTGATCAGGAATGGATTCCCTGTGTTGTTAGTCTGATAAACTCAACACACAAGAGATAGAAGCGCTCGTCCACTAAAGTGAAAGAAGTGCTCGTCCACTAAAATGACAGAAGTGCTCGTCCACTAAAGTGATACAAGCACTCGTCCACTAAAGTGATACAAGCGCTCGTCCACTAAAGTGGCAGAAGTGCTCGTCCACTAAAGTGACAGAAGCGCTCGTCCACTAAAGTGATACAAGCGCTCGTCCACTAAAGTGACAGAAGTGCTCGTCCACTAAAGTGACAGAGTGTTCATCCACTAAAGTGACAGAAGCGCTCGTCCACACAAGTCTTTGGACTTGCTAAGTCCTTAATGAGAAGCTCCGTCCAATGACGTGGCATATGGAGCTCATCTACTATCAACTACGAGCCTTGAGGATTGAAGACGGCGCCGATATAGAATCTTATTTCAAAAACCAGAAACAAGAAAACAGATTCTGTTATCAGACCCAAATCTGTTTTAATTGATCCCAACGACTATAACTTGTTTTCTATATATAGAGGGATCAAAGGAACACTTTTACAACATATTGAACACAATCAGAAAGTTTACAAAATCAATTTGAGAGATCAACTGTGGAAATCATTCATCATCTTTCTTGAGCTTATTGTGAAAAGGAGTGTTTCATTCTCATAAGTGCTTCAATTTGTATATCTGACTATTGAGAGTCAGGAATCAACTCTTCTTTCTATTTGATTGTAAAGAGAGAGGGAGTCTCTCTGAGTGATTAGGGTGAGGTATCCCTAAGGAAGAACATTCAGGCTCTTCACAAGTGTGTGGTATCTCGAGGTGAAGGAGTGCTCTGTGGTGTAAAGGTTTTTCAAGCTACCTAGCTAAAGCTTGTTGTGTTAGTGTGTGAAAACCCATAGGTGGAGTGGGGACTGGATGTAGGTCACAGTGGTGGTGACTGAACCAGGATAAATCTGGTTGTATGATATCTCTAAACTCAAACTCTTTAATTTCTGTCTTGCGCATATAACTATGATCTTGATGTTCTAAGTATTCAATTGATATCAGTTCTTGATCTGTACAATCAGTATTGAACCATGAGTAAACTGTAATAATAATTGTGTATTTAATTCTATTCTCAAGGATCAATAATTGAATTGAATCTTGCATCATATGTGATCAAATTCAAATAGCTTAATTTCTATTTCTTAATCACTGAAACTGAATCCTGCAAGTTTGTTCTTGATTGTTAATACTTGTATCTGAAACTTGCATAACTTGTTCTTAATCTTTAAAGGCTTAATCCGTTTCTGTATTTTGTTATTATTGAGTTTTGAACCTGAACCTATTATGTGATCTATTAATTCTGAATCAATCTTTCTTATCCTCATCACCTTCTATTCAAGATTTCATAAAAAGCCATTTACTATTTTTGTAAAAGATCCTGAGGTAACTCTGATTTGAAAAGTAAAGTTTTTGAAAAGGAAGAATTTTTGAAAACTCAATTCACCCCCCCTCTTGAGTGTTTGAAGCTGAAACAACAATTGTCTATGACAATTACTGTATAATTTACTATGACTCTTTTCTGCTTTTGATGATAGAATTGTTTCTTATCCCTTGTATATTTATGTGTGTTGTATTTTATCTCATTGTGGAATCGTACGAGAAGACCCCGTGGATGAGAGAAACCAGGAGGAGTTGGATGGAACTCCCTACGAACCTGAGGCCGGAAGACGAGTTGTGACCCATGGTGATTAGGGTCTAGTTAGTTATGGTCAGTGCGTCTCGTGAGGCGTTTTATATGCTTCTGCTTTGTTTAACTTTTGTTTAAGTATATGCTTCTGAGGGATCCTACTGAAAGGATACCCTCAACAGTGTTTTGTAATATGATTATAAGTCTGATGTGTGTATGTATAACATGAACATCGTATGTTGTTTTAAATGAACTAAAGTTTGTACGCTTGTTAACTTAAGTTTTAATTTTTTACGTATTTTCATATTAAGCGCACGAGTAAGAAATTAATTAATGAGGCTTTAGTCTAATAAAACACCGGGGCACAACAAGGTGTCTCACATCTCAAGATCAAGGACATAAAGCCCATTACTCAATTGTGCACTAGCATAAAAAATATCATCCAAATAAATAGAACAACATTTGTTCTTTATTATAAAATGAAACTAAATCTTGTCCAAACAAGAAACGGAAATGATATTCCTGCTAATTGCAGGCACAAAATAACAGTTCTCCAACTGAATAATAAGCCCATTGGGCAAAGTCAATACATAAGTTCCTACAGCTAAATCAGTAACCTTTGCTCCATTGCCAACTCGTAGATCCACTTCACCTTTCGCCAATGGTTTACTACTTTATAGCTCCTTCACATTTGTAAAAATGTGAGAGCCACATCTAGTATCTAATACCCATGATGCAGAAGTAGATAAATTGACTTCTATAACAAACATACCTGAGTTGGAAGTCCCACTTCCATTCTTCTTGCACTCTTCCAGGTATTTTGGGCAGTTCCTCTTCCAATGTACGGTCTTACCACAATGGTAGCACGTGCCCTCCTTGGCCACTTTGCCAACAGGCTTCAAGCTACAAGTGATGGGTCTGAACTTGTGGTCATTACCCTTGCCCTTCTGCATGTACATAGGCCTGTTGGGCTTCCAGGGCTGCTTCTTGCCCTTTCCAGGTTGGACCATCATAATGGCCTTCCATTTTCCCTTATTGATGTTGGTCTCAACAGTTCTTAACATGCCCAACAACTCTGGCAATGATTTATCAAGATCATTCATATTGAAGTTCATGACAAATTGATTATAACTCTCCGGCAACGATTGCAGAATCAAGTCAGTGGCCAACTCTTGGCCCAAAACATAACCCAACCTCTCTAGATTCTCAATGTACCCAATCATTTGAAGCATATGAGGACCCACTGAGCTTCCTTCTGCCAGCTTACTTTGGAAAAGAGCTATGGAAACTTCGTACCACTCATGCCTTGCTTGCTCTTGGTAGAGCATCTTGAGGTGTTCGATCATATCAAACACCTCCATGTTCTCATGTTGCTTCTGAAGCTCAAAGTTCAAGGTAGCAAGCATAAGATAGCCTACATCCAAGGAATCATCCTGATGCTTCTTATAAGCATCCTTGTCAGCCTTGGGTGCACTCGCAGCTGGTGGCACCTCTAACATAGCCTCTTCAAGAACATACATCTTTTTCTCTTGCTTGAGGAGAATCCTCAAGTTTCTGTACCAGTCCATAAATTTTGTTCCGGATAGTTTTCCTTCTCAAGGACAGGTCGCAATGACAGGTTACTTGATGTGTTTGATGCCATGATAATCTACATAAATAAATATGCCAAATATAAGTATCATGCCATAAACATATTTAATTAAGTCTTTAATTAAATACGCCTCCCACTATTTTACTCAAACCAATGATTGGTTATTTAGGTAGGAACCACTTTCCAATTGCATTTCATGCAACTCTTGGATAGTTGGATGAATAACTCTTATTCAAATCCATCTCATGAACTAAATCCCAACTCAATGCCTCTAAGTCTTTCAATCCTATTGAATATGACTTAGTTAAGTTAGACCCAATAGATAGCAATTAGACATTACAATTGTCCCATCGCGTCTTACTTGAATAGAAAAATACACTCCGCTTTGGCGGACCTACATCCATTCGATATTAGTCTTGACGAGTGCTATGCATCGGAAGACTTTTAAACTGAATATTTCCTTTTAAGGGATTTTTTTAATTAAAGTGATCTCACCATTAGTTCAATTCTTTAACATGCCATACATACATACATGCATCCCATACATATATCAAAAGCAAACAAATCTGATATGGTTATGGCCCTCAACGCATTGATTCTCTCAAGCCAATGAGAGAATCTTAACTAAATCCTAGGAGCGTCCAAGCTTCTCCAAGCATGAACTCCCACCAAGTCCTTTTATGATGTCGCCTTCTTGTCTCCATCATTACATCACAAATAAATTAGAAACCTCGTTTTATATACGAGGGGAGTGAGGTGAGAAGAGAATGTACAAATGGAATATAAGAGAAAAGCACGACATGCAGGCCGTATTTCAAAATATAAACCAAAAGATAAAAGGACTAAGGCCATAACCATTCACCATACATCACCAAACAAATAATAACAACCAATAATAATACACTATCATTATTATTATTATTATTATTATTATTATTATTATTATTATTATTATTATTATTATTATTATTATTATTATTATTATTATTATTATTATTATTATTATTAGGTTAAAGTAATACTTTGGTCCCTATACGTGGCACGAATTCTCGATTTGGTCCCTATACATAAAAAAATTATTAAAATGGTCCCTATATGTACAAAAAGTCCCCATTTGGTCCCTATACATTACCCGTTTGGTCCCTATACGAGCAAAAAATTATTAAATCAGTCCCTAAAATTTTGTACGGCATGGACCAAATGGGGACTTTTTATACATATAGGGACCATTTTAATAATTTTTTATGTATAGAGACCAAATCGAGAATTCGTGTCACGTATAGGGATCAAAGTATTACTTTAACCTTATTATTATTAATTTTGTTATTAATTAGAGATTTCAAAATCTGATTTTTCAAATCATAACATATATATAATAAATCACATTTATTATAATTGATGTTGTTATTAATTGGTGATATAAAAGATTTCAAAATTAAATTTTGAATCATAACAAACAAAATAATAATACACACTTATTACTATTAATGATGCTATTAATTAAGAGATATCAAGATCTCAAAAACAAATTTGAATTTCGAAATCATGATAAAACACACATTAATAATACACTTAATTACTATTAATGTTGTAATTAATTGAGATTTCAAAATCTTCAAAATTGTAATTCAAAATTGTAATTAAACACATATTAATAATACTCAATAATTATTATTAATATTGTCATTAAAAGGATGATACAAAATATCCAAATATATTTGATTTTTTGAAATCATAATAATAAAATCATTTTATTATCATTAATATCGTTTTAATGCCGCAATTAATTATCACACTACGCAAAGGTAACACGGGGGTTCGGGTACCAACACTTGGACCTTCATGACTGCGAGAACATGAACTCTTCATGTCTCATTGAACCTTAATGTCGCCATGATAAAACTGAAACCAATCATGTATATATCACATATACAAGGATTCCAGAACCAATGTATATATTACATATATACCAAGAACCTCAATGTGACGCATATATATCATATACATACGAAAACGAAATTGCATAATCATGTTTTCCAAAAACAGAAGCATATGAATTTTGGAAACGATTTTCAGAAAATAAATTCGCATATAAGCATGTTATCACATATAACAGGTAAACCATACCAACAAAACCATGGTTTCGCAAGTGGCTTTGATACCACTGTTGGGAATTTGTGCATCAAACAAGCATAGCAGAATAATTCCCATCAAGAATCATTACGAATGGTCATGGTTCATGTTTCGAAAATTTACCTCTTGAAGCGCAGACCTTTGATTTGAGTCGCTGCAAATTACAAGCACTGCATGAACCAGCAATGCCTCTACGTAGTCAACACGAACAGATAAACATGTCTCACGTGTTCAACCAGAATGACGCCTCTAAGCACTGCTAGGTACGAGAGGAGACGCGATGGTATATTTCTTTTCACACGCAAACAGTGTACTGAGTGCGGTCAGAGCAAAATGGCGTGACGGCTACTATTTTACTACCACTTATTGGTAGCGCCCCTTGCATGGAAAAGGGTTTAACCTGACCCTTCTGGGCTCATCTATCATGAGTGTGGCCCAATAGAAATTTGGGTCTAACCCAATTTCTTTTAGTTCTAATTAATCTGCTCTAAGTGTGTGACCCTATAGGTTCTCATAACGTTAGAAATGATATTAAATCATATTTAATATTATAAACAATGAGCGGTGTCTAGAAACACATCATTGCTACCCAAGTAATGAGAAATTCAGTGATTTGATGTAACATTTTCATGACCAATGTTAATGTGTATTATTATCCCTCTGTCCTTATATCGATATTGAACATATCGCATAGAATGTGTCACCCTTGTATAGTTCAATATTACGTCACTTGATATCCGAGTAGACTTAACATTAAATGAGGTCAATATCTCATATCGACTCATTTCAGTACGGTCATGCATTTTACAGTCTCACTCTATCAAGGGGCCCACAGATATTACTCCTGTTATGTAGGAGGGACAAATCCCATCTAGATCACTCATATCCCTCTGCATGACTTGCGGTGTACCCAATGACCGACTTTATAGTCATCCTGTTATAGATAATGTTTGACGGTATTAAAGCACACAACTCCTCATGTAGGGATCGTAGTGGTTTCAGGTCGAAGGATTGCATACACCATTGTCACTGTGAGAACTACTTATGACACTTACATAACGTTCTATGTAGTGTACTCACGACGGGTCAATCCAGTACATCATTACTCTATTGTGTACCTATGTGTGTGAATTAATATCTCATATCCATGACCCGTGAGAAATGGTCATCAGTCCACACACATAATAGTCTTGACATATTATTATTGTCCTTATTAATAATAATACTTGACTATGAATATTTAAGAATAAAGTTCACTTGATTAATAGCGTCTTACAATCAAGTCATATACTTGATATTCTATTAAATAGAACTTCCTATTCTAAGGACTTTATTACGTTTAAACAAACAACATAATAAACTGAAATGCCTCATATAATAAATAATAGCAAGATACAAAATGTAAGTCCAAAGGAAAAACATTGGCCTCTAGGGCTTACACTAACAAATAATGCCTCCACTCATGGCAACCTGTAGACCAGCACCTATGCTAGGTGCTAGACACGGCAAGCCAACGGTTCCTGCTATGTGGGGAGGCCCTATGGGCATTTGTACTTGCCCCAATTGTAAGCTTGGCTGCACATCGTCAGGATGTGGAGGCTGGTACATGGGAAACACCTGCAGTAAGCTCATACTCGGCTGGACCATTGACTGTGGTCCTACCTGAGTTTGTCCACCAGCAGGAGTACCAGCTATACCCGAATGGGCCGAAGCCTCACCCGTGCTGGATTGTTTTTTCTCAGTTTCTCTAACAAAATGCAACTCATTATGTACCATAGGCTTCATGATTTCTGAAAGTTGCCTTGACATTTGATACATCCAATCATTCATCCCCTGATCAATTTGATCTCGGAAAAACGAGGTGGTCATCGTTATTGGCTGAGGTTGATCAGAACTTTCTACCCCAGGGGTAGAGGTTAAGGTTGAAGATGCTGAAACCCCCATAGGTTGTGGAGTAGTTGGCATCCCCAAAGTAGGCTGTGGACCCTCTTCTGTTGTCTTCTTGGACCCATTCTTCTTGCCTGCTTGACTAGTATCCATACTGCTAAGGTTCTTACCAGGCCTCATGTGCATACGGCAAGGGTAATCTGAACCGAGAGATGGAAACTTCTCAATTAGTTCAACTTTGAGAGTCCCACTGGGCGTGCCAAATTTGTTTCACGTGTGAATTAGCTAACCAGCCGAATGGAGATTCAGCTAGGAATACGTGCGGATTTTAATAAGGGTCAGGCGATTTGAACCAGAAGTAAAATCCAATTTCTAGAAAAAGATTCCCAAACCCACTAAAGAAAGTGTTTGGTAACAAGGGGAACGAGACAAGACTAAGAACTAAGGAAAATGAACTTAGTCGGCTAAGAAGTAACCTTGCATAAAATAAATCGCACTAAGTAAAAACGGGAATTAAAGAAAAGCTGAAAGTAAGCTGGAAAAAAAAGACAAGTGCAAATAAGCAAAGCTTAAAAATTTGTATTGGGTGTTGATTGTGTTTTTTCTGCAATAAGTACAATAGGTATTTATAGGCTAAGCCTAATAATCAATATCCTGTTCTAATTGGCTAATCCTCTTAAATACAAGCAACTACCCTCAACTCAGCTGCCCATGTTTCCTAACCGCTTCAGCCACAGCGGCTACCTCTCAACAGCTCAACTCCTGCTTTCTCGACATGTTTTGCGGTATCTGTTTGCGTTCGGATCCCTTGGATCCTTTTAACAGCTCGCGATCCATCAAGCTTCAGCCCACGCTATCTTTCAAGCCCAGTCCATTAACAAGGCCCAATCCATTTCTTAGCCAAATGTGCTCCTTCTTTCCTCGGCTATTTCTATCTTCGGCTAATAATTTCCTAACTAACCGTTGGCTCGACCACTTGGCCGATTCAGTTTAAATATGGGGATAACAAAATCATATATAATTTAACACTCAAATATATATAGTGAGTAAACATCCAATAATTGTGAAATTTTGGTTAGTTTTTGCTCTTCCTAGTTAGAAATTTAAAACGTATGCGTGGTAAAGGAGAAACATAATTGTAGTGAATCCTAATGGTGTTGAGTTAGAAATAATGTTCGTTTAGATACAATATTCATCCAGAGTTATAAGATTGACTTGATGGTTGGGGTGGAAGAGTTAAGGAGTTGAGTGATAAGGAAGTTGAGGCTTCAAACCCCACTCACTAACAAATTACTCATTAACACACTAACATTTGCCTATAAAAAAAAGATAGATTATTCAACTATTTGAATATTTATAAATCAATATGGTCTAATAATAATGTTTCACAAAATAAAAATATATTATAGTTTGTCGAGTTTGCAACTAATATATATGTATTGTTTAACTATTTTAATATTTTGAATCAAACAAAATCTAATAATAATGTTGTATAAAATATAATATATGATAGTGTGTACATTTTGCATGTAATATATGTCATACAAATTATTTTGAAGGTATTATACATAATTTTTTAGACAAAATAAAATTATAAGAAAAAAATCTAGGGAGTCGTGACTATCCTCAAAAGAAAGTCTGCTACCACTAATACTTACCTAGAGTATAAGGGACGACAAAACGGGTTACCCCCTATCCCGCCTCGAACCCGGCTAAAACGGAACGAGGCAGGTTGAATGTTAAAAGTAGGTTGAAAATCACACCCCACCCTGTTTAACGACGGGTTGACCTGCAAAAATTAAAAAATTAAATACAAAATTAAATATTTAATTCCCTATAACATCTTTAAATTAATCATAATTCCACTTGAGAAATCACACTCGCCTCATTTGTATGATTAATTTCTTTTATATACGATTTTACTAATATATTATTGGAAAAGTGTTTATTATTTACTATTCATTCAAGTTCTATTAATAATATATTGAGTAACGTTACAATTTTTAAACATCATAAACATAATAATAATATAGATAAACTGTATGATTATGTTTATATAGGCTTAAGAAATATTTCAATTAATATAAAAAATAAATATAAAGATGGGTTAAACGGGTGGGCTCGTCGGATCCAACCCGTTTTGCCACCCTTAAAAGTTATAATGTCACACGAACAATTTGAAAGTTTGGGTTAGCATTTTAAGGCCTTAAGGCTCAAAATCTTACACCTCCCTTGTGCACTTATAGCAACATTCCAGTGGGGGCTAACCCGAAAAGTGTTTCTACGTGGCAACCAGTTATAAATACAATGGAGAGTAGATTAGCACCATGGAAAGGAAAGCACCTATCACTTGGGGGCAGGATAACTCTCATTAATTCTGTATTGAATAGCCTGCCAATATATTTCTTGTCTTTCTTAAAAATTCCAGGTAGGGTGTTGAAAAAACTAGTGCGAATGCAGAGAGACTTTTTGTGGGGAGGTTCAGAGGAGAGAAGGAAGATACCTTGGGTAAGGTGGGAAATAGTATGTAGGCTGAGAGAATAAGGGGGTTTAGGGGTCAAGAACATAGAGTGATTTAACATGTCTCTCCTTGTCAAATGGAGATGGTGCTTAATCAAAAAAGAAAAAGGGCTATGGAGAGAGGTGGTGGTCTTTAGGTATGGCCAGGTTGATGGTTGGACTTACTTCACAAGAGGGGTGCAACTTGGTCAGAGCTCTGCTTCCAGCTGGTGGAAGGCAATCTGTAAAATTGGCAACTACAGTAATGTAGAAGACTGGTTCCTTATGAGCTTAAAAAGAAAGATAGGCAGAGGAGACTCCACTAAATTTTGGGAGGATGTGTGGATAGGGAATCGTAGTCTGAAGGAATCCTTTCCTAGGTTATGGAACATTTCAGAGGACAAAGATAAGGTGGTGGCAACAATAGGGGAATGGCAGGAGTCTAATTGGAAGTGGATCCTGAGTTGGAGGAGAAATTTATTTAGCTGGGAACAAGAAATGATGTTGGAAATGCATAACACTTTAAACTCGGTGGTGTTACAGAGAGGACATAATGATGACTGGGTATGGCTGTGGGATGAAACTACGACTTTTTCTACAAATTATGCATATAGGTGGCTGCAATGAACATGCGGTCCGCTGGTGCAAAGTCAGCTAAGGGAGATTGAGATTTTCAAAGGCTTTTGGAAGTCTAAAGTGCCGACTAAGGTGCTTGTATTCTCTTGGCAGGTTATTCTAGATAAATTGGCAACGAAACTTAACCTGTTCAAGAGGAGGGTTTTAATAGACCAACAAGCTCTCATATGTGTTTTTTGTGGTGATCACATTGAAGATACAACACATCTTTTCTTAACTTGTAGAATAGCTTCACAGGTGTGGATGAAAGTTTATGCTTGGCTTGGGTTTGAAATCGCTTTGCCATCATCGCTTTTAGATTTGTATCTATTGCATGGTGGCTTATTTGCTGGGATGAAATGCAAGAAAAATGGTTTCCTGATTTGGCATACTATTTTATGGTCTTTGTGGTTAGAGAGAGATGGGTTAATCTTAAAAAATACTCCTTTTAATATGGTTAGGTTGTTAGATTTGATTAAGACTAGGTCTTAGGCGTGGTTTTCAGCTAAATCAGCTTTCTTCGAGCTCTATCCAATTTTTTTATAACTGGTGCATGAATCCGGTGGAGTGTTTAAAACGGCACTGACAACTGTTTTGTTTACATTTTGATTGCATGATTATGGATGGTGTCTGTGTAAATTGTTATGGTGATTGGGTCATATTGATAGTCATTTTCTTGTTACATGGCTGTGGTGGCTGATATACACTGTTTGAGGAGTGTGGGATACTGTATTTTTGTCTGATGCAGATTGGAAGGAGGTTATTTTGACGAAGCTACAACTCAAATAAACTAAAGAGACTCTGCTTGAGAGTTAAGGTTTGGCTGGTGCTGGTTTTGCTCTTCTACTAGAGGAAAGAGTGCTAAAGAAAATTGAGAGTGGTGAAAAATTGTAAGAGAGAAAGGTTCAGCTGAGTGACAAAAGGAGAGGCAGAGGAGCAATAGGTCTTTACTAACTAGTTTTTGGTGGACTTAGAGCCATTTTTTATGTTGTTTGTGCAGGTAGGCTTTGGATGCAATTGGGAATGAAAGGAAACTAATGGAGACACATGTTCGACTTGACGCTCTTTCAATATTGAGATGGCTAAATTTTCCTTCTATCATTGTCTCTTTGTTTTTGTGTGGTGGGCAAAGGAATACGATTATTAAGCTGATGTTGTAGTTTACTTTATTGGAAGCTACCTTATTTTTGCGGTTGCCTGTAAAGTGGTCTCTTACAGTGTTATGAGTTTCCTGGACTGTTGATTTGATCCTTTTTAGAGCGCTTGGGTTGGATGGAATTTGCTGATTTTCTGTGAAATGCCAAATTGACATGCTGAAGGGTTGCTGTTTTCTGCCACAAATTGATGAATGGATTTTTTGGAAAGTTTGGGTATTGTTTACACGCCCACTGGATGGTGATTTTATACAGCTTTGTTGGCACGGTGGGATGCTTCATAGTGTACTTGGATTGTATTTTTTGGGGATTGGTATAGGTCTAACTGGATGTTTATAATTTAATTTACACTAGGGTATTTTGGTGGGAATTATGATTTACAGTTGGCTTTGGTTTTTAGATGAGATCCTTTGTAGATTGGATTCTGTTTCGGATTAGGGACAGTATCGTTTCTACATAGGTTCATTTTTTTTATACGGGTTTGAGCACTTTTGTGGTCATCATGAATATAATTTTGCTTATAAAAAAAACTTACAACAACATTCACACCGTTAAATTTCCTTGGTCATCACATCTATATAAGTTTATTATAAAGTTTATAATTACAATATGTTGATGTCAATTTTTTACATAATCATCTATATTCAAAGATAACTATTAGAGCCCAATTACAATTTTTGCAATATAGGGTAATACATGAATGAATCACAATATAAAAAGTTTTATTCCGAGAATGCGTTCAAATTCCGGCCTCTTAATATGACCTATTGTCATCTTGAATTCTATGCAAAAGTAAATATTCTTAAAATTTTAGGGAAAAAAATAACTCTTCTAAAATGAACTTGAGTATGAAGCAGGAAAGAAAGACATATAGCTAGTCTTGATTAGTTAAAAGATATTGAATTTCTAACCAGCAAGATCTAAAAGTAAATTTCTTTTTATTTTTTCCCTTTACATCTAAACTCATTTTAGAGGAGTTTTATCCAAAACTTTGCAAGGTAGACTAGGTTTCACATATATATGTTCCATTTAATGTTAGGATTTTTTAGCAAGGATGCCTCTTTTAATTGTTTTCTTAGTTTTATAGAGTAGGTTCATGCTTAGTCAAATTATTCATAACACTTAAATTTTAATATACGATCAGTTTTGTTTGACTAGCTGGGAAGTATATCAAAGCTTCAAATTTTGGAATTACCACTTTTGGAAGAGTTTACTTAAACACCACCTTGGATGAAATTATCATAACAATTCGTTTAAAAATTAAAATTATATGAAAAGAAAGAAATATAGGTGGTTTCCTGTAAATCTTAAACGAAATAAAAATAAAAACAAATTTACTTAATTTTTTACCGTACAATTTACTTATGTCGAAGGAGATGAGTACGTGTTTATTTTCTTATAGGACAAACATATTGAAAAAATAATTTATGTACATATGTGAAGTACAAAAATAAAAACGAAGAATAATTAAAGATGAGTACGTGTTTATTTGCACAAACTTTATTTTCAATCAAATATAACATATATATATATATATATATATAATTGGTAAGAAACTCCTTATTTAAACATTATATTTATGACTTGGAGCTTATGAATCCCTTGAGTGAACACTTCCTATCCAATACATGGAACCTTCTTAACAACTCCATGTTTATTGACCCAAACCCAAACCCTATCACATCGGAAGTCAGCGGTGACAGAGGATCCTTCAGGCACGATTATAGCATCCACCAATGGATTCTCCCTCTCAATTGTAGCCTCCGCCACTGTTCCTTGCACTCCAACCAACTCAGGCCATGAGCTCTTACCTACACACAAATAATACTCAAAGCCTCAAATTATAGCACTCAAAGATATATTCATGCAATACATATTTGATAATTACTAGTATTTACTACTCATAACACGTCGTATGCATATGAAATGGTATATATTTACCTTTGCATTCAGACATTTTCAGCTTCTCAATCTCTCAAATTAACTGTGAAACTATATGTTTTCCCCCCTTTAATTGCAACTTTTCTGTTTGTGATATATATGTATTAATTGCAATACGTCGGGGTATTTTATAGGGGGTTTTGGTGGCTATCTTAGAGGTTGCTAAAACGGTGCATATGTTGACTTTTCTAGTTATTCATTTGGTCAAATTTTATACAAGATATTGTCAAACTTTACAATATCACGCAATCAGTACTGTTCTTCTTTGATACACTTTGCAGCTGGATTGTTCAATTACTTACGTATAGGAGTAGCTTATAATTTAAGATTTTGTGTGTTTGCAGCCTGTTCACAAGATGTTCGTCATAATTTTGCTTACCATGATATTTTATTCATGATTTATATCAATGTACAATACTACATTTATTTGGTCTTAAAATATAAGCCATTTTCTTAAATAAGAAGATATATATGAGTTAATAAATATGTAAAATCAATATTTTATCTTATAGTTGTCGTATATCCGGGTAAAATTAAGGACCAAACTATAAGTGGAATATATTTGAATTAATCGTGAAGTTGGATATGTGCACGTGGTTGAAAGTTTTTGCATATAATGCACAAAATAAAATCAATAAAGTTTGAAAAATAAATACTAATCAAAATGTATAAAAAAAAGTTGGAAAAAAATTGAGAAGTGATTAATCAAACAAAATAAAAGTAATTTAATGATTGTAGGACAAATATTTAAATTCACGGTTGAAAGTTTTTGCATCTACATAGATGAACCTAAAGGTGAGAAATGGATGGATTGGATAAATTTTTATTCGAATCTTAACGGATGGATGATGGATAAATGGATCATTTTATCACTCCTAGATGAACCCAAACTATACTCAATAGATGATGATTTCTTATATTTTATGATTGATGATATGAAAGGTTGTCTCATTTTTCACTTACACCATCTCAAATGTTGATTTTATTTTCGTCTATGAATGTAAAACTACTCTTGTAGTTAAAATCACAATCATGGTTGTATGTAAATAAAATCAATGAATGAGAATGAGTGTAAATGAAAAATAACTTACACTAATATAAATAGATCCCTTATTTATTTATTTATTTATTTATATATATATATATATATTCATTTTTAAGTTTACATAGTGAAATAAAAAACTTACATATAATTTATTGATTAAAATAGTATGCATTGTCAGTATAAAAAGTTTTACATTGATATCCACTAAAGTTTGATATGTGTATTTTTATTTTAACAACTAAGAAAGAAACAACAATAATACTGATTTGTCAGGATTTTATTGAATGTTTGTATAAAACCCTTTTATACCGATAATACATAAAAATTAAACTCATAGTTTCATAATCTTATATTTATATTTTCCTTTATTTTAAAATGTTATTATTCATATAATATGATATTTCCATAAAATATAAATATCTCAATCAAAGATTCAAAATCCCCAATCCCCTTCACATGTACGGACTACAACACAAGTTTGACGAGTGAATATTGAGTATAAATGTATAGACTTTAGAAATATAAAATGTAATCTGAGAATTGAAAGTCCAAAGTGAATTTTCCCCATTTCAGTACATATATAAATTATATATTAAGTGCGCTAAACCTTGGTTTCTTAATTAAAAAGAAAGAAAGCACTCATAAAATTTTCCATTTCATGTTGCTTCTTAAACTCTCAATCATTAAACTAATAAAAAAAACAAATGATCATATTTTATGATGTAAGTACGGCATAGCCCCTGCCCCTCTGCCCCGAACGTGTGTTATCTTATCCGAAAAGAATTACAACTATGAATTATACTCTCAATCCAAAACAGACTTCGGAATTATAATTACTTGTACAAATTTAAAACATCAACTAGTAATCCCAAAAGTCTTCGTTGACTATGATTTTTCTTCCATCTTATTGTATTTTTCTTTTCCGTATGCATGTTGGGTACGTTAAACTTTGTTTTCTTAATCTATTTTCTCTCATTTCCCCTTCTTACAGAGTTAGCATATATAAAAAAATAAGATTGTACAAAAACATGAAGAGACATGTATGACTTTTTTTGGGAGTAAATAGCCAATTTGGACCATAAAATTGTAAGGTCGTATCAATTTAGTCCCTAAAACTAACGAAATTTCAAAAACGTCCCTGAAATTATCAAACGTTAATCAATCTAGTCCTTCCGTCAGTCCCAGTTAGTTAACACCGTTAACGGTGCTGACGTGGCACATTAAGTGCCATGCTGTCACCCACAAACTTGACACGTGTATGAACCAAACTGACACATAATTTCAGGGACCATTTTGACATGGTTATTTTTCACTTTTTACTTTTTACACTCTGAATACTAATATTAATTCTATAAAAATATATTATCGCATCTTCAATCTTATGCCCGGACCTCCATGTGAGCTCCACAATACCATCTCCAGCTAACCACAACTTTGAGCTCCATACCAGCCTCGCCATCCTTCACTATGTTATCCTTGCAAGCACTGCCATCAACGGAGCAGTATCAAAAGATAACTTTTAATAACAAGTAATTTTATGAAAACCTAGAGCAAAGCTTGTTGCTTCTTCTTCCCTCACAAATAAATCAATCCCATAATGAATGACTTAGCCTCAAACTCTAAGCCCATACCTATTCAAATGCCAAGAAAGAAGAAACAAATTTCAAAACCCACTTAATTAAAAAACTTAAGCCACCCTATTTCATTTCAAAGCACAAGGGGGTGATTACGAATCAATGTTTGGCACTGTTGTTGTGAGAAGAAGCTTTGGGTGCAAGTCTTAAACAAGCAAAGCAATGAGGTTTTGGAGTTAACATTGAAGACTTGAATGGTGGAAAGTGTTGGGGTTGTAGACGAGGCAGAGATCTTGAGGTTAGGATGGAAGGCCAAGCCGGCATCGAGGACGGAGATGGAATAGGAAGGGTTACGACCGGGTGTCGGGTCGAGTTAGATTTCGGGTGGGATTGGTGCGGGTTTTGTAGGAATTGCGGTGCTGGGAGGCGAGGATGATGGCGGCGAGGATGGGAGTGACGACGAAGAAGCTGGCCGTGGGGGAGAGAGAAAGAGAGTGAATGGGTTAACTGGTGAGAGAGAAGGAGATGAAGAAGAAAAGAGAGAAAGGCACAAGGTTGAAGATGACAAAATATTGTTATTTACCTTAATATTAAAAAAAATTAAAATTTTATTATTCAAAATATAAAAATTAAAAATTAACTGTGTCAAAATGGTCCCTGAAACTGTCAGTTTGGTCCATACACGTGCCAAGCTCGTGGGTGACAACATGGCATTTAATGTGCCACGTCAGCACCGTTAACGGTAATATCTAACAGGGACTGACGGAAGGACTGGATTGATTAACATTTGACAATTTCAGGGACTTTTTTGGAATTTCATTAATTTCAAGGACCAAGCTGATACGACCTTATAATTTCAGGGACCGAATTGACTATTTACTCCTTTTTTTTTGGGTAGAGAGAGACATGTATGACCGAGTAAATGAACCCCGTCGCCGATATCACATAATGAGTGTTTGTAAGCACTTAAATGTACGTTTATCCCATATATTAGAGTGTATGTGTAGAATAGAGTTCAGCTATGTTAGTTGAGCTTATAGTTAATCAGTTAGAGTCCGGTTAGAGTTGTTGACTCAGCAGCAACTGACTCAGTTATGAATCGTACCCTATAAATAGACATGTATCCTCACATTACACAATTAATCAATACAGATTCAATTTACACTTTTCACTTCTTTCTCTTACTCTCTGTTTCTAATATGGTATCTAGAGCTTAAGTTCTAGGGCCATGGCTTACGATTCCAATCTTGATCCTCCCCCGCCACCTCCACTGTCGCCTCTGCCGCCGCCACCAGCGACGACCACACCTAACAACTCCAATTTCTCTTCGATTGTCACTGTGAAACTCACAGATAATAACTTTCTTCATTGGAAACAAGTCGTTGAAGCCATGATTCGTGCGAATCGGCTCGAAAAGTATGTTGCATGTGTGCGAATTCCACCTCGTTACCTCACTGATGACGATCGTGTTGCAGATCGTGCGAATCCGAAGTATCTTGCGTGGGAAGCGCAAGACCAACACCTCTTCATCTGGCTTATCAACTCATTTTCTGACTCGATTCACGCCAAAGTCATTAGATGTGCACATGCGTGGGAGCTCTGGGATGAGCTCCATAACCATTTCAACGCATTAACCAAGGCAAGAAGTGCTCAATTGAGGTCAGAACTGAGGCATGCACATCACTATGGTAGATCGCAAGATCAATGAATATCTCCTCCGCATCAAGGCTCTAGTCGATGCACTAGCCTCTATTGGAAATCCGATTATGCTTCAAGAACACGTGGATGCGATCTTGGAAGGACTTCCAGAGGAGTATCACATACTCTTTCATACTATCGAAAGTCGAGTGGATCCTCACTCTGTAGCTGAAATTGAAGCACTCTTGCTCTCACATGAGTCGCGATTGGAAATGCTCAAAGTCAAAACCGTAGTGGATGCCTTCTCTATGAATCTTGCTCACACTTCAAATCCTCCACTGATAAGCCTCTGGCTTATCTAGTTTTATAACTAGTAAGACTGTGGTTTATGTGCTAATTATTCGAGTTCAATCTCGTTTTCGCCCAAATTTGGCCTTGTTTTGTTCCTAAGTTAGACTTTGACTCGGTTGATGTATTTTTAGTAGTTTTTAGTTTATTTTGAATAGAATTACGCTTTTCGTTTTCTTTTGTTGTTTCAGGGTAAAAGTGAAGCTCTAGAGGCAAGGAAAATGAAGAAAACAGTGGAATTGCCATTCTGGAGACACTCGCCCCGCGATAGGCTTCTCGCCCCGCGAGCCTGAAGACCAGCTGAGCAACAACAGTAATCCTTTCTGCCTCGCCTCGCGAATCATGAAGACCTGGAGGACAGAGACCATCACGGCCTAGCCGTGATGAAGGTCATGGCTGTGACAGACTGGAAATTGAAGTCTCGCCTTGCGAAACATCCTCTCGCCCCGCGAGAGTCCAATTTGAAAGTACCGCCATTTTTAATATTCGCCTCGCGAGAGCGCGCAGATTCTGAATCCTTTATATTTCTGTTTTATGGCAGAATTGAGAGCTTTTGGTTCTCCACTGTTTTGTAGCGTTTTGGGACGAAAGCCTTGTTTTCTGGAGCTGCGTCTCCCTTTTTCTTTTCTTATTTTACTATGGTGATTATTTTCGATTGCTTGTGCGTTGTTACAGGCATGAGGAGCTAATCCCCTCGTCTAAGGGATCAATGAAACCACCCATGGCGGTGTAGAATTCGATGTGATGTATGATTCTCTTCCTTTTCTCAATTAATGTTTTCCAATTCTGATTTGATTGTGTTGATCATATGCTTGCGTGATTGACTAGTTAAACGTGTTGAGGCTTAGGAGGCAATTCGCGTTTTTAGAACTTGAATTGGGATCATCGATCGACTATTGCACGAGAGTGAATAGGAGATCGGTGCAACCTTATAGGAACCAGATTTAATAGAGTTTGATGATTAGGGTTATGAGACCTAGTAAGTGATTAATCCAATCGTTGAATACGTCCTAATGAGCACAACAGTGGATTTAGGAGAATTTGGGGGTCCTGGTTGACATTGTATTTGAACTTAGCGAGGAAAACATCATCACTTGGGTACTATGCATGATTGAGTAGGTGGATTTGAGACCTTAGATATTTTAATTTCCAGATTTTAATACCTTAGTTTTATTTGATTCGTTAACTTAGATTGCGATCCTATTTTCTCTCTCAACCATTTGCTGTTACTTAACCAACTTATTGAATTTCTTGCGAATTAGTCGAATTGGTAGCCCAATCCTTGTGTTCAACCTCGGTAAGTACTTACCGTGTTTATTTTATTACTTACGATGACCCGGTACACTTGCCGGTGATTCAACAAGTTTTTGGCGCCGTTGCCGGGGATTGGCACAACCAATTTTCTTAATTTTTAGGGAAGTTTGATTATTTGGTCAAGTTATTTTTATTTTTATTTCTTATTTTTTTATTTACTATTATTTCTCTTTACTTTTTTGATTCCACTTGGTCTTGCCTTGTTTGTGTATGCGAGGTACCCTTTCACAAGAGGACTTGCTATTTGATTCAGAGATCACCAGGACCGAGAGGCAATTAAGGAAAGAAGCCAAAGAAAGGAAGAGGGTTGAAGAAATTAGTCTTGAGAGAATGGCCGAAGAAAACCCTCCTCCTCCTCCTCATCCTCCTCGTTACAAGCCTCTCTTCGAGTACGATCTACCCAACTTGGGTGATTGTTATTCTTCCATCGTGAGGGGCAACCTCAATACAGATTCCTTCAGAGTGGAAGGATGTGTCACAGCCCAGATCCGTGAGAATCAGTTTGATGGGAGTGGCAAACAAGACCCTCATAGACACATCACTCACTTCTTTGAAGCTTGTGACTTGCAGAGGACAAGAGGAGTTACTCAAGATGAGTTTCGCTTGCGGCTTTTCCCTCTCTCTCTTAGGTATGTCGCTCGCGATTGGTTTGACAGCTTGGATCGGAACAGTATCAGAACTTGGGAGCAAATGGCACAAAAGTTACTCACCGAGTATTTTCCTCCTCAGAAAGCGGCACAAGCAAGAGTAGCCGTCACATCTTTCAGGCAGACAGAAGATGAAACCTATAATGAAGCCTGGGAGAGGTATAATGTGCTCTTGAGAAGATGCCCTTCGGCGTTCTTTGACTCGATCTCCAAGGTTCAGTATTTCTTTAACGGGTTGAGGGGGCACTACCAGATGAACTGTGATGCCACAGCTGGCGGTTCTTTTTCCTATTTATCAGCTGAGGATGGATGGGTGCTATTGGAAAAGATGTCGTACAATGATTACAACCGTGTTAGGGAAACCTCAAGTGGATTCAGTTCTGCAGCAATAGAAGCCATTCTGGAGCAAAATAAACTGTTGAAGATGCAGAATGCGGCATTGTCTGGGAACAAGAAGGTTAATGTGATACACGAGGGAATGCCTCCGGGTTGTGAAAATTCTAATGGAGATCATGACATTCAGAGTTGTCCGTTCTACTTCTCTCAAGAACATGTGGACTCATGCCACAATTTCTATGACAGTGTGCCCCAGAACAACTATCAGAGGAACAGACAGAATGATTATAGTCAGAATTAGAATAGGGGTTATATGAGGAGAGACCATCCGGGTTTCGCTTGGAGTAATGCTAGTGGGGGTCTAGCCGGGCAACAACAACCGCAACAGAATTGGCAAGAACAACCTCAACAGGGCCAAAGGCCAAACTATGGAATCCATCAGCGTAATACTCAGCAGGCTTTCCCAGGGACTAATCAGTTGCAAATAACAGATGGTGGAAGGCAACCTTGGGAGCTGGCTATTGAGAAGTTGAGCGCGGTAGTTGAGAAGTTGTCAATCAATACAGGCTCAGTCGTTGACAGATTGGCAACTCATACAGGGTCGGCAATTCAGAATCTAGAGACGCAGATAGCTCAGCTCGCAAGGCAACTAAATGAGCATCCCCCAGGCACTTTCCCAGGTGATACCGAGAACAACCCTAAGAGCCAATGCAATGCCGTAACAACTAGAAGCGGTAGGGTGTTAGGATCTAACAGGGGTGTAACTAGTTCTCAGGAAATCGAGGAGGAACAACCACATGTTGAGGAAGAGCAACTAGAGAAAGAGGGGTTGGCAAGTGACAAGGCACTGGAGCAAGGGGGAGGTTAAAACTTGTAGATGAAGAGTTTCGAAAAAAGAAGTGGGTTGAACCCCAGGACCTCCCGCCCTACATGAAGGTACTGTATCCTGAAAGATTGAAGAAGCCTCAACAAGATAAACAGTTCAATAAATTCCTTGATGTCTTCCGCAAACTGCAGATCAACATTCCATTTGCGGATGCTTTGGAAAAAATGCCATCTTATTCCCGGTTTATGAAGGAGCTTATCTCCAAGAAGCGGAAAATAGTGGATGAGGAAACGGTTGCTTTGACCGAGGAGTGTAGTGCCATTCTTCAAAGGAAACTACCTCCAAAGTTGAAGGATCCCGGTTCTTTTTCTATACCATGCACCATTGGGGAGATGACTCTAGGAAAGGCGTTGTGTGATCTAGGGGCAAGCATCAACTTGATGCCCCTCTCTATGATGAAGAAATTGGGGATCAAAGAAGTCAAGAATACACGGATGTCACTCCAACTAGCCGATCGTTCTATAAAATATCCATATGGGGTGGTCGAAGACTTGTTAGTGAAGGTGGAGAAGTTCATATTTCCGGCGGACTTTGTGGTGCTTGATATGGATGAAGACGCTGAGATCCCTCTCATATTGGGTAGGCCTTTCTTGGCCACTGGGCAAGCCTTGATAGATGTGCAAGAAGGGAAACTCACTCTAAGGGTGCAAGATGAGAATGTAGTCTTCAATGTCTTTGAAGCACCCCACTGAGAGGTCGGATGTGTATCGAGTGGATATGGTGGACTCGATTGTCAAGGCAAAGGCCACTAGAGAAGCCCATGGTTCTTCACTTGCGCAAGTGTTGGTAAAATCCCATGATGATGATAGTGAGGAAGAAGACCCTTTGGGGGATGAGGACTACCTTGAGTGCTTGAAACACATGGAAGCCTTACCGAGTCTCCCAAGGGATGAATGTGCAAAGGAAAAGCTCAACAAGGAAGGAATGGAAAAAGATAACAAGGCACCGGAGTTGAAGCAACTCCCAACCCACTTAAGGTATGCATTCTTGGGGGAGAAGGGACAACATCCGGTAATCATTAGCAATGCCTTGAAAAAGGATGAAGAGGAGAAGCTATTGAGAGTTCTTAGGGAACACAAATCCGCCATTGGGTGGAAGATTTCGGACCTAAAAGGTATAAGCCCTTCCCTATGCATGCATAAGATTTTAATGGAGGAAGATCATAAGCCGGTGGTTCAACCACAAAGACGGTTAAATCCCATCATGAAAGAAGCCGTGCGTAAGGAAGTGATTAAACTTTTGGATGCCGGAATCATCTATCCAATCTCGGATAGCAATTGGGTTAGTCCAATTCATGTGGTCCCAAAGAAAGGTGGCACAACAGTGGTGGTCAATGAAAGCAATGAATTGATCCCAACAAGGACCATCACGGGGTGGAGAGTATGTATCGACTATAGAAAGCTAAATGAGACCACAAGGAAAGATCACTTCCCTCTACCCTTCGTTCATCAGATGCTAGAAAGGTTAGCCGGATATGAGTACTATTGTTTTTTGGATGGTTACTCTGGTTATAATCAAATTGTGGTGGATCCTCAAGATCAAGAGAAGACAGCCTTCACTTGTCCCTATGGAGTCTTTGCCTATAGGAGGATGCCCTTTGGATTGTGCAACGCTCCTGCTACTTTCCAAAGGTGCATGCTTTCTATTTTCTCGGACATGGTGGAGAAATGCATTGAGGTGTTCATGGATGACTTCTCGGTATTTGGGACCTCATATGACAACTGCTTGAAGAACTTGACTTTGGTGCTTAAAAGGTGCCAAGAGACTAACCTTGTGCTCAATTAGGAGAAATGCCACTTCATAGTCAAGGAAGGTATAGTCTTGGGGCACAAAATCTCCCAAAGGGGATTGAAGTTGATAAAGCAAAGATTGAGTTGATTGAGAAGCTTCCCCCACCGACCAATGTAAAGGGGGTGAGGAGTTTTTTGGGGCATGCTGGGTTCTATCGGAGATTCATCAAGGACTTATCCAAAATCGCAAAGCCGCTTAGCGACCTTCTTGTGAAGGATGTATCCTTTGAGTTTACTGCTTCTTGTTTAAATGCCTTCACTATTTTGAAAAATATGCTTGTCACCGTACCCATAATCACTGCACCTAATTGGAATTTACCTTTTGAAATCATGTGTGATGCTAGTGATTATGCGGTGGGGGCTGTTTTGGGACAAAGGGTGGAAAAGTTAGCTCATGTCATTTATTATGCAAGTAAAGTTTTGAATGAGGCACAAGCTAATTATTCCACCACTGAAAAAGAACTAATTGTTGTGGTTTTTGATTTAGATAAGTTCAGATCCTACATTGTGGGGTCTAAGATTGTTGTTTACATTGATCATGCGGCCATAAAACACTTGATGACAAAACAAGAGGCCAAACCTAGATTAATTCGGTGGATTCTTTTTTTGCAGGAATTTGATCTGGAGATTAAGGACAGGAAGGGGTCCGACAATGGTGTGGCGGACCACTTATCTAGGTTGGTCAATCCCAACACCGAGGAGGGATTGTTAGACATGAAGGAAGAATTTCCTGATGAAAAACTGCTCGCACTCATTGAAAATTCCCCTCCTTGGTTCGCGGACATGGCCAACTTCAAATCTTCCAATGTGGTTCTGTAAGGTTGGACTAGTCAACAAAGGAAGAAGTTCTTCTCGGATGCAAGGTACTATGTGTGGGAGGACCCCTATCTTTTCAAGCAATGCTCGGATGGGATCCTAAGAAGGTGCATTCCCCATGACCAAATCGGAAACGTGTTGTGGCATTATCATAGCTCGGATTATGGTGGGCATTATGGGGGAAAGAAGACAGCAGAGAAAGTCCTCCAAAGCGGGTTTTATTGGCCAACTCTCTTCAAGGATGCCCACACCTTTGTTGAGAACTGTGTTCGTTGCCAAAGAGCTGGCAACATCTCCAAGCGGCATGAGCTCCCCTTGAATAGCATGCTTGAAGTAGAACTCTTTGATGTATAGGGGATAGATTTCATGGGACAATTCCCACCATCTTTCTCCTATCAGTACATTTTGGTGGCTGTGGACTACGTGTCAAAGTGGGTAGAAGCAATCCCAACAACCATGTATGATGCGCAGGTAGTCATGGAATTCCTAAGGCGCAATATCTTCTCAAGGTTTGGGGTTCCTAGAGTGTTGATTAGTGATGGGGGATCCCGCTTTTGCAACAATCAAATGCACAAGCTTCTTGAGAAGTATGGGGTCAAGCATAAAGTCTCTACTCCTTATCATCCCCAGACCAATGGGCAAGCGGAGGTATCCAACCGTGAGTTGAAGCGAATTCTTGAGAAAACCGTCAACTCCTCACGGAAGGATTGGTCAAGAAGGTTAGATGATGCCTTATGGGCTTATAGGACAGCCTTCAAGACTCCAATTGAGAGGTCTCCTTACAATTTGGTGTTTGGAAAGGCATGTCACTTGCCGGTGGAATTGGAGGAGAAGTCTTATTGGGCAATTCGAGAACTCAACTTTGATTTGATGAAGGCCGGTGAGAAAAGACTTTTGGACTTGAATGAGCTGTCCGAGATCCGCATGCAAGCATATGAAAATGCAAGAATCTACAAAGAGCGGACTAAGGCGTGGCATGACAAACACATCTTGCCTAGGAAGTTTGAGCCCGGACAAATGGTACTTCTTTACAATTCAAGGTTGAGACTCTTTCCTGGAAAGTTAAAGTCAAGGTGGTCAGGACCATTCAAGGTCCTCCAAGTTTTTCCACATGGAGCAGTATAACTAGAAGGGACCTCCGGCAATTTCAAGGTAAATGGGCAAAGGCTAAAGCATTATCATGGGGAACCAATCCCAAATGGCAAGCAAGTGCTTCTTCTGAGTTAACCCTTAGGGGTGACTTGAGTCAGGCTCGGGACGTTAAACAAGCGCTACTTGGGAGGCAACCCAAGCTAGGTATCCTTCAGTTTTCTGTCATTTCATATATATATATGAAAAAAAAGAGCTTGATTCGCCACGCGAATCCACAGTGGCCACGCGTGACAGAAGCCCTGAATCTCAGAGGCTTGCTCACGCTTCTATCTCGCGTCTCGAGGGCTACTTTCACCTCGCGATTCTGGGCATCAACATCTGTTGGAATTCCAGATTCGCCTCGTGAGATACTACTCGCCTCGCGATTCTGGAAAGTGTGAAGAACAATTTTCCATATTCGCCTTGCTAGTGATCTCTCGCCTCGCGAATCTGCATTTAAGTTTTTGATTTGTAGGATTTCTTCCTGGAAAGGCCTTTGGCCCAGCAGAGGGGTGCCCGAGAGACCAATTGGATAAGGATGCAACCATAGAAGAGCTTTGCGTGGAAGCGGCCACTACAACTTGATCAGGGAGCACCCTCTCTCTTCCTCGCCCTTATTTTATATCTGTGTTCTTTCATTGAGGATAATGTATGCTTTAAGTGTGGGGGAGGGAACCAATTGCCTTGCTTTTGTTTTTGTTTGTGTTTGTGTTTTTGTTTGTCGCTCTTGAATAATTTGAGAAGATCAAGAGTATGTGTATGAATATGTGTCGGCAAGCTTGTTGGATTTTAATAAAATTTAGCATAGATTGATTGCATGAATTATTTTGACCATTGATGATTTCCCCCTAGTTCTGAAAATAGAAAAGTTGATCCCCATGTAAAAAACTGAAAATGGAACTTTGAGAAACTTTATTGTGATTGCTTGATTTATGACAAGTTTGGGGTGAGGGGGTGCACACATTAGGAATTGTATCTCGATCAAACAATTTGTAAAAATGTCCATGTTAGGATTTGAGCCTCCAACTTTGTTTTTGATTGTGTGAATCACTTTTAAGTTGCACTTTCCCGGATTTTCTTGAATCTCTTCATGGTTTGCATGTTTATGTGTTGCATCAAATGATTTAGGCAATTTTCTTTGAAATAGCTACTTGGCCTAAAAAGAACCATCCCTAATGCATGTTCCCTAGTTAGCCACATTGAGCCTAATTAGCCTATTGTTTCTTGATGACCCTATACTATGAGCCAAAATCTTAAAAAAACCATGTTAACCCAATCTTAGGATTAGGAGAGCATGGAAGCTTAGCAAGAGAAGGGTTGTGAGAAACTAAGTTTGGGGTGGCTACAAGGTGATATGTCATTTTGGGTTGAGAAAAAGAAAAATAAAGGTTGAAACCCAAGGCAAAAAGAAAAAAATAAAAAAAAATAGAAAAAAATAAAATTGCCAAAAGAAAAGGGGCAAAACAAAATGCTTAGCAAGGAAAGGGCTGTAGTCACCCAAGGCAAAAAGAAAAATGAAAAAAGGAATTGAGTGGAGATTCAATGTGTCAAATGGTCATGCTCTCTTAGTTCCTAGGGACTTAAGCCTAGTATCCTTGAATATCCTACACTTAGCCAGGCCCCATTTCAACCTTTAAAAGACCTTTTGATGTTGCATGCATGTTTTCGTGGGAACTATTTTTGAGATGAAAATCAAATTCATGGGAAGTGCTCTTGATATGTGAAATTGAGTGAAAAGTTGATAGCCTAGACGAATTTGAGCGAATAAGTGAAATTTTACATACCCTTGTGAGGAAGGCAATTGTTTGAAATTGGTGATCTTCCTTTTGTGTGTGACTTTGATCCTCAACTTAGATTAATGATTGCATGAATGATGAAGTTCTCAATTGTTTGAAGTAAATGAATGTGGGGATTACATTGAAGCAAGGGGGGAATTCATTGAAGGAAAAACTGTTTTGTTAAGATTACATGAAATTTGTGCGAAATTGATTGAATCATTTAAGCTTGCCAAGTCTTGAGTCTTTTTGAGTTTTAGCTTGCTTGGGGACAAGCAAGGTTTAAGTTTGGGGTGTTTGATAAGCCTCTGGCTTATCTAGTTTTATAACTAGTAAGACTGTGGTTTATGTGCTAATTATTCGAGTTCAATCTCGTTTTCGCCCAAATTTGGCCTTGTTTTGTTCCTAAGTTAGACTTTGACTCAGTTTATGTATTTTTAGTAGTTTTTAGTTTATTTTGAATAGAATTACGCTTTTCGTTTTCTTTTGTTGTTTCAGGGTAAAAGTGAAGCTCTAGAGTCAAGGAAAATGAAGAAAACAGTGGAATTGCCATTCTGGAGACACTCACCCCGCGATAGGCTTCTCGCCCCGCGAGCTTGAAGACCAGTTGAGCAACAACAGTAATCCTTTCTACCTCGCCTCGCGAGAGGCTTCTCTCCTAGCGAATCATGAAGACCTGGAGGACAGGGACCATCACGGCCTAGCCGTGATGAAGGTCACGGCTGTGACAGACTGGAAATTGAAGTCTCGCCTCACGAAACATCCTCTCGCCCTGCGAGAGTCCAATTTGAAAGTGCGCCACTTTTAATATTCGCCTCGCGAGAGTCTGCTCGCCTCACGAGAGCGCGCAGATTCTGAATCCTATATATTGCTGTTTTATGGCAGAATTGAGAGCTTTTGGTTCTCCACTGTTTTGTAGTGTTTTGGGACGAAAGCCTTGTTTTCTGGAGCTGCGTCTCCCTTTTTCTTTTCTTATTTTACTATGGTGATTATTTCCGATTGCTTGTGCGTTGTTACAGGCATGAGGAGCTAATCCCCTCGTCTAAGGGATCAATGAAACCACCCATGGCGGTGTAGAATTCGATGTGATGTATGATTCTCTTCCTTTTCTCAATTAATGTTTTCCAATTCTGATTTGATTGTGTTGATCATATGCTTGCGTGATTGACTAGTTAAACGTGTTGAGGCTTAGGAGGCAATTCGCGTTTTAGAACTTGAATTGGGATCATCGATCGACTATTGCACGAGAGTGAATAGGAGACCGGTGCAACCTTATAGGAACCAGATTTAATAGAGTTTGATGATTAGGGTTATGAGACCTAGTAAGTGATTAATCCAATCGTTGAATACGTCCTAATGAGCACGACAGTGGATTTAGGAGAATTTGGGGGTCCTGGTTGACGTTGTAGTTGAACTTAGGGAGGAAAACATCACTTGGGTACTATGCATGATTGGGTAGGTGGATTTGAGACCTTAGATATTTTAATTTCCATATTTTAATACCTTAGTTTTATTTGATTCGTTAACTTAGGTTGTGATCCTATTTTCTCTCTCAACCATTTGCTGTTACTTAACCAACTTATTGAATTTCTCGCGAATTAGTCGAATTGGTAGCCCAATCCTTGTGTTCGACCTCGGTAATTACTTACCGTGTTTATTTTATTACTTGCGACGACCCGGTACACTTGCCAGTGACTCAACATCCACCTCCTAATCAGGTTCCGTCCTCAAATCCTCCACCTCCTTCCAATCCGTTTCCTCAAAATAATCAGTATCAACAATCTAATTCCTACTCTGGAAATGGTTATCGAGGTGGTCGTGGTGGCCATTATGGTGGTCGTGGATGAGGCAGAGGTGGAAGGTACTATCGTGGTGGTGTAGAATGTCAGATTTGTCATCGCACAAATCATGATGCTTCCAATTGTTACTATCGCTTTGATAAAGCATACACAGCACCTCCAAATCAGAATCAGCACCCTACTCAATTTGCCACTCAGCCTTCCAATCAGTTTCAACCTCAGTTTCAGCCGAGACATTACTCTCTAAGCCAGCCTCAGAACCAACCACCTTAATTCTCAGCTCACTATTCTCCTATGGCCTACACCTTAGTTCAGCAGGCTCAGAATCCAAGTGATCCACCACTTTTGCCTCTACCTTGGCAGCTCACAAACACCACTCCTCAAGTCTCACAGGCTAATGGTCCTATGGCCATGGTTGTATCTAGTTCTGGTCCATTAGCTATGGCTGCCTTAGGCTCCAGATCTGATTCAGGACTTTGGTATGCTGACGGTGGTGCCACTCACCATGTCACTTCAGACTCGGGAAATCTCCAACAGCAGACAACTCATTGTGGCCTAGACCAAGTGTACATGGGTAATGGTTCTGGCCTTTCCATTCTCTCAGTAGGTTCTGCATGTTTCCATTCTCCATATGATTCTAATGTTAGCCTAATTCTAAGTGATATTCTTTATGTCCCTAAAATCACTAAGAATCTGTTGAGTGTGAGTAAATTCTCTCGGGATAATCATGTGATCTTTGAGTTTTATCCTCATGTCTGTTATGTTGTTGCTCGGGTCAATAAGCAGGTGCTATTGACTGGTCAAGTAACCTATCAAGGCCTCTATGTCTTTCCCCAACTCAATGTGGCAAGAAAGTTCACTCAAGTCTCTCCTACTTACCTTAGTGTCACTAGTTTTTCTAAATTCAATAATGTTGTAAATCCAATTCCCAATTGTACTACAAATTGTAATTCAAATGCAATTGTGCCTAGCTGTAATTCTGTTGATAATAGTCCTAGTCCCTTGTATGTTTGGCATTGTAGACTTGGCCATGCCAATGATGTTGCTGCTAAGCACATTCTTCAACAATGTAATGTTCCTATTATCAATAAAAGATATCTAGATTTGTGTACTGCTTGCTGTTTTGGTAAATCACATAGATTACCAGCTAGTGACTCATCTACTGTCTATACTGCACTTTTTGAATTACTATTCCTAGACTTGTGGGGCCCAGCCCCTGTGCAATTAGCCTTAGCATTCTTACTACTTTTCAATTGTAGATGCCCATTCTAGATTCACCTGGATATTTTTGTTGAAACAAAAATCTGAAACTCTAACAATTTTTAAACAATTCATGGAACTTGTTAACGTTCAATTTCAGTCAGTGATCAAATCTGTCCAATCTGACTGTGGGGTAGGGGGGGTGAGTTTAGACCATTCACTAAATTCCTACCTGACTTGGATATAGTCCATAGAGTTATTTGTCCCCACACTCACCACCAAAATGGGCGTGTGGAGAGGAAACACAGACACATTGTTGAAACTGGCTTAGCATTACTTGCACAAGCCTTATTGCCTATGAGATTTTGGGGACATGCATTTACTATAGCTGTCTACCTCATTAACAGAATTCCAACTCCAAAAATCCCTCAAAAATCTCCTTTCACTATCCTATACAATAAAGACCCAGACTACTCCTTTCTAAAAGTCTTTGGATGTGCATGCTATCCTTGCTTAAGACCTTACAACAAACATAAACTTCAGTTCAGGTCCACTGAATGTACATTCCTAGGATATTCCTCTTCTCACAAGGGCTATAAGTGTCTATCCAATGATGGTAGGATGTACATTTCCAAGGATGTACAATTTAATGAGTTTAAGTTCCCTTTTTCTAACAAGGGAAGCATAACTCCCCTCCCTCCAACTCAAACTACTGTTTCTACACCTAGTTCTCTCACTGTCATACCACCTATTCCCATTCCTCAAAGCCCTGCACCTGAAGTCGTTCCCTCTCCCTCACTTCATCTGTCTCCTTCTATGTCTAATTCTCCAACTCATCCTCAGTCTCCAATTATTGGCTCTCAGTCTAGCACTCGGTCCTCTCCTCTTCCCTCTTTACACTCAGGGTTAACACTACAGTACCAGTCTTCATCAGTTTCCCTTCCTAATTCTCCCAGTCTTGTCTCTCATTCCACTCAATCAACTTCACCAAGACAACAGGGTTTCTTAACCTGTGCAGCCTCCCTGTAATCTTCATCCTATGACCACAAGGTCAAAATCTAGAGTGTCACAAGTCCAAATGGTACATGCAGAACCACATACTCCCAAAGAGGCCCTAAATCAACCACACTGGAAGAATGCTATGCAAGATAAATATGATGCTCAGTCAGGAACAACACCTGGACTTTAATGGATTAGCCTCCTCATAGGCAAGCCATTGGGTGCAAGTGGGTGTTTAGAGTGAAGGAGAACCCAGATGGATCAATCAACAAGTATAAAGCTAGTTTAGTAGCTAAGGGTTTTCACCAAAAGCAGGGGTTTGATTATACTGAGACATTCTCCCCTGTGGTGAAACCAGTTACTGTCAGGGTGGTTCTTACACTTGTTGTCACAAACCAATGGGCTATTAAACAGCTAGATGTTAATAATGCATTCCTCAATGGTTTGCTCACTGAAGAAGTCTACATGGAGCAACTTATTGGGTTCAAAAGTGAATCAGTTTCAGGTGTGCAAACTGAACCAGGCCATATATGGCTTGAAGCAGGCCCCCCGGGCTTGGATTGAAAGACTTACACAAGCCCTGGTGCACTTTGGTTTCAAGTCTAGCAAATGTGATCCCTCCCTGTTTGTTCATGCCTCAGGTGGTCACAACACCTACATTCTCATCTATGTGGATGCCATTGTTGTCACAGGTTCCTCTCCCACTCGAATTTCTCAGATTATTAACAAGCTAAAGCTAAAGTTTGCACTCAAAGAACTGGGTGATCTAGATTACTTTCTAGGAGTTGAGGTTAAAAGGCTATCCAATGGAGCTTTTCTCCTATCTCAGTCCAAATACATCAGGATTTGCTAGGCAAGGCAAATATGACAGAAGCAAAGCCACTACCTACACTTATGACTAGTAATTGCAAGCTCACCAAGCATGAGAGTAACTATCTACCTGATCCTTCCCACTATAGGTCCATAGTTGGTGCATTGCAGTAATCCACCATCACTAGGCCTGAATTATGCTATAGTGTTGGCAAGGTATGCCAATTTTTCTCTCAACCCATAGAGGAACATTGGAAGGCAGTAAAACGTATTCTTAGGTACCTAAAGGGCACCATTTCTCATGGCTTATTACTGAAACCAGCAGTAAAAGGTAGCCCATTCAGTCTCCAAGCCTTCTGTGATGCAGACTGGGCTACAAATACTGATGACAGAAGATCAGTATCAGGTTCCTGCATCTTCCTTGGACCTAACTTAGTGTCATGGTGGTCTAGAAAGCAGACTTTAGTGGCAAGGTCCATCACTGAAGCTGAATATAGAAGCTTGGCTGCCACTACATCAGAGGCCCTATGGTTGAAATCACTGCTGCAGGAACTGCAAGTTCCAATTATGGCTCCAGTCATATACTGTGATAACTTGAGCACAATATCCTTATATCACAATTCAGTTCTTTGTAACATCCCAGTTTTTATGATTTTGTTTTACGTGAGAGGAGCAGGTTTAAGACTTAGATTATATAGTTAAGAGATGGATTAAGGTTTAGGAACCTTTGCATGGAAAGTACGCGGCTAACCGGAATGAAATTGAACGTGAATGAAATCTAGGGTTTCCATAAGTTGATCTAAAAGAGCGTAAGAGTGTGAAATAATAAATTTGGATTTAAGAATGAGATTAGGAATTTTTATGGTTTTAGATTGTTTATTAGGTTCTAATGAGCCTATATCTCAAATTTGAGCGCAATTGGACGTCGAACGGACCCTGAACGCAAAGAGTTGACTTTTTTCAGAAGTCAATGCTCGAGCGTGGGTGTATCCACCCTCAAGCGCCCAAGTCAACCAGACAAGGGTCATGCTTTGCCACGTGTCGTCTGGGCTTACGTGGCAGCTTGTGAGTGGATGCATGGCGAGGTGGCTTTCCACGCTCAAGCGTGGGCAAGCTCAAGCGTGGAATTCCTTACGCTTGAGCGTGGCTGCGTGGTTTTGCAAAAATAAAAGCCTGAGTGACTTAAGTCACTTAGGTAGCAGAAACAGAAAGAACAGAAGCCAGAGAGTAGAGAGAACTGAGAGAATAGAGAGGAGAGTTTAGAGAGAGGAAGAAAGAAAATCTAGAGAGAGAGGAGTTCTAGTGTGAGAACGAGTTGCTCGAGCATCTCGTTGCGAATCGGAGTACATCGTTGTGTTCGTATCAACGATATCTATCTTCTTCTCTTCTCCGTTTCTTCAAAAACCGAAGGTAAATCAACCTCTTTTATGTCAAAACTTTGTTCGTTATGTTTCTCATATTATCTTTCCTTTCGTTTGTCGGAAGCCTATTTCGTCTTCGATTTTAAACTCGTAGTAACGTATGCTTCGTAACGTGATGTCTAGGTGAATTTTCGGAGGCTTGGAGACCTTGCTCCCTTGCGTGGCAGAATTGAAGGTGTAGAGGGAGTGTTCGTGTCGAGACGTCGATAAAATTGTACACAAGGTGAGGGGGAAGAAATTCCAATTATCGGGACTATTGGCATAAAATATGAACATTTACATGTGTTGGGATTCTCAACCCCTGTTGATTGTTGGTTGATAATATGATATATGATAACATGTTTAATTTATTACGTGATATATGATTATTCTTTTATTTCTCCGTTGATTATATGATGTTGTTTTGTTGATGTATTGATGTGTGGTGGATCAATATTGGTGATACTTTGGAGATGTTTGATATGAAACTAGGTTGATAGCTTGATTAGGAAGTTATGATGTCATGTGGTGATATTGAGGTGTTAGACGGAAAGGTGGTGTGAAATTATGTAGTGATGGATGCATGTGCATATCATTGCGGTGGTCAACCTTGTGGGTAGTCGCAATGGCTGTTTGAGCGATTACTAATATGAGGTTGATGTTGGTGTATTGTGAATGACTACAATGAAAGTTGGATAGTTTTCACAAGGGGTCGTATGACTAGCTACGATAAGCTGTTTGAGTGGCTATCATATGAGGTCGATAATCTTGGTGCATAGTTGGGCTATCGCACAAAAGGTGTATCTGTACACAGGGGCCGCGTGAACAGTTGCAATAGCTGTTTGAGCAATTATCACACGAGGTCGAGGTGGACTATCCGGAGCGACCAAGATGACGGAACTCATGTTGGTGGCGCAGGAGTTAGTAACCCAACTACTGACTGAACGTTGTTGTAGAATTGTCCAATCATGCATGTAGGACTAGTTGTGCATTAGAATAAGTTATGATCTTAGTTGCTGAGATATCGAGGTTGATTGGTATGATAATGATATTGGGAGACGGTTGTGTTTGTTTATATACATGTTGATAAGTAGTATTTTATGTTGTTTCCCCTTTATGATGATTAGAGTTTCTTACCTCCTGTATATCTCTGCCTCTATGTTTCTGTTATGTTGATTCGGTTCGTGATTTGAAGGCGGAGATGAGCTTTTAGCTAGTGCCGAGACGAGGAAGGTGATGAGAATGCTAACGTCTCTCTCGAGGACTTTCAGAGTTGAAGTTGAGTCTTTTATTAGTTATACCACGGGCAGTGGAGTGTCTGTATTGCATATGCCATTGCTTCTATGAACTCTGATATGTTGTATATATGTTTTATTAATTTAAAATACATGCTGTAAATGTTTAAAAAAAATTCATATTATTTTGTTAGATGCATCTGCATAATGTGGTGTCCGAAAAGGAGTGTCACATTCTTCATGCAAGGACCAAGCACATGAAACTGGACCTATTCTTTGTTCGAGAAAGTCATAGACAAATCTATCTCTGTTCAGCATCTGCCTGGACTTGACCAAGTAGCTAATCTACTAACTAAAGCTTTGACACAGACCAAATTTGAGACACTTAGGAGTAACCTTTGAATAACAGACAAGTTCTCCTATGTAAACCCACCTTATAATTATAAAGGGGTATATTAGAGTGTATGTGTAGAATAGAGTTCAGCTATGTTAATTGAGCTTATAGTTAATCAGTTGGAGTTGTTGACTCGGCAGCAACTAATTCAGTTATGAATCGTACCCTATGAATAGACATGTACCCTCACATTACACAATTAATCAATACAGATTCAATTTACACTTTTCACTTCTTTCTCTTACTCTCTGTTTCTAAGACCATAAGAGGAATGTTTTTTGAACACAAATTTGGGGACACCATACATTATCTCATTTGTTTTTTGATGTATTTTTAAGATGCATGTATACAAAGATGATAAAAAATAGATGAAAGATAGAACGAAACACATACGGTATCTAAAATTTGTGTTCAAATAACAAAACTCATCCTATAATATCAAATTATTACTTCCACGTTTGTATGCATTGAAATGTCTGCTAAGTGAAGGGAAAAAAAACCACAGCCTGAGTAATGCTTTTTTTTTTTTTTGACAATACCTGAGTAATGCTAAGGAGCCTGGTTCTTGCAAAGCCCGGCATTATCAAAACCATATAACTTTACATTTCAAAAAAAAAAAAAAGGACACTCGTATTTAACTGCAACTGGCCGGGGTTCCGGGCAGCATCATGCTCCTATTTTCTCAAGCAATGTGACATTTCTCTATTAATTAATCACTTGCAAGAAAAGTTCCCACCTTAGTCTATTCAAAGATTAACTAAAAGTTGGTTAAATTAGAAAACGAACTAAAGAATACTTTGTTACAAGATGTCTATTTTTCTAAAAACAAAAACTGTTTTAACTCAATGCTAAAGTACAAATGCATCTACTTACATTGTTATAAGATAAGGAGTTCGAAGTTGTGTGCAAGGTGGTCAAGACTCTACATAGAACCTGAGAACTACACAAAACCCTGTACATGGGAAGAAAAAGATTTACAATGTTCTATATGGATTAAGAAGCACAAATAACAAGGGATACGTGAGCATCTTAATTAAATTTTTGAAAATCAATGATGTGAAATCTAAGGTGGAAATCTACTCTCGATTGGTGCAAATAATACGTCATGCTTTTCTAGTTCTCTTTCGTTGAGAAGGCTTATTTGCTGAAACATGCTTTGAAGAACCAGTAATGTCCTTTTGAGGATCTTCATCACTTTTGTCAAAATCACTTTCTTCATCAAAACTTTCAGTTTTGTCTGTGTCTTCCTCCTGCTGAGATTTCTCAGCAGTCTCTTGTTTCGAGTTCGACAGCTGATCTTGAAGCTCTCTCAGTTTTGATTTCTTAGAATTTAAGACCCCTAGAAACTAAAACAAAACAAAATAAAAATGCAAGGTCAGCCTTGATGATTGGAACTTCCGAAAAAAGAAAGGAGAAACCAAAATGCAAGATTATAATTATAAATATTATAAGCAATAACTGCTGCCAACCCACTATCTTACTTCCCAAGGATTTATAACAGCCAAAAGAGGTAAAGAAGAAGCGCATAAGTTAATAGAAATATCTAAATAATTATTTTTAGAAGAAAAGAGAAAAGGCTCTCATGCCCAGAGCCTTGTAAAGCAGTCAATCACAAATTAGTTTACCATTACAGAAGAGAAGCAACAAGCTACACGACTTTATTTGGACTATAAATCACTGAAATCTTGAACATGTCAAGCAGAACAGTAATACAGTATTACCATAAACATGCGAATTACGAATAAACATCCAGTTAAGAATGGGTTAAATATTGGCAAGATATCAATTAGTTCAATCAATTAACTGATTCAGCAATCTACCAAGATCAATCCAGCATTCTTGAGTAATACGGCTGAGCCATGCTATGCCAGGAAACCATGCAGGACAAGACTTTCAGTGGACCAACAGATATTACAATAAAACAACAGCACAGTAAAAGTTAAAAAGTTACCTTTGCATAGATTTCAGATTCGAATTCCACCTTCTCATTGGTGATTCTTTCACTCTGGGCTAAACACTTCTCAGATTCAACTTTCATCTGCTCAAACAATTCTGTTTTCCTGACAACTTCTTCCTGTATATCATAAGCATGCCTAACTACAATGTTCAAAACTAGAGAGAAAGTACAAGGGTTGCGTGTACCGATGTTATTCCAATACTATTCGATGGTGAATTGCACATTCAACAGGATTGGGATATGTGAGAAAGGCTCTTTCCCTAATTGTTCTTAAGAAAAGAAGGTGCTATTAGAGTCGAAAAATTAAAAATAAAAAATAAAAATGCACTCTATTATTTTCAAGGCTTACTGTGCTAGGCTTGTGAGACAGCCCTTGTGTGCTAGTGAGCTGATAAGCTTGGTGCAGGTGTAACTGTCAAGCTGAATAAACTCTATATTTAAGAAGTGATAAGTAAGTCAAGCTTAAGCTCCACAAGGCTCAGCACAGCTCAGCTCATTTAACATCTTTGTATAGCTCATGTAGCGAATGAGAGATCAACATATTAAATCTCAATCAAGGGTGACATTACATGTGCCAAAATTACATTCAGAGACAGTCAAAATTATGCAGAATCTTACACTTAGTGTTATGTTTGCATCCATGAGAAAGTCCAATATTTCTGCAGTAGTTTTCTTACAATTAGGGGACAACATGCATTTCCATCTCCATTGAAGTGTCATTCCTTCCTTCTCAAATGTCCATGACAACTGCAACATTCATATCAATCACATAACAATAGTAAAAGTTTCACCTTAATCAACCAAATCATCAAAATGGCGTACAATTTTCAAGTGAAAGCATCACCTTGACTGTTTTTCTCTCCATCCCCTCCCCCCCCCCCACCCCCTCCCTTCTTTCTCCTTTCAAATTCTCCATCTCTTTCACCCAATGAGAACCAAACACCAAAATAATAAAAAAAATAGAAACATAAAATCCCCCATATTCCACATATTACAAATTCAAATAACCATGTACAAGAAAACCTCCTACTCGGGTCGGCCCTCAACATAATCAAAGACAAACAAACATCCTAAAAGCTTAAAATACAATCAAAAGCAAGGACATGCTGATTTAGCTTATGTTGCCCACAAAATGAAAAAAACTGTTCAGCCAAAAAGAATTTCTCTACAGCATTTTGATTATAAACTTTTGGGAAAAGAAAAGATGCTTGCACAAATTCTAAAGGGTATGTTCACAGTCTAGACAATTGAGAACATAAGTTAACAGTGAGACCATGGTAGGTATTATCCAATTACTAGTGTAAGATTGTGCAAGTATCATAACTCTGAACTTCTTTGAAAACAAAATAGGCTAATCCAAACACATTACACAAAGTGACATAAGAAATACCCTTTTATGGCCATCACCAGCATCAGCAAAGGAATAGACAGAGCCAGGTTGCTGAAAACCCAAGTAGCGCTCAGCCAACTGCACATACTCTGGAACTGGTTGATCCCACTGAGTAGCACGCTGCTTCACCTCCTCCTCCGATGCTTACCCAACAAAACAAACAAACAAAAAATCAAAACTTGATGATAATTTTAGCACCAAATTGGAAAAGGTGAAAAGAGTGAAATGGGTAGGGTACCCCATAGTACCGTGGCAGAACCAGGCATTGAGACCATCGGTGATGGCGAGGTCGAAGTGGGTGTGGAACCAAGTGCCCCTTACGAATATGGGTTCGGTCTCTTTGTCTTTGGGTTCTTCTCCACCGTTGGTTGGAATCTCCAGCTTCAAGCATGTGTTCCTCTTTGTATCCTCCATGACAATGAATGTGGAGAAGCTCAAGGAACAACCAAGTCTATGACTATGGTCCCTTTTGGCACTAACTAGTAACTATGTTTGGTGCCGGTAACCGTTGACCCGATCCGATTACAAGAATCGGACCCGCAGATGGACTTGGTTATATCACAATTCACAAGTGACTAAGTGAGCATGGCCTTTTTTTTCCCACCCTGCTTTGTGGGCATTGTCTGAGACCCAAACCAATGACTCAATGAATCCGAAGATTCAAATCAAACCAATTAAATTGGTTTGGATTTTTTTCTGGTTCCGATCCGAATCAAACCAAACCCGATAGTGATTGATTAGGTTCTAGGTTTCGAAAATTCTAGAATCGAATCAAACCGAACCGAAACAATTCCTATATTTTAATAATTAAATATATTTTAATATTTAACATTTAATATTTATTATATATTAATATTTATCTATTTTTAATAGTTAAATATTTATTATATTTATTTTATATATATATATTAATATTTTATATATTTAATATTTAGATATATTTTGAAATTTGATCATTTTCGGGTCTGAACCGAACCAAACCGAACCAACCCATTTTTGATTGGTTTGGTTCGGGTTTGGTAGAATTTTTTTTAAAATCGAACCAAACCATTTTTGAGTGGTTCGGATTTTTTTTCCCATTTAAAACCAAATCAAACTGACCAGTTATACCGTGGGCAAGGCCATTTCTTGAAAGAAAAATGGAGACAATTTATAGAAAATGCATTTTGAGATTTTGTTCCTTTAAAGAGATAATATTTTTTGTCAATTAAATATTTTAGATATCCCTTCAAAAAAAATTAGATATCAATTCTTCATAATCAAGTCACATATTTGCTTAATTAATTGAGTTTAATTTTGATAGATGTTAATGGAAAAAAATTTATACCGTCGATTAATCACAAATCATATGTATAACTTTTAAGTAGTGTAAAATTTTTTTATGTTGTAAACTAATCACACAGTGTCACGTTATTAAACATAGTTGACTTTGATTCTTTTTTTTTTTTTGTACTCATGTGATAGGTGTGAAGTATACATGATTCGAACTCTCGACTTGTTGCTTAAGAGGCCCAAGTCCTTATCACTTGAACCAACTTAAGTTTTTTTTTTTTTTACCAGGAAGAAAACAACAAAAGCACAGCCTACAAAATAACTAAGGCCTAAGCCTCACTACTCCCATTGCATCCGCGGGCAATCATCCCAAGTCCTGAACTCAACATTAGAGGAAGCTCCATATTTGGCAAGTCAATCAGTACATTCATTACCCTCTCTTAAAGTATGCCTGAGAGCCAAGTTCCAAGGATAATTTAGGAATGATTTGATATGATTAACAAGAGGGGCATATGGGTGTAGAGAAGAAACTCCATGAGTCACCAATTGTAGAGCTAATTGGGAGTCACTCTCACACACTATAGATCTGTAACCTCTGTTCCAGGCAACTTTAAGACCATTAGCAATAGCAAACAACTCAGCATTCATATTGGTTGTGATACCACAGTTGCCAGAAAAGCCAAGCATCCATTCTCCATGATTGTTCCTAATAAGACCACCATAGCCAGACCTTCCAGGATTCCCAAGACTACTTCCATCAACATTTAGCTTGAACAAGTGATCAGTTGGAGGAGACCAACAGACTTCTCTAATAGTATGCCTCTTCATCTCAGAGCCAAAAGTCTTGGAAATAAGGTCCTTGAGTGAATGAAAATTATTCAGGATATACCAAGTTTCCCACCTGTGATCCGAAAAAGTCTCAGCATTCCTTACCTTCCATATAAACCAGCAAGTTACCACAAAACAAGAGCCATTATGATCAGTTGCATAGGATTTAAACCAGTCAAATGCTGATTCTGAGCAAAATTTAGGAGATTCCAAATTCTTCTAGCATAGGTACAGTCTCGCAGAGTATGGATCCAAGTCTCATTTTCGGAGCCACATCTTTGACAGGCAACATCATGGGAAATGTGATGATCAAACCTGAATTTATTTGTAGGACGACAACCATGCATAACTAGCCAAAGAAAATGTCTCAGATATTCAGGCAACCTTGTTTTCCAAATCCAAGACCAAGATTCCATGTCATCATTCAAAAAATCAGTAAAAGCCAGTGATAAGCGCTCTTAGCAGTGTAATGGCCTGAACTGGTTCCTCCCCATATCAGAACATCCTCTGAATTAGCATCAGTAAAAATGCTTCTAATCTTCATCTTGACCTCACAGGGAATAATAATAGCTAATCTCTCAAATTGACAGACACCATTAGAAATAATGTCCTTTAATTGTAGTTGGGTGTCCTGGATATTCACAAAAGGGACTAAGTCACATAAACGACCCTCATCTAGCCACTTGTGATACCATAAGGAAACCTGACCATTCCCTCTATTCTGTAATTGAAACCATCCGGCAGCAGTTTAGCTGCTCTAACAATAGATCTCCAGCTACAGGACACACCATTTTCAGCAGAAGCCTGAAAAATAGTGGTATCCTTAAGATAGTTATCAGCCAGTAGTTTAACCCAAAGCTTGTCAGGATTATGCAGAATTTCCCACACGTTTACCCAACAAAGCAGTGTTTGTATCTCTAGCTCTATGAATACCAAGACCCCCTGCATATTTAGGTTGACCTACCGAATTCCAATTCACCCAATGACAAGAATTTTCACCCCAGATGAACTTCCTCAAACAAGCATCTATATTGTCACAAATTCCCTCGGAAAGCCATGAGTTCATCTATTTGACTTTTATTCTAGCTACCTTAAAAATAATTTATATTGATTATCAAGTTAAAAAAGTTTAATACTTACCAATTAAAGTAACGAGCTTGGGCTCTTTAAGCAAGTGGTCAGGGGTTCGATCCCTAACTCTTGCGTATGGAGTCAACCTGGTTGAGAGAGGTCGTCCCTTAAATGTCTTCCAGTTGAGGGATTAGTCTCCACAATTACGCGTAAAGGATACGTTGGGAAACTTACAAACTAAAGTAAAAAACTTAAACATAATTCTTAACAAAAAATTCTAGAAATGTATGTAAATTCCCTTAAAAAAATGTATGTAAATTAAAAAAAATTCGTTATGCTATGTATTTATTTAGTGATTTTAGCATGTGAAGGCAGGTGCAAATTAGCATGACTAAACATCCTATTTTGCCCCTGAAATTGTGAAGCAGTATCAATCTGGTCCTTGAAATTATCGAAATTCCAAACTAGTTCATGAAGTTGTAAAACCGTAATCAAACGGAGTATCTGTTGAAAATCGTATGGACTAGGTTAATTTTAAGTTAGCAACATCAGGGACTCGATTAATATCAAGTGAGTAAAATGAGAGATCATATTAATATTAATTTATCATTAGAAATTCTTTCAGAATTTCGATAATTTCAAATATGAGGTTGATACTACTTCATTTCAGGACCATGGTATTTAGTCAAATTGGCATCGATATTACCAGCAGTGATCAGTTCTGAGTGGTTGATGATTGCACCAATACCTCAAAAAATGGCACGGCCACACTTTCACTCTGTCGTGCCACTCTTGTTGTGCTTCTCCTTCTCTGCAATCTCAGCTCATCAACATGAACACCCTTCAATCACAGCAACCATGGAGCAATTCTCTGGCTACTCAATCCACGAGCCTAACTCTTTTAAACCCATTTCCCTATCCGTTGATGCTCAGGGTCTGCAGAACCAGGTAATGAATTTCTGTAACTTGGGGTGTGTTTTTGTGGGGTTGTGATGATTGTTTCTTAACATTTTGAACTGTAACTTGTTGTTAGATTGATGAACTCTCAACATTTTCTGACTCACCTGCTCCATCAGTAACCAGGGTCTTGTATACTGAGAAGGATGTCATAGCTCGCAGGTTTGTGTAATTGTAGTTCCATTTTTGTGAACTTTAGGATGATGATTAGGTTGAGGAGGAAATTGTGGATATTTGGATCTACTCACTCATGTCAAATCGGTAACCCCGCAATTTCTAATTTTAAATTTATTTCACCCTTGTAATAAATCTTTCTTTAACTTTAGGTGAAAATGAATAAATTTATATGTCTTTTTAACAAGTATATAAATTAAAGGGTAGAATAAGTAGCATATGATGTTGTCTTTTCTGCCCCCTATATCGCAAAACATCATGATATGGGTGCATGTAAGAATCAATCAATTGGTAAATGCTAAATAAATGGAAAATGCTGTAGAGATAGCTCTTGAAGAAACTAAAAGAGGCAATTACTGGGCAAAGCTGTAAAATTGGTGGTCATTTCTGTGCTAAACAACAGTGTTGATGTAACACTGCTATATTGCATAGATGCAAAGGTGAAATTTTAATGGTGCAGAAAAGAGATGTTTTGTTTATCCAACTTTTGTATGTATTGAATTACCTCTAAATAGACCATTCAATCTGCAAATTTTATGTTCTTTGAGCATATTTCTGCTTTGAATGTGAGATGCCTGCCTTTATAGACTTTGCTCGTCTTCCATCTGTAGGTATGTAAAAATTTGATGGGAATTGCTGGTCTATCTGTGAGAGAGGATGCTGTTGGTAACATATTTGGTCGTTGGTGAGTGTCTGCTTGTTCCTCAAACGCTTGCCATTATAGTTATAGCTCACAAGCTTCTAGTTGAATAGTTACATTTATAATCATCTATTCTGCTATCTAAATTCTTATCAATTTCTCATTGACTCGGTCTTCAAACTCATACTAACATCATAGTCTTCTTCTCTATCTTTAATTTCAATGTGCCTGTAATTTACTAAGTACACTCATGGCTTCATATTTGCTTATTTTATGCAGGGATGGCCATGAACCTGAGCTTGCTGCAGTAGCAACAGGTTCGCACATTGATGCTATACCTTACTCTGGAAAATATGATGGAGTTGTGGGTGTTTTAGGTGCTATTGAAGCCATCAATGTCCTGAAAAGGTTTTTTAAGTTTTGTTATCATTGCTGATGTAGGACTAAATTGAATGTTCAGAATACAAAAAAAAATTAATTTCTATCTTCTCGTGAATTCATTATTTGTGAGCAAGCCTGGAAGCTTCAGCACCTGAATTCCTAATGGATTAAATGGCCTTTCACTGTTCTGCATTAGTTGATGCACAAATTATTTCAAATAAATGATTTGGGATATAAACTGAAATATACTGTTGCATAGCCGAGTTAAAACAAAGATGAAACTTATAGTTGGTCCTACTTACAAGCATTACAGCCTTAGAGATAGTGAATCAAGAGGAAGCTAACCTATGTTTTCTATCCAATAAGTTAGTTAAATCAATATACACCTATTGTCAGAATTTCTCTACTCTTGATTTCACTAGAGCAGTATCATTGAATTTCTTATGTTTACCAGCATATTATTAGGTCTAAACCATTTTATGAAGAACAAATTAAGGGATGTGCTTACAATGCTCTGGGAAATAACACTTTATCAATTTATACAACTATATACAAATGGGAAATTCCAAAGACAACTGATTCCTTGGAATGACCTGTAAGAGAAAGATTCAAATACCAGATGTGACTTAGTGTTCAGTCATTTCCCACTTTGGAAAGCATTACTAATATTTGTGATATTGACTGAAACTTTCACAGGTCTGGTTTTAAACCTCGAAGACCGTTGGAAGTCATATTATTCACATCCGAAGAACCAACACGCTTTGGAATAAGTTGCTTGGGAAGGTCAGAAACTGCAATTGTATACTGTCTCAGAATAGGACTTGTACAGTTGTACTCGTGGTTATTTTTGTCGATAAATCAATAATTCATTTTAATCCTCTTAACTTATGTTATCTTACAATTTCTGATTGATTAAGTTACACCCCTTATTCTACTTTTCATCATTTGCCACTTGTGTGCAGCCGCTTATTGGCTGGGAGTGAGAATCTTGCAAGTGCTCTAAAGACAACAACTGATAGCCAAAACATATCCTTCTTAGATGCTGCAAAATCTGCTGGGTATGCGAAAGATGAAGATGATTTATCCAGTGTATTTTTAAAGAAAGGAACTTATTCTGCTTTTGTAGAACTGCACATAGAACAAGGCCCTATTCTGGAAGATGAAGGTACACATCTTTGGGCCAAGGTAATCTTTGCATTTGCCAGAACTTCAATGATCATATGTTATTTGTTTCTTGCCCAGGTATATCTATAGGCATAGTTACTGCAATTGCAGCTCCTGCAAGTCTAAAGGTTGAATTTGAAGGCAATGGTGGCCATGCGGGTGCAGTCCTTATGCCTAACAGGTGGCTGCTATCTTAAAACGTGTATTCCTCTTTTCTTTTGTGGGGTTGCACCCTTATCCTTTTCTATTGTTGCAGTAACTTGAACTGCAACACATCTTCAAAATATTCTTCCCAAAGTTTATTAATTAGACATTTTTTTCATTTTTTTGGCCCTTCCAACTTCAGTTGATACTGTCTTCAACTAAACAACAGTTTTCAGATCTTTGTTTTTCTTTTTGGTGTTATTCAAGATCCTTCCATATTTTTGAGTGAAAGAATCGGAAGCGCCTAGCCGCCTAGTAGAATACTGTCTCTTGATCTTGTTTGTTATATTTGCTAGTCAACTACTTTGATCCCCTTTGAAATTGAAATTTCTTAATTAATGAACTCTAATTCTGCAAGTGTAATTTATAAATCATTTGGAGCAGAAATGATGCTGGACTGGCTGCTGCTGAATTAGCCTTGGCTGTTGAGAAACATGTGTTGGAATCTGGGTCTATTGACACTGTTGGCACCGTGGGTAAGTTATTATTGTAGTGAGGTACTTTCAACAGAGTCCATCATGACAATTTCGGAGCATTCCCTGCCCAACCAAAAAAAAAGAAAAGCACCTTGATTAATCTAGAACTTTCATTTAAACTGGCCACTTTTATTTTGCAAGGTATCCTGGGACTGCATCCTGGAGCAATCAACAGCATCCCTAGCAAATCACACATAGAAATTGGTATGTATTTACAGGACAACTTTTATCGTGCCTACAATGTTTAATTACAAGTGGTTTTGCTATGCAATAGCGTGTTTCTTCATGTTCGTTTCAGAGAGTTGTTCAATTTTTATCTACCTGCATATGGATAAGGATAATTCCAGTTACTAGTACATTGTACTTGTTTATATAAATATTTACACTGTAATTATTTCTGTTGTCTGAAGACACGAGAGACATTGATGAGGATCGAAGAAACCACGTGATTGAGAAAATCCACCAATCAGCAGTTAGAATAACTAAAACCCGAGGTGTCAAGCTTTCTGAGTTTAATATCATCAATCAGGATCCACCAGCCCTTTCCGCTGAAGCAGTCACCAAGGCAGTGGAAACTGCATCAAGAGAGCTAAACTTGACGAGCAAGTTGATGATTAGTAGAGCCTATCATGATTCATTGTTTATGGCCAGGTAATTCCCGACAGAGATGACAGATGGTTTTAAATAAGAGAAATTATTTCCATATGAAGTGCCTCTAAACATCCATACTTAAACTTTGGACATTCAAAATAGATTATAATAGGATCTATGCAAAAAAAAGTGTTCATTTAAAGGTTCTTATATTCACACTAAATGGTGATAGTGCACTATTGAAATACATTTTGGTTTCTTTCTCCTTATCTAAAGGCCAAACCTCAACAAAAAGGGAAAACAAAATGGTGGGCAACAGGTGGAAAGTGAAAATAAGGGGGGAGGAAGTCTTATTTTTTAACATGCTAGCGAATGGCTTGAGTATCTTTTTGCCCTCACCAACTTTGGCATTTTCTCACAATTTTGACTTGAATATTAACTGTATATCTTTTTTTTTATTTTACTTTTTTGTTAGAACACTAAGATTCTTATTGTGTTAAGAGTCTTACTGTGCTAGTAGACTTATTGGACTGGTCTTTGTACTAGTAGTACTACACTAGTACTTGACCTAAGTATAGTATAAATAGGTATTAGTGTTTTTTTTTTAAAATAACACAGCTCATATAAATCTATATCTTACATTCAAAATATTACTGAGAACCTCCTTTCCCTGATTTCCACCTTTTCCACCCAAACCCTATAATTTCAACAATTTTGAACATTCTGACAATAGCTAAACAGACCCAGATTGGCACCGTATAGTGTAATTATACCATGTTACAATTAAACCGTACAGTGATTTGCTCTTATGTGCACTGAATAACTGCTGCTCATGTACATTATGTAATTGCAGGTTGTCTCCAATGGGCATGATTTTCATTCCATGTTACAAAGGTATTTATTGTTTTGCCTTTTGTGCTATATGCATTAATCTGATACCACTTCTAGAATTGTTTGTGCAATCAACAACCAGAAGGAAGGGGAACAAAAACCAGTTAGTGTTCTTTATGTAGTTAATTTAAAGCACAAACAGTATTGGAAAGTGGTGCTCTAATCACATGTGATTGGAGATCCAATGAATGAACTTAGAATTACGAAACATCGCATAATTTTTTCGTGTTGAATGTTGATACATTCACATACATGTGGACATTCTCTCCAGTTTGTTGTTTGATATAGCTGAACATTGAGAAGCAAAAAATTCTTTTTATTTTTGCCTAACAGCTTTATAAAGGAAAGGATTTATCAATATTGTTGTTTTTGTTTTTACAGGATACAGCCATAAGCCTGAAGAGTTTTCCAACGTTCAAGATATTGCTAACGGTGTAAAAGTATTGGCTCTCACCCTAGCCAAATTGTCCCTTCAGTAATATCTTCTGTTGTGCTTTTAGTGTGGACTCTCATTGTAGAACAAGGGGATCAAATTGTAATTTACCACTGGTACAGCTTAGTGATTAAATAATGCTAAATTGGAGATATACCTCCTTTTTGTCTATTAGGAAGAGAAGTTGAACCATCTGATATGAAAAATGGATCTACAAGGAACCCATTTTTACATTAGTAAAATGGTAGTTGTGAAATATAAGGAAACAACAAACAAGTCTCACACTGGACAAATTCAAGAGAACTTTAGTCCCCAATGGTTTTTCTTAGTGTTGTTGGGTTTCCCCTAGATTGGTGCTTATAGGTAGGTATTTTGTTCATTGCCGATGTTACATGTATAATTTGAGTTGAATCCACAAGATAATATGTGACTAGGATTTGAATTCCAACGGTTGAAAAGTGTATTAAAGGGAATCGCTTTTGTGGAGAAATCACGATTAAAATGATGATTTCGTTATTTTTTAGCAACAAAAGTGGAAGTAACTTTCCCCAGCTTTCACGTCGGGTCCATTCTGGACGTGAAAATAAACAGACACATACGATAAATACATATTAATGTATAGGACAGTACATGACAAACATGACAACACAACCCTCGAGCCACAGGACACCTTTTTGTCCTGAATCGTTCAATAGATAATGGACAGTACAAGTAAAATAATATTAATTTTACTATTATACCATTTGTATTATATATTATTATATATTATACTTACATATTAATATATGTAAGTATTAGTCAATATATAATATATTTTATAATATATAGTATATATGATAATATATTATTACTATCATAATAATATTATATATTAGAGAGAGGAGGAGAGAGGAGAGAGAGGACATGGAGAGAAGAAAGAGAGTGAAGAGAGAGGGGTAAGGATAATTTGTCTTTTTTGGTAGTCTGTCCATTGGATAAAAAATTGTCTCATAGTTTGATGAGGAACAAAAACTTTGTATTGTTCAGTCCCTTACATTTTTATAAATCAAACACACTCATAGCATGTGTTTGTTTAAAATTTTTTAAAACACCAAACTCCGTTTTATTTTTATAAGCAAATGTATATCATCCTAAATCCTAATATAATGAGTGAGCCCCTTATTTCACTGTACATACCACGTGTTACGGCAGGTTTTTTGTCTTTTTGTTTTTTTTCCTTTTTTGAAAAAGATTTTTTTTTTTTACTTTTTTTTATTTTTTTCCGTTTATTTTTTAAAAAATTTATATATTTTTTTAAATTAATTCTTTTTATAAAATTTTTTTTTAATTTTTTATATATTTTTTAAAAAAATTAATTTTTTTTAAATCTTTTTTTTACATTTTTCTTAATTATTTTCCCTAATACTTTTTTTTTTAATTTATTTATATATACTGACAGTGTAAAGTTTTTTTTTTACATTGTCAACCAATCATAAATTGTCAGACACTAAAAGTAGAGTTGTCATGTTATTGATGTTTTAATTTTTATATACTTATATTTTAATGTATATATAATTTAATAGCTTAAAATTTAATATTTTAAATATTTTTTATTTATATATATATATATTAATATTTTCCGGTTCGAACCGAATCAGACCGAACCAATAATAAATCTATATCTATACTAATTGATAAGGAGAAATTCTATTTTAGAGTAGCACAATAGTGCAAGTCACGTGTCAAGTTATGTAATATTTTATTTTTATTTTATTTATTTTCTAAAATTTATATATTTTTTGTTTTAAAATATTTACAAATCGGTAAAGGTATATTGTTTTGGGAGTCAAACACGGCAATCTCTGCATTGACATAAATAGAGGTAGAGCTATTCATATTTTGTTTTTTTTTTTTTGGCTACATTCTTGCCTTTGTTTTTTCTATTTTAATCTATATCTATACTAATTGATAAGAGGAAATTCTGATTTTAGTGTAGCACAATGGTGCAAGCCACATGTCAAGTTATGTAATATTTTTATTATTATTTTATTTATTTTCTAACATTTATATATTTTTTGTTTTAAAATATTTACAAACCGGTAAAGGTACATTATTTTGGGAGTCAAACACGATAATCTCTGTATTGACATAAATAGAGATATAGCTATTCATATTTTGTATTTTTTTTTTTTTTGCTACATCCTTGCCTTTGTTTTTTCTATTTTAAATAATAAATATATATCTATACTAACTGATAAGGAGAAATGCTAATTTTAGTGTAGCACAATGGTGCAAGCCACATGTCAAGTGATGAAGGCTAAGCCTTTGTTTTTACTTTACATGCCACGTGTCAGCGGCAGGATTCTTTGACCTTTTTTTTAAAAAATTACATTTTTTTAAAAAAAATTTTACGTTTATTTTTTACATTTTTTATTTTTACAATTATTTATTTATTTTTTTAAAAATTACTTTTGTTTAAGAAACTTTTTAAACTTTTTAAAAAAATTTATATTTTTTTTACATTTTCCTTTATTTTTTATATTTTTCTCTAATAATTTTTTTTCCTAATACTTTTTTTAAAAATTTATTTGTATATACTGATAGTGTAAAGTTTTTTTTACCCTGTCAACCAATCATAAATTGACAGACAGTAAAAGTAGAGTTGTCATGTTCTTGATGTTTTAATTTTTATATACTTATATTTTAATGTGTATATAATTTAATAGTTTAAAATTTAATATTTTATACATTATATATATATATATATATTAATATTTTCCTGTTGGAGGCATATCAAACCAAACCAATAATAAATCTGTATCTATACTAATTAATAAGGAGAAATTCTGATTTTAGTGTAGCACAATGGTGCAAGTCATGTTTCAAGTTATGAAATATTTTTATTATTATTTTATTTATTTTCTAAAATTTATATATTTTTTGTTTTAAAATATTTACAGACCGATAAAGGTACATTGTTTTGGGAGTCAAACACGGCAATCTCTGTATTGATATAAATAGAGGCAGAGCTATTCATATTTTGTTTTTTGTTTTTGGCTACATCATTGCCTTTGTTTTTTCTATTTTAAATAATAAATCTATATATATATACTAATTGATAAGGAGAAATGCTGATTTTAGTGTAGCACGATGGTGCAAGCCACATGTCAAGTGATGAAATTTTTTTATTATTTTTTATTATTTTCTAAAATTTATAATTTTTTTTGTTTTAAAATATTTATAAACCGGTAAAGGTACAATGTTTTGGGAGTCAAACACGATAATCTCTGAATTGACATAAATAGAGACAGAGCTATTCATATTTTCTAATATATTCTTTCTACATCCTTGCCTTTGTTTTTTTTTTTCTATTTTAAATAATAAATCTATATCTATACTAATTATTAAGGGGAATTGCTGATTTTCCAATAAAGGGATACGTGTCAGCACCACATGATTTAAGAGGATTAATTGATCATTAATAATAATCAAAGAGAAACACTTAACACATAGTGCTACATTACGTATTGTAATATCATTTTAAAATAAAAATAATATTCAATTATTTGCACTCAAATTATAGATAAAATTATTTCAAGGTTTTTGCCGGTCACTTATGTCTATAAATAAAAAGTCTTGGAGATGAATGAGTACCACTATTATGAGTGGGAAAGAAATATGAAATGCAAAGTATGAAATAAGTAAAGAAAATGTTTGATATAGTGGACTTAATTTGGGATAAAGAAAAAAAAAGTTTGGTAAATATAGATACACAATTCAAATTATTAATGATAACAATGTTAATAATAATAATAATAATAATAGTTGATGATTCGTGTATAGTACGATGCAAAAATACTAATTAATAAAGAGTACAGGTTTTCAAAAAAAATAAAAATAAAGAGTAGATGTAGTACTCGAAACCAATTACAAAGGCAAGGATCCGAGGAAATCTCCGAATTGGAGCTTTGGTCAAAATCTCATTTCCATGCCTCGGCAAGCCAAATTATTCAGCTTGCTTGCGTTCACAAGAACCCTAACCAAGCTCATACTCATATATATGAACAACACATTCACTCGTCTTGTTGCTAAATTGTTGTCTCTTTGGGTCTTTAACATGAAGGATATGAGCAACAAAGAGTAGTATACTAGTACTATATGCTAATATGAGTATTGTATTGGATTGTATTTAACAAAGGAAAAAAGCTTAAACGTAAGAAATGAAGATATGAGAATTGATTAAGAGCTATATTACAAAATCATCTCTCTTGCTGGCTGACAATGTCCGTTGTCATCAAACAATATGAACTGGGCGGATTTTATGGTGCACACCAAGGCCTAGGAGTGCACTGGTGCACACGTATTTTTACCTGTGATGAGAAGTCAACTTTGTACCTTTTAATAAAAATCCCGGTTGTAGGGGTATCTTTGCAAATAGTACATTATGTTTTTGTAGGGAGCAAATTGTGAAGGCAAAATATGTTAAAAAAGTATAATCTATAACCCATTTTCACGAAGACACGCCACAGAACCGAGCTCCCCACTCCATAACCCATTTCATGAAAGCAAAATATCCCTCTTCACGTCATTCAATTTTATGATTGTTTTTTTAACCTGAACGTGGCCTTTAGATCAAGACGATGGGCCTGGTGGGCATGATAAGGCATAGCAATTATGCTTGGGATATGGTGATAATAAATCTATCATCTTACGATTTGTTTTAGGAAATCTTGGGAGAGACATTGAAGTTTAGATATATCATTGTTGTTCTTCCCTATGACTTGTAATTGCTTCTAGTCTTGTTCTTCTTCTGTTAGTACTGAATTTTACATTTATGTTAACTGTTGTTGTGGTGGTGGTGTTTTTTAGGAAGGCTAAATAATTATTGTAGCCTCATAAACCTAGCATAAACCACTTGATCTGATGCGAAATGAATTGGGGAAAATAGGCAGAAACTTAATGCTATGTTTGGTTGGAGGGGAATGGAGGGGAGGGGAGGGGAGCAAAATCCTTCCTGGATCCATTTTGACTCCCCTCCAATATTGGGGGGATTTGGAGGGGAGGGGAGGTAACTTTAAAATATTTTAACTGATATGACGAAATTAACCTTAATAAAATTTAAAAATCCAAAAGGATATAAAATTAAAAAGGGTATAAAAGTAAATTAGTTTAAAAATGCCTCCCCTCCCCTTGTGAACCAAACAAGAAAAGAGTTATTTCCCCTCCCCTCCCCTCCTTTAAAATCCCTCCCCTCCCCTCCGTTGAACCAAACACACCCTAATGGAGGAGGCCTTCAATAAACTAGATCTGGGAGAGAGCCTTTTTTTTTTATAAGCTAAAAGAATCAAATAAAGCAAAGCAAAGCCTGCTGCACAAGTAGTGCAAAACAAACCGCTCAAAGTACAGCAATAGCTGCAAGTTAAGCAGCGGAAACAGGACCCATACTTCAATCCAAAAACAGAAACAGAACAGTAAGGAACAAAACCAGAAAAGAGAACCACAAAAACCAAAGTAGCCGAAATAATGAACAAAACAAATAAAGCTCAAGGAGAAAATGAACAAAATGCGACAACAAGTTCCATCAGATCCCATTTTCTCTAACAAAACAGGAAGGTGCTAGAAGACAGTAAGATCTACATCAGCTCCAAGCAACCACTCCGGTGTCGAGTAGCTTTCAGTTTGCTCTGCCACCGCACATCAAGGCAATCCTCGGTGGCATCGTCCTCTCCACTGACCGGCGACGACTTGCTTTCACTTTGCTTTGCCACCGCTCTTCAAGACAGTCTCGTCGTCGTCTCCACCAATGATCTTTGTGATAAAGAAATTGGGAATAAATCTCGGGGCTCGGGGTTCGAAAGAGATGGAGAGATGAGAAGAAAGCCCAGCACTCTCCACCGGCACCGACGAAAAGGATACAAAAACAAGAATGAGAACAAAATATCAAAGGGGACTAGATGATAAATATTTGAGAGACCTCTTCATAAATTTTACACTTTCAAACTACTTCTTTGCAACTCATAAAATATATTTATAAATAAATTTTAATTAATTCTATTAACCAGTTTTACCACTTGCAGGTTAATACACATCCACCGTTGATGACAATTTATAGCAGATCCAAGGGCCAAAGGAATGGCGTGTACCGGTGCACACCAAACCTTGGTGTGCACCATAAAAGGCGCCTATGAACTGTCATTTCTATCTTCGTAAACTTTCGTACCTTGCTCATTCGAACAAAATAGCATTTCTCTTCAACAAACCATGGTTAAATGGAATATTTTATTAAAACTTAACTTATTTAAATTAGTCAACTAGGATCATTTCAAGTGGTATCATCATGTTCATTTGTGTTAGAAAATGGGGTATGGTCTGCAACAAAGAAGAAAAGAACAAGTGACATGCGCATCCTCCAAGGCGTGTAAGAATACTAGGCTTTAAGTTCGATTCGCCCCCACCAATCTCTCCTCGTAGATTGGATGCAACAGGTATAACCGGCGAATCCCCTTCATGATACAATGGAGAACCTTGGTTTGGTTTGCACACCCTAAACCAAGCGTATCGTCAATGGCATTTTACAGAATAATAGTTTCCTTAATTCTCTCTGTGTATTAAGGGAAGAAAGGAAGTGATTTGGCTTGCAGAAGTTTAGCCAATTTTCAGACATCATTCTGCATGCACAAGTGGTTCTATTTATAGACCAACTTATGCCTCTTGGTGAATGAAATAACCTTTCATGTATTTGAAAGAATGATTGCAACCTTTCATGAATGTACACTTGATGAATGAACACATTTAATCATGAAAAAACACACCTATTAGGAAATATTTAAAAGCCATGAAGAGACACACCTATTGGTGTCCTTCAACCTCTTTCCAACTTGGTGTCTTGGACTTCCATTATTTTGGAAATCCCTCACAATCCCCCACCATTTTCAAAATAAACCCAAATCTCATTATTCCGGAAATCGCATGCTTTCAGACAAAGGTATCTTGGGGATTTGAACCTTTGCTTAGCAAGCCATGGTTGCACTCATACGCCAAATAAAGTGGTAGACAAGCTTTGAACCAAATATTCATTAGAACAAGTGTCCATGACTTACACATGAAATCTCGGTACCATTGAACGACGTGGTAGTGTGACACATTTGGTAAGGCCTTGTGTCTTGTATCCTTTTCATGAGAGCTTACAGAGTCAAGCCCAACTCTAAGAAGTGGCCCCACTTCACTCTCATATAGGTGGACTTTACCAAAAGCACCCTCATAAGTTGGGCACCTCAGCATATATATGCTATAGGTCCATTAAGAGCAAAATCTCACCCTTTTCTTTTTGTCCTTGTGGTATCCAAGTACTTTTAAACCTTGGGATGTATCTATTCGTCAAGTACTTGCAATCACTCTCATAGTGTACTTTGGCCACATTGAACTCAAGACTTGATGCTACTCAAGTGTGAGTTGGGTTTCCACCATTGGTGATCATGTAGATATGGGCTTGATTCCAATCCCTAATGATGTTTTTCCACATCATATCACTTGTCAGTCCTTTCGTCAAAGGATGCAAGATTTATTTCCGTCTTATAAAGACCCTGGATATTACTCCATTTGCAATTAGTTCATCGACATAACTATGTCTTAGCCCAATGTTCCTGGACTTTCCATTATAAACCTGGCTATATGCCATTGATAGTATTGACTTACTATCCCATTGTATGAATACCGGCGCCATTAAAATTGGTATCCCATACAACAAATTTCTAAGCCATTCGATCTCTTTATTACTGCTGCCAATGCTATTAATTATGTAGCCATGGTGGAACCGATAATGCCGTCTTATTTCTTGAAACCCCAAGAGATAGCACCCCCACCATTTGTGAAGACTCAACTGCTTATTGAAGCATGAACTTCTTGTATAAGTCACCCAACTAGCATCCATGTAACCTTCTAATACCGAAGGATACCCATTATAGTTTAATTTTAAACTATAGTTCATTGTCCCCCTCAAGTATTTCAATACTCTTCGGACAACATGCCAGTGGTCTTTGCTTGGATTACCTGTATACCTACTTAGTCTCCCTACAACATATGCAATGTTTTCCCGGGTACACGTCATGGCATATATAAACATCCAATTACTTTTGAGTATTCAAGTTGTGCTACTAGACTACCTTTGTTTGGTACTAAAGTAATGCTATGATCATAGGAAGTAGTGATAGGTTGACAATCAAAGTGATTAAATTTCTTTAATACATTTTCTACATAGTGAGATTGGGGTAAACATACATTCTCACCTTCTCTTATTATTATAATTCCTAGAATCACATCAGCTACCCCTGAGCCTTTCATGTCAAAATTTCTAGATAATAACCTCTCAGTTTCTTCTACCTAATCTAGATCAATACCAAATATTAATATATCATCAACATATATATCATCAACATATAGGCAAATCATGACCCATTTTCCTTCATGGAATTTACTATAAATACCCTTGTCATATTTATTTATTTTATATCCATTAGCTAGCACAACTTGATCAAACTTTTCATGTCATTGCTTAGGAACTTGTTTTAGTCTATACAATGACTTCTTCAATTTACACACTTTCTTTTCCTGACCATTAACCACAAACCCTTCAGGTTGTCTCATATACACCTCTTCATCTATTTCCTCGTTTAGGAATACCACATCCATTTGATGGATGACAAACTTATAGATGGATCCAAGTGCCAATAGCACTCTAATTGAGGCAATACTTGCCACCGGTGCATATGTATTTGGTCAATACCCTCTTTTGTGTAAATCCCTTAGCAACTGATCTTGCCTTAAACATATCAATAGTTCCACCTACCTTCATTTTCCTTTTGAAAATTCATTTACAACCTATGGGTTTGGAACCGGGTGGGAGGTCTACTAGTTTTCATCTTTTATTCTCCATTATTGAGTCAATTTCCTCTTGTATAGCTTTCATCCAGGAAGCGGGATCTTGAGACTTATTGCCTCTTTAAATGTGCCTGCATCAATTTTTGTATTCTAACATATTGGCCTATAACTATCTATGGACTTTCTTATTCCTTCATCAAGGAACATGAAAAACCTTGGTCTATAAGTTTTCTCTTTTCTAGCTCTCTGACTTCTCTTAAGTTCTAAACCCACCAAAGTATCTTTATTAGATACATTGCTTTTCGGATCATGTGTATTACTATGAACATTATCCTTGTGTTTTGGAATTGAGTTAAACCTATTTCCTTGAAATATTAAATCCCCGGACTCAATCACTGTTGTAACAGGATGAGTCACTAGATTCCATAACCATGAATTTATATGCTTTGCTAATTTTAGCATAGTCCGGGAACACACATTCAATTCCCCATTTACACAATTTATTTCAAGAACTTTTACTATTGCCCTAAAACCTCAAACCTTGAAAAAAAAAATTGAGAATGGGCTTTCTATTTTCCAGAGCTTATGTGGGGTTATCTTGTTCCTTCTTTTGGAACCCTATTTACTATTAAAAAAAAAACTTCAACATGACTTCTCCCCAATATCATTTTGTTAGACCAACATAGGATACCATGGCTTCTACCATTTCTTCTTATATCCTAATTTTCTTTTCAATTATACTAATTTGTTATGGGAAATAAGATGCAGTCGTTTGGTCAACCTTTCTAATAGACTCAAAGTAGTAATTAGGATAATAAACTTTTCCTATTCTATTACACCTAAGACATTTAATAAATATCTAATTACAACCCACTTCAATTTACCCACCCCTATATAATTATATATATACTCATCAAAACAATGGGTAATTAAGAATACTTTACAGTAAAAATCATTTTGTTACTAATAAGGATTCACAACAATATTAAATCACGTAAGCAAGATACAAAAATATTAGCACCAGATTCCACATATATATACATTGTTCATTGAACACCATTGAATCAATCGGTTCCTGGCCTGGTGGTAAACAAGCTTGCTCTTTATTCGAACATTGCTGGTTCAAATCCCAGATGATGCAATTTTTCCATTTTAATTGGTTTTGTCAAAATAATGCAAAGAAAATGTTCAAAATAACAGAACTTATGAATTGAACTCGAGACTTATACATATGTGAACAAGCACGTCTACCATTATACCAACACATCGATTCATGCCAATTTCCAACCGTCATTTCTAATTAAAGCAAAGAAACGTTCGGGTACCACACCTAACCCAACCGGGTCAACCAGATCCACGTTGAAGAAATCTAGGTTCACACGACCCATTCATGAGCCAAAGTGATTTTTAGCCATTTTTATCAACCCAAAATTTAACATATTTCATTGTCTCTATATCTTGGATTCATGTCTAAACACGTTCTAAAATAAAACTATATAATTGTTTAGAAAACAAATAAAATAATGACCCAAAGTCATTTTTGGTTTTCAATAACAATCCTCCGTGAATATTCATGTCCAATTTAACAACTTAGAACACTTCAAAAATTAATTGGTTCTTACATGGATCAAATCCACTAATGCATGCACATGATATAATCATTCATATATTAGACAATTCTATCAAAATAGAGCAACATACTTGCATGCATAATAAACCAAACATTTTTATATTCATCAAAATTCACATACTTGATTTTATTCTAAATCATGCATCTAAGGCTCTAACACCATATGTTAATTTTAACATAAACAAAGAATGCATTTAGGATTGTACACACATGTATTTAGAATACCAAGTATAACATAGCCATTAAAAGTAATTGTTTACCTTTCACCATTGTCACAAATAAAATATTTTGATGAAGTCTAGGAGTACTCATCTCTTCTCGTTCTAAAAAGACCATGCATCACTTTCTTCCAACGAACAAAGTTTCCACCCTCGAACCTCTCCACTTTAACAATGTCAAATGTAATCTCCCTCAATGTTGCAACCATTATTATAAATCGAAAATCGAACCTAAAGATTGTTAGAAAATGGGGTATGGTCTGCAACAAAGAAGAAAAGAACAAGTGACATGCACATCCTCCAAGGCGTGTAAGAATACTAGGCTTTAGGTTCGATTCGCCCCCACCAATCTCTCCTCGTAGATTGGATGCAACAGGTATAATCGGCGAATCCCCTTCATGATACAATGGAGAACCTTGGTTTGGTTTGCACACCCTAAACCAAGCGTATCGTCAATGGCATTTGATAGCAGTGCAGTTTATGATAGTTTAGAAGTGTAAATTGGGAAAGAATTTGTAAATAACCTTAGAAATCATAGGAAAAGTGATTGGAAAATACATACCTTGATTTAATAAAGTTTGAATTAGAGTTTTGATCTTTTTATATCACAAATATACTCAAAAATGTTGAAAGTATGCAGGATCAGTAGACCAACGCTCGGCTGAATGAGAATGGAAGAAAACTCGTATGATTTAAAGGACATGCAGCGCCCAGCGCCAAAGAATAGCGCCCAGCGCTAATGAGGATGAGCAGCAATCGAGAGCGATTTTGGCGCCAAAGACAGCGAGGCAGGCGCCAGTACTGGGGACACGCAGAGAACCTATAAATTCACGTTTACGAAATTGAACGGGATTTTTGGTCATTTTTACTCGATTCTAATCTGTGTTCTCGAGAGAGGTGTTGAAATCGGGGAGTTCAAGAGCTTTCGGAAGAGAGGATTGAAGAATCCATGGCTTCTCTACCTCGGATTTCTTCTATTTCTTCTAGATTTCATCTCATAGATATGAGTTTCTAAATTCCATAGGTTAGGATAGGATGAGTTCAATCGAGATCTTGATGTAAGTTCGTTCCAACTCGATTTCAATTCGGATTCGTTCAAATTGAGTAATCTTTTCAATGCTTAATGATTTTCCTGAATTGGCCATTCATGAAATTGATCGTATGAATGAATGCATAATTGGAAAATGTGTGTTCATGCTAGAACCGAAATAGATTACCACTTTGTGAGGTCGATTCTAGGAATAGAACTTCATTGCGATGCATTCCTTGTAAGTCTTGTGCTTACTGCTTGTGCTAATTTTGATTCACCTAAGGAATTAGGGTTCATAATTTGTAACAAAGGATTATCACCTAAGGAATTAGGGATAGATCTAAATCAGTGGCTTGATTGTCAATTAAATGAATTGAATTGAATATTAGGGTTCTGTGAGTTACATCAAGTGAAGATTGAGTGATTCCGATTCTTAACCGTCTTAAATACTTGATTCCTCTTAATTGTTCATTTGTTTTCCATTGTATTGATTGTGTGATAACAGAAAACCTATTTCAATTACCTTTGTAACAACACTTAATTCAACATCTCAGTTAAATCTTTGGAACTATGAGTTTTATCCGTTCAAATATCGATTGCTTAGTTGTCATTGTTACTTGAATCTCAATCCTCGTGGGACGATACTCTACTCTCATTATTATTACTTGTACGATTTGGTGCACTTGCCAAACCTTCAACAAGTTTTTGGCGCCGTTGCCGGGGATTGTTGATCAATAGCAACAAAAACGAAAGCATTTGTTAATTTGAACATTATTTTTCTGTTGATTAATTTTCTGTTTCTCTGCGAAAATTTTGAATTAGTGCATGCTCTGAAATTCTCTTGAAAATCTTGTGCAGTGTATGCGAGGTAAAGCAACAAGCGAGCTGTTATTTGATCCAGAAATTGAGAAAACAGCAAAGAAGAATCGAAAGAAAACAAGAGAGCAAAAACAGAGAAATAAAAATTTGGCAAAAGAAAATCCTTCTTCATCTCAAGTCCAACAAGAGGTGATCATGGCTGGAAATGTGGATAGGAACCGGAGAACATTGGGAGAGTATTCCAGTGGTCCAACCAACCGGAATCACTCAAGCATTGTTAGACCACCGGTAGCTGCGAACAACTTTGAGATCAAACCGGCTTTACTCAATATTATGCAGCAAAATCAGTTTGGAGGAAGTGAAGCCGAAGATCCGAATAGTCATATTTCGAATTTCATAGAGATATGTGAGACTCTCAAGATCAATGGGGCCACCGATGATGCGATACGACTGCGGTTGTTTCCTTTTTCACTAAGAGATAGAGCCAAAGCATGGCTCCAATCTCAACCTCAAGGAAGCATCACAACTTGGGACGATTTGGAAGAGAAGTTCTTAGCAAGGTATTTCCCACCGTCCAAGTTTGTGAAGATGAGGGGTGAAATCTCAAGCTTTTTGCAACGTGATGGTGAAACCTTATATGATGCTTGGGAAAGATTCAAGGAGTTTTTAAGAAAGTGTCCCAATCACGGCTTTGATGATCTTCAACAAATGCAGATTTTTTGTAATGGATTGAGGCCATCAACAAAGCTTATGTTGGGCGCTTGTAGGAGGATCTATGAATTCCAAAACAGCGGAAGAGGCCTTAAGGTTGATTGAAGCTATGGCATCCAATGATTATCTGATGAACCATGACAGAGGGAACACATCAAAGAGAGGGATGTGGGAGCTTGAGTCTCAAAATGCAATATTAGCTCAAAACAAAATCATCACAAATCAATTGGATGCAATCACACAGCAACTAAAGGCTATGAGTCTAGGACCAACACAAGGACAACAAGTCATGAGTTGTGATTTTTGTGGAGGAGGGCATGATAATGGTAATTGTGAAGCATCTCTAAGTTCTCAAGAGGAAGCAAAGTACATGGGGAATTTTCCAAGACAAGGGCAGAATTTGTACTCCAACTCTTATAATCAAAATTGGAAGAAGCACCCTGACTTTCCTTGGTCACAAGAAGCTCCACAAGAAAATACACCTTCACAACAACCACTACTTCAAAATCAACCACATCGTGATACCGATGAGAGGATGAACAAGTGGGAGAGCACTCTTGCACAATTCATTCAAGTCACCCAATCTAACTTCAAGAATACCGATGCATCAATAAAGAACCTTGAAGTGCAGATTGGACAGCTTTCTAGTGCATTAAGTGCAGGAGTTTCTGGAAAAACCACTAATAATCCAAAGGAGGAGTGCAAAACCATCATGTTGCTAAGTGGAGAGCTAGTAGAGCCGGGTGTTGAGCATTCCTCAAGTCAAAATGCTGAAAATTCTGCATTGAGAAAGAAGATAGTTGATATCGAAGAGAAAGAAGAGAGTTCAAAAAGGAAAGAAAAGGAGGAACCTCAAGATGATAGGAAGGAAAAGAAACTGAAATTAGTTGATGAAAATTCCATCTTGAGAAAGACAAAGAGTCAGCTTTTGAAAGAAGGGGGCAAGCCGCAAGAGATTCCTTCTTATGTGAAAGTGCCATATCCAATCAAGAAGAAGAGGAAAAAGAAAGAAGAGCAATTTGATAGGTTCTTGGATATTTTCAAACAATTGCGAATAAATATTCCCTTTGCTTAAAGCATTAGAGAGTATGCCATCAAATGCCATGTTCATGAGAGAATGGCTTGAAAAGAAGAGAAAGATTGAATCAAGTGAGGTAGTGGCTTTGACTGAAAATTGTAGCTCAATTCTCCAACACAAGCTTCCACCTAAGTTGAGGGATCCCGGATCCTTTACCATTTCTTGTATCATTGGAGATGTAATAAAGGCTAGAGCCCTATGCGACCTTGGGGCAAGTATTAATCTGATGCCATTATCCATGATGAAGAAGCTTGGAATTCATGATGTGGAACCGACCATGATCTCATTGCAACTTGCGGATAGATCAATTAGGAGACCATATGGTTTGGTAGAGGACTTACTTGTGAAAGTAGGAAAGTTCATATTTCCCATGGATTTCTTTGTGTTGGACATTGAGGAAGATGTGAGTATTCCACTGATTTTTGGAAGACCCTTCTTAGCTACATCACGAGCTTTGATAGATGTATCAAAAGGCGAGATTATATTGAGGGTGAATGAAGAACAAATGGTTGTGAACATGGTTGATAAGGAGTCTACGGGAACTTCACCAATTATTCATGCTCAAGTTCAATCTGTGCAAAACCAAGAGCTCCAAGAAGTTCGCAAAGATGAACATGAGAAGAAAAAGAAGAGCAATGGGAACAGAAAGAAAAAGAAGAAGAGGAAGTCTCAATGGTCATCTCAATTCCAACCACTTTGGCCAAAAGAAGATGATTCATCAAAGAAGGGCAATACACCATTGGTTAATGGTGGGAATAATGTGACCAGTGGTGGCAAGAAAAGCAACAAAAATGCTCCATTTTTCTGTTCATTCAAGCCACCTTGAGCATTAAATAATCGGCGTCAAGCTAGTGACGTTAAAGAAGCGCTTCTTGGGAGGCAACCCAAGATTAGATTAGATTTTATTTGAAATTTTTTTTCCTTATCTTTCATCACACATTCCTGTGTAAAGTTCATTCTGACATTTGGTACAGATTTGAGTAGGCCAAAGAATTAGCAGCAGAGGAAGTGGGAGAATTTGAAGGTAAACTGCTAACGCTGGGCGCTCGGCTTGACGCCCAGCGTAGGAAAAGTCAGAGACTACCAGGATGAGTAGCGCTGGGCGCTCCACAGGAAGGACGAGCGCTGCACATTCCTGCATCTTCTGGACAGAGCAGCGCTGGGCACTGGTGGACAGCGCTGGGCTCTAGGGGACAGCGCTGGGCGCTGGTTGGTTTTTTAAACCCCAGCCACGCGTACAAAGTTCTTCTTTTCACTCACAAAGCCAACCCTAACCCCTCTTCTCCCTTGTAATTCTGAGCCACAATCAAGGCAAGTAAGGACCCTCTTGTGCCTTCTAATCTCCTCAAACAGGTATGAGTTCTTGTTCCCCCTCTATCTCACCATTTGGAATCATGATTTGGTCCTCTCTTCATAATGTTTTTCACGTAGAACATCACCCACTTCCAATTTATGTTTGCATTCACATATTCAAAGTTTAATCACTGATTAGGAATTGGTTTGGGCTGAGTTGTTTGGTTATTTGATTTTTGGAGGGCAAGAGAGTATCAAATGAGGCCATTTTTGCAACCACAAAAAACTTGTACCCCATGTGTTTGATAAAATGTCCCTATGGATTTTTACTTGAGGAATTGCTAAAGGTGGCACTTGAATTCACATTTGATCACACTGTGTAGGTTCTATAATCACTCCCTTGCTTAATGAAGTCTTTTTGTGAATTAATTCTAAGCGGGTTCATAAGTGTGGATGTTTTGAAGATGTCCTAAGCATGAACACATTCACACACCACATGTTTGATGAAATGTCCATACAAGTGAACAAGTTTTGTTTGTTGGTCTTTCTTGGATAAAGTGGCATAACCAATGGACCCAGGATGATTTTGAGATTTTCACACCTATAAATTTCACATCTTTGATAAAAGGTGTTCAAACTCATTAGAAATCACAAATTGCATGCTTTAGGGATAGTTACATGATTGTTCTATAAAGTGAAACTAAATCATCATGATGATGGTCACCCTTGCTGAGTAGTATTGTTGAATTTGAACTATGAAACAGCCTGCTTATGCTTTGTATGTTGATCCATTTTAACAGGCTACCATGGCTCCTACTCCATCAGAAAAGAAAAGAAAGAAGACTGCGGCCTCCCCATCCTATAATGCACATTTGTTTCGCTCTGAGGAACATGAACAAACGTACAATGAGTTTGTGAACACTAGGAACATCCAGAGTGAAAAAGCAATTAAGGTTGGGAGGGCTGGATGTCCGGCTATAGTTGAGCAGATTGAGAGAAGAAGGTGGAACACATTGGTGAGGTTCCCAAAACCTGTGTCTCAGGTGTTGGTAAAGGAATTCTATGCCAATGCCTTTGAAACTGAAGCACCAAAGGGGACTAAGTATGTAAGCTATGTCCGAGGGAAGGAAATCCGTTATAATGCCAGCGTCATAAATTCTATCCTCCGGACCCCTACACTAAAGGATTGTGAATATGAAGCAATTCAAGACCAACAGGTGGATGCTAATGCTCTAATCACCACATTATGCCGACCCGGAGCAACATGGGTCTATAACAGAAATGGGGCCCCAAGAAAGCTCAAAGCATCACAATTCAAGCCCATTCCGAGAGCCTGGTGTACTTTTGTGCACCACACACTGCAAACCTGTGCCAATGTTTCGGATGTCATTGTCTCTAGAGCACAGTTGGTATATTGCATAGTAGAGGGGATGAAAATTGATGTGGGTGCAATATTGGCTCAGGATATCTATGAGATTGCACAGTCCACTATTGCAGCTCTTGGACATGCCTCGCTGATTGCTCTGCTATGTGAGAATGCGGGAGTCGAGGTTTCTAAGGAAGAGCTACTAATAAAGCCCATGCTTGCGGTTACAGGGAGTTACATTCGGAAGCTGGAAAATGGGCCGATTGGACAGCAACCTGGTCCTGCAAATCCACCACAGCAGCAAGATCCCCCACAGCAACAGGACCCACTACAGGGACAGCAGCAAACCAATGATTTCTTGGATAGATTGGGACATGTGGAGTCAGGCCTCACTGAAGTCACTGGGCAGCTGGCACGTGTAGCACTTCGCCAAGGGAGTTTGGATCGGAATGTTCAAGCTATGTGTCGGCTGAATACCCTCATTCTCCAATCTCAACAAGGACTACAGTCTATGATCCGCCGCATGGCAGAAAACCAGGGAGTGACTGTTGAACCATTAAGAGGTTTGCCGGTGGGACCACTATCCGAGCAACAGATTTTGGAGATGATTAATTTTGATGACTCGGTAGGGGATGACTTAGAAGAGGAACCTGTGGGTTAGGATGAGGCAGCTGAGCCAGCACCTGAAGAGAAGGAGGACGCACCCAGTGTCTAGGACTTTACTCAGTTTTATCTGTGTGACTTACTGTTTTTAGTTCGAACTTGTAACAGATCTTTCGATTTTTTTTTTACTTGCATGGCTGTGTAGGAATTATGCTGTGATGTTTTAGTTAAACATTAAACTTTCTGGATGTTAACTGATAGTATGCTAATAACTGTTTTTGATGTCTTGTAGTAATGACCAGCTAATGGCTATGGTCATCCAGTGCGTTTGCGGTATGTGCAGCTTTCACGAGGCTCCATCATGCAAGGAAAATGGGGAAGTGATCTTCAACTCTTTCTCTCTATCCTTTCCTTTAATTGTGTTACAGCCTGTGCAGTAAGTAAAAGTGTGGATATGGAAGAACATAGCATAGCTGAATCATGAGTGGAGTTTAGTGTCAATTTTCTTGTGAGCATATTGCTATTGCTTGATCAGTAAACTCTCAACATCATGCATTCTCGCAAGCTTGAACATATGATTGCATTGAGATCATTGATCCTTGTGACTTGTTTGTGGACAATCTCTCATACCATGATTGATGCAAGGTTGGATGTGCTGATTTCCCTTGCAAATGACCAAAACTGTGAGCTTTTGAGCCCCAAATACTCTGGCACATTATCTAGATGACTTGATTTCTTTCATGTGTGATTGTCCATCACTTGCATGTTCTCACCTTTTCTTGTCTTACATGCTTGTCATTGTTGCAATGTTTTTGCATATGCATAAATGAGTGAGGCAATAATTCTTTGTTTAAGCTTAGTGCCATAATTGCCAACCTATCACTTACCATTGTTAAGCCCAATTGAGCCTTGGCCTACTTTCCTTGGAATGATAGCACATTACAAGCCAAAAAGCGAAAAAACCATTTTGTCCCACTACTTTAGCTTAGAGGAATGTTTGGACTTAAGATTGGGGTTGTTCTCTTGCTTAGGGACAAGCAAGCAAATAATGTTTGGGGGTGAGAGTAGGCCATTAAAGATGCCTACTGAAAAAAAAAAACCAAAAAAAAAAAAGAAGAAAGAAATAGAAAAAGGAAAAGAGCCAAAGAGAAAAAGAAACAAAAAGTATATAAAAGTGAGAAAAAGGCAAAAGAAAAAGAAAAGAAAATAAGACAAGTAAAAGATAACAAAAAGAAAGAAAAAAATAAATAAATAAATAAATAAAGAAAAAGAGAGTTGGGAATGAAAAAAAAGAGAAATAGGAAAACTTGTGTGTTTAAAGTGCATATGTGCTTGGAGCTAAACTAGGCAAGTGACAATCTCAAAGAGTCCAAATAGCCCTTGAAGCCACAGTAGCATAGCTTATATATCCTTATTCTCATCCACCCACACCTTAGCCCCATTACATCCAAATAAAAGACCTCATGATATGTGTTGCATTGACATTTGTGATGTGTGTTCTTAGCATCTTGTCAAGATTAGGATTGGGGAGTGCATGATGATTGGAATTGAGTGCAAAAATGACCAAGTAAGGATGTGTGAAACACTGAAATAGAGAAGTTGCAAGGGATAATTCTTCACATTCAGTTGAGCTGATCTGGTAGTATGGTTGATTGTCTTGAAATAAGAAAGCATGTGATTGAAATTGATGGATGATTGTGGGAAGTTTGTGCAAATTGCAAAAATGCTATGAGTTGAAGTCATGCATGAAGTAAGGAGCTTCATAAGGGATTTGATCATCAAACTCCATCTCTTTCACCCTTCTAATGACTTTGATTAATTGCTTGGGGACAAGCAAAATTTCTAAGTTTGGGGTTGTGATAGCAGTGCAGTTTATGATAGTTTAGAAGTGTAAATTGGGAAAGAATTTGTAAATAACCTTAGAAATCATAGGAAAAGTGATTGGAAAATACATACCTTGATTTAATAAAGTTTGAATTAGAGTTTTGATCTTTTTATATCACAAATATACTCAAAAATGTTGAAAGTATGCAGGATCAGTAGACCAACGCTCAGCCTGAACAGAATGGAAGAAAACTGTATGATTTAAAGGACATGCCAGCGCCCAGCGCCAGCAAATAGCGCCCAGCGCTAATGAGGATGAGCAGCAATCAGAGAGCAGTTTTGGGCGCCCAAGACACGAGCCGGGCGCCCAGTACTGGGGACACGCAGAGAACCTATAAATTCACGTTTCTGAAATTGAACGGGATTTTTGGTCATTTTTACTCTGATTCTAATCTGTGTTCTCTGAGAGGGTGTTGAAATCAGGGAGTTCAAGAGCTTTCGGAAGAGAGGATTGAAGAATCCATGGCTTCTCTACCTCAGATTTCTTCTATTTCTTCTAGATTTCATCTCATAGATATGAGTTTCTAAATTCCATAGGTTAGGATAGGATGAGTTCAATCAGATCTTGATGTAAGTTCGTTCCTACTCTGATTTCAATTCAGATTCGTTCAAATTGAGTAATCTTTTCAATGCTTAATGATTTTCCTGAATTGGCCATTCATGAAATTGATCGTATGAATGAATGCATAATTGGAAAATGTGTGTTCATGCTAGAACTGAAATAGATTACCACTGTGAGGTCGATTCTAGGAATATAACTTCATTGCGATGCATTCCTTGTAAGTCTTGTGCTTCTTGCTTGTGCTAATTTTGATTCACCTAAGGAATTAGGGTTCATAATTTGTAACAAAGGATTATCACCTAAGGAATTAGGGATAGATCTAAATCAGTGGCTTGATTGTCAATTAAATGAATTGAATTGAATATTAGGGTTCTGTGAGTTACATCAAGTGAAGATTGAGTGATTCCGATTCTTAACCGTCTTAAATACTTGATTCCTCTTAATTGTTCATTTGTTTTCTATTGTATTGATTGTGTGATAACAGAAAACCTATTTCAATTACCTTTGTAACAACACTTAATTCAACATCTCAGTTAAATGCTGGAACTATGAGTTTTATCCGTTCAAATATCGATTGCTTAGTTGTCATTGTTACTTGAATCTCAATCCTCGTGGGACGATACTCTACTCTCATTATTATTACTTGTACGATTTGGTGCACTTGCCAAACCTTCAACAACATTTTACAGAATAATAGTTTCCTTAATTCTCTCTGCGTATTAAGGGAAGAAAGGAAGTGATTTGGCTTGCAGAAGTTTAGCCAATTTTCAGACATCATTCTGCATGCACAAGTGGTTCTATTTATAAACCAACTTATGCCTCTTGGTGAATGAAATAACCTTTCATGTATTTGAAAGAATGATTGCAACCTTTCATGAACGTACACTTGATGAATGAACACATTTAATCATGAAAAAACACACCTATTAGGAAATATTTAAAAGCCATGAAGAGACACACCTATTGGTGTCCTTCAACCTCTTTCCAACTTGGTGTCTTGGACTTCCATTATTTTGGAAATCCCTCACAATTTGTTTTCCATATGAGATGATGTTTGGTATCCAGAATTGTATTGGTCGAGGAGTAAAACTCAGTCATCGAGTTTGGATATCCGATCCAACCAAGGCGGGAAGGATAAAATATCGATATTATCTTTATTAATCCTGATATTATCTCAAACAACCTTATCCGGTTAGAAGAGATAACATCCCTTAAATTAAGGGATAAGATATTGATATTATCCTTAAATAATCCTAATATTATCTCAAATAACCTTATCCGGTTAAGAGATCAATTTAAGATATTATCTTAATCAATCCTGATATTATCTCACATAACCTTATCCGGTTAAAATAGATAATATCCCTTAAATTAAGGAAATCACATCTCAAAGAAGATTTAAGAGATAAAAGGAGATAAATCCAGATCTCTTAAAGATATGGGGATCCTATTATAAAAGGAGGAGAACCCAAGAGAGAAACTGACTTTTCACTAACCCCGGTGACTCTCCCTTAAGCGTATTAGAGAAACTAGCTCGACCAAGAGACTATTGAAGAGTCCTTGCTCGCTGGTATTCATCAGATACAAGATTAAGGGATTGAGATCACCGTATGGCCAAGGGTTGAACCTAGAACTACGTCTAGCTTTGATTCCCATTGGGATACGTAGGACCTGAATACATTATTCTATCAAGCCATAATCTAAAACAGCCTCCATTGTTCACACTTGGTTTGACGTTCTACGGCGAGATTCCGGCAAGTTGGATCTCGGCTGGAACATTTGGCGCCGACCGTGGGGCCAGGTAAAACTTTGCCCCGACCACCGCCACTGCCAGTCACCATATGGGCTGGACCATACCCTCTAATCTCACCAAATAGTTCGAAAAGAGAAGCCGAGTGAAACTGCTCGAACCCCGACGACCATCACGATAGTCCAGTCACCGGCAGTCGAGCTCCGTGCACCCGCTCGAACCACTGCACAACACCTGCCTCCCACTCCCTGCTGCTGTTCGAGTCAACTCGACAAACGCTCTTTCATCTTTGCGCATAGATCCGCTGCGAGCCAAGCCCGCCGCCGCCGTTGCTTACGAGACCAGATTGAGCTCCAGATCGGCACAAAGAGGACCGCCATCGTTGGCTTGCACACAGCCATCACCATACGCCGCTAAGAGGGTCGGGTCGTGACGATATTCTTTCAGACTACATCTCAGCCTTTATTTTCATGATCTGAGTTGGGGCTCGTTTCTTCATCGAGCTCTAGAAAGCAAACCAAGCAGTATCGCTGCTGCTTATGAACCAGATCACGAGCCAAATCTCAGCTTCGGGAAGACGGATCTACGACGATCTCGAGCTTGCAACATAGATCGGCAAATTTGGAAAGGTTGAATAGTCCATCCTCATTCATCTGGATTTATATATCTTGGAGAACACCCAATGCTCGATGAAATGCCCAGAAATATAGTAGCTATGAGCATTGTGGTGCAGCGGGTGTTGGTGTCCCTCCGACCAACACAAAAGCTCTAACTGAGTCAGGATCAATTCAAGTTCTTAAGGTCGCTTCCAAGTGCCTGACAAAATTTCTTGTTTGAATTCACGATGAGATCAATCCAAGTGGTGGTGAAGAAGGTATCTTAGAGAGCTCGGCCATCACAGCTCGACTTCAGAGCGAAGAAGATATCTTAGAGAGCTCGACCACCACAGCTCAACCTTGGAGAGCTGAAGAAGATGTCTTATAGAGCTCGGCCACCACAGCTCGGCCTCAGAGGGAAGAAGATGTCTTAGAGATCTCGGCCACCACAACTCGGCCTTGGAGAGCTGAAGAAGATGTCTTATAGAGCTCGGCCACCACAGCTCGACCTCATAGGGAAGAAGATGTCTTAGAGAGCTCAGCCACCACAGCTCGGCCTCGGAGAGATGAAGAAGATGTCTTAGAGAGCTCGGCCAGCACAACTCGGTCTAAGAGAGCTCGACCATAGTAGCTTGAGGGAATGCCTAAATTAGAGGCCGTGAAATGCTCAGGTGATATTGTTCTTTAAATCTAGTTTAAATCTAATATGATTTGATATGTTTTGCTCCATGCCTTTAATGTTGTGTTATGTAGCATCATATCATATTATTTATATATTTGAGCAAAGTGATGTTCGGATGATACCACTCCCAGAGTCACAAAATTTGCGACTACAAAGTGGTTGAGCTCCAGCTCCCTTGAAAATAACAGGTCGAAGCTCCGTGCTTCCCTTTCCACAAGGTCGAGCTTCGTCTTCCTCAAAACTCACAGGTCGAGCTTTGCTCCCTTAAAAACTCACAGTTCAGCTCCGGCTCCCGAAAGGTCGAGCCAAAACTCCCTCTCGAAATTTGACTAAGAGGAAGACGAGTCGGAGCTCCTCAAATTAAAACCACAGAGGCCGAGTTAGACTCCCTCTATAAAAATCATAGAGATCGAGCTCAAGCTTCATTTAAATGGAAGAGTGTGGGGGAGAACATCTCCCTTGGAAAATAAAGTTCCATCAGCTCGAGCACTCAAACACCATACTAACTCACAAAAAACAAAAAGTCCTAAAAAGGTGACCGAGCTAAAATCGACCGAGCTGTTGTCGAAACGCCGAACCTAAAAAGGCAAAAGTCCTAAAAAGGTGACTGGCCTAAAATCGACCGAGCTGTTGTCGAAACGCCGAACCTAAAGAGGCAAGAGCCTAAAAAGGTGACCGAGCTAAAATCAACCGAGCTGTTATCGAAACGTCGAACCTAAAGAGGCAAGAGCCTAAAAAGGTGACCAAGCTAAAATCGACCGAGCTGTTGTCGAAACGCCGAACCTAAAGAGGCAATAGCCTAAAAAGGTGAACGAGCTAAAATCAACCGAGCTAAAGTCGAAATGCCGGATCGAAGTGGCCGACAAGATAAAATCGAAAGGTCGAACCTAAAAAGGTAAGCAAGAAAAACATGAAATAGTTAACTATGATAGGGCCGAGCTCAAAAAGCTCACGAGGCCAAATTAAAACGCCAAGCACAAAAGGCGAGTAAGAACTTAGGAAAGTTAACCGAGTAAATCCAAATGCTGGGTTAAATACCATAAGTATGAAGTCTTTATCATTCATAAAGCAAAAGTACATAGGGCATAGCCAAGAGTACAAAATATCTTAAAAATCTGCTGAGTTACTCATGGGCATTCCCGTAAGCAAAGACCCCATCAAGGTTGGAACCAATAGTATCTTCACCTTGCGAAAGAGCAACCGAGGATGGCTCGAACACGACCACTTCAGTTCCTCTGTTCTCCTCCTCTCCCACAACCTGCTCTTCATTATTCTCCTCTTCCTCATCATCGAGCTCGGACAAAGGAACCATTATGCCATCTTTATTAAAATCATTGTCCACACCGGCTCTCGAAAGATCAGAATCGGGAAGAAAGCGCTGGATTTGTTTTATAGCACGCGAGAACCCAGAAACGCGTTCCCTTATAATCTGGGCTTCAGCTTCCTTCAACTCAAACTGAATCTTGCAATTAGCCTTTTTCTTAGTAGCAAGAAACTGCTGAAGATTGTCAACGGAAAGCTTTAAAGCCTTGGCAGCCCTCTGAAAGTAAATCCTTTCATTTTAGAGAGCTCGGATTGAGGAGAGGAGTTGGTCTTCTCAAGCTCGACATTTCGAGTTTTCAATTGCCCAATTAGCCGAGCTTGCTTTTCACACTTTGCCACGGCTTTCTCAAGCTCATCCCCAGTGCGCAAAGTTCGGGCAGCTTCCGCCTTCATGCTTTTCATTATTAGAAAGCTCGTGGCTCGAAACACGGGTAATGGAGGAGACTCAGAGCATAAGCGGCCGCAGCTTTCATGCTCGTGTCAGGGCCCTATTCTAGTAAAAGTCGAGCATATGCTGGCTTAATAACTTGAGAATCTACTAAAGGGCCCGAGCTAAAATTGTCTAGCCAAGAACAAAGGGCAGAACCCCAAAAAGCCGAGGCGAAGCATTACTCCCTCGCACCAAAAAGCCAAGGTCGAGCTATGCTCCCTTGCACTTCGCACTGAATAAAGTCGAGGTCGAGCAATGCTTCCTTCCTTGCACTAAAAATCCTAGACCGAGCAAAACACCTTCGCACCAAGCTAACGTCCACAGCAGATCATGCATATTAGAGACCCAAGATTTGAAGGAAATCCTGGTAGTGTTCGACTCAATAAGCTGGAATCCCAAGTAAGACTTGGCTCCGGACGAAAATCCGAGCAGTGCTCGGCCAAGTAAGTCGACAACCTAAGAAAGACTTGGTTCTACAAAAAAAACAAATTTTTGAGTAATGATCCCAAATCATAATCCAAAGTCCTCGGCACCAAAAAGCGTGTTAAGATATGCGGGTTGACATTTAAGCTCTTTCGCTTATTTCAAGCTCGGAGCTTGGGGGGCTTATGGGGATAAAGGAAGGATATTCTTCGGAAATCATAGAGAAATGATATCTCTTAGCCTACAGCTCGATTGTTATTATGAAGAACTTGTATGAAAACTATTTTCTCATACAAATTGGAAAAGATATTAGGAAAGTTTATTCTGAGATACACCTTCAAGATCGGTAAAAATAATGACATTCAAGGTCAAGTGTCAAGTTAGTGGGTATTTCACCATATGAAAGGGTTAAGAGCTACTCGAAGAAAATGTTAAGAGCTCTCAAAAGCTTCAAAGACCGAGTTACATTCGGAAAAAGGTGAGTCAAGTTCAAACTCTCAAGATAAGCATCTTGAAAGCATAAAAAATTTCAGCTGAAATACAAGCCTGAGGTAAATTCCTAATGACCGAGTTTGAGCTTGACTTTCCAAAAGATCGGTTTGAGCCCGAATCATTGATAAGTTGAATCTCAGCTACCAGCTTCTAAACTTGTCTTAACAAAGGTAAGATTGAAGTATCTTATGTTCAGAACATGTTACTGGCCGGGATGTGAACCTCAACCACTAAACTCGAGTACTGCCCGAGATGTGAAACTCAGCCACCGAGCTTGATAAGTCGAAGTAAGAGGATATATGCAAATCCAATACTTTATCGACACTAAGGACAAGCTCACCTTCTTTCATAAAGCTTTTACGCTCTTATGAGCTCAAAGCTTGGGGAGCTTATATACTGGTCGAGATGTTAAACTCACCCACCGAGCATATCAAACTAAAATATTGGACGAAAAATAAAGCTAGATCACCAAACCCAAACAAGTAAAGGGAAATGATTACTAGACTCGCCCACCAAGCCCGTTGAACTTAAGAATTGGCCGAAATGTAAAGCTCGACAACTTGAAACGTGAAGTTCGGGCTCCCTACTCGGTTGAGCTCCGGCTCCCGACTACTCGGTTGAGCTCCGGATCCCGACTACTCGGTTGAGCTTTGGCTCCCGACTACTGGTTCGAGCTCCGGCTCCCTACTCGGTTGAGCTTCGACTCCCGACTACTCGGTTGAGCTTCGGCTCCCGACTACTAGGTTGAGCCCCGGCTCCCTACTCGGTTGAGCTCCGGCTCCCGACTACTCGGTTGAGCTCCGGCTCCTGACTACTAGGTTGAGCTCCAGCTCCCTACTCGGTTGAGCTCCGGCTCTCGACCACTCGGTTGAGCTCCGGCTCCCGACTACCAGGTTGAGCTCCAGCTCCCTACTCGGTTGAGCTCCGGCTCCCGACTACTCGGTTGAGCTCCAGCTCCCGACTACTAGGTTGAGCCCCGGCTCCCTACTCGGTTGAGCTCCGGCTCCCGACTACTCGGTTGAGCTCCGGCTCCCGAAAACTCGGTTGAGCTTCGGCTCCCGACTACTGGTTTGAGCTCTTTCTCCCTACTCGGTTGAGCTCAGGCTCCCTACTGGGTTGAGCTCCGGCTCCCCACTCGGTTGAGCTCTGGCTCTCGACTACTAGGTTGAGCTCCAGCTCCCTACTCGGTTGAGCTTAGGCTCCCGACTACTCGGTTGAGCTCCGGCTCTCGACTATCGTTTGAGCTCCAGCTACTCGCGGGACTTGTATATGGGCCGAGGTGTAAAGCTCGACCACTTACCTCGCCGACTTGAAAGGCTAAAGAGACCAAGTTTCTAACCTCGTAAGGCCGAGGTATCAAGCTCGGACACCAGGAAATCAAAAGAAAGGATTGTTAGGCCCACTTTCCAAAGCCTCTAAACTCGAATGTTAGCCGATGTATGAAGATTGACCATCAAACTGTGGCAAAACGGGGAGAAGTCTTACTCAATAAATCCTGAACCCGGATAATTTTAAAGCCAAGCTCGGCTAACGTCATGAAAGTTTCTACGCTTTACTAGCTCAAAGCTTGGGGGCTTGTGTACCGGCCGAGGAGTAAAACCCGACTACCGAGCTTGGATATCCGATCCAACAAAGGCGGGAAGGATAAAATATCGATATTCTCTTTATTAATCCTGATATTATCTCAAACAACCTTATCCGGTTAGAAGAGATAATATCCCTTAAATTAAGGGATAAGGTATTGATATTATCCTTAAATAATCCTAATATTATCTCAAATAATCTTATCCGGTTAAGAGATCAATTTAAGATATTATCTTAATCAATCTTGATATTATCCCACATAACCTTATCTGGTTAAAAGAGATAATATCCCTTAAATTAAGGAAATCACAACTCAAAGAAGATTTAAGAGATAAAATGAGATAAATCCAGATCTCTTAAAGATATGGGGATCCTATTATAAAAGGAGGAGAACCCAAGAGATAAACTGACTTTTCACTAACCCCGGCGACTCTCCCTTAAGCGTATTAGAGAAACTAGCTCGACCAAGAGACTATTGAAGAGTCCTTGCTCGTTGGTATTCATCATATACAAGATTAAGGGATTGAGATCACCGTATGGCCAAGGGTTGAACCTAGAACTACATCTAGCTTTGATTCCCATTGGGATACGTAGGACCGGAATACATTATTCTGTCAAGCCATAATCTAAAACAACCCCCATTATTCACTCTTGGTTTGACGTTCTACGACGAGATTCCGGCAAGTCGGATCTCGGCAGGAGAATATTTTATTCTCAGCCAAATTACATTTATGGGAATCATATTTATAGGAATAGAGTTTTTTCATATTCACATATGGAAATAGATTTTTCTCAAGTTTATAACTATCATTCACTAATTTTATTCTCGAGAATGTTTTATATTTGAGAATAAAATTTTTAAACTTGTACCAAACATAAGAAACTTTTATTCCCTTACCAACGTTCTCGTGAATACTTTTTTAAAACTTATATCAAATACTACCTAAAAGTAACTTATATTTTTAAATTTGATTATAATTATCTGTTTTTTAATATTATTTGATTTGATATTTATTATATATATAATAATTAATTCTAGCTATATTTAATTACACTACATACATTTCATTTTATAAAATTATCATTTATCATTATATTTTTTTCATTTAATTTTTAGCTAACCCCATACATATACATGGCATGGATGAAAATAATAGTTTTTTTTTATGAAAATAGAGTTAGGTATATTTCCAAATACTTTGAGGGGTTAGTGTAATTTGCTTTTAATTTAATATTTTATTATATAATTAATTTTGTTTAATATTTTACAAATGCATTTTTTTCATTCCTACAAGGCTATAACTTTTTGTTCTAGTAAAAGGATTTTTAGGAGAAGAGAGGTAGCTAAGGTGAGTATAATTTTTATACCAAAATAGTTTAATATTATTTACTAAAATGTTCCTGATAAAGCATATATAATTTCTCATAAAACTATAAATATTTTTCAAATGTATGTACAAAATTATAATGCCTAAAATTATTTATCAAATCAAATATTTTGTAAAATTGCTCTGTAAAAGCAAAAACAGATTTAGGGTTTAAGGTCCAGACTTTCACTACTCATTCTCTACTCTCTCGGTCTCTCATGTCATTAAATTGAAGTGCGAAGAAAATTGAAGCAACCTACGAGTTATTTCTAAGGTTCAATTTCCTCTCAATTCTTTTATCTCCTGTTTCGTTTTATTTTAATGTTCTTACTTTTTACAATTACCAAGTTTGCTACGATGCGCATACGATGTTTGTGAAAACGTGAGGATGTTAACTTGTTAATTATTTGAAATATGGGCCTAGTATACTTTCTGGATTAGTTGAAGATTTTCTTCTTAATTACCTGAATTAATTGATGCATATTTGTTATTTGATAATCTTTACTAGTTTTCCCAGAAATTCAGATGTGACATTATTGATTTTCATTTGTTATTATTAAGTTGTATTTGTACATCTGAATCTGATTTAGGGATTGCAGGTTGGGAGAGAAAGATGAAGCAAGTGATAGGAATGGTGGTTTCCAATAAGATGCAGAAGTCTGTGGTGGTGGCAGTGGATAGGCTATTCCACCACAAATTGTACAACCGACATGTCAAGCGCACCTCTAAATTTATGGCTCACGATGAGAACAATCTCTGTAACATTGGTGACCGAGTTAGTAGCACGAACTTACCTGTCTTGTTGGCTGATTTTATTATGTATCGGATCCATCTCTTTTGATTATCATTGTTTTCACTTGATTGGTTTTTGCTCTTGATTGTGTAAGAAAACTTAATAAGCAACCACTTTTGTTGTCGTTTTGTTTCAGGTTCGACTGGATTCTTCTAGGCCTTTGAGCAAGCGTAAACATTGGGTTGTTGCTGAAATTCTCAAGAAAGCACGTATATATGTTCCACCCTCAACTCCAGCTTCTGAGAATGTGAGCTCTACCACTAATGCACCTGCTTCCTAAACTGGCTCAAGGTATTATAAGTATCTTGACTATCAGATCTAAAGAAGTTTTAGTTGTTGGTATGGAAATGAGCTTGAAATAAAGTTTGGTTGAATGAGTTGATAGTTTCAAGTTTTCAACTTTATTTAAGTTACTCCCTAAAAGATAGTTTGTCAAAAAATAGATCTTATGTGACAGGTTGTCCACTGTAGTTTAATTCATTTAATTGATGTTATACCATATGATACTGTACGTTTCTAGTAACTTCCAAACACATGTTTGCCCACTTCTGCCACTTGAATTGGCCCATGCTGTTGTGTTGGTAAGATATTTGGGAATATAATGGAAACGTGAACCTCTGCTGCTGTTATCATCTTTGAAGAAGCTTGAACCCTCCATTGTTTTGCATTCTGACATCATTTCTAAATTTTTATGGCAGGAGAAGTTTTAATGCGGTGTGTTCTATTCAAAAGGTTGATTAGCTTGTAACTCAATTGGTTAAAAATCAGTCGGCTGCAATTTCACATGAAGTCTTAAAAATCTGTTTGTGTGATCTATATTGCCATCTCTGCAAATGGATTGTAGTGTACCATGATCAAAAGGGAGATTTGTTCTCATGACTATGCTACATATTTTATAAGCAGATTTTCTTAGTAATAACATCTTTACATTCATTCTTCTGTATTGTATTTTACCTCCAGTTTCTGCGAAACAAGAAAAGCCTCAACTCTCACACTTGGCTGGGAAATTAATGCTCATACAGATGATGGATGCACATGGTGCGTTGACCATCCTGAAGACAATAATATAGTACTCTTCAGGCAAGCATAGTTATGGTAATATATAAAAAGACAACCACTGCCTGCTTTTTTCTCTCTAGATCTTTTTAAAGTGATAATGCATCTACATTAAGCTCACAAGTGCTCAAATTTATTGCATCTGAGTTTGATAAAATGTATTGCAATTTTCAAACTTGGGAGGCAGTTTTAAGAAGCAGTCTCACTTTTGAATCGTTACTCAAGTGTTATAGATGCAGTGTTACTGATTTAATGATTTTCATTGTTTTGGTGTGAGACGCTGGTTTCTGATCAAACAATTTAATGATTTTATCCCTTGAGCACAAAGGAAAGCATTTTTTATTTATTATTATTTTATCTCTTTGTATCTAGTTATTATCTATTTATTATTATTTATTATTCAATACAATTTTTTGCTTATAAAAAAAAAATCTCTTTGTATTGTCTTCTTTTGAAATATGGGGGGATAAATGATGGGCATGTGTTCAATCGTGGATTCTTGGAATCAACTAGTCTCCTGTAGCTTGCTACTGGGCTTTTAGTGGCACCTCCGTGTTTGGGTCTCTGCCCAGCCCAATGTAGAGGTTGGCCTTATTGGGCCTTTGACATTGAATTACGGTCCAGAACACCATTTAATATTTTTTTTTCTGATAGAAATCATTACTGTCAATTATATGAAAAAAAAAAAAATACTGAAGACAAATTGCGTTAAGACGTTATAGTTTGTGTGCTTTGTTAGCTTCTAGGTTTGTTTTGCATGATGGAGACGTAGATGTAATATAGTGTATTGTTCCACTGAACGATTGTACAATTACGACAGAGGCATTACCCAACTAAGTGAAGGGAAATGGCTATTATTGCAGTTAAATATAAGGCACAGCTGTACCATTATGTGTGTGGGAAAGGGGTATTTGGTTGGAGAAAAGGATGTCATGGGAAGAGGATTAAGAGCCCATGGTAATGAAAAGTGATGATAATGTCATAGAATTATCTCTCAACTCCCTCATTTGCTCACGTACCGTTATTATACTTGCTCTGCTTAATCAAAATCAGTCTTGAAGAAACGGGTGCAAAAATCTTTCTAAGTTCTTATAACTCAATTTATTCCCTCTCTGAAGCAACTTGGTAAGAACTTTCTAGCAAGTAACATAAAAGGTCTGTTGAACAATAAGAATAAAGAAATTAGTCATGCAAAAGTCATTAAAAATATACTACTTTTATGAAAAATGTGTAAAATATAGATGGATGTACATTTAGTATTGTAATCTCTATGAGCAAAAGTTTTTATCACAAGTTATTTGTATTGTAAATGAATCATTATATATAGGCTTTTAATAGCTTGGTTAAATCATATGTCCTATAAACAAGACTCGTGTATCATTGTAAAGTTTGCAGCTTGAAGATCATAATGCAAAGATTCTCTTCTTCTCCTTTCTTCTCCCTTTCTCCCTTCTCTCTATTCTTCTATATTTTATAATATCCCGCTCTTGTTTTGTTTTGGTTCATTTTATAACAACTACCATTTATATACTATCAAATAATTAAAAATATTTAATTCTAACTGCAACGAGGACCTTCTTGGTGTCTGGTGGCTCCCCCCAAATTTTGTCTCCTAAATTATTTTATATAAAAACTATATATGATACCCTAAAAAATTTGTGCAACATATATTATACATGCAAAGTTCACACACTATCATATATTTTGTTTTATGGAACACTACTATTAGACCCTACTTATGTAAAAAAAATTAAATAGCTGAACAATAAGAGTGAATATCATTTCCAACTCAACACCATTAGGGCTTACTATAAATACGTTTTTCCTCCTCAGCTTATCAGCTTCAAACTTCTTAATCTCTCTTATGTGCGTTCTTCTAAGATGAGTAAACCCTAGCTAGGATTTCATATATTGAATGTTTACTCACTTTATATATTTGAGTGATCAAAATATGCATGATTGATTATGAATTTTAAGTGAATTTTTTTAACTAGTGTCTAATGGTTCCCCCAAATTTTTTTCTCAAGATCTGCCACCGACAACAACTGTCTCAAAAAGTAACATATCTAATAACGTATAATTGATTCAGTAATACTGTATCAGATTAAACTATTAAATGGGTTGGAATATCAAATCATGAATACAAGTTTATAATAAAATGAATGATTTTTCTTCAAAAAATAAATAAAATGAATTTAATTTTGATGCATTAGTGTCAAAGTTTTTATGTTGTTATTTAATTATACATCATTAAAAATATTTAAATCTTAAAAGTCACTTACGTTAATATATGATTAGTTGATAATGTAAAAAGTTTTTAATTGATAATGCATCATAAGTAAACTCTAAAACGAAATGCACTAATATTTTAATTAAAAATGGTTGCTTTGTTTTGTTTCCATTATTTTTTTTTTGGGGTGAACCCTGATTTTCTACTTTAATGATTTTTTATAAGAATTATTTTTAAATGTTCAAAGAAATTAATGCACGCTCTTCCTAAGAAAGCTTTTCGACGTTCTTAATGAAAAAGTAATACTAATTAGGGGTGTTCATCAACCGATTCAAACCGCAAAAAATCGAATTAAAAAACCGAAAACCGAAAAAATCGAAAATCGAAAAAATCGCAATATTTTATTGGATTGGATCGGATTTTGGATCCTATAGTGAAATCCAATCCAATCCAATCCAAACCGATCTATTATATACATATACTATTATTTTTAAAATTATAGTATTACTCATACTTAAATATTATTCTTCATACTTTTATGTCCCTCATTCTCTTTAATATATTTGTTGAAATGACATATATAAGACTATTTAGAATAAATATTAATGTCTTGAAGTTATATTTCACTAAAAGTTTTGATGCATAGTATATATATATATTTGATTGAGTAATCATGAAAAATAGGAAAACAATTAAGTAAATTTGAAAAATAATTAGCTACAGTTTATTTGTAGCCGATTCAAGGAAAAAAATAAGATAAGTGAGAGTATATATAGAGAATTAATATAAAAGAACGTGTTAAAAAATATCAATAATTTTTTTCTTCTCAAACTCTCAAATTATAACAAAGATTATCTTTTATCCACTATTAAATAAGTAGAAAGGACACTTGACATTAGAAAAAAAGAATAAAGTATGACAAAAACCGAATTATCCAATCCAATCCAAACCGCATTTGATTGGATTGGATCGGATTGGATTTTTTTAAGGAAGCAAACCGATCCAATCCAAACCGCACGATGTTTTCATCATTGGATCGGATGACTCTTTAACTCAAACCGATCCAATCCAATCCGCAAACACCCCTAATACTAACGACACAATTGACTTGGACAGAAAATAGCACACTCATTTCGTTCAAATATTTATGTTCAAAACTTGCAAACCAACCCTAATTTATTTTATGGCCTTACAACTTAGAAGTTAGCATGGACGTGTAGTGGGCTATGAATGAATTATCAATAAATTATAAGAGGGTGTCGAGCATTTATCAAGGGGTTAAACAAGAATAGTCATGGATAGGGTCTAAGCAATGCTTTAGATGGTATGTCTTTTCTTTAATTTCTTTTCTGCAAAGATAAGAACATCATCAATTGGTGATCCTCACTGTTTACCATGAACGAGTCTTAAGATGTGCTAATTATATATGCTAAAACTTTCAACATAAGAAAAGCTCTGGGCTTTTATTTATTAATTAGCATACACTTGAGAGGTATGTGTGCTTAGCTGGACTGAGGGAGACACTTGTTCTTATTTAATAATACAATTATACAATTGAGATAAGTGTGTGAACATATATATAACTAAAACCGACAAAGTTAATCAGTACTTTACGTCAAGAATGAGATTATAAATTAATTATAACAAATCCTATTTATATCTATCGATATTTTAAGCCTAATTTTGAGCTATAAAACTTTACACACACATATTTTAATTTGTCATCAGTTATTTAATTTATTAGATTAATGGTATATCTGTTAAATTTTAATGTGTGGATTAGCATTAATTGGTTATTAAATTATAATTAAATTATTAATATATCAGTTATAAAATTAATTCTTAATTACGTAACCAATTGATGAAATTGTTGTTGGGTATTTACTAAAGAGTGACCCTATGATGGGATGGGTCATTATGATGTTAACCCGTTGAGAGGTCCTCTACTCTGCTTTGGTAGGTTAGAAGAATAGCCTCCTCATTAGGCATTCTTACGACATGAAACATAACACCAAAACCAACCAGAAGAGAGGAGTAACCCTTTCACCTTCTCCAACACTCGATCACCTTGTTCATCTTCTTCTCATCACCCTTTGATCTCGCTATGATGGATTCTCGCGAATCTCCAAGGTATGAAATTCTTCTCTTTCCTTTGATTAACATGAATCACATGCTATAATTTGTATCTCGTATGGTATTTAGAATTATAGGTTTTCCTTCAATTGGTATCGAGCCATGGATAGATACATGTTATAGCTGTTACGAAAATTGTATGAACCCTAATTTATGTTTTTCAATCAAGATACAAAATTTGTTAGGGATTTTCATATCATGTTATATCAATATCGTAAAAATTTTGCGTGCCCAGAATTTTTTTCCCCTTCAACAACTTTCGTTTTCATGCCTTGTTCTTCAAAATTCAAACTATGATTCTCGCCAATAATTTGAAAATCGTTTAAGGGCTTTTCTTCTCACATGTTATTCGAGTAACATACTCGAAAATCGTTGGATTTCATTAAATAAAACGTGAGAAATCGATGTTTTTCGTTTCCCTTTGCGTGAAATCTGGTTCAATCGCCTCGCGAGTTTTGCTCGCCTCGCGATTCTGGGCATCAGCAACAGGTGGAATTCCAGATTCGCCTCGCGAGATTAATCTCGCCTCGCGAACCTGAAAGCCAGAAGAACAGTAAAATTGTCATCCTCTCTGGGTCGCCCCGCGATTACGTTTCTCGCCTCGCGACCCCGAAAGCTGACCGTTCTAGGAAAATGAAAGGTCTCTGGGTCGCCTCGCGAACATGCTCCTCGCCTCGCGACCCCGAAGGCTGACTGTTCTAGGAAAATGAAAGGTTTCAGGGTCGCCTCGCGAGTACCCGCGAGAAGACCAACCGTTGCTGACTTTTCACAAGATTCGCCTCGCGAGACACCTCTCGCCTCGCGAATATTTTATGTGAATTAAGTTGTGTGTTCTATGCTGCATTTGTTATACAATATAATTTTTCTAATGTATAATTGTAGCATGACTATTGATATTTTGTATAGTTATGAACTCACCTATCGTGGGTATAATTATACAAAATTTGTGTTGTTAAACAATTAATTATTCTAATGTGTATGGTATTATATTAATAATAATTATACCCTATCGGTGTACTATTATTAATGTAATTCGTTATTATACATTGTACTATTGTCTTAAGCTTATGTCAATTATGGTTTCAAGTACCCTATCGGTATTAGAAATTTTGGTGATGTAAGTTCAGTACATTGTATTATTCTTCTTATTGTATTTCTTATTTATTATGATTCAGGACCCTTAGGCGGAATTATAATGAATAAGAAATTTGTATTATGGGCAAGATTGGCTGAACATATATATATATATATATATATATGGAATCATATTGCCTTCAACTCTTAATGATTCCTTATTCTCTGTTTATATCAGCCTCCTTCCCAAATTCTGTCAAAACTCTGAATGGGACAAACTATGAGGACTGGAAAGAGTCTCTAGATCTCTACTTAACTATTGCTGACTTGGATCTGGCCTTAAGGGAAGACAAGCCAGCAGCTCTCACTGATGATTCTCTCGCAGCAGAAGATTGCTTATGAGAAATGGGAACACTCTAATAGAGTGTGCACGAAAGTGATGAAGTATACTATGGAGAAATCCATCAGGCGAGTATCACGAGACCAATAATGCTAAAGAATATCGAGAAAGTCTGTTGGGGAGAAATTTATGACTTTTGAGAAGGCTCGAAAAAGTCGAGTATCTTTCCTTGTTTGACAAGACCAAATATGATGGGGTCAGTGGTGTGCGTGAGCATATCATGAAGCTGATGCACTATTACAACAAACTGAGATCTCTTAAAGTGGAAAATGGTGAAAGTACTTTAATCTACCGGGTTCTTGAATCTCTTCCTTCACAATTCGATGTAATGAAGACCTCTTACAATACACAGAAGGCTGAATGGACAGTGGATGAGATGATTGCCATTGTTACACAAGAAGAAGATTCCATTAGAAAGGGTAAATCTCCACAATGCTCATTTTGCTTGCATCCGATCCAAATCAAACTTCTAAGTCAGGGTTCTAGATTTGTGAAGAAAGATCAAAAGGGAAAGAAGAAAAATGCAAAGCAACATCTGCAGGCTAAGAAAAGTTTCTTCAAGGGTAACTGCAAATATTGTAAGAAGTATGGCCACAAGGTAGAGGATTGCTATTTCTTGAAAAAGAAACAAGAGAAGCAAGGTATATTCCTGGCTTTAACATGCTTTGAATCCAATGTCATTGATGTTCCTCCAAATACTTGGTGGTTAGATTCAGTGCAACCATTCATGTTGTGAATTCCTTGCGGGGTTCACAAGCTTGAGGAAACCAAGTGATGCTTGAGTCCAAGATTATTATGGGAGATGGAGCTGGAGTTTACATTATTGACATTGGAATTGTTTCTTTACTTTTGCCTTCTGGACATAATTTGCTTTTAAGAGATCTTGTGTATGCACCTTCTATGAGAAGGAACTTGATTTCTTTTCGCTTTGGATAAATGTGGTTACACTTTTAAGTTTGGTAGTGGGAAATTGATTGTTTATTCAGATTCTGTTTCCGTTGGTTCGGGGAGTTTTACGTGATGGCCTTTATATGTTAGATCTACATGACATGTCATCCAATTCTGCTGTTGGAAACAAACGCAGTAGGATTAATGAACATTCTTCTATGTTATGGCATCGACGTTTGGGGCATATTTCTAGGCCCCGTATTGAGAGGCTAGTCAAGGAAGGTATTCTCCATGATCTAGACTTCTCCGATTTTGATACATGTGTTGATTGCATCAAGGGCAAATTTACTGCCAAGGTTAGGAATAAAGCTGCAAATAGGTGTGACGATGTACTACGGTTGATTCACACCGGCACTGTGTGGACCTATTACACCCACTGCCATGGGTGGATATGGGTATTTCATTACCTTTATAGATGATTTCTCGAGATATGGATGGATAGATCTTCTTCAAGAAAAGTCTAGTTCCCTAGATGCTTTCAAATCCTTTAAAGGTCATTCTGTTGAGTTGAAAACGGTAGGAAAATAAAATGTGTAAGATCCGACGAGAGGTGGAGAATTCTATGGTAGATATAATGAGACGGGTAGAAACCCGGGACCTTTTGCCGATTTCTTGAGGAATGCGGTATTGAAGCTCAATACACTATGCCTGGTACTCTCGAGCAAAATGGAGTTGCAGAGAGGCGTAACCGCACACTTATGGAGATGGTAAGATGTATGTTGAGCCATTCATCATTGCCAGACTTTCTTTGGGGAGATGCCTTAAAAACTGCTGTCTATATTCTAAATCAAGTACCCAGCAAGTCTGTACCAAAAACTCCATATGAGCTCATGAGTGGAAAGAAGCCGAGTTTGAAACATTTTCATGTATGGGGTTGTAAGGCAGAAGTTAGACCTTATAATCCTCAGTCTAAGAAGTTTGATCTTAAGACTGTTAGTGGCTTCTTTATTGGCTATTGTGTGGGTTCCAGAGGTAGCAGATTCTATTGTCCATCTCATTCTATGCGAGTCGTCGAATCTGATCGAGTGGTTTTCTTTGAGGATGACTTGGATAGTGGGAGTGATATACCACGACCAGTTACTCTTAAAGAAGATCGCACCATTGTTCCTATACCAGCTGTTCCTTTTCCTACAGAAGTTTTGATTCCTGTTAATGATGTTGATCAGAATCTTCAACAAGAAGATGATGTGGCAGCACCACTTGTAGATGAACAGGAACATGATCTTATTGTTGATGAAATTCCACTGAGACGATCTCAAAGAGTGCGCAGACCTTCCATACCAGATGATTATGTTGTATATCTTCAGGAACATGAGTTTGACCTCAATGATGATGATGATCCTATTACCTTTGAGGAGGCAATTTCTAGCTCTCATGCTTCGATTGGTGAATGCTATGCATGATGAGTTGTCTTCTATGTCTCATAACGGTGTTTGGAGTCCGGAGGAATTACCAATTGGTTGTAAACCTGTTGGATTCAAATGGGTTTTCAAAACCAAACGTACTCAGGATGGTAAAGTTGAAAGGTACAAAGCCGGACTAGTAGCTAAAGGCTATAACCAAAGAGAAGGCATTGACTATAAGGAGACTTTCTCACCGGTCTCTCTACGAAAGACTCATTTCGAGTTGTCATGGCTTTGGTAGCTCATTTTGATCTAGAACTTCACCGGATGGATGTGAAGACGGCATTTCTGAATGGAGACCTTATTGAAGATGTTTACATGGTTCAGCTGAAGGTTTTTCTGAAACAGGGGAAAGAGCACTTGGTTTGCAAAGCTGAATAAGTCTATTTATGGACTGAAACAGGCCTCCAGGACAATGGTATTTGAAGTTTGATCAGGTTGTCACTTCTCTTGGCTTCAAAGAAAATGCCTCGGATCGGTGCGTTTACTTGAAGACTTGTGAGGGTGAATTCATCATTCTCGTTCTATATGTTGATGATATACTTCTTGCTAGCGATTGTGTTAAAATCCTGACCGAGACAAAACTCATGTTGAGTAGCCACTTTGATATGAAAGACCTTGGTGATGCTTCATTGTTTTAGGCATCCAGATTTATCGTGATAGGTCACGTGGTGTTCTTGGATTGTCTCAAAAAGGATATATTGAAAAGGTCCTCAAAAGGTTTAATATGCATTCTTGCTCCCCCATGTGCTTTTCTGTTCAAAAGGGTGAAGAAAAATTCTCTAAATCTCAATGTCCTCAAAATGATGTAGAAATAAATGAAATGAGAAAGGTCCCATATGCTTCCATTGTTGGCGGTTTAATGTATGCTCAAGTTTGTACTCGTCCCGACATTGCTTTTGCTGTAAATGCTTTAGGGAGATACTTGAGCAACCCAGGTTTGGGTCATTGGAAAGCCGTAAAAAGGTCATGAGATATTTGCGGGGAACCAAAGATTATATGTTGACCTATAAGAAGTCCGATCAACTTCAGGTCACCGGTTATTCCGATTCCGATTTCGCAGGTTGCCCTGACGACCAAAAAATCTATACTGCTTTATCTTTATGATGGCGGAGGAGCTATTTCTTGAAAAGCGTCAAACAGACGCTTACAACTACTTCTACCATGGAAGCAGTATGTTGCTTGCTATGAGGCTACTTGTCAAGCCATGTGGCTGAAAAATTTGATTTCCGGCTTTCATATTGTTGAAAGCATATCTAGGCCACTTGTGATATATTGTGACAATATCGCTGCTTGAACTTCTCTCGTAACAATAGAAGCTCTTCTCGCACTAAGCATTTTGATGTGAAATATTTGTTCGTTAGAGAGAAGATTCAGGAGTTTCAGACTCGTATTGAGCATATTGATACAGGAAACATGCTTGCTGATCCACTAACCAAAGGCTTAACTGTTGGAATATTCCGGAATCATGTAATTCATATGGGCTTAGTTAAGTCTTTTGATGTATTGGATTAGTGGGAGTCTGAAACCATTATTTGCCCATTATCATTTTTTTTTATGAGATATGTAAATTGACGTCATTCTTGGATTCATATCTCTTATAGCATTTTAAGATGCTTGGACCATTTTTTTTGAATTGCATATTTCTCTTTATTAATTATATACAATTTTATATTCATCAATCTTTATGTGAAATATGATTTACTTCCCTATCGGATACTATTTCTGCATTGTTAAAGCTTGTATTTCTTATACTGCTGGTTAACGTGTGCTTTGATCGTAACTGGTATTTCTCTTTAATAATTAATTAATGCTATCCAAGTGGGAGAATGTTAAATTTTAATGTGTGGATTAGCATTAATTGGTTATTAAATTATAATTAAATTATTAATATATCAGTTATAAAATTAATTCTTAATTACGTAACCAATTGATGAAATTGTTGTTGGGTATTTACTAAAGAGTGACCCTATGATGGGATGAGTCATTCTGATGTTAACCCGTTGAGAGGTCCCCACTCTCTGCTGGTAGGTTATAAGAATAGCCTCCCATTGGCATTCTTACAGCATGTAAACATAACACCAAAACCAACCAGAAAGAGAGGAGTAACCCTTTCACCTTCTCCAACACTCTGATAACTGTTCATCTTCTTCTCATCACCCTTTGATCTGCTGTGATGGATTCTGCGAATCTCCAAGGTATGAAATTCTTCTCTTTCCTTTGATTAACATGAATCACATGCTATAATTTGTATCCTGTATGATATTTAGAATTATAGATTTTCCTTCAATATCTCTCGAATCGTATAAGTGAGTTTATCATCTGTACTTTCATAAATAATACACTTTGAAAATAAATCTTTTGCAACTTATGAAAACAAACAATAATATATAACTCACTTATACTTTGAGAATTGAACACTTTGAGAAATAATCTTAAAAGTTGGGGAAAAAAAAAGCTTATGATTTATGAGAAACAACACGATGTTCAAATCTGTATTGAACAATTTTTCGTATACACTTATTAAACGTGTGTTAGACTTTAACATCTTGTTATTGTTTGATTTATGCTCTATACCTACCCCCCAAAAAATGATTTGTGGTGTATATTAGAAGTTAGATGATTGAACTCCTAATATAATTTCGATTCTACCACCAAATAGTCTGAACTTAATTAGTTGAATTTGAAAAAGATTGGTGATATACAAATTGCATGACTCTGAAAAGGCATTTCTCCAAAGTGCTTTTGTCACATCTTTTCAAAAAGAAAAAGAAAGGAAGCCCCAAAAATATACAATTATATATATTATGAAAACAAAAACTTCCAATTATAAAGAGAAAAGAAAAAGGTGTTTAATATTACCAAGATTAGCACAAAAAATTAATTATTTATAAACACAAAAGAAATGAGTATGAGTATTTAATTAAATATAGTATCATCCAAGACATAAGTATCCAATTGTAAAGATAAAAACAAAGAATCTACAAAAAAAGAAAAGAAAAAAGAAGAAGATAAAAACAGAGAGCACTAGATTAAAATTCACATGATTGAGACATAATACAAGTGAACGAGCGAAACCAATTCAAAGTTTGAAAACATGAAATATTTAACTCCGTGAAGAAGCGGCGTTAGACCGACGAAGCGCACCACACAGTACATATAAAAGGCGCGACAACACAACAAACTACGAAACAAAAACTGAAACACTCTACAAACAGAAATCCCCAAACAATTGCATTATTTCCAGATCCAACTCAAAATGTGAGTTATTATTATTCTCTCTCTCCACTCTCCATTTGCATTTTCATTTCCATCAAAATGCACATTCTTCCTTTATCAGATCTGTCCTATTCCTTGTTTCTTTTTAATTTTTTCTGGAATTAATTTTATTTATTTGTTTAATGGGTTTCTCGATTTATTATTTTGCTGGGCGAGTGGCCCTTTGGGTTCATGTTTTTGTAATGGGGTATTGTTTGGTTGATGGGAAAATTTAAGTAAATTGTAGTTACTTGCTGAGAAAATGTATAATGGGGTTGAAGAAGAAGAACACAAATCGTTTTGCATGTTGAAACTTGAAACCCGAACTTCTTCTTTCAAGTTTTGATATGTTTGAAAGTTTTATTTTTGGTTCTTGGGAAGCATTTTGCATGGCTTGATCCAGTTTTGGAAATTTTCATATTGCATTTGGGTGTTGGCTCAAATAGTCAAATTATAGAAGCTTTTAACGTGTGTGATTTGTGTGTTGAGTTTGTCGGTGAAAAACTAACATGTGAGATATTTCTAAAGAGATTTTGGAGCTTGAGAAAAATCAATGTGTCTGTACTTCTTTAAGCATAGCATGCATTCCTTGGGAGTTGGGATGATCTACATGGTTATATTATACCTTTAAAACTTAATTGAATTTCCCAGGGAATAGGGATGCAGGGATTTTATTAATAGTAATACTCTTTTTCTCTGGCATATGATACCTTTTTGGAAGTAGTTCTGTTGTCGAGTTTGAATTATTAGAGTCTTCATCATTGATTGGAGATACATGCCAACCAATATGATTGCTTTCCTTTTATGTGCTTTAGCCTTTTCTTTTGAGTGGCCTTGCTTCTCTTGAATTAGGTACACAATTGATTTTGATTCTATTCCCTATAATTACAATTCAAATATGCTTCCAGGCTTTTGGAATGTCATGACTTTAGTTTTTTAAGTAATCCTTTGTCCCTTGGTTCCACTTTTTGGTTGAACACAACTATGATGAATTTTAGAGAATATTCTCATATCGTCTTGGGTTTATTAAATTTACAAGTACATTTAGGCATGCTTGGTGCAAGAGTGTTTATATGTAAGTGTAGGAATCAACTATGGTTTTTGTTGTAGTGAGGGAAAGATAGCAGGATCGATGATGTTGACAGAGTTAATATGAATGTGTGCCAAGAGAAAACAAAATAATAATTTCACATTCATGACAACAGTTTGGATCTAAACTGGTTATGGTAAGGAAAAATCACCTATGGCTTTGTGTTTACCCTTCTTTGGAAATTCACAGGATCTAAACTTACTCATTTTTCAGAATGTTAAAAGAAAGGAAGCTTAAGAGAGAGTGAAGGAGGGAGAGACTAGAGAGGCCTTCCCACCTTTGTTGGCTTGTGTACTGGATTGTGTTGATACTAACTATTTTATACACTTTAAGTGAGCCTGAAAATGTGTTGTTCTTGTTTCATGTGCAACCAAAATAAACCCATAAAAGCTAGTTTATACTTGCAAAACTTTTCTTTGTCTTTTTAAAATAAAACTTAATAAATAGTCCTAGACTCCTGCCTAAATGATTATTACTATCACTATAAGTTATGGAGATTGTTTTATGCCTGCACAGATTTACATTTGTTACTGATCTGCTTAACTCTAATGGCCAATTATGTTTCTACATTTCTCCATAACATCAAATTACCAATTTCATAATTTTCTACTTTCAAGAAGTTGGTATGTTTTTTGTTTATCAAAAAATAAAAGTTGATATGTGGAATTGGGAGCCTGCAAGCATTCTTAATATAAGAAATATATCTTTCTTTGCTAGTAGGTTGTGGGTTTTGGCTTTTTTCAAGTAGTAAAAAACCTAGTGATATCTTCAGCAAGAAATCACAATATACTGGCTTTTGGATATATCAGAGCATTTTAGACTTCTGTGTTTTGGCTCAATGAAGGAAGCTTATGTAGTATATATAATATCATTCATCATTTCATTGTAATTTTATGCATTACTATTATTATTTTTTTGAACCATTTAAGTAATAATTGTGATAACAATGAGTGATTATTAATCAAGTTATATCCTTTTGGATACATTGTACAATTCCTGTTTCATCCCTGAAGCTGGAATTCGAATAGAAAAATGATTTTTTCTGTAGAGATTCTTTGAAACAAGATACATGCAAACTTGTTTTTGGGGTTATATTTTCTTATCTTTCTACCCACAAATGTGAAAATCCTCACTCAACCCTTCACAATCATTTATGAACTTATGTTTGTGAAATATTGTACAATCTTTCTACTGTGTTTTTGGCAAGACTTTATTGTAAAACTACCTATGCCGATCTTGGCCAAAGATAATTTGTGCTATTTCAAATTTTCAATCAAATTTAGTTCTGACATTTCTTTATTATAGTGCAATGGGAATAGAAGAGACAGAGATTTGTATCATCAAGGAGCCAGATCGTGTCATAGTCTATTCAGATGCCATTTCCCATGTTTCAGGTCATGAAACTGGAATCGATCATCACAATATTACAGAGTCTTATGAGCATATCAATGAGACTACTGAACATCATAGTTCAGAGGAGAGCACAAAGGAATACGAGGTGAAGGAATGTACAACAGAAGTTTCTGTTAAAATCTCTGATTCCTCTAACATTAAAAAATGCGAGAAGTTAACCCCAGACTTTGAGGGTGTCCTTGGTGAGAAAAGTTTAAAACCTCACAAAACTAAGGGTAATCACAAGCCACGAGATAATGTGAAGCAAGGACCTGCAGTTGGAAATCTTCACAGTAGGTGTACAGGAAGTGTTCAAAAGAAGCCAACAGTTCCACAACCATTTTCCCTAGCAACTGAGAAGCGTGCTACAGTTGGAACACGTCCTGCTTTCGAAGAAGATAAAAAGGGCAGTTGTGACAAAAAATCTTTAAATAAAAAAAATGTGCTATGTCCCAATATAGTTAAACAGAATCAGGTATATGCTGTTGCTGAATCTGCTTCCTTTAATTATGTTGATGTCTTTATATTCGAGTAGGTTTAAAGAAAATAAATCCTTCTATTACTGTTCCTAAAATATGTGTCAACAGGGAAGAAAAGCTTCATAGTTCTAGATGTAATTTCTTGCATATTCATAGCATAAGGTTTTGATGCCTCTCCCATTAAATAAAGTCCTTCAGATTCATAACCTAATCATCTCAAGAAGACTGCTTCAAAATTGCATTTAGTGAAATAAATTTGAATTGTATGTTTCATGGTCCAATCCACTACTGAACTGTTTATGGTTTGTTTTGTCTAGTTATTACTTACTCACAGTTAGTCTTGAAGCCTTTTTGTCTGTTTGCACCTCGCAGTTGAAACCTCCTTTAGTTTCAAGAAAGCCTTTGCAACCTGATAACAAGAAGCATCCTGATGAGGACGATTCTTGTTCAGTTGCTTCTATCATGTATCCTTAAAACCTTGCAGATGAAGAGTGACAATATTCATCTCATGCTTTTCTTATTCTGGCAATGGTTCTTCTACTCTTTAATTTTGAAATTGATATCACTCCTTGACCATGTAAAGAACTGTGGCTTCTATGCGGTCATTCAAGTCCAGAGCAACTGTTGCTTCGGCACCAGTGTTTCGGTCCACTGAACGTGCAGAAAAAAGGAAAGAGGTAGCAGCTTGTATATTAGTTAACTTTGTATTAGTTATTCTACCCCAAATTGATTGGTGCATGTTCCTTTTTTTTTTTTTTTTTGCATTATAGTTTTATTCAAAATTAGAGGAAAAGCACCAAGCAATGGAAGCTGAGAAGAGTCAAAATGAAGCAAGAACCAAGGTACATAACTTTCTCAAGCATCTTCAAAACCAAAATATACGTTATCATTTTGTTACTTCTTTCCCCTAAGGTTATAGTATAGGTTAGTTTTTTCACTCTGATTCCTTCAATTTTGAAACATTTAAGGAAGAGAGGGAGGAAGCTATCAAGCAGCTGAGGAAGAGTTTAGCGTTTAAAGCAAACCCTATGCCAACCTTTTACAATGAGGGGCCTCCACCTAAGGTTGAATTAAAGAAGGTATTTTGTCCTGTTCTTTGCACTTTTGATAGTATCATGTTTGAGATTCAGTTTTATCAGTGAAAACAATGTAGAACAATAACTTAAAACAGCACATCATAACTGTAAAAGATCAAGTTGTACATGTAGACGTATTTTTCAACTTGTCTGCATGACAAAAGTTGAGTTTCATGTCTGAGCCAGCTACCACCGACACGTGCAAAATCTCCAAAGCTGGGCCGGCGAAAGAGCAACAGTGGTGCAGTTAATTTATCTGAAGGGAACAAGGTCAAAGGAGATGTTGCTCAGAGAAAGGATCGAACATTGTTAAATGACAAAGTTGCCAGTACCAACAACTGTGATAGAGTGATGTGAATGATGGCAGTGGCATATATGAACTCAGAAACAAGAGTGGGCATATTGAAGAAAATAATGTTAGCAAAGTAACTGGACAAGCGAACATGGAGATCAGCAGCCAGGCAAGTTTTCAGTGAGATTATTTTTTCACTTTTTCTAATTTATGAGCATCCGGGGTCTTGTTTCTCTCGACCATTCTAGAGCATGTTCACGCTATTTCCTTTAACTTATAAGCACTTCCTGCTGTGCTTTGTGTATGTAAGTAGTGAAAATGTTTATTTGTAATTTATTTCAACTTATTTGTAAAAGGAAGTCACATTGCTCATAAGAGCTATTTAAGCATTTGTTTGTCTGCTTGTACTCCAAGATCAGTCTGTTTGAAGTTATTATTAAATAATGCTGTTCAATGAACAGAGTAATTATGTGATTCCTTGCAACTTTGCTACTTTTCTCTTTATTACCAAAGTTAAGAAGGGTTTTAAGAAGCAGCAAATTGGTAAAGCTATGACTGTGACCAACTTCATGGGATTATATAGACATTACCTGCAACATGATGGAACCATGTTTAAAATGAAGCTGATTCATCAGATTGTCATCCCCTTTCAGTGGTTAAATTGACATTTGTATACTGTATTCATGCAAGAGGAATACAAGTTAGGCTGAAAGACCCTAGTGCTTGTGCTGTTTTCGAGCAGGGCATTAATGTCTTCTAGTTATGGTAAAAGGCAGAGGAAAAGTGTCTATTGTTTAGACTTTAGATGGGTTAGTTTTGAGCTGTGCTAATTGGCACGAGCCGAGTTTGTGCAAAAAGTAAGGAATTGGTTTTTGTGCCACTTAATATTTTCCTTTAGTTTTTACACCGCAAAAGGAAGGCCCTTTTGAATATAACATAGGGTGCGTTTGGGTAAACAACTTAATTAAGAGCTTATCACATAAGACCTTATCGCATGAGAGCTTATGCCACAAGCGCTTAAAGAAAGAAAAAGAAATAAAGGGGCATGAGAGGATTCAAATAGTGAAAAACACGGAGAGGGTGTTTAGTTCACAAGCTCTTATGATAATTCCATAAGCTTCTCCCAGTGACTTATGAAATAAGTCAAAAACTCCTTATGGGATGACATAAGTTATTTTTATAAGCTCTGTCAAATGCACTGCATAAGAGCTTATGTCATCAGATAAGTCAAAAGGAGCTTAAATAAGCTCTTCCAAACGCAATCATAGTCACATACACATACCCTATTTGTATGGAAAAAAGCTGCTTACACATGTAACACATCACACAGTGAGGCTCACACATTATGGTTGGTTTAGAACAAATGTGCTACAGGTTACTAATACGTGCAAGGTAGCATGTCAGTTAGACTTGAATTATATAGAAATATAGAAATGGTTATAACTTATAAACACAGGCCTAGTTCTAAGTTGTAATAGACTTTGTTGGACAAATTGTGCACAATTACAATAATAGCTTTGCAGAAAAAAAGAACTTATTTAGTTACTTAAATTTTTTGTGATATAATTAAGAGATTAAATTTTTATTGATACTATAATTAAGGATATTAATTTTATTAAAATATATTTTTATTAATAAAAATGTGAAAAGACGAAAATACTCAATTTAACAAATAAAAAGTAATCCATAAAATGAATGAAACTCATAACATACAGCCTCTCTGATTCCATAACATGGTTGGAAGAATATGTTGTTGTTGGCGAAGGTGAACTTGAGTTATGAGGAGTAATAACATACCTCAGATTGGTGGGACTCGAAAGGTTCACACATTTATCCATAAATGCCCACCTCCTCAGTATGGCTCTTGATGCCATTATCAAGAGTTGTACCTAAGCACACTAGAACCCCTAGTGAAGAAGGAATGGAGTGGAGGGTGAAGAACGAGCGAGATTATTAGGGTTGCAAGAAAGATCAACAAGCGACCGAAAAGGAGAGGTTTTAGTGGTTTTTTCGTTTTTGTTATAGTAATGCAGCTACAAAGCAGCCGAAAAAGGAGAGGTTTGAGTGGTTTTTCAGCTGTGAGAAAATTCTGACTGCTTGTGGATGTATGTCACATTGGTCGAAGCACATTAAATGTGTTATTTCTACCTTTTTTTGTATTATTCTATATTTTTCTAGTTCTGTTGTTGGTTTTGCTGTAATAAATTTTTTTAGATAAGCTTTGTGGGAAGGAAACACTAGCCCTATTAAAAGTGATATTAGCGTCTCCTTGAGGCTGCACTATCTTTTTTTCAATCAAAAAACGTGCATAAAACGTGCATCACCTTTATGAATGCCTCCTCTCATTCTTGCTTTAGGCATGTAAGTTCTACTTACATTCTTGCTTTAGATTGTGGTCAATGGGGTCAGTTTGTTTACCACTCCATACTGACAAGGATATAGTAAATTCTCTAATGAACTGTTCTAGTTCTTATAGTCCCATACATTGAAGATGACTAGTTTGACAATAGCATCCTAGCCAATATGAATGTGTTTGGTGCAAAGATTTTAGTGATTGGTTGGATGATTACATTCCCTTTGGTTTATAACTTTCCTCCCCAATAGTTGGGATCCCCTTTCATTCTTTGGAGCAGTTTTTGGGCCGTGGAACCTATTTCAGTAGGTACTGGCTCAAGGTTAATGCTCTTGGATCTGAATCATTTATGGGCTTATGTGATGCTTACCTTGCCTAGGTGCATTTTGTTTCTTCTTTTCTCCCCATTAAGGACCACCGGAATAATTTCTACATGTTTTGTAGATGATGGTTAGATGCTGAGATTATCTCAAGCAATTTAATACCCTCATAGAATATGGTAAGCTATTTGTGCATAGCGAAGATCATATACATTGTAGAACAATGCAACTTTTGTTTTTTTCCTATCACTTTTCAGTAATTTTTAACTTTTATGAGTTTTCTATGTTAGTGTCCACTATCCACTTACCATTACTACTGCTTGGGCTTAAAGAGGACGAGCGGTGTTTCATTCTATTTAAGCATGGACTAACACTATTTGGGAGTGTCATTCATTAATGAAAGTTTCTATCCATCTCTTCATTTGCACCTTTTTTGAAGTGGGTAGCAAAAGAGAGCTCCTTTAAACACCTATCACAAGATCATGATTCACACTATTTTTTGTTCTATTACTTTTACTCATACTTAAGTCACTCTGACAACATCAACTACATAAGCAAGGAACTCCATCTTATTTCTCTGGACAGATAAATAAACTCATGCATAAAAAGAAAGTAATACAATCTACAGAACCACGGTCACCAATGCATACACTACATAACTGGCTCCATCAGGACTTGTGGAGCATAATTCCTGCTTTCACAATTTTGCAAAAGTGTACATGTAATTCTACCTAAGTTTGACCAGAAAAAGTTATGTCACATGTAACAGCAAGAGTTGGGTACATAGTATTAAGTCATAACAGTATTAGTGGTATTGTTTGGTAATAGATTGGCAAGGCAGGTAGGACTTAAAGGGAGCTTTGCAAGCCCTTTAGTTAACAGATGCTAACTAAAAGAGACTGTTTACTTTTGCATCACTAATCACCAATCTATTATTGATTTGAAACCATTTAATTTTTCATCAATGAGAAAATTGGTCCTTAATTAGTAACTCTTTTCTTTTCATTTTCCAAGACATAATTAGTATGTTTGAGTTTTCTGAAGTAACAGTTTAGATCCATGACATATAACTTTAGCACACATATAAATGTGGAATGACTAATAATGAAAGTGAACAGCCATTTAGGTTTGAACACAGCACTTACTTACCCCCTGCCCTACCTAAAAGGGGGGAAAACAAAAACCAAAACAGAAACAAAAGCAAAAGAGAAAAAATCACTTCCCAATGGAAGATCATTTGAACTAATAATAAGGTGAACTTATTCAATAGTGCATACTTATAATTCGTGTGGAAAGCTTGACAAGATGGGGGAGCCATAACTAGTGGGGACACCACGTTTTCTGACCCCACACATTCCCCATCTTCACGTATATAAGGGTCCATGAAAAACAATGCATGGCCAAGATCAAGCAGTCCTCTCTACCTCTCTCTCAAATCTATCCTTTCTCTTCTACTTTTCTTCAAACAGACATATGAAGGAATTAAGGGGAATGTTGTTTGGTTCGAGACCGTTCTTCTGATCCAAAGGACATTCGTGAGAATGATCTCGGACCAGGCTTCATTCCCCTTAGCTCAAAGTATCAGCCATGCTCTTGCTGCTAACAATTCTATTCATTCTTTTCGTCTCTTGGGGAATTTGATGACCATGTAACGTGTAAGTTCAAAGTTCTTTTGTTTTAACTTTTTCATAGAAGTTTGTGTGTTTCTTTAGTAAAATGTTTAACAAAAAGTACAAGAACTCCAATGAAAATGTGTAAATTCAGTTTTGAACAAGGTATTCAGCATAATCTGCTAGAAAACTCAAAGCTGGCTTAGTTTTCTGACTCTAAAATTTGTTTGTCCAAAATGTTACATAATTGCTTTGGTCAAGCATAAGAGAATTAGTATGTCCTCATCTTGATAATACTTCTTTTTTTTTTTCCTATGTATCAAATGGTCATCATAGTCGTTTGTTTATGTTTAGTCCCCATATAGTTAACAATATCCACTCTGCTTCTTGTTAGGAGCAAATAAGAATATAATCAGTATATCAAAAAGGGGAGAGAATGATATGTTTTGGTTTTGTTTTGCTTTACATAAATTCTATCAGGGAAATTATAATGAAGTTAGATGAAACAAAACACTGATCATCAAATTTTCTTTGGATTTGGTTCTGAAACCTTGGTTGCCTACCCTTTTCCACTTTTCACCAAATTTGTTGAAAAACAGAGTTGTCGGTGTGAAATTATGACTGCAAAGGAAAACTGAATTGATATGGGGAAAAAAAAGTTAAGGCTAATATCTTTTTAAAGTTGAATTTTTGTCAATTGGCTTTGCTTGTGGAGAGTTGCAAAGAATATAAGTTTTAGACCTTTCACTTTATTTGTTGCATGAGTAGGGTAGAACTTCTTTTGAAGTACCTACCCATGAAATCTTTTTTCAAGCTTATGACTGCTGTTCTATTCTATATGTACATTAAATATTGTTTTCCAATGACTGCCATTTTTGAAGTGGGAAGCTTATTGACAAAACTTAAGTACAATTCTATATGTACATTAAATGTTGTTTTTTAATGATAATATGACATGTGTAACAGTTCTGACATAAGTTATATTTTTATTGATGAACCAGGACCAACCCAACATATGTAGAGGCCTAAAGCAAATGTCTATAAAGAGACTTTTTTAAAACTAATAAAAATATTTTTATAAAAATAATATTATATTTAAAATTTATTTTTTATTTTTAAAAGGTAAATTATTACGATTGATATAAATATTTATTATGTCTGTACATGTAACCACACTTAAAGAGAGACAAAAAATATATTATATATAAAAAACAAACATAAACAAAATATATTTTGAATTTTAGGCCTGAAATCCTTGTAAAATTAGAAAAAAAATTTGGAGGCCTAAAGCTGCTGCTTTAGCAGCTTGTGACTTGGGTCGATCCTGGATAAACTGTTACACATATCCTATTATTATTAAAAAATATATAATGTACCTATGATTTTGTACGTAAGTCTTATACCACTTTCAATGCCATGTTGCTTAGAGATCGTGCATGAAACCCTTTTATACCATATGGGTCCTATGCATGATTCATGAAAACCCCAGTTGGCTCTTATTCTCAGCCCTAATGTCTTGTATTAGAATCCTCAACCCATATGAATTTATTAATGCCACCCTTCCTTATACTGCTCAAAACTGTTGAAGATGACAGCATTAAGTTGGCTGAGCAATACCTTTTTAGCATAATCTGCTAATTATAGTGGTCAAATAAAAATATAAAATCCAAATATAATAAAACAATTAGCATGGTTAATTGTCAGAGAAATATTTTGGAACAAAAAATCGGAGTAGCAATTTGATAATTCAGGTTTGAAACAATCTTCAACACGAATTTCCCAAAACATTAGAAGTGTCAATGCTTAATCAATTTTTAAGAGGAACTAAAACATTTTAAAAAGTAATATGTATTCTAATATTCTATACTGATGTGTTACACAAGTAAAAACGATAGGAATCATAAATATATTCTAGTATATATGTAGCTGGAAAAAAAAATTAAAATCTACCTTTGCCTTTACATGGATCTTTACTTTTCTACCCTACATACAATGATGAGAGAAATAACATTTATGGATTTAGATACAGCGGAACACAAAAATAGTGTACTTTGGGATGGGTTCGCCCCAGATAGAGGAGTCAAAAGAGAAGAGACATATTGAGTATGTTATCACAAACACAAAGATAAAGTTCATTCCTATGCTCGATAAAGTCCATTATTGGAATCCCATCTCATTCTCAACATATATAGTTAGTTACATGCATTCCCACATATATATATATATATATATATATGCTAGCTTTTCCGCGAGTTAATGATTTTGCAATTCCATAAAGCATTCAACAGAAAATCTGATAGAACTTTGAAAAGTTTGCTTAAAAAGAGTGAGAGATAGATTTTGTTGGCAATCGCTGTCGCGCAACTTTTGCCTCTCAGTACTCAAGAAAGAATACACAAGCACACTCAAAATAGTGAAAATACAACCCTTAATGCCATTTTACAATTTTACTATCGTGATTAGTTGCCTTTTCATCCATCAAAGTATGAAATTCTATGTGTCATTAGCAAAAGAAATATGTGTAAAGGGGAGTTAGTTAATGTTAGTTAATTTTCTGTTAAGAATCAGTTAGATGCAGTTATGATGACAGCTAGTGTTAGTTATCCCTAATTGTATCAAGCACCACTATAATTACCGAGTGCTAAGTGTAATATCATAAGAGATGAATATACAATTCATAGCATCTTACAGAAGCATAACTTTCTCACTTTCTATCTCTTTCTTTCACTTTCCCGTTGGCACTCTGATACCTTTATGGTATCAGAGCTCGATCCTCGCATAGCGACTTCGAGCTTTGGCTATGGAGCCACAACCAGTAACACAACCAATGGTCATGCCGGTCTCAATTAAACTTGATGATGAGAATTTTCTCACTTGGAAACAGCAAGCATTGGGTCAAAAATTCATTTCTGAAGCTCAAAAATGAGGAATGCCGAAGAAGTATCTCATCGATGAGGATGAAGCTCAAGACAAGATCAGTGATGATTATGAAACTTAGGAGCAGCAAGACCAGTTGATCCTTACTTGGCTCTTAGCTTCAATGTCACCGAATCTTCACACTAGAATGGTAGGATGCGACTATGCAGATCTGGAAAAAGATTGAAGTGTTCTTTGCTTCCCAAACTAGGGCAAAGGTAAGGCACTTAAAGATTCAACTCAAGAATGTTAAGAAAGTAGGAAGCCTGAATGATTATGATAGAAACTGATAGAATCTACTAAGGAGTTATATGAATGATATAGTATTATAGATGATTCTCTGAAGGAACTGACCCTAACAGAGATAGAATACTGAAAATATAGAGACGATACAATGAACCTCTAGGAATTCGAGAGCCTAGTCTCTCCCAAACCATACCACCAAGAAACTAACCGAATCCCTCCCAAATCCCTTCTACCATATATTTATCAGATACTCATATTATAACTGCACATAGCAGTTACATATAACAGTTACTAAATATATATATATATAGCAGTTACTAATAGTTAACAAGAAACTGCCTATTAAAATATTACATGTCTGCTGCCAATGCATAACTAACAGAGGCCCATTATTATTCTTGTCTAATCAGGGGCCTATATCTAACAATACTCCCCCCTAAATATTCACCTTGTCCTCAAGGTGAACAACAAGTGGCCCATTGAAAGTAAATTTCCCTGGGTCCCACTTGTTTGAGTTTGACGCTCAAACCGCCATAGATATATGCTTTCGCTCTTTTTGAACCAATTCGCCTTGAGGGCACCAATAATTCTATCGGCATTCCTCAAGTTCTTGGGTTGTGGCCTAATATTGAAAGAATTGAACCCAATATGGAGTGAACGCCGATCAATGAATGTACAATCAAGCAACCTTTTTGTTAACCTACCGCCTCTTTTCCAATAATCGACTCGCCCATTAGGTTAATCCCCGCCTTTCTCGGGCAGACTTCCAATTGTGCACCGCATGTAACTCTTTGGCCTCATCTTGGGTCGCTTGTCCTTGATTCTTTTTCTTCATCGATGTCTCCGCTTGTGTCACTGGTTTTGGTTCCCCGGAATCTTGAATATAAATTTCAAATTCTGGTTTGAAACGTATGAGCAGAGCCTTCTCAAAGGTGATGAAGGCAACCTTCCAGTTGGTTTCTCTCCAAGAAAGCCACCAACCGTAAGCTTCTCCATCAAGGCCCATCCAAACCCATGCTAACCAATCTTCCTCATGAACTCTAAGGGCTTCAAGGTACTGACTGAATTGGATCAGCCACCAATAGGCGTCCCCACTGCCGTCAAATCGTGGCATCGTTCTTGAACCCATTTGCCTCCTTGTCATGAATTTTAACCTGGATCAGAACTGCTTTGATACCAGTTGATAGAAACTGATAGAATCTACTAAGGAGTTATATGAATGATATAGTATTATAGATGATTCTCTGAAGGAACTGACCCTAACAGAGATAGAATACTGAAAATATAGAGACGATACAATGAACCTCTAGGAATTCGAGAGCCTAGTCTCTCCCAAACCATACCACCAAGAAACTAACCGAATCCCTCCCAAATCCCTTCTACCATATATTTATCAGATACTCATATTCTAACTGCACATATAGCGATTTACATATATAAGATTACTAAATATATATATATAGCAGTTACTAATAGTTAACAAGAAACTGCCTATTAAAATATTACATGTCTGCTGCCAATGCATAACTAACAGAGGCCCATTATTATTCTTGTCTAATCAGGGGCCTATATCTAACAGATTACTTGTTATCGATTAAGAAAATAGTTGACACATTAGCTGTAGTTGGTTCACCAATTGGTGATGATGAACATGTTCAAGTAATATTAGATGAATTATCTGATGAGTATGATCCTGTTGTGGCATCAATTTTGTCAAGAAATGATCCGTATTCAATTCAAGAAATTGAAGCTTTATTGATGACAATTGAAGAACGAATTGAAAAACATAAGAGGACCGATACATTTGGCATGCAAGATTTGCAAGCCAACCTTGTGCAAACACAGTCATATAGAGGTGGAAGAGGCTCAGGTAATAGTGGTTCTTACTACAATTCTGGTCCTACAGGAAGGTTTAGTCCTAGAGGCAACAAAGGCAGAGGTCGATCTGCTAACAGAGGAGGTGGCAGACACAATGGGAACAAACCTCAGTGTCAGCTTTGTGATAAGTATGGGCATACAGCTCTACAGTGCTGGCACATATTTGATGACAGTAGTTATCAGGGTGCCAATTCCTTTAAAGATCACAGTTTAGGTTTCAATAACCAAAATGGAAGAGCTGTGGTCACTGAACAAGTCACTGAAGCAGAACCATCTATGTCAGCTCTTACGGCTGCCCTGAGACCATTTATGACCCTGCATGGTATTCGGATTCAAGAGCTACAAATCACATAACTCCAGACTCTGCAAATCTGTTCAACAAGTCAGTGTATAGTGGTGATAACAAAATCAAGATGGCCAATGGGGAACCATCTCATATCCATCATACTGGTAATTCCTTCTTCTTTCCACCTTAGTCCATTAAACCTTTGTTCTTAAATAATTTATTACATGTTCCTAGTGTATCCAAAAATCTACTAAGTGTCTCCCAATTTGCTCAGAATAATAAGGTATACTTTGAGTTCCATGCTGATTTTTGCTATGTAAAATCACAAGGTACACACCAAATCTTGCTGGAAGGCAAGCTTAGGAATGGCTTGTATGCCTTTGATAGTCTTCAATTGAAAAGTCCATCTTTGTTTTCTTCTTCTGTCAATTGTAATAAGAATAGTTCTCATACATGTAATAATATAGCTATTGATGATGTATACAATACTTGGCATGCAAGATTAGGGCATGCTAACTCCAAAACTGTCTGTACTGTTCTTAAACTTCGTAAAATTCATGTTGATTGCAATAAAATTCCTACTTTGTGCAAGGCATGTTGTTTGGGAAAATCCCATAAGCTTCCTTTTCCCACCTCCACTACAGTGTATGATCAGCCACTCCAGCTGATATACTCTGACATCTGGGCGCCCTCACCAATTCCATCCACTAATGGCAGCAGGTATTACTTGCATTTTATTGATGCCTTCTCCAAGTATACTTGGATATACTTAATTACTGCAAAATAAGTCTCAAGCCTTCAACTGTTTTTTGCACTTCCAGTCCATGGTTGAAAACCAGTTAGGGATAAAGATTAAAACCCTTCAAACTGATGGGGGAAAAGAATACTTGCTAAACACCTTCACTCCTAAGGAATCCTATATAGATTTAGCTGCCCATACACCCATGAACAAAATGGAATGGCTGAACGAAAACATAGACACATCACTGAACTTGGCCTTACTTTGTTAGCCAATGCATCTATGCCACTCAAGTACTGGGTGAGGCTTTTCAAACTGCAGTATACATCATCAATAGGCTACATACCCCTACTTTATCAAATGATACACCACTGCATACTATGTTCAATACCTATCCTGATTATTCATTTATGAAAGTCTTTGGTTGTAGCTATTTTCCTTATTTGAGACCTCACAATAGACACAAAATACAATTTAGGTCCCAAGAATGTGTATTTCTTGGTTATAGCTCGAGTCACAAGGGATATCTTTGCTTATCTTAATCTGGAAAAACATATATCTCTAGACATGTACAATTCAATGAATCTGTGTTTCCTTTTCAAGTAAATCCAAACTTTGTGAATGCTTATATATCCGTTGTCCCCTTTCCTATTACCTTTTTGCCTACTATTCCTGTAATCCCTTGCGCTAACAGATTTACTCCCTTGGTTGATATTCCTAATGATGCTACTACACCACATATACCTGAGAATGTTGCTCAAGATTTGTATAGGCTTGCTCTTACAGCTCCACCTAAATCACCAGAACTTCATGAACCACCTCCTCATTTGGCAAGTAATACAGTGCCAATGCTTGCTACATCTGGTGCAGCTCATAACACTAATCAACCAGCTACTACTTCAAATGCACACCCTATGCAAACTCGCGGCAAAGCTTGAATCTTTAAGCCTCGTGTCCTTATTGCTGCAGCAGCTCCTGATGACTATCACACTGAGCCTAAATCTGTCAAAAGTGCCCTAAAGCTGCCTCATTGGAAATCTGCTATGGAGCAAGAATATTCAGCTATGCTCAAAACAAATACCTGATCTCTGGTCCCACTTCCACAAGGCAGAAACCCAATTGGTTGCAAATGGGTTTTTAAAGTCAAGCACAATCCTGATGGCACAATTAACAAGCATAAAGCTAGACCGGTGGCAAAAGGCTTCCACTAGCAAGAAGGCTTTGACTTCTTTGAGACTTTTAGCCTAGTGGTTAAGCCAACTACAATTCGTGTGGTTCTGACACTTGCCTTATAACAGAACTGGACACTTAGACAGATTGACATTTACAATGCATTTTTGAATGGGGATTTAACTGAGGAGGTGTACATGACTCAACCACCTGGATTTGTTCATGGTGATGGCTCTTTAGTGTGTAAACTCGTTAAGGCACTCTATGACCTTAAGCAAGCCCCAAGGGCTTGGTTCCAAAAACTTAAGTCATTCCTCACATCTCTGGGATTTAACTCAGCCAAGTGTGGCATTTCACTATTCACCAAGTTCACTAAGTCTACCACCATCCTTGTTGTAACATCTGTTATTTTATGTGTTGTTTACGTAAGAGGATTAGGTTTAGGACTTGGATTATATAGTTAAGATGTTGTTTGAGTCATAGAGACCCTTGCATGGAAATTACACAACAGTTTGGAGTGAGTTTGAACGTAGGAGCAAGTGATAAAAGGTGACTCAAGTGACATAAGTCACTTAGTCACCAAGTGAGAAACAGAAAGCAGAGAGTGGAGAGAACTGAGAAAAACAGAGAAGTGAGTTTAGAGAGAGGAGAAGAGATCTTAGAGAGAGAGAAAACTTCCAATGTCGATTACGACTCACTCGATCGTCCCGACACCATTTCGGATACCTCGTTGCGTTCGTGGCAGTGTCCTCTACATCGTTCTCTTCTTCTTTTCTTCAATAGAGGAGGTAAATCCTACTCTCTTTAAGTCAAAATATTGCTCGTTATGTTTCTTAAGTTATCTTTCGTTTCGGTTATCGAAATTAGATTCCGTTTTTGAATTTGAACTCGTAGTAACGTGCGCTTCGTAATGTGGTATCTAGGTGAATTTTTGGAGGCTCGGAGGCCTTAGACTTACGCAGTGTAGAACTGAGATCTTGGGAGAAATTCCTCGTTTCGTTACGTTCAATCGTCGTACGACTTTCCAGGTGGGGGAAAGAAACCATTTAACGTCGGAAACAGTGAAGTGACATTTAATTCGATAATGGCGTTGGGCGACCTAAACCCTACGAGAGGGTGAGTAACGGACAATGTCCATATCACATTGGGGACTACTCAGTGGTACCAATGATGGTATTGAGATTGTACGTTTATCGTCGTAATTTATAATATATATTATTTTATTATTACTGATTGCCTGTTTTGACTGATTGGAATGTTTGGACTACTATTGATAATTGATGGATGATAGTATGAGTATTGAAATTATTCTAAATATGTTTATACTATTATCACTATTATTATTATTTCACTACAAAAAAAAACCTATTTAGCGACCGAAGATTTCGGTCGTTAAACATGATAATTCGGTTGCTATATAGTTTGGCGATCGAATTAGCGACCGAATTAAGGGGGTAGCAGAAACCATGGTGGCTAAATGTTTAGCGACCGAACTTGTATTTCGGTCGCAAAATTATATATTTCAGTCGTCGTATAGTTGGTCGCATCCTCGGCTCACCTAATTTGGTGACCGATATTCGGTCGCTATTTCGGTCGCAAATTTTGATTTTTTTTTATAAAATTTTCCTGTAACTTAATCCTGCCGACCAAATATTGTTTTTCAACTATTACCCCATTGATTTTTAATTTCTGATATAAACAAAATACACCAATATTTTTTTAGAATAAATAGAAAACGTAAATATGATGTACTAACGATCCAAAACACCACAGTCAATATGATCAAGAAAACATATACATTAATTAACGCAAGTTTAATAATTGTTTATAAAAAAACACACCACAATCAATTAAGTACTAATCAAAATATCAAAACTCATCAATCTTCCAAAGGGATGAACATGTAGAAGCGAGAACCCCCAAGATACTTAAACTTTGCCAATGCACCAGTGGACAACAAATACAACTCCCTGATACCATTTGTATCTGTTGCAAAATATGGGCGATCATCGTGGATTACTATATTCCCATTGAACAAATTTCTGCTTTTGTCTTCAATAGTCACAACACGCGGTATTTCTTGTCCCCAACGATGGTAGAATGATCGCGGGATTGAAATCAAATCCTACAAATACACAAGAACAATTTATTAATGATTAGTTTATGCCTTAACTATCATTACGTGAATCCGATCGTTATTCTTAAGTTGATGAGATACTGTACCTGGTCTATATGGATGACTGTCTCAAAACATTTAGTCGGATCCATTTTCTGATAAAACAATAAGGAAAACAAGTCATATGACTAAACTTCATCAAGTGATAATAAGAAAAGATGGAAAGATCCATGTAGCATACTAGCATGTTAAAATAGAACAAAGAAATGCAACTTCACATGCAACTTTACAGATTAGCGAACATAGTAGTTTTCAGGAAAGAAGACGCTTTTACGTCGTTTTGAAGGATGATCATAGAGAGGATTAGCATGGTTACTATCTTTGGATGCCAAATGGTGTTTCACAATCATTTCATCATAAGATTGAATAACTTAACTCATAAATCAATCTATCGCTTAACAACTAATGACATTAAACAAAACACATAAACCATTCACATGAACATTCTATAATCTCTCAATCTATCGCTTAACAACTAATGACATAAAATAAGAATCATAAACAAAATAGTTCTACAGAAAGTTATAAGGAAAACACTGAACCTATGTCCATGCGGGTTTTCAGGACAGCAACTATAACATCTCCTTGTAAGCAATATAACAAACACCTGTCAAGTAAGATCCTTTAACATATCTATTCTCACATATTGACATATCAACACCATCACAAAATCAAAACCAAATTACAATACACATGAAAACAACACATAATTGCAAATGCATGCATAAATATTAAATTATCAGCACGCGATCAGCATCTTGCCTTTCAGGCAGGATACCTTCCTATTGAGCTCAGCTCTCCACTAACAAACAACAAGATATATAGTAGTGATTATAAGAAAAGATGGAAAGATCCATGTCGCATACTAGCATGTTAAAATAGAACAAAGAAATGCAACTTCACATGCAACTTTACAGATTAGCAAACATAGTAGTTTTCAGGAAAGCAGATGCTTTTACGTCGTTTTGAAGGATGGTCACAGAGAGGACTTTTCCTACTGGAAGTGCCTAGATAACCTAGTAAGGATGGTCATCAACAACTATTTCTGGAAAGCTCCATTTCCTAGCGAAACAAATGAGTAGAAAACCAGAGTTGCTTTCATAATATTGTGTACAGAGCTGCTTTCTAAAATATGGAAGGTAAGATAGAAAACCACTGGAGCCAAAATATGGCAACAGACCTGGCAATAGAAAGACCAAAGACACAGCTTATTGCAACAGATAATAACCTCTAAAGAACTTGGATATCTAAGAGACTATGACTCATTCTGCGTAATGGAAAGAAAATATCAACAGCATATCATGATTGCCTCTTAATTATCCAAAATCAATATGTCCATCAAAAATATCCTCTCCCAACCAAGAACTTCGATCAAATTGTGATGTAAGGGACGGAAATGATTTCATGTGAAAATATGTTTGGCCTTTTAGGCTTGCTACATGGTGTATCTTTTTGCACATTTATATTTTACAATTATACTTTAGTATAAATGAAAAACAATAAGGACAGAGAAGAATTACTTTGCTTGACCATTTGTTTGAACTCACATACTCGACATTTTTCTTTTATGCATTTGAGTAATATGACTAATATAATATCAATCACTTTCTTAAATTCAAACAAAAATTAAAGCAAAAACTGATATTAGCAAACTAAAAATATAGGCAGAAAAGCAAGGGTCAAATGCATATATTAGCATTCACCCAAAAAAAAAATGCATATATTAGCAATCTGATAACAGGTCTCAATTTAAACTCTGAAAATAGTTTATGAACATAAAAATCACATCAAGATAAACTATATGAATGAGATAAAACTTAAGAAATGTCCTATAAAAAAATAAAAAATAAAAATTAAGAAATGTAATGTGAAAGCCTGAAAGGCTTCTTAATCCACTTAGGAAGAAAAGTTCAGTTATCTAACTATTCCCCAGAGAAAAACTTGGCATTACCCCCAGAGAAAATTCTCAAACAACTCACGTGCATTTTTCATAATCAACTTAATTCACACAAACAACTGAACATCAAATATAATTTTAGAACAAATTAAAGAACAAACAATAGACATAATATACAACAGAGAACTTGTGGTCAGGATTTAACCACCATTATAATTTGGCTGAAGAACAGAACCACTAAATGTAGCAGAATGACACCAAAAACATACCAGAGAATGCACAAACCAGAGGAATAGAGAGAGAGATAGAGGCGAGGAGAGACGAAAACATACCAGAGAAGGAGGAGGACGGCGACACTGCTCTGGTGGTGCCGGCAACGGTGGCAGCCGTGCGGAGAAGGAGGGAACTGAGAGAGAGAAAAAGTTAGAAACAGATAGAGAGAGAGAGATGGAGAGAGAGAGAGGAGAGCTTACCGTGATGGTGGTGACCGGAGGAGGGGCGGCAGTCGTGAACCGTGGTGGCCGGAGGAGAGAAAGAGAGATCGAGTGAGAGAGAGGAAGAGAGATCGCGAAATGGAAGAAGAAAGGGGTTTCTGTGTTTTTAGGGATTTTAATTTTTAGCGACTGATTATTTCGGTCGCCAATTCGGTCGCAAGGTAGCCATTTCAAAATTTAAATCCATAAATTTAGCGACGGATTTTTAAATCGGTCGCTAAGACACGCTCTTTTAGTTTTTTTTAACACGCCGTTTGATGCGTATTTTTAAGAATAGAGGCAAGTGCACCTCGTCGCAAACAAGTAATACGGTGGTAAGACCGGTTATCGTATCCACAGGGATCGGTTGCCAATTACCAATTCATAAACTCAACAACTATCTAGACTAAACTATGGTATGAAGGGAAAATAAAATAAAGAAATAAAATATTTTTGGTCTTTTGGGAATTTTATCGAACACTTGGAAGGCAAAAGAAATGCGGTTGAGATTGTCAGGGTTAGACTACACTAATCCTCCCTTAATTGCAATGAAATGGTTTCTAACACAAGTCCTAATTCAATAATGACAATCAAATCTTTTCTAAAATACTCAAGCCTAATGTCTTAGGTGCAATGAGCCTAAAACCCCAAATTAAACCCTAATGTCTTAGGTGGATTAACCTGAGATTTTGCATTAAGTCAAGACTTATAAGATTGCAAGCAGCCAACACCTATGTCTAGATTCTTGAACTACTTGGCATATGATTCATGAGCATGCCTTAACATCAATCTGTCAATTGTCTATCAAAGCAACATATCATTCCTATGGGTAGCTAAGCCAAGGAAAGCATTAAGCACAGAATCACATACTCATAAAGAAATAGAGACTTGCATTAAAACAACCAAATCAAATACAAACAAGTTTAGAAAAGCTACATCTAACCCCAACAACAAGGGATTTAACTACTCATGAAAAATGAGAATACAAAAGAGAAGGAGAGAAGAGATGAAGAACACTCATAGAATAATCCTCCAATCTTCTTCCATTCCCAGAGCAAGGAAAACATCCCCTACTAGGGTTGGAACCCTAGTCCAGCCGCAGCCTCCAAGTCCCCAACTCTCCACCAAAAGCTCCAAACAAAAAAAACTCCCCAATTCTGCCCTAAAACAGCAACTTATACCAATCAGTTCTGCGGTCTCTCGCGAGGCGAATGTCTTCTCGCGAGGCGAATATTAAAATTTGCTGTTGCTGAGAAATGGGCTCTCGCGAGGCGAGAGTGGCTTCGCGTCGCGAGCCAGTAAAATGATTCTTCAATATGCCCGTGAGGAGCATCAGGGCCTGGGCGTGATAGCTTCTGGTTTCCAGACTCGCAAGGCGAGCCATGGTTCGCGGGGCGAACCAGAAAGATGACATTATGCTGGAACAGTCAGCTTTCAGGGTCTCGAGGCGAATCCAGTCTCGCGGGGCGAATCACCAGAATTCTGCTTGGCTCAATTTCTTCTCTTTTAGGCTCTATTTCATCCAAGCTCCATCAAGGCTAATTCTGAGCATTTTTACATTGAATTCCTGCAAAACAACACCAAGAAACCGCTTCACCCGTTCCAAGGGAAAATCTAACTAAAATCAAATAAAGAATGCCTAATCTATATGAAAAATGCATGCAAAAGTGTACAGAAAACATGATGTAAAATCACACTATCAAATCACCCTAAGCTTATTCAATTGCTTGTCCTCAAGCAATCACTAAGGCCAGAAGAGATAAATAATCAAAGCATGGATAGTGAACCAAGAACCCGAGCACATAATCCAAGTAATAGGCATTTCAAACAATTCAGCAAGAGACAATCAATTCAAGTCCAATTAGAGGCTTAGGTTCTCTAAATTCATATTCTCACTGAATTGGGCACTCTTTCTCACATGCAGGTCACCCCAAGCTTATTCTTTTGCTTGGCTCTCTTTCTCACCTCACTCAAGTATTAGGGATATAACATTTCGCTCAATTTTCCTCAAGGAATGAATTCTACCATAGGCTTGACTATCAACCAAATCTCTACTTTATTAATGAAAACAATTAAGAATCAAGAGGTCTTTTGCTTTGATTGTAACTTGGCCATGGGATTAATCGTTAGGTGGGGATAACAAGAAAAGGACATTTCAAAAGGGCTAAACCAAGTATCAAACATTTCAACACATGACCCCTTCTAAAATACATTCTTGGGTTTTCGATTTATTTTTCCACCTTTCTTTTCTTTCTTTTTCTTTTTATTTCTCATTTCTTTTTGTCATCCCCTTCTCTAAAGATTTTTCTTTATCTTTTGTTTTTCTTTTTCTTGGAGAAGGGGAGATTTTTCAACTCAAGAGAAATATTTTTGATTCTTTTCATCCCATACTTTTTCAACTACCTTTTTACCCTTTTGTAATACTTTAGAAGGTCCCTTATCAAGCATATTCATCAAAACATTCCAGGGTACCAAGAAAAGCATTTTTTTTCTTTCAAGCTCAAAATTGGGCAACTAAGGGGTAGCATTTCATCAATCAAAGCTCAGAAGGCCAGAAAAATACTTATCGCCTCAATCATTTTCAAAAATGTTTTCAAAAAATTTTTAAGCTTCAAAAGGGTTTCAAGTCAAGTTCTAGAGAAAACAATCCAAGAGGAATGACCACTCCAACACAAAGAATGGGGTAGATTTAGTGAGTACCCCTTTGGCTCAAAATCTCACATTTTAATAGTTCAAAAATTAATGAGAAACGCAATTCTAAAGAACCATATGCTAATTATCAACTATCCAAGATTATCTCAAGCATTTTTTAGTTGCAGCCATATCACAAGAATAAAAAAAATTTGGGTTAAAAAATTCACTATCACAATTTAATTGGCACTTAGTTCTCTCAATTGGATGCAAAATCTAAGCAAGGGCAATCTAATTGTGTGATAATGCAAAACTATGTTTATATGAATGCAACATGCAAAAGAATGCAAAGAAATAAAAAAAAAATCAAAAAATCTACACAAAAATACCCCTACCCCAAGCTTAAAAACTTACATTGTCCCTAATGTAAATAATTAAGTTAGAGAGGGGAGAAAAATTGGAACGGCTCACCGAGGCGGTAGTTGGTGCTGGTTCACATGCTTTTTGGCTTTGTTTCTCCCTGCCCCTTTTTGCTTCTCCTTCCTTATTATCCTGAAAATACTTAACCAATTTATTAATAGAAGAAAACTCTTGATCTTCTTAAATTATTCAAGAGTTTAAAAGTCAAAAACAAAAGGAAAAAGGAAAAGAAAAATTGGGTTACCTCCCAATAAGCGCTTCTTTAACGTCATTAGCTTGACTCATTAAGAAACATCCACCTGGATCCCATAACCTGTGGTATAAGGACCAAGGGATGCTAACCATGTGAGATCCTTCACCTGGATCCCACGGGTTGCAGCATAAATATGGGAGTGAGTGCTTGAAAATCATGGTGACTTCCTCAAGTGGGAAGGACTTCTCACTCCCTCTTGGGTCAAAGATGACCCCTTCATCAACAAAATCTTCCCAATAAAAATGGGGTTCAACCTCTTGGACTAGCCATGGTGCCTTTATATTTAAAGATGCAACATCCGGTTTCTCAGGCAGAGGCATGAACTCCATTGTTGACTGCTTTGAAATGTGAGGTGGCAAACAAGCAGAGAGGATCACTGGTGCTGTTTTGGCTTCTGTGCAATCTTCACTCTCAGCATTACCAAATTCATCACCTTCCAAATATGCAGAAATCTCAGCACAAACCACACAAGTGTTTCTCCCATCACAATCAACACATGCATAAGAGCCAATAGAATCATTTAATTCCAAAAGTTCCTCATCATCCTCAGGCATGGTGAAATAGATGTCCTCCAAATGCCTCTTCTTCTCAGTCTCTTGAGTCAAGGGTTCAATGGGAGGTGGTGCAACTATGTTCTCACAAACAGCTTCTTCACTTCTTAAGTTGATTGCTACCACTTCTTCATCTTCCTCATCCTCCATTATTGCATCATCTTCATCATCATCCATCATGTTCCCTTTTGATATTCCAGATAGTTGGTTAGAGATTTTCTCAATACGTACCCCGAAACTTCGAATGGTGTCTTCTTGATTTTTTAATTCTTCCATTGTTGTTACCATGAAGTTCTCCAAAATATCCTCTAAGTGAGACCGACTATCCGGAATAGGTTGCTCAAAATTGACTGCGAATTCAGATTTGAAGTCCTCCCAAGCAACTTCCAATGGTGATGGCTCATCATACCATTGAGATGGTTGTGGTTGATATGAAGGTGTGGAAGATTCCCAATGTTCCTCTTGATCAATCCAAGTATTGTTTGGAGGATTCCCCCACCATGGAGTGTAAGTGTTGGGAAATTGATTTCCCGGTTCAGAATAGGCTACCACTGGTGGAGGAGAGACAGTTGCCCTTGACAACTCATTATTCACTTGTTGGATGTTTATGGCTAATTGCAGCATATCTACCCGTAGCTGCAGCTCAGATATTTCCATTTCTGCATCAGATGGCTGATAATAATTGTAGTCCATGATCCTGTCAAATTAATTCCCACCTCACAGACAAATAAGCCCAAGATCAAAGAAACACAAATTCAAAAAAAAATATATATATATATACAAAACTAACTAAGAAGGATATCAACAATATATACAGAAAAATAAAATAAAAAAACGTCTAAATTAGTTATCTCATTTGTTACTACTGATATTGGCAAAGCCGATCCCCGGCAACGGCGCCAAAAACTTGATGCGTATTTTTAAGAATAAAGGCAAGTGCACCTCGTCGCAACCAAGTAATACGGTGGTAAGACCGGTTATCGTATCCACAGGGATCGGTTGCCAATTACCAATTCATAAACTCAACAACTATCTAGACTAAACTATGGTATGAAGGGAAAATAAAATAAAGAAATAAAATATTTTTGGTCTTTTGGGAATTTTATCGAACACTTGGAAGGCAAAAGAAATGCGGTTGAGATTGTCAGGGTTAGACTACACTAATCCTCCCTTAATTGCAATGAAATGGTTTCTAACACAAGTCCTAATTCAATAATGACAATCAAATCTTTTCTAAAATACTCAAGCCTAATGTCTTAGGTGCAATGAGCCTAAAACCCCAAATTAAACCCTAATGTCTTAGGTGGATTAACCTGAGATTTTGCATTAAGTCAAGACTTATAAGATTGCAAGCAGCCAACACCTATGTCTAGATTCTTGAACTACTTGGCATATGATTCATGAGCATGCCTTAACATCAATCTGTCAATTGTCTATCAAAGCAACATATCATTCCTATGGGTAGCTAAGCCAAGGAAAGCATTAAGCTCGTAATCACATACTCATAAAGAAATAGAGACTTGCATTAAAACAACCAAATCAAATACAAACAAGTTTAGAAAAGCTACATCTAACCCCAACAACAAGGGATTTAACTACTCATGAAAAATGAGAATACAAAAGAGAAGGAGAGAAGAGATGAAGAACACTCATAGAATAATCCTCCAATCTTCTTCCATTCCCAGAGCAAGGAAAACATCCCCTACTAGGGTTGGAACCCTAGTCCAGCCGCAGCCTCCAAGTCCCCAACTCTCCACCAAAAGCTCCAAACAAAAAAAACTCCCCAATTCTGCCCTAAAACAGCAACTTATACCAATCAGTTCTGCGGTCTCTCGCGAGGCGAATGTCTTCTCGCGAGGCGAATATTAAAATTTGCTGTTGCTGAGAAATGGGCTCTCGCGAGGCGAGAGTGGCTTCGCGTCGCGAGCCAGTAAAATGATTCTTCAATATGCCCGTGAGGAGCATCAGGGCCTGGGCGTGATAGCTTCTGGTTTCCAGACTCGCAAGGCGAGCCATGGTTCGCGGGGCGAACCAGAAAGATGACATTATGCTGGAACAGTCGGCTTCGGTCTCGAGGCGAATCCAGGTCTCGCGGGGCGAATCACTGCACTCTGCTTGGCTCAATTTCTTCTCTTTTAGGCTCTATTTCATCCAAGCTCCATCAAGGCTAATTCTGAGCATTTTTACATTGAATTCCTGCAAAACAACACCAAGAAACCGCTTCACCCGTTCCAAGGGAAAATCTAACTAAAATCAAATAAAGAATGCCTAATCTATATGAAAAATGCATGCAAAAGTGTACAGAAAACATGATGTAAAATCACACTATCACCGTTTAGCGACCGAATTAATATCGGTCACAAATGTAAATAAAATTTAACCGCTGCATTTAATTCGGTCGTCATTTCGATCGCTAAAAAGGCATAAAATTTCTGACTTTTAAGTTCCTTTATTTAGCGACTGAAATGGCGACCGATAACCCTGCTACGCTCTATTTCGGTCGCAATATTAATTAACTCTAATCAGTCTTTCATGTAGATCCTATAATCGGTCGCCATTTCGGTCGTCAAAAACAACCAAAAAATTCGGTCACTATTTTCGATCGCTAAACAACCTTTTTTTTTGTAGTATTTTGTATATCTTGAAATGATTGTAATAATTGTAATGATGACATGATGCTATGATAGTAATGATTGTTCTTAGATATTGAATAGTGATAAGACATGATGAGTCATGATGATATGGGGGGGAAATTCATAATACATGAGATAGTAGTGCCTAACCGAGATAATTTTTGTGATATGGTGACCTGAAACAGAGTTTGTGATCCAGTGTTGGGGCACTGGGGTTTGATTTCTCGGAGGGTGTTTCCGGGATTTCAAACTATCGGTAAGATCGTCCCATAGAGTATTTTATTATAGTCGCAGCTATAGTTCATGTGTTGCATGAGCAGCCTGACCGAGGGATCAGGATGTGCACCGAGGTGATTTGTGCAACTACAATGTCATTGCTTTGCATGGGCATCCTCCCTCCACGTACGAGGATGTGTGCCGAGGGCTCTAGAGACGGGGTATTGTGGATATCCGGATTTGTGGCCGAACGTGGTGATTCATACAACATTGCATTGTATCATGATGGAGGGTAGATGAAAAATCTTAGACGTGGATTGAGGATGGTTGTGTTATGTGTGTGTGTGTGTGTGTGCGTGTGTGTGTGTGTGTGTGTGTGTGTGTGTGCTATTATAGAATTAAATGTTACTAAACCTTTTCCACGTTTGGCTGCGGAGGAGTGGCTGGACCATCAGGACCACAAGATGCTAGTGAGGGTGGTAGTAGATGATAGCTTAGGTCAGTGTTATCTGCTTGGGTGTGTGTGAGGTTTTCATGTATTTTGAGATAGGACTGGGTGTGGAGAGTTGGTGAGGCATCTTTTCTTTTGTATTTTGATGTATTTTTGTTATATCACCAGTCTGTACATATTGGGATCCTACTGATGGGATTCCCTTCACAGTACTGTACCCAGGTTGTAATGTATATTGATGCATGTATGTATATGTATGTTTATATGTGTGTTTTATATAGTAAGTTTTAATTTCTCCATCGTTTTAATAACTGCTTAACACTAAATACACATTTAGGTTTTTAATAATTTCGGGTTTTCTTTAATGGGACGTCGGGGGGTCTCACTTGTCCTTGTATATGTAGATGATATTATCATCACTGGCAATGCTCTAGAGGCAATAAATGAGCTCATTCAGTCACTACACTCACAGTTCCCTCTTAAAGATCTTGGCAATCTCAACTTTTTCCTTGGCATTCAGGTTCAAGAAGCCTCACAGTGCAACCTCACCTTGACTCAGACAAAGTACATTGAAGATCTTCTACAAAAGGCCAACATGTCTAGTGCCAAACCTATGAGTACACCTATGGTCCCCAACACGAAGCTGACTGCTCAAGACACTGCAGATACTGAAAACACGAGCTTGTACAGATCTATTGTGGGTGGCCTACAATATGTAATTGTCACTCTCCCTGACATTGCCTATGATGTTAACCGAGTCTGCCAATTTATGCATGCACCCAAGGATTCTTACTGACAAGCTGTTAAGAGGATCCTTCGTTACCTAAGAGGCACTGCCACACATGGTCTACATTTCACCAAAACCACTGATCTGCGCCTCACAACATTTTGTGATGCTGATTGGGGCTCCGATATAGATGATAGAAAATCAACTACCGGGTACTGTGTGTATCTAGGCTCTAACTTGGTTTCTTGGTCCTCTAAGAAACAAGCTGTGGTCTCTCGCTCGAGTACTGAGGCAAAGTATCACAGTCTTGCTGCTGTCACAGTCGAACTTGCATGGTTACAAACTCTTCTCACTGAGTTGCACATTACATTACCATCTCCTCCCATAGTGTATTGTGACAACCTCAGTGCTGTACTACTTGCAGCAAATCCATTTTTGCACTCACGAACAAAACACTTTGAACTTGACTTGTACTTTGTAAGGGACAAAATCCAGAAACATGGGCTAGCTGTTCATCACATCCCTTCTGCTGAGTAAACTGTAGGCACCCTCACCAAGCCTCTTCCCACCTCTAGCTTCCAACTATGTCGAGCCAAACTCAGAGTTCGTGCTACTTCACACATGAGGTTGCAGGGGGTGTAAAGGGAAGTTAGTTAATGTTAGTTAATCTTTTGTTAATTAAGAATCAGTTAGATGCAGTTATGATGACAGCTAATGTTAGTTATCCCTAATTGTATCAAGCACTACTATAAATACTGAGTGCTAAGTGTAATATCATAAGAGATGAATATATGATTCATATCATCTTACAGAAGCATAGCTTTCTCTCACTTTCTATCTCTTTCTTTGACTTTCCCGCTGGCACTCCGATATCTTTAATATGGATACTAACAAAATAAAAATATAAAAAAGTCATAAGCAATGGAGAATATAGAGAAAGGATTAGCACATATAAATACGTGGAAGCCTATCAAAAAAAAAGTGGAAATGCTTTAAAATTCTATTTCAAATTCAGATTTTGCTTTTGACCAAATTTAGAGCTTTTTTTTTTTTTGAAGAATCAAATTTAGAGCTATATGAAGATAGTTTGATTCGATTCGGGTGTTGATAATAGGATAATTTTTATTTTCAGTAAATGAGAAAGTATGAATATAAGGAGACCAACCAGAGATTCTTAGTTTGTCAAAAAAAAAAATGGAGATTCTTAGACTTGGTGTTATATATATATATATATATATATATATATATATATATATATATATATATATATATGCAATTCTTAGACTTAGTTAGAATTTGTTTTTGAATATATGTTTTCATTATCATCCAATTGCATAAGTTTTGAATATAATTAAGGAGATCAACATATTGGGCTATGGTCTGATATATAGGTTTGAGAGATGTAAGCTAATACTAATAGTATTGTTTTTAGTGATATATGCAAAATGAAACAATTAGATTGAAAAAACATTATTAGTAGGAATCCCGTTTAGATGTCTCACGGTATTTGAGAGATAACTTTCTTAGTTATCCGATGGAAAGATTCTCGAAATAAAAAAAAAATTGTTTATGATTATATATCTTGTATCCACGTTACATTATACAGATACAAAATATTTTAAGAAGCAAAAAATATCCAAAACAAAACAAATATTTTAATTCTAAAAAAAATAAACATAACAAAAGAACTTATTATATATATTTTATAAGCAAAAATTGTATTATGGAGAACACAAGGGTACTCCAAACCCAAATTTATTCTATATTGTAATGTAATATCCACGTAACAAATACTAACTAAAAATTCAAACCTCAATTCTTGGCTCATGTATATAGAAAAATATTTATTGAGAAAACTCAATCCCTTAAATGGATCTCCATATTTCAAAGAATTAATCTCTAATTTTCGATAGGAGGTTACACAGGTCGGCCAAGAAAAATCCAAACCCCAAGCTCTGAATATGATGTACATTTTTTTTTTTTTGAATCATTGAATATGATGTACATAGTATCTGACTGGATCGTTAGGGGTCGTTAGTGGAATGGAATGTGTTTACGTGGCAGTTCCTTAACCTCGCATAACCAACTGGGCAACTTCAAGAATCAGGTGAGAGTGGCTCCTAAGTCCTAATACTGTAGCATAATGTGTGGCATAGGCGCAGTCCTCCAGGAGCGCGTACGAGATGCGCGATCGTTCAAGCCTCATTTTTTTTTTTGTTACCAAATAGTAGATAAAATATTATTATATAATATATATAGATATTAAATAAAAATTGATATTATTATTTTTTTATCAACAAAAATAATTATTTCAAAAAAATTATAATAGAGTGATAAAAAATAATATGATAAATATATATGTACATATTAGAATATCTTTTTAATTTACTATAATTTAAAATTTGATATACTTCTAGTTTATTTACTATTTAATCTTTCTTTTCTCTAATTCTCTCATTTTCTTGCTTTGATTGTATAATCTTGTTTTGATTTTTATTGAAAATGACTTTTTAAAGAATCTTAATTATAAGCGGATTATTAATGATTTGGTAGCAAAAAATACAAGAAAGATAATTTTCAAATGATTTTGAGGACATCATTTCCTTATTTCGTACATGACACCAAAAATCTACGTACAATACTGCAACTGCAAGTGTCAAGTGGACTCTCCTCTCTCTAACTCAGCCATACAGATACAGGACACAATCATACATCCCTTTTAATTTCCTCTATTTCCTTTTTGGTTTTCGTAATCACACAAGAGGTATGTTTCTTTGAGTTTTCATTTTTGCTTAATGCCTTGGCTAGTTTAGGACTTGTGTTTTAGATTCATGTACAAGATGCTTTTCATAAACAAGAGGTACCATCAATTTTACATAATTAAAAAAATAATGCCCTTTTGTGTGTGTGCGGAATTTATTAAATGGATGATCTTGTGCATGCTTTTGTTGCTTGAAATTCCGCATTCTGCAATGGTAGTGTATCTTCTGTATTCTATATTTCTATCAGTTGTTTCCTTTTATGTGATTATAGGGTGTGCATCACGTTCATTTCTGCCAATTAGAAAATTTAAAGTATAGTTATTGGTGTTATTATACTAATCTCGTTTCAGATTTTTGGTCTTGTGCTTATCAATATGTTACAAGAATTGGCTTTGAATAGGCTTAAGGACTTCAGTATAACCACTTCATTGCGCATATCTGTTTCCTACTCCTCCGGTCCTTGATATAAGAAACAAATGAATACTTTTTATTATTCAAAACATAAAAAACATGCATCAATTTTCATATATATTAAATGTTAACTTCCAATATTGTCCTTATTAATTACTATCATTAATTAATTATTGACCCTCAGAATATTAATTAAGATTAGAAATGGTGTTTTTTGAAATTTATATGATTATTAATTACAATTAACCCATTTCAATGTATTTTCTTGGTCTTTGAGTTTTAGGGTTTTGTTTCTTATATTAAGAAACGGAGGGAGTAATACCCAGCTATGAGAAGGTACAGTCCTACAAATTTAGATAAGTTTGTACCTGTTTTGCTGTGTTTGCTGAAAATTTGTGTGGATTTAAAACATTGTAAGTAGAAAGTAAACTCAAATCAATGTCTTAAAGTGCATGGGATTGTACTGATAACTTGATAATGCATTGTTTTGAACCCTACACTTTACATACGTGACAAGCTGAATTTGGGAAACAAAAGGTAATTTAAGGGACATTTTTATGTTATGACTGTAAATATCACGAGTTGATTGTTAGAAGAGCCAATATTATAAATATTTTATTTGGAAGGATCAAACTTTGTAAAATTATTTATTTGATGGATAATTTATGGCAAAGTGCCAAATTAAGTTGTACAAGTAATTGTAGTCTGTGATGCCAAGCTTCTCATTTTTGCACAAAGTCATTTGGAACCTTTTAGAGATGAAAAATCATTCAGGGGCATGCACCTAAGGACTTGAACTTTTTGGGATGATTGATCCTTGCCACTGCATTTGACAAGTAATAGCTTGTGAGTTGTGAGTTCATTGCATCCAACATGTTATCCTATGTATTTGATAATGCTGAACGCTAGGTGTATTTCCTCATAGTCTCTTACAAGTTTCGTTGGAGTTTTGAAATGTAGGTACTCTTTATTTACGAAAGAATTTTGCAACGTTCCTAATTAAAGTCAAATACTCAAATAAGAGTGTTAGAGAAAGGACTTAGACAAGTGTTTTGTTGAAGCAATTCAATTTTTATTTCAAGTATGACATAGAAGATTAATTTTGATTATGATAGCGTTTCATGGAAAAATGATTCAGGTGCAGGTGCAAATGCAGCTTGTAGAATAGTTATGGCATTTTCTACCACTGAGCCCCTATCTGAAATAGTTTGGTCTCCAAATAAAGGTTTGAGTCTTAATTGTGTTGATTCAAGCTTTGCTGATGAAAATATCTCTCTTTATCGAGATGTTGAACCAAGCAGTATGGTTCTTGCTCTGCTACAAAGCGTTACTGGTGGCATATCTACCACTGATGGACCAGTAGATGATGTTTTTGTAAAACCTATAGCAAAGAGTGATATCTCTTCCTCAGCTTCTCCCACCATACATCCAACAAGTGATTCGGATTCCATAATTCAAGACTTTGAAGCACATGAAGAACATGATACAGGTAAGACAACATCTCGTGGATCCTACAGAAGCAGTGAAATGCAGGTTTGCAGTACATCTTGGTTTGCAAATAAACCTTGCTTAAGGAGAAAAAATAAGTCCGCTATCCTAATTAGCTAAATAGTAAATTGGGACTTATCGGTGCAGGGTTTGTTTTCGATAGGTAAGAAGAGATGCAGCTTTCAACAACAGTTGCTAGTTGGGAGTAAAAGAGTCAAAAATCAAATTCAAGAAACTCCACATTCCAAATCCTATGTTCAACAGGAAAGCTCGTTCATGAACTTGATTTCGAACATGATGAAAGGATTCTCACAATCAACTAAGATGAAGGTAAGTCTTTGGCTCTTACCACTCACTGCAAATCCTGATCATCATCTTCTATGGCCCGTGATGTGCATAATTTATATAATTTTATACCTTTCAACTTAACATATTTGCTAAGTTTATGCTTATTTTTATTGATTTATTCTCATTATTTATTGATTTTATTTTACAGACTTATTTGGATAAACAATAATGAAAAAATACAAATTTTGGAAATAATAACTAGATTTTGAAATTTGAAGATAAAGTTGTTAAAGAGATTCTATCCAAATCTTAAATTTGAGCAAAATCCAAATTGATCTTGTTAGAAAATCAAAGAGCTCGAAACTTAGAATGTCTGTTATACTTAATTGCGAAAGAAAAAGAAAGTGACACACGGGAGAAGACGTGACTCAAGCACAAGAGTTGGGATTTTAATCGAGTTTGTTTGTCTCTTTTGTGTTTTTTCTTATGCCATGAGTAACTAAATTTTATCTTTACTAGCGAGAAGATGTAATTTGGCTATGGTTATATTTAACTTTGATTTATTTATTCTATGAATCTATGAACATTTTTCTTTGTTGATGTGGCTTTTGCCATGCTTAATGCTTTTGGGTGCTTGATCACCATTCAAATGTTGTGTTGGCTAATAGTGAGATACGGGTTTGCTTCTTGCAATTGTTACCACAAATGAAGTTAACCTAGGAATAGACAATTTGTGTGGTCTTCGCTTAAATTCCATAAAACTTCAATACTTCATAATATTTCTTTGTTACATTGACCTAAGGATATAAGCTTGTTAATAGGGTCTAGACAAGGTTGTTTCACCAAAGAACTGTATTATTACCAATTTAGGGCATTCGACCTTCAACAAGGAAATTAGGATTAAAATAATAAAATCAATGCTTTATTTTAGATTTTTTCTTTAATTTATCTTTGATTTTTACTATTGAAATTTATAATTTTGATCATTAAAACAATTCATTAGTTAACCCACTTAGTATAAATTTCAGGGAACCAAAAGTGTTAAACTCAATCGCAGTGGAGATGATACTCTACTCACTTTATATCATTTGTGTGATTCGGTACACTTGTCGAGAGCGTGTCAGCCTGATCAGAAACTTATCACATGCCATAAGAATCAAGATCCAGAGCCACAGAATACAGGCTCCAAATCCAATTTTCTGTCCACATATAGTCAAGCCTTGAAGAATGTTGGAACAAGAAAGTCTCATCTAGTAGCAGAGGCTTCTGAAGATTTTGAGCTAAGTAATGAGGTAGATGGAATAGATGTTACTCCTATAACCTGTTATGCAGAAAACAGCAGCCTTTACAAACAGTATTTTCAATCACATAAGTTTCAAGTATCTACGCCGAGATATGATGCTGGACCATCCTTGCAGCCTAAGATTAGACCTAGAAAATTTCTCAACAGTCATGAAAACAGGGGAAATGACTCAGTGGAGTGTAGAAATTGTTACCACTTGGGGCTTAGTAAGGAGAAAGGAGTGGCATTACATTCATCTTCAACCAGACACAATAAAAATAATAATGAGAATGTTGAGTGCTATGCACTATCTCAGAGAAAGGAAACAAATAATATATTTCTCAAAAGTGATAATCTGGAAGGTCTGTGGATAAGTAGATTTTTTCCAAAATCCACTCCCCCCTTGATGATTTGTGATCACCTTAATGAGATAGGTGGATCTCAACACCACTCCACTGATTTCTCAATGCTTCCCCATTCCCACAAAAACATTACTAATCTGCACAACTGCAAGATTGAAGAAACCAGAGAACAATCTTCTGATGACTTGTTGCTCACTGAGGCTAAAAATTACAGAATTGTATCAATAATGAGGCTTCAACTGGTTTTAAGGATGATAAGGGAAAGGATGATCATACATCAAAGCATAATTTTAACACCGTTACACCTTTCCCAGGACTCAGGGATTCAGAGGCAATGGCTTCCATGTTTGCGAGGAGATTAGGTGCCATCAGATATATGCCAACAAACAGAACAGATATTATACCACACAGGTAAACATGACTTGTTTAATTTATGAGGCTAGAGGTTAGCAGCTTGTGATTTGTCACAGATTTACTGGAAATAATCCAGAATCTCTTAATGAATATAAGTACGTATGTAGAACTGGAAGTGCTTCCTTGTCTATGCATTATTGTTGGAATACTCATGATTTCCTCTTTCTTTTCTTACTTGGTCCCTACTATGTTCTCTTCCATTTTCTCCTCTTCTTTGGTTTCTTTTTCTTCTTTCATAGAAAATTTGAGATTTAGGACATGACTCATCGTGCTTTCTCTTGAGTCTTTTTTCATGGACATGAAGAGAACTATTCCTTGATCTATAGACATGGTGTCTCATCTTTTGATTCTTCAATAACAAATATAACATAATGAAATTTTGAGGTCAAGGAACGAACATCTTTTCTATTACACGATCATCCTCCAATGATGTAGTGATGGGTAGGTGACCTCTTGAAAACTAGGAACATCAACACGAATAAATACCGCATCTGAAAATCACAATTGATACTAACTACATCAACTTCTAATTCAATGATCGTACCTTCACATTGAACGAGGACATGTAGAAATTAAAACTCAAAAGACTAATAACTCGGACTCGTTAAAATCTCAAGACTTTTTACTGGTTGTTTTCTTCTTATTGAGTAATGTACAAATGCCATATTTGATAGTTGGGAATGGTTTTCTTCCTGAGCTTTATTGCATGAACCATTAAATACTATTACTAAGAAACTAACACTTCATATTAAATTGTTTATGTGATTCTATAGCTAAAACATGAACTAAGTGATGGCAAAGGCAATAAAGGTAGTAAGGAAGATCCTTTCATTAGAATCTCTTAATTAAAAGAAGATTTTAGTCATTATCGAAATTTTGACTAAAGTGCTGTTGAGCGGATTCGAACCTGGCTCTATGAAGGAAGGGACACATCTGTTGGCCACTAGGCCAACTGATGTCTTGTGACAGTTAATGAACATTAATACTACTTATGTATGGAATTTGACCGTTTTTGAAACTTTTGAAGAGTTGTTTCCTTTCACCAAGTGACATGAGTTGGTCTATAAATAAAACCATCTGCATGCAGTAATTGACACGAAAAACTCAGAATCTCTCAACCATTCTTCACTCCAAATCACATTCTTTTCTCCCTTATGCGCAGAGAGAGTTAAGGAGACTATTGTTCTCAGAACCGCCATTGTCGATACGCTTGGTTTAGGGTGTGCAAACCAAACCAAGGTTCTCCATTGTATCCTGAAGGGGATTCGCCATTCTACACCTGTTGCATCCAATCTACGAGGAGAGATTGGTGGGGGCGAATCGAACCTAAAGTCTAGTGTCCTCACACGCCTTGGAGATTGCGCATTACCATTATTTTCTTCTTCTTTGTTGCAGATCCATACCCCATTTACTAACAATCTTTAGGTTCGATTTCTGTAATAATGGCTGCAACATTGAAGGAGATGACTTCTGAGTTTATGAAACTTGAGAGGTTCGAAGGCAGAAACTTTCATCGTTGGCAAAAGAAGATGCACTTCCTTCTTACAACATTGAAGGTGGCCTATGTGTTGAACACACCAAGACCAGAGGAAAGAGAAGATGAGACCATCAATGAGACTCGTGAGAGGAACAAGTGGGTTAATGATGACTACATTTGCATGGGGCATATTTTGAATGGCATGACCGACTCATTGTTCGATGTGTATCAAAATGCGGGATCCTCCAAAGAACTATGGGAGAAACTTGAGGCAAGATACATGATGGAGGACGCAACAAGTAAGAAATTTCTTGTTAGTCGTTTTAATAATTATAAAATGGTTGATGGTATGCCTATCATGGAACAAATGCATGAAATTGAACGTATTCTCAATAACTACAAACAACATAATATGCACATGGATGAAACCATCATTGTCTCCTCAATCATTGACAAACTTCCTCCTTCATGGAAAGACTTTAAAATAAGTCTTAAACATCGAAAAGATGACATTTCTCTTGAACAATTGGGTAATCACCTTCGTTTAGAAGAAGAGTATCGTAAACAAGATGATACTAAAGAACATTCTGTTCATGAGAAGGTGCATGTAGTAGAGGAAGGGAAATCTGGTAAGTCCTCTAAAAAGAGGAATCGGGATTTTGTAAAATCTCATGAAAACAACAATGAGAATGACTACAAGAAAAAGAAAAAGAAAAATGATTGTTTCTATTGTGGAAAACCGGGACATTTCAAGAGGAATTGTTGTCTCCTGAAAAAGGAAAAGGAGAAGGAATCTAGTGCAACAAAGGACAATCTTGTTGCGGTCATTTCCGAAATCAACATGATAGAAGATGTTGGATCATGGTGGATTGACTCCGGTGCAACTCGCCATGTGTGTAAGAACAAGGATCTCTTCAAGACAATTAATGAAGAAGATGGAACCGTTCTATATATGGGAAATGCATCAACTGTCCAAGTTAAAGGCAAAGGGACGGTGGAACTAGAATTCACTTCGGGAAAAGTAGTCACTCTTACAGATGTTTATTATGTACCAGATGTTAGGAAGAATTTAATTTCTGTACCGTTACTTAATAAGTACGGGTTCAAATGTGTATTTGAGGGAGACAAGTTTATCCTCTCTAAGGGAGGAATGTTTGTAGGAAAGGGATACCTTTGTGAGAATATGTTCAAACTCAATATTATTAATGATAATGGATTTATTTATGCTTATATTGTTGAGTCTTGTAATTTATGGCATTCTCGTTTAGGACATGTTAATTTTAGGAAAATGGATGAAATGATGAATTCATGTTTAATTCCTAAAACAAGTAGGATTTCGGATGCATGTACAACTTGTATGCTAACTAAGATAACTAGATTTCCTTTTCCTAGAGTTGAAAGAAGTTCTAAAGTGTTAGATTTAATTCATTCTGATGTATGTGATTTACATGGTTGGCCCACTATATGTGGTAAAAAATATTTTGTGACATTCATAGATGATTGTACTAGATATTGCTATGTATATTTAATGCATTCAAAGGATGAAGTGTTAGATAAATTTAAGATATTTAAAACATAAGTAGAACTTCAAAGTGAAACATTTATTAAATGTTTTAGGAGGGATAGAGGAGGAGAGTTCTATAACCCTAGTTACTTTGAGTCTACTGGAATAATTCACCAAACAACCGCACCTTATTCCCCACAACAAAACGGTATAGCTGAAAGGAAAAATAGAGTATTAGAAGAAATGGTAAATGCAATGTTATCATATTCTGGTCTAGCAAAGGGTTATTGGGGAGAAGCCTTGTTGACGGCTTGTTATATCTTGAATAGAGTTCCAAACGAAAGGAACAAAATAACCCCATATGAACTTTGGAAAAATAGAAAGCCCAACCTTGACTATTTCAAAGTTTGGGGTTGTAGGGCAATAGTAAAAGTTCATGAACCAAAAAGAAAGAAATTAGGTGAAAGGGGAATTGAATGTGTGTTCCTGGGCTATGCTAAAAATAGCAAAGCATATAGATTCATGGTTATAGAATCTAATGACTCATATCCTGTAAATACAGTAATTGAGTCTAGGGATGCTATCTTTCAAGAAGATAGGTTTAACTCAATTCCAAGTCACAAAAATGATGTTCATAGTAATGCACATAATCTAGAAACCAATGTATTTAATAATGATACTCTAGATAGTTCATAACTTAGAAGAAGTCAGAGAGCTAGGAAAGAGAAAACGTATGGACCAGAGTTTTTCATGTTCCTTGTTGAAGGAACAAGAGAGTCCATAGACAGTTATGGACCAATATGTTATAATACAGAAAGTGATCCAGAAACATTCGAAGAGGCAATAAAGTCTCAAGATGCCGCTTTCTGGAAGGAAGCTATACAAGAGGAAATAGACTCAATAATGGGGAATAAAACGTGGAAATTAGTAGACCTCCCACCTGGTTCCAAACCTATAGGTTGTAAATGGATTTTCAAAAGGAAAAATGAAGGTAGATGGAACCATAGATAAGTTTAAGGCAATACTAGTTGCTAAGGGATTTACACAAAAAGAGGGCATTGACTATTTTGATACATATGCACCTGTGGCAAGAATTTCCTCAATTAGAGTGTTATTGGCACTTGTATTCATCTATAAGTTTGTCATTCATCAAATGGATGTGAAAACAGCATTTCTTAATGGGGAGTTAGATGAAGAGGTGTATATGTCACAACCTGAAGGGTTTGTGGTTAATGGTCAAGAAAAGAAGGTGTGTAAATTGAATAAGGCATTGTATGGACTAAAACAAGCTCCTAAACAACGGCATCAAAAGTTTGATCAAGTTATGCTAGCTAATGGATATAAAATAAATGAATCTGACAAGTGTATTTATAGTAAATTCCATAATGGAAAAGGTGTTATGATTTGTTTATATGTTGATGATATGTTAATATTTTGTATTGATCTAGATGAGGTGGAAAAAACTAAGAGTTTCCTCTCTAGTAATTTTGATATGAAAGACTTAGGGGAAGCCGATGTGATACTAGGGATTAGAATAATAAGAGATGGTGAGAACATAGGTTTGTCACAATCTCACTATATAGAAAAGGTGTTAAAGAAATTTACTGAATTTGATTGTCAATCAGTTGTTACTCCCTTTGATCACAACACTAATTTAGTATCAAATAAAGGCTGTCCAGTAGCACAACTTGAATACTCAAAAGTAATTGGATGCTTAATGTATGCCATGACATGTACTAGACCAGACATTGCATATGCTGTAGGGAGACTAAGTAGGTATACAAGTAATCCAAGCAAAGACCATTGACATGCTATCCGAAGAGTTTTGAAATACTTGAAGGGGACAATGAATTATAGTTTGAACTATAATGGATATCCTTGATATTAGAAGGTTATACGGATGCCGGTTGGGTGACTTATACAGAAGATCATGCTTCAACAAGCGGTTGGGTCTTCACACTTGGTGGGGTGCTATTTCTTGGGGATCCAAGAAACAAACTTGCATTGCTGACTCCACCATGGCTGCATAATTCATAGCATTGGCAGCAGGAAGCAAAGAAGCTGAATGGCTTAGAAATTTGATGTATGAGATACCAATTTGGCCAAAGCCAATAGCACAAATATCCATACATTGTGATAGTCAATCAACACTATCAAAGGCATATAGCCAGGTTTATAATGGAAAGTCCAGGCACATTGGGCTAAGACATAGCTATGTAAAAGATTTGATTACAAATGGAGTAATATCCATAGTCTTTGTGAAAACAGAGAGGAATCTTGCAGATCCTTTGACGAAAGGACTGACAAGGGATATGGTGTTGAAAACATCATTAGGGATGGGACTCAAGCCCATATCTACATGATCACCAATGGTGGAAACCCGACTCACACTTGAGTAGCATCAAGTCTTGAGTTCAATGGGCCAAAGTACACTATGAGAGTGATTGCAAGTACTTGACAAATAGATACATCCCAAGGTTTAAAAATACTTGGAAACCATAAGGACAATAAAGAAAAGGGTGAGTTTTTGCTCTTAATGGACCTATAGCACATATGTGCTGAGGTGCCCAACTTATGGGGGTGCTTCTGGTAAAGTCCACCTATGTGAGAGTGAAGTGTGGCCGCTTCTTAGAGTTGGGCTTGACTCTGTAAGCTCTCATGAAAAGGATACACGACACAAGGCCTTATCAAATGTGTCACACTACCACGTCGTTCAATGGTACCGAGATTTCATGTGTAAGTCATGCACGCTTGTTCTAAGGAATATTTGGTTCAAAGCTTGTCTACCATTTTATTCAGGGATGAGTGAAACCCATGGTTTACTAAGCAAAGGTTCAAATCTCCAAGATACCTTTGTCTGAAAGCATGCGATTTCCGGAATAATGGGATTTGGATTTATTTTGAAAATGGTGGGGGATTGTGAGAAATTTTCAAAATTCTTAAACGGTTAAATCTAATTAATGGCGCCTAATTGTCACTAGTTGGTCGCGTAGCCTAGCGGTAGCGACTTCATTGGTTTGATGCCTTGGTCAGTGTTCGAATCATATGTCCCTCATTTTTGTTGAATATTATGACTGTTGTTTAACGTTCTGAAAAAATAAAATGATAAAGTGCTGTTGAGCGGATTCGAACCTGGCTCTGTGAGGGAAGGGACACATCTGTTGGCCACTAGGCCAACTGATGTCTTGTGACAGTTAATGAACGTTAATACTACTTATGTATGGAATTTGACCGTTTTTGAAACTTTTGAAGAGTTGTTTCCTTTCACCAAGTGACATGAGTTGGTCTATAAATAAAACCATCTGCATGCAGTAATTGACACGAAAAACTCAGAATCTCTCAACCATTCTTCACTCCAAATCACCTTCTTTTCTCCCTTATGCGCAGAGAGAGTTAAGGAGACTATTGTTTCAGAACCGCCATTGTCGATACGCTTGGTTTAGGGTGTGCAAACCAAACCAAGGTTCTCCATTGTATCCTGAAGGGGATTCGCCAGTCACACCTGTTGCATCCAATCTACGAGGAGAGATTGGTGGGGGCGAATCGAACCTAAAGCCTAGTGTCCTCACACGTCTTGGAGATTGCGTATTACCATTGTTTTCTTCTTCTTTGTTGCAGATCCATACCCCATTTACTAACATAGAACTTACACTGAAGGGGATGCTGGAACGATTGTGTGGAGTCCTGGCATTGGGTGCAGGTCCTTTAGGAAGTTTCCAGTGACTCAATATTTGGAATATCTTGTGTCATGTGAACAAAATTGTCAAGTCAAAAAAAGTCTTGCTAATCCATGAAACTGATGAAAGCAAATCCATAGTCAAGTCGTTTTTCTTTATATATGTAACCTTGCCCGGTTGGGACTCATCATGCTTTGATTAATCCAAGTCAACAATTACTTTATCAAGTATGTTTCGTGGAATGAAATCATGAATGCACCACAACAATAAAGATAGTCCTTGCTTTTTCTCTATAGCACCTGCCAATATTGTATCTTCTAAACTTTACCTAGCAACTAGCAAGTCAAGTGGTCCTTTTATTGTAAATCAATTATTATATAGCTATTTGTTTCCTTATGTGTAGAAATTAGTTAAGCATATAGTTATTTAATTTTTGTTTTTAACTCTACTCTAAATTCACTTTGTTCTCTGTCTCTTATACTGCAGGAAGACATCATCGATGGCGGTGCATCACCTCAGAAGTTGGTGCTGAGGTTCCAACTGAATATCTGATAGAAAAAATTCAAAATAAGATGCTGTTAGGTTTCTTGGAAAAATATTAGTTATTAAAAGCTTGAGTTTATATTCATTGTTTTGTGGACAAAATTTTGCTTTTCTTTCTTTTCTTATCCAATTAATTGTATATGAAAGGAAAGCTTAAAATTGAAGATGTTGCTCACCCACCCACCACGTTGCTCACCTTTGTATTTTCGTACCTTTTGTGTGAATAAGACACCTACATGTTTTAACAGCTTATTTTTTAATTGTTTGCACATCCACGTTTGGTATTAGCAGCCTTCATAGAGTACGCATGCTTATCACACTGACTCAGAAATAATATGATAATACACGAGAAAATGCTCCTGTCATAACTTTAAGAAGCAAAGACATTGGGTATGTCAATGTGGAATAGTTAAGGCAACAACTTTACCACTTGAAATTTGAAAAGAAAATTCTCTTTTCAGCCTGCCACCTTTGATTAGTTTACTCCAGAATTCTGGCAAATTAGAACTAATTATAACTGAAGAAAGCCTTACCCATTCATTTATCAACTATTTCGTTAACCATTTGGTACGCCTTCTTAACTAATATTTAAAATGTCATACCAGAATAATATTGGTGTGCAAGAATCTTTTACTCACTTTTTTTCTGTTGCCTTACAGAAAATGATTTTTTTTATATGTAAATGTTAGTGTTAATTTTAGTATTTCGTTAGTGAATGAAATTTAAACCCTCAACCTCCTTGTTACTCCACTCCTTAACTTTCATACCCTAGAACTCCTCTTACGAAAAATGGTTGAAACGTCAGAAAGAGATGCTAGCTAAAATTTGGCTAAAGATAGCGAATCCTTCCATTCGGATCACCTTATCTTACACTTCAGCAATGCCTGAAACAGCCAAATCTTGTTTGGGCCCTTAAAGCATCATTGATACGAAAATATACCAACATATTGTATTATCAAGGATGTGTATCTATCACCTAAAACAAGTTGCTTTATTATTATTGCATAAAAAATGACTCATTCAACTACGTCATTAGCTTTGCTCATGTCCAGCTTGATTGCTATGTCATAGCTCTTTCTACTAATTTTTCACCAATAGATATAATTTAATTTTTTTTAGTTTCTCAGGATATCCTCCGCGCGTAACTGCGGAGACTAATCCCTCGAGCCGAATAGGATCAAAAAGTCGACGAAGCTCTCCATCAAGAGTTTTAACGCTGCTGCATTCCCAGTGTCAGGATTCGAACTCAAGACCTTTGGTTAAGCTGTAAGAGATCCGTGTCATCTCATCCAAGTGTTCTTGGGTCCAATAGATATGTTTCTTTCTTACAAATATTTAACGGAAGGATGTTGTTCTGCTAAGTATGCCACAGATATCTAGGATCCAATACTTATTCTATCATGCATTTTCCCCAAAGGAGATTTCTATCCCACTTTATCATTTTCAACTTTTTGTTTGATAAATGAGAAGGTTTGCTTCTTTGACCTGTTCACTACATACAGTAGCTCCAAATTATTATCATGATCGTTAGCACCAAAAAAAAGTGGCAGATTTTTATAAATTCGTCTTTCCACTACTCTGTCACATTGATTTAAAATTTTGTAGTACTTTTTCCCCACCTCTTTATAGAAAAGAAGAGATGAGCAAACAATAATTGATGGAAGTGGATCTTCAACTTATTAAAAATGAAAGGAAAAAAAACTACAGTTCTTTTATCAAACTTGTGCTGTCGTTTTTCAATAAAAATGTAACATGCATAATAATTTTTATGAGTAAATTACACTTTATTGTGTGATCTGACTCATATACTTTATCCTAGGGTGTTCATATCCAAACCGATCCAAAAGAAAATCGAAAATCGATTAAAAAAATCGAAAACCGAATGAAACCGATGTTTATTGGATTTTTTTGGATATTGTTTTGTGAAAACCGCTTGGATCGGATCGGATTTTGGATCCCTTTTCTAAAACCGAATCAATCCAAACCAAACTGCATAAATAAATTTAATATTTCTTTATTCTATTTTTTGCACTATTAATTTTTTACTTATTGACTTTTTTCCTAATAATACTTACTAGTTATATTTGACGTAATTTTTAATTATTTCTAATATTCCAAACATAAATAAAAGATGTTTTGATAATAGATGATGATGATATTTATTTATTTTATACATATTTTATGAAATGTTTTTACATGAATGTATCAACAAGTATATATAGGTTTAAGATTTTGTTCAGTTTAGCTTGTAATTTTTATTCTTTGATCTAATATAAATATGTAATGATGTGTCGATAAAAATCGAATCAACCGAACCAATCCAAACCACATTTTATCGGATCAGATATTTTTAAGGAAGTTATCCAAACCGAACGGAACCACATACTCTTTTTACTTTTGGATCAAATATCTTTTACCTCAAAACCGATCCAAACCGAGTTGCGAACACCCTCACTTTATCCCCTATGCTTTCCATCTTAAAAAATTTCCCTAATAAAAACGAATTAGAGACGGAAATGATTTTGTAACTAAATAAAAAATTTAATTTTATAACATAAAGGGGACAGTGTTTTCGAGTCGACCCACACAAGATAAACTGTTAAATTTATAGCACAAGATGGCAAAACAGAACAAAATCACATGGAATAAAGTGTCAAATGATACGCACAGAGGGACAAAGGGTTTTTGAGATAAACCATTCGTTAACATGTTTATGTGTATGTTTTTTAATAATTACGAGAAAGAAATAGCAATATTGTTATATTTCTCGAGATATTATTGAATGTCAGTGTAAAAATTCATTACGCTAACAGTGCATAAAAAATTAAATTCTTTCATTAATAGGTTTATATGTTACATATATTAACACATTATACATTTATGGCTAAAATACAATTTTTTTTCTTTATCTATTAGTAAAAATTCATTTTGGTACTTTATCTTTTAAAAGATTCATTTTCGATTATTTATCTTTCAAACTTTACAGAAAATGGTCCGTTAATGATTCGTCGGAAATCCACTAGAATTTGACCATTTCGCTAGAATATGGGCATTTCTTCTCAAATCCCCCTTCATCTCATTTCTCCTAAAATTAAATTACACGTTATTCTCAAAACTCATTCCCCCTTATCTCATTTCTTTTGAAAACCCTCCCCTATGGAATTCGTCCCTCCTCCCCTATGTACTTGCTAGGGTTTGTGAGGGGATAAGAGAGAGTGTTGATGGAGGCTAGGGTTTGTAATAATATTGACCAATATCGACCTCTTCGACATAAAGAGATCCTGCCTTATTAGTGATTCCATGCACTCAGAATGCGCCAACCCTTATATCAAGCAACCCGCTACATCCTTAATGCCACCACTGTTTCCAGTTTCACCATTACCACTAGTAACAATGGTGGTGGTTGTGGCTTCCTCAACGCAAGTGCAAAATGAAGGAAACCCAGATGGGTTTCTTCTGCATGATGATGTTGAAATGGATAAAAATGGGAACTTGGTACCAAAGCACGTGGTATTGGAAAGGAGGGAGGGATGGGTCGCGGTTGTAGCCTTGAATAAGGAGGAAAGAGAGAGAATGACAATGCCTCCACCCTTCAAAGCGTTTGCCATTATTCTACTCTACTTCTCTCGTGTTGCCTGAATATTGATTGTTCCTTCCTACTTGTTTAGGGGAGTTAAGAGAGATAGCCAATAAATTGCAAGGAGCTATATCAATATTGTTTCACTAAAAATCAAAATTAGAAATTGCAGTGAGGGAAGGGACGAATTCCATAAGGAAGGTTTTTAGAAGAAATGAGATAAAGAGGGAATGAGTTTTGAGAGGAACGAGTGTGTAATTTGATTTTAAAATAAATGAGACGAAGGGGAAGATGTTATGAGAAGAAATATTTCAGATTTAAGCGGATATTCGACAGGTCATTAGCGGAATCTAATAACAATTTTGATAGAATGATTATTTTGAGTAACTTTAAAATATAAATGATCAAAATGAATCTTTTAAAAAATAAAGCAACAAAACAAATTTATAGCAATAGATAAAATGACTAGAAAGATATTTTAGCCTACTTTTATTGAATAACAACATCGCAACCATCGAAAAGAAGAAAAGTTGCATCTAAGTTTTATTCCCCTTGCAAAGCATTTGCTCTCTCTACCATTCAGCAAATATGTTCCCTTCCCAAGCTCGTTAATTGCTTAGAAAACTTCATTGTTGGTTTGTTTGTTTTTTTGAAAAATTTGATTATTGTTATATATTGTCATCGTAAAGATTTTTGACATTATCAATCAATCATGAATTGACAGGTTAAAAAAAAAAAGAATTACTCTTTTTCCTTATTTTGAATTCAATTTTATAACATAGTATAAGGAACAAATCATAAACGAATTATGTAATTTTAATTCAATAATTCTATTTATTTATACTTAGACAAACCTTTGACTCGCATCAACTTGATTAATACTAATTATCAAATTTATTTAATAAAGAATATTCTTTTGTTACAATGACCTTTATTTATTTATTTTGCAAACAGCTTGACAATAGAGGCTTTTTAAGTAAGACACACACCCTTTTCAAATTGGTGAGTAAGCATATATGGGTAGATTTTTAACTAGTTAAATAAATTGTGTAGTTGGATGATGAAGTTGATTGAAATAATGTGTGCGTAAGCTATGATGAATCCCATTGACAAATAGTGACTGCAGGAATGAAGCATGGTCAGAGTGCAGAGAATCTTTTTCTTATACATAGTTTATTTTTTTTTTTCCATTTTAATACCATCAAATATATTAAACAAAGAATAGAGCACATTGCACGTTTTCATCTATTTAAATCATTCCCACTACCAAAGAGGCCAATTACCTTTCACCACTGCAAAACGATATCTAATCCTCAGTCACCAACAAGATGCAGCTGCAAGGTCCGTCCCCTATCCTTTTCCCCCATCTCTATGCAGCTGTTTTCTGAATTTCTCTCCATTTGCAGCCTATAATTAAGTATATTTTAATGATTTTATCTTAGTTCATACATATATAATTAAGCATATGTTTATGACATATTATATATAAAAATTTACATTTTAACTGTTTAATTTGCAGATGATTTAGTTGGTAAAGTGATCGGGCTGACACATGTTGTGGCGGGATTAATTGCGGCGGCCACAGAATCACTTAAGCGGCAGCAGAATTCAAGGGTGTCTGGAGACCATAAGATCATAATTCCCGACCTACATAGAACTGAATCTGGTCGTGTTGGAAAGCTTGAAAAGTTCTCCCACTATGTTGGTAAGTTTTTTAATTAGTCATTCTCTAGTATAATTAGGCCTTGTGATATGAATTAGATGAATAGATGCACTGCCACGCATACTCGATCCATGACACCATAGCTAATTAGCTATGCTGCTAAAAGCAAGAAGACTTTTGCAATATGTTTGGATAAGAAGAAAGGACAGAAAAAGGGTCAAAATTATTGTTTGAAATATACCGAAAGAAGCATCTTTCCCCTCAAAGGCCCAAAATATTTGGTCAACGTTTGCAACTTGAAATCCAAGAATTCTACTTGGACTTTTCTTGGTGTTTCAAGATGAGCAATTATTCTACCTGTTTTTGCAGCAAGGCAAATGGGATTTCAAGATGCCAGCGAGGTTCCAGAGTTATGCAGATTGGCCCATGACTATTTGAGAAAAACCAAAGGGTGTGAGGAAAGCATTTATGAATATCTTGCCAATCAAAAGGACCCTGATTCTCTATACCGCAAATTGATTGATGAGTATGAGAGATGCATCCTCAGTTATTTCTCATTTCATTGGAACCAAGCTTCTGATGTCATTAGCCAGGTACATTATCTATTCATCCCTATTACTTTTTAACCACTTCTATATTTTTCTCATTCCATGGTATTATATTTAAAAATTAATATTCTAAATTCAGCATTTCTTGAACTACAATGTAAATTTTCTCGGGATGGCATGGATCCAAGGATTAAATCCATAATCACATGTTTAAGAGACCTAAACTTCTTTTCATTTGAACCAAACACATATTATTTAATAAATAAAAATTAAGTTAAAACTTAAATAGATGAGATTATAATTACATTTAATTATATTTCTAACTACTATTGCCTCAAACTTTAGGGTAAGTTTTGTTAGGAGATTAGGAAATGATGTCGCTCACTCTTTAATTCGAGTAGCATCATTAGCACCTAATCCCCACATTTATCATTTTGCCTCTCCATGTATTGACAGGTTGATTATTAATGATAACCAGTAATTTCTTTGCATAAAAAAACTACTAAATTTGACTATATTTACCAGTCCATCTTTGTACTATTTACTTTATTAAATCTATTATCAGTCCACGTTAACCTGACCTCAACCCACACATTTTTCTTTGAATTACTCGGTGCAACCCTTATCAATGTAATTGGGGATGGACTATATTAAGATAATAACAATAAATATTACTACATTATTTATTCGAGGTACTTTTTTCCGGCTGATAATAATCTTGTTTATTTGATTAGATCATTAGATTGATTATTAAGTCTTTATTGTCTGAATTATAGGTATTGAGTATTGAGTCCGAGCAGAAAATAAAGCTCAAGAACATTGTATTGGCAGCTACAAGGTGAACTTCTCTATTTGAATTACTTTAAAAAAAAAAATCAACTTCCTATTTTAATTAAGTAAATATAATTTAGTTTTCAAGATAAAATTTCACATCTATAATATGTAAGAAAATGATACATCATTGTGGAATTTCAAATTTACAGATCTAGAGAAAGTTATTAACATCTGTGTTTTTGGTAACAGGTAACTATGGTACTATATAATTCACTTAGGAGGACATATGAGATCGAGATATTATTATTATCACCATCATCATTATTGTTGTTTTTATTTGAAATTGAAAAATTGATGACTGACACCAAATTAGTTGAATTATGATGGGGCTATTGTGCAGAAAACAGAGGTTTGAGAGAGTAACCAAGAGTCTGAAGGTGCAAAGAGTATTCTCTACATTGGTGGAAGAGATGAAAGCAATAAAATTAAAAGGTGACTCACAATGTACGGACGTCATGGTCCCAATTGCCCATGGTGAGAGGAGTCCAGTACTGCTACTTATGGGTGGTGGCATGGGAGCTGGAAAAAGCACTGTTCTTAAAGACATTCTTGAAGAGTAATGATCTCCCTATCCCTACTCTTAGCAATGTAATTCTAGGGCAGCCAAATTTTTTAGAAGGGTCTAATATATTGTAAATGTCAATACATATTTTATTAAGTGTCTAAGTCCCACATTGATTGAGTATATGAGCCAAGAACCATTTATAATAACTTGGACATCCCTCCCTCTATGAGCTAGCTTTTAGAGTGGAGTTAGGCCCAATTATTCTAACATGGTATCAAAGCCTCCCACAATGCACAATCATTTTTTTTATGTAGTTAAATAATTTTAATATTTTACTCCTATAGATATATGACTAATTCATTTCATCTATCTTGTAATATAGTTGATCTCACATAAGATTTGAAGTGATTTTAACTTTGAAGAACTTCTTCCAGTAATAAAAATAATCATATCTATTGTCAATAATATTTTTTAAGTAATGCATGTATTTGTCATTAATGGTATAAAGTGATAGTGTAAGTGATCTAAACATGACTCAACTGACAATTATCATTCTTCAACTCAGATAGTTTTACAAAATTTATGTTAGTGCAAATGATACGAATGTGGAACCAAGATAAGAAAAGTGAGTAAAATATATGGATATATGGTTCTTCTTTTTGCACAAACTCTACAAACTAATGCTAGTTGTTATTACATTCACAATTCTAAATAGTTCTATAAATAAATTATTTCATCTAAGCCAATGAGCTTGTAGTCAATGTTTAAGTATGAGGGGAACTATATTCCAGCTTAGTTTGCAAATTTAAGTGGATTATTTATATGCTTAAAATGGGCAGATCATTTTGGTCAGGAGCAGCTTCAAAAGCTGTGGTCGTTGAGGCAGATGCTTTTAAGGAGAGTGATGTCATATATAGAGCCCTTAGTTCTAGGGGTCACCATGATGACATGCTCCAAACTGCTGAATTGGTATGCTTCTGTGTAAACACCTCCATGTTATTCTTTGTCCCTGTTCTTCTAAACTTGCCTATAGTTATCTTAAGCATGTGCCAAATGGTATAGAAATCCAAAAGCCTAAAACTAAAAACAAAAATTGTACATTAACATAAAGTTCCTTCTGTGGTTTAGCTATAACGAAATGGATGACATATTAGAATAAAAACCTTTGTAAGTCATTCTAAACTAATGATTGCATTAATTTTATCAAAATTTGAGCAGGTGCATCAATCTTCCACTGATGCTGCATCATCTCTGCTAGTGACAGCTCTAAATGAGGGGCGAGATGTGATCATGGATGGTACCTTATCATGGGAACCTTTTTTGATGCAGACTATTGCTATGGCAAGAAATGTTCACAAATTTAGGTACCGAATGGGGGTTGGGTATAAAGTAGCTGAAGATGGAACTGTTACTGAAAACTACTGGGAGCAAGTGAATGAGGCAGAAGAAGCACATCAACCAGAAAAGAATAGAAATGGAGAACCGCCACGAAATCGAAAGCCTTACAGAATAGAACTAGTTGGTGTAGTTTGTGATGGCTATCTTGCTGTTGTTAGAGGAATTAGGTATATATGCTTGTGGAATTAGCTAAAATACTACTTTGGTAATGGGTTTGTGGTTATATATGGCACAGTTAACATTTCTTATTGGAATTTTGACAGGAGAGCTATTATGACTGGGAGGGCAGTGAGGGTGAATTCACAATTGAAATCTCACAAAAGATTTGCTAATGCATTTCCAAGATATTGCAAACTTGTTGACAATGCCAGGCTCTATTGCACAAATTCTGTTGGTGGTCCAGCAAAGGTAAATACCAGCAATTTTTGCTCACTCTTGTTATGAGATGATTGATTTTACTCTTTACAATTTATTAGCATTAGTAGGTCAAGAGGGTAACTTTCTTGTAATGCAATACAGCTCATAGGGTGGAAGGATGGTGATAACAATCTACTATTGGACCCTGAAGATATCAATTGCTTGGAAAGGATAGGCAGTCTAAATGCTGAAGCTGATTCCATCTATGAACTTTACAAGGAACCCAGCTCTATAATGGGACCTGGTTCTGTTTGGAATGACATTATTCTGTCACCTTCAAGGCCAAGTGATCATAAAGAGTTAAGGGAATCCATTCAGAAAATAGAGAAATCTATTAGAAAAAGGTAACCAATAATGTTGCAGCCAAAACCAAGTATTTGACTAACTTGAAAGTTTGGAGATATCAAGTTTTGTGTTTATCTACTCATCCTATGATTTACAAAGAGAAGAGTCTGCAATGAAGTCCTCTTGGCATCAATACTGTAAACCAACTATATTTCACGGTTATTAAGGTTGCACATGTACAAATGTAGATCTTCATCTAGAGAAAAGTGTTTCATTGTTTCTCAGATGTATCATTCAATTGTATAAAACTTGGCGTTATAATTCAAATAAAATAGAGTAAGGACTCAAAATGGTCCTTTAAAAAAAGGGGGACAATTTTAGTCCTTTAAAAAAAAACTAATCATTTAGCCCTCAAAATTACAATGTGAGTCACGTTAGTCCTTATATCTTCTTTCATTTATGTTTGAGTTATGTTTCTTTCTACATAACTCTAATTCCTCTGGTTGGCACAATCCAATCTCCAGCATAGAAAATCATTAAAAAAACATTTTTCCCCCTTCAAAACGACACCGTTTTTGATAAGTGAGAGAGAAGGAAAAAAAAAGGCCAAGGCAATGTTGTTTGGCAATGGAGAGTTCATCTTCTTCACCCTTCTCCCGAGACTTTCCCAGATTCCGAGCTCGCTTTGACAATCGGCAGTGTCGTTGTGGAATGAGGAGGATGATTGGAAAAAACAAAAATCCATCCAATTTTTTTTAAGGATATTAAAAAGGAAAAAAAATAAATAGTTGCAGGCTTAAAAAAACACAATGTTACGGAGGCCATGTTTCATGAATTTGTAGCAATAACAGGTGGTTCTTTGGGTGCTCGGGTGCAAGTTGAGATTGAGGTTGCTAGCGATTGAGCTGCAAAAGTGATAAGAAAAGTGCTATTGGTGTAAGTGACGCCCACGGTTTAAATTGCGATTGCGGTCATTGCGGTCGTTGTGATGCGTAATGCGGTCGCTGCGGTGTGAAACGATTTGAAAAATTCACAAATTGAAAAGAAATCATTTTTTTTGTAATTCTTTATATATCTTTTATTAATGATGTTGCACAAATTTCTATTCATTTTTAATACATTGTATTATGTTTATGAATAATTTAAACTTAATTTAGTGAAAATAAATTATAAATAAAACTTTTAAGCATATATAAGTACAAAATTACAAAGAAGTAAGAAGGTCAGAAACTTAATAGTGCATAAATATATATGAATCACAAATAAAAAGATATTAGTGTCACATATAGGAATACATACACCCAACTGCAATTGTGATTCTAAAATAACGTCACATTATCACCACTTAGAGATACGCCTTCACTACAAAAAAAAGAAGAAGATAAAAAGTAAATAAATTAATAAATTTAAAATAATAATAATAATAATAATTAACAAATATATGAATCAAAGATAATAAAAATTGAACTTACATGATAATTGCTACCACATGGTGGAATGACGTGGTGGTTCATAACCTCTATTCTCACTTTGGCTATCATCTTGTGTAGCTCCTTGTCCAAAGACATAATCAAAAAATCCACCACTTGATTAATATATCGATATATATTTTATTTCTCTCTCAAATTTTCCCTATATTATTCACAAATCTTAATTAATTTCCCACCTAAAATTTTTGATTAAAAAAAAATTCCCCCCTAAAAAATTCCCCCCACCCAATTCGGTCCTCCCACTCCCACCCCACCCCACCCCAACCCACACACACGGCACACACACAGTGGAAAAGATAAGAGGTGGTCCACTTCACACTTCACAAGTTCACTCACTGACTTCTGACTATCTGAGTTCTGAGTTTTGATTTTGACCTTCCCAGTTCCCACAGTTCCCTCTTCCCTCTCTCTCGTGTCCTCACGTCCTCCTCACCATTTCTTCTCCACACTTCCACTCTTCTTCCACTTCTTCGGTCTTCCGTCTTCCTCCCCTCTCTCGTCTCGTCCCTCTCTCGTTTCGTCCCTCACGGTCTCAAGCAGTCAAGCTCAACTCTCACGTCTCAGTCTCTCAGACTCTCACTCACTCTCACGTCTCAGTCTCTCACACTCTCACGGTCTCACCTCTTCAGGCTCTTCTTCTTCAGTTCTTCCCCTCCTCTGTTTCTTTTTTTTTTTCTTCTTTTTCTGCAACCCTAGTCCCTAGCTGCATGGATCTGGAACCTGGATCTGCAACCCTCTCACTCACTCTCACAGACAGTCACCACTCACCCCTCCCCAGCCGTGACCCACGGTTTCGGGCCTCCACCTCACGGCCCTCCTCAGTCACGGACTCACGGTCACGGTCTCAAGGACTCACCCACTGAACCCCACACCCGGAGGACGACGGCAGAGCAAAGGAGGAAATGAAGATCTTACCTGAGCAGATGCAGATCCACTGGAGGAGTGTGAGACTGAGGAATGATGAAGAGGTTATACGAGTGAAGTGAAGCAGATGAAAGAATGAGACAGAGTCTGAGTGAAGTGAAGTGAACTAGAAGCATAAAGCAAAAGGAGATAAAGGCAAAAGCATTTGATCTGAAAAGAAGCAGGTTAGGAGAATATAATCTGTACAAATATATTTTGAATTGATTTTGTCTGATTCTGATTCTGAGAATTTGGTTCCATTGAACGAACTGTTTTGGCCTTTTTCGTTTTGGCTCTGTTTGCTTTTGGCTCTGTTTTTCCTTTTGGCTCTGCTCTGTTTTTCTTTTGGCTCTGTTTGCTTTTGGCTCTGTTTGGAACCCGTTGTGGCTGATGCGGCCGTTACGGCGTTACGTTGCGGCCGTTACGCCGTTACGTTGCGGCCGTAACGGGTGATTTGGATTTCCACCGCAATTGCGGCTTGATGCCGTTGCGGTGCGGTCCGCAACCGCAATATTGCGGCCGCATTAGCGGTTGCGGACCGCATTTTGAAACCCTAGTGACGCCACCACCAACCTTACTCCACCGTAAACCCTAAACCCTCAAATCTAAAGCCTATACAATATTCTTCAACCCCATTCCACGGTAAATCCTAAACCCCCAAATCCAAGAACCCATTTCTTGCTTCGTTGTTTCCCAAGAAATCATCTGTTTGTAAAAATCGCAAAAATCGAATCGAAAAACAGAAAATCGAACAAATCGAAAACCAAAAAATCGAAAACTGAAAAAACCACAATTTTTTATTAAATTGGATCGGATTTTGGATCCTATAGTGAAATCTAATCCAATCCAATCCAAACCGATCTATTATATACATATATTATTATTTTTGAAATTATAGTATTACTCATTCTTAAACATTATTCTTCATACTTTTATGTTCCTCATTCTCTTTAATATTTTTGTTGGAATGACATATATAAGACTATTTAGAATAAATATTAATGTCTTGAAGTTATATTTTATTAAAAGTTTTGATGCATAGCATATATATATTTGATTGAGTAATCATGAAAAATAGGAAAACAATTAAGTAAATTTGAAAAATAATTAGCCACAATTTATTTGTAGCCGATTCAAGGAAAAAATAGGATAAGTGGGAGTAGGTATAGAGAATTAATATAAAAGAACGTGTTAAAAAATATCAATAATTTTTTTCTTCACAAACTCCCAAATTAAAACAAAGATTATCTTTTATCCACTATTAAATAAATAGAAATGACACTTGACATTAGGAAAAAAAATAAAGTAGGACAAAAACGGAATTATCCAATCCAATCCAAACCGCATTTGATTGTATTGGATCGGATCGGTTTTTTTTAAGGAAGCAAACCGATCCAGTCCAAACCGCACGATGTTTTCATCATTGAATCGGATGACATTTTAGCTCAAAACCGATCCAATCCAATCCGCGAACACCCCTACTAGACAATTTAGACTCAAGCTTTCCAACTTGCTCAATTTAATTTCATTTTTTTTTGGATTTTTTTTAAATGGGCTCTGATACCATATTAGTATTTAAGATTGACCCAATTAAGGGAATGAGCTGATTTGTATATTAAGTATGTAGTCATTTTATTATCCAAAAAATCTAGACAATTTAGACTCAAGCTTCCCAACTTATATATATTATAACCTTCTTTCCCATATGAAACTTTATTCTCCAATATCCCAAAAAACTAGTTATGACCCAAATTAATCCTTAGTTACAAAGCTCACCCAAGTAGGATGGGTGTGCTCTTGCAGATGCACTTATGCTTCTAGATGCAACTGTACTTGATCTATGAAGATGCAAATCAATTTGGTAACATAATAAAAAAATTACCAAAAACCAAAAATAGTGCCATTGGTGTAAATAAGCGGTGCCACAACCACTTATTTTTTTGTTTTTTTAAAAAAAAACACATAAACTTGTTAGAGTGTGATCCCCCATGAATGAATTAAGGCCCAACAAGTTCTGCAAATGATTTAATGAAAAAAAAAGTAAAACAACGAAAATCTAAAAAGTGTGGAGTTTTTGGACCTTCGTCGAATTTATAAACGTGGGTCACGTTAGTCTTTATATCATCTTTACTATGTTTGTTTGATTTAATGTTTGATTTAATGTTTCTTTCTACGTGGCACGTTAACTTCCTTAGTTGGCACAACATGATCTCTAGAGTAGAAAATCATAATAAAATAAGTTATGCTTCAAAATGACACCCTTTGGATAAGTGAGAGAAAGAAGGGGGGAAAACGGCCAAGGCAATGTCATTTGACAATGGCGTGTTCATCTTCTCCATCCTTCTCTCAAAACTTTCCCATATTTCAAGCTTGCTTTCACAACCAACAGGGTCGTTGTGACATGAGGTGATAAGAAAAAAAAAAACCAAAATCTATCCAAAATTTATTTGAAGGATATTAAAAAGAAGAAAAAACATAGTTATGGGATTTAAAAAATAAAATGTTGCAGAGGTCATGGATGTGTGTTATGTACACCCAAAAATAAAACATCCTTGCTCCAAAAATGAGAGCTTTCATCCGTTTTGCATGAATCTGTAGAATAAAAGGTGATTCTTTGGATGCTTAAATGTAAGTTGAGATTGAGGTTGCTAGCGATTAAGCAGCAAAAGTGACAAGAATAGTGTCTTTGGTGTAAGTGGCGCCACAACCAACCTCACCCCACCGTAAATACTAAACCTCAAGTCTAAAACCTGTGTAATACTTCTTCAACCTTATTCCACCGTGAACCCTAAACCCCCAAATCCAAGAACTCATTTCTTGCTTCATTGTTACCCCAAGAAAATCATGCATTTCGTCCTTCCATTTAGTTCCAAAATTAGATCATAATAAAATAACTAGTGACCCAATTTAGTCCAAAAAAATTAATTATGACCCAAATTAGTCAATGGTTACAGAGCTCACCGAGAACTGTTTGGAAAAGTTGGATTTTTTTTCGTTTCAGTTGTTTTATCCACAACAAGTTGTTTTCAAAATAATCTTGTTTGACATCTTGCTTAAATTTTTTTAAATAAATTTTTTGGAGAAAAAAAATTGTTTTATGCTATCTAGTTTGTTGTAGCTTAAGATTGTTGTGATTTGATTATTTTTCATTCTCAAAACTCTCTTTCATGTTTATCACTACAAAACTAACTTCTAAACAAATATTATTAAATTATACAAATAACTTCATTCCCTTTTCATAATTTACTATATAAAAGTAATTTTTTTGCACCACCCAAACGAAATAGATTATCTTAAAATCGTTTTTCAGCAAATAGACCCAAGCAAATACAGACTCTGATTATAATCGATTATCACAATAATCGATTATACAAAATCGATTACCAGCATCATCTTTTTTTTTCCAGCTTTCCCGAACACACTCCAAGTAGGTTGGGTGTGCAGTTACAGATGCACTTCTACATCCATATGCACTTGCATTTGGTACATAAAGATGCAAATCAATTTGAAAATCATAATCAAATTATTACCAAAATCTAATAACATACAGAGTGCCATTGGTATAAATAGGATTTGGATTCTCTCATGTTTTGTTAAAGTTCATGGCAGAAGAATCAGAAAAGGAGAAACGGGAAAGAAGATGAAGAAATGCATTGTGCATTCTTGCCATTGATTAACTGAATGATTACAAAAATGAATCAATGAATGAAAACTATCAGCTACTAGCTACTTATAGCATCTAACTAACAAACTGTTCTTTAACAGAAATCTAACTAACTTTTTAATTACAACATAACAAACTATTAAATATAGCATGTGTCTAAATAAAGGGCTCCAACACCCCCTCCCCCCCCCCCCCAAGCTGGACTGTGAATACTGAACATTCCAAGCTTGGAGTACAAGTTTTTGAAAGAACCTGAGGCTAGGGGTTTGGTCAATATATCTGCAATTTGCTGCTGTGATTGAATAGGCAGTAAGTGCAGAAGTCCTTCTTGAATTCTATCTCTTACTAGATGGCAATCCATTTCTATATGTTTGGTTCTTTTGTGGAACACTAGATTGAGGGTGATGTGTCTTGCAGCTTGATTGTCACAATAAATGATCAATGGGGCAGAATGTGGGAATTGTAAGTCATTCAACAAGTAGAGCAACCACTGGGCTTCACAAGTAGCTTGAGCCAGTGCCCTGTATTCGACCTCAGAAGAGGACCTTGAAACTGTTGGTTGCTTTTTACTTTTCCAGGATATTAGGGAGGATCCAAGGAAAAAACAGAACCCTGTGATTGATCTCCGAGTGTCCAAGCATGAACCCCAATCCGAGTCACTGAATCCTTTTAGTGTGCAATCATTGTCAGCAGAGAAAAATAAGCCTTCAGCAGGAGAACCTTTGATGTATCGAAGGACTCTCAAGGCAGCCTGATAGTGTAGTGATGTAGGACAATCTAGGAATTGACTTAACTGACCTACAAAACATATATCAGGCCTTGTATGTGTGAGATATAAGAGCCTACCAACCAATCTCCTATAGACTGTGACATTGGGCAAAGGATCTCCTGACCTTTTCTGTAGCTTAAGAGTACTATCCATAAGTGTGCTACTTGGTTTGGCACCAAGTAATCATGAATCATTGAGTAAGTCTAGAGCATATTTTCTTTGATTAACAGTGATTCCTTTATTGGATCGAGCAACCTCAAATCCAATAAAAAACTTCAACTTCCCCAAATCTTTGATGTTGAATCTGTCATCTAAGTATTGTTTAACCTGAGTAATTTCTGAAATGTCATCACCAGCCATCACAAGATCATCAACATACACCAGGATGGCTGTGAAACCCGAGGAACATCTCTTAGTAAATAAGCTATAATCAGATTTGGACTGACAGTAACCATAAATAATGAGGGATTCAGTGAGTTTGGCATTCCACTGCTTGTTTTAAGCCATACAAAGACTTGTCCAGCTTGCATACAAGAGATGAATCATGGACTTGGAGTCCTTGTGGCAGCTCCATGAATACCTCCTCATGTAAATCTCCATGGAGGAAAGCTGTGTTGACATCAAGTTGTTCAAGATGCCACTTGTTTGCAGTTGCTAATGAGAGAAGAACTCTGACAGTAGTCATTTTGACCACTGGGCTGAAAGTTTCTAGATAATCAATCCCCGCAGTTTGCGTATAGCCCTTTGCAACCAAACGAGCCTTGTGCCTCTCTATGGTGCCATCTGCTTTTTGTTTTGTTTTAAAAACCCACTTGCAACCGATAGTACTTTTTCCAGGTGGCAATTTGGTCAATGTCCATGTGTGGTTTTTCTCAAGTGCAGTCAGTTCTGAGTTAGTAGCATCTTGCCAATGTGCATGCTTCATGGCTTCTTGAAAATTCTTAGGCTCAGTAATAGCAAACAAAGCAAGTGAATATTGTCTGTATTGATCTGACAGGTGATGATAGGATATGAAATTGGATATGGGGTATTTACTGTTAGTGTTAGGAGGTGTAATTTTGGTGGCAAGGCTCCAATGGTAACCATTGAGGTAAGATGGTCTTCTTCTGTTTCTAGTGGAAACTCTAGTAGGGTGAATTTGGTTTGGTTGATCAACAATTTCTGGTTCAAACTGAGGTTGAATATGAGGTTCGGGTTGAGGTTGTTGATTTGGAGATTGAGGTTGAGGTTCAGTAATGTGGTTAGGCTTTTGTGGTGTAGGTTCTAAATCAAACAGGTTTAGCTGAGTATATGAGGGCAAGATAGGAGGTGACTGAGGAACATGTGAGGGTGTAACACAGTTGATAAAAGGATAGTTAGACTCATAGAACTGCACATTTCTGGAGATGAATATCTCCCTTGTTTTCAGATCATAAAGCAAGCATCCTTTGATTCCATTTCTATAGCCCAAAAAAACACATTTTCTGGCCCTGTTGTCTAGCTTCTTTCTGTTTGCACTGATTGTGCTTGCATAACTGAGGCATCCAAAAGACCTTATATGTGACAAGGCAGGAAGCTTCCCATACAAGACTTCATAAGGTGATACATTGTTGAGAAAACTTGAAGGAATTCTGTTGATCAAGAAAACTCCATGTGCAACAGCATAGTTCCAAAAAGTTTTGGGGAGTCCTGCTTGAAACATAAGGGCCCTTGTCATTGCAACTATGTGCTAATGCTTTCTCTCAGCAATGCCATTTTGCTGAGGTGTTTCCACACAAGAACATTGGTGCATAATGCCATTTGCTGCAAGAAACTCCTGCAGATTTTTGTTGACAAATTCAGTTCCATTATTGGTCCTAATTGCTTTAATCTTGGCTTCAAATTGATTACGAGCCATAGCAATAAAGGACTTTATTAAGTCTCCAGTATCTGATTTATGTTTCATGAAATGGATCCAGGTATGCCTAGACTTGTCATCAACAACTGTTAGAAAATACCTGTGACCATATATAGATGGCCAAGAAAAGGGTCCCCATACATCCATGTGTACCAAGTCAAAACAGTTATCAGTATTTGAAATACTATCAGGAAATAGTAGTCTCTTTTTCCTAGAGAAATGACACACATCACACTGTTTATGAGGACTAATGGCTGTAATGAAAGAATAAGATTTGTGTAAAATTGACATTTTATTATGTGATAAAGCCTAGTCTAGTATGCCACACACTTGAGTAAGAAGAATGAACATTATTGACAACATTGTTAAGCAAAGGAATAACAGGAATAATAACATCTTTATGAGATAAAGGAACTCTATGAGTGAATAGAACATATAGTCCTCCCTTAGGCTCAGATGCCAATCATCTTCGATGAGATGGCATCCTGCATTAGGCATGCAGACCGAGTGAAAATGAGTTTGCAATTCAGTGAACTAACAAGCTTTGACACAGAGATCAAGTTGAAACTAAAAGAAGGTATGTAGAGTACATCATTTAAGAATAGACTTTCAGAAAGGAAAATGGTTCCGGCAAACTGAGTTAAGATTTTGGTACCATTTGGCAATTTGACCATTACAGGTCTGATTCTCCTATAAAATTGAAATTGAGACAAGGTGTGACAGATGTGATTTGTGGCACCTGTATCAAGGATCCAACTAGAACACTTAACATCACTAGAAGCAGTGCATATTATACCTGATGCACGATGATTCGAGGAAGTAGGCATTGTGGCTAACTGATTCACTGTTTTGGACTTGTCACCATGTTCCAGCATAGCCAAAATTGCTTTGTGCTGTTCAAGGGTAAATCCCATAGGCATTGGTGTTTTATCTTCTCTGTATGATCTAACATGTGATCTCACAGAGACTATACTCGATGAACCATCATCACTACCACTATCCTCCACTGCACAATTAATCTTTCCCTTTATGTAATTGGGGGGGTGGGGGGAATCCATGATTTTTGTAGCATGTATCAACGGTGTGGCCAGTCCTATTGCAGTAAGAACAAACTCTTCTAATTTTGCCATTTTTGTTTCTGCAACCACCTTTATCCTTTCCTTTGTATCGTATATCCACAACATTAGAGATAACCCTAGGTTCATCAAGAACACAATTCATCTGCCTTTCTTGCTAAATCAACAAAGAAAAAGCTTGATCTATGGGAGGAAGAGGCTGCATCAACATTATTTGGGACCTTACAGCAGCATACTGTTCATTGAGCCCCTTCAAGAATCGTATTACATAATCATTATCTATAGCCTTGAATAGTTCGGATTAGGTGACAATTGCATGCAACTTGACACAAACAAGGTGTAATTGGTCTAAAATTTTCCAATTCTTGCCACAAAATCATCAATTCAGTGTAAAAATCTGTGATTGAAAGATCACCTTGTTTGAGAGCATAGACTTGCTCTTGCAGATGTGCAATTCTGAAGACATCACCTTGATAAAACATTTTCTTGAGATCACACCAAACCGCATGTGCTGTGTTCATCCATTGACCACTCCTTGCAATCGAAGGATCTAGAGCATTCCTGATCCAAGAAAGAATCGTGATGTTGCACTTATCCCAAGCTCCATACAGTGGATCATTCAATTCGGGTTTCAGAATCGTTCTATCAACAAATCGCATCTTGTTCTTTAATCTCAATGCCAAGGACATCGCTATTGACCACTCATGATAATTGTTCTTTGTCAATTGTGTGGAAACCAGAATAGCTCCAGCACTATCACTTGCATGAAGAAAATAGGGATTCTCATAAGGATTGTTAACCTCAAGATTCGCCATGATAGTCAAGAACAATTAATCGAGGGAGAAGAAAAGTGGACAAAGAAACAAGGAGCTATGTGAAACGAAAAAAAAAAATAGAATAGAAGAATCAGAGGCACAGCAGAGCTCCAATTAATAGAGCTCTGATACCATGTTAAAGTTCATGGCAGCAGAATCAGAAGAGGAGAAACAGGGAAGAAGATGAAGAAATGCATTATGCATTCTTGCCATTGATTAACTGAATGAAAAACTGAATGATTACAAAAATGAATCAATGAATGAAAACTATCAGCTACTAGTTACTTATATCATCTAACTAACAAACTGCTCTTTAATAGAAATCTAACTAACTTTTTAATTACAGCATAACAAACTATTAAATATAGCATGTGTCTAAATAAATGGCTCCAACATGTTTACATAAAACAGGAATTTATCGTGCTGGAAAGAGAAAGAAACAAAATTTGAAAATTGTAATTAATGAGACCTACAACCAATCATGATGGATCCATGTATATTAAAAGATATGTTTATATCTCTCTAACAAGATCACCATGTCACGAGAGAGAATCCAATTTAGTATAAATAAGTGATGCCACAACCATCCCTTCTTTTTTTCTTCTTTTGTTGTTAGTGTTTGTTTAGCATATCAAAGTTCTTAATTTCGATTTTGCCTTGCTTAATACTTTTTTGTTTCAATAACGCTAATTTGACATAGATTTTTTGACATCAATACAGTGACACCATATGTGCCGCACTGTGCGGCACTGTAGCGAGTCCTTTTTTTAAAAAAAAATTAAAATTTAATTTTTTTTATAAATAATTTTTTTGATTAAATATGTGTAAATATCTGGTGAATCGGGTACAAATATCTGGTGAATTCAGTTCATTATCTGGTGAATGAGTTTTTTGAGAAATAATTTTTTTGATTAAGTATGTGCAAATATATGGTGAATCCGGTATAAATATCTGGTGAATTCAGTTCATTATCTGGTGAATAGGTTTTTTTTGAGAAATAAATTTTGTGGTTAAGTATGTGCAAATATATGGTGAATCAGGTATAAATATCTGGTGAATTCAGTTCATTATCTGATGAATGTATTTTTTTTTATGAATAAATTTTTTTTTGTTAAGTATGTGTAAATATCTGGTGAATGAGTTTTTTTGAGAAATAATTTTTTTGGTTAAGTATGTGTAAATATCTGGTGAATCAGGTATAAATATCTGGTGAATTCAGTTCATTATCTGGTGAATAGGTTTTTTGGTTAAGTATGTACAAATATCTGGTGAATCATGTACAAATATCTGATAAATTCAGTTTATTATCTGATGAATGAGTTTTTTTAGAAATAAAATTTTTATTTTTTTAAAAAAGTTAAAATTTAAAAAAAAAGTGCTACTCTTTTTGTTTTAAAAAAACACAAGCTTGTTGAGGGTGCGACCAGTAAAATATAAAAAAACAGAGTTTTTGGACACTCCTCAAAAATACGCTTTCGCAACACTACAACGGCACTCTCGCAGGTACACCCACGTCTTTTCGGTGTATGTGTGTTTTCTGATTCACTCTCTCAAGTGTACTCATCATGTTGGATGTTACAAATTTAGGGTTTTTAACAGTGAATGGTCATAACACAATTTAGGACTTTTTATTTGTCGATTTTGTTAAACGTTTTGTTCTCTACATTTTTAGTTGTATTTGGTTGTGGGTACATTTAAGTATTTGGTGGTATTTGTTCATATACTTGAGAAACTTAGGTATTTGAACACTCTCTAGTTACAAGTTAACACCTTTGTGAAGTATATGATAAGGATTTTGTGTTTCAAATTTGTATGATAGATTTATATAGTTCGAAAGGCATGAAGTAGAAAAGTTTTGTATCTATTATTCACATTTTATGTAGTTAGTAGGAAGTAGGAACACATGCATCTTTATTTGATAAGTTCTGAACTACAAAAGCTTACATGCAAATCTGTATTTGAATGGTTTGTAGTGTTATAGCTCTATGATTCCCTATCAAAATAGTATCCTAGGAACAAAATCAATTTTGATATCTATCATTTTAATTATTCACATTTACTGTAAACAGAATAATTTGAATAATACTTGCACCTTTGAATTTGATGTGATTGGAATTATATATACTGGCATTCTAATATTGTTTTATGCTATGGCAGAAGCTAGGAAGAGGAAACCAATATAACAATGTTTCTCAAAGTTCAGCTGTCCTGGAATGTCATAATTGCTGCAGAGAACTTGCAACCAGAAAGTCTGATGCTTCAACGGGCAATCATCGTCCGCCTTCTGAGTGACTTTGCCATGAAGAAAGCAACCAAGGATTTAGGATACTATCTTGGAGTAACGACATTGGAGAAATTAGGGGAAGGGAAAGTCAGACTGCATACTGGGGATGTTCTCTTTCCTGTTGTTTTTAATGCCATTACCTTCAAGATTTTTAAGGGTGAGATATTAGAGGGTGTTGTCCACAAGGTTTTGAAGCACGGGATTTTCATGAGATGTGGTCCAATTGAGAATGTCTATCTCTCGAATTTGAAGATGCCTGATTACAGTTATGTTGCTGGTGAAAATCCATGCTTCCTGAATGGTAAAATGTCAAAGATTGGGAAAGATGTCGTGGTTCGCTTTGTTGTGATTGGTACAAAGTGGATGGAGGCGGAGAGGGAATTTCAGGCATTGGTTAGTTTGGAAGGCGATTATCTTGGGCCAATTTTATCTCCTGACATGTAGCTACATTTTCTTGTAGGTTGTTCATTACTTTGTTATTGTCTGAGAATAGCACATTTGTGCTCTACTGCTCTGTATATATCTACTGTTCCTTCTCTTTGTTGGTCTTTCTTAACCAGTTAAGCACTGTTGTTAATTTTCTTGATTTCTTTGTTGAATGGCCTCTTCTCAGTTCTCTGGAGCACCTTACAGGTGCCTTTTTCTTGGTATATGATATCATCTTTATAAAGCTTGCAATTCATACACTTTTGATCTGCATGGTACACAAACAGCTCTAGTACCTTGTCTTAAGCTGTAGATGAAGACAAGGAGTGGGGGTAGCAAACTTACCATTGCTTATTTGCATAGCATACAGGTACTATAGAAAGAGCAATAAATGGAGTCAGTTTCATCATCAAATGATATATTGTTTATTCTTCCTGCTAGAACTGTGATTGTCTGGTAGTGTATGGGATGCGTTGATAAGAGTCTTGTTATCTGCTACAAAAGATTTATCTCGATTACATAAAACATCTTTATACTTGGGCAGTTAATAGAGAGAAAGGCCTACAAAACTAACATGACTTAAGCTTAAACTTTCATGAACCCAGTGAAAACTGTCCTCCAATGAGGCAATGATCTTCCAAGCTTTCTTCCTTCCTCTACATTCTATTCCTAGAATGCTGTATTTCAAACTGGCTTCTCCATGAATCAAATGTAGGCCCTAATTTCACATGATAGAACCATCAAAGGAAGAGGGCACGAGTCACCTGGTTGGTATTGGAAGTCGTGGAAAAAAGCATAATAGGGTAAAGAGTCTGAGGATCTATTTGGCCTCCAAAGATCATCTAAGAAAAGATGTACAATAAGGTAGAGCTTGGCATACATGTTAGAGCCGGGTGGAACAAGACGTGAGTTCTATTATGTGTTTGATAAATAAAAACAGAAAGATTAATGGAATATTTGATTCCACTAAAACAGGTGAAATAAAAAAGCACATAACAAACATCCTATTCTATCTGCATACTAGGCGCTACCTTAGTGATCACCATAGCCAAATTAGGGGAGTATAGCAGTCGCCACCATGATATGTTCCTCCAATTATGTTATTTGCACAACAAAAATGAGACAACAATTTAACCATTGTTAATGACATTCAAAATTATGGTTAACAATGTTTTACACTTGGTTAATGGGTATATATAATATACAGATAACTCGTTAACCAATAATTTGATTAATTATGTACAAAATTTTAGTTAATACAATTCAGTGGATGACTAATGCAGTCCAGTGAATGATTAATGAGTTAACCATCTTGGTATACTCATTAATTAAGTTTAATACATCACTAACCATAATTTTCGTTGTCCAATTGTTATCCCATTTATGTTGCACAAACAAGTGAAATAACATAACTTGTGTTCCTTTATCCATGAATTGTGGATGTTTTAGGCCTAAACTGCTAGAATAAATAAGCTTGTCTAAAGATTAATTTCAGATCTAAATCATTGCATATTTATCTGGGTTACGTGCAACCTAGTTTTCCATTGCTAGGGATTAGGATCCGTCATAGATGATTTGGGAACTAGTAAAATTTTTTTCTTCTTTTTGGTATATTGGTGCTAAAAGTTTTTTAATTCTCATACAAGGTGTGGATGAAGATTTACATCTGGTTGGGAGTTGAGACTGCTTTACAGGTGGATTCAAAATCAAATGACCCACAGCACTCAGGTCTGTTTTGTAGAGGAAATAGGAATTCAGGTTGGGATTCTCTATGGTTTGTTGTCATCTGGTCTCTATGGTCCCACAGAAACGATATAATTTTTAAGGAATACCAATTAGAGCTCGATAAGGTGGTAGAGGCCTCTAGATTTAAAGCATGGTCTTGGTGTACAGATTTGCTCTCTGATACTATCTTCTCCTACTCGGACTGGCACTTTAATACGATGCAGTGTTTGGAGTATTGCAAGAAAAAGAATAGGTGATCAGGTTTTGTTTATTTAATGTTATTGTGCAGCTGTGATGCATCCAGAGAGAAAGTGAGATGTTCAGGAAGTTGGCGCCTTCATACTATGGTTAACAGGAAGCTTATTTTGCTGGTGTAGTGGCTGATTGGTTTCAGGGCAGGCTGTCTTGTTTGGTTTTAGACCAGGCTGTGTTAGTAATTCTGTTTTAGTTATTGTTAGTCTTGTGTAATAGGCATACTCATCAAGTATTCTAAATACACTTGTTCTTTTCTTCTTATTGTAAATGGGTAGGGTACATCTTGTACTCAATTATATAACAATTCTTTGCTTATAAAAAAAAAAAGACTTCAAAAACCGAAAAATCCATGAAAATTGCAAAAATATTTGTCAAAAAATTTCATTAGTAGTACCACTTGCAATTATAACCCGAATAAACCAAAGTCCACAAAATCTGCAGATATTTCATCTACAAGGTAATGTCGGTCCTATTCTTCAACCATACATTGACCAAGTCGTTGGCTTATACAACTCTTACAGAGAACTTCATGTGAACAATTGTATATACAAAACATCTTCCAATAATTCTATAGTTAATTGGATTGAGGATCAAATCTAATTGCATTCCCTTTTACAATCACATTGAATTGAGTTTGTTCTCGGTGGTTTGATCTGAACGAGCTATTATATTCTTCCTCAATCAGCCTGCGTTGTAATGCCATTAATAATTCACATAAGCATCAGGAGTCCCCAAAATCACGTGACCCTTGATTTTCAACATCATTTGGCAAATTCCTCAGTTGGAGAATAGAGATTATCATTTTCAACTTCACTATCATCTTCACTGTTATAGGTCTCAAGATATGCCTGATCACCATCCTCATCATCTTCCACCTATATATAAATAAATAAGATATTAACCAAAAAGATAAAATGAAAAAAAAAAAGTGTTTTATTATCTTTTGTGGAGGAAGGGGGTATTATAGCAATTACAATGATGATCGTAACTGCATTTTGTTCATATGAATGAAAGACTAGCTTATATTTCTTAGTTTGTGTGTGTGCACATGTGCATGCGTGCATAAGAGAGAGAGAGGAGGGGGAGAGAGAGACCTCGGACTCCTCATCATCAGTAGGATAAGCAGAATCTAATTTGTCATACAATGCTTCATCTCCTTGGTCCTTTACAATCTCCATTTGATCCTATGAAAAGTGAAACAAGCCAAATAAGATAAGGAAACAAGGGTTTCCATAAAACATACAACTTGGCTTGCAATATGAGATGCTAAAAATATTTAAGATCAGTAACCACATACTATCTCGGATCTTATCTTCTCCACTTTCCTTTGCAAATTTGAAATATGAGTCCTCAGTGCCTGTTATCAAAAGAAAGAGAGCTTAGCAAAGAGCATTGATTATAAACATAAAAGAAACACAAGCATGTCTTTACAAATATAAATAGAGGAAAAGATAGACAAATAGTTAGATAAAAATTATAATCTGCTGACACAACCCGGCATCGGGGGTTAGTTTGATAAGGTATTGCAAACAGCAGCTAGCTGGCAGATCAGCAACTTCATCAAGGTTCAGCCAGACCTAGATCAAAGAACGGCAACTTTCCTTCTGGGGTTTAGAGGTGCAGTAAATACTGAAATGCTCATTGCTGTTATTTTTATCTCCAGATCTACATGAAGATTGATATTATAAAATGAAAGTTTGTACACTTGAGTTATATACCTCATGTCGTTGGAGCTCAATGGAACGTGCCAAAGCCTTTCTTTTTGTCAAAAGATTCTTTGGTCTCAATGTTGAAGGTCGCTGGTAGTCCTTTCCCCGAAAAACAATTATAGAATATCCTTTTGAAACTTTGTCAACTGAAACCAGAACCCCTCCACTCTCAGCTTCAAGTGCTAGTGCAATTTTTTTTACTTGCTCAAAGGTTTTAGCCTTTACAAATATCTTGACCAGTTCTCTGTATTTCCAGTGCAAGTGCATGTTCTCAATTGTACCATCAAAAACTCCACGTCTGCCTGAAACCACGAATTAGATTCATATAAATAACACATAATGAAAGTATCATCAGGGGCATCAGAGACAAGTTCACTGAGAAGAACAGGGGTCAACTGGAGATAGAGCTGATTTTTAAGATTTGAAGAATGGATTCTCATGGAATATCATATTTTCTGTTGATTTCTTCCCTCCCAACCTTAGCTAGTGGCAAAGTGAACCAAAGTGGTCCTAAAATAAAGGGCAGTTTTATCAAGATAGAGATCTACCAAGAAGTAAGAAAGCTTTCATCCGCAATCCTAATTTGCGGAACATAAATCTCTCTTCATCAGTTATGCTGTCAGGGTCTGCTTTGTTTTCTGACGGCTTCAGAGACTGCTCCACCTTCATTAAGGCTCGTTCAGCTCTCGTTATCTTTCTTTCGGCCTGGTAAGAAAAAATCCAGGGATCACAATCATGCAAATTCTAAATTGGCAAATAATCCTAGTTTTAAGTAGAATCGGTATCGCCGGAAGCCATTGATGCTTCACCTAGCTCAGATACCATGTTATAAATGATGCAGAGAGTAAAGAAAAGAGAGAGATCTGAATTCTGTTTTGCATTGATTGAATTGAGTTTACACAGTACATCATATATATATAAGGCTAGAGATCAACTGCCAGAGTAACTGAATAACTAATTCAGTTACACCTATCAACTAGGGCAGGGATGCAGTGTGCAACACTGTATCTCCTAACTGTGTACTCTATCAGGTACCGTGAGAAAGCAATAAAATCATCAAAAGCTCCAGAAACCACTGACACATTGTATATAATATTTATAAGATTGATGATCTAGGGTTTATTGGAGTCTTATTAGACACATTTGAAAATTAAACGAGTCTAACTGCTATAACAAACTTTTTAGGCTTCTAGATAACGTGTGGTATACAACTTAACACCAAGGCTGTGTTTTGTTATCAGTTTTGGTGTTACTATGTATATGGGATTGCTATCCCTAGTACCCTTATTAATACATTTTTTGCTTATTAAAAAAAAAAAAAAAAGATAACGTGTGGATCAGTTTCAGAAACAAAATCAATAACCTTCTGTTCTCCTTATAAACTTTTTTTTTTTTTTGACTAAGTTCTCCTTATAAACTTAACTATTGCCTTAACTGATCCTTCCTTCATTCCCTTTAATAGCATGGTCTATCAAAGAAACTAGCCTCATCATAATTTAACGAGACAATCCTAATCCTTCACCTCCTTTATGGCACATTCCATCTAGTTATATTACTAACGGGATCATTTCGGTAGAAAGAGGTTAACTTACACGCAGGTAAAGCCATTCCTTCTGCTAGTAATTTTAGGAAGGGGGGCATTAACCAATATCCTTTGGGGTGTGTATGGTTCAAAGGAGGGGAGGGGAGGGGAGGAGAGGGATTTAATTAGACATTGTGTTTGGTTGGGAGGAGGGGAGGGGAGGGGAATTAGCATTTTCATTTTTGGTTCAGGAGGGGAGGGGAGGGATTTTAAAACAAATTTACTCTTAAACCCTTGTAATTATTTATTTCAAAATAGATAAGTGAAATGTTTTAAAATCCCTTTCCTTCCCTCCTTTGAACCAAACACACCCTTAAAGTTTCAATTGTTAATCAACAAAACATACTTATAGGACATTGATAAGCACCCAAGCACTTGGGGAATCCTCCCTTAAAAGCTAGTCATTAAGGGGGAGAACCAAGTCACTTAAATACTCCATCAAGCATCCCATACTACTCAATGTGGGACTTAGGCTATGTAGTCAACAGCGGATAGCGACCGACCCCTAAAACGCAATAGCGGTATAGCCGGTAGCAGTATGGCTGCTACGTCGAACTATAAGGAAACAATACAAGAGATTTATACCATACACATATGAAAGCTAAAAAATAGAAGAATACACAAAATTAAAGACATATTCATTGTCACTAACCACAAACAATGAATATAATAAAAAATATTTTGAAATTATAAACATATATATGTTGGAAATAGAATCACATTAGTATCTTGAGTGAGCAAATAGCCAGCAGAATATTTTAATTTATATACATGAAGATTACAAAGATAATAAATGTAAAGTGCAATTTACAAGAGAGTAATCAAGCTATCACTATTTCCTAAGATGCATTGAATCTTCTGTTCTACTTGGTGTACAAAGAATATGGACTGCTTGGAAAGTGGAACATTAATGTTATTCTATTTCCAACAATAACATAACCAATAAAACTATTGTAAGTAACGAGTGATTACCACAAAAGGTTGTAACTAATGGAATATAGAAAGACAAAAAAAAAGCACAAAAATGGAGTATAGAAAGACAAAAAAAAGCACAAAAATGGAAAAGGCATGAACCAAACGAAAGCTAAACAAAGGAAGGTGAGGTACAAGGAGACTGGGGCAGTCGGAAAAGGGCTGAAAATGAGGTGGGTTCGCCGGAAAAGGGTTGGGTCTATAGGAAAAGGGTCGGAAATGAGGTGGGTCTGCCGGAAAAGGGTTGGGCCTGACGGAAATGAGGTAGGTTTGCTGGAAAAGGGCTAGGTCTGCCAGAAAAGGGCCGGAAATAGGGTGGTTTTGCTGAAAAAGGGGTGGGCTAACCGGAAAATATGGTGGGTTACTCGGAAAATCACAGTAGCGGCCGCTATTTGCGGCGCTACGGTGTATCGCGTAGCGCCTAGGGGCCGCTACGCCAAGCTGCGACACAATAGCGGCCGCTATTGACTACATAGGACTTAGGCACCCCATAATACCCAGTCCCTATCATAGCATCGCCCCTAAGAGCCGACGTCCTGGCGGCTACACTCTACGTCGCTTCACTCGACCTTTCCGATCAGCTCCTCCGTAGAAGGAGCTTTCCAAGACACCGACTACCAGTTTTGATACCAAATGATAAGCACCCAAGCACTTGGGGAATCCTCCCTTAAAAGCTAGCCTTTGAGGGGAAGAACCAAGTCACTTAAATACTCCATCAAGCATTCCATACTACTCAATGTGGGACTTAGGCATCCCATAATACCTAGTCCCTATCAGACATACACTTGAATTAACTTTAAATATAACATGCATCGGTAAACCAACATTGTCTGTATTTCTGCCACCTCTTCCAATTCACCAAAATAGTTATGGATACTAATGTTGTCTCTACCACTATTGCCATCATTTCCAGTAACGTTGATAATCACTTCATAACAAATAATGAGATTTTACCCAAAAAATTCTTTTTTTTCTTTTTTATAAACATTCATACACAATATAGTGAAATGGTTCGGCCATTCAGGCCTAGCCTAACAATAGTCATATTTCAGCCCTACTCATTTAACACAATTTTATCTATGTTTTATCAAGATTCAAGAAAACTCTTAGTAAATAAACAGTGTTGTCTTTATGCTGGATAATGAGAGAGATCAAACTGAAAGTCATTAGCAAGATGGCAAGAAACTTCCTTGAATTATGGAACTTGAACTTACAAAAGAAAGCTTCTTTTCTAACTTTTTAAGAAGTTTGGCATGCCGTAGTTCTTCCACTTCTCTCATTACATTTTGCTTGTGGCGCTCATCCAATGTCTTTCCCCACTTTGCATCTGCATCCAAAGTTTCACCAAGAGTCCCAGCCTCCGCTGACAGCTCTGATTTATTAGTAGTCTGTATGATCAATGATGATGCTCTCAATCTTGCTTGCTCCTCCTCATCTTCCATTGCTTTTGCCATTCTTTCCCTCTCCAACAGGGCTTGAGTGACTTCTGGTGATAAAAAATTATTTCCACGAAAGAAGACCAAAAAGTCTTTATTCCTGGAGAGTAGTGTACCACCTGTCAATTTCTGCAGCCAGCAATAAAAATAATTATTCATCAACAAATCATCATATTGTAGTGTACTACAAATGCAAATAACAAACTACCTGATTAATTTTAATTTAGTAAACTTGAATAATTACATACTGATATTTGATGGTAGCAAATTCCATCCAACACCAACCTTATTACAAAATCCATCTGACTGACTTTTATGTTTTAATCTACTTTATTTAGTTCAACATGATGTTATATCAAATTGGTAAGAACCTACATTTTCCAATATCGCCAACTATAAAATGTCAGGTTGACAAGTGATTAAACAGCCACTAAAATCACCAGAGTTACAATAGGTCTCCACCTCACAGCTTAAGCTCTTGGGATAATTGGCCCTAAACATGGTATCAGAGCATCTATGATCAAGTGGTAAAGAATTCTGTCATTGCAGTTAATTCTTGACGATTAAATTAAAATTTCAGCACAAGGAATGGTGATCTCATGCTTTGTCCACAATTCAAGCCCAAAAAGTTTTCACATGAGGTGTCGTGTTAGATATAAAACCATTCACAAACTTCAGCCTAAAAGCATGATCCTTTGAGATAATCAGTCCTTAACAAAAGTAACTATTAGAATTGAGAATAGAATAGGCCTACTTCAACCCCAAAAGCTAGCTCAAGAGAAGAGGGAAGATTTTAGTGGTCAAACATTTAGGGTACTTTGCCCATATACATAGCTGACTTGGGATTTTAACACACCACTGTGAAGTTTGCAAGGGTGGATTTTTTTTGTTTTTTTGGGTTGGGGGGCATCAGAACTAGGATAAGCTCTGATACCACATATTAGAATCGAGAACTATCTGGGCCTAACTAAACCCAAAAAACTAGTTCAAGGGTGGAGGATTGCCAAAATCTATAAGGGGTACTTTACCCAGCTGATGTAGGATTTTAACAGTAACCAAGTAATACTGCATCTATCTTTCATATTACTATCATTATTTTTCTGTTTGAAATTTATTCAACCAAATCCATAAAAAAGGCTACATAAAATAGAGTGATGCCAATCAACAAATTGAAGGAAAATCACCTCTGGTTAGGGGTGCTCATGTGTCGGTTTGGTTCGGATTTGCATGAAAAAAATTCGAACCAATCAAAATCAATTGGTTTAAATCTGTTCGGATTTGCAATTTTTTTATACAGGAAATCCGAACCAAAACAATCCGTTCAAGAACGAGATGGTTCCGTTCGAACCCGAAAAAGTACCGTAATATAAAAATCTAGTAACCAGTTTGGTTCGGTTCCAAAATAAAGCTGGTGGTTTTGTTTGGCAAGAATTCATTCAGAACAGGCGATACCTATATGCTGAAGCATGATAGATCAAGTGAACTCTCTGCTAATTAAGGGGTCGTTACAGGAATTTTCATAAGATATTAACAGAAGAAAGTGGCAGTGAGATATTAGTGGGTTAGTAGTAACATTGTCATGAAAGAAGTTAGAAGAGATGGAGGAAAATTAGCAGGTTTAGGGTACAGAAACAAGATATGAAAAAGAAAATAGTTTCCTGTCACTTTTATATATGCAAATTTAAGACAATAATGAAATGCTGATCTTAATATTTGCCAAGGTGTATTAGTTAATGATCAATATAAGAGTTCAAACTCTTAGAGTTAAGAACTTATATTGTGGAATGGTTTCAACTTTCAACCTCTTAACATTTAATGTCCACATAATGGATGTCGCCAGTAAATGACAAAAAAACTATGTGAATTTTCCGAACATAAAAGGTAGTCTAATGTATTAGCAAAATGGCATACCAACTCTGGAATAACAAAAAGCTATGAAATTTTTTGAAAAAAATATATTAGTGAAACTAGTAAAGGCATGATCGATACCTTGATCTCTTCTGCCATTCTTTCGCTGGTAGTTAGCTGCACACCACGTTTGAGTGCAATTTTTGCAATAGAACTTTTTTCCCACAATTTAATCATGGCTGTAGCTAAACCTTGAAGCTGTCTGCTTCTACCTATATACAATGATGAATTTATAATCAGAAGAAATTTCCAAATTTCACATGCATAAGTGAAAAAATGACAAACCTAATGCAAAATGTGGAGGAAGGGTCCTTGCAATCCTTCGTAGAGCAGTTGCCTCCCGTAGACCAAGTGAGGATCTCACTCCAAAAGGAAGAACTCTGAAGGGAGGTTGGTAACCAGGAACAATTGCAGGAAGCATATCTGCATCAACAGGCAATGGATCACATCCAGGCCAATCTGTGTATCTAGGACCTAGAGCATCCAATAACTTATCTACTTCATCTTCATAGTTGACTTTTGGCAAAAAATCTCTTTCCTTCTGGTCATTGGCAGCATCCAATTTTTCCATAGGCACATTTGTTCCGAAATTAGAAGCAAAACGAGAAGGTTTCTCCGCAGAGCCATAAGAAGGTGCTGATAAAAACTTAGAAGAATTCTCGCCTTTTCTATATATCTGTTTGTTCTGTCGTTCTGAAGGAACCTCATAGCTCACACCCCTATATAAGGAAACAGAGTTGCCAGACCGCCAAATCACCAAACCACCAGTTTTTCTCTGAATGTGGTTTTAAGTTAACAAGAATATAGCAAAAGGTTAATGATAGTCAAAGAAGGTATACAAAGATATTAAAAAACTCCAATGGAATCTACACACAAGAAAACACAGCAGTCAGCAGAGGCAATTTGAACATTCTAGGTTTCTAACCACAGACCATCCAAACCGGATCCCTAAGGATAATCCAGACTCTTTTGACAAATGTTGAGGTTGAATAAGAAAAATATTTCCAAATGCACAAGCACACTCAAGAGAGTGCTCCACTTGGAATCTAGAAGATGACACGATTATTTATCACTGCACTGGAAAATTTGTAAATTAGGCACATCACACTCCAAATAATTTTTTTACAAAATCAGAACAGGTCCTGCAGACAGCTTGGAGAAAACCTGTTTGATATTAATATGACATTCATAATCAGGATGTCGAGCTCCAACCCCTGGAAAGGAAATGTGTTGGAGGAGCCTAAACTGATCATAATAAGTCAGGGAATAAATGCAATAGAAACTTGTATACAGTTATCTTACCAACAACTCACTGCCTACTCTACCAATCGTATTTCCCCAAGTTTGAGATGTCTTGAGCAGGAAAAAATATATAGATGAACAACCATTTGGAGCTGGATATGACAATATTAAGCAAAAAGTTAGGGGTGTTCTTTGGAATGTAATTTACTGTGCTATTATACTTAAGACACGATAGCCCATACAGATTTTGTTGGTCTATCTACTTTCGAGAATTTCATGATGATCCTTAGTTGAATCCAGCGGCAATTTTACTAGTCCTCTTTTATCTAAGACATGTTTATATAGACTTCACAAGATTTTGTTGTCTTTCAGTACTCTTTTGCATTTGCTTCTTGTTACTATCATACACCTCACAAGTTTTGTAATAAAAACAAGACTTGTTAAACATTGTGTATACATGTGGCTAAAGGTAAAAAAGGCAAACCTCCAATATCTCATGCATCCTCTTCATGTTAAGTGCAGCTTCTCCTTCAAATTTTAGCCTCACAATCTCTGATTCCTTCCACCTCTCATGAATCATGTCCACAACAGCTTGAGTAACTCCACGACCCCCAATTCTTGTCTTATGCTTCTTCTGAAAAGTCAAGTACTTCAGCCTCCTCAATTCTGACTCAGGAAGAGTCAATTCTGCAAGAGATGTCTTACTATTCCTCCTCCTAGAATTCCTTGCTTCCATCCCTTCCTCCTTTGGCTTCTCCCATGGGAACCTTACCTCCCCATCACTTCCAAAGTTTCCAATTCCCAATGGAGATTCCGGCGAAAACCCGCCACGTGTATTAGGCAACATCCCTTCCTCCACATAAAATATATCCTCCACAGACCCTTTTTCTATTACTCTACCCTTTGTTCCATCTTGCTTCTCAATACCATCATCCTCTACATACCCAAATTTCTTCAACTTTTCCACAATCCTCTCCATGGTACTACCACCACCATTACTATTATCATCACCACCATCATCGTCAGAGCTTACAAAACCAAATTTTGATGCATGCCCACTTCCAGAACCTTGATAACCCAAAACGGCACGTGGCGGTTTTGGACGACTATGCTTGTTGGGGTGATTCCACCATTTCAACCAACTGTGAGTACAGAAACCTTTGCTGGGGTTACAGTAAAAGATGGGTTTTTTAAGACCATCAAAACTAGAATTCCTAAAGGGTATTTTTGCAGTGAGTGAATGAGATAAGACCCAGTTCCGGGTTGCAGAGAAAGTGAGGTTATCAGAATGGTGAATTGAACAAGAGTACCCGGAGAAGCAGAAAGAGTGGAACTTGGGGGAACTGTGAAATGAATCGAAGAATGTTGAAGCAGGGTGAAGCTGGCGAGTGGGTACAAGAGCCATCACAGAGTGGAAGAAGAACCGAGCATGGATTTTCAGTGAAGAGAAAGAGGTCAGAACGTGAGAACCCAAATGGGAAATAAAGATAAAAAATGAAAAAACAATAAAAATTACAATTAAGGTATATGATACGAGGGCATAATCTAATGGCATGGAAGATGGGTCTTCATCAATCGATCCAATTCAATTTCAATCGTAATAATCGAATCGAAAAATCGACAACCGAAAATCGAAATAACCGCAAATCAAAAAAAACCGAAATTTTTCATTGGATTGGATCGGATTTTGGATCCTATATGTAAAACCGATCCAATCCAAACCGAACCGAAATTATTTAATTCAATGAAAATAATTTGATCTTTATATTATAAAAGTAATTATTAGTCTTTATATTTTTATAAGTTATCATCTAGTCCTTATATTAGAGAGTTTAATTGGCATGTAAATGTAATGTTAGTGTAAAAACTTTTACACTGTTAACCAATTATAAATCATGTTATGAATGACTTTTAATATATTTAGGATAATAATCAAACATTTATAATGATTTAACAATTTATAATTAGGTGATAGTGTAAAATATCTTTATGCATGAGAGTGTATATCAATTCATGTATATCCCGTTAAAACACTTATTAGAAATTGTCAAATATCAATATAATATTTTAAAATTAATTTTTATTTTAAATAAGTAACAAATTCATATGACTATTTAAATACTCGATCAAATTCAAATCGAACCGAAATATTGGATGTTCTTTGATGTAAATAACTATGTAAATATGTATCGATAAAAATCGAATTATTCAATCCAATCCAAACCGCATTTGATTGGATCGGATCGGATTTTTTGAAAGAAGCAAACCGATCCAATCCAAACCACATGTTGTTTTTATCATTGGATTGAATGATTTTTTTACTCAAAATCGATCCAATCCAATCCGCGAATAGAAGTAGCTTTTGCTTCTTAACATTTATCATTCTGGGACTAGGATAGACAAATATGAAATATCTGATACTCATCACAATCACAAATCACAATTCACAAGGAGATAGCGCCAAAACGACAGTGGAAGGGGAAGCTCGTGTTCCTGTGGCAGTGGCACACACCCCATTTTCACAGTAATAAACAAATTCCGTGTCTTTCGTTGCACCATGGAAACCTTATGTCATATATCAAAAGTGATTTTAATAAAAATAATTTATTTGATTACTGGTGCGATAAAATTGATTTTGTCTCTACCTATAAAAAGTAGTTTTTAAATTGAATTGAGAATTTTATATTAAATTTATTTTCAAAATAAAATATTTAAATATAAATCATTTTACTTCAAACTCAATTCTAATTAAATCAATTTTATAAAATCAATTATATTTAAAATCACTTTTATCATATGTTCATCCAAACACATATTAAATATATTAAACTTGGAACTCAACTCAAATTTCCCCTGCTCCTGCAAGATAAGCCCAATCTAATTGGGACTGGACGGTCCATTCGTTAATTTTTCATTTTTTATTCAACGGGCCAAAGCCCAAAGAAAGAAGCAACACGCATTCAGCCATTCAGGTGAATTGAATGATGAAATTTAAAATTACTTAGTGGTCATTCTTCTACTAAGGCACTTGTAGGTCAATAGAGATTGGAGAGTTCATGGAAGTTCGTTGGGAGTGCAATTGAGTTAGCAAGGACAAATAATAAATGGATAGAGATCAATCGTCTCAAAAAGATGTCTCATTTTTTGTTTTACTCACTTAAATTATATTATATATCATTTAAAAATGAAATATTTATAATGAATAATGTAATATCTTTTTGAGATAGATAAATTTTATCCATAATAAAATGATGCAAAACATAACAAAAAAAAAAGTAAATAATATAGGATGGTTGCACATTTTTTGCGAGTGCGAAGCTAATTTTATTTAATTCAATTCCATAACATACAGATGAAGTGGAGCCATTATTTATTTTTTACCCATTCTTCAAAAGCAAACCAAGTGGTTATTACATGGCATCATGCATTCATCTTGACATACACACATACATGTAAAGAAAACACAGACAATATATATATAGTTGTCGAAACATCAAGTTCTTCCAAAGCAAATTAACTCTTTGGAGGAACCTCTTCCTTAGATATTTCCATTTCCATTGTCTGAAACATCACGATGGCAGCACTTGTAATTAACAGAAGTGACATCCATGACACGCCCACACGTGGGATTTGGGCACGTTATTGTTGCTAGCACATTTGAAGTATAGTTATCAACATTGATAAAAGCACATGGTTGACGAGCATACATCTCTTTAAGCTTAGTCTCATAATATTCTTTGAAGGCTATGTCAAACCCTTCTTTCTGGAGCACTTTGTCTTTCCATGTCTCAAAATCTTTCACAGTTTCATACATAGGTTCGGCATGACCAAGAAGCTTTATGTTAGACCCTTTGCTGAGAATAACCCATCCTTGTGGGTCTTGTTTGAGGCAAAGCAAGCTCTTCACGATTTCTTGAATCTTACAGTCCTGTGCCTCCTGATGCTTCTTCAGCTTCTTGCTTTCTATTTCAATCCAGAAACGAGGAACAATCTTTGGGTCTTCCTTTCCCAATTGATAGGAGTCAATTATAGCATCTGCCCTTGAGATAGTTTCATGCCATTTTATTTTGTTCACTGCCTGTGTGAAGTTTTCTATCCACTTTTTATCAGCACCTCCATAGATGAAGATGTACCTGTCCCCTTTGACCTATATATATCACATGGAAATTAAACGAGCATAGATAGGTGCTTGTGAATAACTAATTAAAGGGAAAAAGTAGGAGTAGTTCCATAGATGTTTGTGAATTATCAACGAGGAGAATAAAGGTATAACATTGTTGATCAATAAAAATATAACACATGTAACTGTTGTTACACGTGTATTATATATCCTTATTGAAAACAATACGTGCCACAGATAATAGGTGCATAAATAGGGAGGTGGGATTCCTTGATACGAAGGACAAAAATAATCTCCTTAAAAGAAATAGAGGAGAATTTGGGTAATTTTCTACTTACTTCGTATTTACTACTCTTTTTATACTCATTTCTTACATCCATTTTCTGTTTACTAATTCATAGGGTTGAGGGTCATCTAGCATAAAAGAATGTTAAAGGGAAATGCAAATAAACAAATAAATGATAACAGATTACATTACTGGTGGGAAACTTAGATCTAGAATATTCTTTGTTGGTACTAAGATGAAATCCTTAATCGTGTGTTTGGATGATGAGAGAATTAAAAAGGGTAATATATTTTTAGAGGATAATTAAAATTCATCAATGTAAAATTACAATACATTTTACAATAATGGATTCTAATTACATTATAAAAATATATTACCCTATTTAATTCTCTCGTCCAAACACATCATAAGATACTTTGCTTGGTCTTTGTTTGTTTCGATTGCACCTATGAATTGTTGTGAGTCCATTTACTTCCGTTTTGGATCATCTATTGGGTCAAATATCCTAAAATCTATGCAACTGCAACTGCAACTAAGTTTTATATTTAATTATATAACAAGGTTTAAATGTACTGGGCATATTTATAAGTTGTGTGTGTATTTAACTATTAACACTGCTTGTGTCAAAAAAAAATAAAAAACTGTTAACATTGCACTTACCTGTATCCCAAGATTTACTTTCTTTGTTACATCCCAGAACCACTTCCATTTTAGAGTGAGATCATCACCATCAATTTTCCTAAAAGGGAATGCATCAATCCCCCATTGAAAGATCAAGTCCATTGCATCTTCATTTATGATGTCACCTACAGAGTTGATCACTGGGACAATAGGGTTACCCCGGTAGTTCAAGTTCTCTCTTATTAGCCCAATGCCAGGTAACTCAGAGAAATACTCCACTGCATACCATTTGATCTTGTTCTTCAAACTATTGAATTTGATCTTGAGGCTGTCGTCCCAGACATCCTCAACAATGGGGATCCACAAAATCTTGAAATCCTCTTTCTTGAAACCTTTTATTACCTCTTCTGGATTTTCCAGCAGTCTGTCATAGATAGAATTCAAAAGCAGAATCTCATCATCAATCCTGTTGAGGCTTGAAATGAACAATAACACATGTTTCTGCCTCAAGACTTCAATATCCTGTTTGTTTGGGACATAAAATTAAAGAACATAATTGTTAGCTATGTTTTAAACCCCCTCTAAGTAAAGGAAAATGCTAGAATCTAGATAGAATTTTTTTTAAAGGGTATTTAATTGAATGATTTTCCTTAATTAGTTACTAAACTTTTGAACTTTTGAACTTTTGAATACATGAATGGTTCTTACAGTTTTTTCTAGCTAATCCAACAAAATCACAACTCCTAACTAAACCCCAATATGAGATAATTAAGCATTAGTACTAACCGTTTTGTTTTTTGTGCTGCCATCATATACTTGGGGAATCGAAGATCCATTGCGGTGAATCAAAAGCTTCAAAAAATCTACAATATCTTTAGGATTGGAGAATGTCTTTTTACGCCTCCAGTAATCTTTTGCAGAATCTGCAGCAAATGTAGATGATCTCTTATTAGCATTTGATCATTTCCATGTTGAAAAAGTACCGTGTTTCCTTGTATATAAAATAGAAAGCACTAATTGATTAAGCACATAACCTATTTGCTCTTTGATCTTTTCCAGATGTTCCTTCAATTTGTTATCAACGATAGAAAGCCTTTCTGTAAAATCTGATAATATATAGTCCCTGAAACAAAACAACCAATAATATTAAATGAGTTTATTTCCTATTTTAGTTGATTGAAGACGAGTAACACAATACAGATTGTCCCTCTATCATACCCTAATCACAACCAATAATATATTGTCATATATTATACTTTTTTTAATATTAGATTAAATTTTAATTCATGTGACAAGATATTATTGGTTGCGACATGATGATCGCTATCCAGAGTAAATAAATTGGATGAAGTCAGAACTCACGATACACCCACGAGTTTGGCTGTAGAAGTAACAAGGAAAGCAATTGTCCAGTATACAACAACAGGAATCTCTTGCAAGGCATCTGACAAGGATGGCACTTCCTCAGTGTCATAACCAGAAGACCACGTTGCCCAGTCTTGGATGTGCTGAACCACTTCCCCTACCAACCCAATATCATTGCTTGCAGGAAGCTTTCTGTTTAGAACTTGATTCAGTTGTTTTAACGAATTCACTAGTTGGTCTGATGTTGAAACCTCAGTGAGGTACAAAAGATTCCCATATTCCAAAGAGAAAGCAGCTAGAGTTACAAGTGCTTTTGCATCCCAGGAATAGGTTTTGAGCTGTTGAAGAATCCACATTGTTGTTTGGTGGACATAATGCAGACCATGAGGTGTTTTTATCATCTATATATCACAATAGTAGTGTAAGATATAAATTTATTAGCTAGATGCAATTTTTTGAAATAAATTTTCATCTAATATATAGTGTAAATAATGATTATGTCATAAAATAATTAACCTGACAAGAAATCAGCTTCAGTGTACCAAATTCTGGTTGGAAACTGGTTACAACAGCTTTGCTTTCACCCAACCTATTCTGCTACTCACTCAGTAAACCAATTAAAAATGTTAGTGCTATAGTTTTTATATTATTTTTTGTGTCACTTTCTATATATAGTAGAAAATAGAACGTAATACAAAGGTGATGTGTCATGACATTGTGAAGGTGGTATTATAAGTTTAAATATATAGAAAGAGATAGCAATTTGTTATAGTGTGAGATTGATGAAAATGAAAGGTGAATTATACCAGTACAACGGTGGACACAATGTTGAAAAGGATATCTTTGTCACACTTTGCATCATCATGGAGGTGGGTCAGATAAACTTTGTCCAGGATCTGAGAGTCATCAAGTTCTAACGGGTTTGGCAACTGAGTTTTCTTTTGTGCCAAAGTGGCACTTGAAGCTGCATTAGACACTGATAGTGACATGGTGATTCAGCTCTTGATGCTAGCTAGTATTGTTTTCACCTATTACGTTTGTAAGCATAGGATGCCTTGTGGGGTTGGTTCTCTCACCTATTTATAGGATCCAGAGTGGACAAGAGTTTACACACTTGGCATAATTACTTTAATAAGTTAAGGGAGAGAATGAGAGAAGAGATTGTTAAAACTTAAAACTTACAATGACTTAAAAAGAAAATATACGAAGTAGCTTCTGCTGCAGCCTAAAATGTGTCACTGTGATATGATTTTCACAACATACCCCTTATGAAGTTCGTGAGCTATGTGAGATGACTAAGGATATCATTGACAATTTGTTGATATTTCACCAAACTTTTGAAAAAGATGGTCTTATGTAACTGGCAAAACAGGATAAAGAAAATTTAATAAACGTACACAAGAAAAATATAACATTGAAGAAAAGAATATTATATATTCAGCAAGTGTAAAATTAACGTTTCACATGTTCCAAGTGCTTGTTAATTATAAGATTCACAACCATACAAGTAATTAATTTTTGCTCCCAAAAGGTAAATTTTACTCCTATAAAGCTCCCATTGCCAGCTAAATTTTACCTGGTTTGTGTGTGTGTGATAAAGTACAAGCATATATGATAAACACAAAAATGTATCCGCACTTTAATGTTTAACAAAGGAAATGGAAGCTTGATTCCTTCTCTATACCTGGCCCTGTTATAATAGTTTATTATTATTATTATTATTTTACGAGATGAAACTCTATTCATTAATCGTTTAGCAACATGTTATGAAAGAATGTAGCTACTAGTATCATTATTTCACCTTTATAGATGAAAGACTAATTTAATCTCCCATATGGTCAAACGTCTAAATCAGGGCCGTTCCTGATAGTGGAATCTGATTCTATGGCTTTTGTTGAAGCCATCCACTCAAACACAACTAGTAGGCCAATGAACAGGATCTTCGGTCGCATAAGATCAAGTAGTAGAGCAGAGAGTAGAACATTTCTTTTGGCCATACTTAAAGAGAAGGTAATAAGTGTGCTGATTGGCTTGCTAATTGGAGTCTTCTTCAGCATATTGGTTTTCATGCTTTGCGTGAGCCTTGTGCCCAGCTTTTGCATATAGTCTTTTCTAATTTTTCCGTGGCTTCCACAGCTCGTGATATAATTGTTATTTATATTTAGCTTTGTTTTTTTTTTTTTTTGCTTTGGCCCCTTTGCTTAGGGTTGGACACCTAGCAGGTTCGATCGGTTTCGGGACCAAAAAACCCAACCTGAAGAAAATCGATGATGATAACACTTGACCCATTCCTGACCATTTCTGCCTTGGGATTAGGCGGGTCGGTGGTTCGGCGGGTCATCGGGTGGTTAGCCATAGTTTTGAATAAAACAAAATCAATAAAACACAAAGTAAACAGAACCAGGTAGAAGCTTCACGAAGACTGAAGAGAAATAAAGTTTGCAAACCAGAAACAAACCCTGCATAAAGTTTCAAACTTTCAACAACAAAAGCAGCAAACTTTTAAAAAAAGCATCAGACTTTCAACAAAAAACGCCTCATCTTCTTCGTTGAAGCATAGGCAGCTTCTTCGATCTCAGATCTCATGCAGATATGTAGCTGGATTGAAGATCCTCTTTCATTGCGTGCATCAACGACGTGGTGGCAGATCTGAGAGGGTGGCGAGGTGGCGGATCTGAGACGAAGACATGCGGTATGGTGGCAGGTTTGAGGGTGGCACGCAACGCTGTTCCAGAGAAGATGAACGGGAGGACGACAAAAGGAGGGAGCTATGAGGGCTAGGGGCAAGTGGCGACGACGACAGGTGGGAGATGCAGCGGCGAGGGGAGGGGGATGAGCGAGTCACGGTGAGGGGAGGGGGATGGGTGTGCGAAACGTGAGAGACTCCGAGAGGGGTATGAAAGACTGAAATGAAAGACCGAGCGAGAGAGGGAGAGAGTGAGAGACCGAGACCCACATGAGCGGCGACGCTAGGGAAGATAGTGAGATATGAGAGAGTGACTGAGAGTAAAAAATGCAACCCTGGTGGACTTGGAGGAAGGGCCTAAGGCCCATTTGTGTCAAAATCATTGTTCGATCGGGCATGTGTTCTGATGGGTTTAAAATTTAAAAACCGAACCCACCCGCCCAAATCTGTTTAAGACTGAAATCTTGAACCGAAGACCCGTATACCCGCCCGCATGCTTGCTTTTCCTCTCGATTGGATCGGGTTACGGTCGACATGGTTATTTTGTCCACCCCTACCTCTGCTTACCAAAAGATATATAACTAACTTATAATCTTCACAATTCTTAACCTTTGTTGTCGTAAGAATTGTCAATTCCATATATATAGAGGGAGACCATAAGCAAAACAAATCAACAAAGCCACCACTACCACGTCACCACATCCCCTCCATTGTTGTCGTCGCTACCACTCCTATATACCCCCACAACTAACGTTACCACCACCATCACTATCATTGTTGCTGCCCTCATTACCACCCCCACTATCACTATCAGTATCATCGCCATTGACGCTAACAACATCATCGTCGTGGCCACCAATGACAGTTCTAAAGAATTGAATTTTGAATTATAATTTTATGCCCTATTTTTGTTTGTATAATTCAAATATATAATTTATAATTCTAAACTAATTTCAATTCTAACGATTTGAGTTTGAAATTAAAATTCTAAACTACATACAATTCTTATTTCATCGTCCCAATGGACCCTAATTAAGTTTTGATGAAGGGAGAAGTGAAAATTTAATTTGTTACTTCTTCAACTAAGGTTCAAACACAAAAACTCAATTATAGATCGTAATTACCATTGATTCTATTCAAATCATAGTTTAGAGATATCAACTGGATCACAAACACATCCAACGAATTAATAGAAATTTCTTGGTCCACTAGAATCAGACCCTTCAATTGTTAGGAATATCACGACAAAGCCAGTCCAACATATGTGAAGGCCTAAAAACAACTCCAAACATGTAATGTGGGCATATCTAGTTGAGACTTACTAAAAATACATTGAGGCCTAAAACTATTATAATTATTTAAATCTTAATTGCAATCCCTCTCAATTATGACCCCCTCTCTGGGTGAGGCCTAGAGCATGGGTTTTGGTGGTCTCACCCTTATGCCATCAGGATGGCATCACTTGTAATTAATGGATGTCACCTCCATTACGCATCCACAAAAGTTGGATTTGGGCACGGTTGTAGTAATTAGAAAATTCGAAGTATACTTATCCACATATATTGCACAAGATTGATCACAAGCAGAGAGAATGAGAGACCTTTAAGCTGTTTCACTATCATCATATTCTTTGAAGGCAGCGTCTCAAAGCCTTCTTTCTCTTTCCATATCTCAATTCTCAAAATGAGCCACCAAGAAGCTTTATGTCACTTTGATGACAATTACCGCTCATTGTGGATCTCGTTTAAGAAGGCACAGCAAGTTCAAAATCTTTGAATCTCACAGTACACGGTCCCATCTCCCATGGTATCTTCTTTATTTCTTGCCTTATATGCCAATCCAAATTATAATGAGAAACAATGTTGGGACCATCCTTTTCCTTTCCCACGTCAAAGTGTTCTATTTATGGTGTCTTCCCCCTGGATGGACGTCTCATCTCATTTATCTCACATGCATGTCAGCATGAAGTTTTGGGTTCATGACTTATTCTCACTACCTCCATAGATACGAAGATATACTCATTCATAGTGACATGAGTCACAAGATAAACAATGTATCTGCTCTGGCTAGTAAAAGTTTTTAAAATTATGAACTTGATCAATGTTGCATATAAATTGAGGTTGCTTCTAAGATTTATTGATTATTAACAAATAATTTTTTTTTATTCAAATATAATATACAAATTTTTAAGATGAGATTACTAGTTTTTTGAGCTGAGAAATAAGCTACATTATAGCTTCAATAAATTCTAACTAGCTAGGTAAAGAGTATAAACTTAATAAAAAAAATGTGTGCATATAAAATGGTGATGAAAAACCGAGTATTGTCCTTCGGATCAAAGGCCAAATACCAATTCGCAAACGAAATGATTTGGTATAAAGAGAACATAAAAACATAAAATACGCAATAAAAGCATGTAATTCTTTTATCTTTTTCATTTAGACAATTAAATAAACACTAGAAGGAAAAAATAAGGATAAAAGTACTAGGGGTCCAATCAGGGCCGAGCCAACAAAGTTTAAAGCGTAAAGCGAAATTTAATATGAAGCATTTTTAAAACTAGTAATAATATTTTATGAAAAAATTATTTTTTTATTTAAAATATTTTTATTATAAATTTCTATAATTTTAAAGTGTAATTATTATGGCTTGTGTAAATTTTATTGTGTGTACATACAATCATATTTATGATATTGTATGATTTTTTATGGTTTAAGATTTTAAATTAATTTTCTTATTAAGCTTAAAGAACAAAAAAAAAAAGCCTTAATAACCCAAAAAAATTCGGAGACATAAAGCCCTAGCCTTAGTGGCTTTGGGCTAGGGTTGGCCATGGGTTCAATTACATCCAATTATGACTCTGCATTGTTCATAGACATGATACCCTTTAAATTACTAAAAACTTAATTATCATAATCTCGACCAATTCACTTGTTGAAGGTTAAATTCCTTTAAATTTCTATCGCAAATTCTTTTGGTGAGACTTATTCCAACCAAACACTACCAATTAGTCTAACTCTTTAGGTCAAGTCAATAAGACATGATGATAAAGCTCAATGGAATTTCTAAATACAATCGTATTAATCGATTAAGCAAACTGCTCCTAGATTAACCCAATTAATGATATCAATTGCAAATGACAAATCTGACAAAGTATTCTTAGCAAAGAAGTGAACCTACAAAACACATAAATAATGGGCAATCATTCAACAATTTTAAGAGTAGCAATTAATACACCAATAGATAAATTATTCATAGAATAAATAAGAAATCAATAAATCTTCATCAAGTCATGATTACATCAAAACTCTAACTTTGAGGAAGTTTAGGTTGACATGTTAAATCTCAAAAACAAACAAGGAAAATAAAGAAGATAAGAAGGAATCCATTATAAGATGACAATGGTTGGTGAAGAATCCCTCCTCCTCCTCCTCAAGATCCAAGAGATGATGAACTACGTTGGGCCGGGCTTCAGCCAGCCTAAAATAGTTTTGGGCCCAATAGTTTTAGGTGTTTAGGGTATCAACAAATGAAAGCTATATGCTCCAAAAGCTTATGGGCCCGCCGGGCTTTGCATAAACGGAAATGACATATCTAAAAGTAAATGGGCTAATAATCTGTGGCGTGTCTGATTATGATGTGAAAAGGACATGATTCGGTCTGGGTCCGGAGATAGAAGTCTGCATACTCTATGAACAAACACTTACTGATCACACTTAATCATTGTTGCCAAAGGAAGGCAGACATTCCTTTGCGGATAGCTCACCGTGAGCCAATTTTATCATTCCTAAATGAAACTATTAATAAATAAACAAACATCCATTAATATCCACTTATTTAATAACATTAATAAATAGCAGGTATAGAATCTAATCCACAAGAAAATGGAAAATAAACTATGTAAAGTGCTGCAAAAATAGAGGGAGAGTCGATGAGTATACTGCGCACGCATAACTAATAATTTTATTCAATCAAGAAATTCATGAGTAACATACAGACAAATTGAAGCCATTATTTAATTAGTTTCTAACCCATTCAAGGGCGAACCAAGTAACATGGCTATAGCACACAAACCATTTGTCTGCATACACACACATACATTATATTATAAAGTAAACAAAACAAAACAAAAGTTGAACTGAGATTTTATGTTCTACCAAACCAAACTTTGGCAGATACTTAATTCTTCGTCCATGCCCAGAAATCAGATACAGCAACTGTTTGGATTATCACGATGGCAGCAACTGTAATTAACAGAAGTGACCTCCATCACACGCCCACACGTGGGATTTGGGCATGTTATGGTTGCTAGCACATCTGAGGTATAGTTATCACAACGAGCAGATATAGCTTTGACCACACTATCATAGTATTCTTTGAAGGCTACATCAAAGCTTTCTTTCTCGAGCACCTTGTTTTTCCATTTATCAAAATCCTGCACTGTTTGTAACATAGGCTCGCCATGACCCAGAAGCTTTATGTTATGCCCTTTACTAAGCATAACCCACCCATATGGATCTTTTTTAAGGCAAAGCAAGCTCTCCACCACTTTTTGAATTTCACAGTCCACATCACCTTGACACTTCTTTTTTGGTTTCTTGCCATCTATGCCAATCCAAAAATAAGGAACATTGTTCGGGTGGTCCTTCCCCAACTGATGCCGATGTATGGTAAGATCCACATCCTTGATATTCTCATGCTTTTTTATTTGTTCAATTGAGGTGGAGAAGTCTTGGATCCACTTGTTGTCGTTACCTCCATAGATGAAGAAGTAATGATCCCTTACCGTGTCCTGATTAAGATGGTAAACATACTAAGTAGTATAAAAGTATGAATTTAATTTTTATGTACTCTCTCTAGATTTTTATACTTTCAAATAATTACAAAGCATGTGTGAGTGTGTAACTTTTTAAGTATCAACATAGGTTGGTACAAGTGGTGTTGGATTTGTGTCTCTTGACCAAGTTATTAGGGTTCGAATCCCGATTCTTTCGTATGGAGCAAATTTATGCAGGATGCCTTCGGGTGTCATTCACTCCCCGCACGAGATTAGTTGCCGCCATAACTTTTAAGTTAGTTATAATAAGAGTCAAACATTTTTAATTATGTGATAATTTATGATTAATTGAGGGTGTAAATAACATTTAAATTGAAAATGCATATAATTATTTTAAATATATAATTATTTCAAATACCAAGAATGAAAATATGAAATTATATGATTATTTTAAATAATTATATAACTAAAGTAACTTTTCATATTAAGCATTCATATATATAATTTAAATGTTACTTTTCAAAGGATATACTCTATATAGAGAGTGCTTACCTCTACGTTAATATTAGGATCTACTTTCTCGATTAACTTCCAAAGCCACAGCCATTTCTTGATAAGATCTTCAGCATCCTCTTTCCTAAAAGGAAACGCTTCGATCCCCCATTGAAAAATAATGGGCTTTGCATTCTCATTCATTATGCCACCTTGAGGATCGATCACTGAGACGATAGGTTCTTTCTTCTCAATGTCATATTTCAATTTCTCCTGTATTATTCCAATGCCTGGTAACTCAGAAAAGTTCTCCAACACATACCATTTGATTTCTTTCCTCAATTCCTTGAATTGGTTTTTTCTGTTTTCGTCCCAGACATCCACAACGGGGATCCACAGAATTTTGAAATCCTCTTTCTTGAAACCTTTTACTATTTTTGGGTTTTCCTCCAATCTCTTATAGATTGAATTTAAAAGCAAAATCTCATCTCGATCACTTTTGAGGCTCGAAATTAACAACAAAACATACTTCTGCTTGAAGACTTCAACTCCCTGTGTGAGACATAAATACAAAAAAGGACATAATCATTTATGATTTATGTAATATTTTCAAGAAGGCACTGAGAGTATGTTCTAGCAAGAAACTAAGGGGATTGATACTTTTTTATACATAAAAATAAATATTCTACTGATTTGAGCGTTTCAAAAAAGAAATGAATTTTTTTTTGTTGAGATTTATTAGGTAATATTTCAATAATTTTTTTTTATATATATGATGTTTTCAATTTAAAAAATAAAAAATTAGTCCTCCCCCACTTTTCTTTTTATCCCTCAAATTCCTCCAACTAAACTTACCCAGAATGAACACAAAATGAGACAAGTTACCTTTGTATATCAAAATTTAAGAGAAATTATTCTTGAATATCAAAATTTAGATACTATACGATGTTTCCTTTGTATACGGGTTAGAGTACCTACTCCCAATCAATATACATTTTTGCTGATAAAAAAAATATGGTGTCTCTTTTTTCTGTATGTATTTTTGGAATACGTACATACAAAGAAGATAAAAAGTAATTGAGAAGATGAAAAAATAAGTGAGAGATAAAAATAAATACGTAAATATAGTGTCCAAAATTTGATGTTCAAATAACAAAACTCTTATTTATATATATATATATATATATATATATATATATATATATATATATATATATATATATATATATATATAGCTAGTATGAAACGGCAGTAGTCAAGGGAGCCTGAATGCTTTAGTACTAACCGTTTTAATTAAGGTGCTGCCTTCATATAGTTGGGGTACGTGAGATCCATTGTCGTAGATCAGAAGCTTCAAAAGACCAACAACATCTTTAACTTTTTCAGAATCCTTCATACGCTTCTCATAATCGTCTATCTTACCTGCAACAAATTAAATCGTGATAATATCTTATTAGCTAGCATTTGAGTTCAAACTCCAAATTAAGGATTGAGGAACAGGCACTAAGCGCGTATATAAAATATACCTATTTGGTTTCCGCACGAATCCAGATGATTGTTCAACTTGTCAACAAAGATAGAAAGCTTGTCTTTAAATTCTGATAATTTATAGTCCCTGAGTCCAAAACAAATAAATACTAAATCACTTAAATATATATAATGTGATAAATACATTTTAATAAAATTAATTTCGAAGTTAATTAGTTATAATTTTATGTTATTTTATGTTTCTAGAATTACCATGAGCGATGTTCTAAATTTTGAACCGAGCAGCGTACATTCCAATTATCTCTTCATTTGATATGTGAATTAAAAATGTTAATCCTTCTTAACTACTACCTCCTCCAATCCATATTATAAAAGATAACACCCTAAACCACACCGTTGAAGGAAAAGTTTTGAAATGAGTTAATTGTAATTAATACTCGTATAGATTTTCAAAAATATACCTTCTAATATTGATGAACCAACTCACTTCACTCATGAAAAATTGATATATATCCCATAAATATAAATTATATACTATAAATAAGAATAATATTAAAAATTGGTATTAATACATGTTTCTAATATTTTCAACAAAAGCATCACCCATTTATTATAACATGGACAGTGAGGAGTATTTTCGTATAATAAAACAAAAAACATACAAAAGTTTTAATATTCAAAAAGTGGAATAGACCAGATCACTTACGATATGATACCAACGAGGTTGCCAGCACAAGAAACAGTGGCGGCAACGGTCCAGTATACCACAAGAGGGATGTCCTGCGTGGCAAGTGACAAGGAATACAACTTTTCTGTGTCATAATCATTAGCATACCACATTGCCCACTTTCTAATGAGCGGAAGCACTTGCACTAAGAACGTGACCAGATCGATTATATCATCATGGACCTTTCTGCTTTGAACTTGGTTCAGTTGTTTCAATGAGTTCCCAAGCATGTCTGATGTTGGAATATGAAGAAGGCGCCAATATTCTCCATATTCCAAAGAGAAAGCAGCTAGAGTTATTAGTGCTTTTGCATCCCAGGAGAAGCCTCTGAGGCGTTGAAGAATCCAAAGTGTTGTCTGGTGTGCACATTGTGCAGTGCCACGTGTGGTTATCATCTGTTACCAGCATCACATAATTTTGCTCAATTATTTTTAGCATAATCTGATAATTTGGACTTACTTTAAAGTTTAAGCTTTTCAAAAAATAATGTAAGACCCATAACATATACATAAAAGGTAACCTAACCTGACAAGAAATCAGCTTCAGTTCACGGAACTCAGGTTTGAAACTTGTTATCTGTGACTGACTCTGCTGTTATAAATAAGCATAATGTTAGTTGTACAATAATTTTCAGGCTATATTATTTGCAAAGTTTTAAATCCGAGTCACCACATATTGGTTTTGGCGGTTGTCGAAACCGCATCACGACCGTAATTGCAGTCGCAATGCGAACTAATTTAAAATCTTGATTATTTGTTTACAAAATAACTTCCTTTCCTATATTAAATTAAATGATATATAAGCGAAAGACAAATTAAGGTATATATGAAATATGATAATAACAAAAGAATAATTGTCGGAGCGAATAAGAGAGGGTGAATTACGTTAACCAAAGTAGTTCCAGAAATCGGATTAGAGGCCGAGAGAAGGTTGGAAACAAGGCCGTAAAGGGTCGTGGTGTCGCAATCTTGATCATCTTTGACATGGGTCAGATAGGCTTTGTTCAGGATTTCATAATCAGAAAGAACCAACGGGTTCGGGAGCTGAGCTTTCTGCTGAGTTGAGGTGGCATTCTGTTGGATCAAAGTGGCACTTTGAGCTGACATCGTATAATTCAATCTTTGAATTGAATTCTAAAAGGTTTGTATTTGTAAGCAAATGATATGCCTTGCCTTCTTGTGATTTTGATGGGATGCTCCACCTCTTTATATATAGGCTCTAGAGTTTTATACTTGCCACGATAACTTCAGCATTGCGCTAGAGAGTAGAGACCGCCAGAGAGGCACTGGGAGAGAAAGTTAAAAGACAACCAAGTTTATTTTTATTTTTATTAGATTCGTGCGGCTACCTGAATTAAAAGAGGTCGTAATGTTCTATTATAAATAGTGTTGATAGACAAATTATTAACCTCTAAATTCTTTACTTTTTTGCCTGAAGTTTTTCTTGGCCTTGAGTGATTGGGTTGTCGTCCATCTTGATCAACTCTTCTTGCGAGGGATACTACAAGCCTTTTCCACACATGCCCAAATCGCCTAAGACGAAATTTCTACCATCTTTTCTATATAGGGGTATTATCCCAATTGTCTCTCTAATACAATAATTTCTAATCATATCTTATCTAGCTAGTATGTTCACTCGTCCAATACAACATTTTCATCTCCGCTACATTGAGTCCCTTCTCCATTTCATCCACCTTGCTTGAATTCGATGATGTATATATACAAAAAATAGCTTCACACTAATCTCATTACACTAGTTTCGATATTTAATAGCGCACACTTAATAGCGATTTTGAGAGGAAATATTTTAGAATAATGTGTGGATGTTTTTAATAGCACCACTTCTCCAAGGAAACACACACTCAAACATTAAGAGCGCTTTACCGGAAAAGCAACTATCTTATTGTATACATTTAATAAAGTTTCCTCAAGGAAGTGATATCTTTCCCCATTTTTTCCAAAAAAAAAGCGCTCCACCTTTAATAGCACGTGCTTCTTCAAGGAAGCCCTATAAAAGGGATATCTTTAATAGCACTTCCTCGGGGAAGCGCAGTTTTTTCTCTTTTCTTAGGAAAAAAATGCTCTCCACTAGAAATCGTGTATCATTTATATGTTCACAGTGTAATTTTGCATTTTCTGCTAGGGTTTTTAGCGGACTCAATCACTCTCTTTGGCTACGTTTAAAGAAGGTAAATATGATTTCTTTCTTTTTATGGTTTTCAAATCATGATCTCGGTGAGATTTCTTTTTTAGTTTCCAAATCCAGTGACACAAAGTAGTGTAGGGTTTCTAATATCACGATTTATCTTCATTTCTATGTCTCCTTTCACTACAAAAAAAGGTTATTTAGCGACCGAAAATAGTGACCGAATTTGTTGGTTGCTGTTTGCGACCGAAATGGCGACCGATTGTAGGATCTACATGAAACCTGTTATAGTTGATACTGCGACCGAACTAGCGACCGAAATCGCGACTGAAATAGAGCGTAGCAGAGTTATTGGTCGCCATTTCAGTCGCTAAATAAAGGAAAGTAAAAGTCAAAACTTGCTGACTTTTTAGCGACCGAAATGGCGACCAAGTTAAATGCAATGGTTAAATTTTAATTATATTTGCGACCGATATTTATTCGGTCGCTAAACGACGCGTAAAAAAATTTAAATAGAGCGTGTTAGCGACCGATATTAAATCGGTCGCTAAATTGATAAATTCAAATTTTAAATTAGCCCAGTTAGAGACCGAGTTAGCGACCGATATTAAATCGGTCGCTAATCATAAAAACCCTAAAACGCGCGCGGCCTCCCCCTTCGTCCCCATTTTTCCTTTTCCCTCTTGTTTCTTCCCTTCCTTCCTCAGCTCCTCTCCTCCTCTCTTTGTCCGACAGCTCCTCCGGCGAGGCCACCACAAGCGACCCCCACCCCCACCACGAACCAACATGTGCCACCCCTCCTTGCCCCCCATTTCCCTTTCCCTCTTCTCTCCCTCTCTTCTCTGTTACCCCCACCACTGCGAGTCGCCGCGGTTCGGCTACAACCACCCCCACCCCCACCACTGCGAGCCCAGGTATCCCTTTCCCTCTATCTCCCTGTATCTCTTCCCCTCTATTGCTCTGTTTTTTTAATTTTCTTTGAATTTTCTTTTGCCTCCCTGCAGAGCCACCACCACCACCCCACGAGAGCCCCCCGGCACCATCGGTCCACCACCACCTCCGGTAAGTTCCCTCTCTCTGCTCTCTGCCCTCTGCTCTCTGCTTTCTGGCTCTTTGAAGGCTCTGTTTTGTTTGTATTTTTGGAGCAAAAATTGCAACTTGATTTTTTTTTTTCACAAATCCATTACCCTGTAAATCTGTAATGGTAAATAGTAGACCATATGTTAGTAATATGGGTGCACTTTTTAGAGAATGCATGAGTTGTATTGGTACTGTGATGAATATAACAAACTTGTGAATCTAGAAAGCAGTATTGACTGTGTGTTTGAATACTGGATTTTCAACATGGAGTGTTGCCTTCATATGGTTTGTTGTGTCAATTTGTTGTTATATCTCTTTTCTGTCATCATTTGTTTTTCATCTTAGGTTCATTTAATTATTCCTAATATTTATTCATGCTTGAAAATAAATTGATATGTATAACAGCAGTGTATCATGAAAGTGAAAATTTTGAATGGTTTTAATATAGGTGTAAGGTTCATTTAAATTGCTTTGTGTGGGTGCCCATTGTTCCTGACAACGAAAATGAAGAGTGATGCTGGAAAGTTTTTTATGTTGGTAGCACTATTTTAAAGAGCAATGTTAGATACCCTTAAATAGCAATTTGTTTCAAAATATGTTATATGATACCCTTTTAACCTGATATGTAATGAAAATGTTTTGCTTGTACTTTCATGAGTGGCAAGTGTACAAGTAGGTTAATGATTTCCAAGTTTATACTTTTATCACAAGAGCCTTTGTTGATGTTATTATTTTTTCTTACAGTTTTCTTTGTCTATTGACAACCGCTCTAGTCGTCACCCGTTTTCACTATTTGCTTGGAGTTGAGGTAGGTCAAATACTCTATCTTTTTCTTTGTTGCTAGTGGTTCTTGAAGACTTTGAATTGATTTGTTGCTTGTTAGTGAAGAGCTGAGCTCAATAGGATTCTGGTTGTGTGCTGGTAGATTAGAAATGATCCATGTGGTTGCAATTGAATATGTTGTTTGTTAGTGGAGAGCTGAGCTCAATAGGATGCTGGTTGTGTGCTGGTAGATTAAAATTGATGCATGTGGTTGCAAACTTTATATGTTGTTTGTTAGTGGAGAGCAGAGCTCAATAGGATGGATGTGTCAATTCTATGCCTTGATTGCCATTTTTATGTCCTTATTAACGTTTTTGTCGCTAAAATTGTGCTCTGTATATAGAGTTAAATTTGTATATTCTGTTATGGTTAATGAGTTAGAATAGCCTTAGTGGAGAGCAGAGCTCAATAGGATGTGATCCTGTCAAAAAGGCGGGATGCTTGTTTTGTGTTGCTAATTTAGAAGTAATGCATGTGTTTGACAATTATGTGTTACTTGTTAGTGGAGAGCGGAGCTCAATAGGATGTTTCATACAATGTTCAAAATCCATTGTTGACAAATTTGGCATGGGGGCCTAACAGATGGGTTACATCATGGAATACTTACATTGTAAATGGATATAAATTTAACACAAAAACATGGAATGAAGGAATGCAGTCGTGTAACTATGGTGTTTGTGTGCGAGCCACTGATGGCAATGTAGAGGATGATTTCTATGGGGGTTCTAACTGACATCCTTGAACTCGATTATACCGGTTTCCCCGTGATGAAGTTAGTTATCTTCAAGTGTGATTGGTTTGATCCTACTCTTGACGTAGGGACAAAAATCGATAAAAAAATGGTATTGTTCAAGTTAGGTTGTCTTGAAGGTATAATATGGCATACGACCCATTCATTTTTTCACAACAGGCAGATCAGGTTTATTACTCGCCATATCCCGAAGGACATCAAGGTTGGTTGGATGTTATTAAGATAAAGGCTCGCAGTATAATTACTGATAATGTAATCAACCAGCCTGAAAAAGATGCTCCGTACCAAGATGATGAGTTTTCAAGACCCCACGTACCGTTGCAAATTATGCTGGACATTATTGTTAATTCTCTGGCGGACATTTCCGGAAATGGGGAAGAAGTTGAAAGAGAGTTAATGGATCAATCCGAGTTGGACGCATCTAGGGAAGGCACATTCCGATCAAGTGAGACTAATGAGAGTGAGGGTGAATTTAGTGACGGAGATTCTACTTAGGTAATTTATTTATGTCATAATTCATTGTGTAAATGTCATTCTACTTAGGTAATTTATTTTTGTATTATTTACACTGTTGTGTAATCTTCTTTTCATTTTTTACACAGATGGCAGATTCCTCTAGAGGTAGGGGTCGTCGTGGAGGTCGTGGCAGAGGTCGTGCTGCGAGAGTCCCTTCACCGGCCAACCCACAACCTTCAGATCGAGACCACCCTACCAGCACCTCTGTGGACGGGACACCTCAGGGTGATGGAGTTGCACCCCCTACCCAGCCTCATGTGGTCGGGACACAGGCTGCACCCTCATCATCCACACCTATGACATGACCATCATCATCATCGGGACAGGAGAGTCGTGGTCCATCCGACAGGAGGATTCTTCTTATCCCCAGGGGGGATAACGAGTAAGCTAATTTAATTTTTTAATATATATAAAGTATCATTAATTTCTATTTACTTGTTTTTATTTATTTATTTATAACATTTCTTAATGCTCTAATTTTGCTGCAGCTTTCTGCCCGCGAAGGGCCCTTCTGATTCGATATCGAAGATCCTGCGACGCAAGTTTGATGGTCCATGGCCTACATGGAAGGCAATCTCAAGGGGCCATAGGGATCAGTTGTTTCAAGAGTTTAAGGTAACAATTTATTAAGTTATTTAAATTAAATTTACATTATATATATATATACACACACGAATTTCCTAACAACTGTAAGTTGCAGAAATAGTATAGGTGGGACGTAGCTTTAGAGGGTCTCGTCAGGGACATATTTGAGCATAAAGGCTCACTGGTCATGAAGAATCTGATGAACAAGCTGAGGAAGGGTAAGAATAAGGGGAAGTGGGTGGATCCTGAGATCAGGAGGCAGCTGGACCAGTACTGGGATACTGAGAAGTTCCAGGAGATCCAGGCCACAGCTCGGCGTAATCGAGCTTCTGATGGTGGCGCATGTGCTTGGACCGACGGGTCTAAATCAGCCGCCGCCCACTACGACGAGCTGGTAATACGTCAAAATTTTGACTTATTATACTATTTAATTGGTTTTCATTTTTAATTATTCTTATGAATTTAAGATTATATTTTTCCTGCGTGAAAGCACGAAACAATGCGCCCCCACTGCTATGGAGTTGGTGGAGAGGACGAAGAAGTTGAAGTCGGGGACATGGGTCAACGACAAGGCCCGTAACTATGCTGTAAGCAAAAAAACAATTTAGTGTTTACTTGTAATTTATTATAAATGATTTGTTAATATTGATTATAATTTTAACTAAATCTCTTCAACTATACTTTGTAGGTGGGCTTCAACGAGAAGAAGGACGATGCCATATCACGTGCCTCACAGTCACAAGATGAGGCCTTGACTGGTGATGGCCCCAGCTCTCTTATCTCCGTCGACGATAATGCCATTTATTTGGAGGTCGTCGGGGGCATGAACAAGAAGGGTCACGTGTATGGCCTCGGACACCTGGGAGGCGAGTTTATCGCTTCATCATCCGGCACGCCTGCTCCTTCCTACGCCGATACCGTCCCTTAGGAGCAGTTCAACCAAATGCAGGACACCAAAGACGCAATCAACGCAAAGCTTCAGGAGAAGAGCGGGAGAGAGCAGCGGATGGCGAACAGTTGCACACATTGACTCGGCACACCAGCGATTATTGCGAGGCGAGCATCGAGCGGGGCCGGACATCTGCGGCTGGTGTTGGAGCAGATGAGGATCCAGACTCCGATTGCTCGGGTGATGCTCGGCGGTTGTGCCGCTGCTTTGTCGCTCCTCCGGTTCCGCCGCCCGCCTATCGATGTCTGCTCTGCGCAGAAGACGATCAGATAGCAGACGTCGGTGGTACGGACCCTGAGGATGATTGGATTCCTCCCCCTCCCTGTAACATCCCTGGCTGCTCTATGGATTGACGACTGTCCCCACAGACCAACACGGGTCTTTTCAGCATGCTTTGTCCTCACTCACACGCTTCCCGGGAAAACTTCCCAGGAGGTCACCCATCTCAGAATCTCTCCAAGTCAAGCACGCTTAACTGCAGAGTTCATAAGTGATGGACTTCCGAAAAGAAGATGCATCTTGTTGATATGGATAGTACCAATCAATTCTTATAAGCCATCCTCAACTGTATAGTCCCATACCTACACAGTCTCAGGATCCCTCTCATTCGGGTGTGTAATCGGTTCATTCATGTGTCCCTCCGCCTAGAAGCCTGCCAGGAGCTGCTCCTTGTCCGTGCCTTCTTCCACCGGCGACCACTCCCTGCCCTCCAGGGATGTTACACTCCCCCTCATCATGACTGATTTTTTTTTCTTCATGTTTTTGACTTTAAACGATTCTTGTACGACACTTTAGATTATTTTTTTTTATATATATTCATTATTTCTTATGATTGTATATTTCATTAGTAATTTGGTGTGTTTTATTAGTATTTTTGCTAAACTTTAAAGAAAAACACAAAAAATTTATAATTTTAAAAATTAAATTTTAAAAAATTTAATAAAAACCAGTTTAGCGACCGAATTAGAAACCAATAATTCAGTCACTAAACCAATTATTAACCTATATTAGCGACCGAAAATCCGTCGCTAATATAGGTTAACAGTAACGTAACCAACATTGGCGATCGAACTAGCAACCGATTATCGGTCGCTAAAAATGGTTACCCAAACAATGCGACCAACCGTGTAGCGACCGTTTTTTATCATTTAGCGACCGAAATTACGGTCGCCATTTAGCGACCGAATTATTATTTCGGTCTCTAAAAGCTTAGCGACTAGGTTATCAGCCACTACCATGAATCGGTCGCTAACATAAATAGTGACCGAATTATAAAGTTTAGCGACCGAATATGACGGTCTCTAAACAACTCCTTTTTTGTAGTGTTTTGAAGAAGGTAAGTACGATTTTTTTCCTTTTTAATTTCCAAATCGTGATATTGATGTATTTTTCTAGTTTGTAGACTAAGATGCAATGTAAGGGGTTTCTTAGAGTAATAATTTCATGATTCCTTTCCATTATCATGTCTCTAATTGAAGAAGGTAAATATGATTCTTAATTCCTTTATGGTTTCCAAATCGAGATACTAATCAAATTTCTTTTTTAGTATGTAAATGCAGCTGATACACGGATTCCAATCCTCTGACTTTGTGGCACCAAAAGTCAGGTGACTTTCTCTCTATCCCTCTCCTATATTATTTTCTCTCATCTTATCTCTCATTTTTCTCTCACCTTTTTCTCTCTCAAAATACACTAAAGTCACCTGGCTTTTGGCGCCACAAAGTCAGGGGAATTGGGATCCTCGATACACAGGAACTGAGGTTTCTAGAATAGTGATTTATTTTACCATTTTTATGCCTATGTTTGAAGAAGGTAAGTATTAATTCTTTCATTTTTAATTTTTGAATCTTGATCATATTGATGAAATTTCTTTTTATTTTACAAATCCAGCTGATAAACAAAATAGAAGGAATATCGCGATTCTTTCATTCTTATGCATCCGTTTGAATAAGGAAAGTATGAATTCTTTCTTTTTTTAGTTTTCGAATTGCAATATTGGCCAAAGATTTGACCGTGTTCTTTGTTGATATTGTTTCCTTACTTTGGATTTCTTTTTTAATCTGCAATCTTAAGTACTGAATATAGGAAATTCTATTTTTTCTCAAATGAGAAAAAGATAGCGTTTCTTTGTAAAAGCATTATCAAAGAGGATGTCTTTAATAACATTTCAAAAATGCTATCTTTGATTACCTTTTTAATAGTGTCGAAATAGAACTAGAGTGCTCTAAAGCGCTATAAAATACCCTACATAAACACTATTAATTAAAGATTTTGTTTTATCAACACCAGTTTATTGAGGGGAGTATTAGGGGTATCCCAACCCATATATATATCGTAGCACCTACAAGTTTTTTTTTTTTAAAGCAACCTACAAGCTATTAACTGTAAATAAAACACAGAACAAGAACTAAGATCTCTTTTAGCTTTAGAGGCAAATCCAAAAAACCAAACCAAAGACAATCCAAAACGTGAAACATGTTGATTAAAGATTGAAACTGACTAGTGTCTCTCTAGTGCTAAATTCTGCGGTTTGGTCTCTAAACGTGAAACATGTTGATATGAGGTTTAGCATTTGATGAAAGTGATTTTAAATGTAATTGATTTTGTAAAATTGATTTGGTTAGAATTGAGTTTGAAATGAAGTGATTTATGTTTGATGTTTTTATTTTGAAAGCAAGTTTGATGTAAAATTCAGTGTAAATTTTTCAACTCAACTCAAAAGCGTAGCTTTTAGTCAAAATGGTTTATGGAGGTAAAATCAATTTTACCTGCTATTAACCAAACATCACATTTTCACTAAAATCAAGTTTGACAAATTACAGAATCAATTTTGTGGGTTTCCAATATGAAACCAAACACAAACATACCCTTATGTGACTAGGGTTCTTGGGGCATGTAGGGGATATATAATTTTTTCCTTTGCAGGGCATCGCCAAACTTTAATTTGTTTTTGAAGAAGATTGTGATATGTGCCGCCCCTAGTATACCATTTCAATATTTCAATATTAAGTATGTGGTTACATGTAAATTAAATGGATGAGTGCCCCTGATACTCCATTTCAATATATTTTGATTTATAAAAAAAAAATTATGTTAAAGAGTTTTATTGATATACAGTGTTAGTTAAAGATTTTTACACTATCAACCAAGTAACAAATCTTAGTATATGAATGATTTTTAAGGTATCTAGTATAAGATCGGTCAAACATTTCTAATGATTTGATGATATGTCAACTTATGATTAATTGATGGTGTAAAAAAAATTTATACTAACCGCGAATATACCAATTAAATCTTATTCACTAATTATATATACAGTGTCTCATTATTAACTTAACTTTTCTATTAATTACATCAAAAGTGATACTTTATTTATAACTATTTATTAATGAATTAGTAGGTGATACTATAAAAAAATTAATCCTAATAATACGGTATATCAAAATTATGCTTTAAAAATCATTAGTTATCTTTTAATATAAAATTAATATAATAATTAACAAAATTTACTTTAATTTATTTATTTTATATTATTTACGTTGTTTTAAATTATTTTATATTTTTTTCTTATATATATATCTCGTGTATCATGAGTGCATATATGCTAGTTTACACAAAGTAAAGTAAACTATTGATGAGCTAAATAAAATACATAAAGAAAGAAATCTGTATAGCACGACGGAACTACATGTGGGTGAAAAATTAAAGGTTAAAAGTTAAATTAATTCGTTATAAGGAAGCCTCGTTCTTTTTCTTTGTTAAGAACTTTTTCTTTATTAATTATGACTCAAATATTCCATAACAGTATATATTGCTCTTTATATTATTATTCAGTGTTCTTTAAGTTTGTTCGCATCCCGTCCAAAAAAAAGAAAAGAAAAGTTAGTTCGCATTCTTACTCAAGTCGCATGGGTAAAGGTTATTGTGCATGAGAATCATATGATGGTTGCTTAGATGTTTTTTCAATTGGATTGGGTGCTGCATTTTGTCAACATACTGTTGTGATAGGCGTTGCTGACTATAAAAGAAGCTGGGATCCACACGTTATTGGCAAAAATTTATATAGCCTCCTATTATATTATTTTGGGCCATGATATTCTTCTTTAGGGGACATGTTGGGCTAACCTTTGGATAATGATTCATTTGGTTTTATCCTCTGTTTGGTTTTGCTTGAGAGGTGTGGTGGTGTTAAAGTTAACCCCTTTTTAGGTCTGGAACCATATTCTTGTGGGGTAGTAAAGTAGTGTTTCTTCATTCTCTGTGTTTTTTGCTCTGATGGTTTGGGGTAGACTATTGTAATAGCAATACTGGATTAGGCTTGTCTAGTATTATATTATTGGCTAAATTAGTGTTTTGGTCTCTTATCTTTATTTTAATTTTCATTTTGGTATCTTTTTTTTAGGTTTCATTTTGGTCCCTACACTGACGGCATTAAGTATCCGCCGTCAGTCGTCGGAAACCGCCGTCGAAATCTTGCCGGAATCTGAGTTTTAGGGAGAGAAAATCTCGTTTGTCTCTCTCTCTCTCTCTTCTTCCTTCTTCCTCATTCTTCCTACTTCCTTCTTCCTCCTTCTTCCTTCTTCCTCCATGAAACAAAGACAACATCAATAGGATTTAAGGAAGGGGGGAGGAAGAAGGAAGAAGGAAGAAGGAAGAAGGAAGAAGGAAGAGAAAGGAAAACAGATTTTCTCTCTCTAAAACCCAGATTCCGGCGAGATTCTGGCGACAGCGACGGTTCTGGCGACAGCAGTGGTTTCCAGCGACTGACGACGGCGGGCTGACGGAAGGGACTAAAATAGGCTAACGGTTGAAAGATAAGAGACCAAAACAGAACAAAAAAAAAAGATAATTGGCCAAAATGAAAACAAAAATAAAGATAAGGGACTAAAACCCTAATTAGCCTATAGTATTTTATTTACATTGGTTCTACCCTCTCCTGTATTTCTGGTTGTTGTATATGGGTTAGGGTACCACTTGTACCCTTTATTCAATACATATTTTGTTTATAAAAAAAAAAAAATATGATGGTTGTTCAGACCATGGTTAATGGGTCTCCAAAACTGGATACTGATAATGTCTGGTTTTTAGTGTACTAGTTCAGATCAAGGCTTTATATTACAAGGGATCAGTTATTGTAATTTGTACACTGATTCATTGTATTTAGATTTTTTTTAAGGTAATACTATTGAGATGTTAAAGGGTCGTGAAATAATTACATATGATCTGGCCATTTAATTTGTACTTCTATATGAGTTAAATTACTCGTTATACCCTTATCAATTTATTGTTTGTTTATTGTAAGACAAGTAGCGAAGTAATTGAAAATTTGAAACCTTAGTAGTCTCTCTCCCTTTTTTTTCGATTTTTTCTTCGTTTTATTTGTGGCATTTTAGTGGTGGTAGGGTTTGGGGGCTTATAGGGTGCACCTTTATAAAAGGGAGCAACAATACTCTTTATAACTTCACCCATTATTAGGGGTGCTCATGGGTTGGGTTGGGTCGAGTTTGACCTACATGTTACCCTAACCAATCAATATTTATCGAACCGAGTTCAGTCAGGTTTATGCAATTTTTTCAACAAACCCGAACCAAATCAATCAGGTAAGGAGCATGGAGAGTCGTATCGGAATCAGACGCTTTTACAAAAAAAAAAATCAAACATTTTCAAATGCAAATCTGAGATTCAGAAATCAGTCTAATATAGAGAATGGGAGAGTGGAATGGGAGTGATATCAAACATGGGAGTATTAGACATAGTATGCTTGTATGAGTATCAAAAGCAAACCCTAGCCACTACCAGATCACCCACGGATTGGAATAATGGGAGCAGGAGGTGGGAGGAAGGGCGAGAATGGAGACGTACTACACGCAGCCGCCAACATAAGAGGAACGAATAGGGGCAAAGACAGAGACAGGGTAAAGGAAACGAAGATCGGACCGAGACAGAACTGAGCGAACATATACGGCGCGATGGAGGAGACGACAAATCTGACAGTCCACGGTGGAGATGGAGGCAGCGCGGTGGAGGAGGGAGACACATCTGGTCGATGGAGTCACGAGAGAGTCGGATCAAAGAATTTAAGGGACATGGTCACGAGAGAGAGGTACATCAGAACAGGAGAGCTCTGTTTTCATTTTTGTTTTTTTTAAAAATAATTTCATGTATACGGGTTCACAGGTCTACGGGTTGTAATAATCAAACCCGTTATCGAACCAAATAAAGACGGGTTTGTTTGGGTTGGATCAGGTTGAACAGAACGATAAAAATACTTTAACCAAATTAATTGATTTGGGTTTGGTCATTGGTTCATCGGGTTGACCCGATCCCACGAACACCCCTACCCATTATTAGAGGTTCATTCTATTTTTATAAATGTTCAATTTACAGATTTCAAATGAAATTAAATTTAAATTTATGCTCCGATCAAATCCACCATTACTACCGTTCAATCTATCTATATAATTACTAAGGCTGATCGTGAAAATCACTGTAGATCCACGTGTCATACTACTAAATTTTATCATTAATTTATTATTTAGATTTTGAAGTTTATATATTTCACTATTTAATTTTTTTTTTTTTACCAGTAAATCTGCATTGATTGGAAGGTTAAACACGTTAGGGTGTTGCAAAAATCCTGCCAACTCACCCTTTATTACTCCCTTTCCCCGTCTATTTCTCTTACTCACTATTATTTCTCTCTATCCCCCTCTTCTTCTTCTTCTTTTTTTTCCGAAACGATAGCTATCCCCCTTACCTTCTAGCACCTTTTTTTAGGCTAGGAAATCATCAGCTCCTTTTTTGTTTTTATTATTTATTTTTATTAAGTTTTCTTATAATGGGTTATGACCTTTTTTCTCTCCAGGTTGCTAATTTATTTATTTAATAGTTATTCATTTCAACAGTTGGTTGAATGAGAGAAATAATAGTGAATAAGGATGCTTCTACATCCAAAAAAAAAGATGGATTTGTATATTTTATTTCTTTTTTTTTATAAATTAAATATGTATGAATTAATACTTTAATTTGAAATAAAAATAATTTTAAATAAAAATATAAATGTTTAAAGACAGCTACATCTAAAACTCTTATAAGAGAGGTATAACGTGACTGGATGAGACAATATGTTAATTTTACCATAAACAACCTTGATCCATCCTATTTCCAAACCCAAGAATCCTTCACTGATTTTTGAAGAGTGACATTGGCTAGCAAATTTTAAGATCAACCAGAATCTCTTTTTCCTCCACAAAAAGTCCTTGATGCCATCTTCAAACCCAATGCCAACCATATCCACTAATCAGTCCCCCCATATCAGAGTGTTATTGAGTTATTTGAGACCTGATAAAGATGAGGGAAATATGAAAAATGAGAAGTTTGAGAGTAAGAAGGAGGAGAGATGATCGAGAGCTCGATCATTATATAGTGATGGATTAGTGGTAACACCATTCAACGTGTTGCCCTTAAGTGGAAAATGCCAAATATAAAGTAGATATTACGTGGACAATGTCTAATTAAAGGGTAGAAGTTTCCACGTCACTATCATCAAACGCGGTGACATTCGTTATTGTTTGTGCATACTATTGTCTATTAGGGATAAAAATCTTCCGTCCCCCTTTTGTGTCCCACAATCCTGTCCCACCAATCATATTTTGATCACACTTCAATTAAAATGACATATGATCTCTATTCCTATTTTACGGAAATTCAACGCTTTCAAATAGAAAAGTTGATTTCAAACTTCAAAGAGACCTTCCAATTGCCTTTCTCACTCCATCTTTTTTCAAGTTCACAATAAAATAGGTGAAACACCATTGTTTCATTTGATCCGTGACTGATGCTGGCTTGAGGTTGGGGCTCTAAAGGTCAAGTGAGTTCCTGGAGGATGCAAAAAGTTTAAGTTTCTTTATTTTGGTTGATATGTTAATTGGGGGATCTAGGGTTCTTGGCTCTATTTTGGTGATTCACGGGTATCAATTTTTCTACATTTGGTTAGAGGATCGGCAAAAGATATTGATTGGAAGAAATTGAAAACAAATTATTTGACAGTGTTAGAGGCGAAGGCGTTAACTTTTTTTTTATAAGTAAATATAATTAATACGAGTACTTGGGGTATATTGAAGAATGCTCTTATTAAGAATAATCTCGTATATTGAAGAATGCTCTTAACAGAGACTCCGTGTTATAGAATAACTTGCCTTTCTTTCATATGCCTAGTTCTATATAATACATGCCGAGTTCTCAACTATCTCGGCCCACCCCCCACTCTCGGTTAACTACCTCACCCCACTTCCCCTCTAAGTACAATAGTTAACTGTCTCCCTTTTCTGTGCCAGAGGGAAGTCTTCTTCTCATATGCGTTGACCCGGTCAATCTCGGATGCCTCTCGGACCTTATCTCGATAATCTCTCGGCCCATCTATCCCCTACAGTACATAAGCCCCTCAAGCTATAAGCTAATCAGGAGTGATATAGCTTTAGCTTGCTCGGGTCTTAGCAATCTCGATAACTCGGTCAATCTCGGTTTCATTGTCTTCAATACTTCATAAGCCCCCAAGCTCTGAGCTTCAAAGAGACGTAAGAGCTTTAAGACATGTCTTCAAGTGTGCCTCGTTAAAACCTTCCCGGACAAAAACCTTTTCAGAAAAAAAGTCTGGGGTAAGAAAAAGAGTACACACGCGAAAAGACTTTGATATACATCTTCAAGTAAGCTGAGCCGAGCTTTCTCTGAGATGATTATACATGTTTTAACTTCTCCTCCTAGTAAACCGAGCTTTCTTCTTTTTGCTTCTACTTATTGTTTCTTCTTCTCTTTTGTCTTCCTCTTAATAAACCAAGCTCTCTTCTTCTTGCTTCTGCTTCTTTCTTCCTTTCTTCTTTTTATTTATATATACACCTGTTCAAATACAACTTCAACTAGGACAACAACAAAATGTCATCACAGGTATAAACAAGGATATCAACCATGCTAACATATGATATAAACTCCAAGGCATATCGATGTGCTTCCATAAAAAATATAAAATAAACTTTAACTTCACCCTTAACCGATATTCATATATTTGTGCCAAAATACAATGCTCTGATCACGTCTAAATATAATAACCTCGATAATATTCCATAAACTGGTATATTCACTTTCGAATATAGTACACCTACTACGCTCAACCGAGAACTTTGCAGTTCATTTTTTTGCTAACTTAAACAATAAGTCAACAATATTTTTTTAGTCATTCATCCTCCACTGGACAGTACCACACTCTCACCACCTGCATCACTATATAGTAACTTGGACTTAAAGTCCAAATAAAAACATAACATTATCTTTCGAGAATTATGGCTTTCACATCCCACATTTGATATCAAATATCATTGAATAAAATAATATACAACATGATAATGTCTTACCCAAGAATTAACTCGTCTTTAAGGACTTATGTTACCTTTTATCCGAGAATCATGCTCGTCTTTAAGGACTTTGAGTGCCTTTTACCCGAGATCTTGCTCGTTTTTAAGGACTTTGAATTGTCTTTTACCCGAAGTCATACTCGTTTTTAAGGACTTGAATTGCCTTTTACCTGAAGTTATGCTCGTTTTTAAGGCTTGAGTTACCTTTCACCTGAAGTCATGCTTGTTTTTAAGGACTTTCATTTTTGCCGAGGTTCTCCGCATATGTTGATCTTGTGCATGTGATCCAAGCGGTGTGAACCTTGATCCCTTCTCCAACTTTAATGTCTTTTTTCCAACTGCTAGCACACTTATTTCTCCAAACTTCTGTGGCTCAGAATTGTGGGCATTAAGCAACACTCTTTTGGCTCAGACCATTTTCCTGCAGCATAATAATGAATGGTTCTACTTGTATTGTCTCCCTCGCATTGACATCTCATAACATAGTACATTAACATCTATCATCAAAGTCAGTATAATACTTTTACAATATGCTAAAGCAATACACTTGTATTATTTATTGTCAAGTCAAATACAATGCTGACATGTTCTCCTCACAAGCTGCAAGTGAATAAGGTACTAAGATGGCATCCCTAGATCATTAGCAACATATTAACATATAGTCAATTGATTAGTATTAGGAATTTAATTCCAATAAGTAAAGAGAAGGCAAACCAATGTGAATGGTCAAAGCTAGCCAAGATCTCTATTCTAGGTGGGGAACGAGATAATTCTAGGAATAGGAACCAATACTGGTTTTGTTACATGTCAAGTTGGCAGAATGTACCAGCTTAAACTTTATCGAAAATAAGTATCTACTACCCACGGCCATATGTGATATTATGATACTCAATGAGTACTGGTTATACAAAGTTACACAACCATTTGGCTTATGCTCTTACTCCAAATCAAACTTCATAATGTTCAAATATAGAAAACTATTTCAGGTTTTAGTTAAAATAGAATGCCAAAAATTTAAATGGAATAATATCACCGGGGTCATATCCACGTTGTATACAAAAGTGCTTCTTCCAGTTGAGTAAAGGATCTGCCACATTCTCCTTACTCCATAGGCGTTGAGACCAATGAAGCCATGTAGAACTCGTTTACTCGCAGGGGACTGAGTTGACTCAACCGAGTTACTTATGATGTCAACATATATAGGAGTGATCTTCAATAACGTTTTCAACCGAGGTTCATCTTCTTGTATAACCATTTCATTTTTATGACAACATTATCCCTATCATTTCAGGCTATATAGCTGAACTTGATGACTACATTATAGCGAAGTTCTGGCTTGACTTGGGTATCCGAGTAACGAAGGACAAGCTTTTGGTGGAGTCCGAGAAGCATATGAAGGGCTGGCATCGGGACCTTCCCACAACAAACGGAATCCACATACCATCCTTCTGAAATGGAGTGTAACCATTTTTATTTTACAAATACCTTGCCAGGGCGTCATGGCCATAGGCGGGAAACTCTTATAGACACCAACAAGCCTAAACCATATGATTTTCTCACTCCTAACGTTCCTGAAAGAGATATTGCATTATAACTATATGCTCAGTTTCTTGATGCCAATTTGTGTCCTATGCTTAGTTACTCTTCCATCATCAATGCTCAGTTTCTTACACCGCGGGCAAGTTTAGTGGACCTCCTTTGACCACTTCTCTGATGGAGCGGTTATGTCATCATCGCCTTAATGGGATATATAATCCATTATTACTCTTGCCTTTCACCAAACTCGTCGGCAAGTCTTCAACACTCCCCGGAGCTCGACCACGGAGACCTAAACTCATAAAATTGGCATAAAACTCGTCCGACAATCTTCCACACTTCCCGGAGACTATTACAGCCCCAACGAACTCAGCCTCGGCTTCTCCATGTCCACTCTGAAGAAGAGACCCGGGTTTTATAGGTTGCCGACATTTCTTAGTTCATGCTTCAGTTTTCAAATAAAGAATATCCAGCGGAAATCATGAAACATCGAAAAAGGCTTCTTTACGTCAAGGTTGTGATAAAGATTCTGGTGATTTATTTCCAAAATTTTCTCGTGGTTTTCCAATGTTTGAACGGATCAACTGCCTAAGTTTTTCGGTCATCAAAAATTGAGTATTGGTCAATACATAACATCCCTCATCCCATAAAAAGTGTACTACATTTACATGGTAGCAGTTATTTCCATAATAGACAAAATAAAACAAAAATAATATTTCTTTTTAAATGGCATCCAACCCATTTTCCCGTGGTGTAAAAAACTGTAAACAAGAGTCAGTTGTCGTCTCCGTGATTGTGGGCTAGTCAAGAGAGGAAGTTGTAAAATTCATGGCATGAATCATGCGAGCATTATTTGTTTCTCTCTATACCGTTGCACCTCTTCCCCATCTAGGACCTGTGTGATGGTATATGAATCAATAGGAAGATACGAGTACAATTGATGCCTTCTCGTGGCCAAAAATATGTTAATGAGCAAGTGCATAATAGGGAGGTATTTGTATATTTGTATAAGAAAGCAAGCTCGACTAAGGAAAAGTCGAGAATATGCGACTTTATCGGGACATCACGTCCATATCATGCATGTAGCAGTTTACAAGCTTAGCCTGGAATGTTGGACCTATTGCTATTTAAAGTCAAATGTTATGACCTCAACCCTCTGATGTGCAATATGCTACTTGTTAAAAAGCACTTTGATAATGGATAATAAAATTAGATGGATCAAATTATACTCCCCTTAATTTATGTGATGAGTCAGCCAATTTGCATGTCGGATTCTGGGTTGCAGGCTGGAAGACAAGAAGTGCTCCTTTTATTATGTCCTCTTCTATTCTCCAATTCCAATCACTCACACCCTTCTCGTCAGTGTCTGTACGCTTCACGTCTCTCCACCATCATCATGCTACTACGAATTAATAACCATGAACAGTTCGTTTTCAATTAGTGGCTGGCACTACAAATCAAACAAGGAATCTATTATATGCTAACAATTACTTTCAAAACTCATAAAAAATAAGAGAGATTCTTCCCTGATGGTTGCATGGCTTGATCACGAAACGGAAAGTCGTCATTTCCATAACTTTTGTTGATCTAATCGCCAGTTTGGTAGATGACAATGAATGTGCGACTGGGGGAAATTTAACTCGGCCCTACGGTGGGCGCCAAATATTCTTACAAATTTCCGGCAATGAACAATCCGAGAAACCGAAGAATAGTATCGCTACGTTTCACACAAACTCTCTATTGAGAATAATCTCGTATATTGAATAATGCTCTTAACAGAGACTCTGTGTTACATAATAGCTTGCCTTTCTTTCATATGCCTAGTTCTATATAATACATGTCGAGTTCTCAACTATCTCGGCCCACCCCCCACTCTCGGTTAACTGCCTCACCCCACTTCCCTTTCTAAGTACAATAGTTAACTGTCTCCCTTTTCTGTGCCAGAGGGAAGTCTTTGATGAGCCACGTGCGAGTGCACGTGCGTGCGATCCGGCAAGTGTACCGGATTGTCGCCAAGTAATAAAAAGATATCTATCCCACAGAGATCGTGATCTCAAATCGCAACTAATTATCAAATTGATAAAACTGGATTGTAAAACAAAAAAGGATTTTGTTTTGGTTTTGATATTTGAAATAAGAGATAACTTAGAATCAGAATCAAGTAAAACAGAAAGTAAACCAGTTTATGGTTTTTCAGATCTAAATGGATTCCTAGGAATTTGGGCTACCAACAAGATCGTTTATGTTACTAAATTGATTATCCCTTGGACCACAGTGATAAGAATAATCTGTCTTGGACCACAGTTAGATAAGGCTACAAGTCCCCTACTCCTGACTGATTTCCACCACCAACATAAGCAGGATCTAAAACCTTCCACATACCTGATAGATGAGACAAAGGCATCCAACCAATAACCACCATCAGCCACAAAAATGATATAGGAAAACCAAAAGATGCACCCGAGACCCTGACACAACACACACAACCCATTTGAAGTATTTCTCACCACAAAAGCAAAAGAAAACCCCTATCCTTATCACTTATCTCTCACACAGAGAACCCAAGCCATCCAAAATTATCCCAGGTAAACCTCTTACTCCACAGCAACCTTCACAAAGGGGAAAGATAATCCTAGCCAGTATGATAAGTTAGATAACAAGGTAAATAACATCCTCATCAGTCTCTCTGTTTTATGTATCATTCCTTTGTATCACTCTCTCTCACAAACTCTTCCTCACAAGAGTCTTGTTCCAACTCTATTTTGTGTATCAGTACTCATTGTAAAGGTAATGGAATTCAATAACCTTTTTTATACTCATTTATTTCAAATTAATTTGATACCTTTTCTTTTTATATTTCATCATGATTATTGATTTCAAAGAGATTTCACCGTTGCCTTTTATTTTTCTGTTCCAATCCATTCATATTGAATTGGTTTTATTGCATTTGATTCAAAAATTAAAAGTTTTTAATTTTAATTTTGAAACTGACCATGCTATCTTTATATAGCATTTTGGGCGTGAGTTTGAAAACAGTGGACAGAACAATTCTCTCCTTCTACTTGAATATTATTTCATCTTCTTTGTTTTTCTGGGTTCTAGTCTTTGTTCTTCTGGACATTGTTTGTGAGGCTCCAACATGTTTCTAGTCTCGAGTGCACGGGTCAGACACATCACTGTGTAAACCTTGGGGAGTAAACCGGATATCGGGTTGCACCGGAGGTCCGCCGGAATTTACTTTCAGGGCAGTGGTTATTGCCACAACACTGCTTTCCTTCTTAATCTTTCTAACAATCTGAAAGCAAATTACTTAGTGCTGTTCCAATGGCGCTACTGCTCAACAAAAATACTTTGCCTGATATCTCAAAGATGGAACCACTTGACGGAACCAACTACAAGCGGTGGTCACAAAGGTTACTTATTTTCTTTGAGCAACTCGAGGTTGACTATGTTCTGTTCAAAGATGCAACAACAATTCCTTCTAAGGGAGACCAGGATGCTATTGAAACCGCAACCAAAGTAGCTGAGAACTATGGAAAACACAACAAGCTGGTTCGTGGTCATCTCCTCAATCACATGCCAAATAATCTTTTTGATATCTTTGTACCAAACAAATCTGCTAAGTCCATTTGGGAGACACTTGAAAATAAGTAAGGTGCTGATGATGCTGGTAATCGTAAGTATGTCACTGGTAAATGGTTGCAATTCCAAATGGTCGACAACAAACCAATCATGGAGCAAGTGCACGAGTATGAGAACTTGGTTGCTGACCTACTAAATGAAGGTATGAAAATGTGTGACATACTGCAAGCAAATGGTCTGCTCGAGAAATTTCCCCCTTCCTGGAATAAATTAATTCAGAAATCATCTAAAACATAAGAAGAAGGACTTCACATTACAAGACATCATTAGCTACATGAGGACTGAAGAAGCAAACCATTTCAAGGATAGGTATCTCTCTGGCCCTTCCAATAATTTATCTAATGCTAATATTGTTGAATCTGCTGGCACCTCTGTTAGGGAAAAATTCAAAGAAATACAGGAAATAAAAATGTGCAAAACAAGTACAAGAAACAAGTCAACAAGCCCAATGGTAAATTCCAGAAAACCAAGATAGCATGCTACGTATGCGGGAAAAATGGACACAAAGCATACCAGTGTCATTTTCGTAAGAATGAGCCCAATAACAGTTACAAAGGACAGACATCTGGCAATCAGCCAAAATCAAAACCACAAGCAAACTTGGCTGAGGACGAGGAAATCGTTACTGCTGTGTAGAAGCAAATTTGGTCACTTTCATAGATGATCATTCCCGATACTCTAAAGTTTATCTTTTGAGAACCAAAGATGAAGCTGAAATTATGTTTCTCAAATACAAGGCCGAGGTAGAAAATCAGTTAAATAAGAAAATAAAACGGCTAAGATCTGATAGAGGTGGTGAATACAACACCACTAGCCTTATAGAATTTTGTGAAAAGAATGGCATAATACATGAATTTAATGCACCTTATACACCACAACAAAATGGGATAGCTGAAAGGAAAAATAGGACCCTTAAGGATATGATGAATTCTATGATGATTTTCTGGTATGCCTGAATATATGTGAGGGGAAGCTATATTAACTGCATGTTATATCCTAAACAAGATCCCTCATAAGAAATTAGATAAGACACCCTATGAATTATGGAAAGGTCATCCACCAAACCTAAATTACTTTAAAGTGCGGGGGTGTTTGGCTAAATTAGGACTACCAGATTTTAAAAGAACAAACATAGGTCCTAAAACGGTTGATGCTGTATTTATTGGTTATGCCCAAAATAGTGTTGCATATAGATTCATGAGCCTAAATGATAATTATATATTAGAATCTAGAGATGCTGATTTTTTTGAGCATGTTTTTCCTATGAAGAAATTGAATTCTGTAAATGATGTTGCTATTTCTGGTTCTATTTCTGTTGTTCCTAAATGTGTGAAAAATGTTGAAATCAGTGAATCAAGAAGAAGTAAAAGGATTAGAACAGAAGCAAAATTTGGTCCAGATTTTATAACATCATTTTTAGTAGAAATAGATGATGTTGATAAAATAAATGAAGAAATAATTTATGCTTATATGTTAGAAGAGAATCCCAAGACCTATGAGGAAGCAATAAAATCAATAGACTCTAATTTTTAGAAAGAGACAATTAAAAGTGAACTAGATTCCATAACAAGCAATCACACTTGGGAACTAGTGGATTTGCCTAAAGGTAGTAAATCCATAGGTAGTAAGTGGATTTTTAAAAGGAAATATAGGCCTGATGGATCAACTGAAAAATTCAAGGCAAGATTGGTTATTAAGGGCTTTACTCAAAAACAGGGTATAGACTTTTTTGATACTTATTCACCTGTAACCAAAATTGCTACTGTGAGTGCTTTAATAGCTATGGCAGCAATCCATAACTTGGTTATACACCAAATGGATGTAAAGACAGCTTTTCTAAATGGAAATTTAAAAAAAGAAATATACATGAAGCAGCCAGAAGGCTTCATTGTGCCAGGGCAAGAACACAAGGTATGCAAGCTTAAGAAATCTTTGAATGGCTTAAAACAAGCGCCGAAGCAATGGTATGAAAAGTTTAATAACACATTGGTGGACCATGGTTTCATAGTAAACACTTATAATTCTTGTGTGTATACCAAAATGATAGATTCTAATTGCATTATTATATGTTTATATGTGGATGACATGTTGATATTTGGAACCTCTTTGAAAGTAGTAACTGAAATTAAAGAGTTTTTAAGTTCCAAATTTGAAATGAAAAACTTAGGAGAAGCTGATGTGATTTTGGGTATAAAATACGGAAAACGGAAAACGGAAAACGGAAAACGGAAAACGGTTCTCTCTAAGTCAAGCTCATTATGGTGAAAAGATTTTAAGAAAATTCAATAGTTTCGATGTTGTACCTGCTAGAACACCATATGATTCTAGTATTCATTTTAAGAAAAATGGTGGAACCAGTATCTTTCAATTTGAGTATGCAAAAATAATTGGTAGTGTTATGTATCTTATGAATTATACAAGACCCGACATTGCTTATGATGTAAGTAGATTGAGTAGATACACACATAATCCCAATAGTGAACATTGGAATGCTCTTTTGCCTCTTCTAAAGTATCTAAAAGGTACTATGGATTGGAGTTTACATTTTGCTAAATTTCCAGCTGTCTTAGAAGGATTTTGTGACGCAAATTGGGTCTCAGATAATGATGAGATAAGTTTCGCTAGCGGGTACGTATTTACATTAGGAGGCGATGCTATTTCATGGAAATCAACAAAGTAAACATGTATAGCAAGGTCTACAATGGAATCAGAATTCATAGCTCTTAAACTTACAGGTCAAGAAGCAGAGTGGTTGAGAGGCCTAATGGCTGATATACCATTGTGGGGGAGACCTACACCTCCTATATCTATTCATTGTGATTCACAGGCTGCAATGGGTGTGGCTAAAAATAGTGCTTATAATGGTAAGAGAAGGCACATACGCATGAGACACAGTATTGTTAGACACCTAATTAAAAAAGGTGATATCTCACTTGAGTATGTGAAAAGTGAGAAAAATCTTGCAGATCCATTTACAAAAGGATTACCCAGGAAAATTATCCTGGGTACGTCGAGGGGGATGGGTTTAAAGCAATGAGTGGAGGAAAATATGGTGGACACCCAATTAGTGGTCAAACGAAGCTATATAAATACTCCTATGCACTATACTATATACTCATCCCTATGGCGTGCGATAGTGCTTAATGTGAGGTTGAGCCATGAGCTCTTAATAGATACGTAGCCCTTGATATGGGTAGTGCTATAGAGATGCACTTGATGTATCTACCTACGTAAGTGTGAAGGCAGATGCCACCTTCCATGAAAGACTTAGGCAATCTTTATAAAGCACTCATCATGAGCAACCCAAGGTGTGTGTATATATATATATATATAATGCTTAAATTATTGTGTAAAGATTTAAACGCGGAGCTATCACAATTTTAAAGGTAAAAGTGTGTGTTGTGGGGGTCTCATCTTAAATCCATTAAGTTCAAGAGTAATTCACTTATTGGACATAAGGTGTTGCCTCACCTTACTACGTGTTAATTCAATCCTCAGGACATTAACACTTAAGCACAAAACCTTTCCTTATCCAGAATCTGTTTTATTGCTTGCCATTAGTGGGGGATTGTAAAGTTAATGGCATTCAATAACCTTTTTTATACTTATTTATTTCAAATCAATTTGATACCTTTTCTTTTTATATTTCATCATGATTATTGATTTTAAAGAGATTGTACCGTTGCCTTTTATTTTTCTGTTACAATCCATTCATATTGAATTGGTTTTATTACATTTGATTCAAAAATTAAAAGTTTTTAATTTTAATTTTGAAACTGACCATGCTATCTTTATATAGCATTTTGGGCGTGAGTTTGAAAACGGTTGACAGAACAATTCTCTCCTTCTACTTGAATATTATTTCATCTTCTTTTTTTTTTTCTGGGTTCTGGTCTTTGTTCTTCTGGACATTGTTTGTGAGACTCCAACGTGTTTCTAGCCTCGAGTGCACATATGGGGGATATACCGGATATAGGGTTGCATCGGAGGTCCATCGGAATTTGCTTTCAGGACAATGATTTTTGCCACGACACAGCTTTCCTTCTTAATCTTTCTAACACTCATATGTTTCAATCATTTGTCTCACTCTTACACACATGAACTTCTCACAAAAGTTTTGTTCCCACTCCAGATTACTCGGCCTTGTCCATCCAGCACCAAATGAATCACCTGCGAGAAAAAACAAAACCCCCCACACAAGAAAATAATAAGAGCACCAAGACCAATGTTTATGATCCTGTAAAACACCTCTCATCATTCTATTTCAATGACCCCCACCTCATACTTAGTTAAGACAATCTAAGGGATTTGTGCACCAAGCTGCGAAGGGGAATTTCCATTCATTATCCGCAACCAACCACGACCAAGACCTGCATTTTACTAGATTTTGAATACGCAGCATATCAAAATGATTGTCCGAAAATATCACTACATTCCTTTCTAACCTAAGGGTCCATACAACTGAGTGCCAGATCACCAGACCTTTCTTCCTATTTGTCTTCCTATTAAAAAAAAACTTATCAAGCCAGTACAATTCTTAAAAAGAGGCTGGTAGAGGTACCTAAACATCTAACCAACCATGAACTTTCCGCTCAAGTTTGACAAATTACGGTTTACAAAAGGTGTTAAATATTTTGTAATTGTTGCTATTTATGAGGGAAGAAATCGGAAGAGAAATTTTCGTATTTCTAGTTCTTCAATCTAAAGTCTAAAATCCAATTGAAAACTCTGCTTATTTTGGAACGATTTCCATTATCAAACGTTGCTCATCATCCTAGTCTTTCTTTTAACTCTTTCTTGAGTTATATACATACGTGAACAACGCTACAAACAACGCTACCTTCCTTAATATATGCTATTTGATCATATCTCTTAAGTAGCGTTCGGTACAAGTTTTATAAAAATATTTTTGGGAATATGGTATGAGAATAAAAGTTTCTCATGATTGATACAAGTTTTAAAAAATTATTCCCATGCATAAAAGATTTCCGGGAATATAATTAGAAACTTGAAAAAACTTTATTCCCGAGAATGGTTTGTCTGAGAATAAAACATTCCGGATATACCAAACCCCATCTTAGGGCATTGATTAGCATTTTCCGTACTAAAAATTGTAACATTAATTTTCATATATAGTTGGAAAAGAGTGACACTTTATTAGTAAATAGTTTTACCAATATAGTCATTTTGGTCTCAAAGCATCCATACATATATATATAGACATGTTGAAGCCATTATTTTGCTTCTACCTATTGAAGGGCAAACTAGGTAGATACATCACACGATTCATTTATTTGGACACACATTTATGTAGTAAACAAGTAAACAACCAAAAACTGGATCACAGAACTTCAGAGTTCCACAAAAGCAAACTCGGGTGCAGATGCTTCTTGAATCAGATAAGGCAACTGTTTGGACCATCCTGATGGCAACACTTGTAATTAACGGATGTCACCTCCATCACACGCCCACACGTGGGATTTGGGCATGTTATGGTTGCTATAACACTTGAAGCATAGTTATCAACATTAACAAAAGAGCATGGTTGACGAGCAGATATCTCTTTAACCTTAGCATCATAGTATTCTTTGAAGGCAATGTCAAACAACCCTTCTTTCTCAAGCAATTTGTTTTTCCAATTTTGAAACTCATGCAGGGTTAGATACATAGCCTCGCCATGACCAAGAAGCTTTATGTTAGACCCTTTGCTGAGAATGACCCATCCTTGTGGATCACGTTTAAGGCAAAACAAGCTCTTTGCAATTCCTTGAATCTCACAATCCACTGCCTCTTGGTGCATGATCTTATTCTGTTTCTTCCTTTCTATCCCAATCCAGAAATTAGGAACCTTGTTGGGGTCATCCTTCCCCAACTGATAGTGATCTATTATAACATCCGCACGCTTGATATCATCATTCCTTTTGATTTGATCCATTTCATATGTGAAGTCTTGGATCCACTTATTGTTGGTGCCACCATAGATGAATATGTATCTGTCCCCTTTGATCTGAGTCACATGGTGAAAATAAATAAGTTCAATTATAATTCAGTAATTAGTACTAACAAATTAATTAGATAATAAAATGTGCATAAGAAATGCTAGCAATACATTCATTTTAACGTAATCTCTAACACAATTTTTAATACCATTAAATGAATTTTATGTAAGTCTCACTAAATAAAGTGAGTCCCACATAAAATTTCATCCAATTAGACAGACCGGTAAAGTATTGAAAAAAATGTGTCCATAGAATAGCTCAAATGTGCATTGGTTATATATGTATACAAATTAAATTTGAGGTTACCTGCAGTCCAGGAATTACTTTCTTGATTACATCCCAAAGCCACTTCCATTTTAGAGTAAGATCATAACCATCCTTTTCCCTAAAGGGAAACGCGTCGATCTCCCATTGAAAAATCAAGTCCATTGCATCTTGATTCATTAATTTACCTTGAGCATCGAACACTGGGATAATAGGCTTACCATAGTAACCCAACCTTTCTGGATCTGTTATTATCTTGTGTCCTGGTAACTTAGAGAAGTACTCCACCACGTACCACTTGATGCGATTCTTAAAACTATAGAATTTGCTCTTGAGGTTTTCGTCCCACACATCCACAATGGGGATCCACAAAATCTTGAAATCCTCTTTCTTGAAACCTTTTACTACTTCTTTTGGATTTTCATCCAATCTCTCATAGATAAAATTCAAAAGCGAAATCTCATCATCAATGCTGTCAAGGCTCGAAATCAACAGAATCACATGTTTCTGCTTGAAGACTTCAATACCCTGTTTAGGATATAAAAAAACAAAAAATTAAAAAACACATTTATTGAAGATCCATGTAACACTAGAGTTGAAATCAAATGTTATTAAATTAAATTTAAACGGTTACAAACCCATTTAGAATATTTTTTTTTAAAAAAACTTGTTGTACTACTAACACCGTATGTAACAACATTGGTACAAAATATCAAGCTTTATAAAATCGGACCCGTCAGTTCAAGGTTAAATGGTCCAACCGAGGTTGAATCGTGGTTGAACCGGTTATAATTAAATAATATTATTTTAATTTTAATATAATATTTGTAACAATATTAAACAAAAAAACAACATAACAACTAAAATTATTAAGCACAATTTTTTATTTTGAAATTAAACTAAATAAATGTAAAGATATATGTTAAAATCATCTTCATAGGGAAAATCAACCCAAAAACTACAATCAGCCCACATATGTTAGAAAATAAAAGAATTGGGTTTTGGCTAGGATGACCCAAATTCTTTTATACCTTTTTTTTTTTTTTTAGGAAACCGGTCCAGGCCGGTCCACAACTGGTTATGAACGGTTTTACCGGTTTTCAACCGGTTCGACGGTTGAGACCGATTTCAAACAATGCGGGTTCTGGAGGCCAACCGAACCGGCCTAGGTCCCGGTTACCGGCCTGTCCGATCCGGTTTTGTAAACCATGCAAAATATATATTTTGGATAGTTGGAGTACTGAAGTGTGGAGAGAGAAAAAAAAATTAAAAAGAATTGTGTAAAGTATATTTTTATGATGTTTTTTTTTTTTGAACAATATATTTTTATGATGTTGATGTTCCTTATTTTAGATGTACAAATGATTTACAATATTAATTCATATAAGAATTTTTTCTCTAATAGTCTAATTTGAAGATATTGAATTTATATATGTCAACATTAATCAGTTAAAATGCATGCAACAAAACAAACCGTTTTGACTAGGATGCTGCCTTCATATATTTGGGGATTTTGAGTTCCACTCCGGTGAATCAGAGCCTTCAAACAATCTACAATATCTTTAGGATTGTCAAAGATTTTCCTACGGGTCAAGTAATCGTCTATGTAACCTGCAACAAATGGAGATAAATAAGCTCTTTATGGTATTAGAATTCCAATTTCCAAAGAGTGAAGGAGCAGGAAGCAATTTATTAACCTATTTCTTGTCCACAGTTTCTTAGATGCTCTTCCAACCTGAAAGCACTGACAGAAAGCCTATCTATAAACTTTGATAATTTATATTCCCTGAAAAAAAAAACAATTTGCATTAATTTATATATTGTGATAGTTTCACTTTGTAATGCAATTTCAAAGTAAGTCATGACCTTTTTTTTTGATAAAGTGAGGCTATTATACATGATGATATGTTAGTTAATAATATACTACTATATGGTATCACACACCAATGTAGCATGATGTGCAAATATCTTTTTCATATATGACATTAAGTTGAAGAGGATTGCTAACAACACATCCTATAATATATATTTTTTTATATATTGTGATAGTTCGTTAATTCATGTGAGTCCCACTTAAATTTTTAAAGACCCACATGATTTTCAACCAATAGGAGGAGTGTGTTAGAAGGAGAGAGTGTTAGAATGTGTTAGTAACATTTCTTGAATATACTGCAACTTACGATACACCCACGAGGTTGCCGGTAGAAGCAACAATGGAAGCAATTGTCCAGTAAACAACAACAGGGATCTCCTGCAAGGCTTCTGTCAGGGATGGCACATCCTCTGGATCATAAGAACCAGCAGAAGACCATGTTGCCCACTGTCTGATGTGGTGAAACATTGACACGATGAACTTGATCAAATCGGTAATATCCTCAGAGACCTTTCTATTATGAACTTGATTCAGTAGTTTCAACGAGTTTCCAACTAGGTCTGTTGTTGGAACCCTAGAAAGATGCAAAAAACTCCCATATTCAAGAGAGAAAGCAGCTAGAGTTATTACTGCTTTTGCATCCCAGGAGTAGCTTCGGAGGTGTTGAAGAATCCAGAGTGTTGTTTGGTGTGCACAATGCTCAGCACTACGTGTGGTTATCATCTGCGTCGTCACCATATCGTATCAATATATTATTAGCGGGACAAAATTTTGCTTAAATTTTCATGTAACAAGATAAACTGATGCTAGACCCCATAACATGCATATATATATGCATAAAAGTTAACCTGACAAGAAATCAGCTTCAGTGTAAGGAATTCAGGTTTGAAGCTGGTTACGGGAATCTGTGAAGGACTCTGCAAAACAAGTAAAAAGTAAGCATTACTTGCGATACTATCACTTATAAGAGTTATATGTATCTCTTTTATATAATTTGTTTTTATTACTTTCTATTTTTAAATTGCCATCGTGGTTCGGTCGCGATCGTGTTTTATTTTTTGTTATTACGAATAATTACAAGAGAAATGTAATCGTAATTGCAATTTTAGAAACATACCAAAACCACATCACGGCAGCTTTAATTGCGATTGTGGATCCAATTTTAAATCTGAATTTCATATATGATAATAAATAGTATAAAGTAAATGTTTCTTTTTTATAAGCAGTATAAAGTAAATGTTCATTTTTGTCATTTAAAAAAGTATACTTGAAACTATATTGTCCTTTACTTATTAGTGACATTGATTAAATTACTTTTACAATATTATAATAATAATAATAATTTGTCATTTTAATAATCAATTTAATGGCATAAATGTAATATCAATTAAAAGAGTAGGGTAACATTGCGTATATGTTTAAAGTAAAAAATAAACGTAAGGCATTAATGATAAGGTATAAACTTCATGTATTTGGTAAATCATAGATAATTGTCAAATTGAGGGGATGAGAGTGGATTACCTCAAGTACAACATTGGACACAAGGTCGTAAAGGATCTTGGTATCGCACTGTTCATCATCATTGACGTGGGTCAGATAAACTTTGTCCAGGATCTGAGAGTCCTTAAGGTCAAATGGGTTCGGCAGGTGAGTGTTCTGTTGCAGCGAAGTGGCACTCTGTTGGATCAAACTATTGGCACTTGAAGCTGCGTTGGACACTGACATTGTGATTCAATCTTAGAAATATAGAATTCTCTTAGGTTTGTATTTGAGAGCAAATGATGCTTGCCTCGTGATGTTGGTGGTGGGTGCTCGATCAATCTATTTATAGGGCTCTTGAGTGCGTGAGAGTTTAAACTTGGCATAGTTACCTTAACATAGATCGAGATACTCAGAAGAGACACGATGGAGACAATTTAAAAGAGAATAATCTATATTACTATATAAAGGTGATAGGCTCATTTGTTGTCTAATTTTATTTTTTCATATTTTCCATTCATTTTAATATTTTTTTCACATATTTTCATAAGGACAAATCTGTAAATAAATTGTTAAAATAATCAATCAAACGTACCCATTTTATTCCATGATATACAAACTAGCAAATAAAATACCCAAATAAATAAATTTTCATATATATATATATATATATATATTATGAAATAATAATGAATAAATGATATATAGATGGTCATAGAATAGAGTAAAAAACCAAGTAGTTGAGTGTAAGTGGTTGACACACTCCTACTTAAGGACGAATCGTTCGGGTTCTGTTCGAATTCGATCATTGGTATGCAATAACACTTGGTTAGACTTTACTAACCGCACGGTCGACTCGAAGATTAGTCTCATAGCGGATCCAAAGAATCTAAGTCATGTGGATACTTTGAGGGCTTACTCAATCTTAAGGATTAATTAGGATGAGTACCAAGCCAAAAAATAAAAAATATAACAAAAAGAGTATAAAAATATCATCATTCAATGACGAGGGATATAATTGCCATTTATTGGAAATTCACGTGACTCGTGTGGGTGTGATGTGTCTATCGTCAAACATTTGCTTTTGAGAAAGAGAGTGATATGTCACTGCCAAAAAACGGATAAAATATCGGCGAAAAGAAAAAAGAAACATGGCATATGGTTTTATTCTATATGAATAGAAGGCTAAATTGGTCCTTCAAAATTTTTAAGGATCTATTTTTAATCATTGAAAAAAATAAATTAAATATTTAGTTCTTTAAATTTTTAAAGCGGGACACATTAATCACTAGATTAATTCCGACGTCTATTTATCTGTCTACGTGTTTCATTAAACAACCCACTTAACTTGTTAGTGGTCCTGTATGGCCCATGACGAATTTATCGTGTGAAAAATTAAAGAAAACTGAAAAAAAATACATCATTTTCAGGTATCAGAATTTTAGAATTGTGCATGTTTTTCACTTTTTATTTTTTTTACACTGACAAAATACGTCATAAGTCGTGCAGGATCACAAACGGACCAAATATGATGGTTAATGGATACATATGCAAGTAAATATATATCAGAACTAAATTTAGGGATTATGTGTCCCACTTTTAAAATTTGAGAGATTAAATAATTATTTTATATTTTATAAGGACTAAGAGTGGATCACCGAAATTTTTGAGGGATGGAACTTTACTCCTACGTGAATTTGATCAAACGTTGATAGAAAAAGGAAGACGAGGAGAGAGAGAAACAAAAAGGGCAGCAGATCGACAAGGATAGGTATGAGGAAGGAAATAAACAATATAAAAAAATGACTATTTAATAATTGATTTAACGATCAATTTAGAGATGATAAATTCAAATCGATCATTATATATTAGCGATCAATGGTTTGCTGACTTTTTCAAATTGGTCACAAACTCGGTTAGCAATTTTTTTGAAAATTCTGTCAATAAATAGCAAATTTTTTGTAGCCACGCTGAGGGAGAGAGAAGAGCTCAGGTGGTCTCACGGTGGGAGGCAAGGGAGAAAGAGAAAAGGTGTTTCAAGGAAAAAAGTGAGAAAGCAAGGGAGCTCGCATCTAGTTTAAAGGCTAAATATTTAGTGATTGAAAAAAAAGCAGTCATTAAATCTATCGTTAACTTAAAAAAACATTAGTGATCGAAAATCATTGGTCACGAATTGCTTTTATATATTGTGATTTTCTTTTCACTATGTAGCGATCGATTATAATCTGGTCGCTATATAAACATTGAATGCACAACTAAATGGGCTTTTTAGCCACGACACCCTTGCGACCAATCTTCTTGGTGCTAAACCGATCATAAATAAAAAAGTTATCATGTACACTATCTTTTTTAATTAAAAAATCTAAAAAGAAAAAATAATGAAAACTTGTCATATTTTAATTGGATGAGAGAAGATTTAACACTATGATTTTGGGATCGCAGATCTTTATCTGTTAATTAGAATTAGAAAAGGCAATACAGCAAGCGCTTTTGGAGCAATTCATTAAGGGTGCGTTTGATTTGCAAAAGGTATCTGGACAGCACAGGACAGACAGGACAGCACAGGACAAATCATTGAGTTACAGGACAATTCTTTGTCTTGTACATTGTTTGATGGATAATGGACAGCATAAACAAAATAATATTAAATTTACTGGAATACCCTTTATAATATATATTATTTAATATATAAATATACAATATATAATTTTGTATAATTATGTAGAGAAAGAGATAGATAAAAGAGATAGAGAGGAGAGAGAAAGAGATAGAGAGGAGAGAGGGAGGGAGGGAGAAAGAGGAAAGAAAGAGAGAGGAGAGAGAGGGGGAGGGAGATGAGAGAGAGGAAAGAAAGAGGAGAGAGAGATAGAGAGGAGAGAGGGAGAGAGAGATGAGAGAGAGAGGGAGAGAGAGAAGAGAGAGAGGGAGGGAGAGATGTAAGGATACTTTTGTCTTTTGTTAGTCTGTCCATGGGACAACTTTTTGTCCCGTGGTTTGGTGGGGGACAAAATTTTGGGTTTTTGTCCTGTCCCTCACCACCTTTTTGTCCTGTCCCCAGATCACTTTTCAAATCAAACAAGGCACAAAAAATTTTGTGCTGTCCAGTCCCCTGAATTTTTGCAAATCAAACGCACCCTAAGAGTAACTGTAATGTCTCAACAAAAGGCACAAGAAAATAAATGTTTAAAGAGAAATTAATGCGTTACATGGAAGCTTGGAATTTTCCTTTCATTAAGGACTTTTTCTTTATTATAAGCAGGCGGAAACAGGAATGGAATCAATAGATCAGGCAAGATCTCACTGATGAGTTAGGAATAGGAGTTTGTCAGTCATTGAAATGTCTGTAACAAGTTTGTTTTTTGTTTCTTTTACGTTATTTATTGTTCTTCAAGTTTGTTTGTTATCTTTTACCAATAGTGTACGTTGGCCATCCCTTTTCTCCCCATAGATGAAAGTTAGTGAATTTGCTTGCTGATCAGCTTTGTTTCAGTAGTATTCTCCGTGTACTTGTTACTCTTCTATGAAAAAATCAGTAAAATTAAGGAAACACATGGTAGATAAAGAATTGTGTTTGCAAGAAAAAAGGAGCTTGATTATTGAAACTTTAAAGAAGGATTAGGAATTTTGAAGATGACGCGACGAAGAACACCTCTGATACTTTGGTGTGGTTGGGTTAGGTTAATGTAACACTACAAAAAAAAAAAAAAGGTATTACCGACGGCCTAAAACCGCCAGAAAGGAAGAAAAGCCGTCGAAAAACTATATTTCCGATGGACCCAATTCCGTCTGTAATAAACGCGTAGGAAAGGCTTTCCGATGGACCTGGGTCGTCCGTCAAGGCTGTCGAAAAATTCGTCACTTAATTACTTACTTACAAACTTAATTATATTACTATTTACTAAAATTAATCTTATTTGCATATTTAACTATTTTGGTAATTACTTAGTCGTTTACATATTTAATTTTAATATTGTTTTATATAATTAATTTTATTTTATTTACAAATTTGACTAGTGGTTTTCAATTTTTTTTACACTATTTGTTTTAATCACAGTCGATTTCGTCATCCACATTCCCCGATGCATCCTGAGCAGCTTTTTCTGATGCACAATTAATGAGCAGCTAATCGTGTTTGCTTGGTACAATTTTGTATTGTTTTATAATACTAAAGTCGTTGAGATCTAAGACTTAAAGCTAAGGTTAAGGTTTTATATTAACGTTGCATCCTTGGCATAATCAAATTAATAAAAAACATTATATTATACTAAAGTTCACCCTCATCCTCAAGTAGGGATGTAACAGGTCGGTTTGGTTCGGTTTTAGATTAAAAAAATCCGAACCAATCATTTTTTATTGGTTCGGTTTGGTTCGGGTTTAAGAGATTTTTTCCACAAAACCCGAACCAAACCAAACCGATGAAGTACGGGTTGGTTCGATTCGGATAATCGGTTCACTATTAAAACATAGAAAAATAAAATTAAAATTAAAAAACAATAAGCCACGGCCCAACCCAGGGAGCCCCAAAACTAACCCTAGATCTAATCCATCTTCCACATTACCTATCCCCACTCAACTGCTACCCTTCTTTCTGCTTGATCTTTGTCAATCGTCTCTGATCCTTGTTCTTCATCTGCTCCTTCAGAAACGTATGGTGTCATCTTCATCTTCGATCGTTGTCTTCTTCTCGTTTCTTATTTTGTAACTAAAATCCAAAGAAACACAACAGAAAAGCTTGGACGGAGCGGCCTCGACGGAGCTTCTTGGACGGAGGATGGCACGGCAGCCACGGCTTGGACAAGGACGAAACACAACAGAAAAGCTTGGATGGAGGAGCGAAGAGATCTGGTCAGTGGTCACGAAGCACGAGTCACGACGGTCTAGGATGGAGGTGCGAGGACCCGCTGATGCCGATCTGGGTACGGCTGTGTGCGGCGGTGACGGAACCCTAGGTGGCTAGGTCTGAGATGAGATGGGAAGGAGATGACAAAGATGTGTTGCGATAGTGATAGAAGAGATTCCGAGTCTGAGAGTTGTAAACTAAGGTAGGTCAGAATTTGGGGGGGGGGGGGGGGGGGGGATATTGATGAATTGCACAGTGGTCGGGTCGGGTAGTTGGGTATTCGGTTTTGAAAAAATAAATCCACTGCCCGAACCAAAGCTCATCGGTTCCCTTCGGTTCAGGTTTTTACCCAAACCAACTTACTTCGATTTTTTATGGGTTGGTTCGGTTCGGATTGGTCGGGTTGGTCGAGTTTACCCGGTCCACTTACACCCCTATCCTTAAGAATTAATCATAAATTAACAAGTAAGGATATGGGTTAATTTTTTGTCACCACAACTAGAAACAATTCAAAAATACAATTGCACACTAGCAAGCAAGACACATTCAAGTCATGAAATTCAAATACTTTTATCTCAATCAAAGGAAATGCAAAGAAAGAAAAAAAAAATATAGACATAATTGAATAGATTACTTGAGGCTGAGAGGAGGTGAAAACAGCAAGCTAGGTGGCTCACGACGATGGTGGCGGTGGCAGCCCTCAAACAGATGCACACTAGTGCAAACAAAAAATGCTCAAAACAGTTAAAAAATGCATAAATAAATAGCAAATGAATAATAAAAAAAAATACCAAAAATAGCATACCAAAATGCTGGGATGGTGGTGACTGTGTGGTGGCTCGCGGAGGTGGTGGTGGTGGGGAGCAGAGCTGCTCGAGGAGAAGATAGAGAGGGGAACGGTGGGGGACGGAGGTTCTTCCTCCGACGGTGTAAGGCACGCCAGAGACTGAAAGGAGGGTGTGGCTGCATGCGGGACAATGGGGGAGAAGGAGAGGGAGAGGCCGAGAGGAGAGGGTGGCAGGGGTGGCCGTCACGGTGGTGGGGGACGGTCGTTCGTCGCCGCTGTAGTGGGAGGGGGTGGTGGGCAGAGAGGGTAGGGAGAGGTGAGTGTGAAAGAAAAAGAGAAAGGGAAAATGGGGGGGGGGGGGGGGGGGGGAAGGTTTGTCCAGCGTTGTTATTAAGTAATTTCCGACGGCTTTTGCCGTTAGTAAGCAAATTTTTTGAATTTTTGATGGAAAATTCTGTCGGTAATTTACACCCCGATTTCAGACGGACTGTCCGTGTCCAATTACATCTCAATTTTCGACAGCTTTTCCGTCGAAAACCTCTGGCACCAAAAAATTGTGGTTCCCGCCAAACTTACCGATGGACTTTGCGACGAAATGACCGTCGGTACTGTTTCGACGGGCTTTCCATCGATAAAATTGGTCACTTTTCATATTCATAATTACCGATGGCAAAAGCCGTCGGTAACGACTTGTTTTCGATGGCCGCTGGTCCGTAGGAAAATTTCTGTCGGTAATGAGCAATATTCTTGTAGTGTAGTAACAATACTGGAGTGGTTTGTCTAGTATTTTATTTACATTAGATCTTCCCGTATTTGTACTTTTTATTATGTATATGGGTTATGGTACCCCTTGTACCTATTATTTAATATAATTTTTGCTTATAAAAAAATAAAATAATAACCTCTAATTTCTAAAAGTAAAAACAAGTTCAAAAAAAAGACGAGGGAGAAAAATAAAATGAGTCTTGTATTATGGGGAAAAGTGTATACACTATCCCCTGAACTTTAACCCATTTGCAAATTGGCACCCTCAACTGTTGATTCTTCCCAATTAACCCTTAAACTTTAAGAATTAGTGAAATTGGTCCTTATATTAATTCAAAGTTAAATGACTACTAATGATAAAATCTGGCCGTTCATTTTTATAAATCTTAGCCATTCATTATTTTAATTTTTAATTCTTAAAAGTAGGGAAAAAGAGTTGAAACATTCTTTCTCAGCTGTGTTATTTGCACACCGGATTGGGACACCCGGCTATAGTAGTGCTACTGTAGAGCTACAGTAACGAACTTTTTTTTTTAAAAAAAATTTAGTTTTTAGAAACTTACAATAATTTTCCGCACAAATTAACCACATAATGAACTGAATTAACCATATATTTGCACGTGATTAACCAAATATTTATATGGTTTTGAAAAATGATTGTAAGCTTCAGGATGACCCATTAACCATATAATGAACTGAATTAACCAAATATTTGCATGTTATTAACCAAATATTTACATGGTTGTGGAAAATAATTGTATGCTCCAGGATGACCCATTAACCATATATTGAATTGAATTAACCAAATATTTACACGTTATTAACCATATATGTACATGCTTGTAGAAAATGATTGTAAGCTTCAAGATAAAACATTAACCATATAATGAACTGAATTAACCAGTTATTTGCACCTGATTAACCAAATATTTATATGGTTGTGGAAAATGATTGTAAGCTTCAGGATGACCCATTAACCATATAATGAACTGAATTAACCAGATATTTTCATTGGATTAACCAAATATTTGCACGTAATTAACCAAAAATGTTAGTATTCAAAAAAGCTAAATTTTTATTTTTTTTAAAATAGTCAAAATTTAAAAAAATAAAGAAAAAAATAATAATAGCGCTATAGTATGCTACAGTGTAGGTGTCGCCACTCGGTATAAAAAATGGGTGTGCAAGAAACATTTCTCTTCTTTCTTACCTGGGTTTTATATTTGTGAGCCTTCTTCCTTATTTCTTTCGGTGCCTTGAGTCTTCTCCTTCTATGCGTTTTCTTTTATTCTTTGGTTTGTTTATCATTCTTCTTTGTAATATCATCTTTGCTCCATTCCAGCCTCCCTTGTTCAGATTCGTGCCCTAACTTTTCGAGTCAACAACAATGATGAATCTGTAACCTTGCTCCCTACAACATGCCATGAAGCCACACCATCAGGTACTTGGGAATGGCCAGCTTTATTGATTAAGTCTTCAGGGGCAATTTGAATAGCTTTTCCAATCTTGTAACCATTGAGAGGGTCAAGTGATTCACGGGTACCAAATTGCAGTCTTGTTACCATGAATGGCTTTAACATCCCCAAACAGATTACTAAAAACATGTTACTAGTTTACGAAAAATATAATCAATACCTTATACGCATAGTAGAGGAACTCAAAGCCACAAAAGCAGTATATAGTTCGAAAAGTCATTAAGAATTATGCAAACAAACAAAGAAGAAGAAAAAGGTTCATTAGAGAAAGAAAACTCAGAGTTTGTTACGCGAGAGAGGGACGTTTTGGGAGAAGGCGAGAATGTTATGACACGTTCATAATAAGAACATCAGAAGAATGGGGATGAGAGATCTTGAGAGAAATAGTGTGAGGGAGAGATCAAACCAGCTCTCCAACCTTGGTTTTTCAACTGTTGGCCATGGACAAACTCAAGTTCAAGCAAGACAGGCTAAGTTTGAGGAGCGGAGGTACAGGTATTTGGATGGTTCTACATCTTTTTTTTTTCACAAATTTCCTAGATGGTTTTGGCGAGAAGGAGATGTGGGAGATTTTCTTTAAAAAAGGGTCAGTTAGGGATGTTTATATTCCTTCAACAAAAGATAGGAAGAGAAAGAGGTTTGGTTTGGTAAATTTTAAGGATGTCTCTAATGTCAAGGCTTTGGAAGAAAAGTTGAGTAACACTTGGATTGGAAGCTACAAAATCATGGTCAATTTTCCTAAATTCCAGCGTAGGTTGCATACAGGGGCAGAGTTCACACATCAAGGAGGTTATGGTGTTATAGGTGGGAAGTCATTTGCTGAAGATGTGTGCAAAGGGCTACATGCCGGGAAGGAGATTAAATACAAGTATGGTGTTAACAGTGATGGAGTAGTAATAGAAACCTCAAATGTTGATTGGGAGGGCCTATATTTTGATGTTTCAGATGAAGATATGAGGTGGCTTCAAGGTGCTTATGTGGGTAAAACTTTCACCATGGAGAGTGCTTCCGTCATTCAGAAATTTCTACTCTCACAAGGTATTTCGTCTGTAAAAGCACACCACTTGGGGACAACTTGGTTCTGCTCACTAGGGAAGGGGACGAGGGGGCCTCCTCTGTTTTAAATGTAGTTTCAGCATCTCTTTCAAATTGGTTCGAAGATATCATACCATGGGATCCGGGTACTTTGCAAGAGAAATATTAGTTTGGTTAAAAATCTCAGGTGTACTAGTTCAAGCATTCAAAGATGATTTTTTTCAAGTTTTTGGCTCAACTAGTGGGGAGGTTTGGTAGAGTGGATGAAAACACAAAAGATAAATCTTGTCTGGACGTCGCAAGAGTACTGATCACAACTACCTACCCGGATGTTAAACAAGGTTTTTAAAGTGAAAATCTCAAACAATATTTTCACTATAAGAATGATGGAAGAGAACCTATTTGATGCACCTTGGATTGTTGACGATGTTAAGGTGTTCGAGGGGCTGGTCAATGAATCAAGTCAAGGCTCTGGTTTGGTTGCAGATAGCTTCTCCGCCGTCCCGGAGACATTTTTCTCAGGTAGAGTGAGGGCAGAGTGTGACCTATACTCGACCAAAGATTTTTTGAATTCAAAAAATGGTAGTTGTCAGGCTAGTGGTACAGGTTCAGGTAGTAGTGTAGCTGGCAAGGTGGTCTCCTCTGTCAGAAACGAAAGATTAGACTTGGAAAAAGAAATAGGGGGTGCTCGTTTGTCTGTTGTGTTCGGCGTGAGTCAAGATCGTACAGTACAAGTTGGTGTCAACATAGTAAAAGGGGGCAATGATACAGGAGGTGGTGATTTTGGTATGGTGTACAAGGAAATTGGATCAAAAGTGAAGAAGACTTGTTGCGTTGGGCCTAGCCTCAAAAGCCCAACAATGACTCAAGGGTGTTTGAGTTGTGGGGAGCGTCTGGGAAGCATGAACCTATTTAATGGGCCTCACATAAGTTTGAATGATTTAGAGGAAACAGAACCATCATTTATTGAAACCAAGGGTACCACAATTGTTATTAAATCTGGCCCATGTAGTAAGATGTTCCCTGGAAGACATGGGGAAGCATGTGTAGCTGTCAATAAAGGAAAAGGGATCGGTGGGGTTGCAGGAATCAAAGGGGGCGAAAATATTGATGTTTTGAAGATAATGGGTCGAAAATTATAAGCCCACTTACAAACCATAATGTCACTAATTCTTCAGTGGATACAGAGGTGGTAAGTGAAACTAATCAGGTGAACATGCTTAGTGGGACGAAGATTAAGGAGCAAGTAGAAGAAAATAATCTTAGTCCTGATGATGGGCTAGTGGGCGACAAATTCAAGGAAAATGTAACGGCAGTTACGAGTGCTTCGCCTAAAGCTACAATTGAAGAAAGAATTTTAGCTATGGTTGAGGAGGGTAATGGCTATTTTTCTTGAGACAGAATTCTTGACGAAGAAAAACTCATGTGGTGGAGATAAAAGAAAGTCGGTCTCCATGTGTGTACCTGTTGGTAGGAGGATCCAATTGTCGTATGCAAGGTTTTTGAGACCAGGGAGCAATGGTAGTTGCAGCGATGACGACTCTTTGGTTATGGGAGCGGTTAATGATCATGTGCGAGGTCAGCGGAGTGATATACCTGTTACTGATTTGGTGGCTTTGAAGAGGGCAACCATTGCAAAGGGGAAGAAACCTATGGTTGAGCATGATATGTCTGGTGGCTCTCAACTGGAATTAACACTAGATGTCTTTGGCGGTTCTCAACAAGAAAGAAGCTCCTCTTCTGTTGGTCATTTTAGTAAAAGTTATAGATCTTTTCAAAGATATAAAGCATATCAAGTGGTAAACTACATTTGGGATGTGGTTAAGAATATAGGTATGGTGTCTACTAAAATAAATTTGGAATTCTTCAGAAATTGGTGGAAATGGATGACTGAACCATGTAACAAGGGTGGGTCTTGGTTTGGATGCCACAACCAAGTAGGAATGGAGGAAGGGTCTTGGTTGGTTTGGATAGCTTTTGAGAGGCTGATGGGTGTTTTTGGAGAAGGCTTGGGCTTCTTCTCTATTGGTAAATAGAGATTTGGAGGAGGTTTGAAGATTTTTTCGAAGATATTGGTTTTAAGGGTTTGCAATTATTTGGCAGAATCATGTCTTTTGGGATTTTTGTAATTAAATTTTGGACTTTGGTGGCTACTCATTCTATTCGATATCAATTACCATGGTGTGAGTGATCTGCTTGTTGATGGAGTCTTGGTTTTGAATAATGTGATAAAGTGGTAATGGGGGACTTTTGTGAGTTGGTGTTGCTTGATAGGGGTGCTTCGATGATGAGGCATGTTCGGTTTGATTCTCCAAATCACTTTCTCTAGGTTTTTGTGGCTGGTAGTTGGATGTCAACTTGTTGTTGTGCTTTGGGTGCTAGGGGAAATCTCACTATTTTAAGTCTACCAGGATTGCTTTTAGGGTCTTTGTTTTATATTGGCTGGAGTATGTTTTATTGTTGTGATGTTTGGCTGGGTTGCTGCTATAACTTGATTTTAGCAGTCCTCTTTGTACATTTCTCCGTCAGCTCTCTAATTGGCACACATAGTGCTTGTTGGTTAGTTGTGCTGTTATTTAATATAATATTTGGCTTATCAAAAAAAAAAGGGGAAAGAAAGCTCGACTCTCTCTTTTTCTCCTTTTTTTTTTTGTAAATAAATCAAGAGATTAAGAATTAAAAATAAAAAATAAAAATAACCAATGGTTAAGATTTAACAAAAATGAACGATGAGATTAGTCATTTAACCCCAAGGATCAATTTCACTAATGCTTAAAGTTTAAGGGTTAATTGGGAAGAATAAATAATTTACGGTGTGTAACACCCCAACTTGGGCATCACATGGTTACCAGTTGCGGAAAAATAAAATTGATTCAATTGCTGGTTACTTTCGAAAAATAATATTTTCTTAATAAATAAGTATTCTAAAAAACCGTGGTACAATTTTTTTTCTATAGAGATGAACACCCAGAACTTGAATAACACACACACACACACACACACACACACACACACACATATATATATATATATCAGCAGTTGCAGCATTAGTGCATAGTTACAACATGAACGTAGGGCCTTTATGAGAACAGGCCATTGACATAGTTTAGAAGATAGGTAAGTAAAAGAAATATAAGCATCATAAAGCAAAAGGGTCCGGAACCACAGCACAAAATAACATGGTTCTCAGAAACCAGGAATCAGTCGGACAAGGATAACTACCCCACAAAAGAAAACCCAAAGCTGGTCCAAATAGAGATGGCCATTAGGAAGGCCAGAATGAACACCCCCACTCCCAGAAGACGAATCAGGCATGACATCCAAAACCTCCCCTCCTTTGTCCGGAGAGTCATCATCATCGTCGTCATCAAGAACAACGTACTCTGGCTCGTCATCGAAGAACTCCTCCGGATCCTCCTCTGGGGGAGAGTCAGGTACAACTCCGGGAAGTGGTACTCCAAGAGGTGGATGCTCGTGCAACTTTCCTCACTCGACCAAAACATGAAGGTAATACCAGGGAGGTGGTAGTGAAATCCTCACTGACTGGACAGTCTGAATCCTCCGCTGTGATCCATCTAAACTCATATATATATATATATATATATATATATATATATATATATATATATATATATATATATATATATATATATGAAAAGAAAACAACAAGAAAGTATGAAAGAGTGAGATACCAATATATGGATTAATTATAATAACCATATGCACGACACAAAACATCAGATAGGATGCAAAGTCATGTACCGTAAAATTCTTGCAAATAAACAGTATTATATCAAGGGGGTCTCATACCCGATCAATCATGGTTTTTATAAAAATATGCATGACACTTCAATATTCAGTCTCTAACCTAATCTCATGAGATACCAACTTCGTTGTTCATTTAAGTTGATCAAGCTTTTTACATGGATCATTGTCAATGAAAAGAATCCAATGTTCAACACCTTTGTAACTCATTGGCAGATCACTCAGCAACCAATGGTTATTGCACACAAGTTATGACATCTCAATTGTCATTACGATAAACGGGAAACTTTTGCCCATGCATTGGCAGATCACTCAGCAACCAACGATTATCGTAGTTCATGGGCGTATTTCCCCAAAATTCATTGGCCAACACATGACTCAATGATTTCTAACTTGGCAACATGGCACGTCTACCAAACAAATGCATATAAAAATCATTTTGTTCTCAAAGTTTCTCTGTGTGTATATTATTTCATTGTCGAAGCTCAAAGGCTAAAGACTATTCATAAAATCCTTAACTTTAAGATTTTTCAACTTCAACACTGGACACGAAGTCTGAGTGCTCAATCACAACGCCCTAAACTGATGCACCAGTCTTGGGCTTGTGGTCATAGAAAACAACTTTCACCTTTTTCAACTTTCATCATTGAATGTAGCTCCATACAAATAATGCCTCCAGATCTTCAAAGCAAAAACCACTACTTCTAATTCCAAGTCATGCGTCTGAAATAGACAACTATAAACACGAGAAGGGGGGTTGAATTGTGTTTATCATAATTTAAACAAGGTTGAAATCTTTTTGCATACAGAAGCTTAGTTCATACGAGTGGAAAGATATAGGACAGACGAGTGACCTGTCTGATGAAATTTTAACAGTGACTTTGACAAACACACCACTTGATAAACGTATAAGAAAACTAAAGAGTTTGAGGAAAGAGAGATTGACACGGTTATTTATCCTGGTTCACTCTTCAAAACAAAGAGCTACGTCCAGTCCTTGGCAGCACCAAGATTTATCCACTATAAACAGACTCAAGTAATGTTTGCACACCAAGCCTCTTCAGGCCCCAAGTCAAGTATTCTTTGCACACCTAGCCCCTTCAGGCTCAAGACAAGTATTATTTGCACACTTAGCCTCTTCAGGCTCACTCAGGTTTGTTTGAGAGATTTGGTTTGTAATAAATACAACTTCAAATAGACAGATCTTTCACTAACACTCAGAGAGTGGTTTAAATGTAAAGCTTAGGAAAGTCTGCGTAATAATTTCAAATGATTGAAGAATACAGAATGAAAGAATGAAGATATTAATGTGCACAGTAATGGATCTTTAATGCTATGTGTATTCTCTACATACTTCATCTACAATGACTTCTGTATTTATAGTCTTCAAGCATTTAAGATCCGTTAGAGACATTCCCTCAGATGTTGGCTTCAAGCAGAACTTCATTAAATGTAATAGAGTCGTTCTGGGCAGCTATTAATGCAATAGGAACATTGGTTATACTCTAACATGAAGGATCATGGCTTTATGAATCGTGATACAGCTATATCAGGGTCGTGCAGAGAGCTTTTTGTACTTTGCTGAGTATAATTCCCTTTTCGTGTAAGGACCAGAGGTACTGGGGAATAAAGCATGTTGGAAGCATTCTTTAACTGGTCTTTGGTTCTGATAACCGAGGTTGCTTGAGAGAGTAACTTCCGACTTTTCTTTATTCTGGTTCACTACAAAAAAAAGGTTGTTTAGAGATCGAAAATAGTGACCGAATTTTTAGGTTGCTTTTTGCGACCGAAATGGCGACCGATTGTAGGATCTACATGAAGGACAGATTAGAGATAATACTGCGACCGAAATAGCGACCGAAATAGAGCGTAGCAGGGTTATCGGTCGCTATTTCCGTCGCTAAATAAAGGAACTTAAAAGTCAGTAATTGTATGCCTTCTTAGCGACCGAAATAGCGACCGAATTAAATGCAACGGTTGAAAGTCAGAAATTTTATGTATTCTTAGCGACCGAAATAGCGAACGAATTAAATGCAACGGTTAAATTTTATTTAAATTTGCGACCGATATTAATTCGGTCGCTAATCGGTGCGTAAAAAAATTAAAATCGCGCATTTTAGCGACCGATTTAAAACTCCGTCGCTAAATTTATGAATTCAAATTTCAAATTAACTCATCCCGCGACCGAATTTAGCAACCATTTTTTATTTAAGTGATTGGCGACCGATTTAGCGACCGATTATTTCGGTCGCCAAATTATAAATCCATAAAATCGTGAAATCTTTCCCTTCTTCCTCATTTCTGCCATCTCTTCCTTCCTCACCCATCTTCTTCTCCCTCGCGTTCAGGCCGCCAGTACTGGTCACCGTCGCCACCACCGTGCAGTGCGCACCGCCACCACCGCCGTCTTCGGTAAGCCTCCGTCCTCCTCCTTCTCTCCTTCCATCTCTTCCCTCTTCCTCTCCTCTCTTCCTTTCCCCTCTGCTTCCTGCTCTGTTTTTAATTCCCCCCCCCCTCCGTTTCAGGCCGCCAACCAATACTCCGGCTACCAACACGCAGCTCTCCGGTCACCACGTACGCGCAGAGCTCCTCATACCCTCTTCTCTCCTCATTTTGTGCATTCCCTGCTCTGCCTTGAGGTAACCATGCATGGACTCTCTATGTATCATTTTTTATTTTGCTTCATTGTTTCATTTCAAAAATTTTGTGGATTGTTTGTATTTCATTGCTTGCTTTATTGCTTACTACTGAGAAGAGCTACTTGTGTATTTCATGTGAGTTGTGAGTTGTGATGATCATTTGTTTTCATGTGTCATTATTTAATCACTCCTATTAGGATTAGGAAGCTCTCATTGAGAAAGCACGAGAAATCTGTTTTTGTAACTTTTTTTGAATGCATCGAAATATCAAAAGTCAAGACTGTGATATTAGAATTGATGTTTACTTGAGCCACAGAATGCCATTGCTGCCTGTGAGACTGCGAAACATAAACAGGTTTTGGTTTTTTGTTGATTATTGACGTACCAATTTAACGGGAAAATTTAATCTGAGAACCCTTCTGGTTTGCTTCTTGTTGAATTAGTCTGGAAATTACCTTCCATTTCAAAGATCTTAGTCTTTGATTTAGATTCAGTTCTGCTTTGTGAAATGCATCTAAATTGGTTAGTGAGGATGTGTGCTATGGATTTTCAATTTGTTTTGTGCTAGGTGTCTACAATTTCAAACATGGATAGTTCATGGCTATAGTTCAAACAAATGACCAATACTGAGGCAGTTGTTTGAAGACCAATCTAGTTTAACATGTCCAGTAACAAGATTGTCCCTGTGTTAATGATGTGTTTTCTATTAAATATGAAACTTGTAATTTCTGGTCTGTTTATCTTTCCATATCTTGGCTGAATTTATGTCTTTGAATATCTCACAATAGTATGATCTATAGCCTCTGTGATGCAGCTGTTTACTTACTGTGAATAATTTCATATCGTATTGTACGTGTATGCATTCCGATTGTATTGTATTTTGATTCGGTTGGAATCCATGAATTTGTTGGTTCTTGTCTGAATCTGTTTCAAAAATTTCAAAAGAGGGTTTTATGGATTTCAAGTTCTTGTTAACTTCTTTGTAAACAAAAAAATATTCTTTGTTGGAGTATCAAATGATCTAAAAACATTATTGTAGCCTGTAATTCCAAGAGAGCTTTTCACTCATTTTGAATCGGATTCATTTGGTAATTCTACTTATCTCTTTTCTGTTTGATGATGTTAATTTATTGAAGGCTGGTACTTATATCTGAGCATGTTCATACATTTGGATTGCTATGAAGAATAGTTTATTCTCTTTAAAATAAAAATCTTTCAATAACAATGAATCAATGTAATTAGAATAATTTGATATGTATTTATTGATAACTTGTTTGGAAATGATTATGGAATCATATTTGTATATATTTACATTAATTATAAGCATTAATTGATAAAGTGTTATTAGTTCGTAAATGGCATGACTTTGTTGTTGTTAATATTCATTTACTAATTTAAAGTCCATGAGCTTAATTAGAAAGTCTCTTATTGATGCCAACAAAAGCGAGTCTCTTAGATAATGAAGGATTAAGTATAGGGTTAGATAAAATGAAGGGCTAGGCACAGTTTGCCAGGCACATTCATGACGTGCCGTCATCATTAAAACATTATTCACATTAGAAAACAGCTTTGTACACAATATTATGAAAACAACTCTGGTTTTTTACTCATTTGTTTCACTAGGAAATGGAGCTTTCCAGAAATAGTTGTTGATGACCATCCTTACTAGGTTATCTAGGCACTTCCGGTAGGAAAAGTCCTCTCTATGACCATCCTTCAAAACGACGTAAAAGCATCTGCTTTCCTGAAAACTACTATGTTTGCTAATCTGTAAAGTTGCATGTGAAGTTGCATTTCTTTGTTCTATTTTAACATGCTAGTATGCTACATGGATCTTTCCATCTTTTCTTATTCTCACTTGATGAAGTTTAGACATATGACTTGTTTTCCTTATCGTTTTATCAGAAAATGGACCCGACTAAATGTTTTGAGACAGCCATCCATATAGACCAGTGCAGATATCTCATCAACTTAAGAATAACGATCGGATTCACGTAATGATGGTTAAGGCATAAACTAATCATTTACTAAATTGTTCTTGTGTATCTGCAGGATTTGATTTCAATCCCGCGATCATTCTACCGTCGTTGGGGACAACAAATACCGCGTGTTGTGACTATTGAAGACAAAAGCGGAAATCTGTTCAATGGGAATATAGTAATCCATGAGGATCGCCCATATTTTGCAAATGAGATACAAATGGTATCAGGGAGTTGTATTTGTTGTCCACTGGTGCATTGGCAAAGTTTAAGTACCTTGGGGGTTCTCGTTTCTACATGTTCATCCCTTTGGAAGATTGATGAGTTTTGATATTTTGATTAGTACTTATTGACTGTGGTGTATTTTTATGTTTTGATCATTAATTAGTACTTATTAAACTTTTTTTTATAAACCATTATTAAACTTACGTTAATTAATGTATATGTTTTCTTGATCATATTGACTGTGGTGTTTTGGATCGTTAGTACATCATATTTACGTTTTCTATTTATTTTAAAAAAATATTGGTGCATTTTGTTTATATCAGAAATTAAAAATCAATGGGGTAATAGCTGAAAAACTATATTTGGTCGGCAGGATTGTTACAGGAAAATTAAAAAAAAAAAAAGAAAATCAAAATTTGCGACCGAAATAGCAACCGAATATCGGTCACCAAATTAGGCGAGCTGGGTATGCGACCAACTATACGGCGACCGAAATATATACTTTTGCGACCGAAATATCGGTCGCAAATTTGCGACCAAAAAATAAGTTCGGTCGCTAAACATTTAGCGACCAGGGTTTCTGCTGCCCCCTTAATTCGGTCGCTGATTCGGTCGCTAATTCAGTCGCTATACAGTATAGCAACCGAATTATCATGTTTAGCGACCGAAATATTCGGTCGCTAATTAGGTTTTTTTTTGTAGTGGTTCTTGAGATAAGATTCTGATAATTCTTATAGAATTCGCATCCATAAAATAAGCGCGTCCATCTAGCCATTTAAGATTTTACATACGGACGGGCTAGTAGACGAGCTCCATATGCCATGCCATTGGACGAAGCTTCTCATTAAGGACTTAGAAAGTCCAAAGACTTGTGTGGACAAGCACTTCTATTACTTTAGTGGACGAGTGCTTCAATCACTTTAGTGGACGAGCGCTTCTGTCACTTCAGTGGACGAGCGCTTTTGTCACTTCAGTGGACGAGCGCTTCTGTTACTTTAGTGGACGAGTAGATAGACGATTCTTACAGTTTTAATCTCCACACTAGATAGATAGGTTAGTAACCAATATGAAGGTTAATTAAATCATTAACCAATGTTTAGTTCTCATCAAAACTTAGGGAAATGCACATCAGACATTTTATAGACTTAACAATCTCCCCCTTTTTGATGATGACAAACATGGAGATGATTTAATGAACCTCAGAAAATATCAACAAGGAAAATAGCATATATCATACAGGTTGAAATTTTCTTAAGCGGACAGGTCACGCAGATGCTTGATCAGACATTAAGATTAATTATGTAATCCGTTTAACGTAGTCACACATAAGTTTGACTTGTTTTACTTTGAAATTATTATCAGAGCAATCTTACTTAAGATTTATCTGAGCAAGTATAGCAACTATCAGAACATACACATGTCCATGTGTTATTTAAGATCATATCATATTCATTCATATTCATTCTCCTGTTCTCCTATATCACATTTCTCATTTCTCCCCCTTTTGTCAACATCAAAAAGGAATAAACTATGAAAGCATTAAAGAAATAAAGGAGAAATTAATTTTATTCATCATGGACGTTTACAAGTACAAGGTAGAATATATACCTAAAAACTACCTAGATTGACTAATTAACAAAAATAAAGCAGCAACCCTTTGTTCTAAGAGCAGCCTTGCTCGCCTTTCTTCATCTAGCTGTCTTCTTAAGTCTTCTACTTGTCTTTGAAGTAGATGAAAGTCTTGTAAGGGCATTGTTTGAGACAGAGAAGAGTGCCATGTGATGTGTGTGACTCCGACAATTGTACCGGATTCGTTGCCAAGTAATAAAAAGATCGATCTCACAAAGACCGTGATATCAAACCACAACTAATTATTAAATCAATAAAACTGGACTGTATAAAAAAAGGATTTGGAAAAGATTGGATTTTTGAAATAAGAATAAACTAGAAAATCAGATAATTAAGAATGCAATCAATTAAAACAGAAAAGTAAATCAATTAGGGGTTTTTCAAATCTAAAGAGATTCCTAAGAATTGGGTTACCAACAAGATTGTTCATGTTACTAAATTGACTACCTCTTGTTAATTATCAAAATTGCCTTGAAGGCGAATTTATCCTAAATAAGTTAATACTCCCTCTCGGGTTACAAAAACCGTGCCCAATTAAACCAACCCCTACTCTCGTGGTAGTTGAATTTAGATTGAACCCTTTAAGCTTTGTGACAATTCGCTAACCCTCAAAGGACCGCTTTTAACTCTCGTGATTTAAGTCCTAAGTCTGATTCTATAGATCCGATACCTAAGTTCACCGCTAGGTTCTTCCTTAGAGTATCTACGACACGCAAATAAGTGGCCACCGAATTTACGAGTAATTAAAACAATAGAAATCAGATCTAAAGCAAAATCGAAATTAACAAAGGTAAAACATCAATTCATAACATAAATCAGATCTTGGGCATAGCCCCAATCCCTAGAAATAAAGCTACTACACAAGCATTGCCATGGTGATGACAAGCTTGGTTAACAAAAACATGAAATAAAACCTAAGAGAAGAGAAGAAGAAGAAGAAGACGAGAATCCTAATTTTGCCTAAGTGTAGCAGCCCAAAAGTCCTTCCAAGAGTCTCTGCCTAATTGCCTTATTTATAGATTAGGGTAATTTGAATCCCAATCAAACAGAAATTCAGATCAAATCAGTTTCTGCAGATCCAAATATTGCGCGTCACGGCCGTGATGGCCATCACGGCCAGGCCGTGATAGCCATCACGGCCAGGCCATGACGGGTTCTGCCTTGGAGGTTGCTTCACTGGTTGGTCTGTCACGACCGTGACCACCATCACGGCTTGGCCGTGATCAGTTATGCCTGTGAGGGTCTGGTTCAGCTGACATGTCACGGTCTGGTCGTGACCAGTTCCGACTTTTCCATTCTTTCTTTTCAGCTTTGCTCCATCATGGCCGTGATGGGCTCTGTTTAGCTCATTTTCTTCACTTTTCAAGCTCTGTCTTCATGCAAGCTCCATCATGGTTGATCCCGAGCATTTTAATTCTTAATTCCTACACAACAACACCACAAAACCGCCTTACCCGTTCCAAGGTAAAAATTAACCAAAATCAAATTAGAAATGCCTAAACTATATGAAAATGTATTCAAAATGACAATGAAATATGAGGTGAAATCACACTCATCAAACTACCCCAAGCTTAAGACTTTGCTTGTCCTCAAGCAATCACTAAGGCCAGTCAATATAAACAATCAGAGCATGGATAGTGAACCCAGAATCCCAGTAATTAATCCAAGTAACAGGCATATTCAATAAGTACCCAAGAGACAATCAATTTCAAGTCTAATTAGAAGCTTAGGTTCCCTAAGTTCATATCTCTCACTAATTCGGGCACTCTTCTCACCTCACTCAAGTGTTTAAGGGTATATGACATTTCGCTCAATTTCCTCAAGGAATGTATTCTACCATAAGCTTGACTATTAACCAAATCTCCACTTTATTAATGAAAACACATAAGAATCAAGAGGTCTTTTATTTTGGTTGTAATGGGGCCATGGGATTAATTGTTAGGTGGGGAAATCAAGAAAATGAAAATTCAAGAAGGCTAAACAAAATATCAAACATTGCAAAGCATGACAACCTTCTAAAATACCTTTTTGGGCTTTATTTACTTTTCCACCTTTCTTTCTTTTTTTCTTTTTTGTATTTTTCTTTTTTCTTTTTTATTTTATTTCTCACTTTCTTTTTCTCATCCCTTTCTCCATTTTTTTGTTCATTTATTTTATTTTATTTATTTGGATAAGGGAAGATTTTCAACTTAAGAGAAATATTTTTCTAACTTTCTCATCCCACAATTTATTTTTCAAACTACCTTTTTACCCTTTTTGCAATACTTTAAAAGGTGTCATACCAAGCATCATTGATCAAAATATTTCAAGGTACCAAGAAAAGTATTTTATTATTTTAGGCTCAAAATTGGGCAACTAAGGGGGTAGCATTTAGTCAATCAAAGCTCAGAAGGCCAGAAAAATACCTATTGCCTCAATCATTTTCAAAAACGTTTTCAAAAATTTTTAAGTTTCAAAACGGTTTCAAGTCAAGTTCTAGAGAATACAATCCAAGAGGAATAAAACATTCAATCACAAAGAATGAGGTAGATTTAGTGAGTACCCCTTTTAGGCTCAAAAATCTCTCATTTAGTAGTTTAAAATCAATGAGAAACACAAATATAAGGAACCACATGTTAATTATCAACTATCAAAAGATCATCTCAAGCATTTTTATTTTTAGCCTTTATCACAAGAATACAAAAATTGGGTTCAAAAATTCACTATCTCAATTCATTTGGCACCAAGTTTTTACAATTGGATGCATAATCTAAGCAAGGGGCAATCTAATCATGTGATCATGCAAAACTATGCCTATATGAATGCAACATGAAAAATGCAAAAACGCAAAAATACCCTTACCCCAAGCTTAAAGACTTACATTGTCCCCAATGTAAATAATCAAGTCAGAGACAGGAGAAAAATGGAACAACTCACCGAGGTGGTAGCGGGTGCCGGCTCACATGCCAGTCAAAAAGATGCTGGAAAATGTGTCATGGCCGTGATACACATCACGGCTAGGCCGTGATCAATTCTGGTCGATAAGAGCTGACCTGTCACGGCCGTGACTTCCATCACGACTAGGCCATGATACATTCTGGTCTTCAGGGTCCTTCTCATCACGCCCGTGATGGATATCATGGCTGGGACGTGATCCTTTATGATCTTCTTTGGTTAGATAATCACGGCCGTGACCACCGTAACGGCATGGGCGTGATGACTTCTGACTTTATCTGTCCTTGTCTTTTTGCTCTTCCTTCCTTCTTAACCTGAAAACACTTGGTAAATCTATTAATTTATGATCTTTTTTTTCTAAATCTTCTCAATTATTCAAAAACAAAATTCAAAAGCAAATGGAAAAGGGAAAGAAAACTTGGGTTGCCTCCCAAGAAGCGCTTATTTACGGTCTTAAGCTTGACCATACTCCCTTCAATCAACCGGGGTCGGCTGGGCCTGGAAGTGCAAGAACACTTCTCTTCCATGGAAGTCCTTCAAAGAGCCGATTTTGTTCATATGGCCAATTGCGCTTTCGCTTTGCTCTTTTCACTCTAAGTTTCATGGCCTTACTTCCTCCCAGCGGAAGTTTTAACTCCACATGAGGAGCAATTCCAACTTCATCGTCGTTTGGTGCATCATTTGTCTTGCAAAGCTTCGGAGTTGCTTCCATGTTAAGCTCTTCCTTCACCTCTGGAGACATTATATCGATCCTGCACACATTACTCTCAAAAGGAGGGTTGTTATATGAGTTAGTCAAATCAAAATCTACCCTACCTTCCTCTACCTTTAAAGAGAGCTTGTCATTTTTCACGTTTATTATCGCTCCAGCTGTGGCCAAGAATGGCCTTCCAAGAATGATAGGGAATTTAGAATTCCCGTTCATATCCAACACCATGAAATCGGTAGGAATGAAAAATTTCCCTACCTTTACGGGGACATTCTCTAGTATGCCTAGAGGAGTTTTAGTTGAGCCATCCGCAAATTGTAAAGAGAATTTGGATGGACTCAATTCCTTGGTTCCTAACCTCTCGAAGATAGTAAGCGGCATCAAACTCGCACTAGCCCCTAAGTCACATAAGGCTTGGTCTATTTCACTTCTCCGATTGAGCAAGCAATAGAGAAACTACCTGGATCTTTTAGTTTTTGAGGCATATTAGTTTTTATCATGGCATAGTGCTCCTCAATTAAGCTCTTAGTTTCTATTTCTACTTGCTTTCTCTTGACCAACCTTTGTGGGAAAGGTATTGGGGGTTGGTAAGGTGGTGGAGGGACATACTTTGGCTCTATCTCTTCATCTTCGCTCATGTCCTCCTCACATTCCACATCTTTTCAACCACCCCAAGCTTATCATCCATCAAGTATATCGCATGACAATGTTCATTGGGATTAACTTCGGGTTGTCCTAGGAACGTATCCTTGGTTCTAGTATATGTACTAGCCTGTTGGGCAATATGAGTTTCTAACATCTTATTATGGATGGCTAAGTTATCTACCTAAGATGCCAAATCTTTTATTGCCTCATTGACTGCCCTACCTTGTTGCCTAAACTCTTCATTTTGTTTCGTTTGAGTTTCAACAAAATTTTCCAAGAGAGACTCAAGTTTAGACTTTTGTACCTGAGGATACCCCGATGCGGGTTTCCTATTACCTTGGCCTTCCTAGAATTCGTGGTTCAACGTGTTGTGGTAGTTCCCGTAGGAAAGGTAAGGGTTGTTCTTCCTTCCTTGGTTGTAAGGATTTGGGGGAACATAGTTTGGCATCTTCGGGTTTGTGTCATAAAAGTTGTGACAAGAGTTCACTTGTTCCACCGAAGCACCGGATCCATGAGCAATACCACGTGGGCACTCCATTATGTCATGTCCCTGCATTCCACAAATCTCACAAACAACATTAGTAGCACCTATTGAACTCACATTAGCCTTTTCAAGCTTATCAAAGCGTTTACTCAATGAGTCAATTTTAGACATAATTAGATCAGTGTTATTCATTTCAAACTTACCCCCCGAAATCTTTTTCGGGTTATTACCTCTTTCCGAACCCCATTGGTGGTAGTTGTGGCTACGTTTTCAATGATATTGAACGCTTCGGTCAGAGGTCTATTCATAAAGGCTCCACCAGCTGCGGAGTCAAGTGACACCTTCGAAGAGTAATCCAATCCGTTGTAGAAGGTATACACTAGCAACCACCTCTCGAGCCCATGATGTGGTCAAGACTCTAGCAACCCTTTGTAGCGATCCCAAGATTTGGATAAGCATTCTCCGTCCTTTTGGAAGAAGCCGGTGATCTGAGTTCGTAGGTAAGCCGTCTTGGATGGAGGGAAGAATTTCTCCAAGAATACATGCTCCAGTTGGTCCCAAGTCAACAAGGTATTAGCGGGCACTTGCTTAAGCCAAGCCTTTTGCCTTTCCAGTAAGAGAGGAGGGGAACAACCTCAAGCGAATAGCGTCAATCGGGGCGCCATGAATTCTAATTGCATCGGTGAACTCCAAGAATGCCTCCACATGATCAGTCAGGTCCTCCGAGGGCAATCCTCCGAATTGATGTTACCTAATCATGCTAATTAGCATAGGCGGTATAGTGTAGTTCTTGATAAGCCTCTGGCTTATCTAGTTTTATTACTAGATGAACTATGGTTTATGTGCCAATTTATTCGAGTTCACTCTCGTTTTCGCCCAAATTTGCCTTGTGTTGTTCCTAAGTTGGACTTTGACTCGTTTTGCGTCTTTTGTGTAGTTTTTAGCTTCTTTTGGATAGAATTACGCTTGTGGTTGCTTGTGTTGTTTTCAGGTCCATAAGTGAAGCTCTAAGAATTAAGGAAAGTCAAGAAACAGTGGAGATTGCCATTCTGGAGATTCTCGCCCCGCGAGAGTTTGAAGATATGGGAAGACAGAGACCATCACGGCCTAGCCGTGATTCTCATCACGGGGCGTGAAAGGAAGGTTCGCGTCGCGAGACGTCCTTCGCGTCGCGAGTGTGTGAATTCCAGAAAAGTACCAGAGTCAGAGACCATCACGACCTAGCCGTGATGCATATCACGGCCGTGACCTAAAAGCCACACAAGTCAGAGACCATCACGGCCTAGCCGTGATGTGTATCACGGCCGTGATACAAGATCCACACAAGGCAGAGAACATCACGGCCTGGCCGTGATTTACATCACGGGCCGTGAAAGGCGGGTTCGCGTCGCGAGACATCATTCGATTCGCGAGAGTTCGAATTCCAGAAGTGCGCCAGAAACAGAAACCGTCACGGCCTGGCCGTGATGGCCGTCACGGCCGTGACGCGTGGCCTCCTTATAAATAGAGCAGATCAGAACAGAAAAGAGAACTTTTTGGATCAGAATTTTTAGAGACCTTTTGTAATCCTTATTCTGGGGTTTATTCTCCTCTTCTCTTCTCTTAATTCTTAGGCTTAGGATGAATTCTGATTGTACGTGCGTTGTTGTTACGGACATGAGGAACTAATCCTCTTGTCTAGGGGATCGATGAAGCCACCCATGGCGGCATAGTGTTCATGTAATGTAACTCTCTCTCCTTTAATTCAATTATGGTTTTCCAATTCTGTTTTCATTGTGTCGATTATATGCTAGCGTGATCGACTAGTTAAGCGTGTTGAGGCCTAGCGGCGATTCGCGTTTAAGAACTTGAATTGGGAACATCGGTCGAGTATTGCACGAGAGTGAGTAGGAGATCGATGCAACCTATAGGGAACAAGAATTAATAGAATTCGAGATTAGGGTTAAGAGACCTAGCAAGTAATTAACTCAAATCATCGAATACGTCCTAATGAGCACGGAAGTGGATTTAGGAGAATTTAGGGGTCCTGGTTGACATTAAAATTGAACTTAGGGAGGAGAATATCATCACTTGGGTACTTTGCATGATTGGGTAGGTGGATTCGAAACCTTAGATGCTTTTATTTCTGAATTTAATCACCGTAGCGTTATTTGATTTGATTCTTGAATTTGCGATCTCAATCTCTTTCTCTCAACCACCTTCTATTGCTTAACCAACGTATCGGATTTCTTGACAATTTAGTCGAATTGGTAACCCAATCCTTGTGTTCGACCTCGGTAGAATCTTACCGTGTTTTTATTACTTGCGACGACCCGGTACACTTGCCGGAGTCCCAACAAGTTTTTGGCGCCGTTGCCGGGGATTGGCACGACCAATTTTCCTAATTTTTAGGAAATTCGACTACTTGGTTAAGCTGACTTTTAGTTTTATTTTCTTTTATTTAATTGCTATTATTTTTCTCTGCTTCTTTGATTCCACTTGGTCTTTGCCCGTTTTTGTATGCGAGGTACCCTCCTACAAGAGGACTTGCTATTTGATTCCGAGATCACCAGGACCGAGCGGCAATTAAGGAAAGAAGCCAGGGAAAGGAAAAGAATTGAAGGAATTAAAATAGAGGGCATGGCTGAAGAAAATTCTCCCCCTCCTCCTCCTCCTCGTTACAAGCCTCTATTCGAGTATGATCTACCAAACTTGGAGGATTGTGCTTCTTCTATTGTTAGGGGCAACTTGAACACAGACTCCTTCAGAGTGGAAGGGTGTGTCACAGCCCAGATCCGTGAGAATCAGTTCGACGGCAGTGGCAAGCAAGACCCGCATAGACACATCACTCGCTTCCTTGAAGCCTGTGACTTACAGAAGACAAGAGGAGTCTCACAGGATGAGTTTCGCTTGTGACTTTTCCCTCTCTCTCTTAGGGATGTCGCTCGCGATTGGGTTGACAGCTTGGATAGGAACAAAGATCGAAACTTGGGAGCAAATGGCACGAAGGTTCCTAACCAAATACTTTCCTCCTCGGGAAGGCGGCACAAGCAAGAATAGCCGTCACTTCATTCAGGCAAACGGAGGATGAAACATACAATGAAGCGTGGGAGAGGTACAATGGTTTGTTGAGAAGATGTCCCTCTGCGTTCTTTTGACCCGGTTTCCAAAGTGCAACATTTCTTTAATGGGTTGAGAGGACGCTATCGGATGATGAACTCGTGATGCCGCAGAGTGGCGGTTCTTTTGTATATTTATCGGCTGAGGATGGATGGGCACTGTTAGAAAAGATGTCATATAATGATTACAACCGAGGCAGGGAAACCTCGAGTGGAGTCAGTTCTGCGACAATGGAAGCCATTTTAGAGCAAAACAGATTGTTGAAGATGCAGAATGCGGCACTATCGGGAAACAAAAAAATTAATGTGATACACGAGGGGATGCCTCCGGGTTGTGACAACTGCAATAGGGATCATGACACTCAGATTTGCCCACTGAACTTCTCTCAGGAACATGTGGATTCATGCCACAACTTCTATGACACTGTGCCCCAGAACAATTATCCGAGAAAATGACATGAATGACTACAATCGAGAATCGAAATAGGGGGTACATGAGGAGAGACCATCCGGGTTTCGCATGGAGTAATGCTAGTGGTGGTCTAGCCGGCAGCAACCTCAACAGTGGTCCGAGGCCACACATAGGGATTCAACAACGCAATACTCAGCAGGGTCCGCCAGGGGACTAATCAAGTGCAAACAATGAGATAGTGGAAGACAACCGTGGGAGTTGGCTTTTGAGAAGATGAGTACAAGAAGGAGAAATTGTCAATTAACACGAATACTGCCATTGACAAGTTGGCGACTCATACAGGTTCAGCAATTCAGAATCTTGAGACACAAATAGCACAGCTTCCATGAAGCAAATGAATGAGCGTCTTCCAGGCACTCTCCCGGGAGACACCGAGAACAACCCTAAGAGCCAGGTGCAATGCCGTGACCACTAGAAGCGGTAGTGTGCTGGAATCTAACAGGGGAGCACCTAGTTCTCCGGAAGTTGAGGTCTCGAACCCACCACATGTTGAGGAAGAACAACCTGAGAAAGAAGAGGAGTTAGTAAGAAGTAAGGCACCGGAGCAAGGAGGGAGGTTAAAGCTTGTAGATGAAGAGTTCCGTAGAAAGAAGTGGGTAGAGCCCAAGGACCTCCCGTCCTACATGAAGGTACCATATCCGGAAAGGTTGAAGAAGCCTCAACAGGATAAACAGTTCAACAGATTCCTTGATGTCTTCCGCAAGCTTCAAATTAACATCCCATTTGCGGAAGCCCTGGAACAAATGCCATCATATGCCCGGTTTATGAAGGAGCTTCTCACCAAGAAGCGGAGAATTGTGGATGAGGAGACGGTTGCTTTGACCGAGGAGTGTAGTGCCATTCTTCAGAGAAAACTCCCTCCAAAGTTGAAGGATCCCGGTTCCTTTTCGATACCGTGTACTATTGGGGAGATGAATATAGGGAAAGCATTATATGATCTAGGGGCAAGCATCAATTTGATGCCCCTCTCCATGATGAAGAAGTTGGGAATTAAGGAAGCCAAGGATACACGGATGTCACTCCAACTAGCCGATCGCTCCATCAAATACCCCTATGGGGTTGTCGAAGACTTGCTAGTGAAGGTGGACAAATTCATATTTCCGGCAGATTTTGTGGTGCTTGATATGGATGAAGACGCCGAGATCCCTCTCATCTTGGGGAGGCCTTTCTTGGCCACAGGGCGTGCTTTGATTGATGTGCAACAAGGGAAGCTCACCCTCCGCGTGCAAGATGAGAATGTAGTCTTCAATGTCTTTGAAGCAATGAAGCACCCTGTGGAGAGGTCGGAAGTGTACCGGGTGGATTTTGTGGATGGTATTGTCAAGGAAGAGACCACTAGAGGAGCCCATGGTTCTGCACTTGCACAAGTGTTGGTAAAATCCCATGGTGATGATAGTGAGGAAGAAGACCCCTTGGGGGATGAGGACTATCTTGAATGTTTGAAACAGATGGAAGCCTTACCAAGTCTCCCAAGGGATGAATATGCAAAGGAGAAGCTCAACAAGGAAGGCAATGAGGAAGATGGAAAGACACCGGAGCTGAAGCAACTCCCAAATCACTTGAGGTATGCATTCTTGGGGGAGGAGGGACAACATCCGGTGATCATTAGCAATGCCTTGAAAAAGGATGAAGAGGAGAAGCTGTTGAGAGTTCTTAGGGAACACAAATCCGCCATTGGATGGAAGATTTCGGACCTAAAGGGTATAAGCCCTTCCCTATGCATGCATAAAATCTTGATGGAGGATGGTTATAAGCCGGTGGTTCAACCACAGAGACGGCTAAACCCCATCATGAAAGAAGTCAGTGCGTAAGGAAGTGATTAAGCTTTTAGATGCCGGAATCATCTACCCAATCTCGGATAGCAACTGGGTTAGTCCGATTCATGTGGTCCCAAAGAAGGGTGGAACAACCGTGGTGGTCAATGAAAACAATGAATTGATCCCAACAAGAACCATCACGGGGTGGAGAGTGTGCATCGACTACAGAAGATTAAATGAAGCAACAAGGAAGGATCACTTCCCTCTCCCCTTCATAGATCAAATGCTTGAGAGGTTAGCCGGATATGAGTACTACTGTTTCTTGGATGGTTACTCCGGCTATAACCAGATTGTGGTGGATCCTCAAGACCAAGAGAAGACGGCTTTCACTTGTCCGTATGGAGTCTTTGCCTACAGGAGGATGCCCTTTGGATTGTGCAACTCCCCCGCTACTTTCCAAAGGTGCATGCTCTCTATTTTCTCGGACATGGTGGAGAGATGCATTGAGGTGTTCATGGATGACTTCTCGGTCTTTGGGACCTCCTATGACAACTGTTTGAAGAACTTGACCTTGGTGCTTAAAAGGTGCCAAGAGACTAACCTTGTGCTCAACTGGGAGAAATGCCACTTCATGGTCAAGGAAGGTATAGTCTTAGGGCACAAAGTCTCCAAAAGGGGGATTGAGGTTGATAGGGCGAAGATTGAGTTGATTGAGAAGCTGCCCCCACCAACCAATGTGAAGGGGGTGAGGAGTTTTTTGGGGCATGCCGGGTTCTACCGGAGATTCATCAAAGACTTCTCCAAAATCGCAAGGCCGCTTTGCGACCTTCTTGTGAAGGATGTATCCTTTGATTTTAATGATTCTTGTTTAAATGCCTTCACTGTTTTGAAAAATATGCTTGTCACCGCACCCATAATCACTGCACCTAATTGGAATTTGCCCTTTGAAATCATGTGTGATGCTAGTGATTATGCGGTGGGGGCTGTTTTTTAGGAGGGTGGAAAAATTAGCTCGTGTTATTTATTATGCAAATAAGGTTTTGAATGAGGCACAAGCTAATTATTCCACCACTGAAAAAGAACTACTTGTTGTGGTGTTTGCTTTGGATAAGTTTAGATCCTACATCGTGGGGTCTAAAATTGTGGTTTTCACTGATCATGCGGCCATAAAACACTTGATGACAAAACAAGAGGCCAAACCTAGATTAATTCGGTGGATTCTTCTTTTGCAGGAATTTGATCTCGAGATTAAGGACGGGAAGGGGTCCGACAATGGGGTGGCGGACCACTTATCTAGGTTGGTCAATCCCGACACCGAGGAGGAATTGTTAGACATCAGGGAAGAATTTCCTGATGAAAAGCTGTTTGCACTTATTGAAAATTCCTCTCCTTGGTTCGCGGATATGGCCAACTTCAAGTCTTCAAATGTGGTTCCGCAAGGTTGGACTAATCAACAGAGAAAGAAGTTCTTTTCGGATGCAAAATATTATGTGTGGGAGGACCCCTATCTCTTCAAGCAGTGCTCGGATGGGATCCTCAGGAGGTGCATTCCCCATGACCAAATCGGAAACGTGCTGTGGCATTGTCATAGCTCGGATTACGGTGGGCATTATGGGGGAAAGAAGACTGCAGAAAAGATCCTTCAAAGTGGTTTCTTTTGGCCGACGCTCTTCAAGGATGCCTACACCTTTGTTGAAAACTGTGATCGTTGCCAAAGGGTTGGCAATATTTCTAAGCGGCATGAACTCCCCTTGAATTGCATGATCGAAGTAGAGCTCTTTGATGTATGGGGGATAGATTTCATGGGACCATTCCCACCTTCCTTCTCTTACCAGTACATTTTGGTGGCTGTCGACTACGTGTCGAAGTGGGTGGAGGCAATCCCAACAACCACAGATGATGCGCGGGTAGTCATGGATTTCTTGAGGCGCAATATCTTCTCTAGGTTTGGGGTCCCAAGAGTGTTGATCAGTGATGGGGGATCCCACTTCTGCAACAATCAAATGCATAAGCTTCTCGAGAAGTATGGGGTCAAGCACAGAGTCTCTACTCCCTATCACCCCCAAACAAATGGGCAAGCAGAGGTATCCAACCGTGAGTTGAAGCGCATTCTTGAGAAAACCATCAACTCCTCACGGAAGGATTGGTCAAGGAAATTGGATGATGCTCTATGGGCTTATAGGACTGCCTTCAAGACTCCAATTGGAAGGTCTCCCTACAATTTGGTGTTCGGAAAGGCATGCCACCTACCGGTGGAGTTGGAGGAGAAATCTTATTGGGCAATTAGGGAGCTCAACTTTGACTTGACAAAGGCCGGAGAGAAGAGGTTGTTGGACTTGAATGAGCTGTCTGAGATCCGCATGCAAGCTTATGAGAACGCGAGAATCTACAAGGAGCGGACGAAAGCATGGCATGACAAGCACATCTTGCCTAGGAGGTTCGAGCCCGGGCAATTGGTGCTTCTGTATAATTCAAGATTGAGGCTCTTTCCTGGGAAGCTGAAATCAAGATGGTCGGGACCATACAAGATCCTACAAGTCTTCCCCCATGGGGCAGTGGAATTAGAAGGGGCCTCTGGCAACTTCACGGTGAATGGGCACAGGTTAAAGCATTATCATGGGGAGTCAATCCCAACTGGAAAGCAAGTGTTTCTTTTGGATTAACCCTTAGGGGTGACTTGAGTCAGGCTCGGGACGTTAAACAAGCGCTACTTGGGAGGCAACCCAAGCTAGGTACTCTCTCTTTTCCTCACTCTTGTTTTTGTTTTTGTTTTTTTTATTTTTGTTTATGTTTTTGTTTGTCACTCTTGAATAATTTGAGAAGATCAAGAGTTGTTGTATGAATGATGTGTCGGCAAGTTTTTGGGATTTTGATTAATTGGAGCATAGATGGATTGCATGAATTGTATTGACCATTGATGATTTCCCCCTAGGTTCTAATAATAGAAAAGTTGATCCCCACTTAAAAATTGAAAATTGAACTTTGAGATTTATTATGATTGCTTGATTTATGATAAGTTTGGGGTGAGGGGGTGCACACACTAGGAATCGTATCTCGGTCAAACAATTTGCAAAATGTCCAGGTGAGGATTTGAGCCTCCAACTCTGTTTTTGAATGTGTGAATCACTGTTAAGTTGCACTTTCCCGAATTTGCTTGAATCTCTATATGGTTTGCATGATTATGTGTTGCATCAAATGATTTAGGCAATTTTCTTTGAATAACTACTTGGCCTGAAAAGAACCATCCCTAATGCATGTTCCCTAGTTAGCCAAATTGAGCCCAATTGACCTATGGTTTCTTGATGACCCTACATTACGAGCCAAAATCTGAAAAACCATGTTAACCCAATCTTAGGATTAGGAGAGCATGGAAATGAGCAAGAGAAAGGTTGTGAGAAACTAAGTTTGGGGTGGCTACAAGGTTTGTGTCATATTGGGATGAGAAAAAGAAAGTAAAGGTTGACCCAAGGCAAAAAGAAAAGAAAAGAAAAGAAGAAAACAAAAAAAAAATTGCCAAAAGAAAAGGGGCAAAACAAAAATAATATCAAGGAAAAGGTTGTAGTCACCCGAGCCCAAATGAAAAATGGAAAGAAAGGAATTTGAGTGGAAAATGTGTTTAATGCTCATGCTCTCTTAGTTCCTAGGGACTTAAGCCTAAATATCCTTGATTATCCTACCTTCAGCCAAGCCCCATTACAACCTTTAAAAGACCTTTTGATGTTGCATGCATGTTTTCGTGGGAACTATGTTTGAGATGAAAATCAAATTCATGGGAAGTGCTCTTGATAAGTGAAATTGAGTGAAAAAGTTGAAAGCCTAGACAAACTTGAGCGAATGAGTGAAATACTAAATGCCCTTTGTGAGGAAGGCGGTTGTTTGAAATTGGTGATCTTCCTTTTGTGTGTGACCCTGATCCTCAACTTAGACTAATGATTGCATGAATGATAATTTCTCAATTGTTTAAAGTAGATGAATGTGGGGATTACATTGATGAAAAAGGGGGGGGAATCAAAGAAGAAAAATTGTTTTGTAAAGTCGCATGAAATTTGTGTAAAATTGATTAGATCTTTAGGCTTGCCAAGTCTTGAGTCGTTTTTGAGTTTTAAGCTTGCTTGGGGACAAGCAAGGTTTAAGTTTGGGGTATTTTGATAAGCCTCTGGCTTATCTAGTTTTATTACTAGATGAACTATGGTTTATGTGCCAATTTATTCGAGTTCACTCTCGTTTTCGCCCAAATTTGCCTTGTGTTGTTCCTAAGTTGGACTTTGACTCGTTTTGCGTCTTTTGTGTAGTTTTTAGCTTCTTTTGGATAGAATTACGCTTGTGGTTGCTTGTGTTGTTTTCAGGTCCATAAGTGAAGCTCTAAGAATTAAGGAAAGTCAAGAAACAGTGGAGATTGCCATTCTGGAGATTCTCGCTCCGCGAGAGGAAGCTCGCCCCGCGAGAGTTTGAAGATATGGGAAGACAGAGACCATCACGGCCTAGCCGTGATTCTCATCACGGGGCGTGAAAGGAAGGTTCGCGTCGCGAGACGTCCTTCGCGTCGCGAGTGTGTGAATTCCAGAAAAGTACCAGAGTCAGAGACCATCACGACCTAGCCATGATGCATATCACGGCCGTGACCTAAAAGCCACACAAGTCAGAGACCATCACGGCCTAGCCGTGATGTGTATCACGGCCGTGATACAAGATCCACACAAGGCAGAGAACATCACGGCCTGGCCGTGATTTACATCACGGGCCGTGAAAGGCGGGTTCGCGTCGCGAGACATCATTCGCGTCGCGAGAGTTCGAATTCCAGAAGTGCGCCAGAAACAGAAACCGTCACGGCCGTGACGCGTGGCCTCCTTATAAATAGAGCAGATCAGAACAGAAAAGAGAACTTTTTGGATCAGAATTTTCAGAGACCTTTTGTAATCCTTATTCTGGGGTTTATTCTCTTCTTCACTTCTCTTAATTCTTAGGCTTAGGATGAATTCTGATTGTACGTGCGTTGTTGTTACGGACATGAGGAACTAATCCTCTTGTCTAGGGGATCGATGAAGCCACCCATGGCGGCATAGTGTTCATGTAATGTAACTCTCTCTCCTTTAATTCAATTATGGTTTTCCAATTCTGTTTTCATTGTGTCGATTATATGCTAGCGTGATCGACTAGTTAAGCGTGTTGAGGCCTAGCGGCGATTCGCGTTTAAGAACTTGAATTGGGAACATCGGTCGAGTATTGCACGAGAGTGAGTAGGAGATCGATGCAACCTATAGGGAACAAGAATTAATAGAATTCGAGATTAGGGTTAAGAGACCTAGCAAGTAATTAACTCAAATCATCGAATACGTCCTAATGAGCACGGAAGTGGATTTAGGAGAATTTAGGGGTCCCGGTTGACATTAAAATTGAACTTAGGGAGGAGAATATCATCACTTGGGTACTTTGCATGATTGGGTAGGTGGATTCGAAACCTTAGATGCTTTTATTTCTGAATTTAATCACCGTAGCGTTATTTGATTTGATTCTTGAATTTGCGATCTCAATCTCTTTCTCTCAACCACCTTCTATTGCTTAACCAACGTATCGGATTTCTTGACAATTTAGTCGAATTGGTAACCCAATCCTTGTGTTCGACCTCGGTAGAATCTTACCGTGTTTTTATTACTTGCGACGACCCGGTACACTTGCCGGAGTCCCAACAGTTCTCTGCCTTGATCTCTGGCTTAGCAATCCCAGTTCGCAAACCCCTCGCATTCGGGGCTGCGTAGTCCTTCAGTGGTTTTGTATCCTGTAGATTTGCTATGAGTGGAATGAGAATCAACCTCTCTCTCTTTGTAGTCTCCTACGTCTATGAAAGGTCCTTTCGATTTCGGGGTCAACTTCAATAAGGATTCCAAGACTTATGGATCTTTGCATAAAAGAGAAAAAAAACAGAGAGATAGATGCTCTAGGAAGAAAAAGAGATAAATGAAAAAAAGAATTTTTTTTAACAAAAAACAATTAAAAAGAAAAAGAAAAAGTACAGAAAAATCAATTTAAAAATTAAATTGAGATTCAAGAAAGCACCGTCCCCGGCAACGGCGCCAAAAACTTGATGTGCGTGACTCAGGCATGTGTACCGGATTCGTTGCCAAGTAATAAAAAGATCGATCCCACAGAGACCGTGATCTCAAACCACAACTAATTATTAAATCAATAAAACTGGACTGTATAAAAAAAGGATTTGGAAAAGATTGGATTTTTGAAATAAGAATAAACTAGAAAATCAGATAATTAAGAATGCAATCAATTAAAACAAAAAAGTAAATCAATTAGGGGTTTTTCAAATCTAAAGAGATTCCTAAGAATTGGGTTACCAACAAGATTGTTCATGTTACTAAATTGACTACCCCTTGTTAATTATCAAAATTGCCTTGAAGGTGAATTTATCCTAAATAAGTTAATGCTCCCTCTCGGGTTACAAAAACCGTGCCCAATTAAACCAACCCCTACTCTCGTGGTAGTTGAATTTAGATTGAACCCTTTAAGCTTTGTGACAATTCGTTAACCCTCGAAGGACCGCTTCTAACCCTCGTGATTTAAGTCCTAAGTCTGATTCTATAGATCCGATACCTAAGTTCACCGCTAGGTTCCTCCTTAGAGTATCTACGACACGCAAATAAGTGGCCACCGAATTTACGAGTAATTAAAACAATAGAAATCAGATCTAAAGCAAAATCGAAATTAATAAAGGTAAAACATCAATTCATAACATAAATCAGATCTTGGGCATAGCCCCAATCCCTAGAAATTAAGCTACTACTCAAGCATTGCCATGGTGATGACAAGCTTGGTTAACAAAAACATGAAATAAAATCTAAGAGAAGAGAAGAAGAAGAAGAAGACGAGAATCCTAATTTTGCCTAAGTGTAGCAGCCCAAAAGTCCTTCCAAGATCTCTGCCTAATTGCCTTACCTATAGATTAGGGTAATTTGAATCCCAATTAAACACAAATTCAGATCAAATCAGTTTCTACAGATCCAAATATTGCACGTCACGACCGTGATGGCCATCACGGCCAGGCCGTGACGGGTTCTGGCTTGGAGGTTGCTTCACTGGTTGGTCTGTCATGGCCGTGACCACCATCACGGCTTGGCTGTGATCAGTTTTTTCTGCCTGTGAGGGTCTGGTTCAGCTGACATGTCACGGTCGTGATGGACATCACGGGCTGGCCGTGACCAGTTCCGACTTTTCCATTCTTTCTTTTCAGCTTTGCTCGATCATGGTCGTGATGGTCATCACGGCTAGTCCACGATGAGCTCTGTTTGGCTCATTTTCTTCACTTTTCTAGCTCCGTCTTCATGCAAGCTCCATCATGGTTGATCCCGAGCATTTTAATTCTTAATTCCTGCACAACAACACCACAAAACCGCCTTACCCGTTCCAAGGTAATAATTAACCAAAATCAAATTAGAAATGCCTAAACTATATGAAAATGCATGCAAAATGACAATGAAATATGAGGTGAAACCACACTCATCACCAGGGTAGGGCTAAAACTGGGGGTGCCATAGGTAGAGATAGGGGAGAGGTGATGGAAGGGAAGAAAAGTTCATGGAGAGTTTGAAGGGCATAGAAAGGAAGGAAGACGAATTTGAAGATAAGACTGATTCTGACACAGTCAGTATCAAGTGAAGGAAACACACAGGAAAGTCTCTCGGACAAAGATAGTCTGATGATTATTTTTTGAATAGGAGGGGGAAGAGGTGTTTGAGCTAAAACAGAGAGAGGGATAGGTAATAAAGAATCAATATGGCAGAAAAAAGAATTAGATCATGTGACTAACATAAAGAAATACCTAGACCTATGTGGTAGCATTACAATAGAAGCAGTATAGTGAGTTTCAGCTAATGGTCTAATGAAGATAATAATAGGTGGGTAAAAGAAAAGTTCTCTACAGGGGTTAAGAATATGAGGTGGAGGAGAAGGGATGAAAGAGACATGTGAGATACTTAAAAATAAAAGAGATTGCAGATCAGACACAAAAATTCTCGATGATATGCCAGTTTTTTCTTTGGGACCAGAGTCCCTGCGAACAACTGTGTACTGACAGTCATCAGGTACAATAGTGAAAGAAGATTTTTGAGTTTGAAAGGAAGAGACAGGTGATAAAGCACAGACAGGTTAACATTCAGACATGTCATTCAACAATGCAATGCATGTTTAGATTATCTCTAATAAATAAAAAACTTTCTTCTGCGAGGGGTTTAGTGAAAATATCAGCCCATTGATTTTCAGTTTTAACAAACTTGATATCAAAGATGCCTTTCTGAACATAATCCCTAATAAAATGATGTTTGATTTCAATGTGCTTAGCCTTAGAATGCTGATTTGGATTTTTAGTTAAGCATATAGCACTAGAATTATCACACCATACAGATATGTTATGTTCATAAATAAAGTAATCCTCAAGTTGATGTTTTACCCATAAGAGTTGAGAGCAGCAACTAGCAGCAGAGATGTATTCTGCTTCAGCAGTAGACAGGGCAATGGTTGTCTGCCTCTTGCTTGACCATGAGACTAAACTTGCTCCAATGAATGACATCCTCCACTGGTGCTTTTTCTTTCTATTCTGTCTCCAGCAAAATCAGCATCACAATATCCCACTAATCTGTATTCTTTTGATCTTAAATACAACAAACCAAGATTAATAATTCCAAGCAAATATCTAAATATTCTTTTAACAGCCTTAAGATGAGGTTCTCTAGGACCAGATTAGAATCTAGCACACATACAGACACTAAATTGAATGTCAGGTCTACTTGAAGTTAAGTACAGTAGAGAGCTAATCATACCTCTGTAGAAAATTTGATCTACCTTTTTACCTTCATCATCTTTGCTTAGTTTTGCATTGGGTTGCATAGGGGTTTTCATGAGCTTTGCATTTTCCATTTTGTATTTCTTGAGTATCTCCTTGGTATATTTTGGTTGATGAATGAAAATTCCATCACTTGTCTGCTTGATTTGTAATCCAAGGAAGAACTTCAATTTTCCCATCATGCTCATCTCAAATTCAGCTTGCATTAGATTTGAAAATTCCTTGCACCGCTTTTCATTAGTTGCTCCAAAAATAATATCATCAACAAATATTTGAACTATAATAAAGTTCTCTTTAGAGCATTTCTTGAACAGAGTAGTGTCTACTCGTCCTCTAGTAAAACCATTATGCATGAGAAAAGAACTGAGTTTATCATACCATGCTCTAGGTGCTTGTTTCAAACCATATAATGCCTTTTTAAGTTTGAAAACGTGATCTAGTTTATCAGTATCCTCAAAATTAGGGGGTTGTTTAACATACACTTGTTCTTCAATTATACCATTTAGAAAAGCACTTTTTACATCCATTTGAAACAGGATAATTTGGTGTTGTGTAGCATATAACATTAAAATGCGTGTGACTTCTATTCTAGCTACAGGTGCAAAGGTTTCAGTATAATCAATACCTTCTTGTTGGTTATAGCCTTGAGCTACTAACCTTGCCTTATTTCTGACAACTTTACCATCTTCATTCAATATGTTTTTGAAGACCCATCTTGTTCCAACAACAGACTTGTTTTTAGGCTTAGAGACAAAAGTCCAGACATCATTTCTGGTGAACTGGTTAAGTTCTTCTTGCATAGCAAGAATCCAGCTTTCATCCTCAAGATCTTCTTCAATGCGTTTAGTCTCTAAATCTGAAATAAAGGCCACATTGCTTGATTCTCTTAATGTGGATCTGGTTCTTACTCCTTCAGAAGGATTTCCAATAATAAGATCCTTAGGGTGATGAGTGTTGAACTTCCAATCCCTTTTGAGATCATCATGAAGATCTTGACTTGTCTGCTGACTCGTCTGCTCCACTTGTCTGTGAGCCTCAAGCACAGGTTCTGTTTTGGTTAGATCGGGTTGTTGACTTTCTGGCTTGTTTATATCAAGACCTGCAAGATCATCTTCTAGATCTGATAGTTCTTTATCAGTCTTTAATTCATCATTGAATTTAACATGAACAGATTCTTCAATAATACAAGTTCTTGAATTGTAAACTCTAAAAGCCTTAGACATTTCATAATATCCTACGAAAATACCTTTATCTACCTTAGAATCAAACTTTCCAAGATTATCATTGGTATTCAGAATAAAACATTCACATCCAAAAGCATGAAAATAAGATATGTTGGGGCTTTTTCCTATCCACAATTCATAAGGAGTCCTTTTTAGAAAAGGCCAAATAAGTATTCTGTTTTGTACATAACAAGCAGTGTTTACAGCTTCTACCCAAAAGTACTTAGCGAGATTATTTTCATTGAGCATAGATCTAGCCATCTCTTGCAGAGATCTGTTCTTTCTCTCAACCACTCCATTTTACTGTGGAGTTCTAGGTGTAGAGAAATTGTGAGAGATTCCATTCTCCTCACAGAACTGTCTAAACTGCTCATTTTCAAATTCTCCCCCATGATCACATCTAAGGGTATAAATACAGAAACCCTGCTCATTTTGAACTCTTTTGCAAAATACTGAGAAAGCCTTAAAAGACTCGTCCTTGTGTGTTTGTAAGAGTACCCATGAGTATCTAGAATAGTCATCAACTATGACAAATCCATATTTTCTTCCAGCCAGGCAGGCAACACTAACTGGTCCAAACAGATCTATGTGTAACAACTGAAGAGGTCTAGAGGTTGATACTTGGTTTTTAGATTTGAAACTTGATTTTATCTGTTTACCTCTCTGACATGCATCACACAAGACATCTTTCTTAAAACTAATATCAGGCAATCCTCTCACAAGATTATTCCTTTTTAATTCAGAAATTAGTTTCATACTAGCATGTCCTAGTTTCTTATGCCATAACCATCTCTCATCCTCTTTAGACATCAGACAGGTTACACTTTGATCTGAGAGATTAGACAGTTCAAACTTATAAAGATTTTGTTTCCTTTCAGCTAAAAAGGGGGTTTTGCCACAACAATCTTTAACTATGCATACATCCTTGGTAAAGGAAACATCAAAACCACTATCACATAATTAACTTATACTAAGCAAATTGTGTCTTAATCCTTTAACCATAAGAACATTAGATATAGAAGGAAGAGGGGGTTTACCACCAATAGTACCAATTCCTATAACTTTCCCTTTCTGATTCCCTCCGAAGGCAACGTGTCCTCCTTTCTTAAGTTGGAGGTCTAGGAACATAGACCTTTCTCCTGTCATATGACGCGAGCAACCACTGTCCAGGTACCAGCAGTGGTGTTTTCTTTGTTCTGTCGAGGACATCTGCAACAAAAATTATTTGATTTTTAGGTACCCATATTTTTCTGGGTCCTTTTCTGATTGTTCTAGGAGTCTGTGAAGACTTCCTTCTCTTCTTATGGATACACTTAGACATAACATGTCCAGTTTTTCCACAGAAGTTACAGACAGGTGTAGACTTGGTTACAGTTGACTTAACAGATATTGTAGAAGCTTTAGTTGATACTTTATGATGTGTCTGATGGACATATCAAATACCTTCTTTGTTAAGAGAGTGCCTCTGACAGCCAAGTAGCTTAGTCAGATTATCTCTACCATTAACAAATTTGGCAAGAACAGAAGTGAGCTCTTCCACTTTCTGTTGAAGTTTTTCAACTTCTTCAGATGGTGATGTTTCACTTGACATCTTAGCTTCATTAGACTTTTCAGTCTTCAACTCACTGTTCTCTTTAGCCAGCTTCTTACACTCTTGAGATTTATGTTTATGCTCACTGGTGCTCTTTACATACTCTCTCTTGAGGGATTTGAAGGCCTTAGATAAGCAGTTGGATTCCTCCAGCAACTCCTCATAGGCATCAAGTAATTCCTTGTAGTCAGGATGTACATCATCAACTAAGTCTGAGTCAGTGTTGGCCATCAAACAGAGATTGATTTCTTCCTCTATTTCTTCATTAGAAGATGTTGACTCCAGATCCTCCCAATTAGCCATCATTCCTTTCTTCTTCCTCTTGAAGAATTTCTTAAATGGGGCATTCTTGAGTTGAGGACATTCAGCCTTTATGTGACTAGGCTTCTTGCACTTATAGCAGACAATTGGACTTTTGTCTGTTGAAGTGGATTCTTTGAAGTTCTTGTCCTTGTTGAACCTTCTGAATGGCTTATCCCTCTTGAACTTCTTTTTCTGTAGTAGAAACTTTATCTTCCTGCTCAGGAGAGACAATTCTTCATCAGTCTTAGAATCCTCGTGTTCAGACAGGTCAGCATCACTCGATGACTCGTCTGCCTTTAGAGCCTTGGAAACTTTTGCTGACTTTTGATCAGCTTTCAGAGCAATTGACTTGCCCTTCTTTGGTGCAACTTCATCTCCAAGTTCTTGCTCATGAACAGTGAGTGTTCCAAGAAGTTTATCCATAGTCAAGGTAGTGAAATCCTTGGCTTAAGAGATAGCAGTGACCAAAGGTCTCCACTGTTTAGGTAGACTTCTCAGAATCTTTCCAACCTTCTCAGCATTGGTATAAACTTTGCCAAGAGATTTTAAGCTGTTGACTATAGTTTGAAATCTTCCTATCATTTGAGCAACAGATTCTCCTTCCTCCATGACAAACAGTTCATACTTTCTGACAAGTATGGCAATCTTTGACTCTTTGACTTTGGCTGTTCCTTCATGTGTGACAGCTAAAGTGTCCCATATTTCTTTGGCAGAGTCACAAGCACATACCTTCTCAAACTCCTCAGAACTGAGAGCACAAATGATGTTATATCTAGCTTTGTGGTTCAGCTCCCATTTTGTCTTTTCTGCAGTAGTCCACTCACCTTTTGGTTTGTCAGTGTTATCATCATTCTTGGGGATGAATGGACCATCTATAATGACATCCCAAAGATCAGAGTTTGTAGATAGAATGAACCATTGAAATCTATCTTTCCAATGGTTGTAGTTTTCTCCATTGAAGTAAGGAGGTCTGGTTAGGGAAGCTCCTTCAGTCTGGTGACTTCCACTTGAACTAGCTCCGGCAGCCATGTCTATTCTTCAAGACCTTTTACCTTTACACTGTTAGATGTTCAACCCAGAGGTTGAGCTCTGATACCAACTGAAATAGACAACTATAAAGACGAGAAGGGGGGTTGAATTGTGTTTATCAGAATTTAAACAAGGTTGAAATCTTTTCGCATACAGAAGCTTAGTTCAGACGAGTGGAAAGATACAGGACAGACGGGTGACCTGTCTAGTGAAATTTTAACAATGACTTTGGCAAACACACCACTTGATAAACGTATAATAAAACTAAAGAGTTTAAGGAAATAGAGACTGAAACAGTTATTTATCCTGGTTCACTCTTCAAAGCAAAGAGCTACGTCCAGTCCTCGGCAGCACCATCCACTATAATTGATCAGGTTATAGACTCAAGAATTGTTTGCACACCTAGCCTCTTCAGGATCCAAGACAGGTATTCTTTGCACACCTAGCATCTTCAGGCTCAAGACAAGTATTCTTTGCATACTTAGCCTCTTCAGGCTCACTCAGGTTTGTTTGAGAGATTTGGTTTGTAATAAATACAACTTCAGATAGACAGATCTTTCACTAACACTCAGAGAGTGGTTTAAATGTAAAGCTTAGGAAAGTCTGCGTAATAACTTCAAATGATTCAAGAATACAGAATGAAAGAATGAAGATATTAATACGCAGAGTAATGGCTCTTTAATCCAATGTGTATTCTCTATGTATTCTCTATACTTCATCTTCAATGACTTCTATATTTATAGTCTTCAAGCATTTAGGATCCGTTAGGGACATTCCATCAGATGTTGGCTTCAAGCAGAACTTTATTAAATGTAATAGAGTCGTTCTGGGTAGCCAATGCAATAGGAACGTTGGTTGTACTCTAACATGAAGGATCATGGCTTTATGCATCGTGATACAGCCGTATCAGAGTTGTGCAGAGAGCATTTTGTACTTTACTGAGTACAATTCCCTTTTCGTGTAAGGACCAGAGGTACTAGGGACTAAAGCATGTTGGAAGCATTCTTTAACTGGTCTTTAGTTCTGATAACCAAGGTTTATTGAGAGAGTAACTTCTAACTTTTCTTGATTTTGGTTCTTGAGATAAGATTCTGATAATTCTTATAGAATTCGCGTCCATAAAATAAGCGCGAACATCTAGCCATTTAAGATTTTACATATGGGCGGGCTAGTAGACGAGCTCCAAATGCCATGTCATTGGACCGAGCTTCTCATTAAGGACTTAGCAAGTCCAAAGACTTGTGTGGACGAGTGCTTCTGTTACTTTAGTGGACGAGCGCTTCTATCACTTCAGTGGACGAGCGCTTCTGTCACTTCAGTGGACGAGCGCTTCTATCACTTCAGTGGACGAGCGCTTCTGTTACTTTAGTGGACGATTCTGTCACTTTAGTGGACGAGCGCTTCTGTTACTTTAGTGGACAAGCAGATAGATGATTTAATCTGCACACTAGAATAGATAGGTTAGCAACCAAAATGAAGGTTAATTAAATCATTAACCAATGTTTAGTTCTCATCAAAACTTAGGGAAATGCACATCAGACATTTTAGAGACTTAACAGTGTTGGGTAATTCCTCTCATGAATCTTTAATTGTCTTGAATCATAAGCTACAACCTTCTGATTTTGCATCAGTACACAACCTAACCCCTGATGTGAAGCATCACAATAAACCTCAAAAGGTTCCATAGGATCAGGTAATACTAATACAAGTGAAGTTGTCAACATTCTCTTTAGCTCTTGAAAACTTTCTTCACATGCTTCAGTCCATGTAAAAACTTGATCCTTCCGAGTCAACTAGGTAAGAGGTCCTGCTATCTTGGAGAATCCCTCAATGAATCTCCTATAGTATCCAGCCAAACCCACGAAACTACGGATTTCTGTTACCGTCTTTGGTCTTTTCCATTCTAAAACAGCTTCAACTTTTGATGGATCCGATATGATTCCCTCACGCGAGATGACATGGCCTAAGAACTGAACTTGGTCTAACCAAAATTTACACTTTTCTGGTTTCGTGTAAAGTTGCTTCTCCCTTAAGATCTGAAGAACTATACTGAGATGTTCAGCATGTTTTTCTTTGTTTGTTGAATAGATTAGAATGTCATCGATAAATACAACAACAAACTGGTCTAAGTAAGGACGAAAAATCATATTCATGTAATCCATGAATATTGCAGGAGCATTCTTCACTCCAAACGGCATCACCAGATACTCATAATGCCCATAGCGTGTCCGAAACGCTGTCTTAGGGACATCTTATGCCTTCACACGAATTTGATGGTAGCCTGACCGAAGATCTATCTTTAAGAAAATGGTCACTCCATGCAACTGGTCCATTAAATCATCTATCCTTGGAAGCGGATACTAGTTCTTGATAGTCACCTTGTTCAACTGACGGAAGTCCACACATAACCGAGAAGTTCCATCTTTCTTCTTTACTAAAAAGACTGGGGCTCCCCATGGTGATACACTCGGCCTAATAAACTCCTTCTTCATCAGCTCCACAAGTTTCTCTTTCAAGTTCTCTAGCTCAGATGGCGACATACGATATGGTGCCATGGATATTGGTCCAGTGTCGGGTACCAGATCAATCGCGAACTCAATGTCTCGAACAGGTGGCAGTCCAGGTACATCTTCAGGAAAAACTTATAGAAACTCAATGACGACAGGTATGGACTCTAAGTCTAACTCATTCTTAACGTCCAAGGAAAACAGTAACATGTACCCTTGAGCTCCATCTTTCAAAGAAGCTCTTACTTTACTAGCAGATAAAAATTCAGAAATCTCATCCTTAGGAAAAACTAAAGTTTTCTTAGCACAATCTATCAGAATATGGTTAGAAGATAACCAATGCATGCCTAAAATTACATCTAACTGAATTAAAGGCAAACAGATCAGATCTACAAAAAAAATGTATATCCTGTACAATGATAGGACAGTTCAAGAAAACAGAACTGACAATAACTGGCTTGGCAGTTGGGGTTGAAACAATTAGATTATATGGTAACGAAGAAATAGCCAATTTTAGAAGTTTCACACAATCCATCGAAATGAAAGAATGCGTCGCACCCGAATCAAAGAGTACAGTTAAAAGATTACCGGCTATGTCCCACTTACCCTGCACGAGATCGCCGGAGTTTGATGCCTCACCTCCGTTCATAGTATAGACCCTTCCGATGGTAGTCGGCTTGTTGTCTCTAGCGTGATTGATAGCCGGTTCACGCTTTGGTGCTCTGTAGTCCTTGGCTAAGTGCCCAAAACGATCACGGTTAAAGCACTTTGCTCCTCTCTTTGGACAGGTATCAGCCAGGTGACTTGGGTCACCACACTTGTAACACCTTCTTTATTGGCCTTGGTTTTGGTTTCTCTGGCCTCGATTGTCGAAAATACGGTTTTCTTTGATTATGCTTCCCTCCTTGGTTCTGACCCTGAAATTAACTCTTTGGACGAGAGGGTCCTCCAGCAATCCCTCTGTTTTCTCTTCCCTTCCTCATTTGTTCAATCTTCCTACACTTCTCCACTAAAGCCTGAAAGTTCTTAATTTCCAGTGGTAGTATTGACTCCTTGATTTCGAAGCGCAGTCCTCCTTCAAACCTCTCGCACTTCAATTCTTCATCTGGGTTGTTCTGGAAAAAGAGGAAATGCTTGGCAAATGACTCAAATTTTGCCGCGTTTTCCCCAACAGATAAGTCCCTCTGATGTAGACACATAAATTCTTGCTCTTTTTCAGTTCGAGCACTTTAAGGAAAATACTTGTTCAGAAACCTACCGCGGAATACCACCCAAGTTATCTCATGTTGTTCAGCCTCCGGTAACTGCTTGGTGCCCTTCCACCAATATTCAGCATCTCCTTCCAGTAGGAAAGTAGCATAAGACACCTTCACTCCCTCTGGTGTGTGTATCAGCTCAAATATTTTCTCTAATTCCTGAATCCATAGATCGGTCTTTGTAGGATCTACATCTCCATCGAACTGTGATGGATTCTGGCATCTAAAAGCGGTCAGGGGCTTGCCTTCAGCTGCTTGTTCAACCCTTATCTGTTCTTGTTGGTTCTGAGCAACCATTGTTGCAGTCTGAAAAGCAATTGCAGCAGCAACATCAGCCATTGCATGTGCCGCAAAGTCCATTCCATCATAGCCTATTCCGCGGCCACGTCCACGTGCACCTCCTGGTTCCATACTGACCTGCAGGACATAATCAGTAAAATGGTAACCAGAAAATGAAACGTAAAACCACTGATTATCACACATTACTTCTAAGAAGTAATTCAAACAAGTTTCAGTCAGAGAACACACAACATCAACACAACATACCTAAACCCAAAGATTCCCGAAAGACTCTACCAGCTCTCATACCACTAATGTAACACCCTAACTTGGGCGTCACATGGTTACCCGTTGCGAAAAAATAAAATTGATTAAATTGCTGGTTACTTTCGGAAAATAATATTTTATTAATAAATAAGTATTCTCAAAAACAGTGATACAAATTTTTTTTTTCTAAAGAGATGAACACCCAGAACATGAATAACATATATATATATATATATATATATATATATATATATATATATATATATATATATATATATATATATATGCAGTTGCAACATAAGTGCATAGTTACAAAATGAATATAGGGCCACTATATATAGATTAATCACAATAATCATATACACGACACAAGACATCAGAAAGGATGCAAAGTCATGTATCGTAAAATTCTTGCAAATAAACAGTATTATATCAAGGGGGTCTCATACCCGATCAATCATGGTTTTTATAAAAATATGTATGACACTTCAATATTAAGGCTCCAACCTAATCTCATGAGATACCAACTTTGTTTTTCGTTTAAGCTGATCAAGCTTTTTACGTGGATCATTGTCAACGAAAAGAATCCAATGTCCAACACCTTTGTAACTCATTGGCAGATCACTCAGCAACCAATGGTTATTCCGCACAAGTTATCACATCTCAATTGTCATTACGTTAAACGGGAAACTTCTGTCCACACATTGGCAGATCACTCAGCAACCAATGGTTATCGTAGTTCATGGGTGTATTTCCCCAAAATTCATTGGCCAACACATGACTCAATGATTTCTAACTTGGCAACATGACACGTTTGCCAAACAAATGCATGTAAAAATGATTTTGTTCTCAAAGTTTCTGTGTGTACATTCTTTCCCTGTCGAAGCTCAAAGGCTAACGACTATTCATAAAATCGTTAACTTTAAGATTTTTCAACTTCAACACGGGACACGAAGTCCAAGTGCTCAATCACAACGCCCTAAACCGATGCACCAGTCTTGGGCTTGTGGTCATAGAAAACAACTTTCACCTTTTTCAACGTTTATCACAACATGATTAGGACACAAAGTTCACAACAACGTGATTAGGACACACAGTCCACAACAACATGACACGGATCAAAGATCTACGTGTAAATTATAGAACTCTAGTATTCCGACGTCTCGCATACTAGATTCATTTTCCAATGTATTTATTATTTTTCGTTCAATGAAACACAAATACAAAACGAAACTTGAGTAACTTATCCAAACTTGCCGGAATATTTTTAGAAGTATTTTTCCAGAAATGTTTTTCATTGGAAATCCATTTGTAAAATGCTAAGTTATAAAGAAATCCGTTTTCTTTTGAAATTCTTATTTTTCTTCCAAACCATCTTTAGAACGTTGTCAAATCCTTTCAAATTCTTTTCTAAAATATTTCCAATCATTTCCAAAAGGTTTTCCTTCATAAAACATACTTTTAAAATTGTTTTCACTTATACTAAGATTATTTTAAGAAAATGATTTTCCTCTAGCTTTAAAATATTTCACACTTAGTTCTTAAAATATTTTCCGTCTCATTCTTCGAAAATTATAACATACTAAAATATTTCGTTTACAATTCCATCTTTATATTTATTCTTTTATCAAGAAATCATAAAATAAATGTTTTTGTTCCAAAATTCTCTTAAGGCTTATTAAGACTTTTACTATCATAATTAATTGAGGACCAATGAGTGTCAGGCTTCTCAGACAATCAATCAATCAACAGTAATATTTCCACATCAATATCTTGACAGTTAATATAGTTCATGCCATATAGTAAAGATATAACACATCTTCAGATAATTCATCAAGCTCAGGCATTTAAACAGACAATTCAATCACCACAAAGAACACAGATAAATCATAACAAGATTTAAGACACATCACAAATCACAACTAATAGCATACGGCTATTGAAAGATCCCTCAGGCAGTCTCCTCTTACCTGAGTTCAAAGTAGAGATGTTTCTTGTCCTTCGTCGGGTACCACGATCTTCCTCGCTTGCTTCACAATGGAAGTCTAAAGATTCCAACACATAATCGCAAGTTAAAAACAACCAAAAACATCCCATCTACCTAAGGCATAGGTTCGGCCATAGCATAAAAATAGGGTTAGAGATTTCAAAATTTCTCAAACTCTTGGATTTATGATCCTTAAGTATTAGAGATTCATAAACAATGATCATTTAACAAGGATTGAACAAAAACTCCTCTAAGCCACAAGCTTAGGGTTTCGACCATGGCTTCTAAAATAGACAAGAAATTTTCGAACTTTTCAAGCTTTTGGATTTAACAACTAAAGGCATATAAGAGCTTAGATCAATGATCATTTCGATCGTAATTTTCGATGATTTTACCCGGATAAAATATTACATTTTATTTCCGAACGTAAATTTTCAACAATAACCAAGATCATTGGAAACACGATAAAAGAACTAACCGTTTCGTTCACAGGTCAAAATTATATTTTCTACTTAGTAAACTTTTACTGTCTGTGAAAACGCAAATCGGTTTTCGTCTGAATTTTCAACCGAAAATTTAACCGTGTCTTTCTACGGTGAGGTTGAGCAAGACAATGATTTGAGTTTCACTACAACAGATTAGACTTTTAATAACGCACCTTTTATAGCATTTCCGTGTGGAAATGCTATTAAAAGTGATGGGGGGGACTTTTAATAGCGTTTCCTTTAGGAAACGCTATCTTAGGTATCTCCTAAGATAGCGTTTCCTTAAGGAACCGCTATTAAAAGTCCCACTGCAGGAAAAGATAGCGGTTCCACACGGAAACATTATCTTAACTAACAACCTAAGATAGCGGTTCCACAAGGAAACGCTATCTTAGGTGATATACCCGCGCGCGTATCCTTTCATCCTTCAATTCCCAGTTTCTGCGTACCACCAACCTCATCAGTTCAAGTCTAGGGTTGCCATCTCTGCAGAGCTCGTCCCCTCTCACGCCTTCTCCCTCTCACTGTTGCTCTCACGCCTCAGACTCGCTCTCACGCCCCCATTGCTCCGCCACTCATCACCACACCACCTACGACCAAGGTATGCTCTCTATGTCCCTCTCCCCTATTGCGAACGAAAATGAATGTAGTTCTTGGGTCTGAGAGTTATTGGTCCGAGTTTGGTAACAATGAGAGGTAATGAGCAAGTAACTCTGATGATGATTGTCTTTGGTGAACTTTTGTTAGAATTAAAACTAGAAAATGTGATTTTTGTTCATAAGAACCAAGGGTTTCTAGGATTAAGAACTCTGTTTGGAGAATTTTTGGAACTCGGTTTGTGTGATAATGTGCTAATTTGGGGTTTCAAGCATGCTTCTTGCGTTAGTGCATGTGGCTGTTAGGGTTCGCTGATACACAAGGATGCATACTCCTCTGTTATGGTCTTTGTTAGTTTGGGTTTAGACAATGCATACTCCTCTGCCATCAGCTTTTTAATTTCAGATCTGAGCATTTGAATTTGCTTTGAAAATGCAGCATCCTTTTGATCACTGTGCCTTTGAGCCTCTTCAAGTTGTTTGGACTTAACTTCTAGTTCTTGTGACATTTGTTCTATTGTTTTTCCTTTTGAATCTATTTGGTTAAAGAGTTGTTGCAGTTTCAATTCATTCTGTTCTGTAATAAGCCTGAGCTCTTGATTGCATTTATGGAGCATTTCTTCTATAAGTCTGTTTTGCTGCTGCAATTCATCAGCTTCTGCAACTGCTTTGTGCCTGTGATATTGTTGCTCAGATTTCCTTGGACATACTTAGAATGCCTGTTCTGTAGTTTTTGCAGTTATATATTGATTTGATTTATTGGGTAACATGATCTTCAATTGTTTTACCTTGAAAAAAAGGATATATTGAAGGCCTTTATTTTGTTTTCAGGCAAAAAAGAAGATAGCATATGATAAGCTTGCAAAAGATTTTCAGGCAGTATTGAAGGAATTCAAGAAGGCACAGCGTCTTGCAGCTGAGAGGGAAACAGCTTACACTCCTTTTGTTCCACAAGTAGTTCTTTCATCCAGGTGAGGTGAGTTTATGGAAGTTTCTTTTATGCTCCTTATGCTGAGTTGAAGTTGATACATAAATATTATGATGTTGCTGTAAGGTGTTGATAAGCCTCTGGCTTATCTAGTTTTATGACTAGATGAACTAGGGTTCATGTGCCTATTTATTCGAGTTCACTCTCGTTTTCGCCCAAATTTGCCTTGTTTTGTTCCTAAGTTGGACTTTGACTCATTTTGCGTATTTTGTGTAGTTTTTAGGTTATTTTGAATAGAATTATGCTTGTGGGTGCTTTTGTTGTTTCAGGTTAAATAAGTGAAGCTCCGGGAGTCAAGGAAAGTCGAAAAGCAGTGGAAATTGCAAGTCTGGAGACACTCGCCTCGCGAGTGTATGATCGCCCCGCGAGCCTGAAAGTCAACAAAGCAGCAAAAGTCATCACTTCAGTCTCGCCCCGCGAGATAATGAAGACCTGCAAGACAGAGACCATCACGGCCAAGCCGTGATGAATACCACGCCCGTGGCAGTTTAAGGTTTGAAGACTCGCCCCGCGAGAGGAAGCTCGCCTCGCGAGAGAATGAAGACTTGGAAGTCCGAGACCATCACGGCCCAGCCGTGATGAAGGTCACAGCCTAGAATTGAAGACTCGCCCCGCGAACACACTTTCGCCTCGCGAGAGTTTAAATTGAAAGCGCGCCAATTTTAATTCTCGCCTCGCGAGAGAGCGCAGATCAGGATTATTATTTAAAGGATGTTGCAGATCAGGGGATCCAACTTTGGGAGGAGGCTGTAGGGCTTTTGGAGGGCCGCGAATCCTAGTAGTTTTCCACTGTTTAGAGTAGCGTTTAGGGTAATTTCTTTTCTCTTTGGAGCTACGTCTCCCTTTTTCTCATGGAGGTTATGTCCGATCGCTTGTCTATGAGCATGAGGAACAAATCCCATCGTCCGAGGGAACGATGAAGCCACCCATGGCAGTGTAGATCCGATATGATGTATGTCTTTCTCCTTTAATTCAATTCTTGTTTCCGATTCTGATTTGAATGTTTGATCATACGTTTTGCGTGATTAATCAGTTAAACGTGTTTGAGGCCTAACGGCGATTCGCGTTTCAGAACTTGAATCGGGATCATAAATGTTTTCTAATTCTGACTTGATTGTGTTGATCATATGTGTTGCATGATTAACTTGTTAACGTGTATGAGGTCAAACGGCGATTCGCGTTTTAGAACTTGAATTGGAATCATTAATCGAATAATGAGCACGACCGTGGATTTATTTGATTAGTGCAACCATATAGGGAACAAGGTTTAATAGAATTCGAGATTAGGGATTATGAGACCGAACAAGTAATTAATCCAATCGTCGAATACGTCCTAATGAGCACGAGAGTGGATTTAGGAGAATTTAGGAGAATTTAGGGGTCCCGGTTGACATTGTAATTGAACTTAGGAAGGAATTCATCATCACTTGGGAATACATATTGGGTAGGTGGATTTGTGACCTTGGACATTTTAGTTTTCTGATTTTTAGTTAATTAGTTTATTAGATTCGTTAATTGAATTTCTTATGTTAATCTCTTCTCTCTCTCAACCACCTTCTGTAACTTGACCGAACGTATCGGATTTCCCGCGGATTAGTCGAATTGGTAACCCAATCCTTATGTTTGACCTCGGTAGACTCTTACCGTGTTTTTATTACTTGCGACGACCCGGTACACTTGCCGGAGTCTCAACAGGTGTCCTTGTCCATTTCAATGTTTACACCTTAGAACTCCACCGTTTTGAGATTGTTTTGTTCTTCGCCCTTTGCAAATGAAACTGTATTAGAGTTGAATGTTGATTACTATTAAATGTTCATCTCTGTATGTTGTAGAAGAGGGTATTATCGGGCATTGAAGGCCAGGGAAATCTCATTTTAGCATATTGACTTGTTCATATCCTGTCAGTTGAAATGAGTTCTACCCAAAAAAAGTCTTCCTTTGTAATTTGTATGTTATGGATTGATATTTGTGTAAAATATATACCTTTATGTTTAAATACTAATATACCTTTAGAATTCTTATCCTGCCACACTGTTTTTCATCATCAATGCTGGGTTCATGGTATCTGCCACTCTACTCATGGTACTAGGACGGTGTCATGGGAATCTAACAAATCTGATTAATCTTTTCAACACACTTAGTATTCTATATTATGCAATAGTTAATGGAATGTTGTACTCTATAATGATATGATAGAAAACTGAAGATAAGTACAGTTTTATTAACTTTCTTTCAATGCTCCTCATCCTCTCCTTGAACAGAAAAGATACAACAGGTTCTTCAAGGGACCTGAAACTGCTACACTGATCCTTTCCTTTACCCAATTGAATACCCCCCCCCCCCCTCTCTCTCCCCCATCTTTCCCTTTTGATGCTTCCCCACTAATACACAGCCCCTGTCCACACTCAATTTGCCATGCGGAAAACCGGTAACAGTTTTCATTCCTTTCATTCCTTTAATCTGTATACATTGCATGTAGACATCAACCACTCTAAACTCAAAGTAAATATGTTTAATAAATATTTTTGTAGATCGGGAAAGCATGGATCGGAAATGGATGTCTGCCAATCGTTTAATGAAGGAGTATGAGGATGGGGTGAAAGAGTTCATTAGGTTTGCAGTTCGGCATGCGGAAAAACCTAGTACAATCATATGTCCTTGTTTAGATTGTTGTTATGCAAGGCGAGTTAGTGAAGCCGATTTGTAAGAACATTTAGTGTGTAATGGAATCGATCAAAGTTATACATGTTGGACAAAACATGGTGAGACGAGTCTAGTGAAATGAGGAATCGTGTGAGATATTCATCATACGATACCGACACAAATACTTATGAGGGCGATCGTTTTGAAGACATTGCAAATGTTGTTGAAGAGGATCTTCGAGATTATCCTCAAATGTTTGAGAGGTTGGTAAGTGATGCAGAGCAACCATTGTATGATGGTTGTACTAAATTCACAAGATTGTCGGCGATGTTAAAGTTGTATAACTTGAAATCGGGCAACGGATGGACTGATAAGAGCTTTACGGACTTACTCACACTATTGAAAGACATGTTGCCGGAGGATATGTGCTTCCTAGTCGGACATATGAGGCTAAACAAATGTCACGCTCTATTGGCATGAGCTACGAGAGGATACATGCTTGTGCTAACGATTGCATTTTATTTCGGAATGAATATGCATCGTTAAAGATGTGTCCTAAATGTAATGCCTCACGATATAAGAAGAAAGAATCAGATCCAGAGAAGGTTGTGTGGTATTTTCCCATAATACCCAGATTTAGGCGCATGTACCGTAGTTCAGAAGATTCAAAGCACTTGACATGGCATGAGGATGAAAGGATCGAAGATGGCAAGCTGCGGCACCCGACAGATTCTCCTCAATGGAAGAAATTTTATCATGATTATCCTGATTTTGGGCAAGAATCAAGAAACCTACGACTTGCATTGGCTACTGACGGATTTAACCCGTATGGTGTTCAAAGTAGCTCTCACAGTACATGGCCTGTGATTTTGGTGATTTATAACCTATCCCCATGGCTATGCATGAAGCGCAACTTTATTATGTTATCTATGTTAATTTCTGGGCCCAAACAACCAGGAAATGACATAGACGTCTATTTGACTCCTTTGATTGAAGACTTGAAACAACTGTGGGAGACAGGTGTGGAGGTGTATGATGGGTATAAGGAAGAAAGTTTCAATTTGAGAGCTATGTTGTTTGGCACAATTAATGATTTTCCAGCCTACGGTAATCTGTCAGGATATAGCATCAAGGGTCAGTGTGCATGCCCTATATGTGAAGAGGGTACGGATTGGATGCGGTTAGAACATTGTAAGAAGAATGTCTTTCTTGGGCATCGTAGATTTTTGCATCCAAGTCATCATTACCGGTGGTGGAGAAAGGCGTTCAATGGGAACTTGGAAGAAGGTAGAGCTCCTTCACCGTTGACGGGTGATCAACTTTTTGAAAAGGTAAAGGATTTGAATATCCAATTCGGTAAACCTTTTGCGAGAGATATTGTCACAAGAGGGTGGAAGAAAAGGTCGATTTTCTTTGAGTTGCCATATTGGAAATCATTATATGTAAGACATTTCCTCGATGTGATGCACGTTGAAAAAAATATATGTGATAGTGTCATTGGTACGTTACTCAATGTGCCAGGGAAGACTAAAGATGGCATCAATGCAAGGTTGGACTTGGTTAGTATGGGAATAAGAAGAGAATTGGGACCGACGAAGAAGTGTAAAAGTACATATCTTCCTCCGGCTGCTTGCACTCTATCTAGAAAAGAAAAAACTATTTTTTGTAAGTTTCTTGACGGAGTTAAGGTTCCGGAAGGGTACACTTCAAACATTAGGAACCTCGTATCGATGAAAGATCTCAAGTTAAAAGGTCTAAAGTCCCACGATTGTCATGTTCTCATGGAGCAGTTGATATCCATTGGTATACGGTCTATTTTACCTAACAAAGTGCGGGGGGCCTTAACTAAACTCTGTTTCTTCTTCAAGGCAATTTGCAGCAAAGTGATTGACCCTGGGAAGTTGCCATCATTGCAAAGAGAAATTGTTGTGACTTTATGCGAGCTTGAGATGTACTTTCCACCTTCATTCTTTGACATAATGGTTCATCTAACCATTCACCTTGTTAGAGAGACACAACTGTGTGGGTCAGCTTATATGAGATAGATGTACCCGATTGAGCGTTATATGAAGATATTAAAAGGGTATGTGAAAAACTGATCACGACCAGAAGGTTGTATTGTTGAACGGTATATTGTCGAAGAAGCTGTTGAATTCTGTACCGAATACCTATCCAATGCTGATTCTATAGGGCTGCCAAAGTCTCGTCACACATGGAGAATGATGGGGCAAGGAATTACTGGAACTGAAATAGTGACTATATCAAGGACAGAATGGGAGCAAGCACACTTATATGTTCTGTACAATGCCGATGAGGTTGAGCCATATGTTGAAAAACACAAGGACATGCTTAAGAGTTTGTATCCAAATAAGAATCAAAATTGGCTAACTAAAGAACACAATCGTTGTTTTATAACGTGGCTAAGAGATCACATTTTTGCAGAGTTGACTGAAAATGCTACTTCAGTTTCAAATAGATTGAGATGGTTAGCCAAAGGTCCAAGTTTGCATGTCTTCTCTTACCACGGTTATCAAATTAACGAGTACACATTCTATACAAAAGAACAAGATGGTCGGAGTACAATGCAAAACAGTGGTGTGACTCTTGTAGCTCAGTCGATGCATATCTCAAGTGCCAAAGACAGAAACCCGATATATGCAAATATGTCATACTTCGGCGTCATTGAACGCATATGGGAGTTGGATTACACAAAGTTTAAGGTTGGTGTGTTTGGTTGTAAGTGGGTTGACAATAATAACGGTGTTCAGATTGATGAGTCAGGGTTCATGCAGGTGGATCTTAATAGGGTGGGGTATAAAGATGAGCCTTTTATATTAGCATCTCAAGCTCAACAAGTGTTCTATGTCACTGATCCAGCTGATATGAAAAGGTCCATTGTTCTTTTGACTAACAAAATAATTACTAATATTGATGATCAAGACCATGGAGATGTTGATATTGAAGACGATCCTTTCGTCGGGACATTACAATCACTTGAGATTGATCCAACTAGGGATGATGGTATGTATATGAGAGATGATCATGATGAGGGGATTTTGGTCAATCCACCATTTCGTACTAATAAAGGACAAACAAATCTCAATCCAATGAAGAAAAGAAAAAGGTTGACTTAAACATGTATGTAGTGTTTGTGTTTAAATGAACTTTCTGATCCTTTTATATTATAATTAGCATCTTCCGGTAATGCTAGTGTTGATTTTGTTATCAATTGTTGTTTTATATTTTGCATCAATTAATATTATATTAATGTCCATTGATGTTTTACTTGTGTCTAATATTTTTGTAGGTAAATGGCATCTTCAAGTAATGCTAGTGCTGCCAAAGTGACGCGACGTGGGCCAACTGTTATGAAGGCCGTCATCCGCGCTAGGAGTAAAGGACAAAAATTTGAGGTAATTTACTTACTAATCTAAGGATTTCATAATGTTGTTTGATATCTAGATTTAATTACTTTATTATTTTTATTAGGTTGAATGGAATTATTTGGACCAACCAATTCGTGCTAATGGAAAAATATTGAAGAGTTACATTGGGGCCGTTGTTCGGCAAACGGTCCCAATTATTTGTTCTAATTGGAAGGATGAAGCTTTGGATGCTTTCAAAGAGAACATATGGGCTGATGTACAGGTAATTGTTAAAATTTGTGAATTATATTGTAAACTATGTAAATATACTTACTTTGACACGTTGTTTATATTGTTTTGCAGATGTCTTTTAATGTTGATGAATCTCGAAAAAAAATTGTACTTTAGGAAGCTGGTAACCTACATAGGGCATTCAGAACTAGATTGACAAAAAAATTTCTAAGAGATGCTAACGGGAGTATCATAGAGGAACATCCATCACAATATCCACACATATCAAGGGATGAGTGGATAGATTTTGTAGCAATACGCACAGGAGATGCACGATTCCTGGTATGTTTAATATCACGTTAGTCCTTATAATTATATGTATACGTACATATGACATTAACCATGTATTAATATTACTTATATGTGTCTGAATAGAAATTAAGCAATGAAAATCGCAACAGAGCGTTAGATCCTGCATGCCCTTACAAAGCATCACGTAAGGGGTATGCTGACATTGAGGATGAATTGGTATGTATATATATATTTAACTGCATGTGTGGTAAATATGACTTTTAAACTATTTGGTTAATATATATTATCTCAATATACAGATACAGGAGGCGGGGCCAGAAGTTAAGAAAATTAAACGCTATATTGTGTGGAGGAAAGCCCGCGAGAACAAGGTGGGTGTAATTGACAACAAAAATACGCAGAACGTGTGGAATAAATGTGTAAGTAGACTAACGTTTAAATTTTCATTTGTTATTTTCTTATGACAATATATAATAATGTTAACATTTGCATTTCACCAATAACTATGTGTCAGGAGGAACTGTCACAGTCTGCAATAGAGGGAGAGATACAAGATTTTGGTCGCCAGGATATTCTTGCTAAAGCCCTAGGTGTGCCAGAGAACCCTGGTCGTGTTAGGGGTGTGGGTTTTGGCATCTCTCAAAAAGACTACTTCCCACCTGAAGGTCGTGCAAAACATAACTCTGAAACGAAAAGGTGGGAGACATTGGTGTCTCAACTCTCAGAAAGATTGAACATTTGGAAGAAAAGTTGAAAAAAAGGAGGATGGGGAGAGGCAGGCTGATTTCACAGCCCAAGCAAGCGTCAAATATAGTTGCACTCTACCATCTGCCATCAGGCTTCCAGAGGTAATGCATGCCTTTTTTTTTACTAGTATTGCATTCGCAGTTAATAGTTTTAGTTTAACGTCAGTTGTTTAAAAAACCGACGTTAATTCTTACAAAATTAACGTCGGTTTTGTTAAGGAACTGACGTTAATAGTGTTATATTTAACGTCAGTTCTAAACTGACGTTAAAATATTAACTATTAACGTCAGCTGTATTTACGTCAGTCAGTATTCTGACGTAAAAAAATCAATTTTAACTGACGTAAAAAAAACTTATTGCACTAGTGTATATAGCTGACCGGTTTGCAACTACAGAAAGAGAATATCAGCCCTTGTTTTTAGCGTCGTGCAATGTTGGGTGAGTCACTTATCCTATAGGACTTAATTCACAATAATGAATTATATAAAAGTTGAGGTGCTTAGGATTTGTTATCTCAACATTTTTGTAGGAATCATTGGGTCTTGTCTTGCGATAAATATTGTTGAAGAGATTATTTACTATCTGGATTCCTTGAATGTTGATCCTAGGAATCGCCCAGAATTAAAGAATCTGTTCAATAAGTAAGCATGCTTTTATATTTCTGATTTTCTATAATTTTGTCGAATGCCTTCCATGGTAGATACATGTTGCAAGTTGTCATGGTCCTAATGTGCTTTTGATTTTTGACATTAGAATAACTGTGTTGAATTGACATATACTGGGTTGTGGCTGTTGTGGTTCAAAATAAAAAAAAGCATGTGTGTGTTTGTGATGATTGAAAATATGTTTCTTAATGAAGTCTGTTTGATTTTGTGATTAGTGCTTTGCAAGTTTATCGCGCAAATATCGGAGCTAAGGTGCCGCGTTTAAAGGCAACCAACATTAAATGGATTCAGATAGATGTATATTTGCAAAAACTTAATGCGCAATTAGATAAAAAAAACTATATTGATTTACTATTTTATTTTTTATAGTGCCCAAGACAACCCAACGATACAGATTGTGGGTACTATGTCATGCGTTTCATGAAGGAAACTATCTTGCAGAACCAAGTTAAAATACCAATGGTGGTATGTTGTTTACTTAGCTTTTAACTGTGACTGTTCAAATGTTTTAGCAATTGTAACTTAATTTATTTAATTTTTATGTCGCAGTACTTCCCTGACTTCAAATGCTCCACATACTCCACTGCTCAACTATCTGAAGTCAAGGAAGATTGGTGTCGCTATATTGTTGAAAAGTTTATTTGATTATGTCAAATTGATCACAGTAGTTGCAGCAATACTCATTGGTATGTGAAATCCTTATATTTGAACTTCTGAGTTACGACAAGATATTCTTGTTCAAGTATTCATGTTCTGTAATGTGAAGGTTCGGTTTTTACTGGCTTCGTAATAATTGATTTGATTTTTGCTTTTAGATCTATCCTGCATGATCGATTCATAGTTTATGGTTGATTTATTATGTAATTTGATTTCACAGACTCTTTTGTTCGGTTGCGGACCTAATTTCTTTGAGTTTATCTATTTAAGGATTCTATGATTTTGCATTTTCTTAAATGTTGATTTGTTTTTTGTTGAAATATTTTTTTTCCTTCTGTTCATGGATATTGATGTGTTACCCAGGTTGTTGAAGTTTCAACTTCCAAGACTGGTAAGCATGGTCATGCTAAGTGCCACTTTGTTGGAATTGATATTTTCACTGCCAAGAAGCTTGAGGATATTGTGCCCTCTTCCTACAACTGTGATGTACATGCACTTAATTGTATTGACTTATTGTGATTTCTTTCCTCTCAATGACTCACAGTAATTTTTTGTTGTCAGGTCCCTCATGTGAATCGTACTGACTACCAGCTCATTGATATCTCTGAGGATGGATTTGTGAGTTGTCATTTCTCTTACCAACTCCATTGATTCACTCATTATTAGTCTTGTTTCGTATTACAAATGTGTGATTGCTTTGTTATGTTATCAAATGATGTTGTAGGTGAGTCCCTTCTTGAAAATGGGAACACTAAGGATGATCTCAGGCTTCCTACCGATGAGAGTCTGCTTACTCAGGTTTGTGGAAATCTGAAATCTAATGTGTGTTCTTTTTCCTGTTGGATTCAGAGTCTGAAAGCTAAAATCTGTCAATGCCTTTTCTGTTTCAAAATGTTTGTTATTCCTCTATTTTGTTTATTTGTTTGTTGGTTGTTTATTTACTCTAATTGGGCATATATAATTGACTGGTCTCTGCAGATAAAGGATGGATTTGCTGAGGGAAAGGACCTTGTTGTTTTTGTCATGTCTGCTATGGGTGAGGAACAGGTTAATGCTCTGAAGGATATTGGGCCAAAGAACTAGATTCAATTGCTGCCAGTTTGTTTGTTGTTTCTATTTAAGCAAATATATTTCTGTAAGCCTTTATAGCTATTTGTTGAAAACCAGACTTATAAAATCTAGTCAGACCACCAGTCGTGCCAAGGTTATTTATTTATGCATGTGGTGACAAAACTAGATCACATTTTTTTGTTTTCTATGTTATCCTGTGACTTTCTTATAAAGGAGGAATCTCTTTTAAGAAGTGATGTTTATTTTGACTGCAGTGATGATGGAATCTTATGCACTAATGTACTACACCTTCTGTATGAATTGTCAAAGTAGCTAACAATATATGCATATGGATTGTGCTTCATTTCTTTGTTTACACCTTCTGTTTTTTATGAACAATATGTAGGAATGGAGGTAAAGTTAAGAAATAGGTAAAACTAAAAAAAAAAGGGAATAGATAGCGTTTGTTTTAACAAATGCTATCTAAAGTCTGACTTTAGATAGCGTTTGTACACGGAAATGCTATCTAAAGTCACCTTTTAATAGCACTTCTTAAATGCTATCTTTGCTAACGACTTTTAATAGCGGTGGCATAGATAGCGGTTACAAACGCTATTAAAAGGCATCCGGAAACGCTATCTAAAGTCATTTCTGTTGTAGTGTTTATCTAAAATCATTATCTGGATTTTTGACAAAAATAAACGTATATACACATATATTTACTGTTACAGAAAGACAGAGAAATCGGGATGTTACAAAGTGTCTATTTGTAAACAGGTAAAAGTTTAGGGGGGTCTGTATGTACTTTTCCCTTTATTTTGTGATGTGGGAATTATCAAAACAACAACTATCTAATTCTTGTTTTCTTTAATGAGTTGGCTTGCACAGAATTAATCTTCATTTTGTACCAAAAGAAGGATAAATCTTCATTTTAATTTTTCATCTTTTAGGTTATTTTCATTGCCAGGTTATGGCCTACTTATGCTGGAAGTTTCCATGATTACACTATATAAATTATGCCTAAGCAACCAACATGGTGTGACACAGTTGGTAGATAACTGGGCCCCTTAAGCATATGTTCAATGGTTCGATTCCTGGTTCATGCGTATGGAAGAGCATCTATTGGGAGAGGTCAACCCTTTACATGAATTTCAATAAGATTAGTCTCTAGCTCCCGGTCGGAGGATACCCACGTTCACCCCAAAAGAAAAATTTATGCATAAGCAAAAACTGTAGACAACAATCCTGAAAAACTAAGAAGCAAAGTTTTGAGCCAGCTTGAGAAATTATTCATTCTACTTCTGCTTCATTTTTTAGTCCTACTCTTCAGAGAGTTTTCGTCTAAATTAAATATTTTCTAAAGCTGCTTGTAAGAAGATAGTCAAACATATATAATTAAGGGGAAAGCATGGTCTCAAGGTGTGACGAGTAATAAAAAAAACTTTCAATTAGTGATTTAAGCGTGAACTAGTGAAAAATCTCAAATTAAAATTTTGAAGATATATATATAATAGCTTCACTCTTTATTCATATAATAACTTAGTAAGTATGTGATACAAAGTACACGAGTAGCCTTATAATTCTAACTGCATTCATGATCATAAACTGATCAATGATAATGCACATATAGTGATACATAAAACATACTTATAGTGGTCTCACTTAAACACACGAAAGACGAAATTACACCCAGGGAAATAGTACACACATATATGATTGCTGAAAAAGCAGAAAGAAGGTTAATGCTCGGCATTTGCGGTACTCTCAGTGTGGCAACACTTGTAGCTAACAAACACTTCCATTGTGCGGTGACATTCTGGGCACGGAATGGTATCTGGGATCTTCCCAGCAACATTAGGAATCTCGAGGTGGGAGTAACGATGAATGGTGCGAACAGCCTTCTCATGTTGTTCTCTCAAAGAGATCTCAAACTCAGACACTGTCTTCAACATGGTGGTCCCAGGCCAGAGAGCACCACAGTGGAGCCCTTGCTGAGAAGTGCCCATCCACTCTCCTCCTTGTAGGAAAGCATTTTCTCAACCTCGAGTTATGGTGTTGGTTTTCACGTGCATCTTTGTTAGAAATTCAAGTGTGAGTGGTTAGTCTCACATTGACTAGGAATTAGCTAAATGAAGGATATATAAGAGAGGTGACCCATATACTCAATGCCTTAAGGTTTTGGGTGGAGATGTGGTGTCCTGATCTCTTGGTAGTCCAATTGCTCCCGGTGCTCCTCCTTCACAGTAGCATCATTTGCTAGGATACCCACAGATTTGTTGAATTGTTGAATCCATTCCTTGTTCTTGCTTCCATAAAAGAAGATATACTTTTTCTCTTTAAACTATTTTCGATCCAAAGAAAACATAAAATCTGTTAGTTATAGCCCTTTTCTATCTAAATTTATTAAAATATGCTTATATTTTCAATTGCATTTGCCTTATACTTGGCAAATTAAAGTTGAAAATCTATTGTCCCATTTTGATGTATAATATTTTGTCTCCACCAATGATATCTTGCCACACACATATTCTAACCTCTTGGACTTACAAGAAGTTTCAACTTATGCAGTAAGATATTATTGGTGAGGATAGATATGATACACCAGAATGAGACAACAGATTTCGATCCACTGGGCAAATGCTTAAGCATGTGTTTATATGTGGATTAATGTTAATCACCAGGGACTCAATCCAACTTGCTTCTTGGGTCAATTTTTGTTCAGTGGATTGAGGGAAAGGGAAGGCGTTCAACCCCCAAACTCGAATCATGTGGAATGCATTAGAATGCTGAATCTTTCCTTGGGGGTTCAGCACCACAACCATAGGTTTCTTCTTGAATTGCCATTCTTCCTTTATGAACTTGATGCCTTTTATGGGAGCAAAGTGCTGCAACACGTACCAAGGCATCTTAGACTTCAGAAACTCAAATTTCTTCTTCAGTTGGTCGTTCCATTCTTCCACAATGGGAACCCAAACAATCTTGTATTGGTTTCCTGTTTTCGTTTTTTCATAAACTGATCTTTGAATATAGATATCTTCTTCGGTGATGTCTAGGGTTGAAAATTGAAATGAACAAGAACACGTCCTTCTTTTTCAGCACCTCGATGCTAACCTATTTACAAAACATATTTAATAAAAATCAACTAGGCAAGGCCCCAACACATACTTTACTACTAGTAAAAAAAAACTAAAACTTTCAACATGAATAAAATATGGTAAAAGTTAGCATGTGATACATTTATATATTTTTCACTAATGTTTATTGTCATAATATAATAATAAAGGTATGCTACAAACCAGTGTTTTAGTAGCACCGTCATAGAAGGGCGTTTTCGGAGTGTCTTTCCAAAAAAGGAGCACCTTCAACACCTCCATAATTTCAGTAGGGGTTTGAAAGAGATTCCTCAACGTCTTGATATATTCTACTTCGTCTGTCAATTCAAATAATTTACTTAGCATATAAAATCAATGACTTCTGCATTCCCAATGTTATTTCAATAGTAATAAGTAAAAACTCACTTCTTTATATAAGGGTTAAAAAAAAAAAAGCTTTATGTGACTATAATTACCTATCTGTTGGTTGCATAGTGATATCTGCTTCCTCAATTTGCTAAGTATGATGTTAATCTTTTGACCAAATTGAGACAATTCCAGTCTCATCTCCTTGAAATCATCAAACAATTATTGGTTATTATTTAGATATTTAATGAAATTATATATGTACAAGGTTTCACTAATGCATACGGATATATCATTTCCTGTCTCGTCCAATTAGGTGGGATGGAAAGTGATGCATCATTTTGAAACAAGCGATCTCCAACCTTCAATCTGAGTGACAATTGCTACAATAGTGATGATAGCCCAGTAGACATGAACAGCGATTTGAACTATGGCTGGTGCCAAAGCAGGCACGTCCTTAGTGTCATAAGAGGTAAAGTATTCCAAGTCAGAGATGAGCTGAATCACTAGCAAAGTAGCCTTGATGAGATTGTTGAACTCCAAAATGGCTTGGCGTTTTGTTTGCAAGGTTGAGGGCTTAGTGAGCAAAGGCACTCTCTTGATTGTGGCTAATGATTTGGCAAGTGGGTCAGTTGGCTGGTGCAGAGAGAGAACCAGTTGTCCCAGGAATAGTTTGACAGCTTATTCAGGATTGCCAGTGTGGCACTAGTGCAATAAGTGCTTTTTACGTCAGTTAAAATTGATTTTTACGTCGAAATCTTGATGGCGTAAATAGAGCTGACGTTAATAGTTAATATTTTAACGTCAGTTGAGAACTGACGTTAAATATAAAAAAATTAACGTCAGTTCCTTAACAAAACTGACGTTAATTTGTACAAAATTAACGACAATTTTTTAAACAACTGACGTTAAACATAAAACTATTAACATCAGTTCTTTAAGACAACGGACGTTAATTTTGTTAAAACTAACGTTAGTGGTTATAAAGAAGCGGCGTTAAAGGTTTAATTTTAACGTCAGTTCCAATAAACAACTGACGTTAATAGCGTACTTTATATTTTATAAAATACTATTAACGTCAGTTGTTTGATAAAACTGACGTTAATAGGTTTTTTTTTTAAATTCAATTTTAAAATATCACTCCCCTCAGCTATCCCTGCATTCAGTAAATATCCCAATAACACAGAATATCAAACACATTACAGAATTGCAAAGGAAAAATGGAACAACGGGTGGACTTAAAACCAAAACCCATGTATATATATAAATAAATTTTAGTTCCAATGTCTAAAAAACAAAACTACCAATCTAAGGATATATATATACATGTTATTAATTAGTTTCTAAAGTCTAACAAAAAAAACTATTTATCTAAGTATTGCGGAGGTATCTTGTCAATTCCTTTTTCAGCCGCATACTTGAAGAAGAATTCAGCGAAGCACATCCTCAAGTCTCTTAACTCATCTTCTTGAATAGGCGATTGGTCGTTAAATGCCTACACACGTCAGTTGATAATAACAATAACATCAATGCAAGTCATCTTCACAACTATAATATATAATTTAACAAGTTGTTTAAATATTACCTTAATCCATCCATCCGTAATAGATGTGGAGACTATGTTCAGCATATGAAGCATCACATAATAGCCGCACGACCACCCGTCAATTTGAAATCGAGACTACCAACAAAATTAATTTCAGCGTCAGTTGAATATACATATAAATTAGTAATTATAATATTAATTATTTGATAAATAAACTACCAAACCATGAGGATGTTCCATACAGGATTTGCTTTAGCCTTAGAAGTCCTACTTCTCCCGTTGGCGCAACTTATGTTACTCGCCTTCAGCGCGCTATCATAAACAAATAATCATGTCGATCAATTAACAAATTCATATATCATATGTGTAATAAACAAAAAACAACTGATATTAAAACTTAAATTAAATTTAAGATTAGTTACTTACTTATTCTGACTTCCACCACCTTCGGTGGCGGATCTTGGTGGAGAGAGCAGAAGATAATGACTCTATGCCTAGACGGGTGAAGTACGAACAATTGCCAATGGCTTTTCATACAGTAGGGAGCCAGATATAATTCTTTCGGATTGTCTCCCAACAAGTTCCCTAAGTATTTACTCAATGCATCGCCAGCAAAGAAATCGGGCAGAAGGATTGACGGATCTAAGCAGTAAGCGATGCAACGCCCTTATCAAGCTGAAGACGATGGAGATACATAAGATATGAAAAGGTGTGGATGTTAATTACATAATATATATATTGAAATTAAAATAAATTATTAAATGGAAAAATACCAAAAATAAATAAGTTATAAAATTAAAATTAACTTACGTGCACCAGAGACTGAAGACATTGCTGTTCATCTAGACGCTATTTCTGCAGGCGTTCCCGAGATCGTCACCACATACGGTAAATATCCTCCGTTGATCTGGGCGTGCCACCCATCCATCGTGCTCCAATGGACATTCAAAAATCTCAAACGCATAATCCTCACCAAGTGAGAACAAACGAGTGATAGGTGACAACGACACCGACGTCTACTTGGCCTTCAGTTTAGGAAAAATAAAATAGATAAGTTTTTGATAATTAAAAAAACACAAGTAATTATTTGACTAATTTGGACATTAATAATGAATAAATACCTTTGTTAACATTTCGAGCTCACGTCGTTTGGAGTCCAACTCAAGCTCACGCCTTTTCATTTCCAACTCATGCTCATGGCGCTGGACTTCCAACTCCCGCTCCCTAGCTGCCAACTCATCGTTCTCCACATGTGCCCTACTAAAACTCTCTTTTGTGCTCACATGTGAAGGGTTGGCATGCCCTGCGGTGTCCTGGGATGTACCGACGGAGGAAAGCTCTCTGGCAAGCGCCTGCTTGAATTCTGGGTTGGATATTAAGCCTTGCATCAGATGTGTTGTAATAGCTGGGTTGGACATGAGGTGCTGAGTAATGTCAGCCAAAATTGATGCTTCATTGACCACCCGCTTTCGTGAAGCAGACTTGCCATAATATTCTTTGATGGTCACGTTCCCAGGAACACCGAGAACCCGACCAGGATGATCTTTCTTGCCTAGAGCAGCCATGAAGACGTCCTGCCGTCCAGAAGGGACGAATGCGCCCTGGGAGGATTTTGCTTTAAGATCCATCTACAATGAAAAAAAATGAAAAAACGTGCAAGTGAAAAGTGTTGCAAATATCTATACAAATATCAATTGAAATCAAGTTAATTATTTACTTACAATCTTATTTGCCACTTCGCGAGTGGCATCAACTTTAAAAGATCCTGTCTTTGTCATGCGGCCGGCTAACCAGACATCCTTGCGGTCGATGTCCGATGGAGGACTTGATGTTGTGCCCTCAGGCACCTCTCCTCTTTCAATCCTAGCAGAGTGCTCTTCCTGCTTCGCCCTCAGCCTATCTGCCATCATCTGCTCGATCCGAGTCTGGTACCCACCTTGAGACATGGTGTGGCGGTGGACGTTCTTCGCCTGATTCTGCCGACCCTTATCTGCCTTAGCATATTCAAACAAAAACACATAATTAAATACAGTTAAATGATCTATAAGAAGGATACAAAATTAACTTAATCAACCAACCTGAAATTCTCCATCCTGTCGACTCCTGGCAAACATATCCCAAGTATCCAGATCAATCCAGGGATAATCCGAGAACATTTTATCAAGCCGCTTCTTCCCAGATACATAGTACCTGGTAAGATCATGCTTGAACCCATTCCAACGCTTTGATGCCATTTTCATACATTTATGACGATGATCCTCGTCATTTGGCACAGTCTAAGCTACCTACACATTAGATACATAACAACTGGATGGATTATAACTCGGATAATTATCTAATAATGTAAATCAAACCAATGTAAAGGTAAAATACCGTGATAGGCTCCCAAATCTGATCCTTAACGTTCTGTGGAACGTCATTCCAGTGGTTGTAGTTGATGCTTACGTGCTGCTTCGCTTGTAGAAACACCCACTTATTAAATTCTTTAGTACGGGGTCCCTGGGCATTTAGATTAGCATCGAAGGACACCTCAAGCTTCTGTCCGCTTTGCCTGTCCTTCTCTAGTTTCTTCAACGAGGTGGCTCCTCTATCCCGTTTCCTATGAGCCTGTGATATCTGTATGGACAAAAAAAATGATAAAATAGAGGGTTGTAACATTATAAACTTACATTAAAAATAAGGACTAAATATAGTATATAACATGTAAACTTACACTAGAATCAGGCGTAGGCGTGATCGGGTCCTGCGAAACCCCCACAGTGTCCTCCCGTGCATGTGGGCTATCCGACTGATCCATATGTATGCCTGTTTAGATACAATATATATGTATTAACATAGGTTATAACTCAAAATAAATACAGAAGTATAAATAAAAATAACTAGATAGGTCCTGTAGATATACAAAACATCTATATATCCAATATAAGGACAATACGGGAGATTGAAAACTATAGTTTTTGAATATTGCCAAGCACTGGTCACGGCCTGGCCGTGATGTCCATCACGGTCGTAACGTGCCAACTGAACCAGACCCTCAAAGGCAGAACTGATCACGGCCTAGCCGTGATGAGCATCACGGCCGTGACAGATCAACCAGCAGAGCAACATGCACTCAAAACCAAAAATAGAGACATTCCAAACAACCCAAACTCACGGTTTAAAGTTACAACTACTGAGACTACAGTTTCAACATACACTCAAAACCAAAAATAGAGACATTCCAAACTACTCAAACTCACAGTTTCAAGTTTCAACTACTGAGACTACAGTTTCAACCAGCAGAGCAACATGCATGCACTCAAAACCAAAAATAAAAAAATGTGCCCTAAAGACTCACCAGAAATAGGCGCTCGCGGGGGGGGGAGCTCGAGTGGTGGCCAACGTTCGATGTGGTTACTGAGAGCAGAGGGACAAGGAGAGTTAATGCGCGGGAAGGGGAAAGAGAGATGTCAAGTTATTTCAAAGAATGAGCGGGAAAGACAGAGTTAGGGGTTAAGAGTGTACCTCACGGTGGTGGCGAAGAAGCCCTCGCGGTGGAGATGAGCTCGCGATTAGGGTAGAGTGAGAGCGAGAGTGAGGGTTGAGAGTGAGGGTTGAGCGTGATGAAAAGAGAAAAGAGACGTACAGAGAAGTGCAAGAGGCGCGCGGGTGTAAACGTTAAAATTAAAATAAAACAACATTTTACGTCAGTTGTTAGTAAAACCTGACGTTAAAGATCATATATTTAACGTCAGTTATCTTAAGAAACTGACGTTAAAAACTCTCACACTTATTACGTCAGTTGTTAGTAAAAACTGACGTTAAAGGTCATATATTTAACGTCAGTTGTATTAAGAAACTGACGTTAAAAACACTCACACTTCTTACGTCAGTTGTATTACACAACGGACGTTAAACGTTTATTAGTTTCTGCAAAAACATTCATTCCTTTGACTACTGTGCTACTTACCCATTCACCTTGTACCTAATCCTCTTAATGAGCATTAAGTTTATAGATAAGTTTTCAATAAAATCATAATAGCTTAGTAACTTCATCCACTGCTCCTATAAATTGCTTCCTTCCATCCTTTTAATTTTTTCTGCTTCACAATATGGCTCTGCCATGGAGACTAACTTCATCACTCTTTCTTCCTATTCGTAGACTCAAAGATCTTTGTCTTAATGGTCAAACAACTTCTGAGTTTGTGTAAATCACATTACATGGATGGCAAGGTTGGGTGAATCACGTAATGTGATTCTCTCACTTTATTTCATCCCCGTCATCCCTTTCATTTTGCTTTGGAAGCAAGTGATTGTGGATTCAAGACGATGCATCAAGGAATTTCAGTGAAGAAGAAAGATGCAAAGATCCATTTCACTTTGCTTTCGCGGCTAGTGACTGAGGATTTACTTTGCATCATGGAATTCATGTGAGGGAGGTGATGCATCCATTGGAGTTTCTGATGACAGGACTGAGAAGAAAATGATGTTGATGCAGAAACCTTTTTATATTTTAGGGCTATGTTGCAGAAATTTTTTATCTTTTAATTATGTAATTTTAACTTATGAATCGCTTCAATGACATACGATTTGATTATACATATAACTTGTTTTATGTTAAGTGTTTATTTATTTTAATTTGCACAAGAATTTGTTTACTAATTCAAGCTAATTAATAAAAATTAAAAATAAACTTGTATAAAAAAAAGGATTAGAAATAAACTGCATTACTATATGGAGTGATCTGCGTTCAGAGGGACAACAGGGACATGACAACCAATGAAATGAGTTTCATAATTATTTATGTCAGTTATTTATAGAACTGATGCAAATAGTGATTTAATATTTACAAACTGCCACCACCTCATTTTTAACGTCAACTTAATTTATGACTGCCAAGTTCCCGTATATTAATTACATTATTTCCAATATTCATTCTGCAAGTTTATAATATATAGGATTATTTACGTCAGCTATTTATTTAACTGAAGCAAAAATCAAACTTTTAACGTCAGTTGTATAAAAAACTGACGTTAACAATAAATATTTTTTATTTTAAAAACACTTTTAACGTCAGTTTTTTTAAACAACTGACGTTAAAAGTGTATAGATATCTGCAAAAACATTCATTCCTTTGACTACTGTGCTACTTACCCATGCACCTTGTAACTTAATCCTCTTAATGAGCATTAAGTTTATAGATAAGTTTTCAAGAAAATCAGAATAGCTTAGTAACTTCATCCCCTGCTCCTATAAATAGCTTCCTTCCATCCTTATAATTTTCGGCTTCACAATATGGCTCTGCCATGGAGATTAACTTCATCACTCTTTCTTTCTATTCCTAGACTCAAAGATCTTTGTCTTAATGGTCAAACAACTTCTGAGTTTGTGTAAATCACATTACATGGGTGATAAGTTTGAGTAAACCACATTATGTGAGTTGCTCACCTTATCATCCTTCCGGAGAATCAGTGGGAGGGCAAATCGGGTGCTTTCGGGTGTCACGGTTCCAATACCTCGGCTTTGGCGGCAAGTGGCCGAGTCATGGAAGTCTCTGGAACCACTGCCTTTGCTTGAAACAGATCTAGTGCACCTGTTTTTGCCTCTCTTGAGCTCTCTCATGCCCCCCAGTTTTCTGAGGTCTTCGGAGTATATTTTTCCCTTTGGCATATTTCATAAAACTCTCTGATAGGATGTAGCTTTAATGTTTAGGAATTTAAACCCTTTCAATGTAACTTTTTATAGGATTTTAAACCCTTTCAATCTTCTGTATCAGTCTGTATTACACTTCTTGAATGAGATCCGGTTTGGGTTATTGATTCAACTTACACTTCGCACATATATTTTAATTTTCAAAACAGAAACACAAAACATCAAAGCAATTCATGTGAAACTGAAACTTTGAGGAAGGCAATGCGGAAGGGTACGTATACTAGATAAAAAATTATTAAAATAACCTTTAACGTCAGTTCTTTATAGAACTGACGTTAAAATGTTCACTGTTAACGTCAGTTGTTTATTTAACTGACGTTAAAAGTCAGTCACTTCACTTTTAACGTCAGTCATTAAAACAACTGACGTTAAAATTGAATTAATGAAGTCTGATATTTACAAAACCGCCACCGCCCCCTTTTTAACGTCTAGCTTTTGTTAACTGACGTAAACATTTACCGTATAATGTATATTTTCCACTAGTGTGGTCTTGTGAGCAATTTCCTCCTCTGGAGGCTTGCAGGACATCTGTCATCATCAAATAATTCAACTCATTAAAAGTAATATTTATTAAAGAATGATAGTACTCATATATATTAATACAAATGCTTGAGTTCCGATTGTTTTTTATTTGTTAGAATATCCTACACTTCGTACATGAGTGAATCCTCCCAACAATGTTTTTTCATGTTCATGGATCCGAGAATTAAACTAGAACCAAGAGTTCTGTTTTTTTTTTCAATAAACTCAATACATTTCATTAATAATCAAATGAGCAATATAGATATAATATGATAAAAAACTTGGTGGCTAGTTAAAGAAGACGTCGTTCTAGCTAAGAAAATAAATCGTAGAAAAGTTTTCGTATATAATTGGTGTATTTTCATTTTATCTATGAAATAAAACTAAAAATAACATTTGGCCATTTATTTATTTTCTTGGTGCTAACATTTGGCCATTTAAATGTTACGTATATAATATAATGACAACCTTACATTGTTATTCCACAGATAAGAATTTATGACAACTGATTAACGAGCTGTAGCCCAAATGGGTTTATGGAACAATTCGATTCGTGGGCCGAATGCTGCCAAGATCATTATTGCTCTGTGTAAAGGGAAGTTAGTTGTAAAACCATTAGATTCAGTTAAGGTTGGTTGAACAATTTTGAAGTTAGTTATGCTCTAATGTATCTATAAATACTAAGCTCTACACTGTGTAATAACATGGGAAAATTTGATCAATACAATTTAGACAATATCATTCCATTCTTGATTCTCTTTTCCCTTTCTTCAGTGCTGCACTCTGATACCTTTATGGGATCAGAGCTCGATCCTTCATGACAAATTCAAGCTCACAGTCTTCAATGGCGTCACAGCCAGTTATGCAACCGTTAACCACACCAATTTGGATCAAGCTAGATGATGAGAATTTTCTCACTTGGAAACAGCAAGCGCTTGGCACAATCAAGGGTTTCAAACTTCAAAAGTTCATCTCAGAGGCACAAAAAGGAGGAATGCCAAAGAAATTCAGCAATGATGGAGATGAAACTTCGGGGAAAATCAGTGTTGAATACGAAAATTGGGAGCAGCAAGATCAATTGATTCTTACTTGGCTATTGGCTTCAATGTCTCCCAATCTGCATACAAGGATGGTAGGATGCGACTATGCATATCAGATCTGGAAAAAGATTGAAGTGTTCTTTGCTTCTCAAACCAGGGCAGAGGTACGCAAACTCAAAATTCAGCTCAAGAATGTTAAGAAAATAGGAAGTCTCAATGAATATTTGCTTGCAATAAAGAAAATACTGGACACACTAGCTGCAGTTGGTTCACCGATTGATGGTGATGAACAGATACAAGTTATTCTTGATGGACTTCCTGATGAGTATGATTCTATAGTAGGTTTGATTTTGTCTAGAACTGATCCTTATACAATTCAAGAAATTGAGGCACTACTGATGGCAATTGAAGAGAGAATTGAAAAGCACAAGAAACCTGATGCTTTTGGCATGCAAGATCTTCAAGCCAATCTTGTGCAATCACAATCGTACAGAGGAAGAAGGGGCTCAGGTAATAGAGGAGCATTCTTTAATTCAAATAGAGGAAGATTCAGTCCAAAAGGCAATAGAGGAAGAGGCAGATCCATGAGTAGAGGAGGTGGCAGGTATAACTTCAATTCTAACAGGCCACAGTGTCAACTTTGTGATAAATATGGCCACGCAACAATTCAGAGTTGGCATAGGTTCGATGAAAACTATCAAGGCTCAAATCAAACTTCAGAAAATAGCTCCAGTTTCAACCACAATGGTAGAGCCATGATATCAGAACAAGTTACAGATGTAGATCCCTCCATGTCTGCACTTATGGCAGCTCCAGAAACTGTCTTTGATCCAGTCTGGTACCCCGATTCAGGGGCTATAGACCACATCACTCCAGACTCAACAAATGTGTTCAGTAAATCAGTGTACAATGGTGATGGTACGTAGGATCAAGATGGCCAATGGAGATACCACCCATATCCACCACACTGGTAACTCTCTCTTCTTTCCACCTAAGTCTATCAAACCTTTGTTCTTACATAACTTATTGCATGTTCCTAGTGTTTCTAAAAACTTGTCAAGTGTTTCTCAATTTGCAAGAGATGACCGAGTTTATTTTGAATTTCATGCTGATTTCTGCCATGTCAAATCTCAGGATACTCATCAAATTCTACTGGAAGGCAAGCTTAAAAATGGCTTGTATGCTTTTGACAACTTTCATCTACAACCTACTACTTTTCTCTCCAAGTGTAATAAGCTTAGTCATTCCATTCATAGTTGTAATAATGTAGCTGTTAATGATGTATACAAATTGTGGCATGCAAGATTAGGCCATGCTCACTCTAAAACTGTTTGTAATGTCTTCAAACTATGTAAAATTCCTTTTGATAGCAATAAAATACCCAATTTGTGTACTGCTTACTGCTTAGGCAAGTCACATAAGCTTACTTTTTCTATTTCATCCACTGTGTATAATCAGCCCCTTCAACTGATATACTCAAACATTTGGGGTCCAGCTCCAATGCCATCTACCAATGGCAGCAGGTATTGTCTACATTTCATTGATGCCTACTCCAAGTACACCTGGATTTACTTACTACAGAACAAATCCCAAACCTTTAATTGCTTTATGCAGTTAAAAATCCTGGTTGAAAACCAACTTGGCACGAAGATAAAGGCTTTCCAGAGTGGTGGTGGCAAGGAGTATGCTCCATTCACTAAGTACCTCAGTTCACAGGGCATTGTCCATCGTTTTAGTTGCCCTTACACACATGAGCAAAATGGTATGGCGAAAGAAAACATAGGCATATCACTGAACTTGGACTTTCTCTTCTTGCAAATGCCTCAATGCCACTAAAGTAATGTGGGTAAGGCATTCCAAACTGTTGTATACATCATTAATAGACTATCCACTCCTACTCTTAACAATGCTAATCCCTTAGAAACCTTATTTCATATTACTCCTGATTACTCCTTTTTAAGAGTCTTTGGTTGTAGTTGTTTTCCATACTTGAGGCCTTATAACAAAAATAAGTTTAATATAGAAGCCAACAATGTGTTTTCCTTGGATATAGTGTTGCTCATAAAGGCTATCTCCGCTTAGCTAACACAGGAAGATTGTATATTTCCAGGCATGTACAGTTTGATGAACATGTTTTTCCTTTTAAATGCAATCCTGACTTTGCTTCGACTAATGTGTTTGCTTCTCCTTCTCCCCTTATGCTTGTACCTTCTATTCCTATTTTGCCTTGTACTAACAGATTTGCCCCTTTGTCCACTCCTTTGGCTCAATCACATGATACTGCTACCACACCATCATCTTCACCTGAGTTTAGTGTACATGTTATGGAAAGGTCTGTAGCACCTGACATCAGTCCACCACAACAAAGCTTCAGTGCACCACAGAACTCAGTGCCTCATTCTGATGTGCATGCTGATCCAGACAATAGTGCCTCACACAATGCAACTCCTCCTATTGTGCCTCCTGGTCCAGAAACTTATGATGATCCACAAACTGATGCGGTTACAAATCTGCACCCCATGAGAACAAGAGGCAAAGCTGGCATCTTCAAGCCCAAGGTCCTCCTAGCAGCTTCAGGTTCCAATATTGATTACAATACTGAGCCTAAATCAGTCAAGGGTGCACTAAAGTCCCCCTATTGGAAACCAGCCATGGAACAAGAATACTCAGCCCTGATGAAAACAAAGACTTGGGATCTGGTGCCTCTTCCACATGGTAGAAACCCAATTGGTTGCAAATGGGTTTTCAGAGTGAAGCATAATCTTGATGGGACAGTTAGCAAGCACAAAGCTCGACTAGTGGCTAAAGGCTTCCATCAACAAGAGGGTTTCGATTTTTTTGAGACCTTTAGCCCAGTAGTCAAGCCTACCATAGTCGGAGTAGTAGTCACTCTTGCTCTCTCTCAGAACTGGTTCATCAAGCAAGTTGACATCAACAATGCTTTTCTGAATGACGACTTATCAGAGGAGGTCTACATGACTCAACCACTTGGATTTGTCCAAGGTGATGGCTCCCTTGTGTGCAAATTGAGAAAAGCCCTATATGGCTTGAAGCAGGTCCCCAGAGCTTGGTTCCAAAAACTTCACTTATCTCAATGAGCTTGGCTTCTCTTTCACTAAGTGTGATACTTCTCTGTTTACAAGATTTATCAACACCCATACCATCCTTATTCTTGTGTATGCAGATGACATTATCATCACAAGCAACTCAAATGCTTCTATCTCAGAGTTGATTCAGTCACTGCACTCACGGTTTCCTCTCAAAGACTTAGGAAACCTTAATTTTTTTCATGGCATCCAAGTTCAAGAAACTGCAGCAGGAGGCATCTCACTTAATCAAACCAAGTACATCATTGATTTACTCCAGAAAGCAAACATGTCAACTGCAAATCCTATGAAGACTCCAATGGTGTCCACTGCTAAACTCAATGCACATGATACTGATGAGGATGAAAATCCAAGTCTTTATAGATCATTGGTTGGAGGTCTTCAGTATGTCACAGTGACCCAGCCTGATCTCGCTTATGCTATTAACAGGGTGTGTCAGTTTATGCACTCTCCTAAAGACTCTCACTGGCAAACAGTGAAGAGAATACTTCGATATTTGAAGGGCACCTTTACACATGGACTTCACTTCTCCAGAACCTCGGATTTGTGCCTAACAAGTTCGTGATGTGATCTTGATGGGGATTCGACATTGAAGACCGAAAGTCCACTACTGGCTACTGTGTTTATTTGGGTTCAAATCTCATCTCTTGGGCATCTAAGAAGCAAGCTGTATTTTCACGTTCCAGCACTGAGGCTGAGTATCACAGGTTAGCTCCTGTTACTGCTGAGTTGCCATGGTTACAGTCCCTACTGACTGAGTTACGCATCACATTACCTGTTCCTCCCAGAGTGTACTGCGACAACCTTAGTGCAGTACTTCTAGCTGCTAATGCAATCCTCAACTGGCGCACTAAACACTTTGAACTTGATTTGTATTTTGTAAGAGAAAAGATCCAACGCAAAGAGCTTGAAGTTCATCTTGTTCTTTCCACTGAGCAAACAGCCGATGTGCTGACAAAGCCTCTACCTCAATCCAGCTTCCACCAATGTTGTTCCAAACTCAAAGTTCGTGACACCTCACCCATGAGTTTGCCAGGAGGTGTAAAGGGAAGTTAGTTGTAAAACCGTTAGATTCAGTTAGGGTTGGTTGAACAATCTGTTGAAGTTAGTTATGCTCTAATGTATATATAAATACTAAGCTCTACATTGTGTAATAACATGGGAAAAAGTGATCAATACAATTTAGACAATACCATTCCATTCTTGATTCTCTTTTCCCTTTCTTCAGTGCTGCACTCTGATATCTTTACTCTGCTTTAACCTACCCATTCTTTTCTACTTTTTTTTAAGCAAGGTGACAAGTCACCATAAATTTATTAATAAAATAAAAAAGAAAACAAGAACATGAGGGACCAAAACCAAAATCCATGCAAAATAAACGAGAATCAGACATACCTAGAATTAGGTTTTTTATTCAGTCTCAGGTTATACTTCTTCTGAGATTTGGACGTAACCACCGAGAAACCATCTTCAGCAACATTATCATTGTTCTGTTCTCCTTCCTTAGAAGTACTTGCATCTTTTTGCTTTTCCAACCAAGCAGATAAAACATTAAAATCATTCTGAACAACAGTTGGAAAAGCGCTAAGATCTTGAACATAAACTGGACTTGAGTTAATATCAGGAGTCTCGAGATTCTTACCACTAAATGTTAAATCACAGGTAGCCTTGGAATGCACGGACACTGGAGTCAGAGTATCCTTCGAACTAATTGTTAAATCACCGGTAGCTATGGAATACTCGGGCACCGGAGTATCCTTGACTGTAGAGTCAATATTAGTTGCAGCAGAAGTTGAGATCTTCTCGGTAGAGCCATTGACAGCATTTGTTGCAACCGAAGATGAGTTTTGTGGATGGAATTTGAGACATGATCAGGGGATAAAGGTTCCTCATATACTGTCTCAACCGATTCACTATCACTCCGGTTTTTGCCCGATGATGTATCAATATGCCCATTATCTTCATCTGGTTTTTGCTCTGGAACCTTAACGACATAAGCTATCTTAGTCTTCTGCACCAAAGGCGGATCATTTTGCACCACGTTCTCCTTGGCAATTTGTTTACAAGTTGTAACCAAATGCCCAATTGAATTACAGTGAGAACAGAAAGGAGGAATGCCATATCAAGGAAGCTTCTCATATTCGACCCAAACAGAAAATGCAAAACCTTCACGTTCAACCATAATCTCTTTAAGCAATTTCCCTGCTAGATCAACATCCACTAAAACTCGAGCATAATGACCATATGCCCTAGTGCGGGTAACTTCATCCAAACTTATTGGAGTACCTAAGCCTCCTGTAATTTCAAATAATAATTTCGAGCACCAATATTCCTGTGGCAGCAGGTCATAAATTCTAATCCAATATTGAGCATGACATTGTTTCTGCTTATTAGGAATAAAATATGGAGATCACTGAAAAAGACGTAGCAGCCCTGGTTGAAGATTCCAAGCCCCAACAGCCAAGACACTACGCAAATCCTTTTGAGAAGCAAAACTGAATTCATAGAATCCCTTTCCTAACGGAATCATTCTCCATTGACCCAAAGGCTTCCATAGCTTTGAGAGTTTGTCATGTAAGTCGGAGATCTTTACAGGCACCCTTCAAGAACAACAAGCAGTCATGAAGGTTGTTTTTGCAACATTCCAATCCTTTTTGATATTCATCCTCGGAAATTTTGATAGAGACTGAATTTCCATTCAAACACGGTCGAGGAAGTTGACTAACTAGGATCTCAAACGAACCATTCAAAGCCTGAGCAAAATATTTTCGCCGTGGATTCGATGGAGAAGTCGAGGCAGATTCCGGATTTAAAAATGTCCAGAGACAGGCCATGAATAATTCCCCAATCATGAGAGATCCGAATTAAAACAAAAACCAAGCTGACAGAGACAACAAGAACCAGAGCATCCAGAGAAGAAAGAAGACGAATCCGTTGCGGGATGAAGGAACGATGGGAAGAGAAAAAGGGTCTGGTGGAGATTGAAGGGATTGGCGGCGGTCTGGTGGAGAGGAAGGACCCGTCGCGGAGTTTGACGACGGTCTGGTGGAGAGGGAGGGTCTGGCCAGTGAGAGAGGGCGGTGGATCCTGGGATGTGAGGGGGTGGAGGAGATCTGTGAGCACAGAACATCGACGCTAGTGGTTAGGGGTGTGAGGGGCCGACGGGGGGTGGGGGGCGGTCGGTGGCGGGGGAGGAACCGCAGATGTGTGTGTGGGTGGGTAGGTCACATGGAGCTCTCGCATGAAAATTGTTTTTAGGCCTCAATTGTAATCTAACAATACTAAATAATATACCTTAAAACGTTTTCTTGCTTTCATGAGATTACCGTGTCTACTCCATCTAGAAATATTAGAAATCTTGATACTTATACATACTCATATTATATAGTATATACGGTGTCTCTGTTAAATTTATAAGGAAATGAATGAACAAACAAAACTTACAGAAAAAAAGATTAACTAAAGACCTCCGAAGAAATTTGCTTCAAAGTACACAATGGTGGAGAAGCTAGCTCGGGGAATAATGTCATCAATATGCTCTGGGCTTTCATTGGTTCCCTGTAAGTGTAACAAGCCATCACCATTTAGACACATAGTTAAGAAACCAAGTTAAATTAATTAACAATAAAAAAAAAGGATTAATATTGATGGAGATGCATATCCACCTGCACAACATTGTCAACAATGTGGGTTGAACGCTTAAGGAAGTTTTCAACAATTTTGAAAAGAGAGTCCGCATCAAACTTAGTGTCGCTATGGACATGGGTTGAGTAAATTTGCTCCAAGATGTGTTCATCAGACATGGTTAACGGATTATGGTCATTGCCACCAATGTGAAGAATAGATTTCACTAGGCTGGCCATATTGGTTTTGGGAAGAAGTGGAACTCTTTGGTTATATGGTTTGATTTTTGGTGCATAGTGTGGTAGCTCCAATGCCCTATTTATACCCTTCAGAGCTGCAAGATTTTTCTTATGTGTGGAGCTAGCTGACGTGTCTTATGTGGTTCTGAATTTGCATTAGGATGGATAGAGGATAGAGGATTGATCGATCCAGTAATTTCTTTCACGTGCTATAATTAAATATTTGTATCTGCATGCATATGAAGATAATTTATGTTCTGTTTACATTGGCTACCTACAAATATTGTTCCTACTCTCTTATATTTGAAGGTAGAGTGTTTAAACTATATGGGTTGGGTTTATGGAGAAACTCATCCTTTTTCATGATCAATGGTGTTCGAGACTGGATTAAGAGTTTTGCTGTGGGGGAAATTTCTATAATTTTCCTTGCTGGTTTGTGGTGGTCCTGATGTTGGCGTAACAACATGCTCTTGGGGAATGAGTCTTGGTCCATCGATGAGGTGGTCTATAAAGCTCTTGCTTCTAATGATGAGTTCCGTGCTTTCCTTGCCAAGGATGTGCATAAAGAGGATATCCCTAGGCTGGTTCATTGGTGTCCTCCCAATGTTGATGAAGTTAAAGTGAATGTTGATGGGAGTTTTTTTGCCACTGATGGTGTCATGGGAGCGGGTGGTCTTTGCCATTCTTCAACAGGAGAGTGGATAGCTGGTTTCACTTGCTTTGCAGGTATGGGTGATGTGCTCCTTGCTGAACTTTTAGCCATTAAGCATGGCTTAGAGCTGGCAAGGAATTTGGGTTGTAGAAAAGTGGTTTTGGACTCAGACTCCATGGAGGCTGTCCAGTTGTTACAGGACGTGAACCAGTTCCACTTGTATGCAGCCGTTGTTGTTGCCATTCGTGAGTTGCGAAGTAGAAGCTGGGATACTCGGATCAACCATATCTACCGTGATGCTTAACACATGTGCAGACTTTCTTGCTAAAATGGGAAGTAGGCAGAATGAAGACATGAAGGTTTGGAACCTACCTCCTGTTGGCATGGGTTCTCTTTTGCTGGCTGATGAGCTTGGTCTAAGACTGTAGTCTTAGTTTTTCTTTGTTTGTTTTGTTCTTCTTTTGGCTTTATTCTCTTACCAAGCAAAAAAAAAAAAACTATATGGACATACAACCGGTCGAATTATTAAAATAATACAAAATAATCTTAGTAATAATTTATTGTATTTTTAAATTATTATTTTAATAACTATTAAAAAATTGATTGGTTGTACTCAATAAACATTATCTCTATCACAAGATGTTCTAAAAAAATATGTTTTATTGGGAAGAAGATAACCTATCCTAAATGGTATCTTATTATCTGTCTTATTTATTTAGATTGTGTCATATCATTTAAAAATAATATATTTATAATAAATAATATAATTAATTTTTCAAGTGACACAATCTAAATGGATAATAACGAAGAAGACATCATTTTGAAACAGATGATCTTTATTGTTTCATTGATGGTGGCGGGCCACTTTTAAAAATTTGATTGGTTGTACTCAATAAACATTATTCATGTGAAGATGTTATAAAAAAATGAAAAATGCTAACGAGTGTTCTAAGGATACTCGGTAGAATGAAGAAACAAATTTAAGTTTCCTTTCATTGACGGCGGCAGGCCACTTTTCTCCGCCAAGTATCCAATAATTTGGCGGTGGGATTGGGGGAATGGGGAACTCAAGAACTAAATATAGTGGAAGTGTCATTTTAAACTATTTATTTATAATAATTCAAAGAGCAACTTTTTTGTTTTATAATTTTCAAGTTGTGTTCAAGTCAATATGTTTTAACTAAGTTATCTCTTAAATTTATTCATTTTTTTTATAGGATAAATATATTAAAGAGAGTGAGTACAAGAGACTCATATAATAAACAAATATAATTACCACCAGAAGAAAAAAACAAAACTACATATAATGTATTTTTATACATTAATTCTAAGAGTTTAATTTCTATGAACTGTCAGTGTAAAGTTTTTTTACACTGTCAACAAATCAGAAATCATGGTATGAATGACTTTTCAAGTAGTTAGGATAAGAGTCAAACATTTCAACTTGTGTGGCAATCTCTGATTGGTTGACTGTGTAAAAATTATTTACATTAACAGTACATACTAATTAAATCCTAATTCTAAAAGGCAACAAAATATATAAATGAAAAAAAATTGATACGACATCCGTTTTTTTAACAAAACCAAGTCCAAGAGCATACTTTCACTGGATGAAGTTGTTTGTATAGAATAATATTTGTTTGAAAGTTAGCCATACAGGGATAAAATGAGAGAATATGATTGATTTCAAAATAATCAAAAGAATTTTATTTTTAAAGTAAAAGTGTGTTTGGGAAAACTGAGAAAAAATAGATTATGCTGATAGTCGATTATTGTATAATCGATTATTGTGAAAATTGATTATAATCAGAATCTGTTTTTTGTTTGGGTATGTTTGCTGAAAAGCAATTTTAAGATAATCTATTTCGTTCGGGTGACATAAAAAATCATTTTTACATAGTAAATTACAAAAAAAAAAAAGTATGAATTATGTTTTATAATATTTGATGCAAAAAAGTGAATAATATTTGATGGAATACGCGAACCGTTCCGCTGATGCTTGTGGGTAGGAGTGGTAATAAGTCAGGCCGCTCGTCGGGGGCCTACGACCTAGCCTATTTAAGGTCTAACTCGGCCTAGCCTTTTTAGTTAAAAGGTCGGGTCAGGGCTTTTTAAAAAACCTACATAGCTAAAGAGGTTAGGTCTAAGGCTTTAAAAAAAGCCTATTAGGCCGGCCTATTTCACACACACACACACACCCTATTGGTCATGTAGCGACCTACTTGCCTATTTATTTTTGAACGTCTGGTGACATATTTATTAGTATAGGTCTACCAACTTCTCTATCATTAGAGGCCTACGAGCCTATTTACAAGTGAAAACATATGACCTATTTATAGGTGGAGACATATTTAAAGGTCTTGTTAATAAGTAGGCTTTCAGGCCAGGTCATACTTTAAAGTAGGTCTTGCTCAAGCCTTCAAAATTGGCCTATATCAAGCCATAGGCCAGACTCAGGCCTCGTGATTGGAACGCAGGTGTAACACCGTGTTTTATTTAAGACAAATTAGCTTAATAAAATGAGGATTTTTAGAATTATTTTCGAAATAACCTCTTTAAAAATTGAGCTTTTGAACGACGTCAAAATAAAACCTGATAAGCAGTTGATAAGTTTAAAATCCCTCAAATAAAAACTTGCTTACTAGTCTTACACCAACTGCCAGGAGAGAGAAATAAATAAAATTCCATTTATATACTAGAAACTTAAAATAATTAAATACAATATTCTCAAATGAATTTTTATAAGTATGCGAACTAATCAAATACAACGAGTTTTCGAAAACTAAATAAGTTTATAAATTTTCTCACGATTGCCAGAATAAAATATAATAACATTTTCCAAAATACTTTAACCATAAACAACTATAAATATATAACAACATAAATTACACACGACATCGAAGCTCCGAGTCTTCATAATTCTTCTTCTATCACCTTCTCAGCATCTTTCAGTCATTCCTCATCTCTTTTACACTTCTCGGATGACACTATCATTGGCAACAAGGAACGAAGGAGAAAAAATATACAAACAAAGGAGGTAAGATTCTACAATAGGCTAGTAATGTAGATATGGGCATGCAGGTAAACATACAAGCATTCAAGTGGATTATATATCTGTGTGTGTGTGTGTGTGTGTGTGTGTGTGTGTCAAAGGTTACATTTATAAAATATGTATAATACGTATATAGTTTCAGAAAAAGGTCAAGACTCGAATGCATGCCTAGGACTAGACCTAATTCTACTCCATGGAGACTATTGTTATCATAGTGTTCCGTCGAGATAGCATTCAGGAAATATTGGTAAACAACTCGATGCACAAGCTCACAATCGAAGTACGCTAAAAGTCATCTCGACACTTTCACACGATAGTACTTAACATCTGAATAGTATTTAGTTTGGTGGAGTTTCAAGATAGCCCTGTTATCCAGGTCTCCACCGGCATCAGTGCAGCTGTACACTGAACCATTGGCAGGATCCACGCCTGACTATCCCCGAGGTCTCCTTGGCCCCCACACCCCTAATATCCTATCATAGGTGTTTATGTCTCCAGAACGACAACGACTATGATTAGGTTGGAATGTTGTCCGAAGACAACAAAGCAGGAACTAAAAGTTCCAAAGCGCTGGTATCAATTTAAAAAGAGTTATTGTTAAGAATTGGGCTCCATTAACCAAAATCATTCTTCCCGACTCAAAATTCATTTGAAACTTCAAATTCATTTGAGCGTACTTGGGCTAAAATTAAGTATATATAATAATATTTAAGAATAACAGTTGATAGTTAAGATCAATGACAAATCCAAGAATAAAATCATCAAAAGACAAGATTTTGAAAGTCTTTAACTTCACAATATTTGGTCTATTCATTTCAATTTTAAATACCATATATCATATTAACTTCGAGCCCAAAACAACAAAATATAAATAAGGATAACCTTAAGATTGAATTCACAAATTCAATAAATAAGAAATTGATATCAACTAATATTAACATTCCAACACCTACCGAATCTAAGTTCGAAAACAAATGCACTTCACACAAGTCCCTAAGCGACTTAACGGTTATACTGATAGGCTTAGACTTAGAGCCTAATTATAATGAAATTGAATTGACTCTCAACGTCCAAAAATCAAGAGTAAGGAAGGTTCTCGAATTCGAACCTTATCCAAAAATTCGCAAGGGAAACCGCATCATAAAAATAAGATAACTACTTGCTAAAATGATGTAGCACAAGGAGGTGTGAGCTCCATTTAAATATGCCATCGACAAACAATTAGTATAACAAAATATTGATAATCAAAATTGATCCAATACTTTAACTCAATCATCATAATCTAACTAGCACAAAATATTTTCTTCCCTCATGATCCATATCTCGATTAAACCATTGCGTATCCTTTATTTCCACGTATTATCCCTATACCATATTTCCTTTCCCTTTCATCCTATTTATACTTTCGATAACTGGTCTCGTAGACAACTCTTATCCCATGCCTTAACCTCACTCTTACCATCCTTCATGACTAGTACAAATCCCATACAATTGTATCATTCCTATTCCTTTCAACTTATTGCCATAATACATCCTCCGAACTCTACATATGGTCCATTAAGAATCATTCCTATTACTTATGACACCTCAATGTGTATATATTCAACCATGTATAATATTACCCTTTTAATTCACCAATTTCATAATTTACTAAAACCCATTTAAAAACGTCATATACCCTGCATCATTCATCTTGACCTCTACTACTAATTTCATCAATTAAATTGGAGATTAACTTTCTTATCCTACTCCTTCAATATTATACATCATGCCTTATACTTACTTTTAATTACCTTCATCATCAATTATAACTCCACATGAATCATAAGCATTTACACGATATACATATTATAAACACCCTTCTAATCATCCAACTCTATATCATCATAGTTGCATTATTTCTGTGAACCTTACTATAATTATCCAAATCTAAAGCAACCCAAGCCATTATATTCCATAATCGATCCAATACCCACATATTTGACAATAGATTTAAAATACAAGATTATAGTCTAACTCACCCAAGCAACATATTCTTCTTTCCTACACTATTGTCAGAATCCAAAACAAAACATCAACAATCCTTCACATAATGTCAAGTAAAGTCCTAATCACATCACCATACAATTCACACAGGCAAACAACACAATTATAAGCAATTTATAATAACAATCTCTATACAAATAACTTCATGCAATTTCATAAGCATATACCCAAATACCCGCATTAATCCCACAATACCCCTAGAGTATTATCTTCCCCCATCTGACATGACGTTCCAGGTTCCTCTGGCGCTTCCTATCATGCGCATAGGCAACTCCTATCAGCTCCCAGAAATTCAAATCCTGCTTCCCCAAGCAAGAACAGTCACAATCATCAACATCCCAGAGAGAGAGTCCAAGCATGTACAACAGTCAGACAAATCACAAAATCAATTACTCAACATCAACACTATATATTTAACTCACTCATACATTTAATTTCTCAAAAACCAGACTAATTTAAATCAAAACGGACATGGGGTTTTTAGGTTCATAATGAAAACTGGGGAAAAATCAAATTAATAAGAGAATTGGTTTAGGGAAACACTTAATCATCATCCCAATTGCATAAAACACCAATTAATTTCAAAAATCAAAATCTGAAATCAAAACCTAGGTCTAGGGTTTGAGGAAATTAGGGAAAACCACGAAGGAGAGAAGAGATGAAATCTCCTTACCAAGAAGGACGAGGGAAGTGAACGGCGGCGAAAGGCGGTTCCGGCATTGGCGCACGGTGGACGCGCACGGTGGTTCCGACGGTGGCAGAGGCGACGCTTGGTCCAAAACATGGAGGAAGGAGCGGCCTTCCACGTGGTTGGTTTGCTTCTGACAAGGGAGGCCAGACGGTGGCCGGAAAGAGCAAAAACAACGTCGGGTTGGCGGTGGCTCCGTCGTCAATGTTATCCGTTCGGAAAACTATTTGGTTAGAATTGTAGAGGAGAAGATAGGGAGTATTTCTATGGTTTTAGTTTTGTGAGGGGTGGCCGGAGGTGACCGGAAATTAAGAGAGAAGGTGGAGAGAGATGAGAGAAGGAGGAGAAAGGGATGTTAACGTTAGCAGAGAAGAAAAGAAAGAAGAAGAATTAATAAAGGAAGAAAGAGAAAAAAAAAAGAAAAAAAAAAGAAAAAGAGAAGGAAAAGGAAACGTGGAGGTGGGTGCACCAGGAAGGAAAAAATACTTTTTCTGCTTTACTTTTTGGTAGGGGTGATCAAAAATATTTGACCCGCCCGAAATCCACCAAACCGTTAGCATTTTTAGTGAAGCGGGCGGGTAGAATCGGTTGGACGGGTTGGGTGGTTGACAAAATTGGTTTTAAATGGGTAACCGCGGTCGGGTTCGGTTTTAAAAATGTTCATCCATCGATACCTGACCCGACCCGATACTAACAAAAAATAATCAGATTTATTTATGCATTATAAGGCCAAGGCCCAATTCTTCTTCTTTTTTTTGGATACCAAGACCCAATTCTTGGTTTCTTATTACCTTGCAGCCAATAACATTTTTTGCTCTAACCCTCGCAGACTTGTTGCAACCTTAGTCCCCTAGTCTTCTCCTTCTTCTTCATCATTCTGCTTCCCCTGATACCATCTCATCCCAACTTCGACCATCATGTTCTTCATCATCATCTCGAACTCACGTCGTCGATGAAGGAAGCACGAGGCGTGGATCTGTGGCGTGGCTTGCGTTCTTGACGGGTGGATCTGTGGCGTGGCTCACGGCGGAGCACGAGACGTCCCAGATCTGGAACTCGTCTTCTCCGACGAACCAGAACCTCTGTGTGTGAAACTATGTGATGACAACCAAAGGGAAGGTTGCCTTGTTGATGATCTTTTTGGTTGAATTTTAACAATTAATTTGCGGAACAATTTTGAGATTAAAATAAAGGGAAGAAAAAAAAAACAAATGGATGGAGAATAGAGATGGTGATGGCACCACAAACTAGAGAGTTTGATAAGCCAAGTGAAGTTCACCACAAGAATATTGGATTCTTGATAAGAACAATAGTTGGCTCAACCAAGAACCAAAGAGAACAAGTCTCACAAATGGAATTAATCCAAATTCAACATCCTAGTTTTTTTTTTTCATGTGTTTAGGGGTGTAATACATATAGAGTGTGGCTGCCAACTTTTGGCTCACACCTTGTCTTTTCAAGATTCCATAATCCCCTCACTAACTAAGCTTAAATCTTGCCACTAAATGGTGAGTTAATTTTCTCTTTCCACCATTATGTGGTCATTACACATAAATCCCTTCTTTATTCCCCTAATTATGTGGTGGTTACACTTGTTTCTCAAATTAAAAGTGTAACCCCCCATAATTTATTCAAAATACCAACATACTAATTTAGTAGTTCTTATAGCATGCAAGCTAAAGATTCCTCCCACTAAGACACTCACAAATTCGTTTTCCATCATGGATTACAAGTGGGCTGCCCCAAAAACACCACTTCGTAATTGGGCTCACTCATAAAACCCATTTACACTTATTGAATTAAAATAAATAACTAAATGGACTTATAACTAGAGCAGGCCCCATTTGAACATGATCATGGGTCTTTTAGTTGAATGAGATAGGTCATCAATTTGGGCTCCATTTCATTTGGTCTCATTCTTGGGTTTGCTTCTATCAAAATAGCCACTATGTAATTAAGAGCTTGTTGGGCTTTCTTGTGTCTAACTCTTGTCATGGGCCCACCAAGTCCTTGATTTGATTCTTGATCCATGGTCTTCATTGGGCTCAAATCATTCTTGTTGTAAAGTTGACTTGCCCCCCCTTGGCCGCTGTCATACCCTCCTTCTTTAAGAGAATTCGTCCTCGAATTTATTACTTCAATCCCAAATTTTGTGTTAAGATATCCATGCTTTTGGAAAACCATGCAAGTTCCCAAACCATGGGGTACTTCCCTTGGGATTAGCTCTTCAATTACATCGGTTTTCTTGCAAGCTTCCATCGGAGGAACATCTTCGATTTCCTTCAAAAGAGAATCAACACAACTAGGCAAAGAATTAGGAATAGCATCAAAACAAGTATTCACGTTTTTTTTCTCACTTTCTTTTTTGCTCTCCTATTTTTCTTTTTCCTCATTCTTTTCCATACTTTCATCTTTTTTTTTCTTTCTCTTCAAATATACTCTCAACTTTTACCTCTTTATTTTCCTCATTCACCGAACCCTCTTCCGTTATTTTTTTCTCACTCATTTTTCTTTTCTCACTCTCTTTTTTCTCATTCTCTTTCTTGTTGGAGTCTTCCACCAACTTCTTCACAAGGTCTTCAAAACTTTCTAATTGTCTTTTCATTCTTTCCTCTTTTATCAACCTTTTTTTTTTCGTTCTCTCTCATCTTCTTGTCACGCCTCTCATGCATTTGCCGGATCCACTCTTCAACATCTTTCCTATGTTCTTGCACATAGTCGAAATTTTCAAACCGCAACATAGCAAAGAATACAAGTTAGAAAATAACAAAATATATATGTAAGAACCAATCCACTCACCAAGTGTGCACAATGTATATTTCACTCAATTGACTTTTTCCACACAAGATTTAATTTTCACTCTTGCCTTTTTTCCACTCAATTGTTCTCTTTTAGGCCTTAGAGGAGTCAAGCACAATCCACATAAAATTCTAAAAATCAAGTAACAAAAATCACGAAACTTATCAAAAAAACAAGGAAACAAAAAGAAAGGCTAGAAAGGAAAAGCTTTGAGAATATGAAACAAGAAAGAAGGGAAAAGATGAACACAATAACACAATAATTCCCTTCAAACAGAAACAAGAAAATAATAATTGTTTTTTTGTTTTGGGTTTTTTTTGGGTAGAAAAGAAGAAAGGTAAAAGATGAAGAACAAAGAAGATAATGAAAAAAAAACTCAAAAATTCAACCAAAGCCTAAGCTTTGATACCACTTGATGACAACCAAAGGGAAGGTTGCCTTGTTGATGATCTTTTTGGTTGAATTTTAACAATTAATTTGCGGAACAATTTTGAGATTAAAATAAAGGGAAGAAAAGAAACAAATGGATGGAGAATAGAGATGGTGATGGCATCACAAACTAGAGAGTTTGATAAGCCAAGTGAAGTTCGCCACAAGAATCTTGGATTCTTGATAAGAACAATAGTTGTCTCAACCAAGAACCAAAGAGAACAAGTCTCACAAATGGAATTAATCCAAATTCAACATCCAAGTTTTTTTTTTCATGTGTTTAGGGGTGTAATACATATAGAGTGTGGCTGCCAACTTTTGGCTCACACCTTGTCTTTTCAAGATTCCATAATCCCTCACTAACTAAGCTTAAATCTTGCCACTAAATGGTGAGTCAATTTTCTTTTTCCACCATTATGTGGCTGTTACACATAAATCCCTTCTTTATTCCCCTAATTATGTGGTGGTTACACTTGTTTCTCAAATTAAAAGTGTAATCCCCCATAATTTATTCAAAATACCAACACACTAATTTAGGAGTTCTTATAGCATGCAAGCTAAAGATTCCTCCCACTAAGACACTCACAAATTCGTTTTCCATCATGGATTACAAGTGGGATGCCCTAAAAACACCACTTCGTAATTGGGCTCACTCATAAAACCCATTTACACTTATTGAATTAAAATAAATAACTAAATGGAATTATAACCAGAGCACGCCCCATTTGAACATGATCATGAGTCTTTTAGTTGAATGAGATAGGTCATCAATTTGGGCTCCATTCCATTTGGTCTCATTCTTGGGTTTGCTTCTATCAAAATAGCCACTATGTAATTAAGAGCTTGTTGGGCTTTCTTGTGTCTAACTCTTGTCATGGGCCCACCAAGTCCTTGATTTGATTCTTGATCCATGGTCTTCATTGGGCTCAAATCATTCTTGTTGTAAAGTTGACTTGCCCCCCTTGGCCGCTATCACTATGCTTCTCCGACGAACCAAAATCGCTGCACGTAGTCGGTGTCTGGGTGCACCGCGGCGGGGTGCGGTCGATTTCGCAGGCGCAGATGCGGGCGATGCAACGGGTGTGCGGCGGTGTATGCGGGTTCGCGGTGGCCCAATGGATGGCAGTCAGATTGAAGTTCCCCCGCCATATCTATCCTCTCTGTTTCTCTTTTGTTCCTTTTTTCTTTATTTTTTATTTTTTTCTGAAATAATAAAAAAAAGTAATAATAAAGTTATGGATCCGTATCAACCCGCCCGCACGTCCGCCGACCCGCCCAACTCGCCACCCGACCGACCCACTGTATATAACGGGCGAAAACGGATGTCATTCCTCTTGCATCAAATCCGTCCGAACCCGACAATCACGACCCGAAACAGTCCGAACCCATCCGAAGCTGACCCCTACTTTTTGGTGTGAATAAAATTTGAGTGATTGAGATTGAGTCTGGAAAAATAATAAATTTTTGGCTCCTGGATCTAAAAAATAAAGACAAATCAATCTAAATCATCAAAATTTTAATTAGAATATAGATTGATGGTTGAATTGATCAACCAATAAAATCAATGATCATAAATTAATTTTCGATTAATTCCAAACCAATTTATTTTTCAATCTAAAATTAAATAGAGTAAAATTTGAAAATAAAAGTTTCTTTCAATCATATTATTTAAAGGTGGCTACGAGGATGAGGGGGCAAAAAAGTCTCTCACCCCCGTGGGAGCCAAATGATAGGTTATATGAAGTCACGTGAAGTTTTATTTTATTTTATTTTATTTTATTTCCTAAATTTCGTTTTAGCCCTTATCTTCATCATGTTCCTCTGAACTCAAATGGTAATGCTTCGTTGCCTGGTCTACCACACGGTTGCAATGCCGTTAAGGAAAATAGATGATTTATGGAAATGATCAAGGCATCCACATAAGGTTATCAAGGGTGAGAATTTTTTGTTTCTTGCTTCCCTTCTTTACTCTTTAGTTGTCTCTCTCCTTCCATTGCGTCCGATTTGCAGCACCAGAGAAATACTCAGGGTGTGTTTGGGTAAACAACTTAATTAAGAGCTTATCACATAAGGCCTTATCGCATTAGAGCTTATGCCATAAGCGCTTAAAGAAAGAAAAAGAAAGAAAGTGGCATGAGAGGATTCGAATAGTGAAAAACACGGAAAGGGTGTTTAGTGCATAAGCTCTTATGATAATTCCATAAGCTTCTCCCAGTGACTTATGAAAATAAGTGAAAAACTCCTTATGGGATGGCATAAGTTATTTTTATAAGCTCTGCCAAACACACTGCATAAGAACTTATGTCATCAGATAAATCAAAAGGAGCTTAAATAAGCTCTTCCAAACGTCACCTCAATGGAAGACGAAGAAGTGCATGAATGAAAATGCAATAAAGCCAACTTTCCCAATTTCAAAAGACATAAAACACTCTAAAGTCACATCACATCAACTTTTTACATTGGTAACTGGAGGATAAAATAATAAAGTAATAGTTTTTTATATGGTATTTGTATTTTATATGATTGGATGGAGTTTGGTTAGAGAGGCAACTTCTTTCTCTTCGTACAGTTCCACACTTTTCTTCTACACTGCACCTAAAAGTTTCGCTACACCGAATATTGAGACATCCCGTCGTGTCTCTTTGTGTCATTAGATTAAAATCTTATTATTTAATTACTTAATCGCACGCTTAATATGAAAATATGTAAAAATTAAAACTTAACTTATAAAGTATACAACTTCATATAGAATGTCATATCCCAATATAAGTATATTATGCATATTACAAAACACTGTTGAGGATATCCTATCAGTAGGATCCCTCACAGGCATATACTTAGACAAAAAGTTAAACAGCGGAAAACATAATAAAAATACGCCTCACGAGATGCACTGGCTATAAATAACTAGACCCTAATCACCATGGGTCACAGCTCGTCCTCCAGCCTCCGGTTCGTAGGGAGTTCCATCCAACGCCTCCTGGTTATGCTCATCCACAGGATCTTCTCGTACAATTCCACAAGGAGATGAAATACAACATACAGAAATATACAGGGGATTAGAAACAGTTCTATCATCAAAAAGCGGAAAAGAGTCATAGTAAATTATACAGTAATTATCACAGACAATCGACACACATAACTAACGAATCATCCTCGGGTTAATATATATCATCCTCTACCCTTATTCTCAGGCAATCTAACACGTTATTTTAACGTAACCTCTCTAATGCTGTCACCATGTCTTTATGTTATCGTGGCCACTACCACTCCTGTTACCATCCCTCATTTGCATCGGGGCACACCCTCATTCCCGTTAGGATGTTCCACCTAGTGCACACCTCCATTCCCATTAAGGTATTCCACCTCCATTCTCGTCAAGGTGGAAGTGGTCTCGCGAGAACTCTTGATTTTACGTGTATTATATTACCAATACATAGTGTATTATATTACCAATACAGAGAAGTGTTTTACGTGTATTATATTACCAATACACGGTATATTATATTACCAATACACAGAAATGTATTATATTACCAATACACAGAAGTGTTTTACGTATATTATATTACCAATACACGGTGTATTATATTACCAATACACATATGTCCTTGCGTATTATATTACCAATACACTTTTGTCTTGGTGTATTATATTACCAATACACTTTTGTCCTTGTGTATTATATTACCAATACACGGTCATGGACAACAACACCTATACTTGAATCCCACTAACCCGATTTAACAATATCATAGTGCCTTAACCTTCTATTAGAACTGGACACGTATTCTATGCCATAACACCTCTTTAACATGCATCATCTAAGTTAGTTACTTTTAAATCATCATTATCCTCACACCCAAAACAATCATCTCGTAGAAAACATATATATCTTTGCTTAAAATCCACTAAGCATAATAATAAAAACCAGCAGAGATCATGCATAACACAATATCAATCAAAATATTCCAATATCACCAACATAGCACAAAAATCAATTCAATAAAGGTAATAAGCTAAAATCAACCATCAAGAATATAAAATCAACCTAATATCGATAAACATACAATCCCCAGAATCGCCATTGGTTTTTCGAAAAAGGTTTCCAATGTGATTTTGGTCTTGTCGATTACTCGACTACTAGTGGGGTTTAGGTCGCCCTACATAATTATTATATAATCTACTACTTATCCATTCCGACGATAGGTTGGTTCTTTCCCCCACCTGGTTTATCACCGGACTCCCGAACTCGAAGCTCCTCGTTGTCACACCACAAAGTACTAACTCCACCTTCTGCGAAGGTAAGGAGATTAGATGCTCGATGAGGTATACCACGAACGTCCTCGTTTCCTCCGCGATGGAATTCTAAGGTTATGAACACAAAATCACAAGTTAAAATCAAACAAGAACACTAAACCACAAGGTATAGGTTCGGCCAAGACTAGTTCTTAGGGTTAGAGATTCCCGAAAATTATACAACTCATGGATTTGTGATCCTTAAGTGTTAGGAGTTCATAAACAATTATCACTTAACAAAGTTAAATTAAAATCCCACTAAGTTATAAACTTAGGGTATTCGGACAAGGCTAGTAAAATAGGCTAGCATTCACTAAACTTTCCAATCTCTTAGGTTTAGCATTCATATGTATTAAGGAGCTCAAAACCATGATCATTTTGGAAAAATAAGAACAAAGTATCTTAGGTCCAGAACCTTCTAGGTTCGGCCTTCATAAGATTTATAGGTTAGAAATCTTTAAACTTTCCAATCTCTTAGACTTAGCATCCAAATATCTTATGGAGATCAAGTCCATTATCATTTTGTAAAACAATGGAAATTTAAACATTCCAATCTCTTAGACTTAGCATCCAAATATCTTACGGAGCTCAAGTCCATGATCATCTTGGAAAAATGAAAGTAATACATCCTCGCTTTAATAACATAGAAAAAACAAGTTAGAAATTCTTAAACTTTCCAATCTCTTAGACTTAGCATCCAAATATCTTATGGAGCTTAAGTCCGTGATCATTTTGGAAAAATAAAAACTCAAACATCCTAGTACCTAAACACTAAGTTTCGATCATCATAGGATGATGAGGAAAAATATTCTTTGTTTAACAATAACTCTTAGGTTTAGAATCACAAGGTATTAAGAGTTCTAAATCCATGATCATACTTGGAAAGTTGAAACATAGTATCCTAGGCTTACTTATTCATATTTTCAGCCATCATAGGAACAAGCTATCAAAACTTCCAAGATTTATAGATTTAAGATCAATGGATAGTTAGAAACTCAAACACATGATCATATTCCAAAAGTTGCAACAAAAACTTCCTAGGTCACAAATGCAAGCATTCGGCCTTCATTGGAAGAGATAGTTAGAGATTTTTGTTTTACACAACCTCTTAGTATGTGAAAATATAAGTTAATACAAGACTACATAAAGTGGTTTCAACTCAAAAGGAGTTTTCTACCATTTTAGAGAGATTTTAGAAATTTGAAGCATATAAAGAACACATAAAGCAAACTAAGAAATACAAGATGAAACTTGCAAAAAGATTCATATGAGAGCATTACCCTTAGTGTAAGGAAGAACTTTAATGAAGAACTCAAGTGGAAAAGACTAATAAAAATGGAAGCTTTAAGTGTTTGAAAAAAGAAGAAATGGAAGAAGTTGAAGAAGTATGAAGATGGAGGAAGAAAATGAGAAAATGAAGATGAGTGCCGATTATATAGAGAAGGTAGAGGGGAGCACGAAATTTTGGAGAGAGGATGAGCTTGGAGAGCAAGTTTTGTCTTTAAGACTTGTTTGGTTGAAGAGGAAAGAGAAAAATAGGTTTTTAGAATATAATATGATATATTTCAAAAAGTCCATCATGACCACTTTTTAGGAGGTAGCTTAGGCCATACCTCTAGTGAGTCACCTCACTCCCTCATCTCACCTCATGCCTTTTATGTCTCCTATTCTGCTCCATTTCGTACCCGATTGCATTTTCGATCGTAATTCTTCCTACGTTTTCGCCCGAATAAAATATTTTATTTTATTTTTGAACGAAAATTTTCAAAATAACCAAAGTTGAAGGAAACATAATAAAAACTCTAACTATCTCGTTCACGGGTCAAAATTATGTTTTCACGCACAAGAAACTTGTATCGGCAGTGAAAACGCAGAGCGGCTTTCGTCTAAATTTTCAACCGAAAATTTTACCGTAACCCTCTACCATAAAGTAGACTATGAATATGATTTTTTTATTCAAAAACACTTTTTAACTATCAGTTTAAAATATAATTAATTATATTTTAACCAGTTGAACAGCATAATTAAAATCAGGCTGTTATAAACATCATCTTCATCTTCCTCGCTGGTCACTCCTCCTCGGTCGGATCTAGCGGGTTACAGTCGGTTGGCAATTTTGTCCACCCCTACGAAGCAGTGGTTGTTGTGGCGGAGCAGTGGTTGTCGCCACGGAGCCCACGATGGATCTGGGTGGAGCAATGACTGACCCAAAGTGTTCTGCACCTCCAAACCCATTCCAACCCCACAAGAAACGACATGAACAAGATCCAACATTGCTCCGACAACGGGGTTACGGTGGCGCCGGCGGCGGCGGAGAACCAGGTGGTTGTTGGTTGTAGAAGAGGGTTGGTGATGAGAGATTGAGAGGTGGTAGGGGATGAGAAAATAAGGACATAAATGACATCTGCAAAATATTAATCAAAAATAAATAAATGGAGTTAACAGGTAAATCAGGTAGCCTTTAACAAATCTGAGCCATCCAATTTTTTATCAATATATCCAATGGTTACTTTGGCTCCCTCATGCCATAAGGGAGTTAATTGTCTCCTCATGCTAGAAGTCACCTTATTTAGATATCTTTATAAGCAAATAATAATAGTGACAATAGCGTAACAATATTGTCTTGCAAGCGCGTGCGTATGCTACAATAATGCAATGTTAACACACCTAGTAAAAATAATTTAATAAGTAAATAAAATCAAATAAGTTGAATCACCTAGAAAATAAATATTTAACTATTTAATTAAAGCTAGTAATCAAATAAACATATATATATATATATATATATATATATATATATATATATATATATAATTATCGAGATGTTACACGGGCTAGACCCAGGCTTGTCAAGATCTAGTTTAGCCTGACATATTCCCACCCCTACTTGTGGGTTCCCCGTTTTTGCTCTTTCTGGTGGTAATAATGGCTTCCCAATTCTCTATCTGTCCAATACCCTCGTCGTCGACCATATATCATCTATGGTAACATAACATTAGAGGCTTCTTACAAATATTTGTTATGACTCCAATACAGTGGGTATAATTGAGATTTATTGTTGCCAACTTGCCAGCTTGTCAGCAAAGAAAATTTTTTTTTCCTTAATAACACAGAAGTAGAATCTGAAGAAAAATTCATGTTTTGGCTCCAAAATATTTTAAAAGTAGCAATAGGGAAGAATTAAGATGGAATGAAAAAAGATGATTGGCTGAAAAGGAGAGGTGAAGGAAAAGATCACGGCCCTGCTGCCCTCATCTGTAGATGACTAGATGTTGATATGCACATGAATGGCACATGCCAGATTCTAGAACATTTCCATTATGTTATGCCAATATGCCAATTTACATTTTGTAATTATATTCCCTTTGCAATTCTGTTAGTTACCAACAATTGTGATGTTGCCACTTGGCTCATGATCCAAACTTGTAGGAAATCCATTTAGCTATTAATAGCACTCTTAGTAATGAAAGAAGGCAGGGAAGAATTTGAGTAAATTTTAGTTTTCATTACACTGTTTCTCCCTTAATTTCTTGGAGCATCCCCTTGCTCGAAAAGTGTTCCTATCATTGGTGCTTCCATTTCATACCCATTCCTTCCAAACCTGGTCTAACCATGGAGGAAGCCATAGCCACTATACACAAACAATTGGATCAGCTGCACTGTTCTCTTGAGTGTTCTCAGTCATCTATCCAATCCACCATGGATGCTCACCATGAAGCTCTCACTTCCATCATCAACAGTTTGGTCGACAAGGTGGCGAGACTCTCTAGTTTGTTGCCGCCTCTGCCCATTCAACCTCCGCCACGACCAAGCTCGGCTGATACTACCATCACGACCCCAATTTCAAATGCGACGATATTCAACATCGGTACATACGAACCCGACACTGTTGTCATTCCGCCACCGCCATTCGTGGCTCCTGATTTTCACCCACCGGAACCACAAAACAGGGTTGCCGGTCCCCGACGCAGCTCGGCACAACCAACGTCGTCGACGGTGCTGTCAGTGTTCAACAGCAAAGCATTGGTGTCAAACCCACCTCCATCGGAGGAGTTCGGACTCCTATAAACGCCGACCACCGAGGTCATAAAGGACCTGGGATGTTTACCTTCTGCCGCCTTTACACCACAACCTTCGGTCGTCGTCTCCGCCATTCATCCCTCGGGTTTGAAGTTCCGCTTCGTCTTTTTTGTCCTCTCACCAGATCTGAAGCACATCGCATCTGAGACGTTTGCCTCCACCACCCCAAGTCGTCGCCGGAGAAGACTCCTGGCTCCACCATCTCCGCAACAACCCACTTTCGTTTTCGATCTCGGCGGCCCCAACTCCGCCATGCAAACACATCTCGAAATCGGAAGTCTTTGTATCTTCACCTCTTTCGATTTCAGCTTCATTCCCGGTCCTCTCTATCACCATCATGTGCGTCCCACCTTTTTCGACCAGGAAAAAAACGTCTCCGATGATGGCTGTCCTCCTCGTGCCGGAGCCGTTTACGGACCGGCATCTTACCTGCCGTGGGTACCGTGGAGATTGGATGCACATGGGAACATTAGGTTTGGACCTTACATGGAGCAGTTACTGGGTCTTTTTTAATTTTTTATTTTGGCTCTTTCAAATTCTTATATTGGGCCTTGTTATGTTCTTATATGGCCTACAAGTTTCTACCAGTACAACTAACACTGAAGAGCTCTTCCCTGTTCCACATCTGTGGAACATTTTTGGAAATCCTTGTGATCGTCCTTCACAAACTAGGATCCAGGGGGATGTTTCAACAGTGCTAATCACAACCTTGAGGACAAGGTTGATTTCGAAGAGTGGGGTAATGATACGCATATGAATGGCACATGCCAGATTCTAGAACATTTCCATTCTATTAGGATATGCCAATATGCCAATTTACATTTTGTAATTTGATTCCCTTTGCAATTATGTTAGTTACCAACAATTGTGATGTTGCCACTTGGCTCATGATCCAAACTTGTAGGAAATCCATGTAGCTATTAATAGCACCGTTAGTAATGAAAGAAGGCAGAGAAGAATTTGTGTAAATTTTAGTTTTCATTACACTGTTTCTCCCTTAATTTCTTGGAGGTTCCCCTTGCTTGAAAAGGGTTCCTATCAGATGTTCAGTGTTCACACATGACGACACATTGAAATTGTGTGCCTATATCCGTGTGTTGTCTTCTGCTGTGGGGGCAGTACGTTTAACCCGGTCCAAAAAAGGCAAAAATGTGGTCATCATCAGTTTGTGGATAATTAAAAAAAGGTTGATATAAGATAGGGTATTGCTAATAAGTATCCTTAGGGCACGGATTAAACAAACCAAAAATAGTAATATTTTATTGAAAAATCAAGTATTTATTTTATCAAAACATTAAATACATCGTTTTCAATAAGATGTTTCTTTTTTTGGTTCATTAATAAGTACCCCAAGTTTTTTATATAATTTTCAAGTAGTGTTCAAGTCAAGAAACAGATAATAACCACAGGGAAAAAAAAACTACTTATAATGTTTCTTTATACATTAATCCTAAGATTCAGTGTAAAGTTTTTTATAGGTTAAAGTAATACTTTGGCCCCTATACGTTACACGAATTCTCGATTTGGTCCCTATACATAAAAAATTATTAAAATGGTCTATATACGTACAAAAAGTCCCCATTTGGTACCTGCCGTACAAAATTTTAGGGACTGATTTAATAATTTTTTGCTCGTATAGGGACCAAACGGGTAATGTATAGGGACCAAATGGGGACTTTTTCTACGTATTGGGACAATTTTAATAATTTTTTATGTATAGGGACTAAATCGAGAATTCGTGTCACGTATAAGGACCAAAGTATTACTTTAACCTTTTTTATATTGTCAATCAATCAAAAAAATCATGGTATGAATTACTTTCCAAGTAGTGTTAGGATAAGAGTCAAACATTTTAACTTATGTGGCAATTTTTGATTGGTTGAGTGTGTAAAAATTATTTACACCGACAAAGTGCATTTCAATTAAATCTTAAATCAAAAAGGCACCAACACCAATAAAAAAAGAATGACACGACATCCGTTGTTTTTAACAAAACCAATTCCAAGAGAGCACTTTCACCGTATGAAGTTATCTATTATATATACAAAGTTAAATGTCCTTGAGGAGAATTCTATTCTCTGGACAACGACACGTCATCAAGTCTTATGTGTCAACCCATGAGCGTTTCAAGGAGACGCATTAATTCTAAAATTTGAATGTCAACATTCAAATTCAAATCCTAATAAGGCAATTTGTGCAATTATAAGGCATTTAGAGCAATTAATAATAGATTAAATAGGAATAAGGCATTTAGTATGAATAGATGAAATATGAAAATAAGGCATTTAAAATGTTATTCATGTAAATAATTGATTTTGTTATTAATGAAAAAACAGATTCTTAATATGATTGCCATAAAATCACTTCCACAAATTAATTTACTTCCATAAATTAATAGGTTTAAAATTGTCATAAAAGTCAATCCATCTAATTTTAAACCAATCATTTAATATCAATTTAAATTTAAATTACAATGCCGCAATTTTCTAATTTAAATCATATCCGTTCAAATTTCAAACCAATCACTCATTTAAATCACTAAAAATGGAAATCGAATAATATAAGCAAGAATTAATGCAATTTATATATCTATCAAATATAAATCAAATTAGTTACAAAAGGAAAGAATTTCAATGTACTAAAATACACATATTTCAAATTCAAATCAATTCATTGAAAGGATTCTACATGAGTGTAGCAAATATGACGGATTAAATTTGATGATATTTGAAGGGATGCTCCACAAAGCAATAAAATATGACAAATAGAAGGTGTCATTCAATCCATTTTAATTATAATAACCATCAATCAATAATTATAGGATAAAATCGATTTGCTAACGGTTAATGAGGGCACAATTCAATTTTCTCCTATAACAATTCGAAAATTATAGCAATGATGATAACATTATAATTCTAAAAATCAATCAATTATAATTCTATTCATTAGCATTCAATTATAGGAGAATATTTATTGGTTTTAAAATTTAGATTCAAATCACAAGCAATCAATGAGGGTACAAGATCTATAAATATTTGAATTCAACTCACAAGCAGTTGCGAGTGCGTATTGCTCTCTTTTTTTCTTCGTTCTGCTTTTATTCTTCTTCTTTTTTCCTGTAATTCCTTATTTTTTTGTTTCAGCGAGCAAAATAAAATTGAAGGAGGCAACATTACAATATGGGATCAACACACGAAGATTTTGAGGACGATGGTGATGCCTTTGACGATGCTGGAGATCTGCTTTCCTATCGCATTTCAAGGGGTAAATATTATTTGGCAATAATTTTCTTCTGGGAATAATATCACACTCTTCTTCATTTTATCTTCCTTTCCTCAAATATTACACTCTCCGGTCTTGGATTAAACCTCTTTTCTAGAAAGTTCCATTTCGTTTCATTTTTTGCAGCTATGGTGATTAGAATGGTTTACTTATATTCCTTAGGGTGATTAGAGACGCGATGACGATGATACAAATTTGAAGCTATATTCATTCTTCTTCCACTACAAAATGTATCTCTTTTAAATAAATTTTAGTGGAATGTTGTAACACCCTTTATCGAATGCTACATTGTACGTGACATTTTAAGGAAGAAGAGTAGGTTAATTTAAATTTGCTATTAAAGAATGGGATAATTTTTTTTATTTTTCGCAAGTCGTAAATATAAAAACTTTGATTCAAGTGAATGGACAATAAAATATTCCATTACCCTTTTTAGGGTTGTAAGTTCGAAAATCATTTACACAAGACCCAACCCGACTCATAAACAAAATCATTGAAATACACAGATCCAAAGTAAAGATATGGAGATACTGACTCCATAAACAAGAACATTAATTCCCAGACATACCTAGTTGGCCAAACTAAAATAGAAAATACAATCATCTCTCATACATCGTGAGAAGGATAAACCCAACTGACGAGATCTAGTGTAAACTCTATTTGAGTCCACTGCCGACGTCGTCACAAAAGTCTCTACTAGAGTCACTACAAAAGTAACTCTCAAACTAATCCATTTCCCTTTCTAAGGAAAACTATAACTTACGAACTAATGACTATTATGCCTATCTCAAGAAAAGAAAGGTTAGGCACAACTGAAACCCTAATTCCATCTCCTTGAACCCTCTGAAGTCTGGAAGAAGTCCAATAGTAGTTCCACCATAACGTTCGCACGCTCGAACCTCGATCTCTATGATGAATCAGTCAAGCGTCATCCTGACGTCTGAATCTTCTCAACGGAATACAGAAAGCACATAGCCAGCCGACATAGGCAAAATAAAATAAGGAGGTGAGATTCCATTTATCTTACACATAAGGCAGACATGCAGTGGTATGACTCACAGGTACATAATACAACAATACTATATTCCTTTTATCTCCCATTTTAATTCTGCAACTCAAAACTCCAAGAATATAATATACCAAACTCGACGGTAAGCTTATCAAGCATACCAGACACGGTTTGTCCATCGGAGGACAGGAATAGAGAGAAACTGATTGAAACCGTATAGTCTCATTCCTACACAGTCTCAAGGAATATCTGATTCTAACATCGGAGCTAAGAGGATATTTTGGAAAGGAACGGTTAGTACGGGTTTCATCTACGCCCACCTTCAGGCACCATGTGTGGCTATCATGGCACACAAGGCTCATATCATAATCATAATGTACGTACTATCATAATCACATGTGATCTCAAACTTTCTGTGGAAAAACGGGCTCTTTATGAAACCTCTACTACTGGGAAGCTTAGCTTCCTTGGCACAACGGCCTTTCTGAACATAGTATCAACTATGTAGTTGGGCAAAATTGTCGGAATACGTCAAATTGGTCTATCCATCGGATAACCTCATGATTCCACCAGAATCCACTTGCTGTCAATCGCTGACGGACGATATTCTCGGGTACAAATCATCAGCTCTTCACTAATCCACAGTTCTCAAACAGACTTGTCATGTTTGTGTAAAGATGTTTTAAAGCACTTGCTTACAAACCTTAACACATTATGAAATTGGATCCACAGTCCAATCATTTATTTCTTTACACTTTTCTAATGGAGTCTTTCTCTTGGCTTCGAAGAAATCAAATAACTCTTCGTCCATTAAATCTTATGGAGGTAGGGATAATGAATTATTCACACTTTACAACAAATGGTCTTGCTTCACCATAAGTCATAAATCATTAAGTTCATATTTTCACTAAGTCATTCATGACTTAGGTTTTGCTCTTTAATTTAAATAATAGTCTTTGAAGAGTAAATTCTCTTTTGTCTTAAAACCAAAATGTTTGGTTAAAACCAACCCATTTTGAAATCAGATTTCATCAAAGTACATAAGTACTAAATTCCTCAAAACAACTTCTTGAAAAACATTGAAACTCTTAAAATACCGTTTTAACGCTTTTTATTGTATTTCAACTTAAATTCCATATTTTCACAACTGTAATCATTCTTGTCAAATCCTTTACTTTCTTAAGTTACCATACTTATTTTAAAGTATTAAAAAAATACTTATTTCAAACTTTACATCATGGTTTCCACAAAAATCTTTAAAACGCTTGACGACGGTTTCACCGCTTTTTAATGAATTTAGGCACAAAAGCCATACTTTTGAAAATATGGTTCTTCACCTCAAATCTATTACTCGCCTAGGTTATAATACTCATTTTAAGATGTTGAAACACTGCTTTTAAAGTTTCCTTTCCGTGTATGCGAAATTCCTAAAAATTTGACCGAACATTGTTAAGTTTGTAAATCACGTAAATCATTTTTCAACGATTTTACACTCTAATAGTCCAAAACTCATTTTGGAGTTTTAGAACAATTTAATAGGTATGAAAAACAGTCTCTAACTGTACAATAACATTTATTTTCTAAAATTACATTTTAGTCCCTAAACTTTCATTGATTACAAAAAGGTCCTTATTCACTTAAAACCTTATAACTTTTTATTTATAACTTCAAATTACACCAAACCAGCTTCTATAGAAATATTTTTCAGTTACCCTCAATTTTCCAGAAATTACATTTCTGCCCCCAAATATTTTACAATAATTGCAAAAATGTCATTATTTACAAAAAAAAAAGCTTATAACTTTTTATGTATTAATCCAAATAACACCAAACCAATTTCTTTATTCTTATATTACCAAGGGCTACAATCCCAACATATAAGAATATAGTTTTCAAAACAGTCCTGGTAAATCACAGTATTTGCATAATGGTCCCTATATCTTCAAAAATTCATAACTTTTAACATACATATCCAAATCCATTCAAACAAATTTCTATACTCTTATATACTCATTAAATCCCTATAAAAATTATCCAAACAAATTAAAGCACCATGGAACCCACTCAAGCAGTCATGGCCGAATGGCTTAATAATAACATATTAGGTATTTTTCTTAACAATCAAGCAAACAACAATCATGGTTCCAACTTAAGGTCATTGGAACCAAAACAACCATATGACATGTCATACCACAACCAAACATCAAATCAAATCCTCCAAGGGGATCACACACATATAAATCAATAATACATAATCCTAACACTTAGGATTTGAAAAACAACATACAAATATTTTAAACCACATACATATCTACATTAAGGTAGGATGGTAGTAATCTCCCACCTTACCTCTTGTAGATCCCTTAAAACAAGCAAGAATGATGTTGTTCTCCTAGGGATGGCCACGGTTTTTCTTCCAAAATCCTAGAGATCAACACACAAAATTCACTCGGGTATTTTATCCTAGTTCACTTTCTTCCAACCAAGAGCTACGTCCAATCCCTTCGACTTGAAGGATTTTCTCCACTATTTTCAAATAGTTTCTACAACGAGTATTCTACACCTCTCATGGCTACAAGTATTGCTTTCTTGCCAAGCCTCTTCAGGCTCTAATTCAATCACGAGGATTTTCCTAAGATCTTTCTACCTCACTATATGTGAGGGTATGAAGGTTTAAGATCGACTGAATAATTTTACAAATATTCAACCTTAAGAATTACAGACTTTTGTTTTACAAAGGGAATATGAGCTTTGAATATCTTGCAAATGTTCATATGGCAAAATTTATTCTTCACTGCTTGAGTGATTAGGGTGAGGTATCCCTAAGGTTGAACACTGAGACTCTTCTGCAATAGTGTGGTATCTCGAGGTGAAGGAGTGCTCTGTGGTGTAAAGGTTTTTCAAGCTACCGGGCAAAGCTTGTGTGTTAGTGTGTGAAATCCCACAGGTGGAGTGGGGACTTGGATGTAGGTCACAGTGGAGGTGACTGAACCAGGATAAATCTGGTTGTGTGTTATCTCTAAACTCAAACTCCTTACTTTCTGTTTATGTTCAAGAACCTGCAAGTTTGATGTTTAAAGTTCAATATAATTTCTATTCTTGATCTGTATAAACTGAATTGAAACCCGAATCCGATTCTAATCAAGATTGTGTTATCTACGTTTAAAACCGAGATTGATCAAAACCATTCTTGATTACCTGAACCGAACTATTACTGAGTTATTGAACTTGAATCTATTCTCTAATAATTCTTAATCTTTCAAAATAATCTTTCTTATCCTCATCACCTTCTATTCAAGATTTTGTGAAAACCCTTCATCGATTTTGCAAAAGATCCTGAGGCAACAAATCAGCAACTCTGATTTGAAAAGCTTTGTGAAAAAGTTTTAAGAAGGAAATAATTTTTTGAAAACCCAATCCCCCCCCCCCCCGAGTCGTTGAAGCCAAAACAACAATTGGCATCAGAGCTAAACTCTTAAGTTTGGCTTAACATCTCTAAGAGTATGGCTTACGATGATAGTTTAAATGAAGGGGCTTCTCTTGCACGCCTCCGCCTTGAATGGATCTCGAGTATATTGGAAGGAAAGAATGGTAATCTTTCTTGAGGCAGCAGGTGTTGACATTTGGGATACAATAGAAAATGGACCATTTGTCCCCTCTACTGTAGATGCTAATGGTACTCCAAGAAATAAGTTTAAAACTGAATGGAATGAGGATGATAAGAAAAGAGTTCAATATAATGCACGTGCTAAGAATATTATAACATCTGATTTAAGCCGTGATAAGTTTTTCAGGGTTTCAAATTGCAAATCAGCAAAGGAGATGTGGGATACATTGCAAGTAACATATGAAGGAACCTTAGATGTCAAAAGACCAAGAATGAACACCCTCACACATGAGTATGAGCTGTTCAGAATGAAACGAGGAGAACCTATGACTGAAATGCAAAAGAGATTCACACACATTGTAAATCAATTGGCTGGTCTTGGAAAAGCTATATCAAATGAGGATCAAATTAACAAAGTAATGAGATGCTTGAGCAGAGAATGGCAACCTAAAGTCACTGCAATCTCAGAATCTAGAGACCTCTCATCAATGACCATTGCCACATTGTTTGGAAAACTGCAAGAACATGAATTGGAGTTGAACAGACTGAATGAGAGTGAAGAAACTGATAAAAGAAAGAAGGGATTGGCTCTGAAATCACAAGTCAAAGAAGTAGAAGACAATGATGATGATCAGAACAAGAGGCTGAATCTGAAGAAGAGATGGGAATCCTAGTTAGAAATTTCAAGAAGTTCCTAAAGAAGAAAGGCAACTTCAAAAGAAAGCCATCTACTTTTCAAAGGAGAAGTTTCAGTAAAGGTGACAACTCTTCCAACAACATCAAATGCTATGAATGTGGAAAGACTGGACACATGAAGCTTGGCTGTCCAAAGCTGCAAAAGAAGGACAAAACTGAAAAGTTTGACTCAAAGGACAAGAAGTGGAGAAAGCCAAGAAAGTCCTACATTGCTTGGGATGATAATGATCTAGAATCCACTGACGAATCTGAATCTGAGGAGGCAAACTTGTGCTTGATGGCCAGCAATCATAGTGATTCAGAAAGTGAGGTGTGTTGGAATGCCAAGAATGTGAAATGGTATCTTGACAAAGGGTTGTTCCAAGCACATGACTGGAGAAAAAAACAAGTTCATTTCCTTTACCCCTAAGTCGAGTGGTAGTGTTACCTATGGAGAGAACAATAAAGGGAGAATATTTGGCATTGGCAACATTGGAAGTGACTCAACAACAATCATTAAGGATGTACTATATGTTGAGGGACTGAAACACAACCTATTAAGTATCAGTCAACTATGTGACAAAGGCTTCAAGGTAAAATTCAATTCCAATAGTTGCTTAATAGAAAATCAGCATGATGAAAATTTGAAATTAATTGGACATGGGACAGATAACATCTATATGCTTGATTTAGATAATATCTCTTCAAATACTGCATGTTGTCTTATTTCAAAAGAAGAAGAGAATTGGCTTTGGCATAGAAGAATTGCACACATTCACATGAACCACTTGAATAAACTAATTCGTAAAGATCTTGTGGTTGGCTTGCCTAAACTGAAATTTGTGAAAGATGGACTATCTGATGCATGTCAAAAAGGAAAGCAAGTTAAGGTCTCTTTTAAACCAAAGAACATTGTTTCAACAACTAGACCCTTGAAACTTTTACACATAGATTTATTTGGTCCGTCTAGAACCAAAAGCTTTGGTGGTAACTCGTATGCATTGGTAATAGTAGATGATTACTCTAGATATACATGGACATATTTTCTATCTCATAAGAGTAATTCATTTGCTGCATTTAAGAAGATGGCAAAAATTGTGCAAAATGAAAAGGACATAAAATTTGGTTCTATAAGAAGTGATCACGGGGGAGAATTTCAAAATGAAGTGTTTGAAAACTTTTGTGATGAGCATGGCATTCAACATAATTTTTCTGCTCCTAGAACTCCACAACAAAATGGAGTAGTGGAAAGAAATAATAGATCATTAGAGGAGATAGCAAGAACTATGTTGAACGACTCTAGCTTGCCAAAACATTTTTGGGCAGATGCTGTCAATACAGCCTGCAACGTGCTAAATAGAGTCTTGATAAGACCAATCTTAAAGAAAACCCCTTATGAGCTTTACAAAGGAAGAAAACCAAATATAGCACATTTACATGTTTTCGGTTGCAAATGCTTTATTCTTAACAATGGAAAGAATAATCTTGGAAAATTTGATGCAAAGGCTGATAAAGGAATTTTCCTAGGTTACTCTCTATCTAGTAAAGCATTTAGAATATATAATAAGAGAACACGAACTATTGATGAATCTGTGCATGTGACATTTGATGAGTCTAACCCTAAATGGTTGGGAAAGGATTCTGTTACTGATGATCTCGCAAATTCAATTGAGAAAACTCTCCTAGAAGAGAAACAGGACAATTAAGAAGATGAAAGCTTAAAGAACGAAATTCATCGCGGCGAGAGCAAAAGGTAACAACAGCCTGACCTACCAAAGGAATGGAGGACTGTCAAAAATCATCCAATTGATAACATCATCGGTGAAATTACAAAGGGGGTAACTACTAGACAATCTCTTAGAAATGTTTGTAATCATATGGCATTTGTGTCGCAAGTAGAACCTAAGAACATAGATGATGCTATAATTGATGAACATTGGATGATGGCTATGCAAGATGAGTTAAACTAGTTTGAAAGAAACCAAGTTTGGAAACTAGTGCCTAAACCCAAGAACTGTCAAGTAATAGGTACAAAATGGGTTTTTAGGAATAAACTAGATGAAAATGGTATAATTGTGAGAAACAAGGCTAGATTGGTAGCCAAAGGGTATAACCAAGAAGAAGGCATAGATTATGATGAAACATATGCACCAGTAGCAAGATTCGAAGTGATAAGAATGCTAGTTGCTTATGCTTGCATAATGGGATTTAAATTGTATCAAATGGATGTTAAGAGTGCTTTCTTAAATGGATTTATGCAAGAGGAAGTGTATGTTGGTCAACCACCTGGTTTTGAGAATAATGAATTGCATAACCATGTTTATAAACTATCTAAAGCACTATATGGCTTAAAGCAAGCTCCTAGAGCTTGGTATGAAAGGTTAAGTAATTTTCTCATTGAAAAAGGATTTAAAAGAGGTAAAGTTGACACAACTTTGTTCACTAAGAAAAAGGCACACAACATTTTACTTGTACAAATATATGTGGATGATATAATTTTTGGTGCCACTAATGAGCATTTGTGCAATGAGTTTGCAAGTCTTATGCAGAGTGAGTTTGAAATGTCAATGATGGGTGAGCTGAACTTTTTCCTTGGACTGCAAATAAAGCAAACTGAAAATGGAATCTTTGTTAGCCAAACCAAGTACTGCAATGAGTTGATCAAGAAGTTTGGCATGGAAAATGCTAAGGAGATGGCTACTCCAATGAGTACCTCCTGTTATCTGGACAAGGATGAGCAAGGTAAACCTGTTGATGTTTCTAAATTCAGAGGTATGATAGGCTCGCTACTTTATCTTACTGCTAGTAGGCCAGATATCATGTTTAGTGTATGCATGTGTGCTAGGTATCAAGCAAATCCAAAAGAATCACACTTAACAAAGACTAAAAGCATAATTAAGTATCTGTTGGGAACAAAAGACATAGGATTATGGTATCCCAAGGGAGCTACATGTACTTTAATTAGCTATTCAGACTTTGATTTTGCTGGTTGTAAACTAGACAGAAAAAGTAGTAGTGGAACTTGTCATTTACTAGGAAACTCATTAGTATCATGGTTCGGTAAGAAACAATCTAGTGTGGCTTTATCCACTGTAGAGGCTGAATATGTAGCAGCTGGTAGTTGTTGTGCATAGGTTTTATGGATGAAACAACAATTAGTTGATTATGGTGTGCAACTAAACCAAGTTCCTATTAGATGTGACAATACGAGTGCAATTAATGTAACTAAGAGTCCCATAATGCACTCTAGAACCAAACACATAGAAATCAGACATCATTTCATTAGAGATCATATTCAGAGTAGAGAAATTGAGATTGAATATGTTCATACAACTAAACAACTTGCCGATATCTTTACCAAGCCCTTGAACAAGGAAAGCTTCTTTTTCATTAGAAGAGAATTGGGCATAATCGATCAATCCTATATCTAATCTCTAAAGAAACTGATTATATGACTGTATCTTTGTATAAATATGCTCGATTCTTGTATGATTTGATTTGGAATATCTATGAATGATAAGAAGAGAGTTTTGGAACATCTATGCGAGTTGGACGCATCTTTTTGATTTGCCCCTGCACCTATCCCTCTATCATGAACAGTTTTATATGCTATGTTTGAATGATTAAATGCTTACCTTCTCTATCGCTTTGAATGTTTCTTTTCTTTACCTTTTTGATGATGCCAAAAGGGGTAGAAAAAGTATGATATAGAGAAAGGGGATAATAACAAATTATACATAAAAAAAAGGTATGATATAGAGAAAACGAATTCTACATACATATGTTGAGGGGGAGCTTAAAAGCTTACATGATTAATGGGAAGTAAATCAAATTCTACTATGATAATATTTTTTGCTCGATATATACTTTCTGATTGCTTTGATACCATGATATAAATCTGCTAAAAACACTTAGCGTATGCTACACTTATACTCTGATCTTATAATTTGTTAAAAGGTTTGTCATAATCAAAAGGGGGAGATTGTTAGACTCAATGATTTTGAGATTTTGCTATATGACAAATACAACTTAATGTGTATGTAAATGTTTTAGTATCAAATAGCAAAGACAGGTATCAAGCAGTGATCAACAAGTTCAGTGAGCAATCAAAGGAAAATATTCAAGGAAGAACTTGGAGGAATCAAAGAGCAAGGACGAAGATCAAGGAATCATCAAGACAAGAGCTTAAAGGAGAAATTAGATTCAAGTCTTAGATGATTTGTAAGAGATGAAACCTCTTATTCACAAATATCTCAATTAAAAATATGCATGAAGAAAATCATTTTTTCATAACCTGCATTAAAAGGAATAAGTTTTCGTTAATGAAAATGATTTTTGGAAATAAGATTTCAGAAGCGCTCGTCCAACATTGGAATAATATAGCGCTCATCCAACACTTGGAATAATATAAGCGCTCGTCCAACACACGGAAATAATATAAGCGCTCGTCCAATAAAGTGATAAAAGTGGCATCCAAGAAAGTAATAAAAGCTGGAGTCAAAGAAAGTGATAAAAGTAAGGCGTCAAGAAATTGATAAAGTCGACGTCCACTAAAATGACAGAGCGCACGCGTCGACTAAAGTGACAGAAGCACACGTCTACTAAAATGACACAAGCGCACGTCTACTAAAGTGATACAAGCGCTCGTCTACTAAAGTGATACAAGCACTCGTCTACTAGTTGGAGTATGTCCAATTAATTTGTGTTTTAGTACTCTCGTCTACTAAATGGAGCTCGTCTACTATCCCATCTGAATGTAAAATCATAATGGCTAGATGGACTCTGTTATTTTATGGACGCGAATTCTACAAGAACAATCAGAATCTTATTTCAAGAACGAGAATCAAGAAAATAGATTATGTTAATCACATCAAAATCTGTTTTTATTGATCCCAACGACTATAACTTGTTTTCAATATAAAGAGGGATCAAATGAACACTTTTACAACATATACAAATATCATAACATATCACAGTTTTACGAAATCAATTTAAGAAATCAATTGTGAAAGTCATTCATCATCTTCCTTGAGCTTATTGTGAAAAGAGTGTTTCAATACTCATAAGCGCTTCAATTTGTTTATCTGACTATTGAGAGTTAGGAATCAACTTTTGTTTTACATTTTGATTGTAAAGAGAGAGGGAGTCTCTCTGAGTGATTAGGGTGAGGTATCCCTAAGGTTGAACATTGAGGCTCCTCATAAGAGTGTGGTATCTCGAGGTGAATGAGTGCTCTGTGGTGTAAAAGTTTTTCAAGCTACCTGGCAAAGCTTTTGTGTTAGTGTGTGAAATACCACAGGTGGAGTGGGGACTGGATGTAGGTCATAGTGGAGGTGACTGAACCAGGATAAATCTGGTTGTGTGGTGTCCCTAAACTCAAACTTCTTTACTTTCTGTTTATGTTCAAGAACCTGCAACTTTGATGTTTAAAGTTCAATATAATTTCTGTTCTTGATCTGTATTTTGTTATTACTGAGTTATTGAACCTGAATCTATTCTGAATTAATTCTGAATAAATCCTTCTTATCCTCATCACCTTCTATTCAAGATTTTATATTAAATCCTTCATTGATCTTGTAAAAGATCCTGAGGCCATAAATCCATAACTCTGAAAAGTAAGGTTTTACGAAAAGTTTTTAAGAGGGAAATATTTTATTGAAAACTCAATTCACCCCCCCCCCCCCCCCCTCTTGAGCCGTTGAAGCCAAAACAACAATAAGTGCTTCAATTTGTTTATCTGACTATTGAGAGTTAGGAATCAATTTTTGTTTTACATTTCGATTGTAAAGAGAGAGGGAGTCTCTCTGAGTGATTAGGGTGAGGTATCCCTAAGGTTGAACATTGAGGATCTTCACAAGAGTGTGGTATCTCTAGGTGAAGGAGTGCTCTGTGGTGTAAAGGTTTTTCAAGCTACCTGGCAAAGCTTGTGTGTTAGTGTGTGAAATCCCACAGGTGGAGTGGGGACTGGATGTAGGTCATAGTGGAGGTGACTGAACCAGGATAAATCTGGTTGTGTGTTATCTCTAAACTCAAACTCCTTACTTTACTTTATGTTCAAGAACCCGCAAGTTTGATGTTTAAAGTTCAATATAATTTCTATTCTTGATCTGTATAAACTGAATTGAAACCTAAATCTGATTGTAATCAAGATTGTGTTATCTACGTTTAAAGCGAGATTGATCAAAACCATTCTTGATTCACTGAAACTGAACTATTCTTGAGTTATTGAACTTGAATCTATTCTATATTAATTCGAATCTTTCTGAAATAATCTTTCTTATCCTCATCACCTTCTATTCAAGATTTTGTGAAAACCCTTCATCGATTTTGCAAAAGATCCTGAGGCCACAAATTCGTAACTCTGATTTGAAAAGCTTTGTGAAAAAGTTTTAACAGGGAAATAATTTTTTGAAAACTCAATTCACCCCCCCTCTTGAGTCGTTGAAGCCAAAACAACAGTCTTTGGACTTGCTAAGTCTTTGGAGAAACTCTGTCCAATGACGTGGCACTATGGACGTCTATTGAATTCTAGTTAGACACTAAGGATGTCTACTTGAGTTTTAAGGAGAGCACTCGTCTGCTGACGTGACTACTATGGACGTCTACTGAGATATAGTTAGTCGTCTACTTAATTATTAAAATATAAACAGTTTAAATAACCTTTGGACGGGTAATTCTTTGCAAGAGTCCAAGCATTGTATACCTTATATTATTTTGGATATTCCTGGATAAACTGAAATCATTTGTAGACCTCAACTAACACTTTGCCAAGTAAATTTAATCCTTTTGTTAACATCAAAACCTAGAGATTAAATAAACCGGAACCACTTTGGTTCCAACAATCTTCCCTTTTGATAATGACAAAAACTTATTAAATTTAAGTAGCAAAGTCTAAGAGAGCTTGCATAGCTCCCCTAAGACATAGCATTGAAGCAAATAAAGCATAGTCGGATAAAGTATAAGTTATCACTCGGAGAATAAACATATCATAGCAATAATCAAAAGCGATTTATGAATCAGAGTAAGACATGCATATTCAAACAAATAAGATCTTTTTCAAAACTTACTTTATATTCAAAACTGACTTTATATAAAAACAATTAATTTAATCTCTTTCCATTTCTCCCCCTTTTTTGTCATCAGACAAAAAGGTAAAGAGAATGGACCATCACTGTTAGAATAAAAAAAACTAAAGATAAAAGTTTAAGAAGGAGGAGGTGAAGGAGGGGGTTGATGTTGCAGTTTTTGGGTTTGAGCTTGCTTGAATTCCTGTAGCAGATCCATCATCTTGTTTACAACAACAACTGTTGGAGCCATCTCGGTCCCGAATTCGAGTGACCTTTTACTCCAAGCGAGCAGTCTTTTCCTCCATAATCTTTCCAACCTTCTCCTCAACTATCTTGTTAATCATTTCTTCCAAATTTGGGGGCATATAAAGTTGTCTTGAACTTTCTACAGTATCAGAGTAAGTGTCTTGGGGTTGAACCACAGCTAAGGCTAGAGGTTGAGACATTTGTTTCTATGACCCAACAGATTGCTCAACAACAATAGTTGGAGTTGGAGCAGGTGCTTCTCTCTCAGATTCTTCAACCACTGTGTCGTAAGCAACTTGCTTAGCAAGAGAAGAAGGTGTTGGTGCAGGGGGTGGAGAGGATTTCTATTGTTTTGGCTTCATGACTCCAGAGGGGGGGGGGGTGAATTGAGTTTTCTTTAAAATCTTTCCCTCTTAAAAATTTACTTTTCAAATCAGAGTTGCCTCAGGATCTTTTACAAAAACAATGATGGGATTTTTATGAAATCTTGAATTGGAAGATGATGAAGATAAGAAAGATTAATTCAGAATAGGTTCGGGTTCAAAACTCAGTAATACAAAATACAGAAACTGATTAAGCCTTTAAAGATTAATAACAAGTTATGCAAGTTTCAGATGCAAGTATTAACAATCAAGAACAAACTTGCGGGTTTTCAGTTTTAGTCTCAGTGATCAAGAATGGTTTTGATCAACTTAGTTTTGAACACAGATGACACAGACTTGATTACCATCAGACTCAGGTTTCAATACAGTTTATACAGATCAAGAACAGAGATTATATTGAACTTTAAACATCAAAATCATAGTTATGTGCGCACGACAAAACTTAAAGAGTCTAAGTTTAGAGATACCACACAACCAGATTTATCCTAGTTCAGTCACCACCACTGTGACCTACATCCAGTCCCCACTCCACCTGTGGGTTTTCACACACTAACACAACAAGATTTAGTCAGGTAGCTTGAAAAAGCTATACACCACAGAGCACTCCTTCACCTCGAGATACCACACTCTTGCGAAGAGCCTCAATGTTCTTCCTTAGGGATATCTCACCCTAATCACTCAGAGAGACTCCCTCTCTCTTTACAATCAAATAAAACAAAAAATTGATTCCTAACTCTCAATAGTTAGATAAACAAACTGAAGCACTTTTGAAAATGAAACACTCTTTTCACTATAAACTCAAGAAAATGATAAATGATATGTGTATATTGTATCTCGTGATCGATATTGTTGATATTGTAAAAATTGTTCCTTTGATCCTCTTTTATATAGAAAACAAGTTATAGTCGTTGGGATCAATCAAAAACATATTTGGATCCGATAATGAAATTTGTTTTCTTGATTACGGTTCTTGAAATAAGATTCTATATTGGCGTCGTCTTCAATCCTCAAGGCTCGTAGTTAATAGTAAACGAGCTCCATATGCCACGTCATTGGATGGATACACCTTTAAGCTTGTTGAACGTAACATAGTAGACGAGCTCCATATGTTACTTTAGTGGACGAGCGCTTGTATCACTTTAGTGGACGAGCACTTCTGTCACTTTAGTGGACGAGCGTTTGTATCACTTTAGTGGACGGGCGATTGTATCACTTTAGTGGACGGGCACTTCTGTCACTTATGTTGGACGAGCGCTTGTATCACTTGTGTTGGATGATCGCTTCTAACACTTGTGTTAGACGAGCGCTTCTAACACTTGTGTTGGTCGAGCACTTCTATCACTTGTGTTGGACGAGCGCTTTTATTACTTTAGTAGACGGCCGCTTCTTATTTCCAAAAAACATTTTCATTAACAAAAACTTATTCCTTTTAATGCAGGTTATGAAAATTGATTTTCTTCATGCATCTTTTTAGTTGAGCTTTTTGTGACTAAGAGATTTCTTTCTCTTACAAATCATCTAAGACTTAAATCTAAAATTCTCCGTTAAGCTTGTGTCTTGATGATTCCTTGATCTTTGTCTTTGCTCTTTTGATGCAGCTCCTTGATTCCTTCAAGTTCTTCTTTGAATATTTTCCTTGAATTTGCTTAATGAACTTGTTTATCACTGCTTGATACCTGTCTTTGCAATTTGACACTAAAACACTTGCACACACATTAAATTGTATTTGTCATATATCAAAATCTCTAAGTTATTGATTCTTACAATTTCTTCTTTCTTGGAGGCAGATCCCTAACCCAGTGAATAGGATTAGAAATTTCTACATCACGGATTGTAATTGGCATACCCCAAAGATCCTTGAAGATCAGATATATGACACGAGAGAGTCCACACTTGCCTCTGAATTTTGGAGTTTTCTTCTTCTCTTCAGCAGTCAAACCAGAAGTGGAGGCTTCTCTGGTGCAGTGAATTAAGTGGGATTGCCAGAACGCTCCTGCATAATTAGCCTCAGTGACCATCTTAATTGGTAAGGACTGAATGTAATCCATCTGAGAGTGGTCAAAGGGTTCATAACTGAGATCTAGCATAATGTCTTGAACTACTGGCTTCTTTCCTTTGTGCCTTGGATGCTTCTGGTCCTTGTCCTTGTTCAGATCTCTCATTGACAACCTAGGACAAATCTTGGTAGGCTTGACTCGAACATTTGTGGAAGAAGAGTGTTTTAACCAGGTTGGAGGGACAAACCATGCAGCTCTGTCTACTCTGAAGTGGCTGAATTCCCATTTCAGAATCTCATACATGAGAGTGTCCACAAACTGATCAACAACATCTCCATATACCCTTGGATGTTTGAAAGTCATCCATTTGGTGGTCTTGTCCATCACAAAAGGAATTTTCCTGAAGGATCTGGCTCTTTTCTCGAGAATACTCCCAGGATCCTTCTTGCTAGGATCAATGTGCCAGTAAAATATTATAACTCTCTCGACTCCATCAATGAATGGTTTAAGGGGTGGAAGTTTCACTAGATTGGGGTAGATTTTTTTGGCAGGGAATCTCTGTTGGGGAAGGTGGGTGATGAGAGGTCCATGTTCATTAACCATTTGGGAAGGTAATGGGTCAGTTGGAGTATGGGGTTCAGGGTTGACCCAGTATGGATAGATGTTGAGGGGTTCATACTCATACTCAGCCAAAGGATACCACTTTGTTAGAATATGTTACGGTTCTTGTGGAATAGTATTTTCCATTCTCTACGTTACTTTGGCCCATTTTCATATTTTCCATTATAGAGAGTGGAAGAGGAATTATGGGTGGAAACAAGGTTTTTAAAGGTTTAGGAAAGAGGGCTCCAATGGTAATGCTATTGTATATTTGTGTTAGTGGTGAGTGTGGTGATTGTGGCGGGGTAGGGACATAAACATCATCCACATCATGTGGAGCAGAGATATTATCAGGCTGAGTTTCAAAATTGGACACTAATTCATCTACTTGCTAACCTAACGGGGTCATCGGCGAGATTATTACCTCGAAGCGATAGATGTTTTAGCCCTCTTTCTTTGGTTGCCTCTTTTCTTGGCAATAGGACCAACGGCGAAAGCGGCAGCAGTTTGTTTTTCTAAAATGGCAGCAATAGGCATTTCATCATCATATTCTTCTTTAGACATGATTACTTGCCTTGTCCTTTTGGGTGCAGGTGGAAGAGTAGCACCAGAAGATACAAAGAGGACAGATCCTCTAGTAGTCCTCTTAGGGATAGGTTGCCTCACAGCCACAGTCTTCTTCTTGGTTCTTTTCTTTAGACCAAGGATTGCAGCATCGTTGGCCTCAAGTGATTCTTCTTTAATCTTCATTTTTTCCTCAAGCTTGGCCAACTCCACTTGCTTGTATGTGCTAAGTTGCATGCCACCCAAATTTTTCCTTCCAAAATTCGAGGACCAGATGCATCCCTCAGTCAGTAGGGCACTCTGTTCTTGTTCAGACTTTTTAGCCAAGGCTTCATAAACTCCTTGATGTCTGAAGGTTTTGGATAGGAGATGTGTGAAGGTGATAGAAGACATGGTTTCCCTATTTTCCACAGCATCCTTGAACCTTGAGAAAAGGATGTCGGGCAGGTTGATTTTGGTCTCTAGGAACATATTGCACAAACAGAACTTGTGCAAGGCAGAGAGGTTGTCCTTAGAACCAATTTTGTGAAGCACTGTCTTGTTCAAGATTTGATGAAGAATCCTGATTTCATCCTTCATCTTTGATGACTTCCAAGAGCGAGTCTCATCGTATCGGACTTCATTAAAGTCACAACAATTGTTTGAGAACCACCTAGGTCCATCTCCCGGTTCTCATTAAAGATTAAGCCTTCTTGCGCAAAGCGATTGGTTCGAGAGATGGTTTTCTCGGACACCACCACCTTCTTTCCTAAAACAAATGAAGTAATCTCGGTGTCTCTAATAACAGGTTTCCTCCGAAGGTTTTTATCGGATTTGGGTAAATAGGAACATTCTCCAAGAAAAGACCGTCCCAACCAGCAGTATTTACGTACTTACTCACATCAAGATTGTATTCCTCCAATACTTCGAACTTGAAGTGATACTCAGTGACGATACTCATGGAGTCGGTTGCATAGACAGGAGCAGGAGGAGTGGTTGAGGTCATTGTTGAGAATTTGAGATTAGAATATGAGAGAAAGAAAACAGACAACTCGAGAGAGATGAAGTTCAGAGAAGTTGAGATGTGAAAAAGTTTTTTTTCGGAGGGAAGGAGGTACAAGATAAAAGAGTTCTTGAATGCCAAGAGTTTTTCTTTGGAAAATAAATTAAAAAGAAAAAGAATAACTAATAGGACATGCACATAATGTAAGACGGCTTTGCTATTTTGAAACTCTAAAAAGGTCATGATGGGATTGATGAGAGATTCTGACTCAGTACAGAAAATAAATTAAATTAAATTTTTCAAGAGTCAAACAAATAAGTTAAAAAAATGGACGGGTCCAAATAAAAGCATATGTAGACGTGTAGTGTGACATGCAATGGGCGCGGTTCACTATAGTAGTGGGCCAGCGTTTTTTTTTTCACTATGCTTTGGGCGGCAAAAGCAATGGACGTGCATAACAAGCAATTGGGCGCATTTTCATCAAAACAATCATACATAAGGCTGGACGCCTAAATTAATCCACATATAACATGTTCAAAAACTTCCTTATAAAAAGAAATATGTCCTCAGCAAGAGGTTTAGTAAAGATATCTGCCCATTGATGGTCAGTATCTACAAATTGAATATCAATTACACCTTTCTGCACATAATCTCTAATAAAGTGATGTTTGATTTCTATATGCTTAGCTCTAGAATGCAATATTGGATTCTTAGATAAATTGATGGTAGCAGTATTATCACACATAAGTGGAATGCTACTTACAAATACAATGTAGTCCTCCAATTGGTGTTTGATCCATAGAAGTTGAGAACAACAACTTGCAGCTAATATATACTCTGCTTCAGTAATAGATAGTGCAATGGTACTTTGTCTTTTGCTTGACCATGAGACAAGATTGGCTCCAATGAAGTGACATCCTCCACTGGTACTTTTTCTTTCAATTCTATCTCCAGCATAGTCAGCATCACAAAAACTGACTAATCTGTAATCATCTTTTTCTTAAAAGCACAAACCTAGATTAGTAGTACCTTTTAAATACCTAAATATTCTCTTAACTGCTGAGAGATGAGACTCTCTAGGATCATATTGAAAACGAGCACATAAGTAAACATCGAACATTATATCGGGCCTAGACGCGATCGAATATTAAAGATATCCTATCATACCTCTATATACCTTTTGGTCTACCTTTTTCTCTTTATCATCTTTGTTCAGTATTGAAGTGGGGTGCATAGGAGTATTCATTGGTTTGCAATCATCCATCTTAAACCTCTTTAGAAGTTCCTTTGTATACTTAGTCTAATGGATGTACACCTCGTCCGTAGACTGTTTAACTTGAAGTCCAAGGAAGAATTTGAGTTCTCCCATCATGCTCATTTCAAATTCTTTCTGCATTAACTTAGAAAATTCCTTGCATAGAGATTCATTAGTAGCACCGAAAATGATATCATCAACATAAATCTGTACTATAACGAAATTAACTTATCGTACCAAGCTCTAGGAGCTTGTTTAAGTCCATACAGAGCTTTCTTAAGCTTATAAACATGTTCAGGGTGATTTGTACTTTCAAAGGCAGGAGGTTGCATGACATATACTTCTTCATTAATAAAGCCATTTAAAAAGGCACTTTTAACATCCATTTGAAAAAGCATAATGCTATGATGTGCAGCAAACGATATTAAAATTCTTATAGCTTCTAGCCTAGCAACTGGTGCAAAAGTTTCAGTATAGTCTATACCTTCTTCTTGAGAGTAGCCTTGAGCAACAGGCCTTGCCTTATTTATCACAACCTTGCCATCTTCATCAAGCTTGTTTCTGTAGACCCACTTTGTTCTAATGACTGACTTGTCTTTAGGCAGGGGTACAAGAGTCCAGACTTCACTTCTCTCAAACTGATTAATCTCTTCTTGCATAGCTAGAATCCATCCTTCATCCAGTAGAGCTTCGTCCACTATCTTCGATTCACATTCAGAGACTAGAGCAGAATGACTTTGTTCTCTGAAGGTTGACCTAGTTCTTAGCTTGTCATTGGGGTCACCAATGATTTGATCTTGAGGATGGTAGTTTTTGAAATACCAAGATTTCTGAGCATTTTCTGTTGAGAGGTAGAGCGTTTCGGTTGATGTTGAGAAGTGTCGTCTACTTGAATAATAGTCTTGATTTCTGGTTTCTCTCCTGAGATATTTAGATCAAAATCTGGAAAAGCTTCATCTAGCTCGATAGTTTCTTATCGATTTGTTTGTCATCAAATTTTACATGAATACATTCTTCTACAACTAAATTTCTAGAATTATAAACTCTAAAACCTTTTGATGATTCAGAAAATCCTAGTAGAATTCCATTATCTACCTTAGCATCAAATTTACCAAGTTGATCTTTAGTATTAAGAATATAACATTTACAACCAAAAGGGTGAAAGTATGAAATGTTGGGTTTTCTACCTTTCCACAATTCATAAGAGTCTTATTCGAATAGGTCTAATGTATATTCTGTTCTGAATGTAGCAGGCAGTGTTCACAGCTTCAGCCCAGAAGTGCTTAGGGACAAAATTCTCATTGAGCATAACCCTAGCCATCTCTTGAAGAGATCTGTTCTTTCTCTCTACCACACCATTTTGCTGTGGTGTTCTAGGTATTGAGAAATTGTGTTGAATACCACCTTCTTCACAAAACTCATGGAATAGCTCATTGACAAATTCTCTCCCATGATCACTTCTAATTGAAGTTATACACATGCCTTTTTCATTCTGTACACATTTGCGAGAATCAGAAAAAGACCTTGAATGACTCATCCTTATGAGCAAGGAACATAACCCATGTCCATTTAGTGTAGTCGTCTACTATGACAAGACCATATATCTTACCACTGACAGAGGCAGTCCTTGTTGGACCAAAGAGATCAAGGTATAGCAATTCTAGTGGTCTGTTGGTACTAACAACATTCTTAGATTCAAATGAACCTTTGACTTGTTTTTCCTTCTGACATGCATCACAGAGAGCATCAGATTTGAAACTAAGGTTTGGTAGACCTCTTACAAGGTTATGCTTTTTCAGCTTTGAGATTAATCTCAAACTTGCATGACCCAACCTTTTGTGCCAAATCCATCGCTCATCCTCAATGGACACTAGACATGAGACACTCTGATTTGAGAGGTCTTCCAAGTCAATCTTATACAGATTGTTTTGCCTCTGGGCAGTGAATAGGAGTGATCCATCAGCTTTCTTGATAGTACACATATTCTTATCAAATGAAACAGTAAACCCACTATCACATAATTGACTAATGCTAAGCAGAATGTGTTTAAGACCATTTACTAACAGAACATTATCAATGGAGGGAAAATGATGTTTACCAATTTTGCATACACCAATGATCTTTCCTTTTTGGTTTCCTCCAAAAGTGACCCAGCCACCATCTTTGGGTCTAAGGTCTTGGAACATACACCTTTCTCCTGTCATGTGTCGTGAGCACCCACTGTCCAAGTACCAGGACTTCTGTTTCTTTCCTGTTGTTAAGCAGATCTGCAATGGGGATTATCTTATCTTTAGGTACCCAAATTGACTTGGGTCCTTTCTTGTTAGTGATCATAGGTCGTGAATGCTTTGCATGCTTGTTATGTATGCATCTAGATGACACATGCCACTTTTTCCACATACTTTGCAGTAAGTATTGGAAAGGCTTGATTTAGACTTAGTGTGTTGTGGACGGACTTTAGAAGCCTTATATTGTGTACGAACCTTTGGTTTATTCAGAGATGCATCTTGCTTCTCTTTATCATAACCAATGCCATATTTGTCACGTGGTGATCTAGAGTACCTTAAAATAAGGTTTAATTTATCTGAGCTACCAGCCAGTTTTGATAGAGAGTCTGTCAAGTATGTCACATCTTGTTTCAGTTGTTCAACTTCACAAGAGCTATTAGACTTACACTTCGTCCTGCCAGCCAGACTAACATTGTTTGATTTTAATGTTCATTTTCATCCTTAAGGTTTTGATTCATTGTACAGACCTTATCATAGTCTCTAGAGAATTTAATAAACTTCTTTTTGAGACTCTTATACTCTTTAGACAGTATGGATGATTCATGCAGTAATTCATCAAAAACAGTTTGAAGAGTAGATGGATCAGAGTCCATTACCTCATCATCAGTAAATTAACTTTCTGATGCAATGTCAGCCATGAAGCAAATGTTTGCTTCTTCTCTTGCTTCATCTGAAGAAGACGGGTCAAGATCCTCCCATGTAGCCATCAAGCCTTTCTTCTTTTTGAAGAATTTATTTTTCTCCTTCAGCTCTGGGCAGTCAGCTATGAAGTGTCCTGGTTTCTTACATTCAAAGCACAGGGGTGGGCCTTTCTCCTTGGAATCTGACTTCTCCTTGGAGAATTTTTTGTTGAACTGCTTCCTTATGAATCTACCTTTATTTCTCCACATGTTTTGGATTTTTCTGGAGATGAAAGATAGTTCATCCTCATCTGAGTCACCTTCACTATTTGATGAATCAGCTTCATCTGAGGACCCAGCAGCTTTAAGCACCTTTGAGGAACTAGCTTTCTTGGCTTTTAGGGCAATGGATTTTCCTTTTCTGGAGTTTTCCTCTTCATTAAGTTCAAGTTCATGAACTTTTAATGAACCCAGAAGCTCTTCCAGAGAAAGCGTATTCAGATTCTTTGCTTCCTGGATAGCAGTTACCTTAGGTCTCCACTGCTTTGAGAGACTTCTCAAAAAATTTCTCCCATGATCTCTATTCTCATAGACCTTTCCAAGAGACCTGAGACTGTTGGTGATTGTTTGGAATCTTCCAAACATCTGGTCTATAGTTTCTTGATCAGCCATCTTGAATAGCTCATACTGGTGAACCAGCATGTTTATCTTTGATTCCTTCACTTGTGAGGAACCTTCATGAGCTAGTGCAAGAGTATCCCAGATTTCTTTAGCTGTGTTGCAACTATGAACCTTGTCATGCTCAGATCTGGTGATAGCACACGTGAGATAGTGATTAGCTTTCAAGTTTAGTTAGTGTTGGCTTTTCCGCTCTTGAGTCCATTCAGCTCTAGGCACTGCAGCTCCAGCATCACTCCTTGGCTCAGTGTAGCCATTTTCTATCAGTTCCCAGATGTCAGCATTATGTGCATCTAAGAATGCCATCAACCTCTTTTTCCAATAATCATAATCAGTTCCATCAAAGAGAGGAGGTATGTTGATAGCTTGTCCTTCTGCATCAATGATAGTAGGATCGTACTGCCTTAGCACTTGTTAGATGTTCAACCCTGTCAAGGCCGAGCTCTGATACCAACTGAAGTTGGCACAGGCAAACACAAGAAGAGGGGGTTGAATTGTGTTTGTTAATTATCTTCATAAAAACCCTTTTTTGAGAAACCTTTTCACAAGCAGAAGATAAAAAGTTTAAGTACAAAAGAAATCCTTTTTAAAAGATTAACAAAACCAAAATCAAATCCCACAGTTAGTATAAATAAATAAAACTATACAAGATAAGGGATAGAAAATTCACTTAGGTATTTTATCCTGGTTCACTCTCTTCCAACCAAGAGCTACGTCCAGTCCCTTCGACTTGAAGGATTTTCTCCACTATTTTCAAATAGTTTCTGCAACAAGTATTCTACACCTTTCCAGGCTACAAGTATTGCTTTCTTGCCAAGCCTCTTCAGGCTCTAATTAATCACAAGGATTTTTCTAAGATCTTTCTAACTCACTATATGTGAGGGAATGAAGGTTTAAGATCTACTAAATATTTTTACAAATATTCAACCTTAAGAATCAGACTTTTTGCTTTACAAAGGAAATATGAGCTTTGAATATCTTGCAAATGTTCGGATGGCAAAAGTTATTCTTCAGTGCTTGAGACCTTCTATATATAGTGGTCTTCAACTTCTCTTGCAGATTTTCAATGGTTATTTTTAATCATCCCGTTTAGAGATAGCATTAAATGCATGATATCCGTTGAGATTGATAGCTTGATTTTGGCCGTGTTGAAAAGCATCCTTGGTTACTAGAAAAGCACAAAATGGAGGCTCACTGTCCTAAGCAATTGTACCTTAAAAACTTTCTTTCCTCCTTTGTTTATAACCTAGCTTTTGTCCAGCAATAAAGTTGTCATCGTACAGATCTTCTACATCTTTACTACACATAGTAAAGATATAGAAGATGTAGAACCGTCTACAGGCACTCAGTTTTAGAACGCGTCTACACATGGTTTTATTCTGCTTGTCCACTGATGTGGCAGAAGCGCTCGTCCACACAAGTCTTTGGACTTGCTAAGTCTTTTGGAGAAACTCAGTCTAATGATGTGGCACTATGGACCCTACTGAATTTTAGTTAGGCACTAAGGATGTCTACTTGAGTTTTAAGGAGAGCACTCGTCTGCTGACGTGACTACTATGGACGTCTACTGAGATATAGTTAGCCGTCTACTTAACGATTAAAATATAAATAGTTTAAATAACCTTTGGACGGTTAATTCTTTGCAAAAGTCCAAGCATTGTATACCTTATATTATTTTGGATATTCCTGCATAAACTGAAATCACTTGTTAGATCTCAAGTAACACTTTGCCAAGCAAATTTAATCCTTTTGTTTACATCAAAACATAGAGATTAAATAAACCAGAACCACTTTGGTTCCAACATATATAACTAAGCTTAGACATAACCAAAGATAGGAATCAAGGCTTAGATCACTTATCTTAAGCCAAAAGGATGATGATCAAGAGATTGATGTTCTTGACAAATAAATACCCATTTTTGTATAAGGCTCAAAATGGATTTTTGGATGAGATAACTAAGGCTTAGAATGATGAGAGGATCATGGATCTATGGTTGATTCATGAAACAAACTTTTGGATGATTGTTTGGAGGTGGAGGCCGAATTCTTGAAGAAAGAAAGGAAAGAATGGATTTTACTTCATGAACAAGGATGATGAATATGATCTTAGTTTTTCAATAGAGTAATTGGAAGGTGGAGGCATGGTGGTGGCCGAATCATGGAGGAAGAAAAGGAAAGGAAGAACTTTGTGATTTTAGAGAAATGAACTTAAGATGATGAAATGAAATGAAAGCATTTTGTGTCATGTAATATGATATGTTGAAATCAAATGAAGATGAGTGTGAGAGAGGGTGGCCGAGTTTCATGAAAGGAAAGAATGAAGAACATTTTGTGTTCTAGAAAAATGAAGCAAAGTGATGAAGTTTGGTTCTTGAAACTTAATAACCTAGTAAGTTGTCAACTTAGTGTTGTAGGTGAAATGAAATGAAACTTAATGTGTGTGGAGGTGGCTTCCGTGGATCAATGAAGAGAGGAGGAGAAGAATTCAATTTGACATTGTCTTCTTAACTTTAAGTGAGAACCATGGTGAAAATAAACTAAACCTTGGTTATGTTAAATGGTGATTCACCTTGGTTAACATAAATACCATTAATGGCTATGATGAATCATTAGGATGAGTCATGAAAAATATGTGGTGGAGGTGAATGGGAGGATGTGGCTGATTTGTAACCATACAAAGGAAGGAGAAGCCAAATTGAATTTGTCTTGTAAACCGTGGTTGAAGTTAACTATGCATAGGTTAGGTTAGAAGCAAAATATCTAGATATTTTTGGCTTAGCATTTATGAGCATTGATGAGGGAGGTGAGTCACTACTATGACTCACCATGGTGGCTCATCCCCTATGAGTCATCATGGATAACTCGCCGTTCTATCTCCGGTGTATCGGGCGCATCCATGTCCGATTACGTTATTTACCCGATTAGGGTTTTTGAGATGACAATGATGAAATAAAAGCAAAATGAAATGAGTTTGGTTTAGTGGAGGGGCTGCACGAAATTGAGTAATTTTAGAGGGTATTTTGGTCAGAATTCACTTAGAGACACTTTTGGAGTTTCACTTAAAGACTAGGGGCATTTTGGTCTTTTTATTAGAATAAATATCATGATATTTTGGTGTAATCATTATGCTATGAAAATTTGTGTGGTGAAGGTTCTCCTAGGGTGATGTGGCCGTGAGTTGCTAGGGAGAATAAGGTAAAATGTTGTCATGGCACACTTGAAATTACAATGCAAGCTTAAGGGTATTTTGTACTTTTCACATTTAAGTCACCATTACATGCATTTAATGCATGGTGACTAACCCCTATGACTCACCCCCTTGAGTCATCACAAATGACTCATTGTTCTCATCCGTCCGGCATCGGGTTTTGTCTCTGTACCTCCGTTCTCGATTCCGTCGATCCCCGATCGTCGAGTATTTGCCTGACTAACGTATAATAACTTATTTATTTTGAAAATTTTCAAAATAACTACTATGGTTGGAAATAAAATAAAATTCTAAACTGTTTCGTTCTCGGGTCAAAATTAGGTTTTCTGATTAGTAAAATCTTACTGTCAGTTAAAACGCAGACCGGGTTTCGTCTGAATTTTAAACCTAAATTTATACTGTAACCTTATACCATAAGGTAGAGTAAAATTATGATTTTATTTTATTAAAAATCATTTTCTAGATCTAATATAAAAATTACAAACAATTAAAATTCTACAGATAATTGAAAAAACAGTAAAAACAGCAAAAACAGGATGTTACAAATGTTTTCTTTACATGAATGCCTAATATTTAGAGTTTTTTTAAATGATGGAATTGTTTGTTTTGATTAGAAATTACGTAGTTTTAATAAATCAAAGTTCTATCATGTGATTGAAGCCAATTATAACTACAATGATGTAAATTAAATTATAATTACAAATATGAAAGTTTTACAATCAATTTCATCAATTAAGTAAATTATTACTATTCCAAACTTAATTTTCCAAAATTTTGAATAGAGATTGGAACCAATGGCTATGAATTGAATAACGTCTATATGAATTAAAATATTTCAAATCCTTCATTTAAACAACTTCGCATAAGATGTTTTTTTAAAAAAATAAAATTTATTTTCTAAAAATTTATATAATCATTTTTAATAGTTTTTTCATTGCAAATACTGTAAAAATAAAAAAAAAATTGTCAAGATTAAAAAAATGTTAATAATAAATTTAATAATCAGTCTTATGGATTTATTATTTTAATTTTGAATTTAATAATCTTATAGCAACATGACATTTTTTTACAATATATTCGATATTGTCATTAAATAGCCAATTTTAATGCCGTTATATTGTCCACGCATCATATTGACTATAGATATTAAATGCTAATTGAAGATAAAATAAATTGGTGATTTTAAATCTTCAATTTGTACTGTATCCTTATCTTCAGATATATTTAATCAATCAGTTTGAATTAAACTCTAAATATTCATATTGCTAATCTTTTGAATTCAGCCTACCTATTATAAATATGTTTCAATTAATAAAATATAATGTAATTTCACTTCAAAATGAAAATGAAAATTATTTTGTTTTAAGATGTGTGATGTAGTTAAATTAAATCTAAAAAATAACATAATTTTTCAAATTTATTACAAAATTACAAAATAATTTATATTTAAAATAAATAGAATTTAGTGTCAGTAGACTATCGATGTTTTAAAATAGGCAATTTTAATATTGTCATTAATATATTGTCCATGTTTTAGAATGACAATACAGATTAAATGCTAATTGAATAGAAAAACAAATTGGTGATTTTAAATCTTCATTTTGTACTGTCCTTATGTTATAGTATTTTAAATCAATCATTCATAAAAAAAAAGTATTTTAAATCAATCTGGTTGAATTAAAACTCTAAATAATAACATTCATACTGCTAATCTTTTGAATTCAGCCTATTACTACTACTATTATTACAGTTCGATTTTTCTAACCTGTGCAATGTTGCACGGGATAAGACTCATTAATCACTCACAATCAAGCCATTGTTAATTAATTATGTCAAGCTCATTAATTATGTTTTTTTTAAATAATTATCTCTTCTATTTATTTGTTTTGATTCACCTTCCAATATCAATATCTCTTCCCACAAAAAATTAATTACCAAATATCTCTTCCCATCAAAAATTAATAACCATTTTTGGATTTTGATTGAAAATCATTTTATTTATTTTACAACTATAGTTTTTGTTGTTGATAAACCTACACTTTTCTACCAGCTATTATAACTACACTAATTATCTAGATATATTTACAAATTTAAATCATGTTGAGTTGGTTTCCCCCTAATATTTAGAAAGTTATAAAATAAAATAAAATGATTCTCAATCAAAAGCCAAAAAATATCAAATTTAAAAAACAATAGAAAAGAAGCATAATTGTCGACCAAAATTTTAATCTAAAACTTAAAAAAAAAACAGGATTGTCAGCCAACAATATTGAATTTAGTAAAAAAATGAATAACTAATTTTCTATAGGATTATAAAAAAACAAAAACAAATATAGTTATAAAATAAATAAAAATGATTTTCAATCAAAATTCAAAAATTCACAATTGACTCATTTAATATAAATAAAAAAAGATGATTATAATATTCTCATATTTTTTTTTTTTTGTGAAAACATGTTCTCATATTTAAATAATGGTACTTGATCTTATCTCCACCATGGTTACATGCTTTCTAAAAACAATGACCAAGTTGTTTTTCCATTTTTATAGTGTTAAATATTTTGCCTTAATTTCAGAATCAATATCTAAAATAAATGCATTATTAATATTAGTATTAACATCACTCTAACTATGAATGTACAGGAGCTAATGTGCTCCTTTGAATAGCTAGAATCTGAATCTCACCATTAAAAGGAAATGCAGTAAGTTAGCCTGTTAAATGAATATTCCCTAGCTTATTTTCGTGAATATGCTATATCAATGAACCAAAATCTATATTCAAGAATTAAAAGTCTTGCTTAAAAACATTGATTAATTATATTATCTTAAATAAATCGTCAATCAACGATAGTAATGACTAATTGTACAAAATTTCAAACTTATTAATAAGTTACTCATTTATAGGTGCAACAAATGATAATACAATCAACGATATCAATGATAATTGGACAATTAGACTTAATTCAAAAATAACCATTATTGCACAATTCAAACTTAATACTGATAAGGAACATGATTTTAATGTCTGTCTAATGCTCTATACAAAAAATAAGAATGTGAATAAAAGCATTTATGCTAATATTTTTTCACATGCAAAATATATGTTTGCAATTATTTAATGCTGGAATATTTTCTACGGTTTTCAAAAAATTTAATGCAATAGGGACCTAATTTGGTAACCCAAGCTCCGATTGAAATCATGATTTTAATGCTTTCTAATTGTTGCGGCAAATATTCAAATAATTGTTATATTTCAACTCATCCTTCAAATTAATTATAGAAATATCAAATCTCGATATTATCCACAATATAATAATATAATAATTCGAATTTGATGCTAATAAGAGAAACTTATTAAATTAGGTAAATATTCTTTGCATAATACAATGAATTACATTAAGTTGATCTTTAAGTATGAATCCTCTAAGACCATGTGTGATCTATATTTTTTTGAGCAAATGTGTGATCTATATTTTTATAAAGTAAGATTTTATTTTAATCTTTTACTACAAATCGTGAAAGGAGAAATACTTTTAGTGATGATATTTGAAATAATATATGTATTTATGTTGTTTCGGTTATTTTATTTTATTTTATTAATTTTTTGGGAATTTTTTAATAATTATTTACATCTGTGTAGAGGAAGGTGAAGAGAGTAAGCAATATTATGGTTTTGTTCCCTCACCAAAAAATATTATGGTTTTGTTTGTGAAAGGCATGGACCAACTTGGCCGAAAAAGAAGAGAGAAGTATGGTTTGTGGTGTTTGGTAGTGGAGAGAAGAGAAAATGAGAGATGAGGAGAAAAGTATCGCTCTTCACTATACTTTAGTTTATTATAATTTATATTTTTTATAATTACATGATATATATATTTATATATTCTTTATAAATTTTTAATTTTTTAAATTATATTTTTAATACTAAAATTATATAATAGACAGTACATGTATAATTTATCTCTTTTTTCTTTGGTGCTCATGAATTTTTAAATTGTTTTTATTTCTGCATAATTCAACTATATGTTTCCTCTAATGTTTTTTATTGTTATATTTTTATGTGATGAAATCATCTTGAATTTTTAAGTTTGTTCATGACCAAGAAATGTCATCTGTGTATCGATTTCGTTTATCCTTTTTTTTTTAGTTAGTCTGATTTATAATATTATTTTATTTTAGTCATTTTTATTTCAAGAGTTTTTAATAAAATTCATTTATTTCTATATGATACATCAATATATTTCTATGATGTTTTTAACTAATTATATATTTATCTAATGGAATATTGTTGAATATTTTTGAATTTGTTCATCACCAACAAATGTCGCCTGTACGTTGCCCAGGTCAAAACACTGGAATTTATACTTAAGAGTGGTTATCTTTATTATAATATCAACAATAGTTATTAAGTTAATATTTTTTAGTTAGTCTGATTTATAATATTATTTTATTTTAGTCATTTTTATTTCGAGTTTTTAATATAATTCATTTATTTCTATATGATACAACCAAATATTTTCTATGATGTTTTTAACTAATTATATATTTATCTAATGGAATATTGTTGATTTTTGAATTTGTTCATCACCAACAAATGTCGCCTGTACGTTGCCCGGGTCAAAACACTGGAATTTATACTTAAGAGTGATTATCTTTATTATAATATCAACAATAGTTATTAAGTTAATATCATCTACACTTTGTGATTGATGGTTCAGACAAAATTATTTTAAACAATTTTTGGTATATAATTCCCTACAAAAAAATTAAACAAAAAATTTGTGAAATAAATTTTTTTTTGAAATCCTACAAAAATATAATATTCTCGTGAATGGCACGGGTCCATACACTAGTTTGTATAGAATAACAATATGTTTGGTAGTTATTTCTTATATAGGGATAAAATAAGAAAATATGATTGATTTCAAAATAATCAAAAGTTTTTTATTTTCAAAATAAAAGTGTGCTTGAGAAAGCTTGAAAAAATAGATTATGCTGAAAAACGATTATTGTAAAATCGATTATTGTGAAAATCGATTATAATCCGAATCTATTTTTGTTTGGGTATGTTTCTTTGAAAAAGAGATTTTAAGATAATCTATTTCGTTTTGCGTGACCTAAAAAAATCACTCTTACATAGTAAATTACAAATAAATGTTTAAAATTATTTGTTTTAAAATATTTGATGAAAAAGTTAATAATATTTGATGGAATACAAGAGCCCTACCGCTGATGATTGTGGGTTGCTTGTTTTTGCTCTCTCCGGTGGCAATAATGGCTTCCTAATTCTCAATCTGTCCAATACCCTCGTCATCGGCCAAATATTTTACCAGCCACGAAGGTTGCCTTCCTCTTACCCAGAACCTTACTTTTCCTAGTTAACAGGTTTTATCTTTCACCGGAAAAAAAAAAAAGAACAAATTCACAGATCTATCGAGTTGGTCTAAACAGGGAACTATGAACATGGTGGCTAGCGGCGACGAGAAACACGAGTGGGAATGGGGTATAGGGTCGCTAAACAAATGATGGTGTATTTTTGGTGGAGTTATTAAATTGATGAGATTGTTTGGTGAAATTAATAATGAAAGATGAAGAAAATGTAACAGTGATGACAGTGTTGGAGGAGGGTAATGAGTTTGGTGGGGAGCTGTTGGGGCATTTGGGGTATATGGAAGGGGAGGTCATGGAGATAATGGGGGTATACGGGGAAGGAGTCTTCAGATTAGAAAATAATCTAATCTTAAACAATCCAACAGGCCTATCTTAAAGATGTTTTAAAACAACTTTTAATCCAAAAAAAAAAATCTTTTAAAAGATAAACTAGATTCCAAACATAACAAAATTTATCAAAACTGTTTTTTACACACACAAAAAAAAAACGGGTTGAAACACATATAATCAAGCTTTCCCAAACTAGCTCTAAGCTAAGCTTCAAACTTTTAGCTCTAAGCAAAGCTTCAAACTTTTAGCTTTTCTATTTTTCTATAATTTTTTTTTATAGTTTAAGCTAATATGTCAAACATATTAAATTACTTTCAAAACAGTTTTTTAAACACACTCTTAAATTTAATTAAAGACATATATCATCTATGTTAACATTAGAGGGTTCGCACAAATATTAGTTATGACTTCAATATATTGGGTATAATTAAAATTGGGTGTTGCTAGCTTGTCAGCAAGGCCGAGCCAAGAACAAGTGAGGCCTAAAATAAACTTTGAGTGAAGCCTTTTTACTTTAAGAGAGGGAGAGAGAGACTACTTGGATTAGGATGTGCTTTATGTTTGACATTTTTGTTAGCATGTGTGGCCTTTATCTTTTATAAGAACTAAGTAAATAATATTTTTTGTTGATACGTCTAAAACTAGGGCTTTAGTAGCTTCACCCTTGGGTCGGCCATGCTTGTCAGCAATGTTTTTTTTTTTTTTTGTAAATGACACAGAAGTAGAATCCGAAGAAAAATTCATGTTTTGGCTCCATAATCTATACTATATACATTTACGAATCAAACTCAGCGAATATTCTTCCAAATGTCATCTTCTCATGCATTTCACATTTATTGCATTATTTCGTAGAGAGCATTTATGACGATTTTTCTGCACAATAATGGAAGGTTTTTATGTCTAGCTTCTAATGAGGAAAAAACTTTTACAATTAAAAGAAGTCATTCAATTCACATCAAGGATGGAATTACAATGAATTTTTCTTTCCCAAAACCATTTTCCCTCTCCAAATAGACAGCCAACCTATTACATAGAAAATCGAAAATTTGAATTTGAAATGCAAACAAAACCAAATCGTATAAAATTAGCAGACAAATCTATATAACTTACAATTTTTCATATAATATCATATCACAATTATTTTAAAATTAATCCACCAATTAATGTAAATTTAAAATGGTTCAAATTATTGGATGTAAATTTATTATATCTGGTGCAAATTTCACAGGTCCAATTATTTACCCTGGCACGAGATATAAATTGCTTGGTAACATTTCTTAAAACATATGCATATATGAATTTTATAAAGAAAATATATATTATTATTATATAATATATAGACACAATCCTTTAACCAAGTCTCTTGGCCCAGCGGTTGTAAGGCCTTTCCTGGGACACACTAGAGGTCGACTCGTTTGCTGTCGGGTTCGATTCCTGGCAGCGTGAAAATAATGCTTGGCCAGCGGAACCCACATCAGTGATTAGTCCTTCGTTGACAGCATTGGGATACACCGGGTTTAGAGCAAAAAAAACAACACAATCCTTTGTAGAAAATGCCTTTTAAAAAATTATGGTTTTCATATCAATTACGAAGATCACAACGACGTATTTAGTATTAGTTTTTAAATAAATTACATTTATAAATGCTTAATCGGGTTGAAAGGAGTTGTTGCTTTAAAAATGTATATTTACTATTCAATGTTCAGAAAGGTACGATTCTAAGATAATGAAAGAAGAAATGGTTAATGCTAACTTATAATTTTGCTCCAAAAAAAAAATTCACTATAAAACTTTAATGGCAATTTTCAAATATTATATTTTTTATATTCTTTATACATGTATTTTATTTAAATTATATTTTTAATAATAAAATTGTATACTTATTATTTATACTTAAACGTCACTATATGTATTGTAATATCTATAATAATTATTAAGTTAATATATGTTACAATTTATGATTGACGATTCAAATAAAATAATTTTTTAATATTTTTTGGTATATAATTTTCCATAAAAAAAATTAACCACAAAATATGATTTCAATAATTATATATTTAAAACAAAATCCTAAAAAAATACCATGCTCCCCGTGTATGGCACGGACCCATCAATCTTTTATATTGAAAATAGCAGCGAATTTAACACGATCCCAAAAACGTGGTCATGATCAGTTTGTATGATAATCAAGGAAGAAGAATACTAATAAATGTTCTTAAGACATTTTTAAGAAACAAATAATTAAAAGAATATTTTTATAGGAAATTGATATATTTAATATTTAAAAATATAAAATAATTAGTTTTTTAATCAACTTTTTTTTATTTTTTTAAAGAATATCTTAAGAGCATTCGTTAGGATCAATCTAAACAAAAGTTTGATAAGATATTGCAAACTGGTATATGAAAATAGTCTTATTTTAGAAAAATTGCAAAAAGTCCCATCTGCATTATTGCCTTATTGGACCCCTATCTCTAAGTCTCTCACATAACGCTAGGAGACCATCTCGCCATCCACCCCATCACTATCGGAAAACCCATGTAGGAAGAAAATTTTTAGGAGTAAAGATCTGATTTGATCCCTAAAATTATAAAGTAGTATAAACTTGGTTTCTGAAATTATCGAAATTTTAAATTAGTCCCTGAAATTATAAAATGATAATCAACTTAGTCTTTCCGTTGAAAATCGACTGGACTAAGTTAATTTTAAGTTTGCAGTATCAGGGACTTAATTGATATTAAGTGAGTAAAATGAGGGATCAAATTGATACTAACTTGTCATTTAGGGACACTTTTGAAATTTTGATAATTTCAAGGATCAAATTGATACTACTTTCCAATTTCAGGGAGCAAATCGGATGTTTACTAAAATTTCTAGTGACCACTTCTGCTGCTTTGTTAGTGTGAACAGGTGAGTATATTTTTTTTCACCCTTTTGATGCTATCATATATCACTAATATTTTTTTTAACATCACATTGTTTGATGTATTTTCAAGAAACGTATATATAGAGATAAAAAAAATAAGTGAGATAAAAAAAATACATACAAGAAACATGTATAATATATATAGATAATAAAAAAGTAAGTAAAAGATAAAAAAAAAATACATACAATATTATATACGCTGTCTAAAATTTGAAGTTCAAATTAAATAACACAATTCATCATCATATATATATATATATATATATAGCAAGATTTCATTAGAAAATCAAGTTTTTATCTCCTCATAACATTAAATACACCGATTTCTAATAAGATTTTTCTTTTCTTGGCTTCTTAACTAGTGTCGTAAGGACACTCGTTAGCATTCTCATATATATATATATATATATATATATATATATATATATATATATATAGGTTTACTTTTGAACATTGTTTTAGATTATTAGTAAAAAAAAATTAATGGAAATGATGTCCCAAAAATTATAACTGTTTTATTTCAATCATGGATCACAAAACGTAGTAACTTTTAGATTACTAATTACTATTATCTATTATGAATAGTTAGTTGAATACCTCATTATTTATCAACTTAAACAGGGGAAACATAAATATGAATTATGGTTTAATAACCACTACTAGAAAAATTGATTTTTCGGACGGAATTTTCGGACGGAAATGTTTCCATCCGAAATTTCCCGAAAATTTCGGACGGATTTCGTTAATTCTTATATTTTCCATGATCCGTCGGAAATCCGTCCGAAATTTCGGACGGATTTCGGACGGATTCGTTAATTGTTATATTTTTCTTGATCCGTCCAAAATCCGTCCGAAATTTCGGACGGATTCTTATATTTTCATTGATCCGTCCGAAATCCGTCCGAAATTTTCGGACGGATTTTGTTAATTCTTATATTTTTCAAGATCCGTCCGAAATGCGTTCGAAAATTTCAGGCCATTTTGGAACGATTTCGTTATTTCTTATATTTTCCATGATCCGTCCGAAATCCGTCCGAAATTTTCTGACGGATTTCGGACATTTAAGTATTTTCCTTGATCCGTCTGAAATCCGTCCGAAAATTTCGGACGGATTTCGGACGGATTTTGTTAATTCTTATATTTTTCATGATCCGTCCGAAATCCGTCCGAAAATTTCGGACGGATTTCCGACGGATTTCGTTATTTCTTATATTTTCCATGATCCGTCCGAAATTTTCGGACGGATTTCGCTATTTTAAGTATTTTCCTTGATCCGTCCGAAATCCGTCCGAAATTTTCTGACGGATTTCGTTAATTTAAGTATTTTCCTTGATCCGTCCGAAATCCGTCCGAAAATTTCGGACGGATTTCCGACGGATTTCGTTAATTCTTATATTTTCCATGATCCGTCCGAAATTTTCGGACGGATTTCGTTAATTAAAGTATTTTCCTTGATCCGTCCGAAATCCGTTCGAAAATTTCGGACGGATTTCGTTAATTCTTATATTTTTCATGATCCGTCCGAAATTTTCGGACGGATTTCGTTAATTTAAGTATTTTCCTTGATCCGTCCGAAATCCGTCCGAAATTTTCGGACGGATTTCGGACGGATCATGAAAAATATAAGAATCCGTCCGAAATCCGTCCGAAAATTTCGGACGGATTTCGGACGGATCTTAAAAAATATAAGAATTAACGGAATCCGTCCGAAATCCGTCCGAAATTTTCGGACGGATCAAGGAAAATACTTTAATTAACGAAATCCGTCCGAAATTTTCGGACGGATTTCGGACGGATCAAGAAAAATATAAGAATTAACGAAATCCGTCCGAAATTTTCGGACGGATTGTGTTATTTTTTATATTTCCTTAATTTATCTTATATTATCCTTGAAAAAATATTAAATAATTTATGTTATAAATATGATTAAAATATTTGATCTTAATAAATTTAAAAGTAGACAAGATTTATGAAGTGAATTAAATAAGATTTATATTTCTTACAAGATTTATGAAGTACAGTAACCAAGAAGTACAATTGTTTGATCCTAATAGAACCTAAATGAACTAATTTGATCCTTCTATGGTCCTAATGAAGCCTAAATGGACTTGTTTGATCCTAATAGAGCCCAAATCGACTTTTTAGGTCATATACGACCTAACTGGGCCAATTTGTACTTCTTTGATCCTAATGGAGCCCAAATGGACTGGTTTGATCCTAATAGAGCCCAAATTGACTTGTTATGACCTAATTGGGCCAATTGCCCCGATCGACCCAATTGAACTTTTATGGTCATAATGAAGCCTAAATGGACTTGTTTGATCGTAATAGAGCCCAAATCGACTTTTTAGGTCATATACGACCTAACTGGGCCAATTTATACTTCTTTGATCCTAATGGAGCCCAAATGGACTGGTTTGATCCTAATAGAGCCCAAATTGACTTGTTAGGACCTAATTGGGCCAATTGCCCCGATCGGGCCAATTGAACTTCTATGGTCCTAATGAAGCCTAAATGGACTTGTTTGATCGTAATAGAGCCCAAATTGACTTTTTACGTCATAAACGACCTAACTGGGCCAATTTGTACTTCTTTGATCCTAATGGAGCCCAAATGGACTGGTTTGATCCTAATAGAGCCCAATTTGACTTGTTAGGACCTAATTGGGCCAATTGCCCCGATCGGCCCAATTGAACTTCTATGGTCCTAATGAAGCCTAAATGGACTTGTTTGATCCTAATAGAGCCCAAATCGACTTTGTAGGTCATATACGACCTAACTGTGCCAATTTGTACTTCTTTGATCCTAATGGAGTCCAAATGGACTGGTTTGATCCTAATAGAGCCCAATTTGACTTGTTATGACCTAATTGGGCCAATTGCCCCGATCGGCCCAATTGTACTTCTATGGTCCTAATGAAGCCTAAATGGACTTGTTTGATCCTAATAGAGCCTAAATCGACTTTGTAGGTCATATACGACCTAACTGGGCCAGTTTGTACTTCTTTGATCCTAATGGAGCCCAAATGGACTGGTTTGATCCTAATAGAGCCCAATTTGACTTGTTATGACCTAATTGGGCCAATTACCCCGATCGGCCCAATTGTACTTCTATGGTCCTAATGAAGCCTAAATGGACTTGTTTGATCCTAATAGAGCCCAAATCGACTTTTTAGGTCATATACGACCTAACTAGGCCAATTTGTACTTCTTTGATCCTAATGGAGCCCAAATGGACTGGTTTGATCCTAATAGAGCCCAATTTGACTTGTTATGACCTAATTGGGCCAATTGCCCCGATCGGCCCAATTGTACTTCTATGGTCCTAATGAAGCCTAAATGGACTTGTTTGATCCTAATAGAGCCCGGAATTTTTTTTATATGTATCCCGTCTCTTCTTGTAGGTTGTAACCTGTGGCAGTATTCCTTTGGAATCGTCCTAAACACCGTTGCTTCTCTTGGGGTTCTAGATACTCTGAGGTTAGTTTGTTCAGCTACTTCATTGATGCTTTACATGTACTGAATTGGGATCAACACAATTTGATGAGAGTGAAAAATCCCTTAGGCACACAGTCCTGCATTGACTTGATTGGTACCTTAAATATTCAATAACTAGATGCTTAAGGAATAACTTGTTGATTTGTCTGGAAGATATGGTAAGTAGTTTAAAATTGAGGTGACCTTAGAGCTCAGGTCAGTGTTTCATTCCCACTAAGAGTTGGGTGTGGACTAGTACTAGTAAGGTTGCATATTGGTTTCCTTCATTTACCTTATGGCCTTGTGCCAATTGGTTGAAAAGCTGACATTGCATCTACAGAGTTTTGAATAGTATATCTATTTAATGAAGTAACTGCAGGTCAATATAATTTGTCTAAATTTAAATATGCTTATAGGAGAGTCAATATGATATGTAACTGCTGGTCAAGGTTACTGCATTTTCTGTCACTTAAACTGTCTCCGCTTGCTGGGTATCTTTTAGCATCTGTTACACTTTGCATGTGCCATGATCTGAATATAAGATATTTCTACATAGTCATATGCAAGGTAGTCATAGCATCTGTTACACTGTTAGACTTTTTTAGTACTGATGGAAATTTCATGAATGTTTCTTGGCCTCTCTCTTCATTTATATACAAGTATGACTGCATTCATTTATTAATTGGACTTGAAATGTTACATATTTTAGCTGATCACATTTCTATTAATTAATAATGTGGTCGTCCAAGTAGTGCACCTAGCTTCTGCGCCCCAGCTTTATGCTAGAATTTCTCATTTTGCATTTATCTTAGATGTTATTTGAGTTTCAGGTGCAAAAATATTTCGAGTGTGCAGGTTAAGTTGCTGAAAATCTTGGCGTTATTGGGAAGTGGCGACAAGCAAGCTAGTGAGAACATGTATACTGTTCTTGGTGATATTATCAGGAGGAGTGATTCATCAACTAATATAGGGAATGCTGTTCTTTACGAGTGTATATGTTGTGTCTCTTCCATATATCCCAACCCTAAGTTATTAGAAGCTGCCGCAGATGTTATTGCAAAACTTTTGAAGGTCTATTTTAGTGAAATGTGTTTGAAGTTACTTTATACTACTTTTGTTAGTGGATTTGGCTGTCATGTATTGCATTACATGTATGTGTTGTTTTGTTTGACTAATGAGTACTTTGATCATAGTGGTTTGTTTTATTGTGCTAGAACTAGAATGATGAAACACTTATATGAATTTAGTTTATGTGATTGATCTTGACCGTTAGGTAAAAATATTAACAGGTATACTTGATTGTTCTTCACAGGTTAATGTCTTGTTTGGTGATTTGTTCAACTATGTCAATTTTCAATTCAGTTTTATCTCAATCTGTGTGAAATTAAAACTTGATTAATGATTTTGATATTTCATCTCAGTGTTGTTTCAAAAGTAAATTAAGTCAATTTATAAATTTGAGTCAATTTCCTTTATAAAAAAATAATTTTTATTAAATTTGTTCAAAATCCGTCTCAAAAGGATAAACGTTTGTCTTAAATCCGTGTTCCTAAACAAAATCACAACATCCGTCCGTCCGAAATTTGTTCGAAAAATAACCAACAAAATCACAGCATCCGTCCCAAATCCGTCCGAAAACAAAAAAAAATCCGTCTGAAATCCGTCCGAAAAAATCACAGCATCCGTCCGAAAAATAACCAACAAAATCACAGCATCCGTCCGAAAACAAAATAAATCCGTCCGAAATCCGTCCGAAAAATAACCAACAAAAATCACAGCATCCGTCCGAAAATAAAAATAAATCCGTCCGAAATCCGTCCGAAAAATAACCAACAAAATCACAGAATCCGTCCAAATTCCGTCCGAAAATAAAAATAAGAATCATAATCGTCAAAATAAAAAAAATCCGTCCTAAAAATAACCACAGTCCGGATTTCCACGTTGTCCGAAATCCGTCCGTAAATATTTTCGGACGGAATTTGGGACGGATTTTCTAATTTCCAACGAGGCTTTTTCGGACGGATGCCATTCCGTCCGAAATCCGTCCGAAATGAATTTTCCGTCCGAAATCCGTCCGAAAATCCGTCCAAAAAAGATGGATTTCTAGTAGTGAACTATATGGATATTAATAGATTTAAATTCTAAGATTATTTCATTACATATAAATATGATTGGTTTAAAATGTTGTTTGTGGTATATATATTTTTGCTTTTAGTTTATTATATTTTTATTTATGACAACAAATTAAAAAAGTACTAAAATTATAGTAAAGTATAAATTTCTTCTAACAATTCATTCACATATGTGATTACATGTAAAATATTCATCATCGTGAATTATGTGTGGTGTAAATTTTCCTTATTATTTTCATGTAACTATTCATTCCCGTGTGTTATATTTTATCTATAATTTTTATATTGATCAATTTATATAGATATTAATTGGTAAAAGATAATCAAAATTTGCTCAAACTAAAAAATCTTCAATAAATTAATTAGGTGAGAAGATAATTGATAAGGAATAATGATTTACCTAAAATTATTAAGATTTAAAATCCATAATTTGTAAGGAGGGGTTGAAAAAACGAACATTTGAATTTGATTTTCTATCATGTAATTAAATCTAAATTAACCAACATAGTGTGACACAGTTGGTAGATAACCGGGCCACTTAAGCATGTGGTCAGTGGTTCGATTCCTGGCTCATACGTATGGAAGAGCATATGTTGGGAGAGGTCAACCCTTAAATGGATCTCAGTACCTCGAGGGATTAAGCTCTGACTCCCGGCCGGAGGATACCCGGGTTCACCCTAAAAAAAAGTCTAAATTAATTTGGTATAATAAAATTCAAATTTACTTACATAACAAAAAACCTATAATAAATTAATTATGAAGATAATAAATAAGAAAGATATATCTTAATGTTGAAATTATTAATAAAGTATATTGCTTTTTCTTTGTATTTTTGGTGCTTAAGTATATATAATTTTTTTTAGGAGGAATAAAAGTATTTCATTTCACCCGAACCCAAGGATCCTTCCAAACATTTAGAAGTATACTTGTCAAAAAAAAATTTGTACATAAACATGTTTTTATGTAATTATTCATTCCTATATTTTTTGTGTTTTTTCTCTTGCATGCCTTTATGTGTAATATTTATCTCTGTTTATTCTATTCATTTTTTGTTATTTCTTTATTAACCTATTTATAGGTAGAAATTCACTAATAAAAGAAAATTCAAATTTACTCATATAAATAGTATTTAATAATTTATTTAGGTGAGTGGATAATAAATACTAATTTTTTCCAGTAAAAATAAATACTAATTTGTCTAGAATTATTAAGACTTTAAATTTATATTTATATGGAGAAGGCGAAAAATAATCATAAAAATTTTTACATTATTTTTTGTCATGTAATTAAATCTAAATTAATTAGTCATAAAATAAATATGTTTAGAATAAATGGAACTTGAAAAATTAGTTGGGTGAGGAGATAATAAGAAAGAAAGGAATATTAATCTGTCTAAAAATTATTCAGATTTTATATTAAAATTTTTAAAGGGATTTTAAATTTCAAGTTCTCAAGGAAAAGATTAAAAAAATGAATTTAATTTGGTTTTCTATCACATAATTAAAAGAAAACCTTAAAAAAATCATTTGGTGAGAAGATAATAAATGAGAAAAAAATATTTATACAAAATTATTATCTTCTAATTTTCCAAAACCATATATATATATATATATATATATATATATATATATATATATATATATATATATATACTTTTAATAACAACAATAATTTTATAAACTCAAAAGCATATTGTAACCCCCCGATTTTTGTCTTTATGTAACAATAAATACATGTGTATATGTGTTTATTTTTGTTAAAAATCCAGAGAATTATTTTAGATAAACTAAAATCCTTGTCTTGCTCTACCTCACCGTAGAAAGTCACGGTTAAATTTTCAGTTGAAAATTCAGATGAAAATCGGTCTACGTTTTCATTGACAGTAAAAGTTTACTGAGGAGAAAACCTAATTTTGACCCGTGAACGAAACGGTTAGTTCTTTTATCGTGTTTCCAATGATCTTGGTTATCTGTGGAAATTTACGTTCGGAAATAAAATATAATACTTTATATGGGTGAAAAAGTTGAAAATTACGATCGAAAACTTTAATCGGGTAAACAACGGAGCAGAATGGAGAACTGAAAAAACTAAGGTGACTTGTTTGAGTGAAGTGACTTGATGGACTAAAGGCTATGTCACATCAAGGAAAGCCATCATGGCAACTTTTTGAAATCTACTATATTATAAACAAAATACTCATTTCCCCCCACTTTTTCCAACCAAACACCTCCTTAACTCCAAACTTGTTCCCCAAGTTGTTCTTCCTCTCCCTCCCCACGGCTCACTCTCTCCCCCTCTATATAAACTCTCATTTTTTTTCATTCACACTTTACACTCACATAACCAAGCTTCCTACATCAAAACCCCATTGATTTTCTTCAAGAGCTCATCATCCTCATCCACTTTATTTCAAGCTTCTAGGGTAAGAATCTATACTCTTACTCATCAAAGTTCTTTCCTTCTCATATTTGTTGAGTTTATGCCATGTTTTTCCATTTATCATTCTTAGATCCAAAACTTCTAAAATCTCTAGAAATTAGTAGAAAAATCCGTTTGACTTGAAACCAATTTCTATGGAATCACAATGATCTCTATATTGTTTATCTAAGAGTATGCATCAATAAAAATTTTCCTCCCCCTGCTTTCCTAAAGAGGCCGAATCTAGGTAGTTAAGGAGCAAGAAAGTTTTGTTTCAATTTTTGAAATATGATCATTGATCTAAGCTCTTATATGCCTTTAGTTGTTAAATCCAAAAGATTGAAAAGTTTGAATTTTTCTAGCCTATTTTAGAATCCATGGCCAAAACCCTAAGCTTGTGGCTTAGAGGAGTTTTTGTTCAATCCTTGTTAAATGATCATTGTTTATGAATCTCTAATACTTAAGGATCATTAATCCATGAGTGTGAGAAATTTTGAAATCTCTAACCCTATTTTTATGCTATGGCCGAACCTATGCCTTAGGTAGATGAGATGTTTTTGGTTGTTTTTAACTTGTGATTATGTGTTAGAATCTTTAGACTTCCGTTGTGAAGCAAGCGAGGAAGATCGTGGTACCCAACGAAGGACAAGAAACATCTCTACTTTGAACTCAGGTAAGAGGATACTGCCTGAGGGATGTTTCAATAGTCGTCTGCTATTAGTTGTGATTTGTGATGTGTCTTAAGTCTTGTTATGATTTATCTGTGTTATCTGTGGTGATTGCATTGTCTGTTTAAATGCCTGAGCTTGATGAATTATCTGAAGATGTGTTATAGCTTTACTATATGGCATGAACTGTATTAACTGTCAAGATATTGATGTGGAAATATTACTGTTGATTGATTGATTGTCTGAGAAGCCTGACACTCGTCGGTGGTCAATTAATTATGATAGTAAAAGTCTTAATAAGCCTTAAGAGAATTTTGGAACAAAAACATTTATTTGATGATTTCTTGATAAAAGAATGAATATAAAGATGGAACTGTAAATGAAATATTCTAGTGTGTTATCATTTTCAAAGAATGAGACGGAAAATATTTTCAGAACTAAGTGTGAAATATTTTAAAGATAGAGGAGAATCATTTTCTTAAAATAATCTTAGTATAAGTGAAAACAATTTTAAAAGTATGTTTTATGAAGGAAAGCCTTTGGAAATGACTGGCAATATTTTAGAAAAGAATTTGAAAGGATTTGACAACGTTCTAAAGATGGTTTGGAAGAAAAAGAAGAATTTCAAAAGAAAATGGATTTCTTTATAACTTAGCATTTTACAAATGGATTTCCAATGAAAAAGATTTTTGGAAAAATACTCTTGAAAATATTCCGGCAAGCTTGGATAAGTTGCTAAAGTTTCACTTTGTATTTGTGTTTCACAGAACGAAAAAGAATAAATACGCTGGAAAGTGAATCTAGTATGCGATACGCCGGAATACTAAAGTTCTGTAATTTACACGTAGATCTCTGATCCGTGTCATGTTGTTGTGGACTGTGTGTCCTAATCATGTTGTTGTGGACTGTGTGTCCTAATCACGTTGTGATAAATGTTGAAAAAGGTGAAAGCTGTTTTCTATGACCACAAGTCGAAGACTGGTGCATCGATTTAGGGTGTTGTGATTGAGCACTCGGACTTCGTGTCCCGTGTTGAAGTTGAAAAATCTTTAAAGTTGAAGATTTTATGAATAGTCGTTAGCCTTTGAGCTTCGATAAGTAAAGAATGTGCTCACAGAGAAACTTTGAGAACAAAATATTTTTTTACATGCATTTGTTTGGAAGACGTGCCATGTTGCCAAGTTAGAAATCATTGATTCATGTGTTGGTCAATGAATTTTGGGGAAATACACCCATGAACTACGATAACCATTGCTTGCTAAGTGATATGCCAATGCGTGGATAGAAGTTTCCCGTTTATCGTAATGACAATTGAGATGTCATAACTTGTGCACAATAACCATTGGTTGCTGAGTGATCTGCCAATGAGTTACAAAGGTGTTGGACATCGGATTCTTTTCGTTGACAATGATCCATGTAAAAAGCTTGATTAGCTTAAACGAAAAACTAAGTTGGTATCTCATGAGATTATATTAGAACCTGAATATTGAAGTGTCATGCATATTATTATAAAAACCATGATTGATCGGGTATGAGACCCCCTTGATATAATACTGTTTATTGGCAAGGATTTTACGATACATGACTTTGCATACTATCTGATGTTTTGTGTCGTGCATATGGTTATTGTGATTAATCCATATAGTGGTATCTCACTCTAGCATACTTTCTTGTTGTTTTCTTTTCCTATATGGAATTGCAAGATATATATGAGTTTAGATGGATCCCAACATCCCCCCAGCACCATCGGGCGCGATGACGCTGATTTTTGACAACGTTCATAATCCGGGGGCATGGGTGATAGTGTGATTTTACATGATATTTTATGTACTCTTTTGCATGCATTTTGCATATAGATTAGGCATTCTTTATTTGGTTTTTATTAGATTTTCCCTTGGAACGGGTGAAGCGGTTTCTTGGTGTTGTTTTGCAGGAATTAATGTAAAATGATCAAAATCAGCCATGATGGAGCCTGGATGAAATAAAGCTTGAAAAGTGAAAAATATGAGCCAAACAGAGCCCATCACGGCCTGGCCGTGATGACCATCACGGCCATGATCAAGCAGAGCAGAAGGCAAAAGTCAGAAGCTGTCACGGCCTGCCCATAATATGCATCACGGCCGTGATAGGCTAAAAATCAAGGTTTCGAGTCGCGAAATTTAGCTCGCCTCGCGAGAATCTATTTTGTGCAAGTACGTCCACTCCAGAAAGCGTCACGGCCTGGCCGTGATGGCTATCACGGCGGTGACGCGCAACAGATCTATAAATAAGAGCGCAGCAGACAGAACAAGGGAGTCCAGAGGGAGGCATTTGGAGGCACTTGGAGGCTGTGGCTGGGCTAGGGTTTTAACCCTAGAAGGGAACCAAGAGGGGTTGCTTTGAAGAAGAAGGAAAGCTCACATGGAGCCTCTTCTCTCCTCTTCTCCTATTTCTCTGGTTTGGTTTTCTCTGTTTATGAGTAGCTAATCCCTATTTGTTGGGATTAGATGTAATCAAACTTATTATTATGTATTTGCCTTGACTGATTAATCTATGTTTATGCTTCATATTAGTGATTAATTTTCCATGCTTAATGCTTGTTGTGGCTAGCACCCCCATGACTCGATTTGTGTTTTGGTATGCAATGGGGACGTTCGTATCAGAACCAGAACTGAATTTAATCACCTAGTAAGCCTTGTATCTAGGAATGGAACTAGGTTTATTAGTAATCGCGTAATCCCTAATCTTAATGCAAATTCATTAATCTAGGCCACCTAAGGAATTAGGGTCTATTAGTGGATTTAGGCTCTTGCCATCCGAGGAATCGGGGTTTGAGTAATTTAGTGGATTGATTTTAATATCCGAAGCATGAATGGGAGGTATCTAGTCCTGATAGTACATGAGTTAGAGGTTTGGTGAAGTCTAGTTCCAACATATCTTTCTGCACTCCAAGTGTTTGTTAAAAGTCCCCAAAAAGACAAAAAGATTTTATTTCTTTTCTTTTGTTTGTTTTACTTTCTCTTGATTAATATTTTAGTCTAGATAGTTGCTCAGTTTGCGAATTGGTAGTTGACATCCAATCCCCGTGGATACGATAAACCGGTCTCACCACCGTATTACTTGCACGACTGGGTATACTTGCCCAGATTCATCAATAAGTTTTTGGCGCCGTTGCCGGGGATTGGTTTTGCCAATATCATTAGTAACAGAGGAGGCAACTAATTTAGACATTTTTATTATTTTTTTATTTTTCTGTATATATTTGATCTTTTTCTTTTGAGTTGTGTTTGTGCAAGGTGGATGCAGTTCATGGAAAATTTGTATTATCCACCTGATGAGGAAGCCTCAAGTCGCGCTTTGGAAGACAACTGGTGTTTGGGAGATTGCATGGATTTGATGGGTCATGTCACTCCAGCACAAGTTGATTACATGACGGGAAGGGTTATATACAACTTCTCCGAGGAGGATTGGGAAACCTTTTGTTCCTATTTGCCACCTCCACCACCGTGTATTGTGATTCCCATGGAGCCACATGAAGCAGAAGTTGAGCATAATCTGGGTGTGGGAATGGATCAAATTGAAGATGAAGTGGTGATGGGGGATAAGTCACAAGAAGAGGGAGTACTTTTCACAAGTCCTTGGGAAGTTGAAGAATGGGAATGGAAGGAGCAAACACCGTTGAAAGCTGCTCTAGAACAGTATTCCCAAGAGCCGCCTCTGAGGCCAAGGCTAGAACCAACTGTGACAGTATCGAAACTGTGAAGCAGAACTTCAAAACGCAAGTTGAGGAGATTTGCAAACAATTAGAACAAGAGTCACATGCAGCACAAATTGAGGAAAATCTGGTCTGGGGGATAGTTCAAGATGAAGACGAAGTGGTAATGGAGTCCACCATGCTTGCTGAGCAATCTGAAATTTCTGCATTGGACAAATATGTCGGCTTGCATGCATGTGTGGACATTGGTAAGTTAGTCCCTTCCACTAGTCTGGCAAACTTCCTGGTGAAAATGCCATTTGACCCGCTAGGAAGTAAGTGCAGTATTATAGTTGAAGAGGTCAATGGTGCTTTTACACACTGGCTGGGTGGAGTTGAAGATAAAGTCATACTACTGCTACAATCTCCACTCCAAGTTCCATTTGATCCGGGAGGAGAATCCTAGGATGTCAAGCTAGTGACGTTAAAGAAGCGCTTATTGGAAGGCAACCTAACTTTTCTTAACCCTTCTCTTTAGTTAGTTTTGTTTTTGATTTTCAACTCTTGAATAATTTGAGAAGCTCAAGAGGAAAAATAATAAATTGAGATTTGCCAAGTGATTTCAAGGTAAGAAGGAAGGAGGGAAGAGCAAGAAGACAAGAAAAAGCAACCCAACTTTCAAGCAGTTTCTGACTGAAATGAAAGTCAACACCCGCTACCGCCTCAGTAAGCCGTTCCAATTTTTTTTATTTTATTTTTTCTCCTCTCTCTAACTTGATTGTTTACATTGGGGACAATGTAAATTTTTAAGCTTGGGGTAGGGGTATTTTGAATTTGCATTTTGCATGTTGCATTCATATAGTTTTGCATGATAGCTTTGCATGATCACACAATTAGATTGCCCTTGCCTGAATTTTGCATCCAATTGTGAGAACTAAGTGCCCCATAATTTGAGATAGTGAATTGTTGAACCCAATTCTGTTTATTCTTGTGATAAGGCTGCAAATGAAAATGTTTGAGATAATCTTGGATAGTTGATAATTAGCATATGGTTCTGTGGATTTGTGTTTTTCATTGATTCTGAACTAAAATGTGAGATTTTGAGCCAAAGGGGTACTCACAAAATTTTACCCCATTCTTTGTGTTAGAGTGGTTATTCCTCTTGGTTTGCTTTCTCTAGAACTTGACTTAAAACCATTTTGAAGCTTAAAAATTTTTTAAAACAATTTTGAAAATGATTGAGGCAATAGGTATTTTTTTTGGCCTTCTGAGTTTTGAATGATGAAATGCTACCCCTTAGTTGCCCAATTTTGAGCCTGAAAGAAAATACTTTACTTGGTACCCTGAAATGTTTTGATAAATATGCTTGATAAGGGACCTTCTAAAGTATTACAAAAGGGTAAAAAGGTAGTTGAAAGTTTGGGGGAAAAAAAAGAAAAAAAAAGAAATGAGAAATAAAAAGAAAAAGAAAGAAAAGAACGGTGGAAAGTGAATTGAAACCCAAAAGGTATTTTAGAAGGTCATGCTTTGCAAATGTTGATATGTTGTGTAGCCTTTTGAAATATCCTTTTATTGATTTCCCCACCTAACGATTAATCCCATGGCCACGTTACAACCAAATAAAAGACCTCTTGATTCTTAATTGTTTTCATTAATAAAGTAGAGATTTGGTTGATAGTCAAGCCTATGGTAGGATTCATTCCTTGAGGAAAATTGAGCGAATTGCCTTATTCCCTAACACTTGAGTGAGGTGAGAAAGAGAGCCAAGCAAATGAACAAGCTTGGGGTGAGTTTCAGGTGAGAAAGAGTGCCCAAATCAGTGAGAATATGAGTCTAAGGAACCTAAGCCTCTAATTGGACTTGAATTGATTGCCTCTTACTGAATTGTTTGAAATGCCTATTACTTGGATTATTTGCTCGGGTTCTTGGTTCACTATCCATATTCTGTTTATTCTTCTGGCCTTAGTGATTGCTTGAGGACAAGCAACTGAATAAGCTTGGGGTGATTTGATAGTGTGATTTTACATGATATTTTCTGTACTCTTTTGCATGCATTTTGCATATAGATTAGGCATTCTTTATTTGGTTTTTATTAGATTTTCCCTTGGAATGGGTGAAGCGGTTTCTTGGTGTTGTTTTGCAGGAATTAATGTAAAAATGATCAAAATCAGCCATGATGGAGCCTGGATGAAATAAAGCTTGAAAAGTGAAAAATATGAGTCAAACAGAGCCCATCACGGCCTGGCCGTGATGATCATCACGGCCATGATCAAGCAGAGCAGAAGGCAAAAGTCAGAAGCTGTCACGGCCTGCCCATGATATGCATCACGGCCGTGATAGGCTAAAAATCAAGGTTTCGCGTCGCGAAATTTAGCTCGCCTCGCGAGAATCTATTTTGTGCAAGTACGCCCACTCCAGAAAGCGTCACGGCCTGGCCGTGATGGCTATCACGGCTGTGACGCGTAGCAGATCTATAAATAAGAGCGCAGCAGACAGAACAAGGGAGTCCAGAGGGAGGCATTTGGAGGCACTTGGAGGCTGTGGCTGGGCTAGGGTTTCAACCCTAGAAGGGAGCCAAGAGGGGTTGCTTTGAAGAAGAAGGAAAGCTCACATGGAGCCCCTTCTCTCCTCTTCTCCTATTTCTCTGGTTTGGTTTTCTCTGTTTATGAGTAGCTAATCCCTATTTGTTGGGGTTAGATGTAATCAAACTTATTATTATGTATTTGCCTTGACTGATTAATCTATGTTTATGCTTCGTATTAGTGATTAATTTTCCATGCTTAATGCTTGTTGTGGCTAGCACCCCCATGACTCGATTTGTGTTTTGGTATGCAATGGGGACGTTCGTATCAGAACCAGAACTGAATTTAATCACCTAGTAAGCCTTGTATCTAGGAATGGAACTAGGTTTATTAGTAATCGCGTAATCCCTAATCTTAATGCAAATTCATTAATCTAGGCCACCTAAGGAATTAGGGTCTATTAGTGGATTTAGGCTCTTGCCATCCGAGGAATCGGGGTTTGAGTAATTTAGTGGATTGATTTTAATATCCGAAGCATGAATGGGAGGTATCTAGTCCTGATAGTACATGAGTTAGAGGTTTGGTGAAGTCTAGTTCCAACATATCTTTCTGCACTCCAAGTGTTTGTTAAAAGTCCCCAAAAAGACAAAAAGATTTTATTTCTTTTCTTTTGTTTGTTTTACTTTCTCTTGATTAATAGTTTAGTCTAGATAGTTGCTGAGTTTGTGAATTGGTAGTTGACTTCCAATCCCCGTGGATACGATAAACCGGTCTCACCACCGTATTACTTGCACGACTGGGTATGCTTGCCCAGATTCGTCAACAACGGGATATCCTCCCGGGATCCCACTCTGCTACCTATACCGGGTATGTTAGTTCACTGGAGGGAGTTGTTGAGGGCGGACCACTGCAGAGGATTCAAACTGTCCAGTCGGTGAGGATTTCACTACCACCTCCCTGGTATTACCTTCATGTTTTGGCTGAGTGAGGACAGTTGCACGAGCATCCACCTCTTGGAGTACCACTTCCTGGAGTTGTACCTGACTCGCCCCCGGAGGAGGATCCGTAGGAGTTCTTTGATGGCGAGCCAGATTACGTTGTTCTTAATGACGACGACGAGTCTCCTGACGAATGAGGGAGGTTTTGGATGTCATGCCTGATTCGTCTTCTAGGAGTGGGGGTGTTCATTCTGGCCTTCCTAACGGCCATCTCTAGTTAGATCAGCTTTGGGTTTTCTTTTGTGGGGTAGTTTATACTTGTCCGGCTGATTCCTAGTTTCTAAGAACCTTGGTATTTTGTGATATGGTTCCGGACCCCTTTGCTTTATGATTCTTAGATTTCTTTTAGTTACCTATCTTCTAAACTATGTTAATGGCTTGTTCTCATAAAGGCCCTATATTCATGTTGTAACTATGCACTTATGCTGCAACTACTGATATATATATATATATTATATATATATATATATATATATATATATATATATATATATATATATATATATATTATATATATATATATATATATATATATATATATATGTTTATGTTATTCATGTTCTGGGTGTTCATCTCTTTAGAAAAAAAATTTTGCAACACTATTTTTTAGAATACTTATTTATTAAGAAAATATTATTTTCTGAAAGTAGCCAGCAATTTAATCAATTTTATTTTTCCGCAACGGGTAACCATGTGACGCCAAGTTGGGGTGTTATATTAGTGGTATCAGAGCTGGTCGAGTCTTTCGGGAATCTTTGGGTTTAGGTATGTTGTGTTGATGTTGTGTGTTCTCTGACTGAAACTTGTTTGAATTACTTCTTAGAAGTAATGTGTGATAATCAGTGGATTTACGTTTCATTTTCTGGTTACCATTTTACTGATTATGTCCTGCAGATCAGTATAGAACCAGGAGGTGCACGTGGACGTGGTCGCGGAAGAGGCTATGGTGGAATGGACTTTGCGGCACAGGCAATGACTGATGTTGCTGCTGCAATTGCTTTTCAGACTGCAACAATGGCTGCTCAGAACCAACAAAAGCAGATAAGGGCTGAACAAGCAACTGAAGGCAAGCACCTGACTGCTTTTAAACGCCAGAATCCATCACAGTTCGATGGAGATGTAGATCCTACAAAGGCCGATCTATGAATTCAGGAATTATAGAAAATATTTGAGCTGATACACACCAGAGGGAGTGAAGTTGTCTTATGCTACTTTCCTACTAGAAGGAGATGCTAAATATTGGTGGAAGGGCACCAAGCAGTTACTGGAGGCTGAACAACAGGAGATTACTAGGGTGGTATTCCGCGATAGGTTTCTGAACAAGTATTTTCCTCAAAGTGCTCGAATTGAAAAAGAGCAAGAATTTCTGCTTCTACATCAGAGGGACGTGTCTGTTGGGGAATTTGTGGCAAAATTTGAGTCACTTCCCAAGTATTGCCTCTTTTTCCAGAACAACCCAGATGAAGAATGGAAGTGTGAGAGGTTTGAAGAAGGACTGCGCTTCGAAATCAAGGAGTCAGTACTGCCGCTGGAAATCAAGAACTTTCAGGCTTTAGTGGAGAAGTGTATGAAGATCGAACAAATAAGGAAGGGAAGAGATAACAGAAGGAATGCTGGAGGACCCTCTCGTCCAAAGAGTTAATTTCAAGGTCAGAACAAGGAGGGAAGCAGAATCAGAGAAAACCGTACTTTCGACCACCGAGCAACAACCAGAGACAACAACCATATCGTTCCGGTACTTCTGGGACTAGAACTGGAGGCCAGAGAAACCAAAACCAAGACCAAGAAAGAAGGTGTTACAAGTGTGGTGACCCAAGTCACCTGGCTGATACATGTCCAAAGAGAGGAGTAAAGTGCTTTAACTGTGATCGTTTTGGGCACTTGGCCAAGGACTGCAGAGCACCAAAGCGTGAACCAGCTGTCAATCACGCCAGAGCCAACAAGCCGACTACCACCGGAAGGGTCTATACTATGAACGGAGCTGAGGCATCAAACTCCGACGATCTCGTGCAGGGTAAGTGTGACATAGCTGGTAATTGTCAATTTTGTTTACTTGAATTGTCCTATCATTGTACAGGATAGACATTTTCTTGTAGATCTGATATGTTTGCCTTTAATTCAGTTAGATGTAATTTTAGGCCTGGATTGGTTATCTTCTAACTATATTCTGATAGATTGTGCTCAGAAAACTTTAGTTTTTCCTAAGGAAGAGATTTTTGGATTTTTATCTGCTAGTCAAGTAAGACCTTCTTTGAAAGAGGGAGCTCAAGGGTACATGTTACTGTTTTCTTTAGACGTTAAGAATGAGTTAGAATTAGAGTCCATACCTGTCGTCAATGAGTTTCTAGAAGTTTTTCCTGAAGATGTACCTGAACTGCCACCTGTTCGAGACATCGAGTTCGCCATCGATCTGGTACCCGGCACTGGACCAATATCCATGGCACCATACCGTATGTCGCCATCTGAGCTAGAGAACTTGAAAGAGCAACTTGTGGAACTGATGAAGAAGGAGTTTATTATGCCAAGTGTATCACCATGGGGAGCCCCAGTCTTGTTAGTAAAGAAGAAAGATGGAACTTCTCGGTTATGTGTGGACTTCCGTCAATTGAACAAGGTGACTATCAAGAACAAGTATCCGCTTCCAAGGATAGATGATTGAATGTACCAGTTGCGTGGAGCAGCCATTTTCTCGAAGATAGATTTACGGTCAAGCTACCATCAAATTCGTGTGAAGGCAGAAGATATTCCAAAGATAGCATTTCGAACATGCTATGGGCATTATGAGTATTTTGTGATGCCATTTGGAGTGACGAACGCTCCCGCTATATTCATGGACTACATGAATAGGATTTTTCATCCTTACTTAGATCAGTTTGTCGTTGTCTTTATCGATGACATTCTAATCTATTCTCCAAACAAAGAAAAACATGATGAACATTTCAGTATAGTTCTTCAGATCTTAAGGGAGAAGCTACTTTACGCGAAACCAGAAAAGTGTGAATTTTGGTAGACCAAGTTCAGTTCTTAGGTCATGTCATCTCGCGTGAAGGAATCGCAGTGGATCCGTCAAAAGTTGAAGTTGTTTTAGAATGGGAAAGACCAACGACGGTAACATAAATCCGTAGTTTCGTGGGTTTGGCTAGATACTATAGGAGATTCATTGAGGGATTCTCCAAGATAGTAGGACCTCTTACCCAGTTGACTCGGAAGGATCAAGTTTTTACATGGACTGAAGCATGTGAAGAAAGTTTTCAAGAGCTAAAGAGAAGGTTGACGACTTCACCTGTATTAGTATTACCTGATCCTAAGGAACCTTTTGAGTTTTATTGTGATGCTTCACATCAGGGGTTAGGTTGTGTATTGATGCAAAATCGGAAGGTTGTAGCTTATGCTTCAAGACAATTAAAGATTCATGAGAGGAATTACCATACACATGACTTGGAATTAGTAGCAGTGGTTTTTGCTTTGAAGATCTGGAGGCATTATTTGTATGGAGCTACATTCAATGTTTTCAGTTATCACAAAAGTTTGAAGTACTTGTTCGATCAAAAGGAACTAAACAAGCGGCAGAGACGTTGGTTGGAATTCTTGAAGGATTATGATTTCCAACCACAGTATCACCCTGGAAAAGCAAATGTGGTAGCAGATGCCTCGAGTAGAAAATCAATACATGCATTTGTAATGATGGTCTGAGAGCAAGAGTTGTTGGAACAATTCTGAGATATGCGTTTAACTGTGGAGACGTCACCAGGAAAGCTTCATTTAGGTAGGATTACCGTTTCGAATGGATTGATGGACCAGATAAGAGAGAAACAAGAAGGTGATCAATACCTACAAGGAGAAAGGGAACTAATGCGTCAAAGAGTAATGTCGGAATTCAAAGAAGGAATAGATGGAATCTTGAGATTCGGTGAAAGAATTTGTGTGCCAGATGATGCTGATCTTAGAAAATTGATTCTTGAAGAGGCTCACAAGAGTAAATTAAGTTTACACCCAAGAGCCAGATGTATCAAGACCTCAAGCGATTGCATTGGTGGTATGGGATGAAGAGAGGCATAATGGAATACGTTGCTTCGTGTTTGGTATGTCAAAAGGCAAAGATTGAACATCAGAGGCCAGTGGGGATGCTACAATCTTTAGACATTCCAGAATGGAAATGGGATGGTATCTCAATGGATTTTGTAACCAGTTTACCAAGGACTCGGAAAGGGCATGAGGCTATATGGGTAATAGTGGATCGACTGACCAAGTCAGCTCACTTTTTACCTATCAATATGAAGTATTTATATGGGTAATAGTGGATCGACTGACCAAGTCAGCTCACTTTTTACCTATCAATATGAAGTATTTGATGGAAAGATTAACTCAGTTGTACATTGATGAAATTGTCAGATTACACGGTATACCTTCGAGTATCATTTCGGACCGTGATCCAAGGTTTACGTCAAGGTTTTGGCAAAGTCTGCAAGAGTCACTGGGAACGAAATTTAGACTGAGTTCTGCCTATCATCCACAAACAGACGGACAATCTGGGAGGACGATCCAATCACTTGAGGACTTATTAAGAGCTTGTGTGTTGGCAAATACTGGGAATTGGGATGAATTCCTACCGCTGATAGAGTTCACTTATAACAACAGTTTCCACTCGAGCAAAGGAATGGCACCCTATGAAGCTTTATATGACCGACGGTGTAGAACACCACTATATTGGTACCAGGATGGTGAGAGTTTATTATTGGGACCAAAAATCGTGCAACAGACAACATAAATAATGAAGATGATTCAGGAGAAAATGCGGACAACTCTGAGTCGACAGAAAAGTTATGCTGACAAGAGAAGACGACCTCTTGAGTTCAAGGAAGGCGAACATGTGTTCTTGAGAGTCACGCCTACAACTGGGATTGGCAGTGTAATTAAATCCATAAAGCTCACTCCTAAATTCATTGGACCCTACCAAATTCTTCGTCGCGTAGGTCCAGTAGCCTATAAAATTTCTTTGCCACCTTTTCTTTCCAATTTTCATGATGTGAAGCTGTTGAGCAAAGTGTTGTGAAGTTGTATTTGGAAATACCACCGAGAATCCCATCCAACCATAAATAAGAGATCATACTTTATATGACAAGTGACATGAAAAAAAAACAAATGGCTGCACTCTTCAGGATGAGAAAAACAAAAAACACAACAAATTCCCTGAGTAGTAGAAACAAGATGGTGGTGCTCCTCACGACATGCAATATCAACACAAATAGAGGGTTAGCATGGAGAACATAATCACTGACACAGGGATAAAATAAGAAAATATGATTGATTTTAAAATAATCAAAAGTTTTTCATTTTTAAAATAAAAATGTATTCAGGAAAATTGGAAAAAATATATTATACTGATAATCGATTATTGTATAATATATTATCATGATAATCGATTATAATCCGAATCGGTTTTTGTATTTTTGTTTGGATATGTTTGCTGAAAAATGATTTTAAGATAATCTATTTCGTTTGAATGATATAAAAAATTTATTTTTGCATAATAAATAAAAAAAATGATATAAAATTATTTGTTTTATAATATTAGATGAAAATGTGAATAATATTTGATGGAATACAAGAACCCCTCCACCGATACTTGTGGGTTCCTTGTTTTTGCTCTCTCCGGTGGCAATAATGGCTTCCCAATTCTCAATCTGTCCAATACCCTCATCATCGGCCAAATATTTTACCGACCACGAAGGTTGCCTTCCTCTTACCCAGAACCTTAATTACTTTTCCCGGTTACCAGGTTTAATCTTGCACCGAAAAAAAAAGAAGAAGAACAAATTCACAGATCTATTGAGTTGGCCTAAACAGGGAACTATGAACATGGTGGCTAGCGGCGACGAGAAACACGAGTGGGAATGAGGTATAGGGTCGCTTAACAAATGAGAGTGTATTTTTTGTGTAGTTATTAAATTGATGAGACTGTTTGGTGAAATTAATAATGAAAGATGAAGAAAATGTAACAGTGACGAGAGTGTTGGATGAGAGTAATGAGTTTGGTCATTTGGTGGAGAGTTGTGGCGTATATGGAGGGAGAAGTCATGGAGATAACAGGGGTATACGGGGCAGGAGTCTTCAGATTAGAAATTAATCTAATCTAAAACAATCCAACAGGCCTATCTTAAAGATGTTTTAAAACAACTTTTAATCCAAAAAAAATCTTTTTAAAAAATCAAGCTAGATTCCAAACATAACAAAATTTATCAAAACAGTTTTCTACACACAAAAAAAAAAAAAAAACAGTTGAAACACACTTAATCAAGCTTTCTCAAACATGTTCTAAGCTTCAAACTTTTAACTTTTCTAAGAATCATTTTTTCTATAATTTTTTTTTATATTTTAAGCTAATTTATCAAACATATCAAATTATTTTCAAAACAGAATTTTAAGAAAAAACTTTTTTCTACGAAAAAAAAAGTTATCCCAAACACACTCTTAATATTTGTTATGACTTCAATATAGTGGGTATAATTAAAATTTGTTGTTGCCAGCTTGTCAGCAATGTTTTTTTTTTAATGACACACAAGTAAAATACTAAGAAAAAAAAAATCATGTTTTGCCTCCAAAATATTTTGAAAATAGCAATAGGGAAGAATTAAGATGGAATGAGAAAGGATGGTCGACTGAAAAGGAAAGGTGAAGGAAAAGATCAGATGCCCTGCTGCAATGGTAAATATCTGTAGGTGTTCAGTGTTCAGTGTTCACACATGACACATTGAAATTGTGTGCATATATCCGTGTGTTGTTTCTCATCTGCTTTGGGGGCAGCGAATTTAACGGTGGATTCTAGCATAAGTAAGGAATTTGTGGGTATACTGGTATATCCCAAATTTTGAAGTGAAAACCCCTTTTTATCCTCTTCATCACATCCTTATCCTTCACCACCACCCACCCATCACTGCCACCTCTCTCACCACCCCATCACCCACTGTAACATCCCAAATTTCTAATATAATTCTTTTTAATAAAAGATTGAGCTATTATGAGGTTTAATATAGAATATTGGTAGTAAAAGAATTTATTGGAGTTATTAGTAATTATTAAAAATATATATATATATATATACAAAAAATTGAATGTATGGATTTATTATTATATTATCACATTGGATACTTTATCACTATTTTAATTAATATGATGTATTCTCAAACCCGATTATGTTGCGAAATTTTTATGACATGTATGTTTTTTATTTAAATTTCTTTAAAGGATTTTTTTATTTTATTTTGGGTTACTAATGTAACGAAGGGCGTTACATTTATGGTATTAGAGCAGTTCGATTCTATATCGGACTGTGGTATTGTGGCTTTTTCTAAAGCAAAACTTGGGCGCGTAGGATGCTTGTTAGAGTTATAATTCTGCATTCTATTCTTTTGAATATTGGACTTGATCAAACCACTCTTTGATTGGTGGTATGCAGATTATGGCAGCAAACAGGCGAGGGAGAGATGATGCACTTGCAACGACTTTGGCTCGAATGACCAGAGTTATGTAGGAGCAGACGAGACTCTCCGTCAGATGAGGGATAATGGGGACGTGCTTAACATGGTGCCGGTTGCAGTTCCAGATCCACAGTACAGGGGTCTGTCAGAGTTCAGGAACAATAATCCGCCAGCTTTTCGAGGTACCACCGATCCTATTAAGGCAGAGGAATGGTTGTTGAAATTAGAGAAGATCTTTCGGGCCATGAGGTGCTCTGATGCTCAGAAGGTGGATGTTGCCACCTATATGCTAGAGTCGGATGTAGAGCATTGGTGGAACTATGCTAGGGGCGGGTTGCTTGCTTCGGGCGCCTCTATCACATGGGACCGATTCAAGGAGGTTTTTCTGGAGAAATACTTTCCGTACAGCGTCCGGATACAGAAGGAGATGGAGTTTCTACAGTTTCATCAGGGGAGTATGACAGTTGCTGAATATGTGACCAAGTTTAAGAGCCTTGCAAGTTTCTCTACTCAGGTGAGGGATAATCCTGATGGTCAATGGAAAGCAATTAAGTTCGAGCAGGGTTTGAGGCCAGAGCTACAGAGCCTTATCGGGCTCCTAGAAATTCGGGACTACCCCACTCTTGTGAACAAGTGTAGGGTGGCAGAGCATAATATGCAAGTTGTGCTGACTGAGAGGCAAAAGGAGAAAATTTTTAGCGATGGCAAGAGATTTCAGGGCAGGGATGGGAAATTTCAGAAGCATTTGCGACCAGTCTCCTCCATTAACAAAGGGAAGCAAGTGCATGGAGTCCAGACTGACAAGGGCACCGGGTACCATAGGTGTGGGTTGAATCATGGAGATCGCACGTGTCCAGCGGCACAGACCACTTGCTACAAGTGTGGTAAAGTGGGACACTATGCCAGAAGCTGCAAGAGTGGAGGACCAGTCCAACCTAGACCACTGAGCCAAGGGAGAGTCTTTACACCCCAAGGGGAGAAGGTGAAGGAGTCAGATGGCCTGATACAAGGTATGGGTTTAATTAAAGAAAGAAAAATCAATTTATTGTTTGATTCAGGAGCAACTCATTCATTTATATCTTTAGATTGTGTGAAAAATCTATCTTTGTCTGTTTCTAAGTTGTCATATGATTTGAGTGTTGCTACTCCTGCAAATGATAAACTTGTTACCTCTATTGCTTGCTTGAACTGTCCTTTAGTGTACCAAGATGTATCTTATTTTGTTGATCTTATATGCTTGCCCATGTCCAGGTTAGATGTCATTTTTGGTATGGATTGGTTGTCTTCAAATCATGCTGTCCTAAATTGCTCTGATAAAACTATCTTCATTCCTATACAACCAATGTCTAATGATTTTCCCGTACCTAGTTCTATTGTTTCTGCTGCTGATTGCCATAAGTGCTTAGTTGAGGGAGCTCAAGGATATATACTCTTATTCTCTACTAAGATAGAGGCTGATAGTGATGTGACGGCTATACCTGTGGTGTGTGAGTTACAGGATGTTTTCCCTAAGGATGTCTCTAGCTTGCCTCCGAATAGGGAAGTTGAGTTTAACATAGATCTAGTGCTAGGGAGTGGACCAGTATCGGTAGCGCCTTATAGAATGGCACCTTTAGAGTTGAGCGAGCTTAAGAAACAGTTAGAGGAGATGCTAGGGAAGGGGTTTATTAGGCCTAGTGTGTCACCTTGGGGAGCACCTGTTCTACTGGTGAAAAAGAAGGATGGGAGCATGAGGCTATGTGTTGACTATAGGCAGTTGAACAAAGTGACCATAGAGAATAAATACCCTTTGCCTAGGATAGATGACCTCTTAGACCAGTTGAGGGGAGCGTCAGTGTTTTCCAAAATAGATCTAAGATCGGGATACCATCAAATTAGAGTCAAGAATGAGGACATTCCTAAGACAGCCTTTAGGACAAGGTATGGGCACTATGAGCATGTAGTGATGCCCTTTGGTGTGACCAATGCTCCAGCCGTTTTCATGGACTACATGAATCAGATCTTTAGGCCATTCTTGGATAGCTTTGTGGTGGTGTTCATAGATGATATTTTGATATACTCTAGGACACCGGAGGATCATGAGGAGCATTTAAGGTTAGTGTTGCAGATTCTAAGGGAAGAACAACTGTATGCAAAGCTAGAAAAGTGTGAATTTTGGCTTGATGAGGTGAAGTTTTTAGGACATACCACATCTAGGAGTGGTGTAGCGGTTGACTCTAGTAAGGTTGATGCAGTGCTTGGATGGGAGCAACCTAAGTCAATGACTGAAGTGAGGAGTTTCCTAGGACTGGCAGGTTACTATAGGAAGTTCATAGAGGGTTTCTCTAGACTAGCTTTACCTCTTACCAAGTTGACTAGGAAAGGAAAATCTTTTGAGTGATATACGGAATGTGAAGAGAATTTTGAGGAGCTTAAGAGAAGATTGGTGTCATCACCGGTCTTAACCATTCCAAATCCTTCAGTGAGTTTTGTGGTATATTGTGATGCTTCTAAGAATTGTTTAGGTTGTGTGTTGATGCAGGAAGGCAAGGTAGTGGCTTATGCATCTAGGCAGCTTAGGACACATGAGGTGAATTATCCTACTCATGACCTTGAGTTAGCAGCAATAGTCTTTGCTCTTAAGATTTGGAGGCACTATTTGTATCACTAGTGCAATAAGTGCTTTTTACGTCAGTTAAAATTTATTTTTTACGTCAGAATACTGACTGACGTAAATACAACTGACGTTAAAAGTTAAAATTTTAACGTCAGTTGAGAACTGACGTTAAATATAACAAAATTAACGTCGGTTCTTTAACAAAACTGACGTTAATTTTGTTAAAACTAACGTCAATTGTTATAATGAACTGACGTTAAAGGTCTTAAATTTAACGTCAGTTGTAATAAACAACTGACGTTAATAGTGTATTGTATATTTTATAAAATACTATTAACGTCAGTTGTATGATACAACTGATGTTAATAGTTTTTTTTTAAATTCAGTTTTAAAATATCACTCCCCTCAGCTATCCCTGCATTCAGTAAATATCCCAGTAACACAGAATATCACACACATTACAGAATTGCAAAGGAAAAATGAAACAATGATCCATATGTATGCCTGTTCAGAAACAATATGTATTTAGTAACATAGGTTATAACTCAAAATAAATACAGAAATATAAATAAAAATAAATGTATACTAAGTTTAAACTACCTATATCAATATCCCTTCGTGATGATCATCACGAGTGGCATGTACATCGTCCACCTGTGTCTCCTCGATTATAGTAGGCATGTTTGTTGAAAAAGAAGGAGTCTCAGGAATATCAAGATTTGAATCTTCATTTTCATCACTACCATTATACATGCTTTTTCCTTGGAGAACCATGAACAACCTTTTGTTAGAAGGATCAGTGATGTAGAACACTTGTTTTGCTTGGGAAGCCATTATGAAAGGCTCATTTATATGACCTAACTTGTTGAGGTCTACCAATGTGAACCCCAATTCGTCGGTTTGTACACCACCGTTACTATCAACCCACTTACATTTAAATACCGGAACCGTAAGCTTAGTGTAATCGAGCACCCAAATATCTTCAATATATACAAAGTAAGGTCTCGGTGCTTTAACGGGTTTTGTGTCCTTTGCACTAGAGAAGTGCATTGCTTCGGCCACGATCATAACCCCACTATTTTGCATGGTACTCTTGTTATCTTGTTCCTTTGTATAAAAGGAAAAGTTATTTATGTCGTATCCGCTCCAACATATGACGTTGAAGCTAGGCCCACGTGCTAGCCATCTTACCTCATCAGAAGCAGTACTACCATCCTTAAGCATTTCTTCCTTGAACCATGGTAAGAAAGTCTTGTTATGCTTGTTCAACAACCACCTTTCGCTCATTCGAGGGTTTTCTTGATTGACTTTTCTTTTATGTTCAAATAAGAAAGGCTGAACACATTCGATGTTGTTCAATACATACAAATGTGCTTGAAGCACTTCCTCCCAATCCTTCCTATTAATTCTTAAGCCATGTGTACCCTTACCTTGACATCTAATCTCATCATGCCGAGGCTTAGGAACCCCTATAGGATCCGTGTTATGAAGGTAGTCCGAACAAAACTCAATAGCTTCTTCTGCAACATACCTTTGAACAATAGATGCTTTCGGACGATAAGGATTCTTCACGTACCCTTTCAAGATCTTCATGTAGCGCTCAACTGGGTACATCCATCTCAGAAAAACCGGCCCACATAATCTAATCTCCCTCACCAAATGAACAATTAAGTGAACCATTATGTCGAAAAAGGAAGGAGGAAAATACATCTCCAATTGGCACAAGATTGTAGCAGCCTCAACTTCCAAGTCATCCAACATATGGGGGTCGACGACTTTGCTGCATATAGAATTGAAGAATGAGCACAACCGAGTAATGACATGTCTCACATTTTTTGGAGCAAACCACGAATAGCAACGGGCAGAAGTTGTTGCATCAAGATGTGACAATCATGAGACTTTAAGCCAACCAATTTAAGATCACTAGAGACAAGCCTCTTCATATTTGAAGAGTAACCATGTGGAACTTTGATGCCCTGAAGACACCCGCAGAAACTTTGTCTCTTTTTTTTTGACAAAGTATGACATGCTGGCGGCAAATAAGTCCGCTTACCATCCTCAACAACTGGAGCTAACTGCTCTCGTATACCCATAGCAACGAGGTCGAGACGAGCATTCACACCATCCTTTGTCTTGCCCTGAATGTTGAGAAGCGTCCCGATCACACTATCACACACATTTTTTCTCCACATGCTTCACATCAATGCAGTGTCTGACATCAAGCTTGTGCCAGTATGGAAGATCAAAGAATATCGACCTCTTCTTCCATATGTTTTTCTCAGCAGCTTTACCTTTCTTTTTGGACTTGCCGAATATAACATCGATGCCCTTTACCCTCTGATAAACCTGCTCTCCAATTAAGGCCGCCGGTGCTTCTTATGTCTCTTGGCATCCATTAAAAGCTTTTTTCATCTTACGATATGGGTGATCACGTCCAAGAAATCTCCGATGCCCAAGGTAAACCGTCTTCTTTCCATGAAGCATCTGAGTGTAGCATGTGCCTTCTTCACATATAGGGCATGCTTTATGCCCCTTGACACTTGCATGCCGGACAAGTTCTGATATCTTTGGAAAGTCGTTGATGGTACAAAATAACATGGCACGAAGCTTGAAAGTCTCATGAGAATACCCATCAACTACATCAACACCTTCCACCCACAGCGTTTTCAAGTCTTCAATCAAGGGACCTAGATAAACATCTAAGTCATTTCCCGGTTGCTTTGGGCCCGAAATCATCATAGACAACATCATGTATTTGTGCTTCATGCACAACCAAGGGGGCATGTTGTAAATTACCAACAGAACAGGCCATGAACTATGAATACTACTCATGTTACCATAAGGATTCATTCCATCCGTAGCAAGTCCAAGCCTTAGGTTTCTTGGCTCATCGGCGAAATCCGGAAACATAGTATCGATATTCTTCCACTGAATAGAATCAGCAGGATGACGAACCTTTCCATCACGTTTCCTCTCATCATTATGCCATCTAAGATTCTTCGCATCTTTCGCATTGGCAAACAATCGCTTGAACCTTGGAACTATTGGAAGATACCACAACACCTTCGCAGGAGGACCCTTTTTTCTCACATCATCAAGATCATCATCATCATCACCACCCTTCACTTTGTATCGTGATAACCCACATTTGGGGCAATCGTGATTGTCTTCATGAACACCGATGTACAATATGCAATCATTGGGGCATGCGTGTATCTTCTTATACTCCATACCCATAGGACACAATACCTTCATGGCCTCATAGTTACGGTCAAGCAATGTGTTGTCCTCCGGAAGCAAGTCTTTCAACACTTCAAGCAATTCCGTGAAGCTTTTATCGGTCCAACCATTTCTCGCCTTCACACAAACCAATTTTAGCACCGCCGACAACCGTGTATGAGTAGTACACCCTGGATATAAAGGCTTATCCGCATCACCGCACAACCTATCATACACATGAGCTCGATGAAAAGATTCTTGTCCAATATCACGGATCATGTCCTCTACTCGATCATCCTCCATATCTACGTCAACGCCCTCACTTTGGGAGACACTCGCCGTACTACTCAACAACACATCACCATGCCATATCCATCTTGTATAACTCAATCAAATCCCTTCACAAATCAAATGAGTACGTATATCCTTCATCGTACATTTCCTCGTATTCAAACACTTGACACAAGGACAACAGAACATTCCATTACTATTAGGAACATTCCTTTGAGCAAATTCTATAAATTCTCCCACCCCCTTCAAATACTCAGCACTAGTACGCTTACAAACCATCCAACTACGATCCATAACTAGATAGGTCCTGTAGATATACAAAACATATATCCAATATAAGGACAATACGGGAGATTGAAAACTATAGTTTTTGAAGATTGCCAAGCACTGGTCACGGCCTGGCAGTGATGTCCATCACGGCCGTAACGTGCCAACTGAACCAGACCATGCCATCACAGGCAGAACTGATCACGGCCTAGTCGTGATGAGCATCACGGCCTAACCGTGATGAGCATCACGGCCGTGACAGATCAACCAGCAGAGCAACATGCACTCAAAACCAAAAATAGAGACGTACATTCCAAACAACTCAAACTCACGGTTTCAAGTTTCAACTACTGAGACTACAGTTTCAACATACACTCAAAACCAAAAATACAAAAATGTGCCCTAAATACTCACCAGAAATAGGTGCTCGCGTGGTGGTGGGGAGGGGAGCTCGAGTGGTGGCCAACGTTCGATGTGGTTACTGAGAGCAGAGGGACAAGGAGAGTTAGTGCGCGGGAAGGGGAAAGAGAGATGTCAAGTTATTGCAAAGAATGAATGGAAAGACAGAGTTAGGGTTAATAGTGTACCTCACGGTGGTGGCGAAGAAGCCCTCGCGGTGGTTACGGTGGAGATGAGCTCGCGATTAGGGTTCTGTGTTGGGTGAGAGTGAGAGTGAGGGTTGAGAGTGATCTAGGGTTGAGCGTGATGAAAAGAGAAAAGAGACGTACGTACAGAGCGAAGTGCAGAAGGCACGCGGGTGTAAACGTTATAATCAAAAACCAAAAATAAAACAACATTTAACGTCAGTTGTATTAAACAACTGACGTTAAAAGTAATTGTTTAACGTTAGTTGTATTAAAAAACTGATGTTAAATATTAATATTTAAAAAAAAACACTTTTAACGTCAATTGTTGAATACAACTGACGTTAAAAGTGTTGTGTAAAAATCATTCTCTATATAAAGTATCATTCTTCTGTATCAGTCTGTAATACTGTCTCTTCTTTTCCTCTATATTTCTATTCCTTCACAAAATGGCTGAGACCTTTGTTATTTCTTCCTATGCCTAGACTTAAAGGTCTCTGTCTTAATGGTCAAAAATCTTCTGAGGTTGTGTAAATCACATTACATGGATGGTAAAGTTGAGTAAATCACGTAATGTGATTCCCTCACTTTATTTCATCCAAGTCATCCCTTTCACTCTGCTTTGGCTGCAAGTGACTGTGGATTCGAGATGATGCATCAAGGAATTCCAGTGAAGGAGGTGATGCAAAGATCCCTTTCACTTTGATTAATCACGATGCATCATGGAATTCAAGTGAGGGAGGAGATGCATCCATTTGAATTTCTGAGGATAGGACTGAGAAGAAAATGATGTTGAAGCAAAAACTTTTTTATATTTTAGGGCTATGTTGCAGAAATTTTTTATCTTTTAATCATGTAATTAATTGTAACTTATGAACGCTTCAATGAGATACATATATAACTTGTTTTATGTTAAGTGTTTATTTATCTTAATTTGCACAAGAATTTGTTTACTAATTCAAGCTAATTAATTAAGATTAAAAATAAACTTGTTTAAACAAAAAAGTTTAGAAATAAACTGCACTATATATGTGGATTGACCTGTGTTAAGAGTGACAACAGGGCATTTCAGATAGGGATATAGGATTATTTACGTCAGCTATTTATTTAACTGAAGTAAAAATCACACTTTTAACGTCAATTGTATAAACAACAGGCGTTAAAAATAAATATTTTTTATTTTAAAAACACTTTTAACTTCAGTTTTATTCAACAACTGACGTTAAAAGTGTATAAGTTTCTGTAAAAACATTCATTCCTTTGACTACTCTGCTACTTACCCATTGACCTGTGTTAAGAGTGACAACAGGGCATTTCAGATAGGGATATAGGATTATTTACGTCAGCTGTTTATTTAACTGAAGTAAAAATCACATTTTTAACGTCAGTTGTATAAACAACTGACGTTAAAAATAAATATTTTTTATTTTAAAAACACTTTTAACGTCAGTTTTATTCAACAACTGACGTTAAAAGTGTATAAGTTTCTGCAAAAGCATTCATTCCTTTGACTACTCTGCTACTTAATTACCCATTACTGTTGTGCTACTTACCCATGTACATTGTAACCTATAATCCTCTTTATGAGCATTAAGTTTATACCTAGACTTAAAGGTCTATTTCTTCCTATTCCTTCGGGCGTTTTCTTTTCTGCACGTTTATAATATATGACTGCCAACTCCCAATGCGCCTTGGAACCTAATGCTCTTAATGATCAATTTAATTTTTTAGCAACTTACAACGCCTAGTAACTTCATCCCCTACTCCTATAAATAGCTTCCTTCCTTCCTTTAATTTTTCTGCTTCACAATATGGCTCTGCCATGGAGATTAACTTCATCACTCTTTCTTCATATACCTAGACTTAAAGGTCTCTGCCTTAATGGTCAAACAACTTTTGAGGTTGTGTAAATCACATTACATGGGTGATAAGGGTGTGTAAATCACATTATGTGAATTGCACACATTATCACCCTTCCGGAGAATCAACAGCTACAGTTCCAAAACCTCTTCTTTGGAACCAAGTGACTGTTCCAAGAATATTACTGAAACAGATCGAGTGCACCCATCACTCTGCTTTGGCTCCAAAGTGACTGTGGATTCACATGGAGCATCAAGGACTTCAAGTAAGGGAGGAGATGCATCCATTGGAGTTTCTGAGGACAGGACTGAGAAGAAAATGATGTTGAAGCAGAAACTTTTTTATATTTTAGTGCTATCTTGCGGAAATTTTTTATCTTTTAATCATGTAATTGTAACTTATGAATCGCTTCAATGAGATACGATTTGATTATACATATAACTTGTTTTATGTTAAGTGTTTATTTATTTTAATTTGCTCAAGAATTTGTTTACTAATTCAAGCTAATTAATTAAGATTAAAAATAAACTTTTTTTAAAAAAAGATTAGAAATAAACTGCACTATATATGGAGTGATCTGCGTTAAGAGTGACAACAGGGAGATGACAACGAAAGAAAGATAGGAATGAGTTGATTATTTACGTCAGTTATTTATTTAACTGAAGTAAAAATCACACTTTTAACGTCAGTTGTATAAACAACTGACGTTAAAAGTGTTAATAATCACTTTTAACGTAAGTTCATTAAACAACTGACGCAAATAGTGATTTAATATTTACAAAACTGCCACCGCCTCATTTTTAACGTCAAACATATGGTCAACTGACGTAAAACGTTCCCGTATATTACATTATTTCCACTAGTGTATGGTGCAAAGTTTGAGGTTTTTAGTGATCATAAGAGCCTTAAGTATTTGTTTGACCAAAAAGAATTGAATATGAGACAAAGGAGGTGGATGGAATTCCTTAAGGACTATGATTTTGAGTTGAAGTACCATCTAGGGAAAGCCAATGTGGTGGCTAATGCACTCGGTAGGAAAACCTTGCATGTGTCTAGTTTGATGGTCCAAGAGATGAATATGTTAGAGGAGTTCAGAGACATGAATCTAAATGTATCACTTAGTGCTCTAAGCTTGAAGTTGAATAGGCTGGAAATTTGCAGTGACCTTAGTGAAATGATTAGGCAAGAGCATCTTTTAGACCAGGAGTTACAATCTCTTTTAGATCAAGAGAATTATGTGTTGTCTACTGATGGTCTAGTGTTGTTGAAGAATAAGATCGTTGTTCCTAAGGAGGGGAGCCTTAGAGAGAAAGTTTTAGAGGAAGCGCATAAGGGAAAGTTCACCATACATCCAGGGATAACCAAGATGTATCAAGATCTAAAGATGTATTGGTGGCCAGGAATGAAACAGGATGTGGCTAGCTTTGTAGCAAAGTGTTTAGTATGTCAAAAGGTTAAAATAGAACATTAGAGACCTTCGGGTTTGTTGCAGCCTTTAGAAATTCCTCGATGGAAATGGGAGAGGATTTCTATGGATTTTGTGATGGGGTTACCTAGGACTCGTTTGGGTTTAGATGCCATATGGGTAATTGTGGATAGGTTGACCAAGTCTGCTCACTTCTTGCCAATTAAGGCAACCTATAGTTTGAATAAGTTAGCAGGATTATACATTATGGAGATAGTGAAGCTTCATGGCATACCTACCTCTATAGTGTCAGATAGAGACCCATGGTTTACCTCTAGATTTTGAAGAGCTTTCCAATAGGCTTTTTGTTCTAAGTTGAGTTTTAGCACAGTCTATCATCCCCAAACGGATGGTCAGCTGGAGAGGACCATTCAGACCCTTGAGGACATGCTTAGAGCATGTATTTTAGATGAAGGTGGGGGTTGGGATAAATTTTTACCTCTTATAGAGTTTCCTTATAACAACAATTATCACGCTAGCATGGGCATGGCACCCTATGAAGCTCTTTATGGGAGGATGTGTAGGTCCCCTTTATGTTGGTGTGAAGTGGGTGAGAAGACCCTGCTAGGACCAGAGTTAGTCCAGGAGACCACAGAGAGGATTAAAGTCATTAGGGAAAGGATGCGCACTGCACAGAGTAGGCAAAAGAGTTATGCAGACAAGAGAAGGAAGCCTTTAGAATTTCAGGAAGAGGAACATGCATTCTTGAGAGTCACTCCTAAGACTGGGGTTGGGTGGTCAATGAAAGTCAAAAGGCTCAACCCTCGTTTCATGGGTCCGTTTCAAATCCTAAAAAGAGTCGGGCCTGTTCCTTACCAATTGGCTCTTCCACCACAATTGTCGAATCTCCATGACGTCTTCCATGTTTCTCAACTCCGAAAGTACGTACCAGATGTTTCACACGTGATAGCTCCTGAGTCAATACAATTGAAGGATAATTTAATCTTTAAGCCCAGACCTATTTAGATCATTGACATGAGCACAAAAACTCTGAGGAACAAGATGATCCCATTGGTGAAAGTGATTTGGGAAGGGTTGACTCCAGAGGAAGCTACTTGGGAACTCGAGGAAGATGTTAGACAACATCATCCAGGTCTTTTTAGTACAGGTACATAACTTAGTGTTGCATTACCTTCAATGTTGTGTTGTTTGGGTATGACGTGTTAATTTCGGGGACGAAATTCTTTAAGGAGGGGAGAAAATGTAACATCCCAAATTTCTAATATAATTCTTTTTAATAAAAGATTGAGCTATTATGAGGTTGAATATAGAATATTGGTAGTAAAAGAATTTATTGGAGTTATTAGTAATTATTAAAAAAATAGACAAAAAATTGGATGTATGGATTTATTATTATATTATCACCTTGGATATTTTATCACTATTTTAATTAATATGAGGTATTCTCAAACCCGATTATGTTGCGAAATTTTTATTACATGTATGTTTTTAATTTAAAATTCTTTAAAGGATTTTTATTGATTTTATTTTGGGTTACTAATATGACGAAGGGCGTTACACCCACCGACCACCAACACCCCTCTCACCGCCGACCACCCCACCACCAAACATTCCGCCTAGCACATCCTTGTTTCTGCAACCCAAAGATGGCTGAACAACCCAATCCCTTCACTACCTCTGCGATTTCGATTCCGTCACCACCCCCACTGATTCCGATTTTGTCACCACCCCATCCCTTCCTCCCTTCTGTCACCACACTCATCGATTCTGATTCGACAAGCAGATGACAATGGAGGATCTCATCGTCAAGCAGATGCGGGTCATCACCCCACTGATTCTGATTCGACCATCACTTCTTCCTCCTCCTTCGTCGAGTCATCATGCACCACATCTACAGCTAAACCCTCCGACAACATCAAGCTGAACAATACAACATTGACTGCTGCGATGTCGTTTTGGTTTGGCAACCTTCTTGTTTTTGTTTCTGGTTTTCTGGGTTTTCTAGTTTTCAAGGATGAGAGGATGGTGGGGTGGCGGAGGGGTGGGGGTGGTCATTGCAGGTAGCCCGCAGAGGGGTGGGGGTAGGGATGAAGGTATTGGCTGTGACTGGTTGAAAGAGGTGGCGACGAGGTGGCGACGTCGCTATTATAGATATCGATTTTTACAGAGCAGCTCGCACCAGGATAGCCGTGCCGTTCGCACTATAGCCGCCGTTCGTCGCTGCACCTCACTCAGATGATCCTGTGAAGCACCCCCGTGGGTAGGGATGGAGGTGGTGGTGCGGCTAGTTGAAGGCTTTTGATGTTTTAGGGTTTCGACTGTAGGAGGGGAAGGGTAAAGGGTAATATGGGATTTTTCAAAAAAAATTGTTAATCTTTTTTTGGTTCAACAAATTTGGACGGTCCATTTATTTAATTATTATATCCCACTAGTGGAAATAATGTAATATACAGGAACGTTTTACGTCAGTTGACCATATGTTTGACATTAAAAATGAGACGGTGGCAGTTTTGTAAATATTAAATCACTATTTGCGTCAGTTGTGTAATGAACTAATGTTAAAAGTGATTTGCAAGAATTATTAACACTTTTAACGTCAGTTGTTTATACAACTGACGTTAAAAGTGTGATTTTTACTTCAGTTAAATAAATAACTGACGTAAATAATCATATATTCCTATCTGAAACTCATTCCTATCTTTCTTTCGTTGTCATCTCCCTGTTGTCACTCTTAACGCAGATCACTCCTTATATAGTGCAGTTTATTTCTAATCTTTTTTTTTAAACAAGTTTATTTTTAATCTTAATTAATTAGCTTGAATTAGTAAACAAATTCTTGTGCAAATTAAAATAAATAAACACTTAACATAAAACAAGTTATATGTATAATCAAATCGTATCTCATTGAAGTGATTCATAAGTTACGTTACATGATTAAAAGATAAAAAATTTATGCAAGATAGCCCTAAAATATAAAAAAAAATTCTGCTTCAACGTCATTTTCTTCTCAGTCCTATCCTCAGAAACTCCAATGGATGCATCCCCTCCCTCATTTGAATTCCTTGATGCTCCATCTGAATCCACAATCACTTGCTGCCAAAGCGGAGTGAAATGGATGAAATAAAGTGAGGGAATCGCATTATGTGATTCACTCAACCTTACCATCCATGTTATGTGATTTACTCAACCTCATAAGTTTTTTGACCATTAAGATAGAAACCTTTAAGTCTAGGTATAGGAAGAAATAACAAAAGTCTCAAATATGATAGAGCCATATTGTGAAGGAATAGAAAACGCACGAAATATAGAGGAAAAGAAGAGGGTGTATTACAGACTGATACAGAAGAATGGTACTTTATATAGAGAAGAGAGACTACCTGATTTTCTTCAAAACTGATCTATAAACTTAATGTTCATTAAGAGGATTAAGTTACAAGGTGCATGAGTAAGTAGCACAGTAGTCAAAGGAATGAATATTTTTGCAGAAACTTATACACTTTTAACGTTAGTTGTCTTCAACAACTGACGTTAAAAGTGTTTTTAAAATTAAAAAATATTTATTTTTAACGTCAGTTGTTTAATACAACTGACGTTAAACAATGACTTTTAACGTCAGTTGTTTAAGACAACTGACGTTAAAAATGACTTCTAGCGTCAGTTGTATTAAACAACTGACGTAAACTGTTGTTTTATTTTTTATTATAATGATTACACCCGCGCGCCTTCTTCACTTCGCTCTGTACGTCTCTGTTCTTCTCTTTTCATCACCCTCACTCTGACTCTCACTCTCACTCTGCCCTAATCGCGAGCTCCTCTCCACCGTAACCACCGCTAGGGCTTCTTCGCCACCACCGTGAGGTACACTCTTAACCCTAACTCTGTCTTTCCCGCTCATTCTTTGTAATAACTTGACATCTCTCTTTCCCGCGCACTAACTCTCCTTGTCCCTCTGCTCTCAGTAACCACATCTAACGTTGGCCACCACTCGAGCTCCCCTCCCCACCACCATGCGAGCACCTATTTCTGGTGAGTCTTTAGGGCGCATTTTTTTATTTTTGGTTTTGAGTGTATGTTGAAATTGTAGTCTCTGTAGTTGAAACTTGAAACTGTGAGTTTGAGTTGTTTGGAATGTCTCTATTTCTGGTCGTGGGTTTTGTGTTTTATCTTGTTTTTCTTCTGCTATCATGACCTATTTCAAAATGGGAAGAAATTTAGAGTTGCTTGTAGCATGTGACATCAACAATATATTGCTCATTGGAATTCTGTTTTGTTAATTTATCTTCATCTTCTTTTTCTTTTCTGTCTTAAGAAACCTGAAAATGGTGTAAATTTGAAATAATTTTTAAACGCCTTGCTTGTATATATCATGCTCTCTTGATCGATTCATATGGCCGAGTGGTTATAGTAATAGATATAGCAATAGTCTTAATATGTGTTGTTGCCTGCTTGATGAGAAGAATGATGTGAGATTACCGTGGAAATTTTGTTTTAGGCAGTTAGTCAAATAAGATATACATGGTTGACGGGATTTCAAAAACTAGTTTTCAATCTGCCATATTGTCCTTATATTGGATACATGTTTTGTATATCTACAGAACCTATCTAGTTATGGATCATAGTTGGATGGTTTGTAAGCGCACTAGAGCTGAGTATTTGAAGGGGGTGGGAGAATTTATAGAATTTACTCAAAGGAATGTTCCTAATAGTAATGGAATGTTATGTTGTCCTTGTGTCAAGTGTTTGAATACGAGGAAATGTACGGTGAAGGATATACGTACTCATTTGATTTGTGAAGGGATTTGCTTGAGTTATACAAGATGGATATGGCTTGGTGATGTGTTGTTGAGTAGTACGGCAAGTGTCTCCCAAAGTGAGGATGTTGACGTAGATATGGAGGATGATCGAGTAGAGGACATGATCCATGATATTGGACAAGAATCTTTTCATCGAGCTCATGTGTATGATGGGTTGTGCGGTGATGCAGATAAGCCTTTATATCTAGGGTTTACTACTCATACACGGTTGTTGGCGGTGCTAAAATTGGATTGTGTGAAGGCGAGAAATGGTTGGACCGATAAAAGCTTCACGGAATTGCTTGAAGTGTTGAAATACTTGCTTCCGGAGGACAACACATTGCCTTACCGTAACTATGAGGCTAAGAAGGTATTGTGTCCAATGGGTATGGAGTATAAGAAGATACACGCATGCCCCAATGATTGCATATTGTACACCGGTGTTCATGAAGACAATCACGATTTCCCCAAATGTGGGTTATCACGATACAAAGTGAAGGGTGGTGATGATGATGATGATCTTGATAATGTGAGAAAAAAGGGTCCTCCTGTGAAGGTGTTGTGGTATCTTCCAATAATTCCAAGGTTCAAGCGATTGTTTGCCAATGCAAAAGATGCGAAGAATCTTAGATGGCATAATGATGAGAGGAAACGTGATGGAAAGGTTCGTCATCCTGCTGATTCTATGCAATGGAAGAATATTGATACTATGTTTCCGGATTTCGCCGATGAGCCAAGAAACCTAAGGCTTGGACTTGCTACGGATGGAATGAATCCTTATGGTAACAGGAGTAGTATTCATAGTTCATGGCATGTTCTATTGATAATTTACAACCTGCCCCTTAGTTGTGCATGAAGCGCAAATACATGATGTTGTCTATGATGATTTCGGGCCCAAAGCAATCGGGAAATGACTTAGATGTTTATCTAAGTCCCTTGATTGAAGACTTGAAAACAGAGTGGGTGGAAGGTGTTGATGTAGTTGATGGGTATTCTCATGATACTTTCAAGCTTCGTGCCATGTTATTTTGCTCCATCAACGACTTGCCAGCATACGGTAACTTGTCCGGGTATAGTGTCAAGGGGCATAAAGCATGCCCTATATGTGAAGAAGGAACATGCTACACTCAGTTGCATCATGGAAAGAAGATGGTAAGAGACAGAAGAAGCTCCGGCGGCCTTAATTGGAGAGCAGGTTTATCAGAGGGTAAAGGGCATCGATGTTATATTCGGCAAGTCCAAAAAGAAAGGTAAAGCTACTGAGAAAAACATATGGAAGAAGAGGTCGATATTCTTTGATCTTCCATACTGGCGCAAGCTTGATGTCAAACAATGCATTGATGTGATGCATGTGGAGAAAAATGTGTGTGATAGTGTGATCGGGACGCTTCTCAACATTCAGGGCAATTCAAAGGATGGTGTGAATGCTCGTCTCGACCTCATTGCTATGGGTATACGAGAGCAGTTAGATCCAGTTGTTGAGGATGGTAAGCAGACTTATTTACCGTCAACATGTCATACTTTGTCAAAAAAAAGAAAGGCAAAGTTTCTGCGGGTGTCTTTAGGGCATCAAAGTTCCACATGGTTACTCTTCAAATATGAAGAGGCTTGTCTCTAGTGATCTTAAATTGGTTGGCTTAAAGTCTCATGATTTTCACATCTTGATGCAACAACTTCTGCCCGTTGCTATTCGTGGTATTGCTCCAAAAAATGTGAGACATGCCATTACTCGGTTGTGCTCATTCTTCAATTCTATATGTAGCAAAGTCGTTGACCCCCGTATGTTGGATGACTTGGAAGTTGAGGCTGCTACAATATTGTGCCAATTGGAGATGTATTTTCCTCCTTCCTTTTTTGACATAATGGTTCACTTAATTGTTCATTTGGTGAGGGAGATTAGATTATGTGGGCTGGTTTTTCTGAGATGGATGTACCCAGTTGAGCGCTACATGAAGATCTTGAAAGGGTACGTGAAGAATCCTTATCGTCCGGAAGCTTCTATTGTTCAAAGGTATGTTGCAGAAGAAGCTATTGAGTTTTGTTCGGACTACCTTCATAACACGGATCCTCTAGGGGTTCCTAAGCCTCGGCATGATGAGATAAGATGTCAAGGTAAGGGTACACATGGCTTAAGAATTAATAGCAAGGGTCGGGAGGAAGTGCTTCAAGCACATTTGTATGTATTGAACAACATCGCTTCTGTTCAACCTTTCTTATTTGAACATAAAAGAAAAGTCAATCAAGAAAACCCTCGAATGAGCGAAAGATGGTTGTTGAACAAGCATAACAAGACTTTCTTACCATGGTTCAAGGAAGAAATGCTTAAGGATGGTAGTACTGCTTCTGATGACGTAAGATGGCTAGCACGTGGGCCTGTACATTAAAAATAAAAATTGAATGAAAACTACAAAAATTGAAATGTAAATCTATAAACAATACAATTCTATCCCATATACAATTTAGTTTTATCATGTTTCATCTTCCCTGTACATGAAATGTTGATATGTGTCATGTGTTAACTGTGGCATTTTGACCAAACTGACCTACATTTATAAACTATTTATCAATTTAACCTGTTTTTGAAACTATTTATCAAATTGACCTAGTTTTTGCCAACGTGTCATTTTTTATTTTTTAATTACTGACGTGGAACACGCTAGGTGAGATTACGTTTTTAAAAGAGCTAACTCATATATCATTTTTACTTTTTTGACAAGTGGCACCGTTTGATTGGCTAAAAACTTTTTATTTTATAAAAATAATAAACAAAGTTTTAATGATGATTAAAAAATAGAATATTAAAAATATAATAATAATAATAATAATATTAGTATTAGTATTAATATTAATATTAATATTAATATTACTATTACAAATAATATCATTACTAATAATATTAACACATTAACATTAATTATAAATATTCTAATAAAAATATTAATATTAAAGAAATAGAATATTAAGGTTAAGAATATTGATAATATTCATATTAAGATTAATAACAATACCAAAACATTAAAATGAATTTATAAATATGTTATTAATTATAAAAATAGTATTAATATTGAAAATGATAAAAACACAGGTAATAATACAATTTATTTAAGAAAAACATAATATTAATATTTGTCATTTTCGATTTATTATTATTATTATCATTAATAACATATTTATAAATTAATTTTGATGTTTTGATATTTTTAGTAATATTAATATCAATATAATTATTAACATTCTTTTTCTTTTCTTTTTTTGTTACAGAAAGTTTAGGTGAGTTGGGTCCCGGAGACTCACCAGGTCTAGGGCAAGCCTCTGGACTCATCCACCAACGAGGTCCTCACATCGGTAGTGGGATTCGAACTCACGACCTTGTGCGTTATGAACCGTATCCTTACCAACTGAACCGAAATATTAATATTATGTTTTTTAATATTAATATAAAGAATATGATAATAATAATAATAATAATAATAATAATAATCACAATAATAATAATAATTAGTTAGTATTAATATTATTAAAAATATCATTAATAATAATATAAATAATAATAATAATAATAATAATAATAATAATAATAATAATAATAATAATAGTAATAGTAATAGTAATATTACAAATAATATCATTACTAATAATATTAACACATTTACATAAATTATAAATATTCTAATAATAATATTAATTTTGAAAATAATAAAAAACTAATAATAATTATTGTTAGTGTGTTAATGTTTGTTTTTTTTTGGTGGAGTAAATTTAGGGTAAGGGGATGGTGCCCCAATCCAAGGGAGGAAAAACCTTCGATCGGGCTCTATGAGCACTTACAAAGGGATTTACATTTACCTCACCCCAAAGAGACTAGTGGGGGCTCGAACCTGCAGACTGTTAGATACGAGACCCTGTTATTCTCCACTAGGCCAACCCCTTGGCATTTGTGTGTTAATGTTTTTAGTATTGATATTTTTTATAATACTAATATCACCACATTATTATCATCATTATTATTATTATTGCCATTATTTTCATATTTATAATTTATGTTAATTTGTTAATGTTATTAGTAATGATATTATTTGTAATATTAATTTTATTATTATTGTTATTGTTATTGTTGTTATTATTATTATTATTATTATTATTATTATTATTATTATTATTATTATTATTATTATTATTATTATGTTTTTCTTAAATAAATTGTATTATTACTTGTGTTTTTATCATTTTCAATATTAATACTATTTTATAATTAATAACATATTTATAATTTAATTTTAATGTTTTAATATTGTTAGTAATGTTAATATCAATATTATTCATATTCTATTTTTTATTAGAATATTTATAATTGATGTTAATGTGTTAATATTATTAGTAATGATATTATTGTTAATATTAATATTAATACTAATACTATTATTATTATTATTATATTCTTAATATTCTATTTTTTAATCATTATTAAAACTTTTTTTATTATTTTTATAAAAGAAAAAGTTTCCAACCAATCAAATGGTGCCACTTGTCAAAAAAAATGAAAAAGCTAGATGAGTTAGCACTTTTAAAAACGTCATCTCACCTAGCGTCTTCCACGTCAGCAATTAAAAAAATTAAAAAAAATGACACGTTGGCAAAAACTAGGTTCGTTTGGTAAATAATTTCAAAAGCAGGTTAAATTGGTAAATAGTTTATAAATGTATGTCAGTTTGGTCAAAAAGTTGTGAAGTATCAACACTAGAATTTTCTGATTTATTATTGTATTTATAAACTTAACAAAAAGTAACACACTAAAAATAAAAAAAAATTGAATGAAATTACCGAAATTGAAATTTAAAGTTTAAATGTAACTAATCTTATCTAATTATTTAATTTATTTCAATTTTAATTTCAAATTTAAGGTCATACAATATGTATTTACGTAAATCTATAAACAATGTAATTTATCCCCCATGCAATGTAGTTTTGTCATGTGTCATCTTCCCTATATATGAAATGTCGCCATATGTCATGTGCCAAGTGTCAACATAAGAATCTATCTATAAATATTACAATTCTATCCCGTATGCAATGTAGTTTTGCCATGTGTCATCTTCCCTATACATGAAATGTTGCCATTTGTCATGTGCCAAGTGTCAACACTAGAATTTTCCGATTTATTATTGTATTTATAAACTTAACAAAAACTAACACACTAAAAATTAAAATTGAATGAAAATTACCGAAATTGAAATTTCACCATCAATCTCCAAGTACACGACTTGTCCACGGTAAGATACCACAATCAAGTATGGACCCGGTGAACAAAAGAAAATGCATCGAACCGAAATTTCATCAAATATTTAACAAATTAGAAGCAACGAGTAATTAGTATAGCAGTGGAGAAAAAGTTTCTACCCAAACTGTCTCAATTGCACAATTCAAGATTCAATAAAATGAGCGATACCATGACCACAAGTACACATGCTCAAAAATATTAAACCTCGAACGGGAGACTAAGTTTTTCTCGATGATGTATTAATCATACTCTAAAATACAATAAAAAGTTTAACTCTATAAGACAAATTTGAACTTCATAAGGTAAATAAAATTGTTAATCCACTACAAAAAATCAACTGTTTAGCGACCGGCATATTTGGTCGCTAAACCTGCTAATTTGGTCGCTATTTAATTTAGAGACCGAATTAGTGACCGATTCATAGTGTTGGTTGATAACCTGGTCACTAAGATTTTAGAGACCGAAATATAAATTCGGTCGTTAAATGGCGACCGTATTTTCGGTCGCTAAATAATAAAAAATGGTCGCTACACGGTTGGTCGCATTGTTTGGGTAACCATTTTTAGCGACCGATAATCGGTTGCTAGTTCGGTCGCTGATGTTGATTACTGTTAACCTATATTAGCGACCGATATTCGGTCACTATACCACAATTTTTTAATGTTAACTAAAGTTTAGCGACCGAATTATTGGTTGCTAATTCGGTTGCTAAACTGGATTTTTTAAATTTTTATTAAATTTAATTTTTAAAATAAAAAAAATTGTTTTGCTTTAAAGTTTAGCAAAATTACTAATAAAACACACCAAATTACTAATGAAATATACAATCATAAGAAATAATGAATATATATATATATATATATATATAATCCAAAATGTCGTACAAGAATCGTTTAAAATCAAAAAAATGAAAAAAAAATAGTCAATGATGAGGGGGAGGTGGAGGAACCCAAGCATCCTCAGCATTCGTGCCGCCGACGTCTGCTACCTGATCGTCCTCTGGAGTAGCAGCTTCAATAGCTGGCGGCAGAACTGGAGGAGCGGCAGCAGGCGGCACAACCATCAGAGCATCATGCACGACCTCTGCCACGACCTCCACGACAACCACCAAGTATCCCCCTACCTCTAGAGGAATTTGCCATCTGTGTAAAAAAAATGAAAAGATGATTACACAACAGTGTAAATAATACAAAAAAAAATACCTAAGTAGAATGACATTTACACAATGAATTTTAAGGAGATAAAATGTATTGCAACAAATGAAGATGCTTGACCTACATATTTACTGAACCACATAGCAAAGTGAGAAGTAATTTCTCGATCAACCCGATCGTTTGAAATGTCAGGTTGGAGATCCCTTAGAAAATTGTCGTATATCCTACATATGGGAGATTAACAGCGGGACGATTAATAATCATAAATGTCAATTGAACTTATAAAAGACATTGTAGAAACTTACTCTAAATAGGCGTCACCTCTTCACAATTTTGAAGGATATACAGATGAGCAGCATTAATGTCACGCTGCTCCAAGAAATATCCTTTTGATTTGCCACTAAATCTGCCCGGATAGTTGAATATTGATATAGGAGGACTAGTTGAACTTCCTTCACCTGAATCAACGTTTGTAGGCATCCATGTCCTTCTCGTGTTAACTTCGTCTGGATAGTAATAAGAGGCAAAAGTGGAAGTCTCCTCTACTAAGTATGCTTCACAAATGGAACCCTCCACTCATGCCTTGTTCTTGACTTTGTGTTTAAGGGAGTGCAGGAACCTATTAAAGAGGGATACATACAAATAATTACTAGTTTTAGGGAAAGCTAAACTACGATTTCGTGATCGTGAATTTCATATGTATTAAGTAAAATAGTTGATGTTGTTTACCTCTCAAATGGATACATCCAGCGGTATTGGACTAGACCACCAACTCTTGCTTCGTAAGGTAGATGAACTGGAAGGTGTTCCATTGAATCAAAGACACTCGGCGGGAAGATTTGCTCCAGCTTACATAACAAAACGGGTATCTTGACTTCCATATCCTTTAATTGATTCACATTTAGTGTTGTTGATGTAAGCTCCCTGAAAAAGTGGCTAACCTCAACAAGTGGGTTCCAAATTGGTTTCGGTAATGCGTCGATCGCAATTGGAAGCAACCGTTGCATGAACACGTGGTAAACATGACTCTTCATTCCATGTAACTTTACTTCCTTAATGTCAATACATCTACCCAGATTGGAAGCATACCCATCTGGTAACTTTAGTTCTTTAACCCACTTACAGACGGCCACTTTCTGTGTTTTGCTTAGTGTATAACTTGCCTTCGGTTTGATAAGTCTGCCACGACCACCGTCCTGCAACTCAAGCTCCTTCCGATTACAAATTTCAGCCAGATCCAATCAGGCTTTATTTGTATCCTTTGTCCTCCCCTTGATGTCCATCACAGTGTCAAACACATTCAAAAACACATTCCTCTCAGTATGCATGACATCAATGTTGTGATGGAGTAGCTGCGTCCTCCAATACGGCAACCTCCAAAATATACTTTGTTTTGTCCAATTATGGTTGACGCCATAATCAGGAATATGTTCTCCTTGGGATTCATGGACGAGCGGTAAGTACTGTACTCTCCGCCATACATTAGGACCAAACAAACGTGGTGGAGGCGGTGTTGTCTCCGCACAACGCTTCTTGAATGCATTCTTGTTCCACCTATAAGGGTGATCTTCTGGAAGGAATTGACGATGACAATCAAAATATGAGATCTTTTGACTGTTTTTAAGCTTGAATGCCTTCGATCGCTCCATACATATTGGGCAACCAAGCTTCCCCGCGGTCATCCAACCCGACATCATCCCATAGGCGAGAAAGTCGTTGATCGTCCACATCAAAGCTGCTTTCATCAGGAAATTCTGCCTCAAAGATACGTAATATGTCAACACACCAACATTCCACAGCATCGTCAACTCATCTATCAGCGGCTGCAAGTACACATCAATCTTACCTTTTGGATTAGACGGACCCTAAATTATGACTGCTAGGAACATAAACTCCCGCTTCATGTACATCCCCGAGGGAAGATTGTACGGAGTCAGGATAACCGACCAACAAGAGTATGCTTTTACAGACTGTCCAAAAGGATTAAATCCATCCGTAGATAACCCCAATCGGACGTTCCGAGGGTCCTGCGAAAATGTCATATGAACCCTATCAAAATGCTTCCAAGCTTCTCCATCCGATGGATGACGCAAGACATCTTGCTCCTTCTAATGCTCACTATGCTACCTCATGTGAACTGCAGTGGCCATCGAAGAGTACAATCTTGTAAGTCTTGGCACGAGCAGAAAGTACCACATCTTTTTTAGAGCGGTCTTCTTCTCAATGCCCTTCCTACTGGTTGTCTTATACTGATCCGCACCACAAAATCAACAACATGTTATGCTCTCCGCTGAATCATCCTTATAGTACAACATACATCCATTCGGGTAACAATCAATTTTCAAACACCCCAGACCCAAATTTTCCACAGACTTCTTAGCATGATAAAAACTAGTAGGCATCCGATTGTCTTCCGGCAATGCCTTGGACACTGACATGGTGAGGCGATTAAAACCACCTTCTTGCATATTGTAGTTAGATTTGATACTCAACCATTCCATACACATCGACAACTCTATGTACTCCCGACATCCTTCCCACAATGAAGATCGTGCAGCACTCAGCATATCATAGAATCTTTGAGCTTCGGGATTCGGATTCTCCTCTATGTATTGGGAACCCATTCCACCATCTTCTCCCCCATCTTCTTCTAGTGCAACACCAACCGATGGTCCAGCATGATCCATTATCATCTGCTCGTATAGATTCAATTCTTCCCTCCGGTCACCACTTCCATAGTACGAACCTTCAAACACAACCGGGTTTAAATCAGGCAACGTCTCACCATGGTTACTCCACCAATAGTAATCAGGCATGAAACCCTTCTCATAAAGATCGACTACAACTCCATCCACGCATTTGAAAGATTGATACTTGCATCTTTTGAAAGGACACCTCAAATGATCACCGCCCAGCCGTATGAATCTCTCCTGACTAACAACAAACTCAATAAACTCACCCACTCCAACTCCATACTCTTCCCTAAGACGTTTATTCCGATCCAACCTACGATACATCCATTTCCGGTTCTCCGGAATATGCATTGCTGGCAATTAAATAGCCTGACCAACCCTACAATAACACTTATATATTACGGTGAATTCCAATAACTCCATCAATCTCGTTCTTATGACAAGGTATGAACCTATCCCATTCAAGAAGAAACCTTTACCACACTCGGCTAATAATAGTTATTCCCTTATTCAACTACCTTATACTTAACAAAATTTCGGCAGCATTTCCCATCGGTCTCCAAGTACACGATTCGAGCATGGTGAGAATCACCGCGATCAAGTATGCACCAGGAGAACAAAAGGAAATGCATCAGACCGAGATTTCAACAAGTATATATATAAGGCATTTGAACATGGAAATGACTATTGTACGAGTGTGAAAAAGTTTTTTCCCAAACCGTCTCACTTGGACAATTCAAGATTCAATACATTGAGCATGTATACCTTGATAAGTTACGCATGCTCATTAATATTGAATCTCAAATAGGAAACTAAGGCTTTAGTAAATTAATTATTAACTCTAACAGAAAATAAAACCATTAACCTATAAATATTGCAACATAGTTGAGCTTATATAAATTGCAGCGTAAATCAATACAAACTTAGATAAAATATTGTAGCAAACATCCTATTGAGCTCCGTTCTCCACTAACAAGTAGCAGTTAATTGTCAAACACATGCATAATTTCTAAATTATCAGCACACAACCAGTATCCCGCCTTTCGGACAGGATCACATCCTATTGAGCTCCACTCTCCACTAACAAACAACACATATTGACAAACACATGTATAAACATTAAATTATCAGCATACAATTAGACAAGATCACATCCTATTGAGCTCAGCTCTCCACTAACAAACAACACGATAATTCACATAATACATTAAAAGCACCACACATATCAGTACCTATTAGACAAAGTAAAACCTTAAAAGAGAGTATTGAGAGAACTTACCTATTTGACAAAGCAAAACCAAGTAAGGATAAGGGAGGAGCCGCGGACAACGAAGATCAGACAAGGACCTATAATGCATAAATAAAAATAATCGTGTCAGAGCTGAAATGCCAACATTTGATAATATTACTTTAACCTTATACTAATTTGATATATATATTTAAAAACCAAATTTCATATTGAGATTTTCACTTAAAAGAGTTATAATTTACTTTTGGATCCATGCAGAGTTGGGAAGTTATCATGGTACTGCAACTGCTTATTAAAAAAAACAGTGAAACACAGAAAAATGGTTTGGTTGATCTCATTCGTTGATGACACAGATGACCATATCCCTCTTTCTTCTTCTCAAGCCATCTCTCCCTATATGCCATGCCATCATTCCCACTCACCTCCTTATCCCCTTCTCTCTCCTCCCAAGTGGATATATTATTATATCAATTTATCAAATTTTATAGCTTAGGCTTTTCTTTTTCTTTTTATTATTGCATTAAAATAACATATCATATCATCCTTTATCTTATTTATGTATAAAGACAAAGTAGCACCAACAAAATCTTTCCTATTCAGGAAACTGAAACTCCTCATCGATCTCTTCCACAACTCATGGAACCCTCTGCCATTGAACGTCTTGATTTTGGAAAGATGGGATATGGGTACTTCTTCTTCTTCCATGCTTCTTCTTTTTATATTTAAAAAAGTGTAATTTTTTTATTCAATTGATTTCAAATATCATTGTTTTTATGGTGTTGGTGACCTTTTTGTGATAGGTGCAAGCATTACAGAAGAAGATGCAGGATTCGAGCTCCATGCTGCAATGAGATCTACTCATGCCGTCATTTTCAAGACCAGGCAACAATATCTATTTTTCTTTTCCATAGTTTTTTTGTGTGTTTTTTAGATCAAAAATCTTGTCTTTTTTGCTTTTATCTGATCTGGGTGTGTGTTATTTCTATCATTAGAGCATGCTGAGCAACCCTTTTGATTGGCACAAACTCGTTTACCAGGATGTTAAACAAGTAAGTATAAATGGATAAAGAATGTTTTTTGCACATCATTGCTTACATCTTACTGGTTTAAGAAATCGAAGGTACAGAGAGCCTGTGTTGAGATGTATGTTTTGTTACAATATTTAGAGATAAGACAATTAGAACATGAACATACTTTTAACCTCAATTTATGGCATGTATATATAAAAAACAATTAGATTTAGCATATAGAAATGCCAAAAACTAAAGAAGAATCCAAATCTACCAACATAGCATGAAAATTGTGATCAAGATTGTGTGAGACTGTGAGGTAAGCAGAGAATTATAATTTGATTTTTCCAGAGGGAAGAAGACTTACTGTGCTGCAGTGGTGATGGTGGCGTTGCTCTGGTGGTGCCGGTGGTGGCGTTGCTCTGGGCGTGCGGAGGAAGACGGACCTGAGAGAGAGAGAAACGGTTAGAGACAAAGAGGCAGAGATGGAGAGAGAGAGAGAGAAATGGAGAGGGAGAGGGAGAGGGAGAGAGCTTACCTGACGGCGGTGGATGGAGGCTGGTGGCGGGAGCCCGCGAGGAAGAGAGAATGAGTGTGAGAGAGAGGTTTCGTGAAATGGGGAAGAAAGGGGGGTTCTGGCGGATTTAGGGATTTTAATATTAGCGACCGAAACATTCGATCGCTAAATGAGTTTGTTGAAATTCAAATTCTTAAAGTTAGCGACTGAATTAGCGACCTGTGTAAATTTTAACCAGTGGCGACCGATTTAGCGACCAAAAATTCCAACAAATTCTGACTTTTGCTTTCTACCATTTAGCGACCGAAAATAGAGACCGAATTTCCTTGCCACCAATATTTTCGATCGCTATTTCGGTCGCCAAACGAATTATAACAATTGTTCTCCTAGATCCTAAAATCGGTCAATATTTCGGTCGCGAACTGCTACTAAAATTTTCGGTCGCTATTTTCGATCGCTAAATTACTTTTTTTTTTGTCGTGATCCATACATTATAGCAACCTAAAATGCATATAGGGACTGATAAATTTGGGAAATAAAATACTTAAACAACTATTTTAAATAATCAATTCATATATAAAATAACTTCAACTATTAATCCTACTGTAGTTAAAATTTAAAAATTCATTGAAAATTATCTCTTTTTTTTTATTATGATTTTTACCATATGTTATAAGTGTTGGCTTACTTAATTAATTATTTAAATATTATTTATTTAATCTTCTCATTTAATTATATTGTGTTTATGTCTTTTGAGACTTAACACCTATTATATAAGTGTAAATTACAAATTGGCACTAACGAGACTTATGATTTATTTGATCATAGTATTATTTAATTTTAAGTACAATTAATTTATTTAATTATTTAAGTAGTATTTATTTTCCTTTTCAACCATTAATTCTGAATCATTCGAATTTATGCTTCACCAACCATCACAAGCTTGTGCCGGAACCACTTCTAATCAGTTAATTAAACCAGAGGTTACTCTTGTGTAGGGGTGTTCGCGGATTGGATTGGATCGGTTTTGAGCAAAAAAGTCATCCGATCCAATGATAAAAACAACATGCGGTTTGGATTGAATCGGTTTGCTTCCTTCAAAAAATCCGATCCGATCCAATCCAATCAAATGCGGTTTGGATTGGATTGGATAATTCGGTTTTTATCGATACATAGTTACATAGTTATTTACATCAAAGAACATCCAATATTTCGATTCGATTTGGATTTGATCGAGTATTTAAATAGTCATATGAATTTGTTACTTATTTAAAATAAAAATTAATTTTAAAATATTATATTGACATTTGACAATTTCTAATAAGTGTTTTAATGGGATATATATGAATTGATATACACTCTCATGCGTAAAGATATTTTACACTATCATCTAATTACAAATTGTTAAATCATTATAAATGTTTGATTATTATCCTAAATATATTAAAAGTCACTCATAACATGATTTATAATTGGTTAACAATGTAAAAGTTGTTACACTAACATTACATTTACATACCAATTAAACTCTCTAATATAAGGACTAGATGATAACTTATAAAAATATAAAGACTAATAATTACTTTTATAATATAAAGATCAAATTATTTTCATTGAACTAAATAATTTCGGTTCGGTTTGGATTGGATCGGTTTTACATATAGGATCTGAAATCCGATCCAATCCAATGAAAAATTTCTGTTTTTTTCGGTTTGCGGTTTTTTCGGTTTTCGATTATTTCGGTTGTCGATTTTTCGATTCAATTAGTACGATTGATATTGGATTGGATCGGTTGATGAACACCCCTACTCTTGTGACTCACGTTCGACCTTCTCGGTCTTCTAGGCCTGGGGCTAAAAAAATATGTTAAACTTTTAAATGCTGTTTAATAAATAAAAAATAAAAAATAGACATATTAACTCACGGACCTACACACACGTCAGGGACTAGAGTTGGTGATTGCATCACAGTGGTGAGGTGGAGGCTTTCAGATTCGTTATCACAAACAGATAAAAAGATATGAATGACGTTTCCACTAGTTAACTACCTGTCTATCTATCTATAAATAATATAATTTTATCCCTTATATAATACAGTTTGTCATGTGTTATTTTTTTTACATATGAAATATTATCATATATCATGTGTCAAGTATTAACACTAGAATTTTTCGATTTATTATTATATTTATAAACTTAACAAAAAAATAATACATTAAAAATAAAAATTGAATAAAAATTATCGAAATTGAAATGTAAATCTATAAATAATACAATTCTATCGCCTGTACAATTTAGTTTTATCATGTTTCATCTTTCCTGTGCATGAAATATTGATGTGTCATGTGTAAAGTGTGGCATTTTGACCAAACTGACCTACATTTATAAACTATTTATCAATTTAACATATTTTTAAAACTATTTATCAAACTGACCTAGTTTTTGCCAACGTGTCATTTTTTATTTTTTAATTGCTGACATGGAACACACCAGGGGAGATTACGTGTTTAAAAGAGCTAACTCATCTAACATTTTTACTTTTTTGACAAGTGGCACCATTTGATTGGCTAAAAACTTTTTCTTTTATAAAAATAATAAACAAAGTTTTAATGATGATTAAAAAATAGAATATTAAGAATATAATAATAATAATAATAATAATAATAATAGTATTAGTATTAATATTAATATTACAAATAATATCATTACTAATAATATTAACACATTAACATGAATTATAAATATTCTAATAAAAATATTAATATTAAAAAAATACAATATCGAGGTTAAGAATATTGATAATATTCATATTAAGATTACTAACAATACCACAACATTAAAATGAATTTATAAATATGTTATTAATTATAAAAATAGTATTAATATTGAAAATGATAAAAACACAAGTAATAATACAATTTATTTAAGAAAAACATAATATTAATATTTATCATTTTCGATTTATTATTTTTATTATTATCATTAATAACATATTTATAAATTAATTTTGATGTTTTGATATTTTTAGTCATATTAATATCAATATTTTTTTTGTCTAAATATCAATATTATTATTAACATTCTTTTTATTTATTTTTTTGTTACAGAAAGTTAATGTGAGTTGGGTCCCGGAGACTCATCAGGTCCAGGGCAAGCCTCTGGGCTCAATGAGTTCAATAACAATTTATAAATCAATTTCCTAAATAAAAATTGACATATTCATAAAAATAAAATATTGCTCAATCTGCAAAATATTCCTGACAGTGGCTCCTCCTAGCTGTGGTGGTGGCCTGAAAAGCCAAAGAGGGAAATCAAAACTCAGCAACTGATCAACAATGGGAAGGAAAAAACCATTAAACTCAACAACTCAACATACCTGGTGGAGGCACGCAGTGGCCGGATGGAGGCGAGGTGGAAGGAGGGAGAAGAAGAAGGGTGGGGTGGGTTTCTAGCACGGTGGAGGAGAAAAAAGAAGGAGGGTCGCAATCAGAGGCAGAGGGGGGAAGGAGGACGACGTACAATGGAGACTCGGAGGCTCGTCGGAAACGTGATGGAGGGTGCAGATGGGAAGATAGAAGGCAGAGAGAATAGAGAGAGAGGGAAACGAAAAGTAAGGGGGGAAGGTTTGGCATTGGTGGTATAAAATGAATTTACCGACGGACATTGTAAATTACCGACGGTTTTTTCCGTCGGTAAATCAAAAAATCGAATTACCGACGAAAATGTCCATTGGTAATGTAGTAAATGATTTCCGACGGAACACCCGTCAGTAAGTACATAGAAATTACCGATGGAAAAGCCGTCGGTACACTCTGGCGCCAAAAAATCCCTTTCCCGCATTATATATCGACTGATTTACCGACTGAAAAACACACGGTAGCATTACCGACGGACTTTCCGTCGGTAATTAATTAAATTTTTGGTATTCATACTTACCGACGACTCAGTCCGTCGGAAATTGTCTTACTACTGACGGAACTGATGTCCGTCGGTAATCCACCATTTTCTTGTAGTGAGCCACTCTTTTTTATATCATTTTCAAGTAGTGTTTTAGTACTTTAACTTAGTTATCTCTCAAATTTAATTAAAGATGTAACATCTATTTTAACATTAGAGGATTCACACAAATATTTCTTATGACTCCAACATAGTTGGTATAATTGAGATTTGTTGTTGCCAGCTCACACAGAAGTAGAATCCGAAGAAAATTTTATGTTTTACATTCAAAATAGTTTGAAAATAGCAGTAGGGAAGAATTAAGATGAAAATAGCAACATACGAGTTGAAATGCTTCTTGTATTTCTCTTAATATAATTTGATTTATAAAAAAATGAAATGAAAAGATCGTTGCCTGAAAAGGAAAGATGAAGGAAAAGATCAAAAGGCCCTACTAAATCGGGACGTGTGTAGACATTATTGTCTGTAGATGTTCGTTCACACATGGAACGTGTGTACACATTGTTGTCTTTTGCTTTGGGGGCAGCGTTTAACATGATCTCAAAAACGGGTCATGATCAGTTTCGAAATCAGTTGAAAAATCACATCCTCCTAAAAAATCACATCTACATTGGTATTTCTGAAATTTCTTAGACATTCAACGTGGAAGCAATAAGAACCAGCTTCCGCGTCACGTCCATACCGACACTGCACCAAACATACTATAAAAGGATTATGCTAAACAGTATTCTTAGGACATTGATTAAGGAACAAAAAAAAAACAAAAGTTTATTGAAAAAGTAAGTTTATCTTTCTTCAAATTATAAAATACATCCAGGCCCAATGTCAAAATTCTATTTTTAGATCCTTAATCAATACCCTTAGGACACTGGTTAGCATTTTCCAATAAAAAATAGCCTTATTTTAGAAAATTGTTACAATAACCCCCATCCACTCCACAACGGATTTTGATTCTGTGCATTCACCGTGTCCACTTATTCACGTATTCACTGCTATAGGTCATTAGATGCAGTTGAATGTGCACTAAAAGAAATTAAAAAATTAAATAAAATTGATCCAATAGTAAATCTTTTTTTTTTGGTTTGGTGTTGCGACCGTCCCGTCCGGGAGCCGCGAAAGGAAATGTAAAAAAACAGAGGAGTCGTCACTAAAAATTTTTATTGGGAAAATCTTAGAAAACCCAATTATTTAAAGGTAAACTGGTCTAAAAAAAGGAGAGAGATGAGTCCGGGAGTCGGTTATGAGTAGGGAAGGTGTTAGCATCCCACATCGCCCATTTAAAAAACGGTACCTCAAGTTAATTGTGCAAAAAACATTTTAATAACCTTTTAAATATTTATTTTACCCAAAAAATTATTTACAAGAAAGAATTATTTTTAATTTTTAATTTTTTTAAATTTGTATTAATTTTTTATATTTTTTAATTTATTGTTTATAAAAACTAAATGAGGTTGAACATGGCACATGAGTCCACATGGTAACCTCAAATCTAAGGGACTGGATATGACACCGTGTCCATAGAGCATCTTTAAAAATGGAAAAGTTTAATTATTTTGATTAATTATTTTAACATAAAAAGAGACACAAAAAAAGGAAAATTTAGTTTTGGCTTGACAAGATGATTTATCTTGCTCCTATGTATTCCCGGGTGCGATGGGAAACTCAAAGCCACGTAGTTCTTTTAGAAAATGTTTGATTGGTTGATTTATTTTAATTTTGGTAAAGATTTGATTTATTTATTTATTTATTTAAAAATTTGAAAGGGATTTTTATTTTGCAAATAATTCACTCATGCACAGGGTCCAAGATAGCAGTGCTATACGATAAACCCTTACAATTCATACGTCACTTGAGGATGAAAATTCATACATCAACGTTGTAGATTGTTGCGTGAATTTGAAAAGATTTTTTTTTATAATAAGTTGAAAACATTTTATTTCAAAAAGGAATTCACTTTTGCACAGGGTTAAAGATAGTCAAAGTATACGATGAACCCTTACAATTCATACAACACTTGGGGATGAAAGATCATACATCAACGTTGTAGATTGTTGCTCTTTTTATTTTTTCCTCAAAAGATTTTATTTCACTAAAGGTTTTTTTTTTAATATACATTTTAACAATAAATTATATTCTTTCAAAAGGGCATCTTTTTATGTGTCAATAACAAAAAATTTGGACCCAATTCTGGAAGGCCCACCAGAAAGTTTTTTTTTGTTTTTTATGTTATTAATTAAACCTTAAAGTTGGGCCAAATGGTAAGCCCACATGTATAACTCTAAGACCAACAAAAAGCTAAATAAAACCTGAAACAAACCAGTAAAATAAAAAAACAAAAATCTATTATGTAAAGCATAAAATCAGATGAGGGATGAAGTTAACCAAAACGTGAATGAAGTAGCCAAGCTACTGGGTCATGGAGGCAGCAAGTGGGGAGGCGACTGGTCATACAGCGGCGGCGTGACTGGACGCGTTTGGGGCGGCGACCGACGACCTTAGGAGGTGGAAGGCGGCGTATGATGTCTGAACGGTGGAGGGAAAGCTTACGATCTTGTTTGGGTTCGGGTGACGGATGCGCGGCGGCGAGTGGCTGGGTTAACGGCGACAACTGCGAGTGGCGGAGCTACGACGACGGTGGCTCACGGCACTGATGCGGTCTGGAGCGGATCTGATACTGCGAGGGGTAGATTGATGGATGATTCTGAAGAGGAGTGGTGGTGGCGTGCTGGGCAGAGTCGGGAAGCTCTTCGCGATGGCACGCGGTGGTAGCGAGGAGGACGCGACTAGACTCGGGGCCCGACGGCGTGAGCGGTGGTGCGCGGATCCGCTTCTGGTGGTTTGCTGGCGTGTCGTTGCTCACAACGGAACGACGACAGTGGCTATAGGGGCCGGGTTCTCCCTTTTGGGTTCTGAAGATCCCCACGCTGGTTTTTTTTCTATTGTCTCACTTGTTGTTATGCCATTATTCCCATTCAGAACTTTGAAATTTTTGTTTCTCCGTCCCCCCTTTTGTTGTTGTTGTCGGGTCCCTTTTATTGTGTTTATGATTGCTATTTAAAGAGGGGAAAGAATTGAAGATCCCCTTTGCTTTTGATCTTGGGACCAGTTGAAAGAGTGTTGCAGTGGTTCATCCTCCTCTAGTCCCCTTTCAACTTTCATTTATGTATTCTCTTCCTCTGATCTATGCACAGGAGCTCTGAGAGCTTAACCAAAAATGGTGGTTGATGACTTGAGCCTTATGGGGAACTGTTCTGGTGGTTGGACTAGCTTCCCAATGACTGTTGCTTTCTTGTTAAGCTCAAAAAAAAACTTGGGAGTATGTTGGTTAAAGAACTAAACTGAAGGAGAAAGATCATCATGGAGATTGTGTTTGTTGGGGAAGGAAAAATGAAAAAAGGTATCTGACAAATTCTATTTATTTATTTATTTTATTATTATTATTATTTTTTAATCAGAACCGGATGTATTGATTTGTTTAAGTTAACTTGTTAAAAGGAACCAGACAAAATTAGGTGTTCACATTTGGTACTCACTCTAATTAGTCATTAGGAAGTAGTGAGCCCTTAAAGTATTCACATGACTTAGATTCTTTGGATCCGCTATGGAACTAATCTCCAAGTCGACCGCGCGGTGTTTCTGTGTGTCTGTTTGGTTTGCCAAATCCGCTAGCGTATAGCGGATAAGTTATAGTGGATGGAAAAGTAGCTCCGTTTGGTAACTGTTTTTAAAATCAGCGTATAACATTTTTTCACTAGCGTATAGCGTTTTTTCCAGACGCTACTTGAAGTAGCGTTTGAGCTTATAGCATATAGCTTATCATTTTTTTCTTCCATTTTTATCCCCGCTATCTTAATTAAATTGCTCACTATCCTTAGCTAATAAAATAAAATGCTAATCATTTAACATAATATATAAATAAGAATTAATTTCACTATTTAGATTTATATTTAAGATAAAAAATAGAAAATATATTTTTATCGATAAAAAATAAAATTAATATAAAAATCATATCAATATATGATTTTATTTTTATTATTCAATTTTATTTATTAAAAAAATTAAAACTAAATTAATATTAAAATTAAAAATTAACTTTTTAAACAATAAATAATTTAAAATAAATTAAAGTGTTAAAAGTGATAATTATTTTAAAATAAATAATATATATATAATTTATATAAAAAAACATGCAAACATATCTTTTTATGTCATTTTACATTTAATAACTAGTCCAACCGTTAGTTTTATCAAACACTTCAAATCCAATCCCATATACTCTATCAGCTAACTTATCCATTATTCGCTATCAGCTAACTTATCCATTATATATCCTTCGCTAGCTTATTCATTATCCACTAGTTTTGGTTAAACAGAGCCTTGGGACTTCATGAATGCCCACGGAGAATCCAAATCCATTTCTAGTGACCTCACTGCTGCTTGATCAGTGTGAACAGGTGTTTTTTTTTTCTTCATTTTTTTGATGCGTTGCTATCATAAATATACACAGATAGAGTCACAGCAATAAAATGTGAACCACAGAATTCAAGATGAAATTCCTCGCATTATGACAAAGAGCAAATTAATTCTTGATCTTTAGTTTAGTGCACACTGCATGCCTATATATAATTAATTGTTTCTTTTGCTACAATCTCTTAATTTTTTTCGTATAATATAATGGAAATAGAAGTAGAACTGTCAAATAGGGCTGTGGCTCAAGGGACTAATCCTTCAGCCCTTCATGCGGGTTGTTATTTTTAGTAGCCCAACAAGGAAAGGGCTTTGACTGTCCCTAGAATTGTCAAATAGGGCTGTGGCCCAAGGGACTAACCCTTCAGCCCTTCATGCGGGCTGTTATTTTAAGTAGCCCAACAAGGAAAGGGCTTTGACTGTCCCTAACCCAAAAACTCTCAAAATTTCAAGGGTCAGGGTTGGGCTATCCCTTTATCAGCCCTCCCCCTCTCTTTTGTCTTTTCCAATCGTAAAGACCCTGCTCGACTTTCTCTTCCTTGCACTGCTCGACACTCACGTTCTTCCTTGCACTGGTCGACGCATATGGCCCTCTTTTCTGAAATGATGATGAACCCTAGCCCCCAATTTTTGAAATGATGAACCCTAACCTCATGTCTCTCCAACACCAATTCCGTGATTTCAGATCTCATCCAAGTTCATTTCGTGATTATTCAACTTTGTTTCATTGTTCTTGTGATTATTCAATGTTTATTTATTCTTTTATTTCTCCAATACGATTTCATGCTCTTATAACAGAGTTATGCTCTTATAACATTGTTGCTTGGCCACTGATGAATTAAGATTTCTTTCTTTGGAGTTGTCAATTCTTAATGTAGAATTTAGAATATTAATCCTGTTTAGCTTGAAGGCTTGCATGATTTTTGAATGAAATGTATACTGATCAACGTATATATATAACCTAGAGAGAGGAAGGGAATGAAAGAAAAAGAACCTTAGACTGATAGAGACCGAGAAATCGAGCCCACAATTATATTTTGCTATCAAATGTAATTTAACAGTGTAGAATGATGTTTGGACTTTGGGTATGTAGTGTGATGCAATCGCTTTGTATTATTATAAATTGAAAACCCAAATGCACATGTGATAGATTGATATATTGCTTTAATGGGTTATCATTTTGAACATTTATAGTTCTGATTTTGGTTTATTCACATTTATGGTGCTTCATTTGTGTCTTCATGGAAATAGGGGTTTACATTTATGAACATTTCCTCCCTTGTATTTAGGGTTTCACTTTAACAAGTCTAGGACTAGGACCAGTGATTGGTGAATGATGCCAACTTCATAGTAGAAAGATACCAAAAATTGTAGCCATTAATCAAAATATCGGTTTGTTTAATCATTTTAATATTTGTTTGTATGAACAGAAGCTCATACTGGAAGCCTCCACAAGCAGCTGTGATACCCAATTTCCACCTCCCAATGCTTAGCTTCTAGGTGAAAAATAGGTGGGGTTTGAAATAGTGAATTGTTGTTTCAAGTTGATTCACTCACATGTTAAATTCTATAGTTTCCATTTGTTTTCATTTCCAATAAGTTATTTTGTATATTTTGTGTATTTATGTTTGCATTGTGTACTTTAGGTGGGAATATTTGGAATCTTTCTCTTCTGGAAGAGTTTTTCCAATCTAACTTATGACACGAGTCTGCAGCTTTAAGCAATATCACTCTCTAATATTCACTTTGAGCTTAAGACCTATTTGTTTTTCCTTCATAATGCACTTTGAGGTTTAGTTTGGATATATACTCAAGGCTTGTATGTCATGAGATCTGTATCTTTGGTGTCATGAGATCTATTTGTATATATTCTTGTCTTGCCCAAGGTTTACTATTCACAAGACCATAGTATCAGTGGTGGTTTTTCTCCCAGCTTCATCTTTGAATCCATAGCTGATAAAGGACTCCTGAGGAGAGTCATATTTGCATATTACAAAAATCAAAGTATGACCCATTGAGCTCGCTTTCCATTCAATTATTGCTTCAAATATGTAGTAATTTACTTGATAAAACAAATAAGATATATGAATGCTCCCTTTAGGATATTAGAGGGGTATTTAACAGGTTATTTGAAATCTTTTTTAATTGTAATAAAAAATTACAATATTTGGCTCATGGGCTGACCCTGACCCCACTTGGCTCTAAGGCCTTTTTGGTCCTATGGGTTTTATATATTTTAGGCCTTTTGACCCTATGGACTTTTTGGGGCTTTTTGGCCTTAAATCATGTGGGGCTAGGGCTAAATGGGCCATGACTGGCCCGTTTGACAGCTCTAAATAGAAGTGTGAAATTGTGAATGCAATGTAGAAAATTTATATTAGAAAGTGATATATTTAATATATTAAATATTTTAAAATTATAATTTTCACTTAATTTTTTTTATCTTTTAATTCCTTAACTGATTTTTGAAGAGCACAATTTAGCATTTGTTATATAATTAAAACAAATAATGCTGTAATACTAGTTAAGAAATTTAAAATTATAAATTTTAATTAAGAAATAATATTTTTATTTTTTTACGTATAATATAATTAATTTATTAAAAGGTGGTATATTTCGTTTCTCAACAAAACTTCCTTTTTTATTTCTTAATGGACCCTTATATTTTGGTTTGATGCAATTGATTATGTAAAAATTGATTATCAGCATAACTTTTTTTTTTTGTTTTTTAGTTTTTTCAAACATACAGGAGAGTTCATGGAAAGCTGTGTAAAGGAGAAAATAATATAAAAGGAAAGTTGTGTACAGTCATTTACATCTCTTAGGAGGCGTTTGGTTCGAGGGATGTTTTATTGCCAGACAAACTATATTCTCGGGAATGAGATTCTCAGGAATGACATTCCCAGGAATATCAATAAAATATGTTTGGTTGACACTCCAATTGCTCGGGAATAATATGTTACATTCCAATCCCATGTTTTGTTTATTTGAAATGTTCCAAAGAATATAATTCACTTTTCCAAAACTATCCTTTTAACATAAAAACTTCAGAAATAAAAGAAATGATGATTCCATGTCCAAACAATTTTTCAACAAAACTTTATCTCTATAATCAGGTAAAAATTTGAACAGGCCAAAGATTAAACGAATAAAGGAAACTTAAAATAAGTCCATAAAGTGATGCCAATAGGAGGAAACCTAAAGTTAGCTGGAAGTGTTTGAACTCCACTGCGCTCCATAAGTTCAATTGTGCATAAGCATGAATCACGTATCGGTTATGTTAGGAGCGGTCATTCATTATCATCGTCAGGTGACGCGATGTAGCCAGTGATGGTGCTCTGATAATGGAGACATGCATGCAGGAAGAGAGGTGCCACAGTGATTGTTGGGGTTTCTTGGTTCTGATATGAAAGGAGTACGAAAGGACATAATTTGAGGGTGAGGGTGGGGATATTTGAGTAATTTACACTTTTAATAGTTTTTCATTTTATTGGGAAAACTTTTTTCCCCCCTTCAATATAGGAATAGGTTTTGCAACTTTCATTCATAAATTTTATTTCCGAGTATCTTTTTAGTTTGGGAATAGATTTTTTTTCTCTTGTACCCAATGTGGGAAAAGTTATTCCAAGTCATATTCCTTTGAATGTGAAAATATCTCTTGTACCAAACGCCACCTTATATGTGTAAAACAAGACACAAGTTTTTTTAATATTTTTTTATACAAAAGGCTACAGTATTTTTGTTGATGATTGATAAAAAATATTAAAGACTAGCTTATATTTTACTCAAATAAAACCTCAATAGTTATGTAATCTAAACAAATTAAACGCTTAATTTATATTTTTTGAATAACTTCATATATATATATATATATATATATATTTGAAATCCAAATGAAATGTTATTTAAAAAACGCTTACTTTTTTTAATGACATAAAATTTAACTTTTGAATATATTTCAATAGAAAAATAGAACAGATAATGTTCACGTGCTATGCTGTACATAAATATTATAAATAAATATTGAACAAAAAGTAAAAGGAATAAAAGAGAACAAAAAGTTGAGCACCAAAAAAAGAGAGAGAAGAACGGAGGGAGTATTTAATAATTAATAAATAAAAAATAAAAATAGATAATATTCACATACCTACAGACACGTCAGGGACTAGAGGTGGGCATTGCATCACAGTAGTGAGCTGGAGGCTTCATATTGTCACGTTCTCACGTAAGTAAATTGTTTTTAGATTTTGATAGAATTGGTTTTGAATGAATTGATTCTAAAGGAACTAATTTTAATAGAATTGATTTGGAAAAAATTGTTTTGTATTTGGTAATGATGTTTCAAAAGTGAGTTTAAAAGAATGATTTGTGTTTGAATGATAAAATAAAATTATTTTTAATATGTAAATATAAAGAATTTTGGAGTCTCACACTCAGAATCAATTTTACTCAACGAAAAAACTAGAAATTTTTATTTTTACCAAAATCAATTCTACCCACTCAAAAATCAATTATTTTTAACGAAATTTGATAAACACTCCAATTATTATAAAACCGGAGTTTGGGATCGAAACGTCAGTCTGCGTTTAAAAACAAACAGGCACTAACTAACGTGAATCACGTTTCCGCTATTAGACAAAGAAGCATTTCTCCTTCACAATGTTGACTTTGTTGTGAGTTTGACTCTTGTTGTTTTCTTAATTTCGGTCCGTTGATGACTGGTGAGGATTTTTGTGATTTTTGTTTATTATATATCCTTCACACGTAATCATAGAGAGTAATCATTTGAGTCGGATTGAACCATAACGACGATAAAGCTTTTAAGAATTTTAATATTGTTTCATTCTCAAAATTCGAATTCGAACTCGAGATTATTTGATTGGTTAAACCGAATAAAACTCGTATCATCTTATTCAAACACCACTCCTGGGTTTTTGTTTTTAAATGTTAAGACTCATAAATTATTTTTTCCAACGAATAAATGCAAAATGATTAAAATGCTGAAGTCAATTTTTAACCTGAGCCAATTTTTAGTTTTCCTACAATTCCTCTCATTTTGTGTATAACCTATATAAGTAGTTTTTTTTTAAAACATATTATTTATTTTTAAATATATTTTCAAATCCAATAATTAATTAATTGTTATAATTATTAAATCTATTTACGTGTTGTTTAATTTAATTTTTTCATTTTCATGATAAACATTTCTAATTATTAGTAATAATTTCTAAATTATACACTAATTATCTAATACTAATATCCAAAATTTTCACTACTAATTGTCCACAAATTATATACTACTAATTATCAATTTATTTCAAATATACTAATACAAACAATTTCTATATATTGAATTAGAGTATTCAAGCACATTCTAAATGAGGTTGGCACAAGTGGTGGACTGATGATGGATTTGTACCTCTTAACCAAGTGGTTGAGATTCAAATCTCAACTCTTATGTATGAAGCGAATTTTCGTTGTGAGGGGTTTCCCGCCTTCAATGCCATTCATTCTCTCCTCACTTACGGTGGGGTATACTCTGGTCAAAGGAAAAAAAAAGAGAGTATTCAAGCACATGTGACCCTCTCCAAAATTACCCTCTTTTCATTAAGGCACGTGGAATCCACTATGTATACATGATATACTTGCTAGTTTGAGATATTATTTAGTTCTACATTTCTTGATTATTATGCTTTTGGAAAATTCTCCTTTATTTTTTCATAAAAGTTAAAATCATAAGTATAATTATGATCTGTGTCGGTCCTGAGATTTTAAGTGTCTTTGACAAATCGAGAAAATGATGTCCTTATAATCATTTGAATATTATCCTCATTATATTTTTGTTATAAAATTATTAATAATCCATTCATAATTAAGATTTTTTGAAACAATCATTTTCGATACAAATCAAAACAACACAATTTAATATCTACTTTCTGGTGCTCACTTACGATGGGGTATACGCTGGTCAAGAGGAAAGGAAAAAAAAAAGTATTCAAGCACATGTGACCCTCTCCAAAAGTACTCTCTTTTCATTAAGGCACGTGGAATCCACTTTTCATTTATTTATTTTTTATATCTTTTCTGAACTTAAAAACACTCATGCAATGTATATATGATATACTTGCTAGTTTGAGATATTATTTAGCTCTACATTTCTTGATTATTATGCTTTTGGAAAATTCTCCGTTATTTTTGCACAAAAGCTCAAATCATAAGTATAATTATGATATGTGTCGGTCTTGAGATTTTAAGTGTCCTTGACGAATCGAGAAAATGATGTCCTCATAATCATTTGAATATTATCCTCCTTGTATTTTTGTTGTCAAATCATTAGTAATCCGTTCATAATTAAGGTTCTTTGAAACAATAATTTTCGATACAAATCAAAGCAACACAATTTAATATGTACTTTCTGACATAGTAGTTCGCAAGCAAGATTTTAGTAATTTCAATTTAAAAAAACTACTTTTAACATATGCAACAGTAACAATGATAGTTAAAATTATTCTATAAAATTTGCATGCATTAATAAAACAATTAAACGTCTTCATAGAATTAAATATTATAAAGCTTGTTTTTTATTAAACTCTTAAAAGTTAAAACCTCTCTAATAACTTTTAATTCTTCAAATAGAATTTCACCATTAATTAAGATGATAAGAATTATCATATTTTAGATAAGTTTCAATATGTTTGCAACATAATTTCACTACAAAAAAAGATGTGTTTAGCAACCACCAAATTCGATCGCTAAATATGAAAATTCGATCGCTAAATCATTTAGCGACCACCAAACATGGTAGCAGATTACCTAATCGCCAAACTGTTTGGTGGTCACTAAATCAGTCGTTAAATGGTTTAGCAATCGATTTAGCGACCAAATTTTTATATTTAGCGACTGAATGACTTTTTTTGTAGTGTTTCAAGATGCGACCACTACAACAGATTAGACTTTAGATAGCGTTTCCGTATGCCTTTTAATAGCGTTTGTAACCGCTATCTATGCTACCGCTATTAAAACTCGTTAGCAAAGATAGCATTTAGGAAGTGCTATTAATATGTGACTTTAGATAGCGTTTGTTAATAACAAACGCTATCTATTCCCCCTTTTTTTTTTATAATTTTATATATTTCTTAACTTTTACATCCATTCCTGCATATTGAACTACACCAAAAAACCACAATTGTTGCAGTCAATACAAATGTTCCCTTGCTTCCACTGTACTTCTGAAGTAAATATGTATATGCAAAAAGATGCATAAAATTAGGGAGAAAAAAAATTAAGGAACCAAGTATATAAGGGAATCCACAAACTTCATATATTTCAGTCATGCACACTGATCATATACAGATTATAGAAGCAACTGATTCATAATATTAAAGCTTCCCAGTTTTAACATCATCCAAAACCTCAAGTCAACAATGAAACTTCATTAAATTTGTTTCAGAAACTGCTAACTAACAATGCTTAATTACAAGACAGCAAGTGCTTCCATGAGACCGATCATAGACGGAATATGCCCAGAGAGTTTATTGCCTTGCAATGACCTACAAAAATCAAACAAATCCATCAAGAAATTCCCATAGAAGGGAAGTGGAAGACCAAATATCCTTCTTATTAAAAATTGAAATAGGTTATAAAGGATCATGCAACACATACAAGGTTGCTACTTGCAAAAATCCAATATTGTATGGTATCTCTCCATTCTAGTTGGTTGTAGGATAAATCCACGAAATCAAGGGAGGACATTAAATAGGTTACAAATAATACAAGACAAGGTATAGAAAAGTCCGACATTCGGTTGGATTACATACGAGGACTCGGAAGGCGATCTGATTGCCTATGTTTTCAGGAATACTTCCAATCAAGCTATTGTTTTTCACATCACTTGCAACCACAAAAAAAAAACAGCAGGGGGCAATAATCAAATACCCTTAGGAAATACACTTGTAACATGCATTACTTTGTTGATGAAGAAGAATAACAGAAATAATAAGTAAGATTTGAACTTTTATCAATCTGAGGATATAGATAAAGAGAAACTACTGTTGATGTGGATCTCTAGTTAGAAATCTAAAGCATTATTCTCATACCAATGAGTATTGCTGCAACTATTGTGATCAATTTGACATAATCAAACGAACTTTTCAACAATATAGCGACACCAATCTTCCTTGACTTCAGATAGTTGAGCAGTGGAGTATGTGGATCATTTGAAGTCAGGGAAGTACCGCGACATAAAAATTAAATAAATTAAGTTACAATTGCTAAAACATTTGAACAGTCACAGTTAAAAGCTAAGTAAACAACATACCGCCATTGGTATTTTAACTTGGTCATGCAAGATAGTTTCCTTCATGAAACGCATGACATAGTACCCACAATCTGTACTGTTGGGTTGTCTTGGGCACTATAAAAAATAAAATAGTAAATCAATATAGTTTTTTTTAATCTAATTGTGCATTAAGTTTTTGCAAATGTACCTCTATCTTAATCCATTTAATATTGGTTGCCTTTAAACGCGGCACCTTAGCTCCGATATTTGCACGATAAACTTGCAAAGCACTAATCACAAAACCAAACAGACTTCATTAAGAAACATATTTTCAATCATCACAAACACACACATGCTTTTTTTTATTTTGAACCACAACAGCCACAACCCAGTATATGTCAATTCAACACATGTTCTAATGTCAAAAATCAAAAGCACATTAGGACCATGACAACTTGCAACATGTATCTACCATTAAAGTCATTTGACAGAATCATAGAAAATCAGAAATATAAAAGCATGCTTACTTATCGAACAGATTCTTTAATTCTGGGCGACCCCTAGGATCAACATTCAAGGGATCCAGATAGTAAATAATCTCTTCAACAATATTTATCGTGCACAGCACCCAATGATTCCTACAAAAATGTTGAGATAACAAATCCTAAGCACCTCAACTTTTATGTAATTCATTATTGTGAATTAAGTCCTATAGGATAAGCGACTCACCCAACATTGCACGGCACTAAAAACAAGGGCTGATATTCTCTTTCTTTAGTTGCAAACCGGTCAGCTAGATATGTTGTCTGTGAATCCCTCCCGAAGTAGCCGTATGTATTTGTTTGGTGTGGGGACAAGACCAGAAACCTCATCGTTCTTTCCTTTGGAAGCAACAATTCTTCATACAAATACCTTCAATTAAAATATAAAAATGGATTACACCAATGACATCAATATTTAAATGGAAAGACTAAAAAAATATTGTACACTTTAAGCCTGATTTAGTACCTGATATATACGGAAATAACGGAGGCAGATACCCATTCATGATTTACAACTTCTTTGATATTTTCAGTATTGATCATCTCAATGATATGCTGACCAAAAATATTTTGTTCCATCTCTATGTCCAATTGGTCATCATTTTTCATATTCTTTCTTTCATGTATTTTAAGAAAATTCAAATATTCCAGAGAAATTGTAGTTGAACCAGCTGTAGGAGGGTTGGCCTCAGAGTTGCCTCCTTTATTTTCTGGGGTTGTAATTGACTCCTTTGTATATCCAGACACTCTGCCCTTGCCTTTAGATTTTACAGGTGCCTGGAAATTTTGCATTTCAATATGCCAGTTAGTGATCAACTAATGTAATGAATATATGTCGTATATGAAAAGGTGGAAAAATGCAATTACATACCATATTAATTACAACCACGAGATCAATTGGCCATGCCACATAAGTACCTATTGCATCTCTTACTGTCATTACATCTGCACGAACGATAGGTACCGGCAATGGCGCATCCCCCTCAGTTGCAACATCAACTCCAACTTTCACATGGTTAAGGGCACGGGTCCAATTGTGCAGTGTAGCACCCGGCTCATTGTATACTTTACCCATACCAACCATACGATAGTTTGGGGTTGATAAATATAGCTGACATGAGTTGACGCCCTAATCCAATGATAGATGAATAAGCTGTGAATTAAGGCATCCAATTGAATGTATTTAACTGCGAATGCAATACTAGTAAAAAAAAAAGGCATGCATTACCTCTGGAAGCCTGATGGCAGATGGTAGAGTGCAACTATCTTTGACGCTTGCTTGGGCTGTGAAATTAGCCTGCCTCTCCTCATCCTCCTTTTTTTTCAACTTTTCTTCCAAAATGTTCAATCTTTCTGAGAGTTGAGACACCAATGTCTCCCACCTTTTCGTTTCAGAGTTATGTTTTGCACGACCTTCAGGTGGGAAGTAGTCTTTTTGAGAGACGCCAAAACCCACACCCCTAACATGACCAGGGTTCTCTGGCACACCTAGGGCTTTAGCAAGAATATCCTGGCGACCAAAATCTTGTATCTCTCCCTCTACTGCAGATGATGGTTCCTCCTGACACATAGTTATTGGTGAAATGCAAATGTTAAAATTATTATATATTATATATCATAAGAAAATAACAAATGAAAATGTAAACGTTAGTCTACTAACACATTTATTCCACACGGTCTGCGTATTTTTGTTGTCAATTACACCCGCCTTGTTCTCGCGGGCTTTCCTCCACACAATATGGCGTTTAATTTTCTTAACTTCTGGCCCCGCCTCCTGCATCTGTATATTGAGATAATATATATTAACCAAACAGTTTAAAAGTCATATTTACCACACATGCAGTTAAATATATATATATATATATATATATATATATATATATATATATATATATATATATATATACATACCAATTCATCCTCAATGTCAGCATACCCCTTACGTGATGCTTTGTAAGGGCATGCATGATCTAACGCTCTTGCGATTTTCATTGCTTAATTTCTATTCAGACACATATAAGTAATATTAATACATGGTTAATGTCATATGTACGTATACATATAATTATAAGGACTAACGTGATATTAAACATACCAGGAATCGAGCATCTCCTGTGCGTATTGCTATAAAATCTATCCACTCATCCCTTGATATGTGTGGATATTGTGATAGAGGTTCCTCTATGATACTCCCGTTGGCATCTCTTAGAAATTTTTTGGTCAATCTAGTTCTGAATGCCCTATGTAGGTTACCAGCTTCTTGAAGTACAAATTTTTTCCGAGATTCATCAACATTAAAAGACATCTGCAAAACAATATAAACAACGTGTCAAAGTAAGTATGTTTACATAGTTTACAATATAATTCATAAATTTTAACAATTACCTGTACATCAGCCCATATGCTCTCTTTGAAAGCATCCAAAGCTTCATCCTTCCAATTAGAACAAATAATTGGGACCGTTTGCCGAACAACGACCCCAATGTAACTCTTCAATATTTTACCATTACGAATTGGTTGGTCCAAATAATTCCATTCAACCTAATAAAAATAATAAAGTAATTAAATCTAGACATCAAACAACATTATGAAATCCTTAGATTAGTAAGTAAATTACATCAAATTTTTGTCCTTTACTCCTAGCACGGATGACCGCCTTCATAACTGTTGGCCCACGTCTCGTCGCTTTGGCAGCACTAGAATTACTTGAAGATGCCATTTACCTACAAAAATATTAGACACAAGTAAAACATCAATGGACATTAATATAATATTAATTGATGCAAAATATAAAACAACAATTGATAGAAAAATCAACACTAGCATTACCGGAAGATGCTAACAATAATATAAAAGGATCAGAAAGTTCATTTAAACACAAACACTACATACATGTTTAAGTCAACCTTTTTCTTTTCTTCATTGGATTGAGATTTGTTTGTCCTTTATTAGTACGAAATGGTGGATTGACCAAAAGCCCGTCATCATGATCATCTCTCATATACATACCATCATCCCTAGTTGGATCAATCTCAAGTGATTGTAATGTCCCGACGAAAGGATCATCTTCAATATCAACATCTCCATGGTCTTGATCATCAATCTTAGTAATTATTTTGTTAGTCAAAAGAACAATGGACCTTTTCATATCAGCCGGATCAGTGACATAGAACACTTGTTGAGCTTGAGATGCTAATATAAAAGGCTCATCTTTATACCCCACCCTATTAAGATCCACCTGCATGAACCCTGACTCATCAATCTGAACACCGTTATTATTGTCAACCCACTTACAACCAAACACACCAACCTTAAACTTTGTGTAATCCAACTCCCATATGCGTTCAATGATGCCGAAGTATGACATATTTGCGTTAGATGAACCATTATGTCAAAGAATGAAGGTGGAAAGTACATCTCAAGCTCGCATAAAGTCACAACAATTTCTCTTTGCAATGATGGCAACTTCCCAGGGTCAATCACTTTGCTGCAAATTGCCTTGAAGAAGAAACAGAGTTTAGTTAAGGCCCCCCACACTTTGTTAGGTAAAATAGACCGTATACCAATGGGTATCAACTGCTCCATGAGAACATGACAATCGTGGGACTTTAGACCTTTTAACTTGAGATCTTTCATCGATACGAGGTTCCTAATGTTTGAAGAGTACCCTTCCGGAACCTTAACTCCTTCAAGAAACTTACAAAAAACAGTTTTTTCTTTTCTAGATAGAGTGTAAGCAGCCGGAGGAAGATATGAACTTTTACCCTTCTTCGTCGGTCCCAATTCTCTTCTTATTCCCATACTAACCAAGTCCAACCTTGCATTGATGCCATCTTTAGTCTTCCCTGGCACATTGAGTAACGTACCAATGACACTATCACAGATATTTTTTTCAACGTGCATCACATCGAGGAAATGTCTTACATATAATGATTTCCAATATGGCAACTCAAATAAAATCGACCTTTTCTTCCACCCTCTTGTGACAATATCTCTCGCAAAAGTTTTACCGAATTGGATATTCAAATCCTTTACCTTTTCAAAAAGTTGATCACTCGTCAACGGTGAAGGAGCTCTACCTTCTTCCGAGTTCCCATTGAATGCCTTTCTCCACCACCGGTAATGATGACTTGGATGCAAAAATCTACGATGCCCAAGAAAGACATTCTTCTTACAATGTTCTAACCGCATCCAATCCGTACCCTCTTCACATATAGGGCATGCACACTGACCCTTGATGCTATATCCTGACAGATTACCGTAGGCTGGAAAATCATTAATTGTGCCAAACAACATAGCTCTCAAATTGAAACTTTCTTCCTTATACCCATCATACACCTCCACACCTGTCTCCCACAGTTGTTTCAAGTCTTCAATCAAAGGAGTCAAATAGACGTCTATATCATTTCCTGGTTGTTTGGGCCCAGAAATTAACATAGATAACATCATAAATTTGCGCTTCATGCATAGCCATGGGGATAGGTTATAAATCACCAAAATCACAGGCCATGTACTGTGAGAGCTACTTTGAACACCATGCGGGTTAAATCACAAGAGCCAATGCAAGTCGTAGGTTTCTTGATTTTTGCCCAAAATCAGGATAATCATGATCAAATTTCTTCCATTGCGGAGAATCTGCCGGGTGCCGCAGCTTGCCATCTTTGATCCTTTCATCCTCATGCCATGTCAAGTGCTTTGAATCTTCTGAACTACGGTACATGCGCCTAAATCTGGGTATTATGGGAAAATACCACACAACCTTCTCTGGATCTGATTCTTTCTTCTTATATCGTGAGGCATTACATTTAGGACACATCTTTAACGATGCATATTCATTCCGAAATAAAATGCAGTCGTTAGGACAAGCATGTATCCTCTCGTAGCTCATGCCAATAGAGCGTAACATTTGTTTAGCCTCATATGTCTGACTAGGAAGCACATTATCCTCTGGCAACATGTCTTTCAATAGTGTGAGTAAGTCCGTAAAGCTCTTATCAGTCTATCCGTTGCCCGATTTCAAGTTATACAACTTTAACATCGCCGACAATCTTGTGAATTTAGTACAACCATCATACAATGGTTGCTATGCATCACTTACCAACCTCTCAAACATTTGAGGACAATCCCGAAGATCCTCTTCAACAGCATTTGCAATGTCTTCAAAACGATCGCCCTCATAAGTATTTGTGTCGGTATCGTATGATGAATATCTCACACGATTCCTCATTTCACTAGACTCAGCTCTTGTCTCACCATGTTTTGTCCAACATGTATAACTTTGATCGATTCCATTACACACTAAATGTTCTTCCAAATCGGCTGCACTAACTCGCCTTGCATAACAACAATCTAAACAAGGACATATGATTGTACTAGGGTTTTCCGCATGCCGAACTGCAAACCTAATGAACTCTTTCACCCCATCCTCATACTCCTTCGTTAAACGATTGACAGACATCCATTTCCGATCCATGCTTTCCCGATCTACAAAAATATTTATTAAACATATTTACTTTGAGTTTAGAGTGGTTGATGTCTACATGCAATGTATACAGATTAAAGGAATGAAAGGAATGAAAACTTTTACCCTTTTTCCGTATGGCAAATTGAGTGTGGACAGGGGCTGTGTATTAGTGGGGAAGCATTAAAAGGGAAAGATGGGAGAGAGGGGGGGGGGGGTATTCAGTTGGGTAAAGGAAAGGATCAGTGTAGCAGTTTCAGGTCCCTTCACTACAAAAAAAAGGTCATTTAGCGACCGAAAATAGTGACCGAATTTTTTGGTTGCTTTTTGCGACCGAAATAGCGACCGATTGCAGGATCTACATGAAACACTTGTTAGAGTTGAATCTGCGACCGAAATAGCGACCGGAATAGAGTGTAGCAGATACATCGGTCGCTACTTCGGTCGCTAAACAAAGGAAAGTAAAAGTCAGAAATGTATGAATTTTTAGCGACCGAAATGGCGACCGAATTAAATGCAACGGTCAAACTGTATTTAGATTAGCGACCGATTTATAAATCCGTCGCTAAGTCTATGAATTAACACTTTAAACTTTAATTATATTTGCGACCGATATTAATTCGATCGCTAAATGGCGCGTTAGAAAAATAAAATTGCGCGTGTTAGCGACCGAAATTTAAAACGGTCGCTAAAATTACAATTTCAAATTAAAACTAACCATATTAGCGACCGAATTAATTCGGTCGCTAAAACTGAAATCCCTAAATTCGACAGAACCTCCTTCTTCCTCATTTTTTCCGTCACGTTTTTCTCTCCACCCGCTGTTTCTCTCTTCTACGGCGCGCGCTCCGGCCACCTCAACACCCCAAGACACCTCCGGTCACCACCGTCATCTCCCCTCTGCTCAGGTAAGCTCTCCTCTACTCCATCTCTCTGTCTCTGTTTCTCTCGCATATATCTCTCTCCGTCTCACTGTCTCTCTGTCCTCTACTCCATTTGCTGCTGGTTATATGCAAGTGAGACCACAGTGCCATGCTTCAACTTACAAGCCTGAAACAAAGCCTATAGTTAGCCAACACCTCATTTACACAAAATGACTTAACAAGAATTTTAAAGCTTTCCATCATCTCATTTACATGTACGATTGATGGGGCAGAGAAAAAATAGTAGGTTAGCTCCTGGTTGTTTGTCTATTCTATACATAAACGACTAATGAAATTGATGGGGCAGAGAGTTAACACTCCTTCCAATAGGCTCGGATGGCTCAATTCGTGGGCTTTGACTTTGATATTCAATGGGGCAAGTTTGGCTCTCATGTTCTGGTTCTGGTCTTGTTTTCTCTAATTTTGCCAAAGAATCGCAACATACTGTTTTTAGGGTGTTGTTGTACTTACCTCTTCTTTGATTTATTGATGTTTTTATGTGATCTTAATTTTCCAATGCTTTTGTGGGTTATAATTTTCTATTTTTGTGGAGCTGTTAAAAAAATCCTTGTGGTCCTATAAGCAATTATGTTGTGATTACAAGTTGTTAAGGTTATAGAGTAAATTTTATCAACAAAAAAAAAGGTTGTAGAGTAAATATATAGCCCTTACATGTGGCAGGAAGCTAGGATGATGTATTTTAAGTCTATATGGTGTTCTATATTCAAAGCTTTTGAGTTCATTAGCTAGTCGAAAATGATGTGAATAGAAAAATATGGTCTTATGTGGATGAATCAGTTGTAAATAACATTTAGGTGTCATTGATATGGTTCAATGTATATGGGTTTGAATTCTCCTATATTGACTTCAAGAGTAAGTTTAAAAGGCTTGCTCTATATTCCTACCCTTCAATTTAAATTGGTGTATTGGATTGAGATTTTAAAAGATTATTTTGGTATAAAAGAATCTTGTGGATTTTAAAAGACTACATAGGAATTTAAGATTTTTTTAAGACTCTTTATAATCAAGATTTTATAATTTGAATTTTAATGGATTTATGTCATAAGAACTTATAAGAATTGGAATGATTATATGGATTTGTAAGCTTTGAAATGAATATATGGTGAAGAAGTGGTGACCAAACAGAAACTCTAATTACAACATTAGATAGCAAATTCAATTTTATAGTGGATCAGACAACATATTCACAGAGTTGTTTTGTTCACATGTTATTATATTTATGTAATGAAAAAGAAAATTGTGAACTAGATGATTTTTCATTCTGTTTTTTTTTTTCCACTTCTTGTTTGGACTGGTAGGTAGTTTGGAGAGGTTTTTTCTAGGTCTTTTTAGCTCTGCTGGTTCAGGTGGTGGCTGATATGGTTTATTTTTGGTTGGTAATGGATATTTCAATGTATTGAAATTTAGATTATAATCTCAATGTTACAATTCATTTGTCTCTCTTCAGTCCATCAATTTCCCTCTTTAATTTTGTTTTATGGTTGGATTGATTTCAAAATAACCCGTATGAAGAAACTATGATACACGAAGTCATAAACTTGTTATTGAATTAGAGTTGTCTATGACTATAGGTCTCTTACTACATGACAAATTATTTTGCTACATGATACAAGGCAATGAAGCTACTGCTTTGTGTAGACATGCTATTCGATAGTATAATTTATTGACTGGAGAAATAAATTCAACTGGATTAGAATAATAAAACAATGTTGGTTATCTTAGCAACAGCATGAATGTAGATTGAAAGATTGTTTGCTTGAACCAATGCTCGATTGTCTTTTGAATTTGACAAGAAATTCACGTTTATTTCCCCTGTAAACATGTCATGTTAATGACAAAGATTTAAGCAAGGATACACATGTTCCTATGCCTAACGTTAATTTATATTCTTCCTTTTCACAAATAGGGGTAGGTATCAATTGCAAGGTGACTTGAATCCCACATTGGAAGTAGGATTTCGTTGTAAGGTTTATATGACCTTCAGCTCTCCAATCATAAAAAGCTTTCGAGTTCCCTTTTTTGAAAAGTTTTATAGGAACTAGTGACACTGATTTTTATAATGGAACTCAATTGTATCACAACTCTGCATATAAACATCAGTGATATCTTGTTCCCTTAATTGGTTGTTTCTTAGTTGTACTTCTGATATACTAATGCCTCCACATGTAAATTAATTAATTTCTCCCATCTATCACACAACTCCATCAAAAGTAAATTATTTGTCATAATCCAACAGTAGGAAATTTCAGCCAAACCACACGATTGCAGGATCCCTTTAAATAATGTTTGAAGGTCAAGCAAATATTAGCCAACCCCAAAACCATCTTTCTCCATAGTTTCAAAGCACCTAATTTCAGAAACCAAAAACTTTCAAACAATGACTCAGTTTCTTTTCCTTTGCTTTCTCTTAGCAAATATTTTCCTTGGTTTTGGAAGTTAAATTGCAATTATCTAGTGTAGGATCTACTACACCATTCTGCAGCCATTATATTAATTTGAATGATTTTAACGTTGGAGAATAATTGGTATGCCCTATGATGTTTGATAATTTACTATGGATTCAGGGAAATATAATCATACGTTTTCTTATTATTTTTTATGCTTCATTGATTATTTTTTCGTGAGCACATGCTTTAACACTAGATATTCATGAGATAAATTATTTAGGTATAACAATTTAACATAATAGAATAGTGATTTGATTTGAAATAAATAATTTCATTTATGCACGATAGGTCCTTGTTGTCATATTCTTCTACCGGCTCCTCCACTTATCCTTGCTCAGTTGTGTTTTCTCTCTCAGGTCAGTTCTCTGAACACTCAGTGTAATGTATTATGTGAATTATCGTCTTGTTTGGTAGTGGAGAGCTGAGCTCAATAGGATGTTATCTTGTCTGATTGTATGCTGATAATTAATTTAATGTTTATGCATGTGTTTGTCAATATGTGTTGTTTGTTAGTGGAGAGCGGAGCTCAATAGGATGTGATCTTGTCTGATTGTATCTTGATAATTTAATGTTTATGCATGTGTTTGTCAATATGTGTTGTTTGTTAGTGGAGAGCGGAGCTCAATAGGATGTGATCCTGTCCGAAAGGCGGGATCTTGGTTGTGTCTTGATAATTTAGAAATTATGCATGTGTTTGACAATTAACTGCTACTTGTTAGTGGAAAGCGGAGCTCAATAGGATGTTTGCTACAATATTTAATCTAAGTTTGTATTGATTTACGCTGCAATTTATATAAACTCAACAATGTTGCAATATTTATAGGTTAATGGTTTTATTTTCTGTTAGAGTTAATAATTAATTTACGAAAGCCTTAGTTTCCTATTTGAGATTCAATATTAATGAGCATGCGTAACTTATCAAGGTATGCATGCTCATTGTATTGAATCTTGAATTGTCCAAGTGGGACAGTTTGGGAAAAAACCTTTTTCACACTCGTACAATAGTCATTTCAATGTTCAAATGCCTTATATACTTGTTGAAATCTCGGTCTGATGCATTTCATTTTGTTCTCCTGGTGCATACTTGATCGCTGTGATTCTGACCGTGCTCGAGTCGTGTAACTTGGAGACCGATGGGAAATGCTGCTGAAATTTTGTCAAGTATAAGGTATTTGAATATGGGAATAACTATTAGTAGCCGAGTGTGACAAAGGTTTCTTCTCGAATGGGATAGGTTCATACCTTGTCATAAGAACGAGATTGATGGAGTTATTGGAATGCACCGTAATATATAAGTGTTATTGTAGGATTGGTCAGGCTATTTAATTGCCAGCAATGGATATTCCGGAGAATCGGAAATGGATGTATCGTAGGTTGGATCGGAAATGGATATTCCACCACGTTTGACTGGTCCTAATGTATGGCGCAGAGTACAGTACTTACCGCTCGTCCATGAAACCCAAGGAGAACATATTCCTGATTATGGCGTCAACCATAATTGGACAAAACAAAGTATATTTTGGAGGTTGCCGTATTGGAGGACGCAGCTACTCCGTCACAACATTGATGTCATGCATACTGAGAGGAATGTGTTTTTGAATGTGTTTGACACTGTGATGGACATCAAGGGGAGGACAAAGGATACAAATAAAGCCCGATTGGACCTGGCTGACATTTGTAATCGGAAGGAGCTTGAGTTGCAAGACGGTGGTCGTGGCAGACTTATCAAACCGAAGGCAAGTTATACACTAAGCAAAGCACAGAAATTGGCCGTCTGTAAGTGGGTTAAAGAACTAAAGTTACCGGATGGGTATGCTTCCAATCTGGGTAGATGTGTTGACATTAAGGAAGCAAAGTTACATGGAATGAAGAGTCATGATTGCCACGTGTTCATGCAACGGTTGCTTCCAATTGCGTTCGACGCATTACCGAAGCAAATTTGGAACCCACTTGTTGAGCTTAGCCACTTTTTCAGGGAGCTTACATCGACAACACTAAATGTGAATCAATTAATGGATATGGAAGTCAAGATACCCGTTTTGTTATGTAAGCTGGAGCAAATCTTCCCGCCGAGTTTCTTTGATTCCATGGAATACCTGCCAGTTCATCTACCTTATGAAGCAAGAGTTGGTGGCCCAGTCCAATACCGCTGGATGTATCCATTTGAGAGGTAAACAACATCAACTATTTTACTTAATACATATGAAATTCACGAACACGAGAGCGTAGTTTAGCTTTCCCTAAAACTAGTAATTATTTGTATGTATCCCTCTTTAATAGGTTCCTGCACTCCCTTAAACACAAAGTCAAGAACAAGGCACGAGTGGAGGGTTCCATTTGTGAAGCATACTTAGTAGAGGAGACTTCCACTTTTGCCTCTTATTACTATCCGGATGAAGTTAACACGAGAAGGACAAGGATGCCTAGAAACGTTGATTCGGGCGAAGGATGTTCAACTAGTCCTCCTATATCAATATTCAACTATCCTAACAGATTTAGTGGCAAATCAAAAGGATATTTCTTGGAGCAAGTGACATTAATGCTGCTCATCTGTATATCCTTCAAAATTGTGAAGAGGTGGCGCCATATTTAGAGTAAGTTTCTACAACGTCTTTAATAAGTTCAATTGACATTTATTATTATTAATTGTCCTGCTGTTAATCTCCCATATGTAGGATGTACGACAATTTTCTAAGGGATCTCCAACCTGACATTTCAAATGATCAGGTTGATCGAGAAATTACTTCTCACTTTGCTACGTGGTTCAATAAATATGTAGGTTAAGCATCTTCATTTTTTGAAGCATACATTTTATCTCCTTAAATATATAGCATGTATAAGAATAATATAATATTTGATTGTTTAGGTACTAGATCCAGAAAACAATGTTCAAAATCCATTGTTGACAAATTTGGCATGGGGGCCTAACAGATGGGTTACATCATGGAATACTTATATTGTAAATGGATATAAATTTAACACAAAAACATGGAATGAAGGAATGCAGACGTGTAACTATGGTGTTTGTGTGCGAGCCACTGATGGCAATGTAGAGGATGATTTCTATGGGGTTCTAACTGACATCCTTGAACTCGATTATACCGGTTTCCCCGTGATGAAATTAGTTATCTTCAAGTGTGATTGGTTTGATCCTACTCTTGACGTAGGGACAAAAATAGATAAAAATTATGGTATTGTTCAAGTTAGGCTGTCTCGAAGGTATAATAAGGCGTACGACCCATTCATTTTTTCACAACAGGCAGAGCAGGTTTATTACTCGTCATATCCCGAAGGACATCATGGCTGGTTGGGTGTTATTAAGATAAAGGCTCGCAGTATAATTACTGATAATGTAATCAACCAGCCTGAAAAAGATGCTCCGTACCAAGATGATGAGTTTTCAAGACCCCACGTACTGTTGCAAATTATGCCGGACATTATTGTTAATTCTCTGGCGGACATTTCTGGAAATGGGGAAGAAGTTGAAAGAGAGTTAATGGATCAATCCGAGTTGGACGCATCTAGCGAAGGTACATTCCGATCAAGTGATACTGATGAGACTGAGGGTGAATTTAGTGACGGAGATTCTACTTAGGTAATTTATTTATGTCATAATTCATTATGTGAATGTCATTCTACTTATTAGGTAATTTATTTTTGTATTATTTACATTGTTGTGTAATCATATTTTCATTTTTTTCACAGATGGCAGATTCCTCCAGAGGTAGGGGTCGTCGTGCTGCGAGAGTCCCTTCACGGCCAACCCACCCACCTTCTTGGATCGAGACCATCCTACCAGCACCTCTGTTGACGGGACACCTCAGGGTGATGGAGTTGCACCCCCCACCCATCCTCATGTGGTCGGGACACAGGCTGCACCCTCATCATCCACACCTACGATGATAGGACCATCATCATCATCGGGACAGGAGAGTCGTGGTCCATCCGACAGGAGGATTCTTCTTATCCCCAGGGGGGATAACGAGTATGCTAATTTAATTTTTTAATATATATAAAGTATCGTTAATTTCTATTTACTTGTTTTTAAAATTTAATTATAACATTTATTAATGCTCTAATTTTGCTGCAGCTTTACGCACGAAGGGCCCTTCCGATTCGATATCGAAGATCTGCGACGCAAGTTTGATGGTCCATGGCCTACATGGAAGGCCATCCCACTGGGCCATAGGGATCAGTTGTTTCTAGAGTTTAAGGTAACAATTTATTAAGTTTTTTAAATTAAATTTACATTATATATATGTACACACGAATTTCCTAACAACCGTAAGTTGCGGAAAAGAGTATAGGTGGGACTTAGCTTTAGAGGCTCTCGTCGGGGACATATTTGAGCATAAAGGCTCACTTGGTTATGAAGAATCGATGAACAAGCTGAGGAAGGGGCAAAATAAGGGGAGGTGGGTGGATCCCGAGATCAAGAGGCAGCTGGACCAGATCTTGGGCTCTTGAGAAGTTCCAGGAGATCCGAGGCCACGGCTCGGCGTGTCGAGCTTCGATGGTGGCACATGTGCTTGGACCTAGTGGGTCTAAATCAGCCGCCGCCCACTACGACGAGCTGGTAATACATTAAACTTTTGACTTAATATACTAGTTAATTAATTAGTTTTCATTTTTAATTCTTCTTATGAATTTAATAGTATATTATTCTCGCGAGAAAAGCACGAAACCAATGGGCCCCATGCTATGGAGTTGGTGGAGAGGACGAAGAAGTTGAAGTCGGGGACATGGGTTAACGACAAGGCCCGTAACTATCTTTGTAAGCAAAAAAATAATTTAGTGTTTACGTGTAATTTATTATAAATTATTTGTTAATATTGGATATAATTATTTTAACTAAATCTCTTCAACTATACTTTGTAGGCGGGCTTCAACGAGAAGAAGGACGATGCCATATCACGTGCCTCACAGTCACAAGATGAGGCTTTGACTGGTGATGGCTGCTCTCCTGTCTCCATCGACGATAATGCCATTTATTTGGAGGTCGTCGGGGGCAGGAACAAGAAGGGGCACGTGTATGGCCTCGGACACCTGGGAGCCGAGTTCATCGCTTCATCGTCCAAGCACGCTTTGCTCCTTCTTGCTGCGCCGATGCCGTCCCTCAGGAGCAGTTCCACCAAATGCAGGACACCATCACGCAGCTGAACGCGGAGCTTCGGGAGAAGAGCGAGAGAGAGCAGCAGATGGCGAACCAGATTGCACAGTTGACTCGGGCACACCAGCAGCTGATGCAGGCGAGCATCGAACAGGGCCAAACACTGCGGCTGGTGTTGGAGCAGATGAGGATCCAGACTCCAGTTGCTCAGGATGATGCTCTGACGGTTGTGCCGCCTGCTGTCGCTCCTCCAGTTCCGCCGCCAGCTACTGATGCTGCTACTGCAGAGGATGATCAGCTAGCAGACGTCGGTGGTACGGACGCTGAGGATGATTGGATTCATCCATCTCCCCCTCATCATGACTGATTTTTTCTCTCCATATTTTTGACTTTAAACGATTCTTGTACGACATTTTGGATTATTCTTTTTATATATATTTATTATTTTTTATGATTGTATATTTCATAAGTTATTTGGTGTGTTTTATTAGTAATTTTTCTAACGTTTAAAGAAAATCAGAAAAAAATTTATTATAAAAATTAAAATTAATTTTTTTTTAATAATAACCAGTTTAGCGACCGAATTAGAAACCAATAATTCGGTCGCTAAACTTTATTTAAGATTTACAGATGATGTATAGCGACCGAAAATCCGTCGCTAATATAGGTTAACAGTAACCAAAATTAGCGACCGAATTAGCAACCGATTATCGGTCGCTAAAAACGGTTACCCAAAAAATGCGACCAACCTAATAGAGACCGATTATTATTATATAGCGACCGAATTTACGGCCGCTAATTATCGACCGAAATAATAATTCGGTAGCTAAAACCTTAGCGACCAGGTATTTAGCTACCATCATAAATCGGTCTCTGATTCGATCGCTAAAATAAATAGCGACCGATTTACATGGTTTAGTGACCGAAAATTACGGTCGCTAAACAATTGTTTTTTTGTAGTGCTTGAAGAACCTGTTGTATCTTTTATGTTCAAGGAGAGGATTGTGAAACAAGAAGAAAACTATTGGTTTCAGTAATCTAGAATCAAATGGTTCATGATGGGAGACTGAAAGTTTTTTCATCAATCAGCCATCATAAAGAGGAGAACAAATAGAATTTATGCTCTACTAGGTCCTCGATGACAATTGGATCTATGAAGATTTGCAATTACGAGAACTTAGTTTCGGATTTCTTTAAGGATCTATATCAAAATCTTGGTATGGGAAATGTCGGTTTTCCAACCTTATCTGCCTTTCCTAATATAAAAGAAAGAGACAGGGATTTCCTTGAAAATCTTGTCTCACTTGATGAGATAAAAAGAGCTCTCTTTAGTATGAAAAACTTTAAAGCCCCTGGCCTTGATGATTTTCATCCCATCTCTTTTAAATCTCAATGGAATGTTGTTGGTAATTATATATATTCCTGTTAACTCTGATTCCTTAAAAGAATGATATCTCTTGTGTTAATCAATTAAGACATGTAGCTTTGTGTAATGTAAGTTATAAGATCATTACCAAAGTGATAGCTCATAGGCTAATAACTATTATGCCTTACATTGTAAATAATACTCAAAGTAGTTTCGTACCGGGAAGCAAATTTGTAGGCGAGTTTTCTTTGATGACCTAATCTTTGTAGTAAGAAGCAAATTTGAACCAGACTCAAATGATTTTAAATGTATTTGAGGAATTCTCATAACATTTCTCGGGCGGAGAGTGAATCTATCCAAGTCTAAAGTCTTCTTCTCTAGTAACAATAATCCCGACTTGGCTCTGACTTAAGTAGGACTCTACGGATTGAGAAGACTCAAGATCTCGGGTACTTATTTAGGAGCACCTCTGTTGCATCGAGATCTTCAAGAAATGTCTATGCGTATGTTCGGAGAAAATGAAAAAGAAACTATCGGTCTGGAAGGCCAACTCACTATCTTTTGCAGGAAGAGTTACATTAGCACAATCATCTTTGGCAAGTATGCCTGGTTACATAATGCAAACTTCAAAGCAATCCCTATCTCGGTTTGTGAAGAGGTGAGAAAATCTGCAGAGATTAGAATGTATATAATGTATCCGTCCATTTTCTCAAAGAACCAAACAAAGTATTTATATAATGTATCACACTTACATGATGCATATGATTAGAATGCAAGCGGAGGTTCGATAAGAAGAGATAAAAAAAACCAAGAGTAATGTCATAATAAGCATCCTTTCCAACAAGGGAGAAAAAAGAGAAACAAGGGGACTTACCAAACAGCGAAGAGGAAAAGGCGATGGAAGAGGGAAGGGCTTGAACGGGTGGTGACGGCTGCAGGATGGTCAACAACAGCGGCGGTGGCGGCGGGATGGTCAACAACACCAGTGGTGACGGTGGCAAATAAGGGTTCCCGCGATGGCAACGGGCTACAGTAGGGTTGGGACTGTGTGTGTCGAGTGGAATGAAGAGAGCAAGAAAAGAGAGGGAAGAAAACCAAGGTCCCGCGTTTAATTTGCTGTTCTGATGAAAAGGTGAACCTAAGATAGCGTTTAGTGTGGAACCGCTATCTTTTCCTAAGTGGCACTTTTAATAGCGGTTCCACACGGAAACGCTATCTTAGGTGATACCTAAGATATCGTTTTCTAAAGGAAACGCTATTAAAAGTCCCCCATCACTTTTAATAGCATTTCCACACGGAAATGCTATAAAAGGTGCGTTATCTAAAGTCTAATCTGTTGTAGTGGACGGAGGCTTCAAATGGTTGGGAAGTAGGTGACTCTCAATGATAGTGGTGGCTTGCAAGTGGGTGCGTGATAGTGATTGGTGTGCGACAAGAAGAGGAAAATGATGGAAGACCTGCGTTTTTGGTTGGCACGGAGAGATTAGATAGATAGTGAGACTGAGAAATTAGAGGGGAAAAGAGGAAGGTTCAAACAGACAACAAGATAAGATATTATAGAGAAATGAGGGGAAAAAGATGTGTGACAAAGAGAAATTGAGAAAAATGGACCACCATTGGATATTTATATAGACTCTTTTTTTTTTTTGTTAAGACCCCAATTTTTACGCCTAAATGACTGTCACCATTTCAATGTCCAAGATGGTGAGTGTATTCTTGTTGATACAAGAGAAATGGAACGTCACTCATTAGTTAGTCACCCATTAGTTGACTTGGTTTTAGGAACTTGTTTGATTATTTTTATTGATGTCAACTTATTTATTACTGCTTTTGTTTAATTTCTTATATTCAAATTTTTTATAATTTTAAATATATAAAATTTTTATTTAAATATTTGTATATACTCATAAGTAAAAATAAATAAAATTGGTGTCTCTCAAAATATGTGGCATTGGGCGGTCGTTGCCCATGATCTCAACTGTGCTAAGGGCCACCATTGATTATGTTCGTAAGAATAATGATGCATGATGCTTATGCGATTTGGGCTTTAATGATGGTGATGTTCTTCTGTTTTCACATTTGGGGATTTTTGGATTGTAGTTGGTTTTGCCTATGTAATTCATCTACAATGTGGGGTGCAGCTGGGGTGACATTGGGTTATTGATACTGCAATACTGTATTGTTTTTGTGTTGTATACGGGTTTAATTACTACCAGCTAGCACTTCATTTATTACAATTTGATTTACCAAAAAACAAGTTACGATAAAATTAAATATTATTTACATATTCTCTATTTTAAATAATCCAAATATTATCTTTCTCGTAAATTCACTTTCATACAATGAATTATAGCAACACGTAAAAGTGTTATAAGAGAAAATAATGGTCATCTATCTCATCATGACGGATGGAGATCTCCTGTCCACTTTCCTGTTATATTTCCTGTCATTCATCAATGACAATTTATTACTTAATAAAATAAAATCATAATTCATTAATACTTATATACATTACTAACATTTGATTGGTAGGGATATAAATATGAGATAGTAAAATCTTGTTCTAATATGACATGGGAAAAAAGGGGACAAATTAACGATGGTGCCATATTAAGCATACGATTCTCCGTAGCAAAACAGCACGACTCTCTTCGACAAGCTTCCATAGACCATAGTGGGTATCGTGACTACCGTCAATTATGCTTGTCTATATATATAATGATAACCTGGCTCACACACGCAGATAGAGTAAGAAGTAAGAAGCAAGCAAATATAGTTTTTATCATTTTTTGTCCGAACGAAATGCGTGGACCACGTTAACATTAAAAGATAAATTTAGCAGAGATTACTTAAACTTGCACAACACCCCCGTTATAATTGAAGTTATAACTAATCTTTACATGCAATAACCAGCAGGAAGTTAAAAAATTAAGTAATTAAAATTCAGATACATTAGGACAATGTAGAGTGATTTTTTCATCTAAAACTTTGCCTTCTATTCTTTAACCTTTAAGCATACACATACATTCACATGTGTTCATGTTCAACAATCATAAGTTTCATATCGTTCCTCTGAAAAAACATATATATGATGGTCATTAACGAATCTGAACATTGATGCTTTCCCATATTCATGCCATTCACTAGTATTTTTTCTTTTTAAACACGTGACATTAATTAGTTTCTAACCTGAATCCATGATTAGTAGCTAGACTACAAACACAAAGTTCACCTTTAAAACCCAAATCTATCTCTTGCAATTTTCTTTCTATGACAGATTTTTTAACTTTTGATGATGAGGATGATGTTATATTATTTTTATAGGATTTAATTGGTATATGCTGACAGTGTAAAGTTTTTTTATACTGTCAATCAATCAGAAATTGACACATCATTACAAATATTTGATTCTTATCTTAAAAGTCATCAATTTCATGATTTCTGATTGATTTTCAGTATAAAAATCTTTATGCTGATAATACATAGAAATTAAACTCATTTTTATGACGTTACTGAAATAAACTTTTCTATATATAGTTCTTTTCATTATATTTTATTTATAAGCAAAGTGTATTTTTTTTCTGGAAGTATAAACAAAGTATGTATTGATAAGACTATAAGGAGTACTCTTACCCAAATATAAGAAGCAACCACAAATCCAAATGAATAAAATTATATATCATATAAATATAAAAGGCAAACAAATTCTTCTAAAATCCAGATTTATGAACACAAATTATAACCAATTTATACCCGCCAAAACTCGTGAACCCCAATATACTCCTGCAGAAGGGAAGCTTCGAACCTCATGTAAGTAATCTAATTTACTAAGAATCTTTACCTTGTTATAACAGTAATTGATAAAATTACATATAGCTGCCAGGTGACTAACTTTATAACACAGACTAATTCACTAGTGATCTTCACCCATTTATTACTTGACCCTGTTTTTTCTTTCGATCTCTATGTCTTTTCTTTAAGTACTTTTCTTCTTTCTATTTTCTATTGAACCCCCTTATATCCTTGATATTATATAACTGTATAGGTAAATTTTTATGAACTGATTGAACCCATTAGATATATCATATATGTATTCTTACATAATTGTCATAGGAGAAATTAAATAAACAGCTTTAGTTGCTGCAGTAAATAATTTGAAAATAGCAACAGTGCGGGAACGACAAAAGGAGAGAAAGGAAAGATCGAGAGCCTCTAATGACATGTAGTTTTCACTCGATATATCTTTTTAAAGTGTGCGATCAGCAAGCACGAGGAGTAAAGATAACAACCGACAAACATACAAGAAACTTGTTGCCCATAATTAATAATTTCACATTGCTTTTCTGACTTAAAAGTAATTTAAAAAGACTAAAACATGAATGGACGACATTGCTTTTCTGACTTAAAAGTCAGGGTCTTGCTTTTCATAAATAAAAAAAAATAAAAAAATAAAGATCGTGTTAACGAATGTCCTTAGAATATTGGTTAAGGAAACAAAAAGTTTATATTAAAAAACTAAATATATCATTTTTCAATGGGTTGAATATACCATTTTTTTATGCAAATTTTCTTATTTTTGTTTCTTAACCACTTGTTAGCATTTTTCTAAAAGTAAACATATTATATGGGCGTATACACGTATTAGTTTCTTACAGGATGCTTAATTATTGCGGGGCTTTCTTTCTTCATCAAACTCTCGTTCCAAACTCACACGTCATATGCACTGTGTTACTCCTAATTAACCGAAGTTATTTTGAAGAATTAAAAAAACGATCTCTCGGAATCAAAATGATTATGGTTTATTTAATCTAAAGTTTTGATGTTAATAAAATGATTAAATTTATTTGGTAAAGTATTAATTGAGATCTAATTAGTGCTCTCAGTTATGCATGAACACTTTTATAAGTAAAATAAACTTAGGATAAGTTTCACTTGAAAAATACGTGTCCATCCCTGTAGACGGGCTGCTCAAGAACTTGGTAAAATCACCTTGCTGTTTTATTTAGTAGACGAGACTATAAAAAAAATACCTAAATAACTTGTTAGGTACAACAAGTTCAAAAACTTGATAATGAACACGTCCATCTTGCCACGTCAGCAGACGGTAGTAATTAATTGAAGTAAATGAACTAAAACACAAAGTAATCCAGTAGAAGAGCTCTATATGCCACGTCATTGGATGAAGCTTCTAATTAAGGACTTAGCAAGTCCAAAGACTTTTGTAGACGAGCGCTTCTACCACATTAGTAGACAAGCGCTTCTACCACTTTAGTGGACGAGCGCTTCTGCCACATCTATGGACGAGCAGAGTTAAAATCTTGTATAGATGCGTTCTTAAAACTAAGTAGACGGTTCTACCTTGAATATGATTTAATACAATCAAGTCCACATTGAATTTATTCCAAATTATTAATATTTATTTCAAATTAATATTTGTTCTTTCCATTTGTTTTTATCCGATTTAATGTCTTGTTTCCTTTGAGAAAGTTCATAGTACTATCAAGGAAATACAAAAAGCAAATAGTACAATTGAAATTGCAAAACGTTTTGTACGATGACATCTTTATTGCTAGACAAAAAGCTGAGTTATATACAAAGGAGGAAAGAAAGTTTTTAAGGTACAATTGCTCAGAACTGTGAGCCTCCATTTTGTGATTTTCTGATAACCAAGGATACTTTTCAACATGGCAAAATCAAGCTACCAGTCTCAACGGGTATCATGCATTTAATGCTATCTCTAAACGGGATTATTCAAAGTAACCGTTGAAGAATTACAAGAGAAGAAGAAGGTCACTATATAAGTTGAAGACCTCAGTTACTGAAAGCAAAATTTTTTGCGAGCTCAACATTTGCCAATACAATTCTTGAGAAGACAAGCTCTTATTCTTTCATTCTTTTAAAAGCAAAAGTCTGTAATCCTTTAGTTTGAATATTGTGAAAATATTCAACAAATCTCAAACCTTCATATCCTCATACTTAGTGAGTTAAGTAGATCAAAGTTGAAAATCTCTTTGTTAGAGTTAGAGCCTGAAGAGGCTTGGTAGAGAAATAATACTTGTAGCCTGAAGATGTGTTGAATACTTGTTGTGTAATCTATTTGGAAAAATAGTGGAAAAATCCTTCAATTCGAAGGGACTGGACGTAGCTCTTGGTTGGAAGAGAGTGAACCAGGATAAAATCTCTTATGTGAATTTTCTATCCCTAAACTCTTCAGTTTTATTTGCTTATACTAACTGTGGGGTTTTGATATTGCTTTTGTTGATCTTTTAAAAAGGATTTCTTGTGTGCTTAATCTTTTTATCTTCTGCTTGTGAAAAAGTTGTTCAAAAATGGTTTTTGCGAAAATAATTAACAAACACAATTCAACCCCTCCTTCTTGTGTTTGCCTGTGCCAACTTCACGATGATCCTCCTTCACCACCTGCCGCCGCCGACCCATCATCCTTCATCTTCCTTCATCTCCGATTAGATCTCTGTGTTTCTGTTCTTTCCGGCCTGAACGCAGATCGCGGTGGCTAGCCTACTTCCTTTCGCCTCTTCGCGCATACCTTTTTTCAACCTTTCCACGACAGCTTCCTTCAATCACCTTGCTAAATTTGTTTTTGTTCTTTCCAGCCTGAACGCAGATCGCGACGGCTAGCCTACTTCCTTTCGCCCCTTCGCGCAGACCTTCTTTCAACCTTTCTGTGACTGCTTCCTTCAATCACCTTGCTCAATCTGTTTATGTTCTTGGATCTTGTTTCTAGGGTCAATTTCTGTTTTTATTTTGGACGAGTTCTTGATCATGACTTGCCCTTGGACATTTGTCAATCCGGAATCTCCTTTGAATGCCTCGCCTCCACAGCGAAAATATTTTGCTCAGACTTCGAATGGTTCGTTTGACATCCCGGTTAGTCAGTTTCATCGGTCGTGCGTGAATGGAGACTCTGTCTCTCTCAAAATATCCGAGGATGAATATCATTGGAAGGTTGCAAAAACAACCTTCATGACCACTTGTTGTTGTTGAAGGGTGATATCCCTGTAAAGATCTCCGACCTACGTGACAAACTTTCAAAACTATGGAAACCTTTGGGTCAATGGAGGAAGATTCCGTTAGGAAAGGGATTCTATGAATTCAGTTTTGTTTCTCAAAAGGATTTGCGTAATGTCCTGCCTGTTGGGGCTTGGAACCTTCAACTAGGGCTATTGCATCTTTTTCAATGGTCTCTTGATTTTATTCCTACTAAGCAGAAACAATCTCATGCTCAATGCTGGGTTAGAATTCATGACTTGTAGCAGGAATATTGGCACTCAAAATTGTTATTTGAAATTGCAGGCGGTTCAGGTACTCCAATAAGTTTGGATGAAGCTACCCGTACTCGGGCATATGGTCACTACGCTCGAGTCTTAGTGGATGTTGATTTAACAGGGAAGTTGCTCAAGGAGATTATGGTAGAACGTGAAGGTTTTGCGTTTCCTGTCGGTATCGAATATGAGAAGCTTCCTTCCTTTTGTTCTCATTGTAAATCAATTGGGCACTTGGCTTCGACTTGTAAATTTGACAAGGAGAAATTGGTGTATAAGGATCCGCCTTTGGTGTAGAAGACTAAGCAAGCTTACGTCCCTAAGGTTCCAGAGCAAAAATCAATTGACGTTAATGGGTTGAATGATACATCACCGGGCAAAAAATTGAGTAATAGTGAATCGGTTGAGACAGTCTATAAGGAACCTTTATCCCCTGATCATGTCTCAAATTCCATTCCACATAACTCATCTTCGGTTGCAACAAATACTGTCAATGGCTCTCTGAGAGAAGATCTCAACTTCTGCTGCAACTAATGTTGACTCTACAGTTAAGGATACTCCGATGTCCGAGCATTCCATAGCTACCGGTTCGAAGGGTACTCCGACTCCAGTGTCTGTGCATCCCAAAGCTACATGTGATTTAACAGTTAGTGGTATCTTAGTGTTTTTTCAACTGTTGTTCATAATGATTTTAATGTTTTATCGGTTTGGTTGGAAAAGCAAAAAGATGTAAGTACTTCCAAGGAAGGAGAGCAAAATAATGCTGATGATTATTTCACGGTAGTTACGTCCAAATCTCAGAAGAACTATAACCTAAAACTGAATAAAAAATCTAATTCTAAAAATGTTTGATTCTCGTTTATTTTACATTGATTTTGATTTTTATTCCCCGTATTCTTATTTTCTTTTTTATTTTATTAATAAATGTCACTTATCATCTTACTTAAAAAAAAAAAAATCTAATCTTCACTTCTACGTGAAACACACATATATACACGACACGAGGGAGCCGGATAATTCAGCTGTTTTGGAACACTTTTGCCTTGGACCAATAGATGAAAAACTATTATTTAACGATTTAATGTCTTGTCGTTCATTATTTAGTATATCAAACTTTTTCTTTTAACATTATGTCCTTCGGTAAAAGTTTCTTGTGATGTCGTCACTATTATTAATGGATCGGGTCATGGTGGGTCAGTCAAAAAGAAAATAAAAATGCATTTGCAAACATTTTATTTAAATAAAAATATTCAAAAAATATTTATATCATAGAAAGTGGTCATTAGAAACAAGATTAGGTTCATGAATTGATTACAAATAGAATATATGTTAGAATTAGTTATCAACTTATCACTCATTCTAAAAATAGTCACAAGTTAGTTATACAAAATTTTAATAAATCTTAAAATATTAATTTTATTCATTGAGAATAGAAAAAAAAATGAATGAATAATTATAAAACTTTATTTTTGACTTGATAAGAATAATAATTATCCTAGATGGGAATTCAAAATTACATAATTCTTTAAAAAAATATTTGTGGGTTAATAAACGTAAATAAAATAATCACATAGACCTACACTAAATTTGTCAAGCCCGAGTTTCTTTTATTAATATTCACGATGGTCATGGATCTGATTTCTGTAAAATGAAAATAAAAATATTTTTGAAAAATTAATCATTTTTTAAATTTTTAAATAATTAGAATTAAAATTTTAAAGTTAAAAAAATTATTTAATTTCTATGAACAAATGCAAAAGTTTTTAAGTTAACACAAAACTTTGACTTGACTTCATTTAATCCACTACTACACATTTATTGGTTAAGAAAAAACTGTTTCAAAACCTTTAAATTTTTCAAGGTACCACAAAAATTCTATATGCATAATTGGGTAAGACGTTGTACTATAATAAATGCTTATTTAAATTAACTTTAAATAATAAATTATTTCAAGTAAATGATTTAATTAATTACTACCCCTAGACTCAATTATAGGTAAAATTAATTAATTTCATACTTATTAATAAAGTTAGTCAATTTAATTTAATTGTCTTGATTTATATAAAAAAATGAATTATAATTACATTTTTTTGACGCATTGAATTATAATTACTAAACTACCCTTTAATTGTCTCGGAAGTGTGCAGCGTTCTTGGTAAACTAAACGGAGAATTTGTTGGATTGATTGATTGTCTTGACTTTTGGAACACTGACATTAAATAAAGTTGAATTAGTTAGTTTTTACTTATATTTGAATCCACAAAATATAGATACATTTTATTTTGTTTATAATTGAATTTAGAGATAGTACGGAGTACTATATAACTTTTTAATATTAAATTTCATGAACACACAACACATATATATATATAATTGGGTAAGACTGTGCACTATAATAAATTCTTGTTTAAATTAGTTCTAAACAATAAATTATTTTAAGTGAATGATTTAATTAATTATTATATACTTTTTAAATATTAAATCTCATGTTAACTTTTTTGATAAGCCATCCTAAAGTATCTTTATATATATATATATATATATATATATATATATATATATATATATATATATATATATATATGGGATATATGGGATATATCAAGTGAGATGACCTTTTTTATGTGAGAGTGAAATGATTATATCATAGCCATTGATCAAACTTTAAACGGTCAAGATTAAACCACAAAGTCATGTGACTTTTTTAAGTGGTCATGTGACATTTTAAAACCATGAAATAACTTTTAATCTTGACCATTCATATATGATTGTATGACCCAGATTTATTCTTCTCACTCTCATATAAAAAAACCATCTCACTAGATACATCTTTATATATATATATATATATATATATATATATATATATATATATATATATAAGTAAGATACTTTTAGGGTTATCTATGGTTATTTAAAGGTATTTTGATAATTTATTACAGGGATAAAATGGTTGTTAAATTGGTCACTTATAAGGGTTGATAACTGGTAGATATATAGTTGAGTTTTTTAAACATGATATTAGGGTTCGACTCTTGTTATATATATGGAAAAAGTTTTGTTGGGAGAAGTAAAATCTACTACGATAATCAGTATGTTTGAAGGGATTAATAGCTAACTATTAACTAAAAATACTCTTAGTCCAACAAAAAAAACAGAGAAAGTATGCAAACAATTAAGGACGTCACTCGTTATTGTGATATTGGGTTCACATTAATAAAGCAACATCTTATAGGGGGAAAAAATATTGTTAGGATTGGGGGATTCCCAACAATTTGCTACCTTTCGAGTAATGATAGATGTTAAGATAGTTAAATTTGTTATAGTTAGTTATAGATGTTAGTTAGATTACTTGGATTAGTTAGTTATATAAGCCAAGATCACTCATTGTAATTTTTACTTTTTCATTTTATCAATACACAATTTTCTCAATCTCTCAATACTCTCTCTTCTCTTCACTGTGAAACCATGAAATTCAACATTAGACATATTTTTGGTTTTTAACATTTTATTTATATATATATATATATATTTATACTTATTTATTATTTTTTTATTTTTATCACATATATTTAACACTTAAAAATAACATACTATCATATTATATTTATACTTATTGCCCAAAAAAATATGTTCATTTATTATTTGTGTTACTGCATGACATCGTTGTATCCTGCATTGGGGTACATTGGCAAGAAGCAACACCTTATATACATACGATCAAATCTTAATTATTTTTTTTTTTTTGACAGAATCAAATCTTTATGTTTTTAAATATTTTAAAAAAATACATATAAAAAAAACACGTGAGGAAATGTGGCTCCTGTTAGGCGGTTAAAACTTAAAAGTGTCAAAAACTCAGAACCAGCAGCAGGCCCACAAATCCACAATGTATGTTACTATCTTCGAAGTTAATTATTGAAGTTAATTATTAGTAAAATTAATTAATTTTATATTTATTAAAAAAATTAGTTAATTTAATTTGATTGTTTTGATTTATATAAGAAAATAAGTTATAATTATTAAACTATCATTTAATTATTTTAGAAGTATATAATATTTTAAAAAAAATAAAAAAAAAATTAATTGAATTAATTGATTATCTTAACTTTTAAAACAATATTATTAAATATAATTGAATTGATTTATTTATTTAAAATTAAGTCAAGAGATAATATCTCAATGTTATCATTGATAAAAAATTCTGTTGGTCCAATTCCTGTGTCACGTGTTATTTATGTATGGATTCTGAAAAGCGCGTCCGGAATAAATGACACGTGTCGTTTACCTTATCTTGTTTATCTGGAATCTGGAAGAGTGGAAGTGACACAATTGAAAGTTGTAAATAGGGGTGTGACTATGATGCACCATCCATATTTTGTACCACTCATTATATCATTTATATGATAAATTTTGAGCCAATCAAATTGTTATATAGGTTGGTCAAAATTTCAAACTTTCTAGTTGTATTATACTGTAGTCAAACTATATGAATATAATATATTGTAGTATAGTATATGTATTCTTTGTATTCGCAAATTTAACCCATATTAAAATAATTTTTTTGATTAAAAAAACTGATTATATTATAAAATATTATTGACAACGAATATTATTTTAATTCATATTAAAGTATTATTTTTTAATATAATCAGTTTTTTAATCAAAAAACATTATTTTAATATGAGTTAAATTTGAGAATACAAAGAGTACATATACTATACTACAATATATTGTATTCATATATTTGATTACAGTGGAAATACAACTAGAAAGTTTGAAATTTTGACCAAACCCATGTGGCAATTTGATTGGTCCAAAATTTGCCACATATAGGTGGTGTAGTGCGTGGTGCAAAATATGTTGGTGCATCTTAGCCCAACCCTGTAAATAGTACACTTCCAGATTCAATTATAATAAAAAATAACTAATTTCATACATATTAAAAAAATTAGTTAATTTAGTTTAATTATTTTGATTTATGTAAAAAAAATAGTAATAATTACTATACTATCTTTTATTTGTTTTTAAGGATGTACAATGCTCTTGAAAAAGTAAATGGAGAATTAGGTTGATTGATTAATTTTCTTGATTTTTTGAATACTTATATTAAATAGAGTTGAGTTTGTTGTTTTTTGATTATATTTAAGTCCAAAAACTATATGTATTTTTTTGCTTATATTTGAGTTCGGAGGGGTACTTTTTTATGAATTTGATTTATAAAAAAAATTCCAAATAAAGTTGAATTGATTAGAGCATTCCAAAAAAAGCACCTATATTTTTTGGACTTAAATATAAAGAAAAAACAACCAACTCTACTCTATTTAATGTAAGTATTCCAAAACTCAAGAAAATTAATCAATCAAACCAATTTTCCCTTTATCTTTTCAAAAGCATTGCACATTTACGAGACAAATAAAGGGTAATTTAGTAATTATAATTTTTTTTATATAAATCAAGATAATTAAACTAAATTAACTAATTTCCTTAATAAGTGTGAAATTAGTTATTTTTACTTATAATTGAGTCCGAAGGTAGTATAATAAATACTCCAATGCTTATACAATTGAATTGGTCCTTGAAAAATTTTAAGGACTTGCTTTTGGTATCTGAAAATAATAAATTAATCACATAGTTCATCAAATTTACAAATATGTGACATAAGCTATGCAGGACAACTAATTAGTTAGACAAGATGATTAACACATAGAGAAGTAAACGAGTATTGAAAGTGGAAGGATGGACTAATATGTCCGGCATTTATAAATTTGATGGAATAAGTGGTAAAAAAAAATTTGGGACTAAAAGCGGGTCACCTAAATTTTTCAAGGACTAATTTGAGTCTTTTGAATAGATTTTATACTTTAGTCAGATATATTAGTTATGTGAGATTAAATCTAAAATATTTTTTTTACCAAAATAACTATATTCTTTAAAAAAAATTCAAAACATGCTCTAAATGCATAATTAACAATCACTTGTGACGATAAAAATGTAATGAAGGTAAGATATGAAAATAACTCAAAACATATGTAATATATTATCAAGAACATATAAACATTTCTCTAAGCTCCAATGGGCACGGATGGAAATTGCCCTCCTGAACAAAGAATCAACCACTTTTTCACCTTATAAATAGGTTAGGATTTTGGAAACAAGGGTACCACAGCACCAACACCAACTCCAAGACTTGATTTCTTTATATCCCAAACCTTGAGTTCTTGTAACTATTCTGATAATGTCTATCAAGGGGCCACTAAAGTCTCTTCTCCAAGCTGCTGAGCATAACCCATTAACCATGTCTGATGATCAGATCTTGGAGCAAATTTACTCAACTCATGTGCACAGTGACACAAAGTTTGATGTAGACTCTCTTTTCACCCTTGTCGAGAACACCCTTAGACGTTCAACCCACATTGTTGACAATGTTGTCCAGGTATATATATGCCCATAGCCATTTTTGCTATTTTACCTCTTCTTTCCCTCCATTTTGCTGCTTCTCATTTCTCCTTCAAATATATATAATATCCATGCAACTAATTTTGATATGTTTTTACAGGGCTCCCGACCAAGCGTGGAACACGTAGATGACAAGATCCCTCAAGCCAATTTCAATTCACCACTTTGTACCCTGAAGAGTATTTCTTCCGAGGTCATTTAATAATCCAATTATATCAACAATTATTAAAGATATATAAAATTGACACTATATATTATATATATTTGCATACACGAGCGAGTGAACAAGATTTCATGATCGCAACTGTGGTTCCATTTCGATTTTAAAAACCTTTTAAAACCAAAACATTACGGCCCATAATGTGGTCGTGAACCTTTATTTATCAAGAAAGTAATAACATGGTGACTTATCATGGCAGATGTCATGCAAGCCTCCAGGTGAGGAAATTGCTCACAAAACAACACTGGCCATCCTTCACAAGCTCTCAAACTATGAGTGGGATGCAAAAGCGGTGCTTACACTGGCGGCTTTTGCATTGGAATATGGTGAGTTTTGGCTGCTTGCTCAGTATCAGCCAACAGACCTTCTTGCAAAATCTGTGGCTGTACTGAAGCGAGTGCCGGGACTCACAAAGCCTGCAACAGTGCAAAAGCACCGCCAAGCCATCATTGAGCTCAACACTTTGGTGAAAACAACGTTGCAAGTGATTGAGTTAATATTTGAGATGGAGAAGCTTACCACTTATGACTCAAAGGATGTACCTGCTTTGGACCTTGCTATTGAGCAACTCCCTATAGATGTTTACTGGACTATCATCACTATTGCAGCAATAGTCACTCAGATCGATTGCCTCACCACTGAATCGTATGTTTCTTGCATATTTAACAAGAAGATTAATTATTAGTTCCTTTAAACCTTCTTTTTCATTTTATGGTCAGCACCTACATATATAATTGCTAAGTTAAATGTACTGTTTAATTAACCTGCTTATAATTGCTTGATTTTAGAGAGCACAAACAAGAACTATCCCACTACGGTCAAAAGATCAACATTGTACTTAGCAAAATGAGGAAGCAAATCACGCTATGCAGACAGCAGATAGGCAAGTACTATGTAATATATAATTAATTTTCCTTAAAGGCAAGTCTACTTTTATTTCAAATTTTAAATAGTAAATTTGAAGAAAAGAGGGGTGGAACTGCAAACAGTATGTGCTTAATTAATTAGATGATTTATCTATGTTCTTTCAGATGAGGCAGAATATAATCGCAAGGTCAGGAAAATTCTGCTGACACCCACTGAAATAATGGAGGTGTTTAAGGTTCTGATCTTTTCAAAGGATGCCCCACAGCAACTGTTTGACGGTGCAACTAGGACTACGGTTTGTATAGCTAGCTCCTTATGAAAATTATTATATGTGTGTCGAGAATATCCATTGATTACTACTACTCTTAGAAAATGAGTGTGAAAACTTTGTTTTTGCGAGATTTTACTGTCATTCGACAAACACTAAATCTTAATTTACTGTTGCTCAAACTTCTAAATTTACTAATACGCACGGCAAAAAAATCTAATACCTAAAACTATAATGCATATAATGTGCGGAAGTAATCTTATTATTGATGTGACGAGCAATAATTTTTTTTTTTTTTTTACAAAAAGTCACTACTCACGTCCCAAGACAAGATAGATATGGTTTTAGTCCATGAAGAGTAGTAATATACTTGGATATATATAGCCTTTTAATTTTGATTCATTTGTTGCCTGGTAGGTTGACATCACTGTGCTAAAAAAGAAGAACGTGTACCTGTTTATTTCTACTCTAGACATCACGGAGGAAGAAATTTCAGTACTAAGGACAGTCTATGATTCTATTAAAACTAATGAGCAATACAAGATTGTTTGGATTCCAGTTGTGGAGGAATGGAACGAGCAACTGCGCAAGAAATTTGAGGTTTTGAAAGCCAAGATGCCTTGGTATGTGGTGCAGCACTTCGGAACCATAGCCGGGTACAAGTACATCAAGGAAGAATGGCACTTCAAAAAGAAGCCTATGGTTGTGGTGTTGAGCCCACAAGGGAAGGTGCAAAACACAAACGCATTCCACTTGATTCAGGCTTATGGAATGAAGGCCTTTCCCTTTACAATTTCTGATCAAGACAGAATTGACAGAGAAATACTCTGGGTTGGTTCCGTAGTGGGTAACATTCACCCAACCGTAGATACCTGGGTAAGTACATTAATTTCACAAAAAAAAAAAAAAAAAACACAAGTTGCATGCACATCATATACAGACATATGATTTTAAATTGTGGTCACGGATGTGATTGCAGTTACGTTGTGTTTATCGTAATTACGGATAATTACGGAAAGATGTGATTGCAATTGTAATCGCATTTCGATCTTGGAGACATCCAACATCAAAACCTTGCAGTCCAAACTGCGATCGTGAATCTTTATTTAAAACTCTAAATTAGACGGATAATCATTCAACTAGTATAGGTTAAGACTTTTTAATCCCTCTATTTTGTGACGGAGAGGATCTTGATTCCTTATATTATGTTTTAAACATAAATCATGTCCAATTTCTTGAAATCATGTACGGGTTCCTAAAAGAATATATGTAGTGATTCCAGTAATGGCATGGAATCTGGGTCCCCTATGAAAGAGCTTTTGAAAAAGTAGTCATTATTTCACAAAAATAATTTGTAACAAGGTTTGATGATCAGTCTATAAATGAACAGATAAAACAGGAAAAGTACATCTTCTTCTATGGAGGCAATGACAAAGAATGGATCCAACAGTTCACTAAGTATGCAACCAACCTTGCAAATGACCCCGTCTTAAAGGAGGCAAAGATTTCCATAGAGTTATTCTGTGTGGAAAAGGAAGATAAAAGTCTGATAAGCCGCTTTTGGAGTGGCATCGAGAGCTTGTTTGTGACTAAAGCTCACAAGACTACTACAGTTGATGCTGTGACTCAAGAAGTGCAAAAGATGCTTTCTTACAAGAATGAAACTGGATGGGCCCTACTCAGCAAAGGGTCAGCTGTGGTGGCGAGTGGTCATGGAACCACAATCTTGAAGACAGTGGCAGAGTTTGAGAAATGGAAAGAAATTGTGATCAAGAAAGGGTTTGAGTTCTCCTTCAAAGAGTACCATCAGGGGATTGTGCGTGTCACTCATCGCTGCTCACACCTTCAAATCCCTAATGTTGCTGGAAAGTTACCGGAGACCATAAAATGTCCTGAGTGTCCAAGAACTATGGATATTTTTATCAGCTACAAATGCTGTCACAATGAGAATGTGGCGGCTAATGTGAAACACTAGAATATTGAGTGTGGTTTGAGCTTCTTTGTTTTCGTTATTGTGAGTGTGGGAATAAAAGAGCTTTTCCTATTATGCGTCACATCGCTTAGGATTAAGCTTCTATGGTAAAATAAGAAGTGTGTGTGTGACTTGGATGTAAGGTATTTGTCCTTTCTGTTATCTGTTGTTGCTGACCTTGAAATTTTAATTAAGATTTCTCTATAGTTTCTGTTTCTGTCCTGGATCTTTGTTAATTTATCCTTTATTACCATGCTATTTCATTTTATAGAGTTTAAATAACCATCAACTACAAAAATGGGATTTGTGGTCACTTGATATCTCGCACTTTCCTATCCATTTGTACTCTCTGTCTTACAAAGAGAATTACTAATATATCCACCAACAGTTACAAATTTACTATATGTTCTGGATTCGGAATGGAGGTCACAAGTCCTAAGTATAATTTAAGTACAAAGGGTGTATCGAATGATCTCCCTTAGCATGCATGGGGTTCAGACATCTCACTTATGAGGTAGGGTAAGGATCAATTGGTTACGGTAGAGGATCTGTCCTAGGTGGTTACCGTGATTCACGGGGTGGAAATCTCTTCACGTAATATGCATTGTTTCTGGAATATAATGAGCATCCATCTTGAGGTAACACAAGATAAAAGCCAGGCCAATCATAAATAAGACCAGTAGATCCCCTTCTGATTAGTTATAACTCTTCTTCCAAATAAAGCTAATCGAGAAGATAATCTATCTAACAAAAGGCACCAAGAAAAAGTCAAACCCTTCAAAAGAACACCACACCTCCAAAAACTCTTGAAATGAATGATAAGTTTTTTTAATTTAACTTTACAGGAAACATATTAAGTGAGAGTGAGAGGAATAAATCATAGATATTAGATCAAAATATGATTGATTAGGAAAAGTTTATAACGACTTATAGCTTCTTCGGGGAATATTTTGAAGAAGGTTTCAATACAACCACTAATGCAGAAAAGGGATTTAACGTCGGTTAAAGTTGACCTCTAAAGTCGGTTCTAGAACCAGAGTTGAAATGGACGATGTTGTATATTGGAACTTAAGACATCGGGTTACAACCGATGTCTAAAGTGCACTTTAGACATCGGTTCCTAACTAGAACCGATGTCTATAGTGCTCATTCAACAAACAACTGTAAGCAGAACAACACTTAAGACATCGGTTAAAAACTAGAACCGGTGTCTAAACTGCACTTTAGACATCAGTTCTAACTTTTAACCGATGTCTAAAGTGCTCATTCAACAAACACCTTTAGCAGAACACCACTTTAGACATCGATTAAAAGTTATAACCGATATCTAAAGTGCAGTTTAGACATCGGTTTTAGATTTTAACCGATGTCTAATGTGCTAATCAATTTTTAAAAATAAAATAGAACAAGATTTTCAACATCGGTTTATGTAATAATCGATGTCTATAGTGCATTTTTTTTAAATAACTAGTTTACATTAGTTATAATCATTTCCCCTGTTTTAGTCTTTCATCCAGATCGATCCTAGTAAATTAACAAAATCTAAATATTCTCAACACATAATCACTTATGCAACCAAAACACACACTAAATTAATATACTATATTGATTACGAACAATACATACACTTCAATTAATTTCAGAGCTAAATACGTAATAATGTCGCAAGTAGTGTAAACTGAACAATATGACTGCAAAGATACTTAGAATCCAAAAAACTAGCTAGTACATGAAATGTTATAGATTTCAAGTCAAAATATATATTAGTAAAAAAATTAGCTAGTACATGATATGTTTATAAACTAACTACACAAACTATGACTGGTACACTTCAAAAAAGAAGGTTGCCCAACATAACCTTATGTCATTAATGTCCCCTGCAGAGAGTGGAGTCGGACTGTCAAACATCTGTACGTTCAATTGGACATAAGATTAATCTTATAAGTAATAAACTAAAATAAAACATAACTAATCTTTAACCGTTACAACTAATTGTGTTATTAATTAGTTACCTCCTGCCATCTTTCAGTAATACCGGTGGAGACAATTTCGAGCATCAACTTCATCACGTAATATCCGCACTCCCATCCACCACGTTGTCTACGAGACTACAAAGGAAACCAAATTTGAATATAAGGAGTTAAACACAAAGTAATAACTATTGCAAACTGCACTTGAAGCATTTGTACTAATAAACATCTCACGTTAGGAATAATCCACCTAATAGGCCTACGCCTTTCACCACCCAAAATGCAGCTTGTATCCATAGAACTATCATAAGAAAATAAACATTAATTAAAGTATATGTTATAGATTTCGGATAAATAAAACAACTTGGTTACTGATTAAATTAATTAAATGCTTACGTTTCAATAGCAGTCTTGAGATCCTTCGTCGGCTTCCTTCCCACCGAGCATAAGAAGACCACGACATTCACACGAGGACATAAGATCAATAATTGCCAATGTTTACTGCATTTGCGAAATAGTTAGTGATAAGTCATATATAGTTATAATTAAATAACTTGTAAACTTGTACTTATTCATTGAGGTAAGGCGCAAGGTAGCAATGTTGATTGCCTCGACCAAGTATAGGACGTATGTTCACGACCATGTATTCTGATAGAAGGAGCTGCTCATCCTGAATGAACATATGGTCAATAAACCCAAAAAGGGCGAGGTTGCACTTATCAATACACAGGCGACACAGATACCTAAGATATTGATAAAACATGTTAACTATAATAATATTTAAAATTTAATTAGTTAAATTACAAATAAAATATACTTACGTGCACCATAAAGAGATGTTCGCGGCGCTAACCATTTCACCCTCAAGAGCCATCTCCATAATTTCCTTCCCTGGGATATACAAATGGTCATCTGGCCTGCCATCAAGTTCCAACTTCAAAAAAGCTGCTCTCGTCACTAAAGCCACAGCCTCTACAGTCAGACGTTTAAAAACATCACGAGGATCCCCTTTGTCGATCCCCTAAACAACAAACACAAAACATTAGTAATTACAGTTAAGTTATTTCATTTTTAATTAATTGAATGATTAAATGAATACCTCGGCAGGAGCACACTTCTCGGGTCATCTTGGATCCGACCTTTTATGCGGAACATCTTTTCCAACATCCTAAATAAAAAAACATAAAACATTAATAGTAAACACAAATAAATTATTTCAATTGTAAATATAGAAAAACACAAGTAATTGAATACCTCAGATGCAACAAAAAACCTGACCAATCTTCTTGGCCAGGGGATGAAGTTACCGGGGGCCTCGCCCATTGTTTGAACCTCCTCAGTGGGCACATGGACTCGAGCATCAGCATCTCGAATATCTTCAACCTCCACCCTCACCTGATCATCCGCTAATGTACGGTGGTGTATGATATTCCCCAAGTTGTGTGCCCTCCCCAATGCCACTAAGCGGCAATCATGATGATCATCCACATACAGCTCACACCTATCGGGATCCTCATCATCATCATCAGGCTGATGAGGAGGATCACATGAGCCCTTAGTGCTCACATGGGCAGAGGGTTGGACACCTGTGTTTTGTGGGGACATAGCAGCCAAAGCTGCTAGTGCTGGGAAAACTGCTGGGCCATCTCCTATCTAAGCTCATCTGCAATCTTCCGTTTTAGTCGTTCTCTATATGCATCATCATCCCTGTGGCGTTGGTGTGAAGATGAACCATGATATTGGCGAATGCCAATGCACCATCCAACACCAATGACACGGCCCCGGTGGTCTGGTTTACCGATGGGAATAGCTAAGATATCCTGGCGTCCTTCAGGAACAAAGGTTCCTTGAGTGGCCTGTTCGTCCAAGGGATCCTATAACATATAGAATATTACATCACATTACAATTAGGTAACATTGTTAAAATCACAATTAGAATTCAAACTATACTTACAATCTTCTCAGCTACTTGGCGTGCCTCCTCAGATGTATATTGACTCGTATTTCTTTGTCGGGCTCTCTTCCATGCACGATGGCGCGGGGGTGGATCAACAATTTCTGGACGATTTTCAGTGGTAGGATCAGCCTGAGATGCTTCTTCCTATCGTCTTTTCTTTTCCTCTTCCACCATTTTCCTTTTAAGAGTTTTATATCCCCCACAAGACAATATATGGGTGTGGACATTCTTACTTTGGATTTCCTGCTCCTTTTTCCTCTTCACCTGTTATAAATAAAAGACAATTAAATTAATTAAATTTAGAGACAACTCAATTAAGTTAACCTGAAAGCTGGGATCATGTCGGCTCTGAACAAAGCGATCCCACGTCTCCTGGTCAAGAAACGGGTACACCTCAAGTGGGTTCTTCTGACTCGGATTGAATATGTAGTTTCTTCCTAGGTCCATCTTAAATGCCCTACAACGCTCACCTGCATACTTTATCAAACACCTCCTCATATTCTTGGTAGCCAACACGTCAAAGGTGAGCTACATTTACACCAAAAAATTAAGGAATTAGTGTATGATATTAATAAGATTAAAATAAATAGATACAAACAAAGAGCGTAAAAGTATAGATACCATAATACTATCTCAAATCTGATCCTTCACGCCCTCCTGTACATTTTTCTAATTCTCAATAAGTATACTAGGCTTGCATCGAGCAAGGGTCCCCACAAAACTGTTAAACTGATCGGCCATTGGTCCTATAGGATTGAAGTTGCGATCAAAATCGATTCATATCATTTGATTTTCATCACGGTTGACGGTCAAATTCTATATACGCGTGGCACGTCTACCCTTTCTGCCCATCGACGGGGCATCCGACCCGCTGCGTGAAGGAGGGATATCCTCGGGATCAGCCATGTATGCCTATTTAGACAAAAAAAATATACATAATGTCAGTATATCTGGATAAATATCAAACATAACTTAACTTATAAATATCAACGTAAACATAACTTATAATATGACTTTAAACATATATAACTTAAACTTTACTTACACTTGGTCAAGTAGTAATGTTCTCCCATAACCCTTCCTGTCGATCATCACGAGGGACATGTACATCATCCACTTCATTTTCCTCATTGGAAGTAGGCACCCGTGTTTAGAAAGAAGGAGTATCAGAAATATCAAGAGTTGAATCTTGATTTTCCTCACAATCAATAGACATGTTTTTTTCCCTTGAGAACCACTGACCACCCTTTGTTAGAAGGATCACGGATATAAAACACTTGTTTTGATTGGGATGCCATCATGAAAGGCTCTTCTTTATAACCTACTTTATCAAGATCCACCAATTTGAATCCTATCATACCCGCACTATGCCCCTTAACACGATACCCGCACAGGTTCCCGTATGCTGGGAAGTCATTGATGGTACAAAATAACATGGCACGCATTTTGAAAGTCTCACAACAATACCCGTCGATCACATCAATGCCTTCATCCCACAACATTCTCAAGTCTTCAATCAAGGGACTCATAAAAACATCAATATCATTTCCTGGCTGACCCGAAATCATCATACTTAACATAATGTATTTGTGCTTCATGCACAACCAAGGAGATAGCTGTTGGAACCAAAGTGGTTTTGGATTTAATAATCTCTAAGTTTTGATGCTAACAAAAAGGTTAATTTGCTTGGCAAAGTGTTATTTGAGATCTAAAATGTGCTTTCAGTTATGCTGGAATACTTTAATATAAATAAAATAAACTTGGGATAAGTTTTCATTGAAAGAATATCGTCCACTCTTGTATACGGGCTGCTCAAAAACTTTGGTAAAGTTACTTGTTTATTTAATTGAGTAGACTGGTTTTCTTAAGTGAATGAGGCTCTAAATGTTTGCTAGACGAATACCAAAATAACTTATTAGATACAACAAGTACAAAGACTTGAGAATAAGTGAATCCCTCTTGCCACGTAAGCAGACGGAAGTCATTAGTAGAAGTAAATGAACTGAAAAATAAAGTAATATAGTAGACGAGCTCTAACTTCCACATCACTAGACGAAGATCTTTATAACTCATTGAGGAATAACAAGTCTAAAGACTTGATAGACAAGAGGAATGCCACGTCATCAGACGAGCAAAATAAACTTAGTCTCACATATAACTAAGTAGACGAAGTTTCATAAAGTAGACAAGCTCCATCTTAGAATAAATAAATGCTATCCGAATCTCTTGAATTTATTTCAAACGATTGATATTTATTTCAATAAAATATTTGTTCTTCACTATTGTCCTATCTACTTTAATATTTTACCTTATTGTAAAAGAAACATAGTTCATCAGGAAATGCAAAAAGCAGAATCGTACAATAAGTTACTGCAAAATGATCTGTACGATGAAAACTTTATGGCTGAAAAAGCTGAATTGTTCACAAAGGAGGAACAACAAGTTCTCAAGCTGCAATACTCAGAGGAGTGAACCTCCAATTCATGCTACCTCGATAACCAAGAGTACTATTCAGCATTGCTACAATCAAGCTATCAGTCACAATGGATATCATGCATTAAATACTATCTCTAAACGGGATTATTCAAAGTAACCGTTGAAGAAATACAAGTGAAGAAGAAGGTCACTATAAATAGAAGACCTAAGATACTGGAGAGATAACTCTTGACTGCACAACCTTACGAGCTCAACTCTGGTAAAAACTACAATCACTCATACTCATATTTCTTTAGAGATCAAGAGTCAGTATTTCTTAGTTTGAATATTGTGAAAATATTCATATGATATTAAACTGTCATATCCTCACACATAGTGAGTTAAAAAGATCAAACATTAAATCTCTTTGTTAAAGTTAGAGCCTGAAGAGGCTTGGTAAGAAAGAAATACTTGTAGCCTGGAGAGATGCTGAATACTTGGTTGTAATCTATTCGAGAAATAGTGGAGGCAATCCTTCAAGTAGAAGGGACTGGACGTAGCTTTTGGTTGGAAGAGAGTGGACCGGGATAAAACATCTTGCGTGATTCTTCTATTATCTCTTATAGTTTTATTTGTTTCTTACTAACCGAGGGGTTTTGATATTGCTTTTGTTAAAGTCTGTTAAAAAGGATCTTTCTCTTTGTACGTGCTTCTATTTTCTAATCTCCTTGTGTGCAAAAATTGATTTAAAGGTTGTTTTCAAAAATTATTAATAAACACAATTCAATCCCTCCTTCTTATGTTTACCTATGTCAACTTTAGTTGGTATCAGAGCTCAGCCTCGAAAGGGTTGAGCATCTAACAAGTGCTGAGGGAGTACAATCCAACAACCATGGATGCATAAGGACAAGCTATCAACAGACCTCTTCTCTTTGATGGAACATATTGTGACTACTAAAAGAAGAGGGCGATGGCCTTCTTAGATGCACATAATATAGATATCTGGGAGATGATTGAAACCGGCTACACTGAACCAAGAGATGAAGCTGAAGCTGCTGTTCCTAGAGCCCAATGGACTCAAAAGCAGAAAAACCAACATCAGCTAAACTTGAAGGCTAAGCATTATCTCATGTGTGCTATAACCAGATCTGAACATGACAAAGTTCACAGCTGCAATACTGATAAAGAAATGTGGGATACTCTTGCCCTAGCTCATGAGGGTTCTTTATAAGTTAAGGAATCAAAGATCAACATGCTGGTTCATCAGTATGAGCTATTCAAGATGGGTGAACATGAAACAATAGACCAAATTTTTGGAAGATTCCAAACCATCACCAACAGTCTCAGATCTCTTGGAAAAGTTTATGAAAATAGAGATCATGTCAAAAAAATCCTGAGAAGTCTATCCAAGCAATGGAGACCCAAAGTAACTGCTACTCAGGAAGCCAATAACCTGAATACACTCTCTCTGGAAGAGCTTCTTGGATCTCTCAAGGTTCATGAACTCGAACTTAATGAAGAAGAAAATTCCAGAAAAGGAAAATCTATTCCCCTAAAGGCAAAGAAAGCAAGTTCATCAAAAGTTCTCAAAGCTGCTGAGTCATCAGATGAGTCTGAATCTTCTGATAATGATGAAGGATTAGATGAGGATAAATTGTCCTTTATCTCCTGGAAGATTCAACATATGCGGAGAAAGAAAGGTGGTTTTAGAAGGAAGCAACTCCACAAAAAGTTTTCCAAGGAGAAGTCAGACTCCAAGGAAAAAGGTTCACCCTTGTGCTTTGAATGCAAGAAACCTGGTCATTTCAAAGCTGACTGCCCAGAGCTAAAGGATAAGTAATTCTTCAAAAAGAAGAAAGGCTTAATGGATACATGGGAGGATCTTGATCTGTCTTCATCAGATGAAGAAAATGAAGCTGAGGAAGTGGCAAATATTTGTCTCATGGAAGACATTGCATCGGAAAGCGAATACACTGATGCTGAGGTAATGGACTCTAATCCGTCCACTCTTCAAAATGCTTTTGATGAACTGTTGCATGAGTCGTCTATACTATCACGAGAATATAATAGTCTCAAAAAGAAGTTTTCTAAACTGACTAGAGAATATGATAGGGTCTGCAATGAGAAACAAAACCTCAAAAATGAAAACGACATACTAAAATCAGTGAATGTCAGTCTAGCTGACAAAATGGTGTGTGAACCTCATGTTTCTTGTGAAGTTGCAAAACTAAAACAAGATGTAACATATCTAACTGATTCTCTATCAAAGCTTGTAGGTGGCTCATATAAGCTTAGTCTCATTTTAAGGTACTCTATGTCACCTTATGATAAATCTGGTCTTGGTTGTGACAAAGAGAAGCAAGATGCTTCTCACAAAAAGTCAAAACCACTTAAACAGCATAAAGCTTCAAAAGTTCCAAATAAATATACCAAAGCTAAGTCTAGCTGGTCCAACACCTTTTGCAAAGTGTGTGGAAAAAATGGGCATATTACATCTAGATGCATGCACAATAAACATGCTAAGCATACTCGTCTAGTGACAACTAACAAGAAAGGACCCAAGTTAGTTTGGGTACCTAAAAATAAGATAATACCTGTTGTAGATCTGCTTAACAACAGGAAGAAAACAGATGTCTTGGTACTTGGACAGTGGCTGCTCACGACACATGATGGGAGAAAAGTCTATGTTCCAAAACCTTAAGCCCAAATATGGTGGCTGGGTCACATTTGGAGGAAGTCAGAAAGGGAAAATCATTGGTATATGTAAAATTGGTAAACATCCTTTTTCCTCCAATGATAATGTACTTTTAGTAAATGGATTGAAGCACAATCTACTGAGCATAAGTTAATTATGTGACAGTGGATATGCAGTGTCTTTTGATAAGAACATGTGTACTGTCAAAAAAGATGATTGATCACTTTTATTCACTCCAAAAAGGTAAAACAATCTCTATAAGATTGACTTGGAGGACCTCTCAAATCAAAGTGTCTCATGTCTAGTGTCCATTGAAGATTAGCGATGGATTTGGCACAAAAGGCTAGGTCATGCAAGCTTGAAATTAATTTCAAAGCTAAACAAGCATAACCTCGTGAGAAGACTACCAAACCTTAAGTTCAAATCTGATGCTCTCTGTGATGCATGTCAAAAGGGAAAACAAGTCAAAGGTTCTTTTGAATCTAAGAATGTTGTTACTACCAATATACCACTAGAGTTGCTACATCTTGATCGTTTTGGTCCAACAAGGATTGCCTCTGTCAGTGGTAAGAAATATGGTCTTGTCATAGTAGACGATTACACTAGATGGACATGGGTTATGTTCCTAACTCACAAGGATGAGTCTTTTAAGGTCTTTTATGTATTATGAAAACGTGTACAGAATGAAAAAGGCATGTGTATCACTTCAATCAGAAGTGACCATGGGAGAGAGTTTGAAAATGAGCTATTTCATAAGTTCTATGAAGAAAGTGGTATCCTTCACAATTTCTCAATACCTAGAACACCATAGCAAAATGGTGTGGTAGAGAGAAAGAGCAGATCTCTTCAAGAGATGGCTAGGACTATGCTCAATGACAACTCTGTCCCTAGACACTTCTGGGCTGAAGCTGTTAATACTGCCTGCTACATTCAGAACAGAATATATATTAGACCTATTCTGAATAAGACTCCTTATGAACTGTGGAAATGACGAAAACCCAACATATCTTATTTTCATCCTTTTGGTTGTAAATACTATATAGTGAATACTAAAGATCAACTTGGTAAGTTTGATGCTAAAATAGATAATGGAATACTATTAGGATATTCTGAAACATCTAAAGGCTTTAGAGTTTATAATTCAAGGACTATGATAGTAGAGGAAAGTATTCATGTCAAGTTTGATGACAAACAGTCTGATAAGAAATTATCAGAGCTAGATGAAACTTTTGAAGATCTTAATCTAAGCATTCCAGGAGACTCACCTGAGATAAAAGTTGATGATCAAGCAAATGTCCCCACTCAACAACCAGAAACTTCCACTTCTGAACATGATACAACTCAAAAATCTTGGTACTTCAAGAATTATCATCCACAAGATCATATCATTGGAAACCCCAATGACAAGCTAAGAACCAGATCAACATTCAGAAAACAAGACAATTCTGCTCTAGTCTCTGAGTTAGAACCAAAGACAGTAGACGAGGCTTTGCTAGATAATGGTTGGATTCTAGCCATGTAAGAAGAACTCAATCAGTTTGAAAGAAGTGATGTTTGGATTCTAGTTCCACTGCCCAAAGAGAAATTAGTGATTGGAACAAAGTGGGTTTACAGAAACAAATTTGATGAAAATGGTAAGGTAATAAGAAACAAAGCAAGACTTGTTGCTCAAGGCTATCTCAAGAAGAAGGTATAGATTATACTGAAACTTTTGCACATGTTGCTAGATTAGAAGCTATTAGAATTCTACTTTCATTCGCTGCACATCATAGTATTATGCTTTTTCAGATGGATGTTAAAAGTGCTTTTCTAAATGGTTTTATTAATGAAGAAGTCGATGTTATGCAACCTCCAGGTTTTGAGTGTGAAACCCATCCTGAACATGTATATAAGCTTAAGAAAGCTTTGTACGGTCTTAAGCAAGCTCCTAGAGCTTGGTATGACAGACTAAGTTCCTTTCTTATGGAAAATGGATGCGATAGAGGAAAGGTTGACACAACCTTATTTAGAAAATCCATTAAGTCTAATTTCATAGTTGTACATATATATGTTGATGATATTATTTTTGGTGGTACTAATGAGTCTCTATGCAAAAAATTCTCTAAGTTAATGCAGAAATAGTTTGAAATGAGCATGATGGGAGAACTCAAATTCTTCCTTGGGCTCCAAGTAAAACAAACCATGGACGAGGTGCTCATCCAACAAACGTAGTATACAAAAGAGCTTCTGAAGAAGTTTAAGATGGATGATTGTAAACCAATGAATACTCCTATGCACCCCACCTCCATACTGAACAAAGATGATAAAGAGAAAAATGTAGACCAAAAGGTATATAGAGGTATGATAGGATCTCTCTTATATCTTACTGCGTCTAGGCCTAATATTATGTTCTATGTATGTTTATGTGCTCGATTTCAATCTAATCCTAGAGAATCTCACTTATTAGCAGTTAAGAGAATTTTTAGATATTTAAAAGGTACTACTAATCTTGATTTGTGCTTTAAGAAAAATGAAGATTACTGATTAGTTGGTTTCTGTGATACTGGCTATGCTGGAGATAGAATTGAAAGAAAAAGCACTAGTGGAGGATGTCACTTTATTAGAGCTAATCTTGTCTCATGGTCAAGCAAAATACAAAGTACCATTGCTTTATCAACTGCTGAAGCTGAGTATATATCAGCTGCAAGTTGCTGCTTACAACTTCTCTGGATCAAACATCAATTGGAGGACTACAATGTATTCGTAAGTAGTATTCCGCTTATGTGTGACAATACTGCTGCAATAAATCTATCTGAGAATCCAATTTTGCATTCTAGAGCTAAGCATATAGAGATTTGATGAGTGTGCAAAATATTTTTGTTTGGAAGTGTAATTAGGAAAGTGTTTGTAAATAATCTTAGAAATCATAGGAAAAGTGATAGGAAAATACATACTTTGATATGAATAAATTTTGGATTCATTTGATTAGAGTTTTAATCTTTTATATGAGAAATATATTCAAAAATATGTCGAAAATATGTAGGATTGAAGTCCTAGTGCTCAGCTTGAGAACCTAGCGCTCAGCCTGGACAAAAACAGAAGCTGCAACAGTACAGTGAGCGCCCAGCGTGGGCAGAAAGGCAGGAGCCCAGCGCCTAGCTCCAGCGCCCAGCGCCCATGAAGACAGTAAGCACCGTTTTGGTGCAGAGGCCAGCGCCCAACACTGAGATCAGGAAGCTCAGCACTGGGTTACGAGCAATGATCCTATTAATTCGTGTTTCTGCAGTTGAAAAGGGGGCTTTCACTCATTTTTCACATTTTCACTTATAGAAACACCATTTTCTCTCATCTTCCTTGGAGATTCAACTTTGGGAAAAAGAATTGGAGCTTCAATGGAGTCTTCCTTCCACGTCTACTCAAGTTCATCTCTCTTATATCTCCCTATTATGAGTAGCTAGATCACTTAGGTTAGGTTTAGGATGATTCTAATTGGATTCTTGATGTAATTGATCTCAATCTCTAATTTCAAATCAAGTTTATTCAATTTGAGTGATTTGCTTCTATGCTTAATGCTTCTATTGATTGATCAACTCTAGATTGATGTTAGATTCAATTTCACAATTGGAAAATGGGTTATTGAATTGGAATTGAAGTAGATTACCATTGGAATGTTGATTCTAGGAATAGAACTATGTTTCCATGCATTCTTATGAATCTCATTCTTAATGTTTGTGCTAATGCTTGAATGGCCTAAGGAATTAGGCTTCTTAATTAGTACAAAAGGATTATCACCTAAGGAATTAGGGATAAATCTAAGTTAGTGATTTGAATGTCAATTGAGTGGAATGAATTGAAATTAGAGTTGAATAAAGTTACATTAAGTGAGAATTGGAGGATTCTGACACCTAACCGTTTTTACCTATATTGAATTCATTCTTTACTTGCATTGCATTCATTCATTCTTGTGACAACTTGTAATCAAAAATTCATAAAAGCTCTTTTACAAACATGACATTCATTGGTTCAAATAGCTATTGCCTAAGCCACGTTGATACTTGATCACAATCCTCGTTGGGAACGATACTCTACTCTCACTCTATTACTTGTATGATTTGGTACACTTTCCAAGCCATCAACAAGATTAAACATCATTTTATTAGGGATTATGTGCAAAAAGGTGTATTTGATATACAATTTGTTGATACTGACCATCAATGGGCAGATATCTTTACTAAACCCTTTGCAGAGGACAGATTTATCTTTATTAGGAAACATCTTAATATGATATGTGTGGATTAATTTAGGCGTTCAACCTTGAGATAAATTTGTTTTGCGTCCATTACCTATGCTCATCTAATACCTATTAAAAGTTGTGCGTTTATTGCATATTGTATTTCACGACCATATGACGTGTCCACTGATACTGGTTACCATATCCATTGTATAGTTTCAGTCGAGTTCACATCTGTCTGGGTTCAAGCATTTTTTTTGTGTGTGTTAATAAATGTATTTATTTTGTCTCAAGACAAATTTATCCTTTATTCTCTTGGCTAAGTCAGTACTTCCATCAATCCCATCAAGACCTTTTTATAGTTCCAAGTTACCAACGTCGTTTTATCATAATGACATGTCATGTCAAAAGTTTTTTTTAACCTTTGAGATTCAGAATTCCTTTATAAGTAATATTTTTCCCTCTAAGAAAAACTTTACGCTTCTCTAACCTCTCGAGCTATCTCACTCTCTCTCTCTCTCTCTCTCTCTCTCTGCTTTCAAACCCTAAGCTCTCTGATCACCTATAATGGCTTCTTCTTCAACCTTCAACATGGACAAGCTCATCTTGGCAATAGAGCATCATTTCAATCTTGGAGTGCTGCAAGACTACAACTTAGACATAAACAAATATGTTAATGCAGCCGGGTGGGGAGGACTCTTCACGGAAAAAGTCTCTATCTTTCCCAACCTGATTAGGGATTTCTGGAGAAATGTCCAAGTGACTGATACTGACTTTTTCTCAACGGTGTTAAGAAAGAAGAATGTAGTCTCGGAGAAGACTTGCTGATGCAATTTTCTGTGCTCAAGAGTTCTTGGTTTTTACCGAGTCTTGAGAAGAGGAATTGGGTGGCTCTGATACTATTGAAGTCTGTCTCATGAAAGAAGATACAGTTAGAACTCACACCTGGAAAGCTGTTGAAATGAAGAACATTGTTCGCGTCCTTCTTCAGCTTCTTAACAAGGTGGTTCTTCTTAACGTTGAATCCAAAGACAACCTCTCCTCTCTACACAAATTCTGCCTCTGCCATCTTCTCACCGAAACAAAGATCAATCTTCCAAGAATTCTGTACGGAATATTCAGAGATGATGTGATGAACAAGAAAAGACTCTCAACATTCCCTTTTTGCCATATCTTTTCAATATTTTCAAGGCTCGAGGAATTCATGAGATTCTTGCTGCAAAGACTCTTGAGGAGCAAGCTAGGATATTAACTGAAAAACCAATGTCGGCTGCAGACTTTGGTAAAATGAATATAGCCAACATGAACCTCGGTACCTATGTTGCTGCTGCAATGGCCAAGACTGAGGAGTTGATGAAAACTAAATAAGAAATGGTGGAACAAAACAATGCTGAAGTCCTATGAGTAAAAAGAGTAACTAGGCAAAAGACCACCGCAACAAGGAAGCCTGCCCCCAAAAGACCAGCAGGTGGCATTGCTATCAGGGAACCTTCTGATGCTCCTGCTGCAAAGAAGCAAAGAAGAGTTATCTTCTCACTTAATGAAGATGAGGAAGCTGATGAGGACAACATTCCTATCAGTACAATTCTGAAGAAGCAAAAGACCTCTGTTGCTGCTGCTGAGGCCGTTGTGGCTGTTCCAACAAAACCTAGAAGGCAACTAGCAAGAAATTCCAGATCAACTAAGACTTCCAAGGTAACCATCTCTGATAGTGATCCTGTTCAAATAGCAGTAGATGCCTTAGTGTCTAGTTTAGAAACTAGGATTGATGATGTGCTTGTCTCCACTCCAGATGATATGTACATTTTCACACCCCTTTCACCCCAACCAACACAAATAGCCACTCCACAATTTTAACCTAGTATCCCTATCATGATCCCTGGTTCAATCAACCAGATGATGGCATTTCCCCTAGTGCTCCTTTCCCCAAACCCTTGAGAACCTTATTTCTCTTCACCCCAACTTCTGTCCTTTATGATGGCAAATCTGAGGATTAGGTCAAGGTAAAAAGAGAATGGAAAGTTCTGTTTCACTCTCATCAACCTGAACCCGAACACATTCCCAACAGATGGTATCCTCTACCTGAGTATGAGGAAGAAGTCAGCCCACCTGTTGAACCCCTTAACCTACCTCATCCTGATTGTAAATTAATAAAAAATGTGCCTTCTCAAATGCACAACAACTTAGGACCGTTAGTCACTCACCTGCCCCTAAAAAAATTTCCCCCCAGAAAAATTTACCCTAACCTTGTCAAAACTCCTCCTTTCATACCTCTCACTGATGGAGTTGACAGATATATCATACCTGTCTGGGAGACTGACCCCGATAGGAAAAATCTTCCTACCATCTCCGAGCGAAGAGCAAGATCCTCAAAGCATGTTCCCATTATCATGCCAAGGGACACAAAATGGATGTCTTTTGAGCATCCCAGAGTCTATGGAAGGGCCTCTGATTTCTTTCTGGATCAGTTTATCTATGAAATACTAAAGTGGGAATTCGGTCAATTCAGAGTTGATAGAGCCGCGCATTTTGTCCCTCCATCCTGGATGAGACATAATGAAGCAACCAGAGTTGGAATCATGCCTTACAGGATCTGTCCAAGACTACCAATGGTAGATCTGAATAAGGACAAGGACAGGAAAAACAGAAGATTCAAAGGAGTCATGCCTGAATCTGAATTAGCAATGCTTGATCTACATCAAGAAACCTTTGACTACTCAATGCTGGATTTCCTTTTGCATACTGAATCCATTGAGTTGATCAATGAACATAGAGCTGCTGATTTCAGGAAATCTCATATTATTCGTTGCACAAGAGAGGCATCTTCCTCTGGTTTGTCTGAAGAAGAGAAGAAAGATATTCCTAAGGTCAAAAGGAAGTGTCGTCTTTCAAATTTCATATATATGATCTATAAAGACCATTGGGGACTTCCTATAAATAGTAAAAATATGGAATTCATCTACCCCATCAGATGGGCAAAATAAGTCTCAGTAATCCTTCCACCCACTTCAGAGCCTATCGCAGATGAACCTGCTGTTGAAAAACCTGGTCAAATTGCCACTGCTATTGGCTTAGAAGATACAGCTGAATCCATTCATAATCAGAGCTCATCAGAAAAACAATCTTCTCAACCATTAGCTCTAGTTATGATGCACCCTTGAGATCATTCAAGAACACTAAGCACATTTCAAGAGACTGCTGAAAGCTCAAGGCAACAGGCTCTGCCACCTAATCTTGAAGAGGTTCTTGGCAAAATAGTTGATGACAGAGTTGGCAAGATAGTTGATGAGAAGGTTGAAAAGATGACTGAGAAGACTAAGGAGGATGTCCAACAACAAGTTCAAACTTCAATGGCTCCAACCTTAGAGGTTGTGAATAAAATGCTGGAATTCCTCATGGACTTCAAGAAAAGCCTGACTCAGAACCCTCCACCTCCACCACCACCTCCTGCTTAACCTTTACCTTTTATTTTTTTTTCTTCTCTCTTATACTGACAATGATGGTCCTCTCCTTTTACCTTTTTGGCTGATTACAAAAGGGGGGAGAAAGGAAAGAAAATAGATTTGTTTATATTTATATATAAAAAAGTCAGTTTTGAAAAGCTCATATTGGTCTGCATTTGCTTATTCTATTCTACTTGCTAACTGCTTTGATACTTATGTTTGCTTATTTGCTTTGATATCCGCTGACTATGCTTATTTATTCCTTTATATATATTCTAAGTATGATAAGCTGTTGTACCTATCTGTTAGCTTATAAGCGGTTGTTTTTCATATGCTTTTTCTGCTTAGTTATTTGAATGTTTTGTCTTAGGGGAAGCCCTAAAGCTCTCTTAGACTTTGTTTTTCAAATTTAATTAGTTTTGTCATCATCAAAAAGGGGAGATTGTTGGAACCAAAGTGGTTTTGGATTTAATAATCTCTAAGTTTTGATGCTAACAAAAAGGTTAAATTTGCTTGGCAAAGTGTTAGTTGAGATCTAACATGTGCTTTAAGTTATGTAGGAATACTTTAATATAAGTAAAATAAACTCGGGATAAGTTTTCATTGAAAGAATATGCGTCCACTCTAGTAGACGGGATGCTCAAATACCTTGGTAAAGTTACTTGTTTATTTAATTGAGTAGGCTGGTTTTCTTAAGTGAGCGAGACTCTAAATGTTTGCTAGACGAATACCAAAATAACTTGTTAGATAGAACAAGTCCAAAGACTTGAGAATAAACGCATCCATCATATGGAAGTAATTAGTAGAAGTAAATGAACTGAAAAATAAAGCAATCTAGTAGACGAGCTCTAACTGCCACATCGCTAGACGGAGATCTTTATAACTCATTGAGGAATAACAAGTCCAAAGACTTGATAGACAAGAGGATATGCAATGTCATCAGACGAGCAAAATAAACTTAGTCTCACATATAACTAAGTAGATGAAGTTTCTTAAAGTAGATGAGCTCCATCTTAGAATAAATAAATGCTATCCGAATCTCTTGAATTTATTTCAAATGATTGATATTTATTTCAATAGAATATTTTTTCTTCACCATTGTCCTATCTGCTTTAATGTTTTACCTTGTTGTAAAAGAAACATATTACCATCAAGAAATGCAAAAAGCAGAATCGTACAATAAGATACTGCAAAACGATCTGTACGATGACAAATTTATGGCTGAAAAAGTTGAATTGTTCACAAAGGAGGAACAACAAGTTCTCAAGCTGCAATACTCAGATGAGTGAGCCTCTAATTTCATGATACCTCAATAACCAATAGTATTATTCAGCATTGCCACAATCAAGCTATATTCACAACGGATATCATACATTAAATGCTATCTCTAAACGGGATTATTCAAAGTAACCGTTGAAGAAATACATGTGAAGAAGAAGGTCACTATAAATAGAAGACCTGAGATACTGGAGAGATAACTCTTGACTGCACAACCTTACGAGCTCAACTTTTGTAAAAACTACAATCACTCATACTCATATTTCTTTAGAAAGCAAGAGTCAGTATTTCTTAGTTTGAATATTGTGAAAATGTTCATCTGATATTAAACTGTCATATCCTCACACATAGTGAGTTAAGAAGATCAAACATTAAATCTATTTGTTAGAGTTAGAGCCTTAAGAGGCTTGGTAAGAAAGAAATACTTGTAGCCTGGAGAGGTGTTGAATACTTGGTTGTAATCTATTCAGGAAATAGTGGAGAAAATCCTTCAAGTAGAAGGGACTGGACGTAGCTCTTGGCTGGAAGAGAGTGAACCAGGATAAAACATCTTGCGTGATTCTTCTATCCCTTATCTCTTACAGCTTTATTTGTTTCTTACTTACCGAGGGGTTTTGATATTGCTTTTATTAAAGTCTTTTAAAAAGGATCTTTCTCTTTGTATGTGCTTTTGTTTTCTAATCTCCTTATGTGCAAAAATTATTTTAAAGGTTGTTTTCGAAAATTATTAATAAACACAATTCAACCCCCCTTCTTGTGTTTACCTGTGTCAACTTCAATAGGTTGTAAATTACCAGGAGAACAGGCCATGAACTATGAATACTACTTAAGTTTCCATAGGGATTCATTCCATCGATAGCAAGTCCAATCCTGAGGTTTCTGGGCTCATTGGCAAAATCCGGAAACAAACTATCAATTCTCTTCCATTGCAAAGAATCAGCCGGATGGCGAAGCTGTCCATCACATTTCCTCTCATCTGCATGCCATCTAATGTTATTTGCGTCATTTACATTAGCAAACAATCATTTGAACCACGGAATTACTGGAAGATGCCATAACACCTTCGCATGAGGACCCTTGGTAACCACATCACAACTAGAATCACCATCCTTCACTTTGTAACGTGATACCCTACACCTGGGGCACCCGTGCATCTCTTCAAACTCTTTCCTGTACAATATGCAATCATTTGGGCATACGTGTATTTTCTTAAACTCCATACCCATCGGACACAATATCTTCTTCGCCTCATAGTTTCGGGACGGCAATGTGTTACCTTCTGGAAGCATGTCTTTCAACAACTCAAGCAATTTGGTAAAGCATTTATCGCTCCACCCATTTCTCGCCTTCACATTGAACAATCTTAACACCGCTGACAACCGTGTGAAATTAGTGCTCCCCGGATACAAAGCCACTTCCGCATCACTGCACAAGTATCATACACATGTGCTCACCGAAAAGACTTTTGCCCAATATCACGGATCATGTCCTCTAGTCCATCGTCCATATCTACGTCATCAACTTCCTCTCTATATGACACCATTGACCTGTCTAACGATTCACCATGACATATCCAATTGTATAACTCTTGCAAATCCCCTCACAAATAAGATGTTCTCGTATCTCCTCAGCTTCTAGTCGTCTCTCATTCAAACAGTTAACACAAGGACAATAAAATATTGCTTCACTACTATCAGGAGCATTTGTTTTTCCAAATTGTAGAAAATCTTCCACTCCATTCTCATACTCATCACTTGTCTGTCTAGCATTAATCCAACCGTGATCCATGACTACAACAATAACTTCGTACTTAGGCCAAGATCTTCATCAACTACTTCTTATGACAGGGTATGACCTATCCCATTAGAGAAGAAACTTTATAAACATTCGGTTAACAGTTAGTCCTTAACTCTCATGCTCATACTTGACGAAATTTCAGAAGCATTTCCCATCATTCTCCGGTGTACACAACTTGAACGCAGTGAAAAACATCACGATAAAGTATGCACTTGCAGAATGAAAGGAAATGCATTAGACTGAACTTTCATCAAGTATATAACATATGAGAATCAATGAATAACTATTTTAACTGAATGAAGAAAAAGTTTTTCCCCAAACTGTCCAACATGGACAATTCAATATTCAATACAATGAGTGGTACCTTAAAAAAGTACACGTATGCTCATTAATATTGAATCTCAAATGGGAAAGTAAGGCTTTAATAATTAATTAACACTAAAAAAATAACAAAACACTCCAATCCCTAAGTTAAAGCAAACAAAATCAAAATAGAATAATAGAGAGGAGAAAGCTTACCGGGCGTGGGAAGAACACACAACAAGTGGGGAAACGAAATCCTAAGTGTGAAATAATCAAGAAACCCTGAAAGAGAAAAAGAAAGAAGCTAAAGCTAATTTAACAAAACCAAAATTTTAAGGGTACACAAAAATAAATAAATCACAAGCCATATCCCTTTTTGGAAGAAAAAAAAATCAAAAGCAAAAATTGGCTAAGATAAGCAGCTCAATACCTATGTGAGAATCCTTAAAAGTTCCATAACTTCTTTATTCTCTACCCAGATAAATCTCATGGAACATGTCAATCTCTCTCTCTCTCATAACCCTCTCTAGATGCTCTCATTTCTAAAGCTTCTTTTGGAAATAACCTTTTATTACTTTTTCGGTGATTGGGTTTCAATTGGTTTCCCTTTACCCTTTCATAAACAGAGAGTAAAGAAAAGAAAAGGATCCAGTACTAGTCCCATTGATAAGCCTCTGGCTCATCTAGTTATATAACTAGTAGGACCATGGCTTTTGTACTAATTATTCGAGTTTAATCTCGTTTTCGCCCGAATTTGGATTTAATTGTCCTCAAGAAACATTTTGAGTCTCTTAAGTAGTTTTAGGATATTTTGGTTAATTTTGAGTCAAATAAAGCATTTACTGCTATTTCATATTTTCAGGTTAATGAGAAAAGCAAAAAGGGAAGGACACTCAAGCAGAAGCCATCACGCCCAGGCCGTGACACTGGTCACGGCCGTGATGAGCTACCCATGAAGACCAGAGAGCATCACGGCCCAGCCGTGATGCCCATCACGGGCATGATGAGAAGACCCTGAAAGTCAGAAAGCATCACAGCCCAGCCGTGTTACCCATCACGGGCGTGATGAGAAGACCCTGAAGATCAGAATTGATCACGGCCTAGCCGTGATGGAGGTCACGGCCGTGACAGATCAGCACCCATGGACAGAATTGATCACGGCCTGGCCGTGATGGGCATCACGGTCGTGATAGACTAGAATTTGAATGCGCGCCCTTGGCAGAATACGTCACGGCATGGCTGTGATGGCCATCACGGCCGTGACGCGAATCCTGATCTATAAAAAGGCACCAGGGTAGACACAGAACAAAATACAATTTTCACTTTTTACAATCTATTTCAAAAGTTTTTTTGATTACGTTTGTGATGGAGAACTAATCACCAGGGATTAGTCTGCTGTAATCGGTTTCCGCCGACACTTGAGGTTCCATAATTCCCGATCAGTTTGCTTATATCTTTCAATATTATGCTATATGCCTTGTTTGCTTTATTCAAGTTATATAGAATAAGCATTGATTAATTTTGATGATTCTATGTTCCTTTACCTTGATCGCGTTTGCTTAATTCGCGTGGGTTTGATCGTGTTTGCTTAATTCACGAGAGCTTCAATCCGTTTGCATAATTCAGAAATAGGAACATATATCTCTTAGTGTCAATTGCGCTTGTTTAATTGCTGCTACAATCGAAAAGGGATTAGAATCCGCTTAGGGCATGGAAATTATGTGGATCAATAATAGTTGGGAAGCCGAAACAGCAGATTAATCGTTCCAGCTTATTGATAATCACTTAATTGCACCGTTTTCTTAATCAATTATTCTCTCATCGAATCCCCCCCCCCCACCCACCCACCCCCACACACACACACACAAAAAAATCGATTTGTAGGTTAATAATAATCCAAGAGTCCTTGAGATACGATACTCGGGTTGTCGTGCCCTAACTACAGTTTTCTTCTAATCACTCGTTTTTGACCCGTGTGCGACAGCGGATCAGAATTGGCGCCGTTGTCGGGGACTCTTTGATTTTTATTAGTCATATTATGAATTAAACTCTTTTTTTATTTTGTTGTGACGTTTGGAGCTAATATGTTTATATCATATTGATGGTATTGCACATTGTGATTGTCGTGGTGATGAATCTTAATACTTCCCATGGATAATTATATGCAAGATTATATGCCTAATGTTGATTATGAGCCATCATCCATATATTATCCTGACTTTACTGGTGGTTATGAGTTTAGTAGTGATTTTGGCATGGTTGGAGTGAATGATTATTCTGGCCAACATGGTGGAGAACATGGCAGCCTGGATGAGTTAGCTTCTTTGGTGCATCAATTGACAATAAGCCAGCATCAATATCATCCTGACCCCACACCAGTCCAACCCAGTCTGGAAGAATTGGTGCAACAAATGGCAGAACACACTCTTGAATTCCAACAGAGGATAGAAGCAAGTCTTCAGAATTTGGCCACTCAAATTGGTCATATTGCCTCCACCTTAACTACACTGCAATCACAACATCTCCTTGAAGAGCATTCAGATTCACAAGAAGATATTCTTGACGATACTTTTGTTGAGCATAATTTTGATAATGATGTCGAGAATAATATTATTGATGAATTTTGTGTTGAAATTTCATCCTTTTCAGGGTATGAGGAGCAAAACGTCCATATGGAACATGAGACACATGAGGTTGAGGGCCCTGTTCTGCCAAGAAATATAGGAAATGAGGATTAGGAGGACATCTACTTCACCATGCTTGAGGATGATGAAGAGCTTTTGGAATTAGATGATTCTATTAATTCCTATGCATGTGTTGACTGTGATGGGAAAAATACTTGTGTGGTTTGTGCTGAGATTTCTGCATATTTGGAAGGTGATGGATTTGGTGACTCAGTGAATACAGATTGTACAGAAGCCAAAGCAGCACTAGTGATCCTCTCTACTTGTTTGCCACCTCCCACTATGAAGCAGCCGACGATGGAGTTCAAGCCTCTGCCTGAGAAATTGGAATTTGAGTCTTTAACTATGAAGGCACTATGGTCAGTCCAAGAGGTTGAACCCCATTTTTATTGGGAAGACTTTGTTGACAAGGAGGTCATCTTTGACCCAAGAGGGAGTGAGAAGTCCGCCGCACTTGGCGAGGTCACCATGATTGTCAAGCGCTCACTTTCATATTTATGCTGCATGCCATGGGATCCGGGAGGATCATATTACACTTTGAGCATTCCTTGGCCGCTGTATCATAGACAGTGGGATCCTGGTGGAACCGCCTTCATGAGTTTTTCTAAAACTTTTTCTTTTTAATTATCTTCGCTTTGCTTTGCTTTGCTTCGAGTCTTATGTGTGTTGACTGTTGTGTTGGTGAGCTTGATGGATTCTAATTAAATCTAGCATGGGTTGATTGCATGATATATGTTGACCATTGATGATTTCCTCCTAGGTTTTGAAAATTGAAAATTGATCCCCATGTGAAAAATTGAAAATTGAACTTTGAGAAATTTTATTGTGATTGCATGATTTATGATAAGTTTGGGGTGAAGGGGTGCACACACTAGGGATTGAATCTCGGTCAAACAATTTGCGAAAAATGTCCAGGTGAGGATTTGAGCTTCCAACATGTTTTCAATTGTGTGAATCACTTTTAAGTTGCACTTTCCCGGATTTGCTTGAATCTCTTCATGGTTTGCATGCTTATGTGGTTGCATCAAATGATTTAGGCAATTTTCTTTGAAATAACTACTTGGCCTAAAAAGAACCACACTTAATGCATGTTCCCTAGTTAGCCACATTGAGCCTAATAAGCCTATTGTTTCTTGATGACCTTATGTTATAAGCCAAAAATCTGGAAAAACCATGTTAACCCAATATTAGGATTAGGAGAGCATGGATGGTTAGCAAGACAAAGGTTGAAGGAAACTAAGTTTGGGGTGGGTACAAGGATACGATATGTATTTGGGGTTGAGAAAAAGAAAAATAAAGGTTGGAGCCAAAGGCAAAAAGAAAAAAAAGAAAAGTACAAAAATGTCAAAAAAGAAGAAGGGTATTGTAAGGAAAAGGGTTGTAGTCACCCAAAGCATCAAAAAGAAAAACGAAAAGGGAATAAGAGTGGAAGTCAAGGTAAAAAGTTTCATGCTCTCTTAACTCCTAGGGATGTAAAGCCTAGTACCTTTGAATATCCTACCTTTAGCCAGGCCCCATTACAACCTTTAAATGACCTTTTGATGTTGCATGCATATTTTCGTGGGAACTTTGTTTGAGACGAAAATCAAATTCATGGGAAGTGCTCTTGAAATGTGAAAAGTTGATAGCCTAGACAAATTAAGCGAATGAGTGAAATATTAAATGCCCTTGTGAGGAAGGCAATTGTTTGAAATTGGTGATCTCCCTTTTGTGTGTAACTTGGATCCTCAACTCAGATTACTGATTGCATGAATGATTAAATTCTCAACTGTTTAAAGTAAATGAATGTGGGGATTACATTGTTTCAAGGTGGGAAAACATTGAAATTTTTTTTTTTTGTTATAATTGCATGAAATTTGTGCGAAATTGGTTGAATCCTTTAAGCTTGCCAAGTTTTAGTTTTAGTTTGCTTGGGGACAAGCAAAGTTTAAGTTTGGGGTATTTTGATAAGCCTCTGGCTCGTCTAGTTTTATAACTAGTAGGACCATGACTTTTGTACTAATTATTCGAGTTTAATCTCGTTTTCGCCCGAATTTGGATTTAAATGCCCTCAAGAAACATTTTGAGTCTCTTAAGTAGTTTTGGGATATTTTGGTTAATTTTAAGTCAAATAAAGCATTTACTGCTATTTCATATTTTCAGGTTAATGAGAAAAGCAAAAAGGGAAGGACACTCAAGCAGAAGCCATCACACCCAGGCCGTGACACTGGTCACGGCTGTGAGGAAGGCAATTGTTTGAAATTGGTGATCTCCCTTTTGTGTGTAACTTGGATCCTCAACTCAGATTACTGATTGCATGAATGATTAAATTCTCAACTGTTTAAAGTAAATGAATGTGGGGATTACATTGTTTCAAGGTGGGAAAACATTGAAAAAAATTTTTTTTGTTATAATTGCATGAAATTTGTGTGAAATTGGTTGAATCCTTTAAGCTTGCCAAGTTTGAGTTTTAGTTTGCTTGGGGACAAGCAAAGTTTAAGTTTGGGGTATTTTGATAAGCCTCTGGCTCGTCTAGTTTTATAACTAGTAGGACCATGACTTTTGTACTAATTATTCGAGTTTAATCTCGTTTTCGCCCGAATTTGGATTTAAATGCCCTCAAGAAACATTTTGAGTCTCTTAAGTAGTTTTGGGATATTTTGGTTAATTTTAAGTCAAATAAAGCATTTACTGCTATTTCATATTTTCAGGTTAATGAGAAAAGCAAAAAGGGAAGGACACTCAAGCAGAAGCCATCACACCCAGGCCGTGACACTGGTCACGGCCGTGATGAGCTACCCATGAAGACCAGAGAGCATCACGGCCCAGCCGTGATGCCCATCACGGGCGTGATGAGAAGACCCTGAAAGTCAGAAAGCATCACGGCCCAGTCGTGTTACCCATCACGGGCGTGATGAGAAGACCCTGAAGATCAGAATTGATCACGGCCGTGATAGACTGGAATTTGAATGCGCGCGCTTGGAAGAAAACGTCACGGCCTGACCGTGATGGCCATCACGGCCGTGACGCGAATCCTGATCTATAAAAAGGCACCAGGGCAGACGCAGAACAAAATACAATTTTCACTGTTTACAATCTATTTCAAAAGTTTTTTTGGTTACGTTTGTGATGGAGAACTAATCACCAGGGATTAGTCTACTGTAATCGGTTTCCGCCGATACTTGAGGTTCCATAATTCCCGATCAGTTTGCTTGTCTCTTTCAATATTATGCTATATGCCTTGTTTGCTTAATTCAAGTTATATAGAATAAGCATTGATTAATTTCGATGATTCTATGTTCCTTTACCTTGATCGTGTTTGCTTAATTCGTGTGTGTTTGATCGTGTTTGCTTAATTCACGAGAGCTTCAATCCGTTTGCTTAATTCGGAAATAGGAACATATATCTCAATAGTGTCAATTGCGCTTGTTTAATTGCTGCTACAATCGAAAAGGGATTAGAATCCGCTTAGGGCATGGAAATTATGTGGATCAATGATAGTTGGGAAGCCGAAACTACAGATTAATCGTTCCAGCTTATTGATAATCACTTAATTGCACTGTTTTCTTAATCAATTCTTCTCTCATTGAATCTACCCCCCCCCCCCCCCCCAAAAAAAATCGATTTATAGGTTAATAATAATCCAAGAGTCCTTGAGATACGATACTCGAGTTGTCGTGACCTAACTACAGTTTTCTTCTAATCACTCGTTTTTGACCCGTGTGCGACAGCGGATCACCCATCCATCCTCAATGCCAATCTTCCTTACCCAACAAGCCTTGGAGAAAACTACAAGTGGTTGTACATGTTTGAAGACACAGATATTGTTTTATTCTCTGTGGCCTTAACCGACTATGATGAGTACACTGTAGACAGTAATGGAGTTACCACCAACAAAATTTTAGCAGCAAAGCATTAGTTTGAAAACATCATTACTCATAAAGTCTCCAATAACAAGAAATTCATTTACTCTTTCTATTCTAAGATTCTCCTAGCTAACACACTTCTGCATTCTGACTTCCATAACTCCATGTTCCCCCATTTGCCACACAACAAAATGAGTATACACAAATCTGAGAAACATACAACCGATCCCTCAAGACCCCTAGCGGCAGTTTCTATCAATGTTATGAGGCAACAAGAATAAAACTGAAATGTAAACTCACCTTTGAATGGATAATGAGGTCACTTCACTATTCTCGGTTTCTTTCTCACAAAACGCAGAGGGCATGAAATTTCAAAACTGAAAATATAAAAAAAATTAAATCACATTCCTTGCAGAGAAGGAGAGAACGCCCAAGTTTTGAAGTAGAGGAAGAGAATGGGTTACCTCTGTGATGAGAACTGAAGATGGGTTGCTTTGATGGGTTACCACTTGCGATTGTTGAAAGCAGTAAACGCAGTGGGCGACGACACTTCGTTGTTCCTCCAACCTCGGCGGTCGGCGCACGACGGAGCAAGAGAACGGTGAGCAAAGAAGATAAGTAATAGTGCGGTGAGGGTTTAGCTTTAGGAAGCAAAGATAAAAGAAAGGGCGCACGATGAGATGGAGGGAATGAATAGAATGAAATGGGTTTTGGGCTTCTATTAGATGAGACACCCCGTTGTGCACCTTCGTGTCATTAGATTAAAACCTCAATATTTAATTACTTAATTGCACGCTTAGCGTGAAAATACGTAAAAATTTAAAACTTAACTTATAAAGTATACAACTTCATATAGAATGGCATATCACAATATAAGTATATTATGCATATTATAAAACACTGTTGAGGATATCCTATTAGTAGGATCCCTCACAGGCATATACTTAGACAAAGTGTTAAACAGCGGAAAACATATTAAAAAAATATGCCTCACGAGACGCACTGGCCATAACTAACTAGACCCTAATCACCACGGGTCACAGCTCGTCCTCCAGTCTCCGGTTCGTAGGGAGTTCCATCCAACTCCTCCTGGTTACGCTCATCCACAAGGTCTTCTCGTACGATTCCATAAGGAGATACAATACAACATACAGAAATATACAGGGGATAAGAAACAATTCTATCATCAAAAAGCGGAAAAAAGTCATAGTAAATTATACAGTAATTGTCACAAACAATCAACACACATAACTAACGAATCATCCTCAAGCTAATATATATTATCCTCTACCCTTACTCTCAGGCAATCTTACACTTTATTTTAACGTAACCTCTCAAATCCTGCCACCATGTCTTCACGTTATCGTGGCCACTACCACTCCTGTCACCATCCCTCATTTGCATCGAGGCACACCCTCATTCCCGTTAGGATGTTCCACCTAGTGCACAACTCCATTCCCGTTAAGGTGTTCCACACCCATTCCCTAAGGTGGAAGTGGTCTCACGAGAACTCTTGATTTTACGTGTATTATATTACCAATACACAGAAGTGTTTTACGTGTATTATATTACCAATACACGGAAATATTTTACGTGTATTATATTACCAATACACGGTGTATTATATTACCAATACATAGAAGTGTTTTACATGTATTATATTACCAATACACGGTATATTATATTACCAATACACAGAAGTATTTTACGTGTATTATATTACCAATACACAGATGTCATTGCGTATTATATTACCAATACATTTTTGTCTTTGTGTATTATATTACCAATACACAGTTGTGGACAACAACACCTATACTTGAATCTCACCAACCCGTTTTAACAACATCCTAGTGTCTTAACCTTCCATTAGAACTTGACACATATTCTATGGCATAACACCTCTTTAATATATATCATCTAGGTTAGGCACTTCTAAATCATTATTATCCTCACACCCAAAACAATCATCTCTTAGACAACATATATATCTTTGCTTAAAAACCGCTAAGCATAATAATACAAACCAGACAGATCATGCATAACACAATATCAATCCAAATATTCTCATATCACCAATATAGCACAAAATCAATTCAATAAAGGTAATAAAATCAAATCAACCATCAACAATCTAAAATCAACCTAATATCGATAAACCTACAATCCTTGGATCGCCATTGGTTTTTCAGAAAAGGTTTCCAATGTGATTTTGGTCTTGTCAATTACTCGACTACTAGTAGGGTTTAGGTCACCCTACACAATTATTATATAATCTACCACTTATCCATTCCGACGATAGGTTGGTTCTTTCCCCCACCTGGGTTATCGCCGAACCCCTGAACTCGAAGCTCCTCGTTGTCACACCACAAAGTACTAACTCCACCTTCAACCAATGAACATAATAACCAATAAATCAAACAAATTCATCTATGTTCTCTTTAGGCTAGGTTTAGCCATTTAATTCAAATTAGAGTTAGGATTTTTTTTCTCAACATAAGCCTTTGGATACTTATCACTTAGGTTCTAGGTAACTTGGATAATTTGCTATAACTTGAAAATATGGAATAAAAAAAATCAACCACTTAGGGTAGGTTTCGGCCTTGTATTACAAAATAGGCTAGAAATCTTTAAACTTTCCAATCTCTTAGGTCTGGCATCCATATGTATTAAGGACCTCAAAACCATGATCATTTTGGAAAATAAGAACAAAGTATCCTAGGCCCATAACCTTCTAGGTTCGGCCTTCATAGGATCTATAGACTACAATTCTTTAAAATTTCCAATCTCTTAGACTAAGCATCCAAATATCTTATGGAGCTCAAGTCCATGATCATTTTGGGAAAACAACGAAAACTTAAACATTCCAATCTCTTAGACTTAGCATCCAAATATCTTATGGAGCTCAAGTCCATGACCACTTTGGAAAAAGAAAACTCAAACATCGTAACCCCAAAACATTTAAGTTTCAGCCTCCATAGGATAATGAGGAAAAATATTCTTTGTTTGATAACAACCCTTAGGTTTAGAATCACAAGGTATTAAGAGTTCTAAATCCATTATCATACTTGAAAAGTTGAAACATAGTATCATAGGCCTACTTATACATATTTTCAGCCATCATAGGAAAACAAGCTATCAAACCTTCCAAGATTTATAGATTTAAGATCAAGGAATAATTAGAAACTCAAACACATGATCATATTCCAAAAGTTGAAGCAAAAACCTCATAGGTCACATATGCATAGCTTCGGCCTTTATATGAAGAGATAGGTAGAGATTTTTGTTTTACACAATCTGAGTATGTGAAAATATAAGTTAATACAAGACAAAAGAAAGTGATTTCAACTTAAAAGTAGTTTTCTACCATTTTAGAGAGATTTTAGAAGTTTAAAGCATATAAAGAACACATAAAGCAAACTAAGAAATAAAATATGAAACTTGCAAAAAGATTCATATGAGAGCATTACCCTTAATATAAGGAAGAACTCTAATGAAGAACTCAAGTAGAAAAGATGAATAAAAACTAAAGCTTTAAGAGTTTGAACTTTTAAAAGAAAATGAAGTAGATGAAGTTTTAATGGAGTTTTAGAGAAGGAAAGTGATGAGGTGAATATGAGAGGTGTATATATAGAGAAGGGAGAGAGTGGCAGAAATTGAGGAGAGAGGAATGAGCTTGGAGAGCAAGTTTTGACCTTATGCCTTGTTTGGTTTGAGAAGAGAGAGAAAAATAAGTTTTTAGAATATAATATGATATAATTTGAAATATGTGATGATTACACTTTTGGAGTGTGTCATAACTCATTTCCATCAAGTCTCATCAAGTCACTTCACTTCTTTTGTGCTCCCTAATCTGCTCCATTCCGTAGCCGGTTGTATTTTCCGATCGTAATTCTTCCGATGTTTTCACCCGAATAAATATTATATTTTATTTCCGAACTCGAATTTTCGAAAATTTCCAGTATCAAACAAAACATCACAAAAACACTAACCGTTTTGTTCACGGTTCAAAATTAGGTTTTCTGCTCAGTAAACTTGTACTGACAGTGAAAACGCAGACCGACTTTCGTCTGAATTTTCAACCGAATATTTTACCGTAACCCTCTACCATAAAGTGGACTATGAATATGATTTTGTTTTATTCAAAAATACTTTTTAACTATCAGATTAAAATTTAATTAATTATATTTTAATCGGTTGAACAACATAATTAAAATCACACTGTTACATTAGACATCGGTTGTAATTAAACCCGATGTTTTTAATTTCTATTAGACATCGGCTATACAAGAACCGATGTCAAAAGTTAAGCAGATTTTCAGATTCCATTTTTCGTTTTATTTTTAGACATCGGTTTACCAAAAGAACCGATGTGGAAAAATTTTTAAATCGGTTATTTAAGAAACCGATGTGAAAAGTTTTGACATTAATTTCAAAAATGTCATCGCCTCGTTCTAGACATCAATTAAAAAGGAACCGATGTTAAATCCTGACGTTAAAAATATATTTTGCACTACTGAACTTCCAACGCCAAAAACTTCGAAAAGGGAAACAGGATTATAAAACTAAACGATAAACGATTTCCATTAACATATCTCCGCAGAATAGCATATTATCCAATTCTTGCTTTGTTGGGCAGGAAAAATGCAAATAATGGCCTCAGTTTTTTAATTACAAACGTTCGTGGAATGTAATATGCCCGATGAGAGGAAGAAATTTAGATACGAAAGATCTTCGGGATTTCGTGATAATGGGCCCATATTCAAAGGTACAGTCTTGGTGGGCTTACCAGTCATTTTCTAAACTTCAAAATTCATCTTTTTAAGTAAATTTATTTTTAAAATAAATATATGAATCCGGGAGCAAAGAGGCAAAGAGTTCCAATCATTTTTTTGTTCGTTCTCTCAATCAAAGAATGGGGCTCTTGCTCACAGATTCAATTAATTGTGTTAATTGTTAACTATTACAATGTGCTATGCACAAAATATATAGGCACAGATGTTAGCAAAATTAGAAAATAACTAACTAACTAATTCCTGACTAAAGTCAACTAATGTTAACAGAATAAAACCTCACTGCTAACAGAATAACTAACGGAATGATTACTATAGTAAACAATGTTATTAATAATTTTTTTTTTCAAATGAATATTTTATTACTATATGTTAATTCCCCTTTAAAAATAAAATATTAAAATTTTTCAGCCAAATTTGGTTCCTAACTAATTCGTGAGGCCTGCCATTTAATGTACAACAAATTTTGTTGGTAGTTCATGAGGCATGCCATATATTTATTTATTTATTTTATAAAAATGAGGCATGCCATTTTACGCAGCATGGTGACTGGTATAGTGGTATATCAACATTTATATTTTCATTTTTTTTTTGTTTTTGATAAACTTATATTTTCAATTTTTGATTCTCCCTTTAATCAGATTATAATGCCATTAAGTGGCGTGCAGGAGCGCCTATTGCTTTCAATATCATTTGTATTTTACATGTAATTAAGTACTATTTTTTTTTTTATTTTTTTTTATTTCACAACTAAAAGTGGATTCAATGTTTTAATAATAGAATAACATAATAAATCCGAAAAAAAGTCAGTACGAACGACGAACAAAGCTGCTAATCAGAACAATTTTCCTTGACTATTGTTGAATTAAAAAGGGGTTAACTACTTTACCTTCAGAGAACCACAATCTTTCACAGCTTTTATTATCATGATGATATTATAGTGCTGTTTCAAAATGCCATTTGTTTCTACTAGTTGGGGGAAATGTTCTTTTCATAAGTGATGTAAAACTGTATGCACACTTGATTGCATAAAAACTTAATAACTACGAACTGATTAAGGAAATCTAAATAAATTAATAACTAGTTTGTCGGAAAATTTTGAAATGGGAAAATTTTCTAGGTTTGCTACGACAAAATTTATTTCCTATTTAACAGACAATCTACAATATCTATAAATTTATTTATTTTTCTGGTACCAATTTTTTCTCATGTACAATTCATTTTTTTTTTTTTTTTGACTGAATGTACAATTCAAATTATTGAATATATGTTTATATACTTTCAAAAAACAAACACTTATGATATTTATTTTCTTAATTTTATTTTTTTAAACCGAATTCTAACTAAAATGATCTTTTTTAAAAGTTAATATAATGCCATAGCCTGTAATTCTCTTTTTTCCTGTGTTAAGGCAACGGGGGAGAGCAAAGTATGACAATGGGCACCACATGCACCACGTTTTAAGGTTAGCCCAACCAAACTATTGGCTGTTACATACATTTTGAGTATTCACAAGTTATCAATTAAAGACAAATTTTAGGAATATCCAAAAAAAAAAAAAAGGCAAATTTTGGCTAATACTTTACAACATGGATTAGGCATAAAGCTTAAAAACCACCATCTCCAAAACATGTGACTTAACTCATTGTTTAAAAGTTTTATTAATTAGCAACCAAGCAGAGTGGTTAAGGAAAGTCACTCAAACTATTTTTTCAAACCATTCAAGTTCCCATGTTTGTCAACCCCTGAATTTGGGAGGTTAGGAGCGGATTTTTTTTATAAAAAATAAATTGTCCTTTATAATCTTTTTTTATGCTCAATTGTCCTTTATAATCTTAACCTCTTATACTTTTGTATATACATTTTATTCAACCGTTCTCAATGTGCGGTTGGTCTCCAGAAATGCGTTGCAATGTACCATATGATAGGCAGGAGTTTTTTTTTTTTTTTTTTAAATGAGCTTGATAGGCATGACTCATGAGTTAAACCTAAAATTTTCGTCCTTTTGAGTTGATTAACGACGACGAAATTTCCACATCTCCTTAGTAATAAAGGATTTTAATCTTAATTAACATATTATCATGTGATGTGACTCGAAGTTCCACATATCGTTAAGGTCGAATACTTCTTATGCTGTGACTTTTATTTATTTTGTTCGATAAGTGGAAAGTAAATGAGTTTTATAAATATCGATCGACAGTATAATTTTTTTTTACACAAACATTCAATTATATAATATTATTATGTCACTTTGTTATATTAGTTCATAAAACATCTCTATCAATATCTATATAATCAGATATGATTGGATGACTGTCTAAAAAAAATTTAGACTATCAATGCATATATATTAAATCCAAAGTAAGTTTTGTTTTGAATGCTCTTTTTGATGTTGACGTTATATTCTTCGAATTCCCGAGCCTTGGATATGACTTTATAAAATGTCCAGTAAAAAAAAACTTTGTAAAATGATTTTTTGTTTTGTTTTTACAGGGTAAAGCATCGGATTGATGAAGCAAATGGAACACCAACCATGGCATTGTTTCCTAGTTTCATGCAATTGAAAATTTTAGAAAATGAGGTTATTATTAGTATGTTTATTTTTAATAAGTATATTGACTGACTAGTATGTTTATTCAAATGTAATATCGGAAAAAATTGACCAGAAAAAGCATAAGTTATCTTCTCAAAATTCAATGTTCATTCCAGGAGAGGATGGAGTAGGTAGTCAATCGTCCATTGATATGCCATCTGAACTGGATATATGGGAAGAAGAAGGAGAGGATATTTGGTCTTGGATCCGTAAACAAAATACTCCATCCGATCCTATATATAAGAAATAAATTGGTCAATTTTGTTTTTCAAAATATAATAAACATGTATCAATTTTCACACATATTAGATGTTGATTTTCAATATTACCCTTATTAATTATTATCTTTAATTATAGGTCATCATAACATTAATTAAAATGAGAATGGATGTTTTTAAAAATTTATATAAGTATTAAATAAAATTAACCCATTTCAATGTATTTCTTTTATCAGTGTGTTTTAGGATTTTGTTTCTTATATTGAAGAGCAGGAGGTATATATTGATTCCATATTCAAATCAATCAGCGAAGATTTCTGCTAATTCAGAGTTAATTAGTTGATGCTTTGATAAGTCAAATTCATGCATTAAATCAATCATTGCAAGGCAAGAACAAGAGAAGCTGTAGAAGAGACGAGAGTTGATCGAGACTAGAAAACAGGTAATAGCTTTAATGCAACATCTAGGATTTATTGGATCTTCTTCTCGTCCATCTTCGTCACCTCAACACAACAATGGATGTAATGAAGATAGTGATCATATCGAGTATGATATTTGATATTTGATACAGGGCCAACCTAATCTTCAAGCTGCTAAAGCAACAGTTTTAGGCCTTCGACAAAATTTATAATTTTACAAGGATTTTAACCCTCAAATTCAAAATATATTTTGTTTATTTTTGTTTTGTTATATACAATATATTTTTTATCTCTTTTTAAGTGTGGTCGCATGTACACGCATAAAAAATATTTACATCAATTATAATAATTTCCTTTTAAAAATATAAAAAATTACAATAAAAATAAATTTTAAATATAATATTATTTTAATAAAAATATTTTTATTAATTTTAAAAAGATCTCACTATAGACATTTGCTTTAGGTCTCAACATACGTTGGGGTGACCCAGATTTGATATGTAAGACATTTAATATTGATATACTATCTTTATGTGTGCTAAAAATACAACATATTATGATGAATGTTTTATGCTTTTTTTATGTTTTATTGTTGGAATTTTTACATGTGCAGAATAATGTATGTTTATTACTATAAGTGTGTATATATGTTAAATATGGAATTTTTTCTTGATATTTCATGTAGATTTTCTTAAGGAAAAACTCGTAGGAAGTTTTTTTGCGAATTTTATTGCAAAATTTTCCTATGAATTTACTTGCAGAATCTCATGCAAAATTACTTGCATATTATTTTGTAGAAAATTACCTGCGAATTTTTTTCCAATAAAATTTGCAGGAATTTTCCTACGGATTTTAAAATTTATAAGAAAAAATTACCCGCCAAGATATTACCCGTGAATAAAAATTAGTAGGAAAAACTGTAGGAACCTGTTTCCTACGAATCTTTGAGCAAAATCCGTATGAAAATCCACAAGTAATTCATGAATTTCTAGTGGTGTTGGATGTGTAATATTATATGAGGTGTATTAATTTTGCTTTAATTTTTATGATTCAGAACATTTGTAAAAATATAATCAAATATTGCTCGCCATGAAGATTACGACAATCATGGGAAATTATAATCCAAAGGCCAAAAAAAAAACACATAGACAAAAGAATTTTGAAAAGAAGATTATCCCTTAAACAAGTGGTTACGAAATTCGATTCATAGTTCTTACGTATAGAGAAAACATGATTAGAAGAGATTATCTCTTCAATGACGTTCAATACATCAAGGAATTAGTCGAGTGCAAGATATCATGGAAACCAAAAAAACATTTCCATGCAAGAACTAGCAACAAAATCACTTTTTATGCAATATAATGAGAAATTCCGAGCCTATCAAGGATAAATGACTAACTTGTAAGAAACTTTGTTCTTTGATTTATGGAGCAGTTTCCGTAAAATAAATATTATGGAGCGGTTTAGTTTAATTTTTGTTTATAATCACCCTTAAATATAACATAAGCTCTCCTTAAGACATATATTGCATCTTAATAATCATATAATGGAAAACAATTTAAGTTCTCCCAAAAAAAAATATTTGTTGCCAGCTTTTTTTTTTTTTAAAGATAACAGATGATAAATGATGAAGATAGATTCTTAGAGTTCTGATATTATATTTGATTCAATCCTAGGGGATGCTTGGATTGAGATTTCAAAAGATTATATTGGCCTAAAAAAGTCTTGTGGATTTTAAAAGACTATGTATGAATGTAATGACTTGTAAGATTTTAAAAGACTTTTTTTAAAAGATTGTTATAATCAAGATTCTCATGTATGGATTTTAAAGGATTTATATCATAAGACTTTATAAGATTTGAATGGACTATATAGATTTACAAGATTTGAAAAGAATGCACAATTTTTTTGCAGACATTCAAAGTTGTAAGAGTCAATGAAAAAAGTAAAAAAAAAAAATGAATAATTTATAATTTTAAAAAAAGTATAAGCCAACACAATTTTTCTACTCTTTTAATTAATAGCCAATTTGATGTAGCTTCATGTTCTTCTAAGTATCATTTCTCTACATATCTAAAGTTATGCTAGCTCTCCAAGCATAACTCATTGCTATCCTCGAAGGTCAAAGATTCATAGTTTTCTTTGTCATTTCCTTTATTATTTCCTTGTTGTCAATTCCCCATTTGAATTACTACAACAACATATATAAGAAACTTATTAATTATTTTACACGAATATTTATCATACCAATCAACAAAATTATAATTTGAAATAAATGTACCAGAAAAAGAAGAAAAAAGACACAACATGAAATCAACTATTGCTATTTTTAATTTTTTAAATATATATATATATATATATATATATATATATATATATATATATATATATATATTTAAAAATCAAGTATAAATCATACAAGCGACCTGTTTCTTATTAAAAGGTGCTATTGCTTCTTACCCCTTTTAGAGGTGAAATTTTTTATTATTGATGTATGCATTTCAATAGGCTGACGAAGGAATCAGAGTAATGACTAATATTTTTTAAGTATTGAAAATATTTAGTTGACAAGAAAATACTGGTTGACAGAAAGGATAAATTGACAACCAAGCTTTTAGACAAAATAAAGAAGAGTTATCAAACGTACAAAGAAGTGTGAAAATGGCTAAGTCCTCAAGACTGACAAAGCATTAGTAAGATAAGCTGTCAAGCAGCCAGACCGTTGAAGACAATCAAGTTGACGCGGAGCGGTTCAAGAAATTGAGCAGTTATCAGAGTTGTTTGACAAGCAGTTTAAATTTGAAATTTAGAGAACTGCCAAGATACGTGGCAACCATTTAGATAGGAAGGTACTACTAGGTAGTTATTTTATTTGCCTATAAATACTAGTTATTACAATGTAATAAATGTCGGTTACTTGATACGTATCCTACACATCTCGATCACACAACAGATTGACGGATAACATTCAAGTATTCCCTCCACCCATCTTATTTCAATTCAATATGAAAACCCAGTGCAATACTGGTTGTGTTCTTCAAGTTCTCTACTTGTTCTTCATTATTTCCGGTGTTTCTTTCAAGTTATTCATCTAAGTTCTTTTACTTTCCGCAAGTAGTATTGTTTAGATCTTGCTTTCTTCAACCTTTCTTTTGAATTTTTTGTTCTTAGATCCTACTTTGCTTAACTTTCTTTTTAAAACTTGTGTTTCTCTTCATTGTAAACTTTGTTCAATTTGGTAGTTATTTTCTACGTAGAGAATACATTCTTCTTTTAAATTTCAAATTTCCCTTTTCAACTACAAGCAGTTTCATTGTCAAGGTTCATTATTGATAATCTATACACCATTTTTCAAATTCATATACTTGTCTTAGCACTCTTTGCCAGTAATTCCCAATTTGACTAAAATTGTCAAATATGTACTTGGCAGATATTGCTTTCAAAAATAGCACATTTCTGACGAGATTACTGCATAACTCGTAGGTCCCACACTCGTTTGATCTTCAATTATTTGTCACGAAGGAATTTTGGTCAACAAACCAAAAAACCAAGTTAACAAATTGGCATGCCCTGTGGGACGAGTTTAGAGTAACTTGTATAGTGTCGCGAACTCTGACATACATATTTATTGTATGCGTCTACGGAGTGGGAGAGTGATTAAAACGTCATCTAATTCCCAAAACTCTGTGAATATGAGTAGTACAAGTAATGCAGGCATAGTCAGCACTAACGCCGTTGTGTCAACGATGGATGCTAATCCTATAACCACCGTTGCGCAAGTTGATAATATTCCTGCAACCATGACTAACGTTACTAATGCAGAAAATAATAGCACTAATAGTTTAGTGGCGGGATATCAAGTTATCAACAGATTTGACGAAGTTGGCCAAGCGACACTCCCGTCACCAGCTTCCCCAGTTTTACAACAAATAAATCCGCCAACTACCGGATTGTCTCCATGGAGTGTTGTGAATTCAAACCCAAGAGGGACTACACAACCTCTAACACAACCAATGTATGGAATGCCTTATGGTTCGACCACTGTCAACCCAAATACCCCATTTGTATACATACCATATCCAAATGGAGTAACGACGACCGCCCATACATCTGGACAGGCAGGACCGTCGACTGGGGGGCAAATCCTCAGTCAAGTGAATGGGATAACAGGGTCAATGATGATGACCCATACTCGACAAGAGCGTCCAGTAGTAAGGCCACACACTACTAGAAAACTTGAATTTTCAGACGGAATTTTCGGACGAAAATGTTTCCGTATGAAATTTTCGGAAAATTTCATACGGATTTCACACGGATTTGTTATTTTTTGTATTTTCCTTGATTTATCTTACATCCGTCTGAAATCTGTCCGAAAATTTCAGACGGATTTCACACGTATTTGTTATTTTTTGTATTTTCCTTGATTTATCTTACATCCGTCTAAAATCTGTCCGAAAATTTCAGACGGATTTCACACGGATTTGTTATTTTTTGTATTTTTCTTGAAAAAGATTAAATAATTTATCTTGCAAATATGATTAAAATATTTGATCTTAAAAAATTTAAAAGTAAACAAGATTTATGAAAATAATTAAAAAACATATTTAGACTAATAAAATGTAAAATGTAAAATTAAATTCAAAAATTAAATTGCTGTAAAAATTTATAACAATAGACTAATATACAACAACAAAAAATAGGCAACATGATCACGGCGCCATAAATTTTTCACTGGGGGCCAGGGAATTTTCAGCCAAATTTCTCACTTCCCTTCTTGTAAAAAATCTTCGGTTAAAGTAATACTTTAGTCCCTATACGTGACATGAATTCTCGAGAGAAGACAACGCGACTGAACGTGCGACCTGTCCCATTTCTGTAACATCTCAATTTTTCACATATAAGTTTAATTATTTTATTGAAATAATCAATCATCTAGATGCTTATTTTTTTATTCTTTTTATGTGGTTTAGTTGAGTAATTAAATTGCTCTCCTCAAATTATTTTATCGGATACGTTAGCACTGACTTATTTCAGAGAATGCGCGTTTACTAGACAATAAATTACATTATTGTCACTATTATTACCAGTACAGAAAAGTGTTTTAAATAATATGATTGAAAGAAAAGTATTTTCATATTTTATCCTATTTAATTTTAGACTTGAAAATAAACTGGTTTGACATTAATCGGAGATTAAATTTTGGACCGAGTATTTTCTTGGTTGATCAATTCTACTATCAATCTTTACTCTATTTTGAATTTTGAAAGTATATATTTGTCACTCTTTATTTTTAGATCCAAGAGACAATATTATAATTTTATTTCTAGACTCAATCTTAACCACTCATTATATACTTAACCATTAAGTAAAGAAAAAAAAAGAGAAGTTCTCTCCTCTTCTCGTACACGTCCAACACCACACCCACACCTTTCCTTTCTATTCTCCAACAGAGACCTCACCACACTCACATCTCCTTCTTCCTCTTCACTACAAGTCCCTCTCCTTCTTCACTCTTGCCCTCAACCATGTCCAGTCGTCGTGCCACCTTTGGGAGGATCTCCGACTGTCGTTCGAAGTGGAGGAGAACGACCATCACCGTGCCTGGCCGTCCAACTCCGTCACGCCACCGTTCTCCGTCGCGGTAAGTGAGTTTGGCCGCCATTTATGGTGGTTTAACACTTTTCTTTGTTAGTTTCAACTTCCTTCTCCTCCCCCAAAGCTTACCCTTCATTTTTGGTTCATGGGTGTCATAGAACCACTGCTGCCGCCGTCGGAACCACCGTGACGCCGCCGCCGCCGTACCTCCAAAGCAGCCACCATGTTTTCTTCATCTTCCACCTTGGGTGAGTTGTTTTCCCTATGTTTCACTCTTTCTTTCATTTTCCCCCAAATTGATTTTGAAACCCTAACCCTTTGATTTCAAATTTTAATCTTGAAATTAAACCTTGTTTTATGAAATTGGGACTGTGAATTAGTGTTTCCCTAAACCAATTTCATTATTCTTTAGTTAAAATGAGTTTCCCCAAATTGTATTTAGGAACCCTAAACCCCAATTTGATTTTATTTGAAATCGATTGTGTTTCTATAAAATTAGCTATGTTTTATTCAAATTAGGACTCTTAATTGATGATTCCTAAGTTCATTTTCATGATCCTTTAATCAAAACAAAGTTTCCTCAAAAGGGTATTGTGAAGCTTAAGCTCCAAACATGATTTTCTTTGAAAATAACCTTGTTTGGTAATAAGATTAAGTGTTTAGATCAAATCAGAGTTTGATAGTATTCATTTTGTCAGTCAACGATGATGTCTCCACTGTGATAAATCAACCTTCAACTTCTGGGGGCTCTGCTATATATGAGGTTTGAGACTTTCATATCATTATGTACATCTACTTTTGGATATGCCTATTAGGTTAATAAGTAATTATGATTGTTTATATACATGTACTTACATTTGTTCTTGCCTATGAATAATACATGCCATAATGTTTGCAATCATATCTGAAAATATTTGGCCTCAAATATTATTCTGCTTTATACAATTTTGGATCTGTAGCAAGCCTAGTTGGATCTTACATATTGAATGTGAAAGTTAATGGCTATTTGTATGATAAAGAAGCTTTGAAACAATTGGAGATGAAGGGATTCACAAGACAAGAAGGGAAGGACTTAACTTGTTTATGTGTACACTGCTATAGGATGGGGGAGATTATGTTTTACATATGCTTCGTTCCTTCTTTTACGTATGCCATGTCAGTGATTTATTTCAAGAAAAAATTGAAGAGTAAGTTACTTTTTAGATCTCTTATTTCTCAGTCACCATTCTTTATCTTATTCATCAGTCTCTATGATATTTAAGTACAAGAAATCATCCATGTTGGTATTATCTGTCACATGAATGATGAAATGCATGACTAAGACTCTACACAATCATGCCCAGTGAAATCTATCGAGACATCATTTTTGTGGTCTGAATTTCAGAATGAAATTTGTATCTTCTGGATACTCTCAGCTTCTTGGCTTCTTGATGTTCTCCTCATGGATTTCTTAGAAGTCTTTCTTTGTTAGACATACAAGATTGGGATGCCTTGTTACATGAATCAATCTTTTAGTTTCTAGTTTCTTTTGTATTTTCGTATGAGGATGTCTTATCTTTTCTTGCTTATCTTCTTATAAGTGCTTTGCTTTTCTTCTGTTTTTAGTTCTTATGCTTTGCTTTTCTTCTTTATTGAAAAGACAGATGAGCTTTTTGCCATGGTGAATTATTTAATTAGTTGCACCAATAATATGTGTAATCTTTTTAAAACTATGATAATGACAATGTCAACTTGATCACACTAACTAAAATGAGTTTCACATTGCAGGGTACTAGTCTGTTTAAAACTATTATTTAATTAGTTGCTTGTTGTAGTGTTGGAATGATAGGATCAGAAATTGAAACTTTGTGGTCTTATACAAAAGTTATGAATTTGGAAGAGAAAAAAATTGAACATTTTGTCTTGTCATGTGTTGCCAATTGATTAGCGAGCATGTTTCAAAGTAGAGAGTATCTTAATGTGATGGTGTCCATTATGTGAGTACAAGCCAAATGGTTTGAATATCCATATTTTCTATCTTGTTATTCAAATTAGTTATAATGTCTATTATCTTGTTGAAGTGGGATGAATGCTTTCTCGGAAGGACTCACTATCTTTTATTTGATTATAGTAACATCCTTCTCGTTTATGATGGTGGCCACGAATTAATCAATGATGACGATGATTAGATGACAACGACGATGATATGATGATGAGGAGGAGATGATGGATGATGTGCTAGATGAAGATGAAGAATTTAGTGATCAAAGTAACAATGAGGAATAAATTTATGTCTTTGATGTTTGTAATGATATTTTAATGCTTTGAATCTTAATATATCATTATTGTATTTCAAGATACTTTGTGTTTTTGTTTATTTGAAGCTTGATACTTGTCTAGAGTGGTATCTTAATAATAATTATTTTTTATTATATTATATTAGATTCCAAGTCCAGGTACCTAATTTGGTATGCATAATTATTTAAGTTTGGCCCTTTTTTATTAACAAACATGATTTGTTTATCAAAAAATATTATTTAAATATGATTATCTAATCCGTGGGAAATCTGTCCAAAATAATATCATAACATTCGTCTGAAATCCGTCCAGAATTTGCATGAATAGCAATATTGAATCCGTCTGAAATTCGTCCGAAATTAAGCCAATATAACCAAAATTCAGATTTTTTGTGTTTGTCTGAAAGCTGTCCGAAATCTGTCTGGAACTAATTTCGGACAGAATTTTCAATTTGCAACGAACGGGGCTTTTTCGGACGGGGGGTGTTCCGTCTGAAATCCGTCTGAAATTAATTGTCCGTCCAAAATCCGTGGTAAAAATGTCCAAATTCCGTCTAAAATCCATCCGTGAATTCGTTCGAAAATAATAATTTTCTAGTAGTGACAAGTATCCCCACTTAGACAACCCCCGTAAAATATTGTTGGCTTGTCAAAGGTTACATTAGCCAATGTTCGACAACAAATTGATTCTAGTAACTTTGATATGGTGAATACATTTACTCAGTAAATGGGTGAGGGTGATTACGCCATTAGTGGAAAACACAAATAATGCATGCATGACATTGGTAAACGAGATACATAGGTTAAATAGAGCCTTGGGTGTGTTGGCCCCATACGACAACCAAAATGCCAATAGAAATCCCAATAGAAATGTCAATAGGAATGTCAACCACGGTCAGAATAATCAACCACTGGTTGAACAACCACAAGTTATCCAACTTGATGGATCCGAACAAGATGATGAGCGGCCACAACCCCATCGTCGAGTCCCTTTGAGACGTGGAAATGTACGCATTCTATAGACAGAGGAAAACGAGGACTTTATCATAAACTAGGGTGCTCTTGGAGCACTTTGTCAAAATGTTCTAAACCAGAATGTTAACCAAGTTGTCGGACAAGCATTGAATAGGTTTTGTTTTAACATAGGTTATGCCAATCATCCATTTTTTGCATCGGTATTTCCTGACTGGGTCCAACAGGCAGAAATGCCTCGAGGATACAAAATACCCAAATTGTCAAAATTCTCGGGAGAAAGTGGAGAATCAACCGTCGAGCACATTGACCGATATACGATCAAATTAGGAGATTTGACTTTAGAGGAGGGACTAAAAATGAAGTTATTTCCTAGTTCATTAACTAAGAATGCTTTTTCTTAGTTTTCAACTCTGAGACCTAATTCCATACATTCCTGGAATCAATTAGAGAGGAGATTTGATGATCAATTCTTTAGGGGTGGTTTAAAAATTAGGTTGACAGACTTATTTGGTATTAAAAGAATGAATAACGAATATGTCAATGATTACCTTGCCCGATTCCGTCAAATGAGGAGTCGTTGCTTCACCCCTGTCCCTGAGGCAGAGATAACAAAGATTGCTGCCGGGGGATTAGACTATTATATCAGGAAGAAATTGGTCAACCAACACCTAATTGATCTTGCCCAGTTGGGTGACAAAGTTCGACAAATTGAACAACTGAAGGCCGAAATGGTTTTCAAGTAGAGGAAATTCCTCAAAAGAGAAAAGATTAATTTTGTCGGATGTAGTGATTCTGGTGACGAGGGCAATAATTCTGAAGAATATGAAGTAAACTATGTTGAATTGAAAACCGGTCCCCCTTAAACATGTCAAGCCTTGAGACCTCCAACGGCCTGAGAAAGGATTACTTTCATCAATAAGAAAGTGTATACATTTGACGTGACCAAATCCGACCAAATATTTGGCATATTGCTTAAAGATAAGCAGTTAAAATTGTCGGATGATCATAGGCTATTGAGAGCCCATGAAATGAAAGATCGGAAATATTGTAAGTTTCATAATACTTTTGGTCATGTAACTAACGACTGTATGTATTTCAGGGACATCATTCAGAAAGGTTTGACGGAAGGAAGATTGAAGTTTTCAGACAAGAAACCAGACATGTAGATTGATACAGAACCATTCGGTCCTGAAGTTAACAAAACTGACCGCCAAGTCCCTATGGGAATAGGCATGGTCAATATAAGATCTGGACAAAATATTCAGATGGACCTGAAAGATTCATTTGATATCTATCCAAAGCTAGGGGAACCAGTTGTCGACTTCATGACAAGCAAGAAATCTGGTGGTATTTTCAAAGTTTGCCCAAAATGTGAAGGATTTTATGACGATGTTGCTGCCAAGAAGGCAAGGGGACAGAAAACGCCATCATATCACCCACAAGTCAAAACTGAGTCTCGTGACGGTGATAGTCAAGGCAGGTTCTTGCACCCGAGCAGCCATCTTTGGGTCTAACAAGTATGCACGCGTCATACGCATCTCGTCAACAAGCGAGCCATGTGTAGTCGTCAGCAATATACGTATCAGATAAGACCTAGACAAAATAACACTGGAGGTTGGCTTGAAGAGCCAGTCAGAGAATCAGTGGGAAGTAACAAGTCTGTCGGTGAAGGGTTCAATTCTGCCAGGACCAGGAAACCCCCGTCCAATGTAACAGTGGATTGATATGTAAGAAATTTCGCTATGGCCTGCTATCCCGAATTACGAAAACAGAAATGGGTTAGAAAAAATAAGTTCAAAAATCACAATCCACCCTTCTGGAATGAGGATTACAGATGGGGCAACTCTCTCAAAACACTCAGATGACAGGACCTGGTTTGTCGGGACCGTCAAGTCAGCCGACCATGTCTAAAAGTCAAACAAGGAGTCTACTGAGGCTCCGACAGGCTCAAAAGAAGAAGCTTTCCAAGCAAGAGGGCATCACCATAAAGGAAATGCCTTCACAGGGTACTGATTGTCTGGTAGCAGTGACTGACAACATAGCTGACAGAAGTGGAAATGCCAAAATGAAAAGCATGATAGTGACCCATCCCATGGAAGTTGATACGATGGGGCCTATTAATCAAGCCAGGCAGAATAAGCCTATGTCACAGGTTTTCGTAGAAAAGAAGAAGGCCTTAGAGCAAGCATCACCACCGATAAGATCCATAGGAAAATGGCCTGTCGGGCTGGCAGATATGGAAAGGGTTGCAGGACTTGAGAAAGAGTTTGAGGCGAGAATGGGAAAACAATAGTTGGAAACGTTCAGGCCTGAGTGCGATTTAACCAAAGAAGAATTATCGTTCAATGCTGTCATCGAAGCACTGAATGATCCAAATGATGACATAAACATCAGTAAAGACATGGACATGGATAGCCAGAATGAAGATCTAGCTGATATCATCGAGGCACTGGATAACTGCGGTGCAGGAATAGCCCGACCTATGTTAGATAGGTCAGGATCAGATAATGAGAATGATTTAAAAAGAAATCATGGTAGAATGGTTGGAGGTGCATTCTTGGATGAGGATCCAGAGAATAAAATCATACTGGAACCAGGGATGAAAATGAAGATAGGATTGATTTCATTCATTCCAGTAGAATATGAGGGATATCTCAAAGTTGATTTCTCTGACGGTGAAGATGTTGTCAACAACAACAGAGATCCAGGCGATTTTTGGATGTATGTTCAAGAAAACTTGGTCACTATGTTTGATAATGTGGCCCAGTTTGAGAAACCTACAGATGAGCAAAGGAACCATTTAAGGCCATTGCATGTAAAGGCCGTAATATATGGAAGACCTACCAATAGGGTTTTAATTGACGGAGGAGCTGCTGTGAATCTGATGCCAAGAGCAATGTTTAAAAAGCTAGGGAAAGATCAGTCAGATTTAATTCCAACAGATATGGTCATCACTGATTTCAGTGGCTTGACTTCTCCATCAGATGGCGTCATTTTGTTGAATATGCAAGTTGACACTGTTTGTGATAATTCCAGCCAAGTCAAGCTACAACCTATTACTTGGCAGGGATTGGATTCATGTTGTAGGAGCAATGCCATCAACAATGCATCAGAAAGTAATCTTGTGTAATGCCTTTCGGTTTAAAGAATGCAGGAGCCTTGTCAAATCAAAAACTAAAGACAATCACTTAGAGCACCTGAAGCAAGGGTTTGAAAGGATGAGGAGACACAATCTCAAAATGAACTCATAAAATTGCAGCTTCGGGGTGTCGGCTGCCAAATTCTTGGGCTTTTTAGTTCATAAGAAGGGAATCAAGGTGGACAAAAATAAAGCCAAAGCAATTATGGAAGCCACAACACCGACAAATAAGAAAGAATTACAGTCCTTCCTAGGAAAGGTTAACTTTCTGCGGAGGTTTATATCAAATTTGTCAAGAAGACCAAGAGTATTTGCACCATTGGTCAAGTTAAAAGCGGAACAGAGCTATATGTGGGAATCTTGTCATCAAGAAGATTTTGACCAGATCAAGCAATACTTAGTCAATCCACCGGTCGTGATACCTGCTATGCCTCGTCGACCGTTGAAGTTGTACATATCAGCATCTGAAAATACTATAGGATGTCTCTTGGCCCAGGATGACTATGACAATGTCGAAAGGGCTGTGTATTATCTAAGCAGAGTTCTCAATGATGCTGAGAAAAGATATAGTGCTATAGAGAAATTATGTCTAGCATTGTATTTATCATGTACCAAACTCAAATATTATATGATGCCTTGTAATGTATTAGTAATTTCTAAGACTGGTGTAATAAAGTATATGTTGTCAAAACCAGTCCTTAATGGGCATATTGATAAATGGACCATTGCTTTGTAAGAATATTATTTACAATATGTGCCAGCCAAAGCTGTCAAAGGTCAGGCAGTTGTCAACTTCTTGGTAGAACATCCGGGATTGGATGTGCCAAAAATAAACTTTGTCAGTTTACAACCTTGGAAACTTTACTTTGATGGGTCAAGGTATCAAGGAGGTAGTGGAGAAGGAATCTTAATCGTGACTCCACAAGGAACTCCTACAAAGTTCATGTTTAAGCTTAAGTATCCATGTTTGAACAATGAAGCTGAGTATGAAGCTTTGATTGTCGGATTACAGATACTAGTAGAAATGAAGGTAGAAAATGTGCAGATATTTGGAGATTCTCAGTTGGTTGTTAAACAGCTTACTCAAGAATACAAATGGGTCAGTTATAATTTGACAAAATATTGCATCATAGCAAGTAAGATACTGAGAAAATTCGATGACGTAATTGTCAAGTATATCCCCAGATAACGGAATCAAGAGGCTAATGAGTTAGCTCAAATAGCTTTAGGGTACAAGATATCTCAAAAGACTTTGTCAGGGTTAATGGAGATTAGAGAATTATTATATCCACTGGAAGAAAGAGATGTCTTGGTCAATGATGTAACTCTATCTAATGACTGGAGATTATCAATAATTAAATATTTGGAAAACCCAAGTCAGAATGCAGATAGAAAAATAAAATATAAAGCATTGAATTATACTATGCAGGGTGGACTATTACATAGAAGGTATGTCGACGGAACTTTACATAAGTGCCTAAGTGAGCAAGATGCTTATTTGACTTTATTAGAGGTTCATGAAGGCATATGTGGGGCCCACCAAGCAGGAGAGAAAATGAAATACGTGCTCCGACGGAGTTTGTATTATTGGCCAACTATGGTTAGGGATTGCATTTTATTTGTCAAGTCTTGTGAGCAATGTCAGAAATATTGCCAGATACATAATGTTCCGGCTAGCGAATTACATTCTATAGTCAAACCAAGGCCATTCATAGGATGGGCTTTTGATTTAATTGGCCAAATACACCCGTCTTCATCAAAAGGACATCAAATCATTTTGGTTGGGGTTGATTATTTTACCAAGTGGGTAGAAGCAGTTTGCCTCAAAGCAGTCACCCAACAAGATGTGATTGATTTTATTGAAAATCACATTGTTTGTCGGTTTGGAATACTGCAAAACTTGACAACTGATCAGGGATCAATTTTTACCGGAAAGAAAATCATAGAATATGCCCACTCTAGGTATATAAAGATGCTCACATCTACTCCGTACTATGCATAAGCTAATGGCCAAGTTGAGGCCATAAATAAGATTATTATTGGTCTTATTAAAAAGCATGTGGGTCGACAACCTAAGAACTGGCATAACACTCTTGACCAAATACTGTGGGCATATAGGAATTCACCCAGACAATCGACAGGAACTTCACCGTACAAGTTAGTGTATGGACATGATCCGGCATTGCCTGTCGAAATCAATCTTCAATCAATTCGTATTCAAAGACAAGATTACTTGCCTGTCGACCAATATTGGGATGCAATGTTGGATGAATTGGACGAATAAAGCGATGAAAGGTTGATTGCATTGGAAAACTTGATTCGACGGAAAGAAAGAATTGCAAAATTCTACGATAATCGAGTAAAGTTTAAATCATTCAAAGTAGATGACTTAGTGTGGAAAGTCATTTTGCCTATGGATAAATGTTGTCGAGAGTATGGTAAGTGGTCACCAAAATGGGAAGGACCATTTAGAATTTCTAAAGTATTTTCTGGAAATGCGTATACACTTGTCGATGTCAATACGGGCCTACAAATTAATTCAATTAATGGAAAGTGTTTGAAGAAATATCAACCGACAATGCTGGAAGTAAAGATCGACAACAAGTGAAAAGAAATGAGAATATTTTATTCACTGACTTGGCAATACAATCATACATTGTCAAAAGTACAAATTGTCAATCTAAATTATTCACTGTTTGTCAAGAGTACAAATGAGCAATCAAAGCTAACTTATTCCTAAAAATAACTAAGGGTCCGAAACTCTGATAAGATTGGCAGACTCTTCTCCTTCACTCTTCAACAACACAGTAGCGTAACCTAATTTGTTGAGGCTTCATTCCCATTTGATGAGATTTCGTCTGCTTCATATGTCGAGGGTGTGTAGAATGTAAAAGAAATAATCTGGCACGAGCAGATCTCACCATCATTTAACCCAGAAGGTGGTGGTTGCTTATGGTGTAGTAAAGACAACACCAAGAGAGATAACCACCCTCCGAGAAGAAGATGATGGAACTGGAAACAGATGCACTTATTCTGTTTCAAGTCTTCTCTAACCAGGGGTGGGCAGCGGTAGTCAGCTCTAGTGATTACGTTGGTTGTTGACTCCTATCGTGCCCATTACGTTGGTTACTAATCTTTACTAGCAAGATGACCATCAAGACAAAGACCTTGAATCCGAGCATTAAAGGTTGTAAGGTAAGTCTCCCATGGAGGTAGTAAGAAAAATAAGGTCGTTGATGGGAATATATTTTATGTAAAATCACAGTGTTTAATGGCACAAATGTTGAGAGAAGTAAGCCTTGCTATTTATAAGTGGTCTGGAGAGACAATAAATTAAATGTAGGGTTTACCAATGTTTTGAAACTTACCAAAAAATTAATTGTAAATTGATACAGGCAAGTTACGAAATTTATTGGAACCAACACTTAAACTTAAATAAATGTGCTAGTAAACCAAGAGTCATTCTCATGAAATGGAGGACAAAATAAGTGTCGGAATCACAAAATTTGGTAGACAGAAAGAAGATTACAGCAAATCAATTTTTGTCTAAGCCAAAATCAAGAGACAACTGATCCCATACAAAGGTAAGATCAGCCTTGTTGGCAACTGCAGCATCATATTCAGGTTGTAGAGCACGAAGTTTGCCAACTACGGTTTCAGCTCTTTAACCGAGTTGAAAAGATTCGTCATCAATGGCTTTCACTTTGTCTTTGCTTTTCTCCAAAGCCTTGTCAAACTTGGCGCACTATCAGTCTGTCAATTCAATCTCTGCCAATAACTTTTTTCGGTAGTCCAGGAGGGATTCTTTAGTCTGAGTTCCTGTCAAGATAAGATCAAGCTCTTTTTGTTTGGAGGCCTCTAAATCCTGGAACTTGGCTACAAGATTGTCCTTAATCTTTTCCTCCTCTTCATAGGAAGGAATGACAGAAGACATCTTCTCTAATTTGTCAGAGAATCACTCCCAAAATTGGTGGATTGAGAGGAAATGGGTGCGGGTGGACAAAGAAAGATTGGAATGAAGGGGAGTAATTTCGTTAATCAGTCTTGACAACTATTGTCGAATGTTGACATCAGAGCAAAGAACGTTAAAGGAGTTTCCAAGAAAAGCTTCCAAGTCATGCATAAGATTGAAGACTCGAGAGTCACTAGAGTCATGCTGGGTTGACGAAGAATTGGCAGAAAATGTAGATTCTTTCCGATTGACTTTAGCCATCATGTTGATCCAAGTGTTGAAATGAAGAGCTAGTTTGGGTTCGGGAAACTTAGTAGTTGGAGGCCTAATTGGAGGCGGAGGAAGGACGACGGTAATTGTTTCAGCCAGTAAGGCCTCCATATCAATATCTTCATCTGGAATCTCAATCATGACAGCAGCTTCAGCTGGCTCATTAGCAGTAGAAGTTGAAGTCTGAAGAGTCGGTTCAGGCTATTGAGAAGTGAGGGGCAGTTCCTGAGTGGATTTAGGGTCTAAAGAATCTTTTGTCAGAACTTCACCCTCAGGAGCCAACTGCTCTAAATTTTCTTCAACCTGTAAAGGTAAGAAAATCAATGAATCAGAACTAGAATAATGAAATAAAGGGAGATGACAAACAAATTGTCTTATACCTCTGGATTAGGAGGATTTGTCTGTTCAGCAGTTATACTGACTATTTCCCGGATGGTCATTGAGTCCTCACCTCGGGAAGTTTTTTCCTAATAAATGGGACAGGGTGAGACACAAATGTAGTATATATGGAAAATGACAAGATGATGAAAAATATACCATATTGGAGTCTGAAGGCACCAAATCAACATCCACGCCTGTTTCCTGTGCTTCGGCAGTAGGTTGGACAGATTTCTTTTTCTGTCAAAAAATGGAAAAGAAATTTAGAGATTATGGATAAATCTATTTTAATCTGACAAACCAGTCATAAGGGTTGAAGCTTTATGTTGGATTGATCAGAAGAGGAATTGTTGGATGAACCAGCAATGGTGTCTTTTGGTTTGGATGAGGTCTTGGCAGCATCAGAATCTGCTGAGATAGAAGAACTCCTGACAGATCTTGATTTCTTGGAAAGTGAATCAAAGACTGGAGTTTTTTCTTTTATTTTTCTTGTCCCTTTTGTTGTCTTAAACACGGGAGATTTTGATCTTTTCTTGCCAGGCTTGGTCTTCGCAGGGATCAAATTTTCCCCCTCATTCGTATCATCTTCAAACAACTCTCCTGCTGATATGCTTTAGATTTGCCAGGAAGAGGTTTTTCTAGAGGAGTAGATGTCAAGGAAAACATGAATAAATGGATCGTCAGTGAATAAGAGAAGAAACCTTGATATGTACTTGATAAATAAGTACATGGGTTGTAAGTTAACATGTGCGAAAGGTATAAAAAGTCATCATTCGGTTGAAGAAACCGACGAGCGAAGGTAAGTGGATTTGGTTTTTCAAAAGGATCAACATAATCACTTACGCTCTCTAGAAAAATGAAGTTACCTCCCTTCGTCGGCTTCCATGGGTGTGAATCAGCTATACCAAAATTAAAGGAGCACAAGGAATAGGCACAGGATCAGGAAAATGAGCTTTTAAACTGTCAAAATATACTTTGGTTATATTTGGAATTTCCCAATATTTGGCAAGTCTTTTGGATTCCTTATTATCATGTGTCCTTTTGGCTTTAGCTAAAACACTGTTGACATGATGAACCATATCATGTGGTCTCATGGGATTCCCTTGATTTTGTAATATTTCTCAAAGGCTTGAATTTCTTTCCAAAGTTCACCTTAAGTTTTTGATGCTGGATCTTGTTCCTGCACAGAAGAATCATCACCATTACTAGCAGCTTCTGTAACACGACTCAAGCAGACTTTTAGACTTGGATGATAATTAGGGTAGTAATCATCCCACCATTCAAGAAAACTTTGAGTTGCTCCATGGAAAGTAGAAAATGGGACAGGTTGTAAAGAGGCCATGCGAGCTTTATCTTCGTCATTGATGGCCACGATATCTTCGTATATTGGGACCTTGGCATTGATGAAGTGCTCATCCGGGTCTGATGAGTATGGAGCAGGGATAGATTGACAGAAACCAAGCTGATAGGCAGTGGTATTGGGAAAATAAAGATAGATTCGATGGGTTTTAAAACTCGGACCATCAACAAAAATGACTCTTTGACAAAGAAAATTGACCCAAATTGATTCATTGGATTTAGATACAGTAGTACTCAGCCTAGTAAACCACTCTGGACCATACTTTCGGTCGACAAAATGGGTGAAATTGATTTTTGAAGAAGTCGACGAAAGAGAATGGAAAATTTTGAAATAAAATTTGAAGTTGACAGTTTCATCTTTTGACAAAGACTCAGCAGAAACATAGCAAAGATAAGAACCATAAGTGTCTATTGACAATTCTGCAGGGGCTTTATAAGAGAGTCGACGCTCTAAGACAGCATGTAACCACAATTGGAGAAGCCAAAGAGACCTCCTATGTTCGTTATCTTTTTCCTAGATCTAACAGTGTCAACTAACATGCTCATACTGTCATAGAGGTTGGCCAGAACACATTGACCTAGTGCTACTCTCTTGTCGGTAGAGAGAAGATTGGTAAGAGGAACATAAGCTGCAATCAAAGTGGCAGATTTACTACAAAAGACATAATCACATAGCCAAAGGAATAAAAAGGCTACATGCTCAGTGTCTGTCACCGGTTCGTTTTCTTTACCTTTGAAATATGTGACATATTTATAAAAAGATCATCTCGGGACATAGACATCAATTTGTCTCTAGACCTCGACACGGGTATGCATGGAAGGGCCATCCGGACGAAGTCCTGTAATGGCTGACATGTCGAAAAGGGTTGGGCCCATCATCCTATATGGGAAATGGAAATTGTTGGTAGTTTTATTCCAGAAAAAGGAATATGCCCCCATTAAAGAAAAGTCTACCAATTTAAGGTGACGAGAAAGTTGAATAAATTCAAAGATTACAGCTTCTTTCCATACCTCATGTTTCTGGGCTTGGACACGATCAAGCCAACCAACATAGGCATGAAATTTGGTAGCAGGGGGCATCCTAAAAATCCTATCACCCTTTTTGAATGCATGAATAGGAAGTGAAGGTGAAGAGGCTAAGATAGCTTCATTAGGGTTATTGCAAGGAAATGAACCCCGCAAATTATCATGAATTTCGTTCTGGGCAATGAGGGGACCCAAGAATGCAGCAGGTGGGTTCAGAGAAATGGAAGAGTCATAAACATGATAAATTACCTTAGATTTTTGCCATAGCTCTGATTTATCCAAAAGTGAATCCTGAACCATCGCCCTAGGAGCAACCACCGAGGATTGAGGTGCCGAAGCAGAAGTTTTGGAAGAAGTCGCCAAGAGCACTAAGCAGAATAGTGAATAATGAAGTAACTTTGTGAAAGAGAAAATTTTTCGCAAAGAAAAGAAGCGAGTAAAAGAAGAAGGAGACTGAGCGGTGATGTGATAGAAATTTAAAGAAAGTGGGGGTTGGTGGTTCGATTTCCAAGACAGCTACAACGTTATGATTATCCCTATCAAGTAGGGATATGATTAAGTTGATAAGATTTGATTACTGAAGTTAAACCCATAAATTAAAAAATCTGTTGAGGATTTGAAAATTCAAATTTTGCTATTCTTTCAGACAAAGCCGTCAAAAAGCAAAACTTGGGGGCATCTGTTAGGAGTGAAATTTCTGATTATTGACAGATGCATTTCGACAGTCTGGCGAATGAATCAGAGTAATGGCTATATTTTCTAAGCATTGAAGATATTTATTTGACAAGAAAATAATGGTCGACAGAAAGGATAAATTAACAACCAAGTTTTTTGACAAAATATTAAGAAGAGTTGTCAAACGTACAGAGAAGTCTGAAAATGGCTAAGTCCTCAAGACTGACAAGGCATTAGCAAGATAAGCTGTCAAGCAGCCAGACCGTCGAAGACAATCAAGTTGACGTGGAGCGGTTCAAAAAATTGAGCAGTTATCAGAGTTGTTTGACAAACATTTTAAATTTGAAAATTAGAGAACTGCCAAGATACGTGGCAGTCATTTAGATAGGAAGTTACTACTAGGTAGTTATTTTATTTGCCTATAAATACTAGTTATTACAATGTAATAAAGGTCGGTTACTTGATACATATCCTACACATCTCGATCACACGGCAGATTGACGGATAACATTCAAGTAATCCCTCCACCCATCTTATTTCAATTCAATATGAAAATCCAGTGCAATAATGGTTGTGTTCTTCAAGTTCTCTACTTATTCTTTATTATTTTCAGTGTTTCTTTCAAGGTAATCATCTAAGTTTCTTTTACTTTCCGCAAGTAGTATCGTTTAGATCTTGCTTTCTTCAACCTTTCTTTTGAATCACTACAAGAATAAGGTGAATTAGCGACGGAAATTTTGCGACGGTCTCAAAACCGTCGCTAATTTTATGTTTTGCGACGGCTGAAGCCGTCGCAAATGGTAGAGGAAATTACTGACGGAAGTTCCGTCGCAAATCTGTCAGTAACGTTCCCGCCATTTTACGCGAAATGTTGGCGCCAATTTGCGACGGGCATGGCCGTCGCTAATGTGCGACGGATGGTAATTTTGCGACGGTCATTCACAGTTTGCGACGGAATCGTAATTTGCGACGGCCTAGCCGTCGCTAATATTAAAAGGCCGTCGCTAATTTCCAATATGTAACTCGAACAGTTTTCTTCCTCCCTCAGTTGTCTTCTTCGACGCAAGCTTGTTTCCCTCAGTTTTCTTCACTGATTGTGTGTGTTTGTGAATGCGGATGTACATGTAGGTCTTCAACATTAACCGGTTTCAAAAACAGCCCAACGCCAACGACGAGGTATTTCATTTCTCGTTTTTGAATTCTTTTTCTTTTATTTTATTTTTGTTTGTTCACAGTAGTAATCTGTTTGGATTGTGGCATACTGGCATTGCAGCCTGTAGCGGCCTTCAGTGGCGAAGCGAAACAGGTTCTAAAATTGGGTTCGCTGCAGCAAGTCCAGGCGCAATTTAACTGAGGTATAAGAAGCTTGAAATTTCTTCCACTTTAATTTCTGGCTATCTCTAGTGCTTGTAACCTCTGGGACTTTACTGTTCGGGAAGAAAAAGAAGCACGGAGGATACGCAGGGTATTGGCAAATAGAGAGTCACTAAAGAGACAATTCGCCGTAGGCAGGTATTTACATAGGCAGACAATTCTTGAAGCATCCTTGTCGGTAATGAACCTAAATGTGTGTGGTTATGTGACCGAAGCTAATGTGGTTAAGCATGTACTTTTTCATAGTGGGGAAAACAGAACATGTACTTGAGTCAGCAAACAAGCATAGAAACTTAGTTTTAAAACATTTGATGTCTCTTCCTTGTCCCATAATACGAAGTTGATAAATCCACCGTCTGCGACCCAAATGTGAGTAATGCATTGCCATTCTCATTTTGGAATAAATGCAGATCTTTGGTTGTTTGTTATTTTCGAAAAAGCTTAATGTTCATCTTTTGAAGTGCTTAAACGTCTATAAAAGAAAACAAAACCTTGTATTATTTTGAAGTGTCTAATTGTTCTGCAGATTGGTTTCTCATTGAAATATTGACAAGTTCCTTTTTCTATTTCTTTTGAAATTATTTCGGGCTCTGTGCGAGGAGTTAACCGGAAAAGCTGCCAATTTAGTGCTTGGAGAATCAAAAGCTAAAGGGGGTATGGTACTATCACCTAGTTATTCTTAAGCCACCATTTATGACCTCCTTTCCCACTTGCCTTCCTTTTTATTCTGTTGTGCTTATTTGGGCGAGGCATCTAATTAAGACAAGATTGCTTCTCAATTCATTTTTCCTCTTTGATGTTTATCTTATCATCAACTCATATTTTGTGACATTTCTGGTGAAAAGGAGAAAGAGGTGGCTTTGAAACTGATATCAATCTTTGGAGACTACAAATAAGCACTTAAAGGCATGCACCATTTAATCCCATTGCTATTCCATCAAATGTTTACGTGCCATGTTCTTCCGAGTCGACTCATCTCACAAGCAAACTAATCCGATACAAAATCTTTTTTTAAATTACTTACTTCCATATTGTGCATTTCTGCCACTGTTTGTAGGGGCATGCCATTCGTATTTTGCCCATTCGTATTTCACTTTTATTCAAAATGGCTATTATGAACTTTTTTTTTTTTAATCCTTAGAACCCCAATGTAGAGTATCTAATCCTTAGTGAAGTGGAAAATGTTCAATGGATTGGAATAAGTTTCAACTAATTGGGCAAGTTTGTTCTTTTGTTTTTCTATGTTTTGGGCAGCCATTATTGCAAGAGATAGAGTGGATAATGCTTTGAAAGATTTGGCTATTGGCCTATTGTGATAAAGCAGCAAGAAGAAGCCATCGAAGCTATTAAATCACTTCAAAGTAGATACTCGAGATCAAGCCCAAGAATTTCTTGATAATATTCTCTTGGATCTTTACAAGGTCATTCACCGAACACCAAATTTTTATCTGTTCATATACACTAGTCCTTGCATCACTAGCAATACCGATTATTAATCAGCATATTACTTAAATGCCAAGCCATATTATAATTTATAAGCATATTTCTTTTTGGTTCACATGCTGAAATTTGTATCGGACACTGGAACTTTTAAAGTTGGTACTTGTATGGCAACTTTATTTTGATCATAGTTGCTTTTTGCGAGGCAAGAGCTCTTATCTCAAGACTCGATCAAGAAAAGAATAATGCAATTTCAACAAAATAGCAAGCACCATCAGAACTGGTGAGGATTTACAAAATATATAACTTTTGTCCACCATCTGTATAATCTATATTTTTTTTTCTTGTTGGTGACGGACAATTTTTAAACTAAACATTAGTTCCCTTCAAGAGGACTATTACCTCTCCTTAAGGGTATTATAGTTCTAAATCCAACCGAGGGAAATCGTTAAGAGAAAAATAGGAACTTGGTTCATGATCGAGGCAGGTTGGTTTGTTGAGATTACTTGGAAATACTTGCTTCTTCTCCTTTTAACATAAAAGGGACTTTCTTTCAAATTTTATTGGATGAGAATGATTACTGTTTTTGTTATTGTGGCAGGATATGCCTTGATTTTTATTCTAGTTTTTTCATCTGTCTCTCGAAAATCATGTAATGTTCTTGCTAATTATTTATTTTGAAAGCCTGCTCAACAAAGTAGTAACTAAAAGCAAATGATGTTCTGTGACAGATGTGGAGAAAATGTAACAGTTTTTATCAAAGTAACTTTAGGAGAGGGATTTTGCTTGAATAGAATTCATACTCTTTTGTTTCTTTCTAAAAATATTTTTAGGGTGTTCAATCAGTCCAATTATTTTCATGATATTGTGTAGTATTTGGTACTAGGGAAAATGATGAACATCGATTTTCAGCTCCAAAGATGTGAGTTTTAGTTACAGGACCATTTTGAAGGACATGGTTGGCATTTGTGCTTCATGTGGTTTCATATTAATTCAATAACTTACATATTTAACCTGAGATTGTGTTGATTTTTGGTTTTGGCACCTTGCATTGTGGAATCAGATTTTTTGGTTAGTTTTTTTTTTTTTTGTTGATAAGCAAAAAATTAATTAATTGAGAGCACAAGAGGTACTCAAAACCCCATACAATGAAGCTAAAACACTATATATGAAACATAAACAGCCAAAGGAACCAAAAATGGAACCAAAGGACCACAACAGACAAGCACATGAACCTCACGGACCTACAGTTTTTACAGGATATGAGAAACAATAACATAAGCTCAAATCCAATGGAAAACTGCACCTCCAAACCGTCCCACGCAGAACTGCAGTGTGGAATTTAAATCCTAGCAGATTCTAAACAAAAAACAGGATCAATACACCAACCATTGTATGTAAAGCAACTATCCTTCACTAATGCTTTGCACCAAGTCCATAATCTAACTCTAATAAGTTCAATGACCTTTTCAAAATCTGCGGTTTGTCGATTGAACAATATGTCATTCCCTGTGAAGCCGATTGACCATATTAGCCATTCATAAATTAAAATGATTAAAAGTGATTTCATTTAAGGAATCACTTTTAATCATTTTGAATGCTTAGAACTTAGATTAGTATTTAACTATTCAAGTTATATTGGATTGAATGTTTGTGACAAATACAATGGATTTTGAGTATTAATTATGAACATGTCTTTAATTTTATGTATTTTTCTATTTTTGAGTATTTATATGTGTATAATATAAATTATTTATAATGTTTTCTAATCTTTGCTATAATATCCGGCTATTTTAATTATTTACATTATAAGTTTTATTAAATTGAAAACCTCTATTCATATAAATGATATATAAGTTTTATTAAATTGAAAACCTCTATTCATATTTATATTTATGATTATATTCAATTTTCTGTTGGGCAGGTTCTTGATTTGTGAAAGTTATATACATTTCTAGTTGTGCTAGTGTTGCTCTCATTCTAATTGGTAAGTGATTTTAATTACTTTTTCCTTGTGGTTTAATGTAGTCTATTAAGTGGTTACTATTGATGCTGTCTTTGCTCTTTAAAAATGAACTATTATGTAACATTAACAAATAAGATAAATGAGGAAAAACATGAGCATGATAAGAATATTACCCAATCACCTATGCATGTAACCGGACAATTTTTTTATGCTTGTGCTATCGTTTATAAACTACACCATGATCTTTGTTTTTCCTTATTCACTATATGGTTAGTAGCTTGCAATAAACTATGTGATAAATTATATAGACAATGACTATCCTATTTGGTTTATTTTTCTTTCATTGCTATCAAACCATTGCTCGATTTAATGGCAATGCAAGTGTATGTTGTATTTTTTTTTATGATAAATAATGTGTGAATGTGATGCTCTCTTGAATATAACCGTTGAATTTAATTTTTGAAGAGGATACTTCCTCTATTTGGAATTTCATTATAGTTATCTTTTTTTTGGCGCAAATGCGAGAGGATGGAATTTGTTCCTTTGAATCGTACTTGGATGTATGATAGGGTTTATCCGCGTAGAGGGGGTTAAAACAATCTTTCTTAGATGGTGTTGAAGAATTTATTACCAAGGCAAGTCACAGGATACTTATAACAATGGGGGGTTGATTAGATGTCCTTGTATGAAGTGTGACTGCACTCCGAATTAAGAATGTAGACGATGTGAGGGTCGACCTGTATAAAGTTGGGTTTAGGCCTAATTACTGGATTTGGACAAATCATGGAGAAGAAATGCCGCAATTTGATTTTGGCATTGACCGAATTGCACAGTGGTTCAAGTAGTGGTGCGAAGTTGGATATGGAGATCATATTGTTTCCATGGAGGAGATGGTGTGTGACGCTCTTATGATGTCCGGGTCGTTTGAGTCCAATAATACAGAAGAGCCTCCTAATGCAGATGCACAAAAATTTTATAATCTCCTAACAGAGGCAAATAAGCCTTTGTGGGAAGTGGTCCCCGACTCGACGTTATCGATGTGTGTTCAATCGTTATCCGCCAAGTCCAATTGGAGCATACCCGAGTTAGGCTTGGATTTCATTGCCAAAATGGTTTTGGCCGGGACGCCTTTCAAAGGAGGATTACCCAAGAATTATTATGATGCGAAGAGGTTAATGTCCAAGTTAGGATTGGAGTCCAAGAGGATTGATTGCTGCGGAAATGGGTGCATGCTATTTTACGATAATGAATTCGACAAAAATGATGGCGCATTGGTTGAGTGCAGGTTTTGTCACGCACCAAGGTATCGTCAAATAACGCAAGTAGAAGTAATCTAAAACCAGTTCCTAGGTAAAGTCGATGTTCTACTTGTCAATCATTCCTAGATTACAGAGGATGTTTGCATCGATGCATCGGGAGAAAAATGACATGGCACCATGAGAATAGGAGGAATGCAGGAGTGTTACGCCATCCTTCCGATGGTGAAGCATGGAAGCACTTTGATCGGGTGCATCCGGATTTTGCCGTTGATCCTCGTAATGTACGACTTGGGTTATGCTCGGATGGCTTTACCCCATATATCCAAGCCTCGGCATCACCTTATTCATGTTGGCCCGTTGTTGTTACCCCCTTACAATCTTCCTCCCGAAATGTGTATGTCAAAGCCATATATGTTCTTGACTTGCCTCGATTCCGGTCCATCTAATCCAAAGGCAGGCATTGATGTATACTTGCAACCTTTGATTGATGATTTGAAGAGGTTGTGGAATGGTGTTATGACGTACGATATTTCTAAAAACAAAATTTTAAAATGAAGGCAGCGTTGATGTGGACAATTAATGACTTCCCTGCGTATGGCATGTTGTCCGGTTGGGGGACGCATGGGAAGCTTGCATGCCCGCATTGTATGGAGCATACGAAGGCATTTACCTTAAAATACGGGGGAAGTCGTCTGGTTTGATTCCCATCGCAGGTTCTTACCGAACGATCATCAATTTAGAAGGAATAAGAATGCCTTCAAGAAGGGGGCTGTTGAAATGGATGGACCGCCTCCGAGGTTAACACCGGAACAAATTTGGATAAGAATCGGGGACTTGCCAAAAGTGATCAAGTCGGGGTTTCCAAATTAGATGGTTACTGCAAAGTGGCATAATTGGACAAAGAGGAGTATTTTTTGGGATCTTCCTTATTGGAAAGATAATTTATTGAGGCACAATCTTGATGTAATGCACATTGAAAAAAATTTCTTTGACAACATTTTCAACACTGTGATGAACGTGCATGGCAAGACCAAAGACAACGATAAGGCTAGAATGGACTTACGGTTGTCATGCAGAGAGACCGGATTTGGAGCCGAGACATCGGGATAATGGGAAGATGTACAAGCCAAAGGCCAATTATACTTTGACTATCCAGGAAGCAAGGTTAGTTTGCCAATGGATAAAGGGGCTCGGGGATGCCTCGATGGTTATTCTTCTAACTTGGCAAGATGTGCTTGATGTTATAAAAGGCAAGTTGCATGGGATGAAAAGCCATGATTGTCATGTGTTTATGGAGTGCTTACTTCCTATCGCCTTCGATTCGTTGCCCCCCATGTTTTGAATGCCCTTACCGAAATAAGTCAATTCTTCAAGGACTTGTGTTCTGCAACTTTAAGGGAAGACGATTTGACCAGGATGGAACAAAACATTCCACTAATTTTGTGCAAGCTGGAGAGAATATTCCCCCTGGCTTCTTTGATTCAATGGAGCATCTTCCGATTCATCTTGCATATGAAGCAAGACTTGGTGGTCCAGTTCAATATAGGTGGATGTATCCATTTGAAAGGTAATTTAAGTATCACAGTTATTGATCTTATTTCATGCATATTAGTTAATTAATAATAACCTCGTCATTTTTTAATAGATTCATGGGCGAGTCAAAACGATCGGTGAAAAATAAGGCTAGGGTTGAAGGTTCGATATGTGCGTCTTACTTACACCGTGAGACAATTCATTTCTGCTCTCATTATTTCAAACACATGGTTTTGTCTCCAACAACTAGAAGGAACGAAACGGAAAATGAAAGTGGAAGACTACCTGGAACCTTATCAATTTTTTTGTCTTCCTGGCCGTCATTCCGGAAAGGAGTTGACACATTATTTAACGGAGGCAGAGTGGAACTCAGCTCATGTTCATGTATTGATCAATTGCGCCGAGGTTAAACCATACCATGAGTAAGTATGAGCTTATAATTTTTATTCCTTCGATAGCATATGTCAATTTTCATTGATGTTATCCATATATGTTCAGTTCATTCTTGTCTTCTCGTGATGCATCTGCTCGTACTCATGAAGATTTTCCAAAATGGTTTAAGCAACAAGTAAGTATCTCCCCATTTATCATTCTGTTATTCACTATAATGTATGCGGATAAAAACATATGTCGTTAAACTTTGTGAATAGGTTTACAATGTGGCACCTATCGTCATTAATCAACATTTACGAAACTTGGCTGACGGTCCTCCGACACAAGTCAAAGAATGGCACACATACTTCGTGAATGGGTACAAATTTCATACTCAATCATGGATGAGAAGACAAAACAACAATAAATAGTGGTGTTTACGTAAAGGGTGAGCCAAAGCGGAGTTGCGGATGACTTTTATGGTGTCATACAACACATATATGAGTTGTCATATCGTTATTTAGACTACCCTAAGAGAATAGTGTTGTTTTATTGTAATTGGTTCGATCCATCTAGTAGAGGCACTAATTTGAATAAAAAATATAATATTGTGGACATCCAAATGAGTAGAAGATATCATATGTTTGATCCGTTTATCATGGCACATAATGTGAGACAAGTATATTACGTTCCTTATCCAAAGCAACTCAAACAGAAAAACGAGGTTGGTGTGTTGCAATCAAGACAAAACCAAGGGGTCGCATTGAAATAGATGTTTCAGAGTTGGATGAGCCATATCAAACGGATGAAATGTCACGTGCAAATGAGGTCATTGAAGTAGAACCAATCTCATGTTTACAAGACACACAAGTTGTAGGGGAAGAAGTGGATACCTCCAGCTTGACATCAAATCAAGTCATTCCGGATGAAGATGTTGAAGAAGCGTAATCAATGAAGATGAAGAAGATGAAGATGGCTATGAATATGACACTAGCTCAAATTCGACTAACAAATACTTTATTTATTTTAGTGATGTATTTTGTATTAGGTAGTATTGTCATTGTCATAACTTTAAGTTCATTATGATTAGCATCATTTTCCATTATTTACAAATGTGTGTTTGTGCTTACTTTAAGTTAATTATTATCACCATCATTTTCCATTATTTACAAATGTGTGTTTGTGCTTACTTTAAGTTAATTATTATCACCATCATTTTCCATTATTTACAAATGTGTGTTTGTGCTTACTTTAAGTTAATTATTATCACCATCAATTTCCATTATTTGCAAATTTGTGTTTTGGTTACTTTTAATTAATTATTATTAGCATCATTTTTCACTATAGACATGGTCGATGGTAAGGGAAAGGGTAAGGCACTGGCTGGAGGGGCACGCTCGTCGTGGTCGACCTCGCTTTGTGACACGGACAATCGATGACGGATTCGTGTCCCTCCCATCTACATCTGTTACACTACGCCCACCGCCCACACCCATGCCTCCACATGATATGGCACCGCACCCCCCCTGTTGCTCCACCCACTCGGTTCATGGACACCTCCATTGGGATCACGATGATGCCCACCCCGAGGATTCCGACTCGAGACCCATGCAGCACAATTCCGACAACCAGATGCATCGGGGGTAGATTTACCCATGGACGGTGATCATCGCCCTCATGGTGATGACGAGGGAGACTTATGGATATTCCTCGCCTATATCATCGGATGATGAGGAGATCGAGGTTATGTCGATGGCCGAGTTATTGTTACCCCGACCGTAAAGTAAAGGGTAAGAAAGATCTCAAATATTGTTATTTTATTGTTGATTGCAGATTTTATATGTATGTGTATTGATTGTTCTCATGTTCTATTGATAAGGTTCCTTCCGTCGAGAAAATCTGCAGAGGCCGTCACGTATGCGATTACATCTCGCTTTGATCGGGCTCGGAAGCATTGGAGTGAGCTTGAGGATCGGGATCGGGATCGATTCTTTGCGGCTTTTAAGGTATTTTGTACTTTTGAATTTACTTCCATTTTTTAGTTACTTTTAATGTTTCTTTAGTTTATTATTATCCTAAAAATATTATATTCTCCTTATTTACAGGAGAAGGCTGCTTGGAGAGTAGAGCATTCCGCTGATGTAGAGATAATTTTTCATCAAAAAGCGAGCAAACGCCTCTCCGAGTTGTTGACTAGATATCGGAAAAAGGGACAGCGTCCAAAATGGTGTTTCCACCCATTTGGGAGGAGCTATGTGCTTACTTGGGCTACACCTGAATTTAAGAAAAAATCCGCCTGGCAAAGCTCAACAGGGCCTCGGAAAAGGGTGGGAGCCTCGCACACCGGCGGCGACATCGGTGTCGGGAGCATGCTCGACGCCTTGTAAGTTCCAACATCATATTTTGTTAATTCATTAGATGTCCGGCTATTAAGGTAGTGTAACTTCAAATATGAACAAGTTTTTTTTTGGTGCAGGCTAGGAGCTTGGCCGTAGCGTCAAGCTTCTGCGAGCTTCATGCCCGAACTCATACTAGGAAGGGTACCGTGAGTATGTAGATGAGCGTTCTAGACGCACTCGGGTGATTTACATGTCTCTTTGTTGGAAATTATTTTTATTTTATATTTAATAATTATGGTCATTTTGTATGATTATGTGTATCAATTTTAATGACAGGAGGACTATCGTGATAAGTTATCTCGGGTTCGGTCTCAGTGCAGCCTCATCTTCCCCTTCTTCCACCACACTTGACCCGCAGGTGGAAGCCCAATTGGAGTTGCGAGGCATGGGTCGATGTTGCTGTGGTAAGAACAAGGGTCGCATATATGGTATGGGAGACCTAGCTTCAGAACTATCGACGCTGGTGCTCCAAAGATCTTCACTCAGCAGAGTCGAGCATCGTCCAGCATTAGGCCTCGCCAGCCTCATGAGTCTGCGCAGAGATGGTAAAGATGTGACAGAAAACTGGCAGCTCGATGAGATCAATCGACACCGCTTACTCAACAAACACAGATGATGGAGCAGATAGAGATGATGGCAACTACAGAGAGAGCTCATGTTGCGTTTAGGAACCAAAGACCCTCACCACAATGCAGCAGGACCAACACCTTCACTACACCCTCACCACACCCCATTGACCCACCACCGTCCCACCGAGGGTCATCAAAGATACCAGTGACGAGGATGATCAATCCTTTACAGATTTGTTACTGCGGGGCTATAGAGAGGGTTATTAGTTTTTTTGATATTATATTTTATTTTGTATGATACACTCTGTCAAAACAATTTGCTTTTATTTATGAATTTTATTTATTGTTTAAAATTATTATTCATTTATCATAATATAGTCTAAATTCTAATTAATATACAAAATAACTAATGTTTATATTAATTTTGAATTTTATATTAAATATTAAATAATTATTTAAAAATACTTTATATTTTAAATAATTAATTAATAAAAAATTACTTTATTAAATTATTTAGTTTTATAAAAATGTGTAGCAATTTGCGACGGCTATTCCGTCGCTAATTTACGTTGATTTGCGACGGTTAGGCCGTCGCTAATTTACGTTGATTTGCGACGGCTAAGCCGTCGCTAATTTCTCAAAATTTGCGACGGCTAAGCCGTCGCAAATCAACATAATTTAGCGATTTTAATAAGCCGCTAATTAGCGACGGTCATTTAAAAACCGTCCGAAACCTTTTTATGACGACCTAACTTGTGACGGATTTATGGCCGTCGCAAATCCGTCAGAAACATGTGTTTTGCGACGGATTTAAGCATTTTGCGACGGCCTTTGGCCCTCGCTAAATTCATTTTTTCTTGTAGTGAATTTTTTGTTCTTAGATCCTACTTTGCTTAACTTTCTTTTTAAAACTTGTGTTTCTCTTCATTGTAAACTTAGTTCAATCAGGTAGTTATTTTCTACGTAGAGAATACATTCTTCTTTTAAATTTCAAATTTCCCTTTTCAAATACAAGCAGTTTCATTGTCAAGGTTCATTATTGATAATCTGTACACCATTTTTCAAATTCATATAATTGTCTTAGCACTCTTTGCCAGTAATTCCCAATTTGACTAAAATTGTCAAATATGTACTTGGCAGACATTGCTTTCAAAAATAGCACATTTCTGACGAGATTACCGTATAACTCGTAGGTCCCACACTCGTTTGATCTTCAATTATTTTTCACGTAGGAATTTTGGTCAACAAACTAAAAAACCACGTAAACACCCCCAAACTCTAGGTTAATTTCTCTTTCCGTTCTAATTATTAAAAAAAAAAAAGGTGTTATTGCTAAGGACCCCAAAAAACTACCTCATAACAGACAAAAGCAAGAAATTATCCCACCGAAGAAGAAGAAGGCAGGTACCGTGAGCAAGAGACCACAGCAAGAGAAGAAAAGTCAGGGAGAAGCAACCAGGGAATAAAAAAGTCTGACATATTTGGGTGGGATTTTGAGATGAGTTTGTTATTCATGTATTTCACTAAACAATCCCACAAAATCCATTAAAGAAAACAATCCACCGAAATCGGAAGATTATTAAATATCGGAAGATTTTAGTAACTTATAAAAAATCTTAATTGGATATCATTGGATTCGAATAGACTAAAAAAACAATTCTAGTAATCCCGATTAAATATAATAAAACTTATTTATAATATATAAAAGTCTTAATTAAATACCACAAGATTTTTTTGCCATAAAAAAGTATGTTAAAATCTATTGAAATCCTATTAAGCATAGTTGTTCAATAAGTATTGATGGGTGTGTTAGGCAAGATAATAGAAGTGCCACTTGTGGTGGGGTCTTCAGAGATGCTTCGGGGAGCTGGATCCTTGGCTTTGCTAAGAACTTGGGTACCACTAATGTGTTGATGGCAGAGTTGTGGGGGAATTTACACGGCTCTAGAGATTGCTTGGACAAATAGTTATCCTAGAGTTTGGCTCGAAAGTGACTCGGAAGCTGCAGTTGGTCTCATTGATAAAGGTTGCTCAGATTCCCACCCTTATGTAGTCGTCACTAGAGCTATCACTGCTTACAGATCCCAAGCTTGGGAGGTTCGTGTCTCTCATGTACGTAGAGAAGGAAACTGCGTTGCTGACTTTATGGCTAATTTGGGCCATTCTCTTGATTTGGGTTTGCATGTTTTTTCTTCGCCACCCGCTGGGTGTGCTGCTATTGTTGTTCAGGATAGTATTGGTGTTTCTTTTCCTCATAGTGTAGCTATTTAGCGGGGGTGTTCCCCTCCTTCTAACCAAAAAAAAAGTATTTAAATTGCACATGAGGAAATTGAGGCAAATGAGGTAAGACTTTCAACATTTATAAATTTATAAAAATAAAATAACAAATTTTTTTAAAATAAAAATGTAAACTAATACAAATGAAGTTCTTGTAAAATTTCATGGTGGCCTCTCGCATCATCATAGGTCACAGTAGCAGAGAAGAGGAAGAACAAAAGCAGCGAATTGGTAGTCCTGCAATGCAATGCAATGCAATGCAAGCACACAAATGAGAAAACCAGGCCGCTTTCAGATCCAACGGCTAACAGTAAGCCGTTGAATCGATCACGTGGCTTATGCCCATTGGTTCATTCGTTCCTAAACCCAAACAACTTCTCCATTTAATACGGGACATAAGACATTCAATTCTTCTGAAGATAATAAGTAATGATTTTAATGCAAATCATCATGTAATTAAATATAATAACTTTTTTAATCAAAATCAATGAAATTCAAAAAATTGTAAAAAGAAAATCATAATCACTTATCAACGTAATATACTGTTACTAAATATATCGAATTTAGTGGGGAAAAAAATATTTTCCTACTAACAAACACCATATAAAACTGACTTCCCAGTTCCCACGTCTTCTTCGTGAATTACGGAGAAACAGAAAGACACACTGAAAAACAAACCCACTACTAGTAATGACTGAAGACCTGAAACGAGACTACGTCGTTTTAGCAGAGATCGGGCGGGGAAGATTCGGCACCGTCTACCGGTGCTCCTCCTTGCACTCCGGCGAGTCCTTCGCCGTGAAATCCATCGACAAACGTGTCATAACTGCCGGAGGAGACTCTCTCGACGTCGAATGCCTCTTCACGGAGCCCAAGATTCTGCAACTTCTCTCCCCACACCCTCACATCGTCAACCTCCACAGCCTCTACGAAGATGAGACCCACCTCCACATGGTCCTCGACCTCTGCTACGAATCGGAGCTCCACACCAACCGGGTCATGCCGGAACCGGAAGCTGCTTCCATCATGGGCCAGCTCATGCAAGCCGTGGCCCACTGTCACCGTCTCGGCGTGGCCCACCGGGACATTAAACCGGACAACATTTTGTTCGACGAGGGGAACCGGCTCAAGCTGGCGGACCTCGGTTCGGCGCGAGTTTTCAAGGAGGACGAGCCGATGAGTGGGGTGGTGGGGACCCCTTATTACGTGGCACCTGAGGTACTGTATGGAAGGGATTATAGTGAGAAGGTTGATGTGTGGAGTGCTGGTGTCGTTTTATATGTAATGTTGGCTGGGTTTCCGCCGTTTCGTGGGGATTCCCCGGTCGAAATTTTTGACGCTGTGGCTCGAGCTAATTTGAGGTTCCCGAACCGGGTTTTTTGCTCCGTGTCAGCCGCGGCTAAGGATCTGCTTCGTAGAATGCTGTGTAAAGACGTTTCTAGAAGGTTCTCTGCAGAACAAGTTCTTAGTAAGTCACTTGTTTGGTTGTGTTGGTAGTGCCATTTTTTCTTGTTAATAGGTAGTATTGAATTGCAATTGAGGGCGCAGCATTATGATATTGGTAATTTACAAGGTAAACATAATTGTGGCCACATTTATCTATAATTGTTCACAATGTCACTAGATGTGCATAACTTGGATCGTAATTTTAAATGTTTGTGTAAACCATCAAATTATTATGTTTATTGTTCTTATGTTTTCTATGTGATGAGACCGTTTTTTAATGGAGTTTGATTTGAATGGTTTGTTATTTTATTTAGGTTTTAAATTTTAATTATTTTTATGGTTTGGAACAGGGCACCCATGGTTTAGCATTGCTGAACAGAACATACCAACAGGTTGATAGATGATCTTATGTATGTGGAGGCGGTTATTCTGTATATATAATGTAAGAGGCAAACCTATGCTTGCTTCTATAGGGGCAGAGATTTCTTCTTTTAGGATGAAGATTTCAGAAAGCCTTCTTTTCCTTTGGCTTGAGGCTTGGGCGGAGTATAAAGACGTGTGTAAAGAAACGCTGTTTTTTTTCTTCTTCTTTTTGTGATAACTATGTTTGTGTGAGTGGATATGGATATATGTTTAATATAATTAAGAAGCTACTGTTGCATTCACTGTGATTGATAGATGATAGATCTTCTTTACAAATCCTGAAATATTTCTAACCGGGTTCCTCTAACTGATACTTGTTTAGATAGGCTGAGAGTATAGTAATCTCAATTTAGTTGCGATTCCACCTTCTTCGGTTTATCTTTATCTTTTGATTCTATGCTACGAAATATAGAAAACTGAATTGATGTAAACTAAGTGGTAGTGTTTTCTTGTCAAAAAAAGAAAGAAAGGAAGAAAGTGGTAGTGTTTTAATTGTGTTAGGAAAACTAAATTAAATTAAATCCCCCCTAAGTTGGACATCTGTTCACAAAAAAAGGGTTCGAAATGGTGAAATTCAATTAAAATAGCTAGGCATGATATAATGTTTCACTTGATTATAGTGAGGAGAGGGGAGAGTTGAAATTCTAATGAAGGAGAGCAGGAAAAAACGTTTTCCTATTGTTTGGTGTGGTCAAAGGAAAGGGGAATGATCCAGCAAACAAAAAAAAATAGAAAAAGGAAAGGGGAATGAATGAATGGTAAAATACTAAAATATAACCTTCATTTTTCCTCCCTTTATTTGCTTTGCAAGGGGAAAGAACGTCAATAATTACTTTAGTTATTTTCCCATTTCTCCAAATGACCAAAACCTCCATTCCACATTAATTCAATATTAAATTTATTTAATTAATAACCTAACTACAGTTAACTTAGTGGTTTCTGGCAAAAATTATAATTAATTTGATAATGGGTTGTGCTATATAAATTATTAATTAATTAAATTTAATATTTGTTCATAAAAATAATATAAAATAATGTGTATAAAATTATATGTATATTGATTCAGGGATACGAATAAGATCCCTCACCCAAAGAATTTTTTTTTGTGAAACATGGAAACGAAGAGAGTCCAAAACAAGCAAACTTGACCAGTATCCTTTTGTTGCGTACCATCACCCAAAGTCATAATAGCTGCTCACACCCCTCCGTACCGTACCTTTCCGTGACTACGAATTTTATGGTCCTTCTTCTCTTTTTGGATTTGCATTGAATTTGACGGCAACTTCAATTTTTTTTTTGTTTGAATTGTATTATTTGAATACAAATTTTTGATATTGTATAAGATATTGTATATTTTTGTTTTTATTTTTATTTCTTATTTATTTTTATTATCTTTATATACACGTATTTTAAGAATATCACAAAAAAGAAAAAGGAATACTGTATATTATTATTATTATCAGAATATTAACGAGTGTCCTTAATATATTTTTTAAATAAATAAAAAGGAAATTTTTAATGTGGAATTGATGTAATTTTTTTGTTACAAAAATGATGCTAAACGAACAATCATTCCATTTCCGATCGGTCAATTAAAACTTACTTATTTAAATAATTGTAAAATTGAAAGCGTTGTACGATCTCGTGGAATAAAACGTTAGAATCACTGGTAGCCAGCCCATGTGAAATGCAGTGCGGTTCCTATTCCACCAACACTCGCCTACTTTTTTTTTTTTATTTTAAGGAAACACTAGCCTACTTAAAATATCTAAAATAGTTGTACTTGTAGCACTTTCTAGAACAATCAATACTACCGTAAACCACGGTTTCAAATTGCAGACTGTATCATATGCGGCAGCCACAACGTCTACCACAACCATATCGGATGATAATTACTAATTGTATTTGTAACTGTCTAATTTTAATTATATTGTTGAACCGATTCAAATATAATTAATTATATTTTAATATGAGAGTTGAAAACTGTTTTTGAATAAAATAAAATTTTATTTATAATCTACTTTATGGTAGAAGGTTGTGGTAAAAATTTGGGTTGAAAATTCGGATGAAATCCGATCTGTATTTTCACTGACTGTAAAAGTTTACTGAGCAGAAAACCTAATTTTGACCCATGAACGAAATGGTTAGTGTTTTGTCGTGTTTCCAATGACTTTAGTAATTTATGAAATTTTATGTTCGAAATTAAAATACAATATTTTATCCAGACGAAATCGTCAAAAACTACGATCGGAAACTTCAACCGGGTACACAACGAAGTAGGATGAGGAGCTGAGATGACCAATGTGACTTGTTGGAAAAGGAGTGACATGTTGATGTGAGTCAAATGTCACATCATAAAGTAACCATCATTAAACTTTTTGAATATAATGTATTTTAATCCAAAAACCCATTTTTCACTCACTTTCTCCAACCAAACACATCTTAGCAAAACTTGGAACCCAAGTCCCTCACTCTCCTTCTCCCACACGCCACTTTCTCTCTCTCCCTCTATATAAACACTCATTTATTTTTATTTTCACACTTTACACTCACATAATCAAGTTCTTCACTTTAAAACTCAATTGATTTCCTCCAAGAATTCATCATCTTCACTCATTTCCTTCAAGCTCCAAGGGTAAAACTTCTTCTTCTTACTCATCTAAGTTCTCCTCTTCACTTATTTGTTGAGTTTATGCCATGTTCATCCATTTGATATTCTTAGATCTATAAGCTTCTAAAATCTCTAGAAGATTGTTGAAAAATCATAAGAATGTGAAACCAATTTCTATGATCTAGTTATGATCTCTACTTTCATTATCTAAGAGCATACATCAAGCAAAATTTGCCTCCCCTATTTTTGTAAAGAGGCCGAACCTATGTCTAAATGGACAAAGGAGGTTTTGTTCAATTTTTTTTTAACTTGAATGAGGTTAGATCTAAACTATTTAGGGTTTCTATGTTCCTAATCCTTAACTAATCTTAAGTTTCATCAAGTTTTATCTATTTCAAGTCTTAGATCTATTTCTTCCAAGATTATGTAAAAATGTTTAAAAATGTTGATGAGTTAAGATTATAGTTTTTATGCTTTTAGATACTTATACATTTATGATCCAAGGGTTGGAACCCAAATAAATTTTCTAACCTATTTTTATGTTCAAGGCCGAAACCCTAACCTTAGAGGTTAGAGGATTGTGTTTCATATTGTCAACTTCTAACAATTTATTCTAGTTATCTAAGACCTAAACACCTAGAATCCAAAATATTAGAGTGAGAAAATAATCCTAGCCTCATTTTGAATTAGAGGTTGAACCTAGTATTAAAGTGAACCTAGTGAGAATTGTTTGATTAATCATTGTTATGTGATGTTGGTTGAAGGAGGAATTGGTAATGTGTGGCGTCATAACGAGGAACATCGATTTCAGAATCCCGGTGATAACCCAGGTGGGGGAAAGAACCAACCTATCGTCGGAATGGATAAGTAGTAGATTATATAATAATTGTGTCGGGCGACCTAAACCCTACTAATAGTCGAGTAATAGACAAGACCAAAATCACGTTGGAAACCTTTTCTGAAAAACCAATGGCGATTCGGGGATTGTAGGTTTATTGACATTAGGTTGATTTTATATTGTTGATTTGATTTTATTATCTTTATTGAATTGACTTTGTGCTATATTGGTGATATTGGAATATTTTGATTGATATTGTGTTATGCATGATCTGCCTGGTTTTTATTATTATGCTTAGTGAATTTTAAGCAAAGATATATATGTTGTCTTAGATATGATTGTTTTGGGTGTGAGGATAATGATGATTTAGAAGTGCCTAACTTAGATGAGGAATGTTAAAGAGGTGTTATGGCATAGAATATGTGTCAAGTTCTAATGGAAGGTTAAGGCACTAAGATGTTGTTAAAACGGGTGAGTGAGATTCAAGTATAGGTGTTGTTGTCCACAATCGTGTATTAGTAATATAATACAAGGACAAAGTGTATTGGTATTATAATACACAAAGACAAAAGTGTATTGGTAATATAATACACAAGGACATCTGTGTATTGGTAATATAATACACCGTGTATTGGTAATATAATACACATAAAACACATATGTGTATTAGTAATATAATACACTTAAAAATCAAGAGTTCTCGCAAGACCACTTCCACCTTAGGGAATAGGTGTGCAACTATGGTGTCTTTGAGTAGCATGAGATTGGGGGTAGAGGATGATATATATTAACTTGAGGATGATTCATTAGTTATGTGTGTTGATTGTCTGTAACAATTACTGTATAATTTACTATGACTCTTTTCCACTTTTTCATGATAGAATTGTTTCTTATCCCCTGTATATTCTTGTATGTTGTATTTTACCTCCCTGTGGAATCGTACGAGAAGACCCTGTTGATAAGCCTAATCAGGAGGAGTTGAATGGAACTCCCTACGAACCCGATGCCGGAGGACGAGCTGTGACCCATGGTGATTAGGGTCTAGTTAGTTATGGCCAGTGCGTCTCGCTAGACGTTTTTATATGTTTCCGCTTTGTTTAACTTTGGTATAAGGATATGTCTATGATGTATCCTACTGAGAGGATACCCTCAACAGTGTTTTGTAATATGTTTAATCACTACAACAGATTAGACTTTAGATAGCGTTTCCGTATGCCTTTTAATAGCGTTTGTAACCGCTATCTATTCTACCGCTATTAAAACTCGTTAGCAAAGATAGCATTTAGGAACTGCTATTAATAGGTGACTTTAGATAGCGTTTGTACACGGAAACGCTATCTAAAGTCAGACTTTAGATAGCGTTTCCTTATACAAACGCTATCTAAAGTCTGACTTTAGATAGCGTTTGTACACGAAACGCTTATCTAAAGTCGACTTTAGATAAGCGTTTCCTTATACAAACGCTTATCTAAAGTCTGACTTTAGATAAGCGTTTGTACAAGGAAACGCTATCTAAAGCCCCTTTTTTTTTAATTTTATTTCTTAACTTTTACATCCATTATTCCTGCATATTTACACAAAAAAACCACAATTGTTGCAGTCAACACAATTGTTCAAAATGTGTTCAAAATATAAGTGTTCAATGCAAGACTTTGCATGTGTTTGTGCAAAGAAACCAAGAACTATACAATCAAAGTGCAACACTCTATACAGCAACTATATATATATATAACCGGATATAAGTACACCACTTGTTTCTAAAGTATTCAAATTCACACGAGTAAGACAAAATCAAAGTGCAGCAACTATACCGGATCTCAATCCATAAGAAACCAAAATCGAAAAACCAACATACATCTACAATTAATTTACATTTACAGACTTCTGTTTGTTTTTCATGAGACCAAGACAACACCAAAGTAATTTGTAGAAATGTGATCAAAATACTCTGTAGCATACAAACTTCAAATACAACAAAAAGACTAACCTGTTACATTTGGATACATAAGACTAATTAGTTAAAGAATCCTGTATCAAGAAACAGACTTCAAATCAAGCATTAACAAAGTGTAACAAAAATAATAAGTTTGAACTTATTTTCTCCTAGCAAGGCACATCAACTCGAAGGCATGTACCAAGGAAAAACAAATACATAGATAGTTTGGGGTTGATAAATATAAAGCATTATTCACATACCAATGAGTATTGCTGCAACTCATCGTGATCAATTTGACATAATCAAACGAACTTTTCAACAATATAGCGACACCACTCTTCCTTGACTTGAGATAGTTGAGCGGTGGAGTATGTGGAGCATTTGAAGTCGTGGAAATCTTTGCGACATAAAAATTAAATAAATTAAGTTACAATTGCTAAAACATTTGAACAGTCATCGATTAAAAGCTAAGTAAACAACATACCGCCATTGGTATTTTAACTTGGTTCTGCAAGATAGACTCCTTCATGAAACGCATGACATAGTACCCACAATCTGTCTTTGTTGGGTTGTCTTGGGCACTATAAAAAATAAAATAGTAAATCAATATAGTTTTTTTTACCTAATTGCGCATTAAGTTTTTGCAAATATACCTGTATCTCGAATCCATTTAATGTTGGTCGCCTTTAAACACGGCACCTTAGCTCCGATATTTGCGCGCGATAAACTTGCAAACCACTAATCACAAAATCAAACAGACTTCATTAAGAAACATATTTTCAATCATCACAAACACACGCATGCTCACGTATCGAATGTAATCATAGAAAATCAGAAATATAAAAACATGCTTACGTATCGAATGTATTCTTTAATTGCAGGCGATCCCTAGGATCAACATACAAGGGATCCAGATAGTAAATAATCTCTTCAACAATATTTATCGCGCACAAGACCCAATGATTCCTACAAAAATGTTGAGATAACAAATCCTAAGCACCTCAACTTTTATGTAATTCATTATTGTGAATTAAGTCCTGAAGGATAAGCGACTCACCCTACATTGCACGGCGCTAAAAACAAGGGCTGATATTCTCTTTCTTTAGTTGCAAACCGGTCGACTAGATACGTTGTCTCAGTGAATCCCTCCCGAAGTAGCCGTATGTATTTGTTTGGTGTGGGGACAAGAACAGAAACCTCCTCGTTATTTCCTTTGGAAGCAACAATTCTTCATACAAATACCTTCAATTAAAATATAAAAATGGATTACACCAATGACATCAATATTTAAATGGAAAGACTAAAAAATATTGTACACTTTAAACCTGATTTATTACCCGATATATGCGGAAATAACGGAGGCGGATACCCATTCATGACTTACAACTTCTCCGATATTTTCAGTATTGAGCATCTCAATGAAATGGTGACCAAAAATATTTTGTTCCATCTCTACGTACAATTGGTCAAGCATTTTTCATATTCTTTCGTTCATGTATTTTAAGGAAATTCAAATATTCCAGAGAAGTTGTAGTTGAACCAGTTAGTAGGTGGGTTGGCCTCGAGTTGCCTCCTTTATTTTCCGGGGGTTGTAATTGACTCCTTTGTATATCCGGACACTCTGCCCTTGCCTTTAGCTTTTGCGGGTGCCTGGAAATTTTGCATTTCAATATGCCGATTAGTGATCAACTAATGTAATGCATATATGCCGTATATGAAAAGGTGGAAAAATGCAATTACATACCATATTAATTACAACCACGAGATCAATTGGCCATGCCACATAAGTACCTATTGCATCTCCTATCGTCATCACATCTGCATCAACGATAGGTACCGGCAATGGCGCATCCCCCTCGGTTGCAACATCAACTCCAACTTTCACATGGTTAAGGGTACTGGTCCATTGTGCGGTGTAACACCCGCTCATTGTATACTTTACCCATAGCAACCATACGATAGTTTGGGGTCGATAAATATAGTCGACATGAGTTGACGCCCTAATCCAATGATAGATTAATAAGTCTGTGAATTAAGGCATCCAATTGAATGTATTTAATCTGCGAATGCAATACTAGTAAAAAAAAAAGGCATGCATTACCTCTGGAAGCCTCTTTGCGAGATGGTAGAGTGCAACTATCTTTGACGCTTGCTTGGGCTGTGAAATTAGCCTTGCCTCTCCTCATCATCCTTTTGTTTCAGACTTTTCTTCCAAAATGTTCAATCTATCGGAGAGTTGAGACACCAATGTCTCCCACTTTTTCGTTTCCGAGTTATTTCTTGCACGACCTTCGGGTGGGAAGTAATCTTTTGTGAGACGCCAAACCCACACCCCTAACACGCCCAGGGTTCTCTGGCACACCTATGGCTTTGGCAAGAATATCCTGGCGACCAAAGTCTTCTATCTCTCCTCTACCGCAGATCGTGATGATTCCTCCCGACACATAGTTATTGGTGAAATGCAAATGTTAAAATTATTATATATTATCATATGAAAATAACAATTGATAATGTAATCGTTAGTCTACTAACACATTTATTCCACACGGTCTGCGTATTTTTGTTGTCAATTACACCCGCCTTGTTCTCGCGGGCTTTCCTCCACACAATATGGCGTTTAATTTTCTTAACTTCTGCCCCGCCTCCTGTATTTGTATATTGAGATAATATAAATTAACCAAACAGTTTAAAAGTCATATTTACCACAAATGCAGTTAAATATATATATATATACATACCAATTCATCCTCAATGTCGCACTACCCCTTACGTGATGCTTTGTAAGGGCATGCAGGATCTAACGCCTGTTGCGATTTTCATTGCTTAATTTCTATTCGGACACATATAAGTACTATTAATACATGGTTAATGTCATATGTACGTATTGCTATAAAATTATAAGGACTAACGTGATATTAAACATACCAGGAATTGAGCATCTCCTGTAGCGTATTGCTATAAAATCAGTCCCACTCATCCCTTGATATGTGTGGATATTGTGATGGAGGCTCCTCATTGATATTCCCGTTGGCATCTCTTAGAAATTGTTTGGTCAATCTAGTTCGAATGCCCTATGTAGGTTACCACTTCTGAAGTACAAATTTTTTCCTAGATTCATCAACATTAAAAGACATCTCAAAAACAATATAAACAACGTGTCAAAGTAAGCATGTTTACATAGTTTACAATATAATTTATAAATTTTAACAATTACCTGTACATCAGCCCATATGCTCTCTTTGAAACCATCCAAAGCTTCATCCTTCCAATTAGAACAAATAATTGGGACCGCTTTTGTTAACAACGGCCCCAATGTAACTCTTCAATATTTTACCATTAGCACGAATAGGTTGGTCCAAAGAATTCCATTCAACCTAATAAAAATAATAAAGTAATTAAATCTAGATATCAAACAACATTATGAAATCCTTAGATTAGTAAGTAAATTACATCAAATTTTTGTCCTTTACTCCTAGCGCGGATGACCGCCTTCATAATCGTTGGCCCACGTCTCGCCGCTTTGGCATCACTAGAATTACTTGAAGATGCCATTTACCTACAAAAATATTAGATACAAGTAAAACATCAATGGACATTAATATAACATTAATTGATGCAAAATATAAAACAACTATGAATAACAAAATCAACACTAGCATTACCTGAAGATGCTAACTATAATATAAAAGGATCGAAAGTTCATTTAAACACAAACACTACATACATGTTTAAGTCAACCTTTTTCTTTTCTTCATTTGATTGAGATTTGTTTGTCCTTTATTAGTACGAAATGGTGGATTGACCAAAAGCCCCTCATCATGATCATCTCTCATATACATACCATCATCCCTAGTTGGATCAATCTCAAGTGATTGTAATGTCCCGACGAAAGGATCATCTTCAATATCAACATCTCGATGGTCTTGATCATCAACATTAGTAATTATTTTGTTAGTCAAAAGAACAATGGACCTTTTCATATCAGCTGGATCAGTGACATAGAACACTTGTTGAGCTTGAGATGCTAATATAAAAGGCTCATCTTTATACCCCACCCTATTAAGATCCACCTGCATGAACCCTGACTCATCAATCGAACACCGTTATTATTGTCAACCCACTTGCAACCAAACACACCAACCTTAAACTTTGTGTAATCCAACTCCCATATGCGTTCAATGACGCCAAGTATGACATATTTGCATATATCGGGTTTTGTCTTTGGCACTTGAGATATGCATCGACCGAGCTACTAGAGTCACACCACTGCTTTGTTTTGCATTGTACTCCGACCATCTTGTTCTTTTGTATAGAATGTGTACCCATTAATTTGATAACCGTGGTAAGAGAACACATGCAAACTTGGACCTTTGGCTAACCATCTCAATCTATTTGAAACCAAGTATCATTTTCAATTAACTCTGCATAAATGTGATCTCTTAGCCACGTTATAAAACAACGATTGTGTTCTCTAGTTAGCCAATTTTGATTCTTATTTGGATACAAACTCTTAAGCATGTCCTTGTGTTTTTCAACATATGGCTCAACCTCATCGGCATTGTGCAGAACATATAAGTGTGCTTGCTCCCATTCTGTCCTTGTTATAGTCACTATTTCATTTCCAGTAATTCCTTGCCCCATCATTCTCCATGTGTGACGAGACTTTGGCAGCCCTATAGATTCAGCATTGGATAGGTATTCGATGACAGAATTCAACAGCTTCTTCGACAATATACCGTTCAACAATACAACCTTCTCGGTCGTGATCGGTTTTTCACATACCCTTTTAATATCTTCATATAACGCTCAATCGGGTACATCCATCTCATATAAGCTGGCCCACACAGTTGTGTCTCTCTAACAAGGTGAATGGTTAGATGAACCATTATGTCAAAGAATGAAGGTGGAAAGTACATCTCAAGCTCGCATAAAGTCACAACAATTTCTCTTTGCAATGATGGCAACTTCCCGGGGTCAATCACTTTGCTGCAAATTGCCTTGAAGAAGAAACAGAGTTTAGTTAAGGCCCCCGCACTTTGTTAGGTAAAATAGACCGTATACCAATGGGTATCAACTGCTCCATGAGAACATGACAATCGTGGGACTTTAGACCTTTTAACTTGAGATCTTTCATCGATACGAGGTTCCTAATGTTTGAAGAGTACCCTTCCGAACCTTAACTCCTTCAAGAAACTTACAAAAAACAGTTTTTTCTTTTCTAGATAGAGTGTAAGCAGCTGGGAGGAAGATATGTACTTTTACCCTTCTTCGTCGGTCCCAATTCTCTTCTTATTCCCATACTAACCAAGTCCAACCTTGCATTGATGCCATCTTTAGTCTTCCCTGGCACATTGAGTAACGTACCAATGACACTATCACGGATATTTTTTTCAACGTGCATCACATCGAGGAAATGTCTTACATATAATGATTTCCAATATGGCAACTCAAAGAAAATCGACCTTTTCTTCCACCCTCTTGTGACAATATCTCTCGCAAAAGGTTTACCGAATTGGATATTCAAATCCTTTACCTTTTCAAAAAGTTGATCACCCGTCAAAGGTGAAGGCGCTCTACCTTCTTCCGAGTTCCCATTGAACGCCTTTCTCCACCACCGGTAATGATGACTTGGATGCAAAAATCTACGATGCCCAAGAAAGACATTCTTCTTACAATGTTCTAACCGCATCCAACTGCACCCTCTCTTCACATATAGGGCATGCACACTGACCCTTGATGCTATATCCTGACAGATACCGTAGGCTGGAAAATCATTAACCTGTCCCAAACAACATAGCTCTCAAATTGAAACTTTCTTCCTTATACCCATCATACACCTCCACACCTGTCTCCCACAGTTGTTTCAAGTCTTCAATCAAAGGAGTCAAATAGACGTCTATATCATTTCCTGGTTGTTTGGGCCCGGAAATTAACATAGATAACATCATAAATTTGCGCTTCATGCATAGCCATGGGGATAGGTTGTAAATCACCAAAATCACAGGCCATGTATCGTGAGAGCTACTTTGAACACCATGCGGGTTAAATCCACAAGTAGCCAATGCAAGTCGTAGGTTTCTTGAATCTTGCCCAAAATCGGGATAATCATGATCAAATTTCTTCCATTGCGGAGAATCTGCCGGTGCCGCAGACTTGCCATCTTTGATCCTTTCATCCTCATGCCATGTCAAGTGCTTTGAATCTTCGTAACTACGGTACATGCGCCTAAATCTGGGTATTATGGGAAAATACCACACAACCTTCTCTCGGATCTGATTCTTTCTTCTAAAATCGTGAGGCATTACATTTAGGACACATCATTAACGATGCATATTCATTCCGAAATAAAATGCAATCGTTAGGACAAGCATGTATCCTCTCGTAGCTCATGCCAATAGAGCGTAACATTTGTTTAGCCTCGTATGTCCGACTAGGAAGCACATTATCATCTGGCAACATGTCTTTCAATAGTGTGAGTAAGTCCGTAAAGCTCTTATCAGTCCATCCGTTGCCCGATTTCAAGTTATACAACTTTAACATCGCCGACAATCTTGTGAATTTAGTACATCCATCATACAATGGTTGCTCTGCATCACTTACCAACCTCCCAAACATTTGTGGACAATCCCGAAGATCCTCTTCAACAGCATTTGCAATGTCTTCAAAACGATCGCCCTCATAAGTATTTGTGTCGGTATCGTATGATGAATATCTCACACGATTCCTCATTTCACTAGACTCAGCTCTTGTCTCACCATGTTTTGTCCAACATGTATAACTTTGATCGATTCCATTACACACTAAATGTTCTTCCAAATCGGCTGCACTAACTCGCCTTGCATAACAACAATCTAAACAAGGACATATGATTGTATTAGGGTTTTTCGCATGCCGAACTCGCAAAACTAATGAACTCTTTCACCCCATCCTCATACTCCTTCGTTAAACGATTGGCGGACATCCATTTCCGATCCATGCTTTTCCGATCTACAAAAATATTTATTAAACATATTTACTTTGAGTTTAGAGTGGTTGAGGTCTACATGCAATGTATACAGATTAAAGGAATGAAAGGCTGCAAACAAAACACATTGTCGCTGAGTATTCTTTGAAGGAACCAAGAGTCGGCTTGTTGATGAGTGTGATTCCACATCATCTTTGTCTATCATTTTGCATGCATTTTCATGTAGTTTAGGCATATTTTTATTAGATTTTAGGTTAATTTTCCTTTGGAACGGGTAAGGCGGTTTTCGTGTGTTGTTTTGCAGATATCAAGGGTAAAATGCTCAAGATCAACCATGATGAAGTTTGGATAAAGATAGGGCTTTAAAAGTGCAGAAAATGAGCCAAACAGAGTCCATCACGGCCTAGCGGTGATGCCCATCACGGCCATGATCGAGCAAAACTGAAAAAGAAGAAAGGTCAAGTCGAGTCCGTCACGGCCGGCCGTGATATCCATCACGGCCGTGACCCAAAACCACCACAAGTCGAGCACATCACGGCCCAGCCGTGAAATTCTTCACGGCCCATAACAGGGCTCGCGACGCGAGCATAGGCTCGCCTCGAGAGACTGGAATTTCGCAGAGCAACCAGAAGCGAGAGACCGCCTCACGGCCTGGCCGTGATATCCATCACGGCCGTGACCCAAAACACCAAAATATGAGCACAGAACATTAAATTAAATGATATATAAAAGGAAAGGATCAACAAACTGAAGCAACAAAAACAAACATATGAACCCATTCTTCACATTCCGAAAAACATTGAAACAAAACAAAACAGGATACCAAAGCAGATTAGGTTCAAAATGCATACAATCAATCCGTCAATCCATATTCATATTTTCAAATAATGATTGACACACAAACAAGTCACATTCCATTCAACACCAATCAAACCGAAAATTAAAGAGCAAGTAAAATAAAACCTTGAACACAGACTGTGAACTTGGATAAAAACACACTCCCACAAATATTAAGAATGTCCGGAAATAAATTTTGTAAATGATAGAAAATCACCTGAACACAGATCGTGAACTTGGAAGTGGGTTCCACTAAAGCTGCAAACTTGGAACCGGGTTCAACCGGAATGCGCCCTGTGATCGTGTCACGCACTCCAGCCGAGCCAGTGTGGAAGCTCTTAGTATGAGACTTAATCATATTTAAAAAGGATACCACCAAACATGATATTGTCATGATGAGTAGGTGTTCCAAATGCACCAAGATAGAATTGCAACAATAATTCATAAAGGTTTCTAGAATATCATTGGTACTTAATTAGTGTGGTCGACATTAATATTATAAAAACTATATCTATATATAACAGACTCTAGAAGATCATTGGTACTTGATAAACCAATTCAACAATCACGGTTGTGAAATATGAAAAAAGTAAAATAAAATAGAACAAAATAACCACTAAACACTAACCAAAGAACTCGAGAAATATCGAAAATATGGGGTCCCTTTTCATACATCCTTCAATTGATTTTCATTTTCGGGGACTATGCACAGAGATAATCAAATTATGAAGGCATGCTAAAATAAAATTGGAAAATTGAAGACTTTGACATATATTTTTTTATTGTTAAAAAAAATTAGAAAATTAAGTTCATCTCATCAAATAGACTTAAATATATTTGCCAAAGAAGAGGACCAACGTATCCCTCACATAGAAATCTCACTTCAATACTTCAGTAGAGAGATAATGCACTCATTGATCAACAATTAGGGTTGTATGTCAATTTATCTGTCATCATTGTGAGACATGCATGTTCCATAATACCATTGAGTGAGTCCTCATCCAATTTCATGACATTTTCAATGAAATGTACAATGATGTGCAGTTAGTGGCATCTAAGCTTCTAATAGATGGTTGAATAAGTTTCAATTCGATGCTTGGCGAGTTCAATCACTCGTTTGCATCCAGAAATCCATAGAGGAGGAAAAAAAGGATGAAAACAAATATATGCAAATAGAATACTTACAAGCAAGAGGGACATACTCCATCATGTACCACCTATACTTGTCTGCTATTTGTTCTACATTTGACTTGCCATCTCCACATATGGAAAAATAAAGAATATATCAAGCCTCATATGGAAGAACATATAGTAAGTTCCAAAAATGGGAATAACAATTCTTAACCGCAAAACAAAGGTAGTCACATTATTAACTACAATCTCATCGCAAATTGCCACATCAATTGATCAAGAAAGGCTTCACTACGCCACAATCTTTCTAACATTCCCTATACTATTCCCCTGTCAGGGCATATAGAACTAAAATGGATCGACTAATTCTTGGCACATGCAGACCCTATATGATTAAAGCTAACTTCATCCCATTTTTAGTACACTACACTATGATTCTGTTATGTAATATATTGATATCACTAAGAGGTGCCATAGTGTGAGTGTTAGAATATCTATAAAACTGTTCAACCCTTTGTCACTTTCTCGGGTATTTTGATTAAGACTATGATGCTTATTGAATCATTCATGACAACTTAACATTAAAACATAAAGCTAGTTCATGGGTACTCTTCACATTAACATATGCACACTTCTCTTTGTCAAGAAAACTTTTAATTAATTTGACTTCACACCCAAGAGCATTCCATCATATAGCTATAGAATGACAACAAAACCGTAACACAACTTATTCATAATTCAAGAAAGAGAAGGTTAATTTAGGAAAAAATAAATAAAGAAAGAGATACAGAAAAGCAATAATATTTCAGCAAGGTTTAGTAATGCCAATGGTTTAGTAATGCCCCAAATTTATGGCTGATCGGTGTGCTCCTTTTACGAGAAAACAATCATATTTCAGCAATCAAAATGGCAAAATAATGTCGGGATGAGCAATCTGGTTGAGCAAGGTTTAGTAATGCCAATGGTTTAGTAATGCCACTTGGTGTTCATCTTTGAGTATTTCCAACCACAACTTAAGGAAAGAATGGATACAAATGAGAAGTCAAATTTGTAACTAGAAAAAAAAAGGTGAGAGATACGTAAGTCGGTCACCCATGTCAATCAAAAATGTATGTATCTTTGAATAGAAAGACCATGGTCGAATGTAGCCATAAGGACAAACCCCACTCTCACAAAATTGACTTGCTATCAAATGAGTAGCAAGGAAACAACCATATGTAGGAGCAAGGAAACTCACCTATGAAGAAGCAGGGGAGAGAAGAGAGGCACAAGGTAGTGTGTTATGGAGAGCTTCCAAATAACAAAAATCACAATCTTTAAAGTCAACAACCTGCAAAACTAGCAAAACAATCCCGCGATGGCAACGACAAAGGGTTGGGAAGAAAGGTCCCGCGATGGCAACGACAGTAGTGGTTGAAAAGGGTTTCAGTGGAGAAGGGAATGAAGGCGAGCAAGAAAAAAAGAGGAGGGAAGAAAGGTCCCGCGTTTAATTCCTTAGGTGTTCACCTAAGATAGCGTTTCCTTTAGGAAACGCTATCTTAGGTATCACCTAAGATAGCGTTTCCGTGTGGAACCGCTATCTTTTCCTAAGTGGCACTTTTAATAGCGGTTCCACACGGAAACGCTATCTTAGGTGATACCTAAGATAGTGTTTCCTAAAGGAAACGCTATTAAAAGTCCCCCCATCACTTTTAATAGCATTTCCACACGGAAATGCTATTAAAGGTGCGTTATTAAAAGTCTAATATGTTGTAGTGAATATACTTAGATTGTGATGTGTTTTCTATATGAAGCTGTATACGTTATAAGTTAAGTTTTTAATTTTTTACGTATTTTCACGTTAAGCGTGCGATTAAGTAATTAAATAATGAGGTTTTAATCTAATGACACAAAGGGGCACAACGGGGTGTCTCAGCATTAGTTGCAATATGACAGCATCGGGCCGCAACGCAAACGTGACCGCAACGTGACCACAACCATAATTTAAAACATTGATATAAACAATCAATTTTATATGTAAATATTTTAATTAAAAAAATTAAGTTAACATATTTTATTGGAATTATATAAAGAACTGATTTTACATAATAAATTATTGAAAGGATATAAAATAATGAAAAAAAAGTTAACAATCAACATTTTTTAACACTATTTTCAATATATTCTTTAGGTTTAAATAAGTTTTTTTGTCCCTGTAAAGTTCATCAATTTTGATTATAGTTTCTATAAAAAAAATTCTTAATATTTCGTTCCTGTAATCTCAAAATCTTGTAAATAGTTTCTACCATCATCGTTTTCCGTTATCTAGTGCTCAGCAGTACCGAAGTAATTTCATTTTACTGTCCGACATGCTATGAAATTTGGTCAAAAAATATAAACAAAATCATACATTAATTAGAGACCACATGATTAAAATTGACAAATTCTTTCATTTTGTATGATATCTAGTACTCAATGGTATCGATGTAATTTCTTGTTCTTGTCCGGCTTGCTCCAAAATTTGATTAGAAAATAGAGAAAAAAATCATATAGTTTGGTGACAGGGTTAGAATTGACAAATTTTTTCATCTGGTATAATTTTGTTGTACTCAAGGGTAACGGTATAGACTATACAATTTTTTTGAAATTACGGATGACGAAGTCCTAAGAATTTTTTTTACAAGGACTAAAACTAAAATTGATGAACTTTGTAGGGATTAACAACTTATTTAAACCTATTCTTTATTATTATGTGTATTTTATGTAGAAATTCTAAATAGATAGTAAACTCATGAATCTCACGTAAACTATATCCAATAATACAAACTACAAAAATGTCAAAAACATTTGTGCCACACTGCGAGTGACATTGCTGTAAAATAGTTTTAAATTGGCTAAAATTCCATTTTGGTCCTTTAACTTATTTTTTAGATTTAATTTGATCCATTAACTTTTAAAATGTTCAATTTGGTCCCTTGATTTATATCTGTTGACCTAAGTTAGTTATCTCCGTCAATGAGTCAATAATAGTATTAATTTTTTGAGGACCGGATTGAAACTCGCTAATAATTTAAAGGACCAGTTTGAATCTTGCTAACAATTTAAAGGACCAATTTCAAACAAGTTAACAATTTAAAGGACCAATTTAAAACTCATTTAAAACATAAGGGACCAAGTTGAAACTCATTTAACACTGATACTGACTTTATCGAAGGGAGATGACTAACTTGGGTCAACAGAGGCAAATTAAGGAACCAAATTGAACCTTTTAAAAGTTACGTGACCAAACTGAATCTAAAAAATAAGTTAAGGGATCAAAAAAAAATTATATGATTTTTGGAGTTGAAAAATTAAAAATGTTACAATTCCAAAATAATCAGCTTTAACTTATAATCAAAATGTTAAGAAAATACTCCCTGTCCATGCTATAAGAAATAAATGAGTCCATTTTTTTGTTGCAAAATATTAGAAACATGCATCAATTTTCATATATATTAAATGCTTATTTCCAGAATTACCCTTATTTATAATAAGATTTATATTTACAAGATATATCAATTTTTCATGCAAGTGGGTTGGTTCATCAATATTGAATATTGAAATTGATAATCTTAGAAGGGAAATTTTTGGAAATCTATATGAGTATTGATTATAATTAACTTTTTTCAAAAAAATTTATTAACCTCTGTGATTTAAGATTTTGTCTCTTATGATATGGGCCAGAGCCTCGATGGAGACGTTTGAAGAAAAACTAGTTTTCGATGTAAACATATAATCTAAAACCATGAACTATATTTAATTAGTCAAAAACTGATTAGATTGGATCAAGTTTGGATTTTTTTTTTAAACGATCCAATTTAAATTAAATTGATTAATGTCATATAATGTACTTGTTTATTATTAAATTTATAAACATATTTATACTAACCCTAATTTTTCATAATTTCTCTAACGTAAAGTGATCAAACATTACTTTAGCCACGTAAAATGGACTATTTCTATGTTCCATTTCTTTTTTTGAAATTTCTATGTTCCATTTCCTTTTGTGTGTTTTTATAGGTAAAATCAATTTTAACTCACAAATTTGAAAAATGGTCAAAAATTGATTAATCGATCCAATCCATTTGATAGTCAGGATATGATGGATGCGGATAAGATAAGACAACAGGATAGAAGTATGATATGATATGAACATGATAAGCTGTTATCCTATCTGACGTTTGGTGTTCACCATATAACCAACTGCATAATATTATAATTTAGTATGAATTTTAAAATTTTCGTTTTTATTCTAAGGGTCCGTTTGATTTGCTATAAATTGGGGGACAGCACAGAACAACAGTACTTGTTCTATGTTTGATTTTAGAAATTGTTGTAGGACAGAACAAATAAAGAAATACAGGACATCACAAAAACAAGAAAAGTTGTTACCCACTAAACCAGGGGACAACTATTTGTCCCAAGTACAAGCAATTAAAATGTCAAAAATGCCCTTCCCATTCCTCATCTCTCTTCCTTCCACGTTCTCCACCTTGACCAGCAACCCCACACATCTTTGTCCTCATAGCAGATATGTACCAAATCTGTAGCACCGTCACCACCTTAAGTCAGTCATGTGAACCACCGTGAGCCGCACCAGATCTGAGCCCTCACCTTTGTCTTCTCCGTGGTTCGTGTGCGTCACTGTATCTGAACCATAGCCCACCGGTATCCCGCACCGTCTCCTCCGCCGCGTCTGTCACTCCTTGTTCTTGCTCAGACCACCGCGAGCTGCACCAGATCTGCGTCCTCACCTTCGTCTTCTCCGAGCTTTGCGCGCGCGTCACCCTGGATCTGAACCATAGCCCACCGTTAACTTGCGTCATCTCCTCCACCTCGTCTCCTCCACTCTCCCACCGCTATCCTCCGTCATCTCCGAGCTTCGCTTCGTCTCCTCCGTCGCGGGTGTAGGTTGAAGACTGAGAATGTCGTGGTCGTTCTAGTTGCTGTTGCCATGGACCATTTTTGTTAGTTTTTTTTAGATTTTGATTTAGTGGGCTGGTCAAAAAGAATATTTTAGTAAATTTAAAATTATTCGTTTGTGCTGTGCATTGAATATCAAACATCATATTGGACAAAATGTTGTGCTGTGACTCAATTACTTGTCCTGTGCTGTTTTCCTTGTTCTGTGCTTCGTTGCGAATCAAACGGGCCAGTGTTTTCATATTTTATTAGATTTTAGTTTTTATAATTTTTTTTAAATTATATAAAAAGACAGAATTATCTGTATGATAAAATTACATATAATACTTTAAATTTTTAAAATATTTTTAACTTAAATTAATTTTTTATAATTTTAAATATTCATTTTTAGTTTTTACTTTACATATAGTTAAATTATTAGAATATTTTTTATATTTTCAGTTTCTTAAAATAATATAAAATAACAAAATTAGCCTTTTGACAAAATAATAATAATAATAATATTAAAAATAAAAATTAATTTTTTTATTATTTAAAATATCTTATATTTTGTTATATATTTTTTGGCAACCATGTTATATTTTATTATACTTTAATTATTTTATATATAAAATATTTTTATATTTTATTATAGTTTAAATCATCATATCTTATCCTGTTTGGTTCTACCCAGCCCTCCCCTCAGGAGAGAATTTTAACGAAATGGACATGATATGATAGGTGACAGGATTGCTTTATCCTATCCTGCTGGTTCTTCATACAATAGTTTCAAACATGATACAATAGCTTATCCTATCTCGTCTCTCTTATCATGACCACCAAACAAACCCTAATTGGATAATGTTAACTTTTCGTCTCAAAATAATGGTTTTTTGACTAAATTGGGTTCCTTTTAGAAACTATTTACCAGTTTAAGGTTATTCTGAAACTATTTACCAATGGGGGGTCGTTTTGAATATTTTATTATTTTTCGGTCTGACGGATCAAAGGCGCCACTGCAGATGGCGCCATTAAAGGCGCCATTTATATTAAAAAAAAAAATCAAAAGGTGAGGCGCCAACTGCAGTGGCGCCTCTGCCCTACTTACTGCTACAGTAGAGCACTGTAGCGCTACTGTAGCAGCACGTTTTTTTTTTAAAATTTTGACTTTTTTAAAAAAATAAAAAATTTATTTCCAAAAAAACCTATTCACCAGATAATGAACTGAATTCACCAGATATTTGTATATGATTCACCAGATATTTACACATACTTAACTAAAAAATTTATTTCTCAAAAAAGTCTACATATTGTTTTGGGATCAATTTTACCTTTACTCTTTTTATATGATTCTGACCCTTTTTATGGCAATTAATGCACCTTTCTGCGCCATTAAAATAAATATATCATTGTTAAAGAAATTAAAATAAAAAGATTTAAATAAATTTTAAAAATTTTAATATACAAATTATACTTTTTTATTTCATTTTCGTCTTTAATTAAACTTAACATGCACTAGTAGGGAATAATGCTTGCAATTTTAAAGGAACAACGCTACAATTTTAAAGGAACAACGCTACAAAAAAAATTATACTATAAGTATATGGAGTAACGATGACATTAATGATAAAGTATCTATTTAAAACAACAAGAGGCAATAAAAAAATCTCGTAATAATGAGTAGCAAATAATATCACAGGAGCCATAAAAAAATAATAGCAATAACAATTTACACCAATAAATATTCATCAATTATTACAGTAAGTTAACAAATTAACAAATTTACAAATTAACTTAATATATTTTATTTACTTACACGTTAAATTAACTTACGCGTTAAATTAACAAATTTAATTAATATCTTACAATCATTTTATTATTTTTCATTATAATTAACTATGTGCAATCTCAGTGAAAAAAAACTATGTGCAATCCTTTCATTAAATAATTTTAAATTCATTCACTACAAGCACCGCTTTTTTAAAAAATTTACTACTGTAATAATGAGAGTGACCTCTTGAAATTATAATATAATAAACGACATAAAATTTAAAAATTTGTTTATAATATTAATTACAGAATTATATTTAATTACTTATTCTTTCAAGAGGTCACTCTAGATTATATATTTTTTACTTGAAAGGTTATGAGAGGCCTCAATGTCATAAGTCGAGGATCAGGATTTGTTGCATTCTCAACTCCTGATGAAGCATCCAAAGCTGTAAGTAGGTGGTATTTTCATGAGAGAGCTTTAGACGGAACCATCAGCGACAGGATCAAGGAATATTCATCTTAGGTAAACCCATCTTCTTAATTTCACTCCGGAGATTTTCTGCAATGTTCTCACCAAATAATTTTTTTTACTACTGTAATAATTGATGAATATTTATTGGTGTAAATTGTTATTGCTATTATTTTTTTATGCCTACTGCGATATTATTTGCTACTCATTATTACAGGATTTTTTTTATGACTTCTTGTTTTTTTTATATAGATACTTGATCAAAAAGGAATCCAGTTTGATCAAAAATTCGAGATCAGTTCCTTCCCTCCATAAGAAACTGCAAACCCAAATTTAAATTTAAATTGAGGCAGAGAGACAGAGAGAGAATGCCTTGTTTGGGGAAGTGAGGGACAACTCTGATTGCTTGGGAGATGGCTGGGAGCCTTGGGTCTCCCTTCAGACCATTTTCTTCCGTGAATATTTTTCTCTCTGTATTATGTTCAGTTCAGTAAAAAGCTTCCTATCTCTGTGGAAGAAGGCAGCGAATGCTTTTTGGTGTAAATTGTTATTGCTATTATGTTTTTATGGCTCCTGTGATATTATTTGCTACTCATTATTACGGGATTTTTTTATTGCCTCTTGTTGTTTTAAATAGATACTTTATCATTAATGTCATCGTTACTCCCTATAATTATAGTATAATTTTTTTTGTAGCGTTGTTCCTTTAAAATTGTAGCGTTGTTCCTTTAAAATTGCAAGCATTATTCCCTACTAGTGCATGTTAAGTTTAATTAAAGACGAAAATGAAATAAAAAAGTATAATTTGTATATTAAAATTTTTAGAAATAAATTTTTTATTTTTTTAAAAAAGTCAAAAAAAAAAAACATGCTGCTACAGTAGCGCTACAGTGCGCTACTGTAGCAGTAAGTAGGGCAGAGGCGCCACTGCAGTTGGTGTCTCCCCTTTTGATTTTTTTTTTTTATATAAAGTGTAGGCGCCATTTGCAGTGGCGCCTTTGACCCGTCAGACCGAAAAATAATAAAATATTCAAAATGACCCCCCGTTGGTAAATAGTTTCATAATAACCTTAAACTGGTAAATAGTTTCTAAAGGAACCCAGTTTGGTCAAAAAGCCCAAAATAATCCAAATCAAGGCACAGATGTTTTGGGTTAGTGTATTGGGCTTCGCCCACAAGGTGTGCAATCAGGCAGCTTTGATATGGGTTCATTTCATAAGCACAATAGGCCCAAAGATCATTGCTGCTCTGAGGTCTCTCATGAAACCAACAATTCTCCCAACAAATTACCCAACCTTTTATTTTTGGCGATTGGGAATGAAAAATAGGGTGGTGAGTGGTGAGGGACCGTCCACTCCGCTAATGCTTTGGTGGTCCACACTCTAAACACTAAAGATGGATGAAATGTGTTGAGGCATATGGTAAAAAGCATGTGTCAGCATGCACAGAGCCGATAGGAGTGATCGGGTCACTACTGTTTCTTTCCAACAATTTTCATGGTGTGTTAGGTATAGTGTGTGTGTATATATATGTATATATATATATATATATATATATATATATATATATAAATATATATATATATATATATATGATTTTTTTTTTGGTATGTAAGAGAAATAGAGAAGAAAGAAGAAATTGGGTGGGACCCACCCAAAATTTTATTCTCTCCAAAGATAAGAAGAAAATAAAGAAGAGATATTGATAAGTTAAATTACCCATCTACCCTTTTTTCAATGATCATATAAGTAAAATTAAATAATCAATTATTTCATTGAATTAGATTAGTAATTTAACTAATTTGAAATTAGTAAAGTATTTATATTAAACTAATAAATTTTATTATTTAAAATAACTTAAATCAATTAAATTATTTTATTTTTTAAATTAACTTAATTAATGAAATTAAATATTTGTATATGTTTTTTTAGTTAAGGGTATTTTTGTCTTTTTTAAAAAATTTACATTTCTCTCTTCACACATTCTATCCGACCAAACAAATGAGAGAGAGTATATACTTCTTTCTTCTCTATTTCTCTTATACCAAACAACACATCAAATCTACTTTGTTTTTCATATCTTTCTCTTTTCTCATATTATCTCTCACCTCTTTCTCTCTTCTCATATTCCATTTGATAAATATTTTCTCAATCCTCTTCTCCTAATAAACTCAAAACCACCATTGTAATCAAAATGGAAAAAAATATATATCCAAAGTTCAAAATATTTTACCCATTTTATCCTTATTGTTTGTCACAACCACATTTTCTTCAAACATCAATCACACGGAATAATTCACTCTGCAAATAGACACATATGTTTTGTCTGATAGTAGGTTGGGCCAGATCCATGACTATTTAGGTGAAGAGTCCCAATCCTTTGGGTCCATTTGTTTTTAATCTGGGAGTATCAGAATGCAACACCCTTGCAAAGTGACACAGAACACTCTTGCCAGTTGCCATTTTTGCAACGATGAAAGAGGCCAACGACCCAAGTTGGGGAATGAAGACAATTCTCAAAGGGATATTGGGTTGTTAGCTGTCTACCTAGGTGAAGGTCAATAACTTGTTCTCCAAATTTCTTTTTTTCAGGAACAAAGTGCTCGAATTTGATTTGTGATGATAAAGTGAAATATTCTACTTGGGAGTCAGAAAGAATTGGTAGAATCTGCGGTGTGTGCTAATCAAAAGTTAATGTTATTTTTCATCACTCTACAACCCAATCATATCCCTATTCCCTAGCCAGCAAAGTCTAAAGTTGCTGAAAGTAAGATGGAGAAACGAAAATTCTTTATTCCACGATCATCTATAGGCCATGTGCAGTTTCACAAAGCGTTTGTTTAAGAATTAAAAATAAATGATTTTGATATAAAATAATTTAGTGATTATTTTTAGAGGTTTAAAAAAGAAGCAAAAACACATTTGTATTTGTTTACAATCAAAAGATTCATTTTTTTAAACAGTAGTTAAATATAAAAACTGATTTTTTTTAAAAGTTAATGAAAGTTGTTTTTTATTTTAATCCTGAAACTGAATTTTTTTTTGTTTTTCATTATTTTCAAAAACAAAGACAAACATACTAAAAATTTTAAAAATAATTATTCAATTAAAAAATAATTTTTTAAATAAAATAAGAAATAACAAACACACTCTCAATATGGGGTGTAGTATAGTTTGAAGGAAAGGCTAAGAAAGGTGACATAAATTATCAATGACAATTGACAGCAATAAATACATTATACTTCAGTGTCCTTTCTTGTACAGCCACCTTTCTTTTTTTAAAAAAATTCCTTATACTTGCAACAAGAATTTTTCATTAACCCAAGATAGTAGTATTGGAAAACCTAAGAAATTTCAACTAGTAACCCAATTAACATATTCACTTACAAGTTTGAAGTTCCTCTTATTAGCTTAGCACCATAAATTTGGCATTATCTTACGTGAAAGTCATTAAAACTTATGTGCACCTTCATCTAACTGTCTAACATATTGCTTAGCCCTTAAGTCTGATATTTCAAATTTTATGTTAATTTTGCCACTTTACAATATAAGAAAATAAATAAAATAAAATAGACATTTAGCTCAGAGAATTTAAGTCTAGTCCAAAGATAAATGAGAGAAAGCGACAATAGCCAATGTATGGCGGCTATTATTGTAGAATAATGATAAATGAACATATTTTTGGATATCAAATATAGATATTATATGATGAGAGAAAAAAAATAATAAACAAATATAAATATGTATATGCATACAATGTTGGACACCAAAAATATATTCATTTATCATTACTCATTAATGTATAAGATTTCGTTGGTATTGAATAATTAGCACACAATCATTGATTTAATGGGACAGAAAGGGTAGGGTAATTTGGCTTTCAATAGCAATGTCATCAACGTTGTTGTCATTGAGCTCTTTGATAGAAGAGTAATGATTTTTGTACATCAAAATGAGATACTATTTTTTGGATGTATTTTTAAGAAGCGTGTATACAAAAAAGATAAAAAATAAATAAAAAATAAAGATAAATATATACGAAATCATATACGGTGTCCAAAATTTATCTTCAAATATCATAACTCTCAATACAAACCTTCAAGACTTAATCGGAATATGAATCCAAATACGTCCTATTTTACTTTATTCTAGAGCAATTATACACAAGGAATGAGACATTATAAATGCATGAACCAGCAAAAATACAGAGGCTGAAAAAGCAAGGAAAAAAGTCGCATTCAAACATATGAGTGGGTTGCTGAGAAGATACAGAGAACGAGAGATGCAAAATAGAAACAGATTCTTATGATTCTAGAGGTCCAAAAAAATGATGACTCAACTAGTTCTAGAATATGATGACTATGTTAATTCTAGAAAGATCTATTATGCACATTATTAGTTTGTTATAGTTGTTGTTTGAGATAACTAGTGTGTTACGGTGTAATTGTCTTATTGTGGGTATGCACCAACTCTATATAATCATTTGTATGACCTCGTGATTGAATCAATAAATGAACAAATTAGTCTTTTTCCCTCTCTTAATATTTTCTTAGGAGGGCCTCTACCCTCGAAGTAGAGTTATCGTTCCTAATCCCTCATTCATCACTTCCCTCACATCCCCTCCATAACGCTATCCCTAACATTGGTGCTCTCGTCGAGCTTACTCCCCTCCACAATTCATCCATGACGATTTCCATTTTTGACGGCAACAACGAAGATGCTTATTAGTGGATTCTTTGCACCGAAAAATATTTCCCTGAGCATGGAACACCAGAGGCAACAAAGCTACCGGAAGTTGTGTCGGCCTTGAGAGGTCGAGCACTCCACAGGTGGTCTCATTGCCGTCCATTGCCCAGCTGGGACGCCTTCACCGCTGTCCTTTTGTGGCGTTTTAAGTCTGAATGGCGGCACCTTTTACCGATATTAAAGGAGGAAGAGGAGCCAGCCCAGGAATTAGTGATCACTTCTGACCCAGAGGATATTTCTGAAGCAATGGAAGAAGAACCCAAGGTAATGTCGCAGACTCGATACCAAAAAGTCTCAGATGTCACCAAGTCAGCCACATACCTAAATCCACCGCCATTGATACTGGCTCGTTCTGCAACCACACTGCATTATCGCCAACTCCTGCAACCATCTCCTAGCACTCTCGCACCTGACCCTTCAAATGTCAGTGATGATTGGGCTCAGATAATGGGTGGTCCTGTTAACAATAAAATTGGAGGGAGCTTAACCGATGGCGACAACCATTGTGAGGTTGGTGATCTCGGTATTCTGGTGGCGACAGCGGATGGGGGCGAGCTGGTACCGCCTCCGGAACCGCCAGATCTGGACTCGCCCATGGAGGAGTATGGGCCGCTCGTGGCTACGGCTCAAGGCGGCCGAACGAAGAAGACGATCGCCAGCGATGAGCAGGTACCTCCATCGGAGTCGCCGGAGTTGGAACTGCCAGATCTGGACACATCTATGGCAGACGATTGGTCACTCGCGGCTGAAAGTCTGGAAGCCCAAACGAAGTCGTCGATTGCGCGAGGGGGAGCACGTGCCGCAGCAGGAGCCACATGCGACCATGGAGGAATGTGGCTTCGTCCAGACTATGGAGGAGACACGGCCGATCATACCACCACCGGAGCCTTCTGACCGTGCTCCTCAGACGGTCGTCGACGAGACCATGGCGGCTGGAAAAGGGGAGCTGCGCAAATGAGGTACTCAAGGGTGTCAGGGTAACATGGGAATTGTAGAAGTTGGTGCACCTCTTTGACCTAATGGGCCAGGCCCAATTTGGTGGAATGGAGCATAATGTTAGCTTAAGGCCTGTTGAGTGTGCTTGGGTTGTTCAAACTTCACTTAATATTGGGTTTTTCGAAATTGGGCCACAACTCAAAACTTGGAGGACTGCTGAAGAAACAAATTTGTACCAATGTCCAATCGGGTCAGACTATTTCCAACTATGTTCCTGGAAGTAAACTTTGCATAAATTAAATTCATACCAGCTATATGTCAAGAAGGAATTATTTGTGACATTAAGACAGAATTGATATAAAAGGGAATACAACAACATATGATTTTTTGGATAAGAATTGGGATAGGACAACCATGGGATCCCGGTGGACATTTGGATATGCCTTCAGCCGTTCAGTGGCTAAATCGTCCCAGTTCAAGCAGTGGGACCCAGGAAAATTTATTTTAGCGTCAAATTTTTACAACCTCAAGGACAAGGTTGATTTTGATGGGGTTGGTAATGTTATGATCATAGAGACCCAAGAGAATGATGACTCTGTTAAGACTACATCTTTAGACATATCTGATTTTGATGAATCCAAATAAAGAATGATTTTAAATGAACCTTGTGAAATCTACTAATATGTGAATTAAGTGTGCAGATCAGTATACATGAGCCTCATGACAAAGAAACAAAGTCTTAATGATGCATGTGTAGTATGATGCGTCTGAACAAAGACTCGGTCTCTACAAATTCTGATTAAGCGACTGAAAGTCCTTCACTTCAACAATATTCAAACACGATGAATATTCTCAGATTATTTCGAATAAAAAAATTCGATATCAGAAAGCTCAAAGCACCATTCCACGCCTGAAAAATCTTTTTGTTGCAAAAAGTAAAAGGAACTTTGCTTGAGCGCAGACCCGCTTAGCACAAATAAGGAAAGTCGTGCTACCCAAGTCTGAAAACCAAGAAACGCTGCTCTGAAGCAAATTGCACTATGATAAAGCTATGCCAACCTATACGTTCAATTTGTCTTGAAGCTCAAAAACGATCATAAACATTAAATGCAAGACCAGAACGACTCCATTGGCATTTATTGATGAAGAACAAAAGAATACCCAGCTGAAAAACTCTCCTCAACCGACTTATCTCTCTTGAGCATAAATAGAAGACTTTGAAGACCATTGAAGACACACACCTGAATACATTCACGCATTCAATACTGTCAAGCATTCAAAGCTCTCTTAAGTTCTTCATAGAAAATTTCTCTGCTCAAATCATTTGTATTTATTGAGAAGTCTTTATTGCGATCTCACCTACCTTAAATACTTATTCACTGTGAGTATTACTCGGTAGATCTGCAAGTTGTAATATGTGAAGCTGCTGCTTCATTCAAACTCTCACTAGAGCCTGAAGAGGCTTGCTGAAAGAATACTTGTTTGAGCCTGGAGGGGCTAGGTGTGCAAACAATACTTGTTAGTTGAACCTGCTGAGACTAGGTGTGCAAATAATACCTTCTGTAACCTGATCAGTTATAATGCAAATACTTGGTAAAGCTAAGGACTGGACATATCCCAAGGTTTGGGGTGAACCATTATAAATCTACGTGTCTCCTTTTCTTAGCTTAATCATTTCAGTTTGTTTTACTTTAACTGTGCTAACTGGGTTGGAAAGTGAATCTCTTCTTTTATCAAACACATCTTTGTGTATTATAGGCTAAATTGCAACATTTTGAAAAACGAATTGAAAACACAATTCAACCCCCCTCTATTGTTTTATATATGTTCATTTCAGACTCAACTAGTTCTAGAATAGGATGACTAGGCTAATTCTAGAAAGATCTATTATGCACTTTATTAGTTTGTTATAGTTGTTGCTTGAGATAATTAGTGTTACCGTGTAGTTATCTTATTGTGGGTGCATCCAACCCTATATAATCATTTGTATGACCTCATGATTGAATCAATGAATGAACAAATTAGTCTATTTCCCTGTCTTAATATTTTTCTTAGGAGACCATTTATCCTCAAAATAGAGTTATCCTTCCGGTCCCTCATTCATCACTTCCTTCACATCCCCTCCATAACCCCATCCCCAACACAGATTAATTTGGAGATTACCCCCTGTGAGCTGCTTACAGCGTCGGTAGGTAGACAATGTCATTTGTTTGTGGATCAAAATCCATCAATCATGGATTTTTCTCATTATAGGTCAATTATATGGATCAAACAATATCATTTGTTTGTAATTATATGCTATCTTGTTTTTGTTGATGCAGGTCTTTCTATGCTTAGTATGGGTGCCCCTAATCATCTCCATGTTAGTGGGTCATTGCTTATCCCTCCGTGGTGTTTTTTGGGTGTGTTCTGCTGCTGTTTCTTCTCGTGCTTTTGGCTAAAGACTTGTTTTGTGGAAGCTTGAGTTTTTTATTTGCTGGTTCACGGGTTACAGGATTGATCTCCTAACATCCTTATATGTTTTTGCTGGTGTTTCCTCTGTGAGACTTTTTCTTTAATTGGGAGTGGTTTCTCACTTGCTTTTGTACATATTTGAGTACACTTTGTACTCTGGTTAACTATATATATATTCTTTGTTGATCAAATAAAAAAAAAAACCGTGACAGGTAAATATTAATTTGGAGATGCCTTTAATTTTTTCTTAGTTGTATATACTTTACAGACTCGAAGGGACAAAACCGATGAAGCTTGGATACTTGGTATGATACGGGTATGATACGAGATAGATATGGAGATATGAGCTTTTTTTTTAAATTCAAGATATGATAAGGCTTGGAATATTAAATTTTTTTATAGAAAAACATATATTTTATATAGATGTAAAATATTTGTAAATAAATAAACGTTGAACTCGACTTACAACACTAGAAGCAGAAAAAGAGAGGCTACGCGTAGAACTAGCAAGTAAAAACTAGACTAATAGAGGCCGCAGAACCGTCAGAAGAAGAGACCGAGTACAGCTGAAAGAAGAGAAATCGAGCATGTGGATAAACGCGGCGGTTGGAATAATTTATTTAAGTTCCTTTTAACTTATTTGATGATATACGTTTTTATATAATGTGTTTGATAGAGCTTATAAAAATAACTTATGTCATACCATAAGGAGTTTTTGACTTATTTTCATAAGTTATTGGGAGAAACTTATGGAATTATCATAATATCATAAGAGCTTATGCACTAAACACCATCTTCATGTTTTTCACTGTTCGAATTCACTCGTGTCATTTTTTTTTATTTTTTAAGCACTTATGGCATAAGCTCTCATGCGATAAGATCTTATGTGATAAACTCTTAATTAAGTTGTTTACCCAAACGTACCCAACGAAAACCAAAGCCAATCACACGCTCTTCAATGAATATGGTGGACGTCAGAAGGAGTTGAGCAGAACACAAGTTTCAAAAGTGCGTAGGAGAAACTGAGAAACTTAGATGGTTTTTGGTGATGGAGCAGAGTACAAATGAGAGGAAGAAAGGGTGCAAAAGTTTTAGGGCATGTTTCGTTTACAATTGGGAAATAGGGGTTGAGCTAAGGTGCACCATTCATATTTTGTATCACCCGCTATACCACTCATATGTGGCAAATTTTGGACCAATCAAATTGCCACACGTGTTTGGTCAAAATTTCAAACTGTAGTCAAATATATGAATAAAATATATTGTAGTATAGTATATGTATTCTTTGTATTCGCAAATTTAACCCATATTAAAATAATATTTTTTATTAAAAAAACTGATTATATTGCAAAATAATATTTTAATATGAATTAAAATAATGTTCGTTGTCAATAATATTTTGCAATATAATCAGTTTTTTTAATCAAAAAATATTATTTTAATATAAGTTAAATTTGCAAATACAAAAAGCACATATATTATACTATAATATACTGTATTCATATAGTTTGACTACAGTATAATACAACTAGAAAGTTTGAAATTTTGACCAACCTATGTGGCAATTTAATTGGCCCAAAATTTATCACATAGGTGGTATAGTGAATGGTGTAAAATGTGGGTGGTGCACCATAGCCCAACCCGAGAAATAGAAATACATTTTTGATAAAGTATCTATAAAGTTTCTGAGGTAAATATACGTTTAAACCCAAAAATATGTTTGTAACGGTAAACCAAACATAATCTTAAATGTTTTAAAATATTTTAAAATTGGTTAAAAACATAAAATACTCAAGTCGTATTCAAGCTATTTCTAATTGTATCCAAGTCATATATGGCAAAAAAGAAAATTGAATACTTTTGAATACGTTTGGGAAGATTTCTCAGCAATACTGGTGTCCAACAACACCGATACCTTTTCATTTTTGGAGTGTCATACTTCATAGGACAAAACCGATAAGATCAAGCATTTGATACCACCATAATGAAGTTTGAGGTTATGCTTAATGGTGACAGGTTAGAACAAAAAGTGGAGTAATAGAGAGCACATATTTTTCATTATATCAGAAAAAGTAAAATAGAGAAACATTAGAAGAAAATTATTCCTAAGACACTCAGCCATAAAAAAAAAGTTATTAAATGCCTCTTTAGTATCCCGTAAGACATACTCCTAGGTAAAAATACTGTAAGCCTACAATTACTTGATAAAAAAAAGTAACCATGCAACTAGAAAGAAATGGTTCTAACAGGAAGGCCAGCCTCCATCTCTGACTCTCTTGTAGCAGTAGTCTCTTCCTCACCTTCACCTGACATCTCCTCCAGTGATTTTCCATTAGATTCAGGCACCAAGAATGTAAACATCATCCCCAAGAAGTTAACCACACCCAATATAATAAGAGTGTTTCTCACTCCAATGCCATTTTCAGCAAACCCAAAACCAAAAGCTCCAACCATTGCCCCAAGTTTCCCTGCAGCAGCTGATATGCCATGACATGTTGACCTTAGTCTTGCTGGGAAAATTTCTGCAGGCACCACAAATGTGGTGGCATTTGGACCAAAATTGGCAAAGAAGAAGGTGAGTGAATACATCACAATAAACCCAATTTGGTTTCCCTTCAGGGTCCAGTGATGGTATGGAATGGCCAAGGCAAACATGAAGACTGTCATGAAGAAAAATCCCATCAACTGGATTGCAAACCTTCCCACCCTATCAATGAGTGCCACTGTGAACCAGTAACCAGGAACAGTGCTGCAAAGGGCTATCAGGGTCTGTGCTCTAGCAATTTTATATACCTCTTCAATGGCACTCATGGTTTTTGCTTCTGGAATCCAACCAATTGCACTGAAAATGTCCTTTTGGAACAGATTCTGGCTATAGTAGGCAATGTCCAACAGGAACCAAGTAGTGGTTGTTCCAAGCAGATGAAGGCCGTGGCGGCAAAGGAACTGTTTTGTGAACAAGCCAAAATCATTCCCTTTTTGTCTGTCCAATTGCTGAATTTTCTCTGGTTCAGCTTCTATCTCAACCTGCAACACTTTTGACATATCTGCAGCTGCTTGCTTTGTATTCTTGGCAACCAAGGCAGTGTACCTTGCAGTTTCAGGCATTTTCATCCGCCAGTAGTATGTGAGCAAAGCTGGGAGTGCACCAAACATCAAGATTATCCTCCAAACGTAATCAGCTTGTGGTACTGTGGACAAAACTGCATCAACCTGAAATGGTGGAGCAGGGAACACAGCATTGAAAGCTGATGAAACTATGATTGCAACCATGCCACCAGCCAAAATTCCAAAACCTTGCATGGCAAAAACTGCAGCTATGAAGGCCCCACGAGTCTTCTTGTTGGCATACTCAGACATGATGGTTGCTGAAAGAGGGTAGTCACCACCAATGCCAAATCCAAGCCAGAAACGGAAGAAGCAAAGTGTAGCCATAACAGCTTTAGGCTCTTTACCAAAAGAGAGACCAGAGGCAATTGAGCCTATAACCATGAGCATAAGGGTCATCCCATAGACACGTTTCCTTCCCATTTTGTCACCAAGCCAACCAAAGAAAAGCTGGCCTACAAAGGTTCCACAAAATGCAACACCATTGATGGCAGCAGAAACATTGGATGGAAGAGAGCCTGGCTTGTTGGAGCCTTCAAAGTAGTATATGCGGCCAAGCAATTTGGTGACAAGGGAGATGCAGAAAAGATCATAGGCATCAGTGAAGAAACCCATCCCAGCAATCACAATTGCCGTGAAATGGTACCATTGTGTCTTTGCAACATCAAGTGCATTAAGCACCTGTAATTGATCCTTAGCCATGTCTATCCTTTGTCACACAAGTTTCTTCCTTTACTCCAATCTCTTTAAGTACCTAAACCTGAAATATACCCCAAAAAAGAGGGGAGATATAAATATGTGTACAAAGAAGCCGGTGCTAGACAAGTAAAAAACATGAGCATGTGATATGACCCAATGAATGGAACTTGAATCAACAGTAAAAGCCATGGCAATTCATATCAGAATTATGGAGATGAAGTAATGACAAGAAGACAAAATAGGTGCACAGGAAGTCGTGGCATGGGTTAATAAATAAAGTGAAGAAATTACTATAGATAAAAAAATTACTGTTAAAGGAGGTTCATGTATAGAACTGTACACCTGCATTAATCTTGGGATATTGTTTATTTTGATGTCTCAATTTCAAATACAACACCCAATAGAGACATTATGTCTAATATGAATGTATCTAAATACAATCATAGTATATTGTATATCATGCTGAAATAATTGTACGCTATATGTCATGTGAGGATCGATGATATATTTTGAGGATTCAAAAATCGTAAATCTTAATCTTGTATTGGAATTCATACAATTACAATAAAAATTATTAATTATTAATATAATATAGAGTAAAGAGACACACGGGCTCACACAGTCATACTTGGTTTTCTGCTTTTGGATCTAGCGCTGCTGTGGGATTTGAAAAGTTCACAACTTTTCCCCACAAGATGACATTTTTCTCACCAACCCAGAATTTTTTAATGGGATACTATCAGTTAAAACGTTTTCGATTCGATGAAAATTTTATATATATAGAAAAGTATTTGACTAAGATGCCACGTTTAAATATTATTTTATAAGCATAGACAATAGAAAATAAAAAAGTGATAACAATATGTGAGAAGGAAAATAACAACCAAAAAATAGGTGCCACCAGAAGCATAGAGATAGAACCTGATAAGGAAAAAGGGAAGGAAAGATCACAGGCTTCCTATGAAATTAATTTAAAATAATTAAAAAAAAACATTGCAACAGCTAAATTAAGTTTTAACTTTTAACCTTTAAGAACTTTTAATCAGTAAAGAATTTGGTACAGCAGAAACAGAACCTAAGAACAATGAATGCTCTGTTATTTAATGTCAACAAGAACCAAAAAAATCCATCCCAACCCATCATTAAGAAACAAGAAAGGGAACAAACAGAACAATTTAGAAGAAAAAGAAAAACAAAGAGGGATAACATAACATAACATACCTGACTAGGGGTACCCTTAGATACCAAAGCAGGATCCACCACCGTTGTAACGTATAAAAGTGAAGGAGAAACAAGAGCAAAAACGAGGCAAGTCACGTGCAGGTAGTGAAAGAGAGTGTTCCTGTTTCTGTTCCTATAAGAGTGAGAAACAAAGAACGCACAAAGAGAGAGAAGAAAGGTTTTGAGGATTGGAGGGAATGGTTCCGTATTTAACTGCAATGGACTCTGTCTTTCAGTAAAATTGTAAAACTAAACAGAATATACCTTACCGTGGCATATTCCCCACATGTTTCACCCCCCAACTCTACCTCTTTCATTTATATTTATCTCTTTTCTGGTAACATAATAAATATCAATAATAATTATGTCATACTTAGCATTAATGCTATCTGCTAATTTAAATTGTTGAACGATTTGGATTTTGGACTCTTAAAAATTGCATATCAAAAGCATATTCTTCCTGGTTATCTTCTTATGATCCGTTTAGTGGTCAGGATAAGAGAGATATTATAGGATAAACTATCATATCTTGTCTGAAACTGTTGTTTGGTAAGCCAGCATGATAGGATAAGGCAATCCTGTCACTTATCTTATCATGTCCATCTAGTTAAAATTCTATCATAAGGGGAGGGTTGGGTTAGCACTCAACAGGATAATACTTTAATTTCTTTTAAATTATTCATCATGTCCGCATTAAAATATTAATTTTATAAATTTTATAAATTATTAATTATATTTATTAAATAAAATGAGATAATAAAAATAAAATAACATATTGATACAATTTTTATATTTTTTTTACAGACAAAAATATATTCTTTATTATTTTTATCCTAAATATATATCTAGTTAGTGGAATTAGTCCTTAAATATATCATGAAATATTAAGATTATGATATTTCATTTTATTTAAGAGGGTAATGGAGGAATTTAACTAAAATAGTAAGGGTAAAACTGAGAAAAGAAATACAAAGCTATAAGCTGTAAACTCATGCTGCTTCAAGTAGCGTTTGGAAAAAACTCTATAAGCTAATGAAAAAACTTTATAAGTTAGTGAGAAAAATGTTTACCAAACAGAACTACAAACTCATCTACTATAAGCTAGAGGTTTGATCTTGTCAAATAGAATTAGATTACATTTGGAAAAGATTAATTCTCAAGTAAACACTTTTATTTTGAAAATAAGATTTTTTGTTGGTCTAATTTGATATTTTGACAAAAACTGAATATTTAGAAAAGTTTGAAATTTGAAGCTTATTTAAAAAGTCGTTATATAATTTTAAAATCAATGACACTCTTTCTATTTCACCACTAAAAAAGTATAAAATTAACTATCAAATAAATATTATTGAATTATACATGTAAGTTCATACCCGTTTTTATAATTTATTGTATAAAAGTGATTTTTTCCACATGTTTCAAACAAAATAGATTATTTTAAAATTGTTTTTCGAAAATCACATCCAAGTACAAAAATATTTTGTTATAATCGATTATAAAATAATCTACTATTGATTGAAATAATCAACTTTTCATGACTAATCCAAACAGACACTCAACTCGACAACTCCCTTTGCTGTGATCATCAACTTTGAGTATATTTTCTTGAGATTAAAATCGTTTTTAGTTATACTTTTTTTTTATCTGATGTCTGCATGAATCTCTTAATAAAATGACACGTCTCCTTTATAATTTAAATTGTTTTTTGGCTAATAATATTTGTCATAATTAAATTTTACATAATTTCCAAGATTTTCGCCTAAATATATAGTCTTGTATTTATTTATTCCTCAAAATAAATGTTATACCCAAGTAACCAACGTTGGTCTAGTTTGTAAGAATACGTCTTATAGTTCCGGGATCCAACTCATCTAAACTTTTTTCTATCAAAATAAAAAATTGTTATGACATTATTTATGAGTTTATTTAAAAATAAAAATAAATAAATAAAAGTAATATGAATAACAAAAAAATTAAACACTAGTCCTAATGTACTATAGATGTAGAAGAACTCTTCCTTACAAGATAATCATAACAGATAACACCCTTACCCTTCTCTCAGTACATGCTGTAACTTAGTAACTATTAACTTGACATGTCGAGCCCCAAGGAATCATAAGTATGATAATGTGGGGAACCATTATTGATCAAGTGAAGAGCCTCCAATTACAGCAACAACAAAAAAAAGTGAAGAGCCTCCAAAAAATTTTAAATTAGTCTCAACATAAAGATGTCTATATATTTATATACACACCTTCCCAAGTGAGAATAAGCCCCATACGTATTGCACAAAGAATCCAAGCAAGCTTCAGCCTCGATAAAAGTTTTGGAGGATCTTCGATCTTGTTATTAAAAATTGATCAGGGAACATCGACTAGGAGATCTTCTTCTATATAAGTTAAGTAGAGAATCACATTGTTATGATCGTAGAGGCCCAAAAGATGATGACTTATCTATTTTTAGAATATGATGACTCACCTAATTTTAGAATGATCTATTATGCATTTGTTAGTTTGTTATAGTTGGAATATTTAGTGTGTTATGGTGTAGTTGTCTTAGTGTTAGTATGCACCAACCCTATACAAACATTGTATGACCTCATTGTAACACCCCATTTTTCGTTAAGTGCTTTTATGTTTGTTTGCTTGTTTAAGCCTTAGGACTTAGCTTAGAGTTGTTGTTGAGGGCTAAGTGGGATTTCTAGGCTTAAAATCCCTTTCTGGTACATGAGCACGATCGTGCTCATGTCCAGCACGCCCGTACTCAGTGCTGTGTCTTGTGATCGTTTGGATCACAAGCATGACCGTGCTTAATGGGAATCATGGCCGTGCAAGGGATTGGTGTCACGGAGATGCTGAGGTAAGCACGCCCGTGCTTAGTAAGGTGCACGACCGTGCTTAGGTTTGCATCTTATAAAAATGGCACAGAAATCGATGGTTGCGTTTTAAACCCTATTTTGGCAAAAACAGAAACCCTAGTGCGGCTACAAACCCTTCCTTCCCTATTCTCTCTAAATCCATTGCATTGTTGGAGCTTTAGAGACTCTTGGGAACATCTAGTTCGTCTGTGTTGATCCTTATAGGTAATGGTTCCTCCCTCTTAGTGTTTCCTTTTTGTTATTTAGATTTGAGAACTAATTGGTTAACCCTTTCTGTTTAACCAAGACTTGGAAAGCTAACTGAGCCACTCGAGCAACGCGTTGGTTTACCGTTTGTGTTGTCACTATCGGATTCTTCATACCAGGTATGGGGAGAAGGATAGTGTAATCATTAGACAAGGGGGTAGCGTAAGATGAGGGGTTCCTATAGCCCACTTGTTATTAACTGTTGTCAATGTCATGTTATATTTGATTATATGTTCAATTGGATTAATTTCTATAATTGGTATTTAGTTAATGATATGTTTGTTGATGCCTAGTTCATGTATCTGTTTTGATGCCAATTATCAATGATGATTAATATGTTATGTTATGAGTATTGGCTGAATGTATGTTTGTTGATGTTGGTTTGTTAATAAGACCCTAACTGGCTAAAATAGGACTCTTAATTAACATAATAGTTAAGGGAAATCCGCCAAATCGGAAATCCACCAGTCCTCCACCACCAGCTGATTCCATTACTTTGAAAGGTCCTAAGCCGCAAGCATATCCAATCAGCCATAGACTCGACTTATGTCCCACGCCAATCCTCCACCGTCGGAACCGTTATCGTCATCCCATGTCCCATCCGCGATAGTTATCGTGCAACAATCACTGGCATAGTGGGTTCAAACTGAGGAGAGAACGACATCGGAGAAGACACGGCCGGACAGACCCCCACCGGAACCGCCATACATTGTTGTCATTTTACCACACTCTGTTTCTGGGTTCGACCTTGGTGGCACACGTGACTGGCCACCGCCGGACCTTTGTGTGTACGTGGTGCTGGTCGAGCTTTGTAACATCCCAATTTTTGCTTATATGTTTAATTATATTTAAGAGTGATTAATTCTCTAAATGTTGCTTGGCTTGAGTAATTTTATTTACTCGTTTAAAAGGTTTTACTGAGTATGTTAGCACTGCGTTGTTACATGGTGTGCACGCTTGCTGAACAATAGCATTACGCTATTATTCTTTGTTTAGAAAAATACCATCTAAAATTATTTTGGTTGAAGAAAAATTATTTTCATAATCTCTAAAAGAAATTTTTAGCATCAGAAAAATAAAAGGGATCATTTTTATGCTTTTTCTTCCCTGGTCCCCAACCCATCCAAGTACACCTCCTTCCCTCTCTCTTCCTTTTTCCCCTTTTCTTTTCTTCTCTCTCTTTTCTCAAGATCTTCTTCTTCTCCTGCAGCAAAAACCAACATCTCTTTTTTCTCTCAAAAACTTCATCTCCCTCCACCTTCAACTCACTCTCTTCCTTCCCTCTAAGTGGCGTCGCCGTTCACCGCCGACAACCAACCGCGCGCCGCCGCTCGATGTGGAAGAAGATGCCAGCACCTCGTTCGGTCGTCCATGGTTGCTTCAGGAACTCATTTGTAGTTGTCCACTGCCACTACCACCTCACCGGAGTCGCTGTGACGTCGTCGCCGCCGCACCACATCTGGCCGCCGCGACCTCTTCTTCCTTGGTGGGTGAGTGATTTTCTCACCTGATCATGCCTAATTTCAAGAATCCCCAAATTCCTCTAACCCTAACCCTTACATTTTGATGTTAGTTTGCAATTTTGGAATTAAAATATGTTTTTATGCAATTGGGGTTGTGATTTAGTGGTTTCCTAAACTAATTTTATCACCTTTTGGTTAGATTGATTTCCCCCAAATTGTGTTTAAGAACCCTATGCCCCAATCTGCTTTTATTATGAAATAGATTCTGTTTTAGTGCAATTGAAATTGTTAAATAATGATTTCCAAGGCCAATTTCATGTTTATATGTTCAAATCTCCTTTTCCCCAATTTTTGTGATGAACTATAATTTCCGAATTTGATTTTTTATTTAAAATCAGTTATGTTTCCCTATAAAATTAAAGATTTAAAGGCATTAGAATTGTATTTTGATGGTGATTAATTAGTTGTTGTGTTGTCTGGTTGTTGCAAATGCTTGGACTCCCTCTCTGGGATATTGGCTATGACTGTGCTCGCTTGGGGAAGCAGGTTTTATATTTTTGAGAGCTGACAGGAGTTGCTTGCAAGAATTGTAAGGTGTCATAGGGACCAAAGCGTGTACGAGTTGCTGTTTTCAGAGTTGTTGTTTCAGAAGGACTCCACCTTGATCGAGCATAGAGATCCAGGTGGGGGAAGATAATACTCTAGGTGTAGTGTGGGTTTACTGCGGGTGTAGTGTATATGCTTAGGAAAGTTCGTGAAATGAATTGTATGGGGTTTGTTATTATAAACTGCTTGAGTATAACTGTGTTGATTGCATTTTTGAATTATATGGTTTGTATATTTGGGACTTTATCTGATTTTATGTGAGGGATTCTTGTGAGTTCCTGTATTGATTGTATGAGTGATTATTGCATATATTATTTGTGAGGACTTTCCCTTAGCTGGTGCTTACACATAGATGATACATTGTTGGGATTGAATTGTTTGGGTTAGTGAGTTGCTCTGTTTCAAGGTTGATGATCTTTGGTTTATTCTTGAATAGGAAATGAGCTTAAGGAAGAGAGGTCTAAGAAGTGTGAGGTTGAGTTTTTTTTATTGATTGTGTACTCTGATATAAAATATTTTTAAGGTTTGATCTTATAAGCATGGCATTTGGATATTCGTGCGGAGTTAGGTTATCTAAGGATACATTAAGGTGAAATCCTAGAACTAGGAAGTGGGTAAAAGGACATTATGTTTTGGATGGATATATATATGGTAAGAAAATTATTTTACAAATTAAGTTGATGGAATTAGTAGTAGAGGTCAATATGAATAATGGAGGGTATGTGACGTTTTGGAATGAGTTTTAGTAATTTATGAAATTGCTGAATTAAAAAGGGTGATATTATACATGGTTAGATATATGCACATTGAGGTGTCATAGGTAAGAGGGAAGGATTCTTAATGGACTATATGTAGAGTTAGGATGATGTATTATGGCAATAGGCTCAAAGGAATATGAATGACATGCTTGTATGAGGTTAAGGCATTGTATAAGAGTCGTCAACGAGACCGAATATTGAAAGTATAAGATAGGATGAATGGGAAAGGAAATGTGGTATAGGGATAATACGTGGAAATAAAGGATACACAAGAGTTTAATTAAGATAGAGATCATGATGGAAGAAAATAATTTGTGCTAGTTGGACCATGATAATCGAGTTAAAGTATTGGATTAACTTTGACTATCAATGTTTTATATTAATTGTTTGACGATGGCATATTTAATCGTAGCTCACATCCCTTTGTGCTATATTATTTTAGTAAATGATTATCTTAACTATGATGTAATACCTTTGCGAATTTTTGGAAAAGGTTCAAATATGAGAACCTTATATATTTCTTGAATTTATGTACGTTGAGCGTCAATTCGATTTCGGTGTAATTAGGCTCTAAGTATAAGCCTATCGGTACAACCGTTAAGTCGTTTAGCGACTTCTATGACGTGCATTTGTTTCCGAACTTAGGTTCGGGAGGTGTTAAAATGGTATTATCAATTGGTATCAATTTATTATTTATTGAATTTATGAATTCAATTTCAAGGTCTGTCCTTATTTTCATTTGGCTAAGTCTTGGGCTCAAAGTTAAGGTGATATGCGATATTTTGGAATGAAATGAATAAATTGAACCTTGGAAAGTTAAAGACTTTCAAAATATTTATCTTGTGATATTTTAAATATGTGAGCTTAATTTTTTTTAGTATCAAATGTTTATTTTAAATATTATGATATAATTAATTTTAGCCTACGTATGCTTTAATTAATTTTAAGTGTTCAAATGAATTTGTGTTGAAAAGAAAGGTTTTGGTTAATGGTCTATTCGAACCCAATTCTTAACAATAACTCTTTTTAAATTGATATCGGCACTTTGGGACGTATTAGTTCCTGCCTTGTGTCTTCGGACAACATTCCAACCTAATCATAGTCGTTGTCGTTCTGGAAGCATACACACTTATTTATAGGATATTAGGGGATTATGTGGAGGCCACGGAGACCTTGTGGATAGTCACTCGTGGATCCTGCTAATGGTTCAGTGTACAGCTGCATTGTGCCGGTGGAGACCTGGACATCATTCTAACATCTCTGACTGCTCTATGGATTGACGACTGTCCCCACAAACCAACATGGATCTTTTCAGCGTGCTTTGTCCCCACTCACACGCTTCTTGGGAAAATTTCCCTGGAGGTCCACCCATCCCAAAATTGCTCCAAGCCAAGAATACTTAACTGTGGAGTTCTTAAGTGATGGGCTGCCGAAAAGAAGATGCATCTTGAAAGTATAGGTAGTACCAATCAATTCCCTTAAGCCATCCTTAACTATACAGTCCCATACCTGTATGGTCTCAGAATCCCTCAACTATGCAGTCCCATACCTACACAGTCTCAGGATCCCTCTAATTCTGGTGTGTTATCGGTTCATTCATGTGTCCCTCCGCCAAGAAGCCTGCCAGGAGCCGCTCCTTGTCCGTGCTCTCTTTGCACCGGTGACCACTCCCCGCCCTCGTCAGCACCCGGGTGTTACATGCCTACCAGCTTCCGCCTGGTTCGTCCCCGAACCACACCGTACTGTTAGAGGTGCCGCTCTTTAATACCATTTGTAACATCCCTGACTGCTCTATGGATTGACGACTGTCCCCACAAACCAACACGGGTCTTTTCAGCGTGCTTTGTCCTCACTCACACACTTCCTGGGAAAACTTCCCAAGAGGTCACCCATCCCAAAATCACTCTAAGTCAAGCATGCTTAACTGTGGTGTTCTTAAGTGATGGGCTCCCGAAAATAAGATGCATCTTGTTAGTATATGTAGTATCAATCAATTCATATATGCCATCCTCAACTGTATAGTCCCACACCTATACAGTCTCAGGATCCCTCTCATTCTGGTGTGTTATCGATTTATTCATGTGCCCCACCGCCTAGAAGCTTGTCAGGAGCCGCTCCTTGTCCGTGCTCTCATTGCACCGACGACCACTCCCCGCCTCGTCAGCACCCGGGTGTTACATGCCCACCAGCTTCCGCCTGGTTCGTCCCCAAACCACACCGTACTGTGAGAGGTGTCGCTCTGATACCATTTGTAACATCCCTGACTGCTCTATGGATTGACGACTGTCCTCACAAACCAACACGGGTCTTTTCAGCATGCTTTGTCCTCACTCACACGCTTCTTGAGAAAACTTCCCAGGAGGTCACCCATCCCAAAATTGCTTCAAGTCAAGCGTAAATTGCTCCAAGTCAAGCACACTTAACTGTTGAGTTCTTAAGTGATGGGCTATCGAAAAGATGATGGATCTTGTTAATATAGATATGACCAATCAATTCCCTTAAGTGATCCTTAACTATACAGTCCCATACCTGTAAAGTCTCGGAATCCCTCAACTATGCAGTCTCATACCTACACAGTCTCAGGATCCCTCTCATTCTGGCGTGTTATCGGTTCACTCACGTGTCCCTCCGCCTAGAAACCTGTCAGGAGTCGCTCCTTGTCCATGCTCTCTTTGCACCGGCGACCACTCCCCGCTCTTGTCAGCACCTGGGTGTTACATGCCCACCAGCTTCCGCCTGGTTCGCCCCCAAACCACGCCGTACTATGAGAGGTGCCACTCTGATACCATTTGTAACATTCCTGACTGCTCTATGGATTAACGACTGTCCCCACAAACCAACATGGGTCTTTTAAGCATGCTTTGTCCTCACTCACACGCTTCTTGGGAAAACTTCACAGGAGGTCACCCATCCCAAAATTGTTCCAAGTCAAGCACGCTTAACTGTGGAGTTCTTAAGTGATGGGCTACCAAAAAGAAGATGCATCTTGCTAGTATAGGTAGTACCAATCAATTCGCTTAAGCCATCCTTAACTATACAGCCCCATACCTGTACAGTCTTGGAATCCTTCAACTATGCAGTCTCATACCTACACTGTCTCAGGATCCCTCTCATTCTGGTGTGTTATCGGTTCATTCATGTGTCCCTCCACCTAGAAGCCTGCCAGGAGCCGCTCCTTGTCCATGCTCTCTTTGCACCGGCGACCACTCCCCGCCCTTGTCAGCACTCGGGTGTTACATGCCCTATATTAACACTCCACTGAACTAAATATTATTTAGATTTTAAGTACTATCGTGTGAAAGGACCGCAGAGATGACCATTAGCGTACTCCAATCGGGACTTGTGCACCGAGTTGTTTACGCATATTACCTGAATGCTATCCCGACAGAACATTTTGGCAACATCTTGGCAACATTAGTCTCCATGGAGAAAATTTAGGTCTAATTCTAGGCATGCATTCGAGTCTCAATCTTTTTCTAAAACTATATATGTATTTTATAAATATATCCTTGATATATATATATATATACACACCCACTTGAATGCTTGATTGTTTACCTGCATGCCTATATCTACATTGCTAGCCTATTGTAGAATCTTACCCCTCTGTTTGTTCTTCTTTTCCTCTTTGCCCCTTGTTGGCAACGATTAGTTTCATTCGAAGAGCGTCAAAGAGACGAGGAAGGACTGAGTGCTGCTGAGAAGATGAGAGAAGCGAATCAAGAAGATTTCAGAATTTAGACGTCATGTGTAATTTGTTAATGTGTGTTTAGTGTTGTTAATTGCCTAAAGTATTTTCTAAATTGTTATTATATTTGATTTGATTCTGGAAATCTAGAAAAAATTTATTAGTCCACTTAGTTTTCGAAAAACTTAAAGTATGTAATTATTTCTCATACTTGTACTTATGAAAATTTATTTGAGACGATTGCATTTAACTATTGTAAGCTTCTAATGTATAATTGAAATTCTATTTCTTTATCTCTCCTGGCAATTGATGTAAGATCAGTGGGCAAATTTTTATTTGGGGAAGTTTTAGATATATCAAATGTTTATCAGGTAATATTTAACGTCGTGTAAAGTTCTAATTTTTAAAAAGGTTATTTCGAAAACAATACTGAAAATCCTCATTTTATTAAGTTAATCGGTTTTAAATAAAACACGGTGCTACAAGCTTCATCAACACAGCAGCGCCTTTCATAAGGAGCTTGGAACAAGGGGAGAAAAGAATGTACAAACACCAGACGATGTTTACGTTCCGCAGCCAGTCGTACGCAACTGCATCACCCACAAGAGCATCGCAACGACAGATAATGCGACGCCTCTGGTCAGGCCACCGCCGGACCTTGTGTTGTGCGTGGAGGCGAGCGGCACAACGGCGACGTTGGAGATGTCAGTCGAACTGCCACGACCATTTGTGGCTGAGATCATAATAGTAGAAATGGAAGATGATGCTCACTTGAGAAAGAGGGTAGAAAGGGAATTACTGAAAATAGGTCAGTTGTCTGACCTAATGGGCCAGCCCCAATTGTTTGAAAAGTGGCATTGGGTTAACATAACATTTGGGCATTCACTAGTTGATCAGAAAATTTTCATTATTGGGCCCATTAATCAAAAATCTTTCATTGTTTACTTCTTCGACAATCCAAGACCTTGCAGGCTGAGGGACATTTTCGAGACTTCAAGGAAGAAGTAATGCAAAGGGGGCAGCAACCACATATGTTCATTTTTTCAGTGAGCATTGACAAATGGCAACCACGGGATCCCGGTGGACACTTGGAAATGCCTTCTGCAGCTAGGTCGTCTCAATTCAAGCAGTGGGACCTAGGAAAATTTATTTTAGGGCCTAATTTTTACAACCTGTAGGACAATGTTGATTTTGATGGGGTAGGTAATGTTATATCAAAGAGGCCCAAATGATGATGACTCATCTAGTTCTAGAATATGATGACTCACCTAATTCTAGAATGATCTATTATGAATTTTTAATTTGTTATAGTTGAGATAATTAGTGTGTGTTATGGTGTAGTTGTCTTAGTGTGGGTATGCATCAACCCTATATAAACATTGTATGACCTCATGATTAGAATTAATGAATGAATGAAGAATCTATTCTCTTTCCCTCTCTTGATATTTTCTTAGGAGGCCCTCTGCCCTCGAAACAGAGTTATATTTCCCAATCCCTCACTTACCACTTCCAAATCACTTCCCTTCCATAACCCCATCCCTAACACATATAAACGGGTTTAACATTAATATTTTAACTCAAAACTTTCAAATAATGAGTCTTTCAATTTTTATACTCTCTGCTGAATTCATTATTTATCAATGTGAGACTTTTATCATTGTCACTCAAATTCCCAAACCTGTGAAAACATGTATGCTCTAAAGCCGCTAAGGTTTGATAACACCGGTTGTAGGCAATGTGGCGTGTTGGCAATTTGGTATGAAATTATGGTTCTTTATGTAAAATAGCATTCCCAATTAATCATAAAGTATTATGATCCACGCTGCGAAAATAAATATTAGATCCGATTCATAATCTAAGAAATAAATGAGTATTTTTTTTGTCCAAAATAGAAAAATTATATATCAATTTTTACATATATTAAATACTAATTTCCAATATTATCTTTATTTATAATAGAATTTATACTTACGAGATATGTCAATTTTTCATACAAGTGAGTTGGTCCATTAAAATAAGAAGGGGTATTTTTTAAAAATTTATATGAATATTAATTATAATTAATTCATTTCGATATATTTTATTGATATATATTTTTAGGATTTTATTTCTTATATTATGGATAAGATGGAGTACCAAATATGGGCGGAGGCGCCAAGCTAGCTAGCAGTGTGGACTGTGGACTGGTGGGTGGTTGATGAGTTTGATGTTCATGCAATTTTTTCCGACCCATACCCATACTAAGTCATGGGACAACGTTAAAGACTTCAAGTCAACCAGCTTTCTCGTCGTAGACTTAGTGTATGTTTGGATGAACATTTGATAAATATGATTTTGAATGGAATTGATTTTGTAGAATTGATTTCAATACAATTGAGTTTGAAGTAAAGTGATTTATGTTTGGATGATTTTACTTTGAAAGCAAGTTTGATGTAAAACTTAGTATAATTTTTCAATCCAAAAGCAGAAGCTACTCCAAGCTGCTTCTGGTAGAATCAATTCTGGATGCAAAATTGCTTCCACAAACATGTTTCCAAACACCTCTTTTTTTACAAGAATCACGTTAGGCAGGTGCAGAAGCACTTCTGGTGCCTCCACAGGTGAAATCAAACACACACTTAGAAAGTGAACTTGTATGATGGTGAAATCCATATCTGACATGTTTATGTGTGATAAAATACTAATTAATAGGTTGGGCTATTGTACACCCTTCATATTTTATATTACTCATTATATCATTTATGTGATAAATTTTGGGTCAATCAAATTATCATATAAGTTGGTTAAAATTTCAAACTTTCTAGTTGTATTATACTGTAGTCAAACTATATGAATACAGTGTATTATAGTATAATATATGTGCTTTTTGTATTTACAAATTTAACTCATATTAAAATAATATTTTTTGATTAAAAAACTAATTATATTGTAAAATATTAATCACAACGAACATTATTTTAATTCATATTAAAATATTATTTTGTAATATAATCAGTTTTTTTAATCAAAAAATATTATTTTAATATGGATTAAATTTACGAATACAAAGATCACATATACTATACTACAATATATTGTATTCATATATTTGACTACAATAGAAATACAACTAAAAATTTTAAAATTTTGACCAAACCCATGTGACAATTTGATTGGTCCAAAATTTACTACATATAAGTGATGTAGTAGATGGTACAAAATATGATTGGTATACCTTAGCCCACCCCCGAATTTTATTAGTATGATCATGTCCCCTACTTTTTTGACGTATTTGAATTCTACCCATTGAATTCTTATATTCAAAAGTAAAAGACAATGAATAATAATATTAAAGCAGTAAGTTAAGAGCATATTAGTGCAAGATTAATTTTTATTGAAATAGTTATTTTTTTATGGTAAAAATTATTTTGAGTAGAAGTTAGTATATTTGAATAAATTGATTAAATTGTAAAATAACTTATTTTTTAGAAAAAAAAATTATATTTAGAAAATCTAAAAGTTTGACACTTATTTAAAAAGTTGTTTGATTATTTCAAAACAATAATATTACCCCAATTTAATCCCAGCAAATAAGTAACTGACAAATACAAATAACTTTCCTATTAAAAAATATAAATAACTTTATACTCTTTTTTATATATATATTTTACTATATAAAAAGTTAGTTTTTTACGTATTCTAAATGAAATAAATTATTGCATAAAAAAGATTTATCTTAAAATTGTTTTTCAATAAACTATCTAAACATAAAAACGATTCTATTATAATTGATTATATAGTAATCAATTATAGAAATTATCAATTTTTCGTAAAAAAAATCCAAACACATAAAATGTTAAACTTATTTCGATGTATTTTCTTCAGCAAAGTAATACTTTAAAATGTTAAATAAAAAACAGATGTGACAGGAACGAAAACATAGCTAGAAGGCAAAAGGCAACATTCCCATTGAAAGCTAATTTTTTATTAATTTATATTAAACAAGAATGGACATAATAAAATATCAAAACAAGAGAGATAACACGTTACTAAGAATGGGCCATGGGGAAATGGATCCAGTTGAATGGCTTGATATAAAGTACGGCCGGGCTAAGAAATATCACAATAAAAAATCACCCGTGATAAACAGACTCGGAAAAATGACGGCATACGCGACACTGCTATAGTAGCGTACTGTAGCAGCAAAATTTCTTTTCTTTTTTTTTATTTCGATGTTTTTTATAAAAAAATTATTTCTAAAAAAACACATTCACCAAATAATGAACTGAATTCACCAGATATTTGTATCTTATTCACCATATATTTGCACATACTTAACCAAAATTTATTCTCAAAAAAACTAATTCACCAGATAATGAACTGAATTCATCAGATATTTGTACATGATTCACTAGATATTTGCACATACTTAACCAAAAAATTTATTTCTCAAAAAAACTCATTCACCATATAATGAACTGAATTCACCAGATATTTGTACATGATTCACCAGATATTTGCAGATACTTAGCCAAAAAATTTATTTCTCAAAAAAACCCATTCACCAGATAATGAACTGAATTCACCAGATATTTGTACATGATTCACCAGATATTTACACATATTTAACCAAAAAATTTATTTCTCAAAAAAACCTATTCACCAGATAATGAACTGAATTCACCAGATATTTGTACCCGATTCACCAGATATTTACACATACTTAATCAAAAAATTTATTTATAAAAAAAAACCCATTCATCAAATAATGAACTCCAGATATTTTTACTCGATTCACCATATATTTGCATATACTTAACCAAAAAATTTATTTCTCAAAAAAACCTATTCACCAGATAACGAACTGAATTCACCAGATATTTATACCGGATTCACCAGGTATTTGCACATACTTAGTCAAAAAAATCATTTCTCAAAAAACCCATTCACCAGATAATGAACTGAATTCACCAGATATTTGTACCCGGTTCACCAGATATTGAAACATACTTAGTCAAAAAATTTATTTACAAAAAAAAATTAAATTTAAAAAAACGTACTCTGATTGTCGCATTTGTCTTGATCGTTTCATTCATACGGTTGTCGTATGTTGTTCGAAAAACTGTGTCAGTTTATCATTTCTGATAAAAAATGAAGGGGGATAAAAAATGAAGGGGATGCTCTTTGCACCAATTTGTTCCCCCACACCTTGCAATCTATTTTTTAAATTTTCCTTCCAAAAATACCCTTGCCCTTATGTTATTGCTCCCACACACCGTTTCCGGATTTGTGTTTCCAGAAGCTTCTAGAAAATAGTTTCCGAATGTGTAAATCTAATAGTAATTCAAATCATAAACGTCTAGAATTACATATCTGGAGGTATATTCTTGCTGTTCGGATTTGTGTTTCCGGATGTGCAAATCCAATGACGAAAATCACGATGATGCTGACAAGGGTATTATTAGAAAGAAATTTACAAAAAAATAGATTGTAAGGTGTGGGGAGCAAATTGCAAGATGCAAAGAGCAGGGCCAAAATGAAGACATTTAAGTATTTAACAACCGTTCCTTTTAACTTTAAGTGATACTCGAGTTACTACACTACAAAAAAATACCCTTTTAGCGACTGAACAAATCGGTCGCTATTCCATGAAATTCGGCCGCTATCAGTGTTAGCGACCGAATCAGCGACCGATCCTCAATGGTCGCGAAAACCCTAGTCGCTAAATAAATAGCAACCGATTTTTCAAGCCGGTCGCAAATAGCGACCGATAATGAATTGGCTAATTCGGTCACTGATTTCCAATTACCCTAGCCAGATTAGCGACCGATACATTAGTGGCTAATTCGGTCGCTGGTTTCCAATGACCCTACCCAAAATAGCGACCGATATGTTAGTGGCTAATTCGGTCGCTAATATTATAAATTTATATTTTTTTTTATAAATGATATACTATATTTTTTTTTGCTATTAATATAATATAATATTATATTATATTAATTATGGAAATTAATTAATTAATGTTTTAATATTATAATTAACACTAATAATAATATTTAAACAAAAATTAAAATTACATTTAATAAAATTGTTACACAAATAAATAAATGTACTTGCACCCATAAAATTTTACCCAAATAAATAAAAGCACTATACCATCCATGCAAGTAAAAATTCACGACATAAAGAAACATCCACAAAAGTACTAATAGTCAATGAAAATATAACAATACAATCAAAATAATCAATTATGGCAAGTTATGCCATTATGATATATTAGCATAGTAATGGGGGCAACCTAGTGGGCTTTAGAGGAGAGGCGCTAGTCTTCCGAACAAACACTAAATTTGATTCACTCCCAACCAACATGGGTCATTTTTGGATAGTAACCTTAAGTGCTTTATCCACTAAACCGCATCAAGTTAGTGCAATTCAGTGGTTTGTGACCTGGTTTTTAAAATCAGCGGTTTGAGTGACCTAACTGGATTGGCCAATTGGTTCGGTACATGATTGAACCGATCCGACGGATCGGACCAGTCTAATTTTCATAACAATGTTTTTATGCCATTGCTCTACAGACAGGTAATGCTAGTTGTCAAGCACAAAATTTTTCCGACATTATTTTTGAGAGATTCTTAATCTATAGAAGTTTGTTTTCTGTGTGACAAAATGATTGCAATGCATACAACTTTTGTGGTTTAAAAGCTAGAACTGAACTGTGGTTTGATGTTGTATGATTAGTTACAAATGCAAAGACTGTTGGTTAATAAACTGAAGGCAAATTCTGAAATGTTTTTATAAAATGAAGAAATAAAACAAACCATTTTGAGAAGAAACAACACCTACAATATCCACTTAAGATCATGTAATCTATTATATATCTTTTTCATAAAATTGTTATATACTAAGATATTGTCCACAAAGATTCAGCATCACGACACAAAATAATCAAACAAAATTCCATTTGACAGATGAAAGTCATAGCCATCAATGAACTCAGTTTGGAACTAAGCTTCCTAAGCCCTAATGCTTAGGATGGAGAACATGTAAGCATTTCCAAACATCATAAACACCATTACTACTCAAACCCCCGTAGTACAAAACTCACTAAAGCAGCATTGCCACTTGATTAACATAACAGAAAATTGCCTCGCACAGTAGAGAAAGAGACATTTTTTTACATGTTGAGGACCCTACCATTCTTGTGTCATTTAGAAAAACCATAATGCAGTGACAATATCCAACAATTGCAACAGAAGAAAAAAAAACAATAGAAGAAAGGAGCTTACGAAGAAGATGACGTTCCTGCAGAACACGGTGCGCCACTACCCTCGACGGTGGTCGCGACCTGAAACAGAGAGACGGAGAGGTAAGAGAGAGATAAGCGAGTGAGAGAGAGAGAAAGCGAGAAAGAGAGGGACACGAGTGAGAGAGCGGAAGAGAGGAGGCGGAGAGGGAAGCTTACCACGGTGGTCGTTGGCTAAGGGAGTGAGTCGCGGTGGTGACCGGAGTTCCGAGAGAGAAAGAGTATTCGGGATAGGGAAAGGGTGTGGGTGTTTCTGGACGAAATGAGGAAGAAAGGGGAAAATTTTAGGTTTTAGTGATTTTAATAATTAGCGACCGAAATAATCGGTCGCTAAATCAATCGCTGCTAATAAAAAAAAATATATTGGTGGCAAGATCGGTCGCTATTTATTAACTGAACTTTTCATCTTCGTGTTTTAGCGACCGAAATGACATCGGTCGCTAAAAGATTCATCTAAAAAGTAGTCACTAAATCGGTCGCTAAATAATCAATTGGATTGACTTTTACTTTTTTTATGTTTAGCGACCGAATTAGTGACCTGTGTAATTTGCGACCACCAAGTCGGTCTCTAATGCGGTCGCTAAGAAGTTGTTTTTTTATTTCCGTGGATCCCACCTAAACGGCCGCAAATAGCAACCGCACCGCGCCAATGCAGTCGCTATTTTCGGTCGCTAAACGCGACTTTTTTTGTAGTGCTAGTAAAAACAAATATATCACAATGATACTTCAAAGTTACTGATAATTATAGACCAATCAAGACTTATCCCAACAATAATAATAGTCATCTCTAATAACGTAACCATATATCAGTAGTTCTAACCTTTCCAAAAAAAAAATTTATCAGTAGTTGCGGACCAAAGACACATTTGATCCCTATAAAATAAACGACAGGCTAACTTGCATACCGCTTGCATAGAATAATTTTTTTTACTTATTAAGAAATTAAAGATTAAAGAAAATACTTTTATATTTTTTGTTCTAAAAAATATATTCATTCATTCAAATTGGTAAAATACATAAAAAACAACACAAATTCTACATCATTAAAAAACGAAAAGGATGAATCTGCGAACAAACTCACAATACCCAGGTTGATAGCATAACATGGCAAAATGCCTACAAATGTGACAAAATCAAAGTGACCGGAATATCCATGCCTCCGGATCTGTAACGTTGACGCCCAAGTCTTGATTGAATCTGTAATGAATCGAAACTGATCTGCTAATTTGAACCAAACGAAAATCGTAATAAGACGGGGAGTCAAACGATGCCGCAACAAAACGACGAACAAAACACCGTCGCACACAGACAACAAAAATATCGAAAAACACGAAAAAAAAAAACAGATCGATGCAGAAAAACCACTTATTTATATAAAAAAGTGATGTTTTTAATATATTTAAATTTTAAAAATTATACTTTTTAATACAAAATTTCTATATTTTATATATACACATGTGAGCGCGTGAATTACGTACGTAGAGATGAGATTTGATGTCATAGTCCTTATAGACCATACTACCCAGCTTTGAGAAATATTGCTCGAGTTAGGGGCGTTTGTGGATCGGTTTTGATTTAAGAAAGTCATTTGATCCAAAATTTAAAATATATAAGTTGCAGTTCAGTTTGGATTGGATTGTTTTCTATATCAAATCTGATCTAATCCAATTCAACTAAAAACAATTTGAATTGGATTCGATGACTCGATTTTTACCAACAACATAATTGAAAAATAAGTCTAACTAATATTAATAGATATAAGATATAACATATAAAAATTAAAATATTATGAACTAACAAGTATCAATTTTATGTTTGGAATGATAGGAATAGTAGAGAATTACGTCACATCAAATAACTAAGTATTATAAGGGGGGAAAATCAACAAATAAAAAAAGAAATAATCAATGTAAAAAATAGAATATACATATGTTAAAGTTTATTTATGTGATTCGGTTTGTTTCGATTTCAAAATAGAATCCGAAAACCGATCTAATTCGATCATATTGGTTTTCATAAAATAAGATCCACAAAAATCCAATAAACAACAATTTCGTTCAATTTTCGGTCTTCTTTTGGGATGATTTGAACATGAACACCCCTAGCCTGAGCTCCCATATACGTATCAAACACTTAACTACGTGTTTGGTTCCACTATGGGGGTACCATAATTGTGTTTTCCCCCATCGAACATGATTTTAATAAAAATATAGAGGTATTTCCATGATAGAGAGTAACAAAATTGTGTTTCCCCCTATCAAACATTATTTTAGTAAAAGATAGAAGTGTTTGATTACTGGTGGGAAAAATCGATTTTGCGTTCAAATGTGATTCTAATACAAGCTAAAAAAAGTAGCTTTTACGTTGGTTTGAAAAATTTATATTAAATTTTACATTAAACTTCCTTTCAAAATAAAAACATTCAAACATAAATCATATCATTTTAAATTCAATTGTATTCAAATAAATTTTGTTCAAAATTATATTTATCAAATGCTCGTCCAAATACACATTTAAGTCAAGTAGCTTAAAGTCTGTTTTGTAATGCCCTTCGTTACATTAGTAACCCAAATTAATTTTCTATAAAAAACCTTTAAAACATTTAAATTAAATAATCGAGTCATAAAATTTTTCACAATAAATCTAAGTCTGAATGTATCTCGTATATTCAAAATAATTAAAAAAAAAGTAACAGTGCTAAATAAGGCAACATATCCAAATAAAATAAAGCCTAAAAAATATTAATTAAAAAAATTGCACAACTCTTTTACAATTATTTTTGCCTCAAAACACGGGACGTCTAATAAACCCAAAAGAAATACATAAAATGAAATAAATTAGAACTAATATATTCAAGACTCTCTCAAGACGCTGCATCATCTATCTCATCACCTGTAAACTCTGAAAGACAACACCACTAATGAGATTTATAATCTCAGTAAGTAAACATGGTTCTAAAAGGTTTTCGAAAAGATGTTACTTTCTGCCGGTGCGGTTACCGGAAAAACAATCATGGTAATCCGCCATTTCCAAAATAATATTTTTTTTAAAGTAAGGGAAGTGTGCAAAAGCATCACTGTAAAACCAGACATCCCAACTATGTTGGCACCCCTGATTTTACCTATCATCTGCGGCACACCCCATATTTATTAAAAAACAAAGAATAAACGAATACAAAAATATAAACATTGGGGCACCAAACCAAAACCCATGATAAAGACCAGGCTAATTAAACCTATAATTGGGTAACCAAAACCTATTACGATTGTAATCCTCTCTAATGAAATCTGGTATCAAATCCCACCAGCTAAAACAATGATTAGATAAACCAAAATTAGCAAGTTTATCAGGACAAGAGTTACCTTCCCTAAAAACGTGGGATACAAAAAAACTCATTTTCTTAGTCAGAAAAATACAATTATTCCATCTAACTTGAAGCTTCCAAGGCACCAATTCTTAGTTTCCAAAGGCTTCAACCACCAATTTTGAATCGTATTCCAACCAAAGTTTATGCCAACCCCTCCTATATGCAATTTCAATGGCCTCAATGGCATCAATCAGCTCGGCATACAAGGGAGAAGCAGTTCCAATGTGGTCAGAAAAACAGCCTAGGGTAGTCCCTCTACTATCCCTGAAAATACCTCCACAGGCTGCATTTCCCAGACATCCTATTGCTGCTCCATCAGTGTTACTCTCTACCCAGTTACAAAGTGGTGGATTCCAATTAACTTCAATTATGCTTGGAGCCTTTGCAACATGACCAATAATTCCAAAAGCTTTTAAAATCTGAAATTCCTCAATGGAGGAGGATGTACAGCCTGAAGACAGCCTTCCTGATAAGGAAATGCTGGCGGAAATGAGGGAGATTGCCTTCAATGTTGTGACTTCCTTGTTATGGAACCTAGCTTGATTTCGGCAAAACCAGAGAGTCCACAAAGTGTTGATAATGCCAGAGAGTTTTACATCCTTCAGCTGCTGACTATTTGACTTGCAGCATATGTTCAAGAGGGAACCTGCAGAAGATAAATCTATACGGCTTTGCAAAGAACCTGCCAGCCATGACCAAATATTTCTAGAAAAACCACAACTAAAAAAAACAAATGATTAGAAGTTTCAATCTCAGTTACATAAACTACACATTGATACAGTAATGCAGCCTCTCAAGCAAAGGTTCTCATCAGTTGGAACCTTATTATTTAAAAATCTCCATAATAAAAAGGATCTAGATAGAGGAATTGAAGATTTCCATATGCACTTACCCCAGGAAATCGACTGTGTGACAGGATTTGTAAAGTCATGTGCATCTTTAAAGCCTAAAATACCATTGTTAGAATGTTCCCAAATTAAAGAATTTCTTGTAGGAAAAAGAGGAAGTCGAATTTGTCTAATTTCAGCAGATATATTAGCAAAAAACTGATTAAAGAATGTAGGAATTTGCCAAGTATTACTTGAAATGAAATCAGAAACCTTGGATTGTAACAAGTTTTTCAAATCAGGAGGTAAATTCAATAAATCTGCAATAGGCATGGAAAGCCATCTATCATTCCAAAAATCCACACCTTTTCCATCACCAATGATCCAAACACAGTTCTCAAAAGCTGTAGGCAAATACTACTTTAGGCCAAAACCAATAGAAGGCTTAACATACCTAGTCATAGGTTTGTGCTTACTTAAATGCCTAGCTCTAAGGAACATTGCCCATTGGGACTTAGATGACAACAAATTCCAACTGAGTTTTAAAAGGGCAGCCTCATTAATTGATCTTATACCCAAACCCCCTTCAATGATAGGAGCACAAAGCTTTTTCCATGCTACAGGGACTAGCTTTTTAACATGAATGTCCCCTGACCAAATGAAATTCCTAATCCAAGAAACAAGGGTATTGATTAAAGAAGTAGGCCAAGCATAGATATGGAAACTATAAATCAACATGCCATGAATGATTGACTTAACTAATTGAACTCTTCCCATAACAGACAATAGAGAACCCTTCCAAGATGAAAGTTTTATCTTAATCCTATCCATGATAGGCTGCAAAAATCTAGCTTAAGGCTTACCTTGAAACAGAGGAGTCCCAAGATAAGTAAAAGGGAACTCTCCTGCCGTAAAACCTAGGATGTTCCTTATAGTGTGTATTCTGTTATAGTATGAAGGACCAACATAAAATCTACATTTATCTTTTCTAATTAACTGACCAGAGGCCAAACCATAAGCATGAATGGTAGACATTAAAGCCTGCAAGCCTAACTTAGTTCCTTTGCAGAAACTTAGAATGTCATCCGCATAAAGAACATGACTAGGAGTAGCATAACCTCTAGGACCAGTCATAGGATGAAGCTTTCTTGAATTAACAAGTAAAGATATACTCCTACTAAGCACCTCCTCAGCTAGACGAAAAAGTAAAAGGGAGAGGGGGTCACCTTGCCGCACTCCCCTTTTACAATTAAAGAAACCGATAGGGTGACCATTTACAGAAAATGATAACTTTGAAGATTCTAAAATGATCTTCACCCATTTACAAAAAGTTTGATTAAAACCAAAAGATTCAAGAACATTAAGAAGAAAGTTCCAATCAATGATATCAAAGGCTTTTTTGATATCCAATTTGATTGCAACATTACCATCAAATGATTTGGAATCAAGCAAGTTAACTGCTTCCGAAGCAATACAAAGACAGTCTGAAATCTGTCTACCTCTAATGAACCCTCTTTGCTCTTCAGAGATAATCTTAGGAGCAATTATTGCTAATCTATCGGCTAAGACTTTAGTGATGATTTTAAATTGGTAATTTTCTAATGAAATTGGTCTAAAATCCTCAATCTTATCAGCTCCTTTAAATTTAGGTATAAGCACTACTAGGTTGGAGTTCATGTTGGGAAGGAGTCATGATTGAGCAAAAAATTGAAGAATCGAATTAAAAACATCATGGCCAATTATTTCCCAATACTTTTGATAAAAACATCCTCCAAATCCATCCGGACCAGGAGAACGGGATGGATTCATAGAGAACAAGCATGTGAGTTTGCTCCGAAAGAGTGTCATAGATAGTAGAGAGGGCGAAGGGGGAAGGACCCTACAAAGAAGTTTTTTTTTTTTTACCAAGACTCCAAATGGTCGAGTTACCGACACTTCTTACTTTCTGACAAGTGACAAGTACCCAAAATCAAAATCTTTTTCAGCCTTTTCGTATCACTTGTGTGTTATTATTTTTTTATAAGATTAATTGTGTGTTATTTGTTGTTATGAGTTTAAGAAAGAAATTATAAACCCAAAAAATTGCCACTCAAACTTTGATCTGATAATCCGGGTTCTCATTAATGTTACATTTTTTTCCTTGGTGATATTAAACAATGACTAAAGGTTAAATCAATTTACTTTAATTTGTCAATGGTTGATGGTATGATGCTCCAGAATTAGAAAGAACAGAGAAAAATAATAATACTGTACAATTAGACGAAAATGATAACATGTAAATAAAGAAATAAAATTGGTTATTATATTAGACTTAAAAGTATTCATCATAGACAGTTTTCTATAATTAGACAAATATATGCGTTTATTTTTTGGGTCATATCTACGTCATTGTTATGTAGCAGAAACAACTATGCAAATAACTGATTTTGTAGAATTTTGCTTTGGACCATATAGAAAAGAATAATGTTCTAGCTAGCGTCCTCACATTTCTTCAAACTTCGTGGCCGCAAATTATTTAATGGAAATGGATGACCAACCGTGGCGTATGATACTAATCAAGCTTGTTGTGATGTGAAGTTGTGAACCAACCCGTGAAGAATCAATTTCGCTTCACAAATTTATGTGATAGAATTCAAGAATATAATTGCCTTATTTGTGGTTTAACCAGAGAACCTATTATTCATGAATCTAGTTTACAAAAAAAATAAAATTACAGTACCAAATTAATTTATACAATTTTATAAAATATTTATACTTTTTTGTTTAGATTTATAAATAATATAACAACTGTATATATATATATATATATATATATATATATATATATATATATATATATATAGTACACTTTTTCTTAAAATAAGCGCAAAACAAAATCAACTATCTACGGCTGCCATAGCAACCTATAGTTATTTTTTCAATCATATACAAACGAACCACCTTTTTCCTTTGGCATAAGGTGCCAGTCATGCATTGATCATGCATGATGATAAAAAGGACTTCGAGAATCTTGTTATGCAAAAGGATCAAGTAAAATATAATGGATTATAGGTATACATTCTTTTGGATTAAGTCGAATCGACTAACACCCCTAGTATAGATGCGAAACTTGGCTTATTTGTGTGTTGGCTTGGCTTAGACTGCAAGATGTTTTCAAATTCTAAACAACTTTCAAATTGTGACATAAATAAAGTGTCGTGCTTAGCCTTATTTATGATCTACTAACATGCTAAAATGGTTTAAAAAAATGAAATAAATAAATAAAATGCTAATTAACTCATTTTTTAATCAATTTTGGAAAATATATAATTTTTTCTTTTGCTTTTGAAAGCATAACACGTTCCTAATCTAGTTTTGGGTTGTTCCACAAACTCTAGTGCTCTACAAATTTTTTTTTAGTGAGAGATTTATAGTACGCCTTATATAGGTAGAGCATAAGAGAATGAGAATGAGAATAGGGCGGATCGAGTGCATTACATGGTTTGAACCCGTACACTTTAATTTATGTTTTATAGGTTAATCAACATAACTCACTCAAAGGACAGCTGAACCCGAATCTTCAATCTCCTCACTTAAGCTGTGAAAACCACTTTGGACAGCTAAAGCTTAAGATTGTATAGACCTTGATATCTGATTTCAAAAATAACTTTTAGAAGTCAGACAATTCACCTACCTTTTTTGTGTTTCTGCATTTTTAGATTTTCATCATCAGAACGTAGAGAGATCCTAGATCTAACCTTATTTGAGACCTGGAATTCTCATTTTCTAATAATTAAACATGCCGTGTCTCTTATTGATCAGATGATCTAAATTTAGGACAATTGTCTTAATCTTCTTTCTGCTGCATATAACGGAGGAAAGAAAATGAAAATGAAATTCTTTTGATTGCATAAAAGGTTGTAGAATTTGTTCCTCAAGTAAAGTATGTATAAAGAAGATATAATAATGTGGAAAACTAAACACTAAGAGGACACCTGTTAAACAAAGGAACAAGTAACAAAATATTTGGAAACCAATTTTAATGAAACACGAGAAAGAAATACATGAACCCTGTAATTGCTTCAAAGTTCTAGCACACTAAAGCAAATATCTACAACATTATTATTGTGCATCTGGCAGTAGAAAACCAGTACCAAAATAATAGTATAATTTGAACTTCTTTGTTGGACATAGACTTTAATTAAACAGGAACAGTCCTAGCAGACCCAGCCATTTCAATAGCCTCAGCCTCAGCTTCTTCATTCTCCCCACTCAACTCTTCTAGTGATTTTCCCTTTGATTCTGGCACTAACAAGGTGAACAACATTCCAACAAAGTTGACCACACCAAGCATAATGAGGGAGTTCTTAATCCCAATACCAGTTGGATAACCTGCATCAGTCTTCTTGGGGTCCTTACTTTGTGCAGCATATAAGAACCCAAATGCACCAACAATGGCTCCTGCCTTTCCTGCAGCAGCTGAGATTCCATGACATGTAGACCTTAGCCTTGCTGGGAAAATCTCTGCTGGTACAACAAATGTGGTAGCATTTGGACCAAAATTTGCGAAGAAGAAGGTAAGGGAGTACATCACAACAAACCCAATTCTGTTGTCTTTCTTAGTCCAGTGATCATAAGGTATAGCCAGAGCAAACATGAACACTGTCATGAAGAAGAAACCCATCAATTGGATCGCGAATCGACCCATGTAATCGATGAAGGCCACTGTAAACCAATAACCTGGCACAGTACTGCATAGTGCTATAAGTGTTTGTGCTCTTGCAATCCTATAAACTTCATGGATTGCATTCATTTCTTTTGCAGGAGGGATCCATCCAATGGCACTGAAAATGTCCTTTTGGAAAAGGTTCTGGCTATAGAAGGCAATGTCTAATAAGAACCAAGTAGTTGTGGTTCCCAACAAGTGCAGACCATGGCGTTTAGCAAATTCCTTGCTGAACAAGCCAAACTTTTGGTTATCATTCTCTGTCAATTGCTGCACTTTCTCCTCTTCAGCTTGAAGGTCAACTTGTAACACCTTTGACATGTCTGAAGCAGCTTGTTTTGCATTCCTGGCAACGAGAGCCGTGTAACGAGCCGTCTCAGGCATCTTCATGCGCCAGTAGTATGTAATTGCAGCAGGAACTGCACCAAACATCAAAATGATACGCCAAACATAATCAAAAGCAGGTAGCACCATTGATGCTGTTGCATTTTCTTCATAAGTAGGAACCTTGTATTTGTGGTCAAATGAAGCTGAAACAATCAAGGCAACTATTCCACCAGCCAAGATTCCAAATCCTTGCATAGCAAACACTGCAGCAATAAACGCCCCTCGCGTCCTTTTGTTGGCATATTCAGACATGATTGTAGCTGAAAGAGGGTAGTCACCACCAATACCAAAACCAAGCCAGAATCTGAAGAAACAAAGGGTTGCAATAACACCTTTTGCACTTGATCCAAAAGAAAGCCCTGAGGCAATGGAACCAAATACCATGATCATAAGAGTCATGCCATAAACCCTTTTTCTTCCCATTTTGTCACCAAGCCAACCAAAGAAAAGCTGGCCAGCTAAAGTGCCACATAGTGCAACACCAGTCACAGCAGCTTGCACATTAGGAGGCAGAACACCTGGCTTTGGTTTGGTTATATCTGTGTAATATATCCTCCCCAGTAACTTGGTGACAAGGGAAATGCAAAAGAGATCATAGGCATCAGTGAAGAAACCCATTCCAGCAATCACAATTGCAGTGAAATGGTACAATTGTGTCTTGGCCACATCAAGTGCATTAAGCACTCCTAATTGTGGAGCCATCACTATCTCTGCTACCCAATTTGCCTCAAGCAGTGATTACAAGTTTCCTGCACAAGTAAAAAAAAAAAAGATGTAAGTATACCAACCAGGCCTTTAGGAGCAATTCCAAATTCTTAATTCTTCCATTTATTACTATATTTTTTAATAGAAAGTTATATAGAATAATAGAAGAGAAGTGGTTTTTTTATAACAAAGAAGGAATGATATAAATGAGTTCCACGGTTCTTACAAATTATCAAGAAAAAAATTTATAAATTAAGCATGGTAGACTTTTGTAAGAAATTAACAACTTGAATTAAAGTTTGAAAAAAAAAAAGTGAGGCTGATTTCATCTTTCTAAGGCTGGTGCAATGGATTGATAAAACTACCATTACTTTTTAGGTACTAAAAACTAAATTCAGAGTCAACAGCTGCACAAAGTTGAAAATTCGTAAAATGAAACCATTATTTCTATGGTTAAACGAATTGACTCTTACTAACAAAGACTATGTCACATCAGTTGCAGACAGCACCTCATAGGGTTTCAACCACTTTCTCAAAAATTGCTTATAAAATAATATAGAATGAAAAAATAAAATAAAATTGCTTATGCTAAGGCTTCAACGGTTGAAACCTATAAGTCAACTTGAGGATATACCATGACAATGAAAACTTGGTTTAGAAATTCGTTGATCATTTGATATTATTCAATATTCATTTTGGTGTCCCTACTAAACTGAAAGAATACAGAGAAGTGAGTGGGGACTGGGGAGAGACCAATTGCAGAGGGGGAATCTGGTGAATATACTATATTAATTAACTAATTAATAAGCCATGTAATGTAGGCCATGAAGATCAGTATCACAAGGGAAATGGAAAAATCATGATTGGTAAGTAAGCATAGGCACTGGAAAATATTTATCATCCGAAGTTGTAGAAATAAGAAAAAATAAAGTAACCGTAGGCAGAGGATTTGTGCCTATAATATCTTTTGATAAATTCCATAATCTAGATGGAAAAGGTGGAGCAAGGACAGGGTTTTGGGGGTTTGTTGGTAATCTTTCATGGAAAATCAACAATCCATAGGTGCAAACAGTTTCTGTTAAACAAGAGAAGAAAAGAAATTGAAATTAACAAAATGGATAAGGCCAAAAAGACCTTCTCTTTTGTTTGTTCCTTTGTTTCCTTCCTGGGTAAGGGTGGTAACTACTAACTACCAGTATTTTACTTTTGCCAAAAAGAGTGAGACTAGACAGATAGGAAATCCAGAGACAAAGAGTAAGGGGCTGTGGTAGATGTTGGGCAAAAGAATAATGAAATTGGCATCCTTATATGATGTATATATGTATGATATGGGCTAAAAAGAGCTGCAAGATTTTCCATGGTGGAAAGAAAGGTTGTGATTACTAAATATATATTATAGTCTACAAAGTTGTTTAAGGTCCCTAAGTGCTAAAAAAGTGGGCCTCTCACTAACATAGGAACTCTCTTTCAGGTATCATCACAATAACTACAACAGGACTGTGAGAGAGAGAGAGAGAGAGAGAGAGCTCACCGGATTATCAAGTTTTGTGTTGAAGGAGTAGACAGAAGCAGAAGTTGTGTTGAGTATGAAGAGGTATTTATAGGAGAGAAGGTGAGCTGTGAGCAGTTATATATACAAAGGGTGAGTAGATCCAGAATCAGCGCAAGTATCTGTGGTATATGCCCCATCCTTAGACTTCTAGGTTCATACTATCGGGTCAACGCTCTCACAAGTCAATTGCTTGCTTGCTCCATTTCTCTCCCTCTCCCTATTGTTCCTTACTTATATTTTTTCCTTCCTAGTCATTTTTACACTATTATTATCAGAAGCATACGGATTTTCTATGGTGATGTTTGAAAGAGCTTATTTAAACTCCTTTTGACTTATCTGATGACATAAGCTCTTATGCAGTGTGTTTGACAGAGCTTATAAAAATAACTTCTGACATCCCATAAGGAGTTTTTGACTTATTTTCATAAGTCACTGGGAGAAGCTTATGGAATTATCATAAGAGCTTATGCACTAAACACCCTCTTCGTGTTTTTTACTATTTGAGTCCTCTCATGCCCCTTTCTGTTTTTAAGCGCTTATGGCATAAGCTCTCATGTGAAAAGGTCTTATATGATAAGCTCTTAATTAAGTTGTTTACCCAAACGCACCCTATGAGATGGAGGAAGTCCTTATCAAAAAAAAGAGATTGGAGGAAGTCAGGTGATGGGCATGTGTTTTTTTAATGAGTTAATCTCAGCCATCAAATTAGATTAAAATGAAAGGACATGATTTGGTGTATGTGTTAACTTTGACGGCTGGTGCCAAAGGATCCAATCTCATTATATATATATATATATATATATATATATATATATATATATATATAATATGTTGAAGATAGAAGGATCATACTCATGCTCACCTCTTAAATCTGTCCCTAATGGTGTGTTTGGTGTATGAGAAAATAAGAAGAGAGAAAAGGAGAAGAAAATATGATTTTCTCTTGTTTGGTAAGCAAGAGAAGACAGAAGAAATTGGGTGGGATCCACCCAAAATTTTGTTCACTCCAAAGATGAGAAGAAAATGAAAAGGAAGAGAGAATATACTTCTTTCTTCTTTATTTCTCTCATATTTCTCTTAAACCAAACAACACATAAAATCTACTCTATTTCTCACATCTTTCTCTCTTATCATACTCTTCCTCACCTCTTTCTCTCTTCTCCTTTTCTTCTTAAAACCAAACAAAGCATAAGAGTGTGTTTGGGAAATATTGATTTTCCCTATTTTAGCTTTTTTTAACTAAAAAATCGTTTCATACTTTGCTTAAATTTATAAAAAAACTTCTTTGAGGAAAAAACAGTTTTATGCTATCTAATTTGTTTTAGCACTAGTGGAAAATATACATTAGACGGTAAAGGTTTACATCAATTAACCAAAAGCTAGACGTTAAAAAGGGGGCGGTGGCAGTTTTGTAAATATCAGACTTCATTAATTCAACTTTAACATCAGTTGTTGTAAGGACTGACGTTAAAAGTGAAGTGACTCACTTTTAACGTCAGTTCAATAAACAACTGACGTTAAAAGATAACCTTTTAACGTCAGTTCTTCATTGAACTGACGTTAAAAGTGAGTCACTTCACTTTTAACTTCTGTTCTTTCATCAAAAGACGTTAAAGGTTATTTTAATAATATTTTTATCTAGTATACACTTCCGCATTGCCTTCCTCAAAGTTTCAGTTTCACAATTGCTTTGATGTTTTGTGTTTCTGTTTTGAAAACTAAAATATATGTGTGCGAAGTATAAGTTGAATCAATAACCCAAACCGAATCTCATTCATTGAAAGGGTTTAAAATCCTTTAAAATCCTATAAAAAGTTACATTGATAGGGTTTAAAATCCTATAAAAAGTTACATTGAAAGGGTTTTAAATCATAAACATTTGTTGAGGCTTCGTTCCCTTCACGGGTGAGCAAGAGAGGAGAGTCGAGTGACTGAGTTTTCCAGAGCGACTGAGCAAGGGTGCACCCGATCTGTTTCAGCAATGGTCTTGGAACAGTCATTTGCTTCCAAAGCTGACGTTAAGTCTTTGTAGTCGCGATTCTCCGGAAAGATGATAAGGTGAGCAACTCACACTATGTGATTTACACAACCTTATCACCCATGTTATGTGATTTACACAACCTCAGAAGTTGTTTGACCATTAAGACAAAGATCTTTGAGTCTAGGAATAGGAAGAAAGAGTGATGAAGTTAATCTCCACGGCAGAGTCATATTGTGAAGCAGAAAATTAAAAGGATGGAAGGAAGCTATTTATAGGAGCAGGGAATGAAGTTATTAAGCTATTCTGATTTTCTTGAAAACTTACCTATAAACTTAATGCTCATTAAGAGGATTAAGTTACAAGGTGCATGGGTAAGTAGCACAGTAGTCAAAGGAATGAATCCTTGCAGAAACTTATACACCTTTAACGTCAGTTGTTTAATACAACTGACGTTAAAAGTGCTTTTAAAATAAAAAATATTTATTTTTAACGTCAGTTTTTTATACAACTGACGTTTAAAGTGTGGTTTTTACTTCAGTATAATAAATAGCTGACGTAAATAATCCTATAAATTATAAACGTGCAGAATGAATATTGGAAATAATGTAATATACGGGAACTTGACAGTCATAAATTAAGTTGACGTAAAAATGAGGTGGTGGCAATTTGTAAATATTAAATCACTATTTGCGTCAGTTGTGTAAAGAACTTGTGTAAATATTAAACAAGTTTATTTTTAATCTTCATTAATTAGCTTGAATTAGTAAACATATTCTTGTGAAAATTAAAATAAATAAACACTTAACATAAAATTGTTATATGTATAATCAAATCGTATCTCATTGAAGCGATTCATAAGTTACAATTACATGATTAAAAGATAAAAAATTTCTGCAACATAGCACTAAAATATTAAAAAGTTTCTGCTTCAACATCAATTTCTTCTCAGTTCTGTCCTCAGAAACTCCAATGGATGCATCGATCCCCTCCCTGCTCATTTGAAGTCCTTGATGCTCCATATGTGCTTTATCCACAGTCACTTGGGGAGGAGAAGGAATAAAGTGAGGGAGTCATATTATGTGATTTACTCAACCTTAGAAGTTTTTTGACCATTAAGATAGAGACCTTTAAGTATAGGTATAGGAAGAAATAACAAAAGTCTCAAATGTGGTAGAACCATATTGTGAAGGAATAGAAAACGCACGAAATATAGAGGAAAAGAAGAGGGTGTATTTACAGACTGATACAGAAGAATGACACTTATATAGAGAATAGAGTCTCTCTGATTTTCTTGAAAACTTGTCTATAAACTTAATGCTCATTAAGATGATTAAGTTTCAAGGTGCATGGGTTAGCACAGTAGTCAAAGGAATGAATTTTTTTGCAGATATACACTTTTAACGTCAGTTGTCTTCAAAAACTGACGTTAAAAGAAGTGCTTTTAAAATAAAAAATATTTATTTTTAACGTCGGTTGTTTAATACAACTGACGTTAAAAGTTTTATTTTTACTTCAATTAAATAAATAGTCAAAGGAATTAATATTTTTGGACAAAGGTATACACTTTTAACGTCAGTTTCTTAAGACAACTGACGTTAAATATACGACCTTTAACGTCAGTCTTTACAAACAACTGACGTCAAATGTTGTTTTATTTTGGTTTACACCCGCACGTCTTCTGCACTTCGCTCTGTACGTCTCTTTTCTCTTTTCATCACGCTCAACCCTCACTCTCAACCCTCACTCTCACTCTCACTCTCACTCTGCCCTAATCGCGAGCTCATCTCCACCGCAACCACCGCGAGGGCTTCTTCGTCACCACCGTGAGGTACACTATTAACCCTAACTCTGTCTTTCCATTCATTCTTTGCAATAACTTGACATCTCTCTTTCCTCTTCCCGCGCACTAACTCTCCTTGTCCCTCTGCTCTCAGTAACTACATCGAACGTTGGCCACCACTCGAGCTCCCCTCCCCACCACCACACGAGCACCTATTTCTGGTGAGTCTTTAGGGCACATTTTTTTATTTTTGGTTTTGAGTGTATGTTGAAACTGTAGTCTCAGTAGTTGAAACTTGAAACCGTGAGTTTGAGTTGTTTGGAATGTACGTCTCTATTTTTGGTTTTGAGTGCATGTTGCTATCTTTGGTTGATCCGTCACGGTAGTGATGCTCATCACGGCTAGGCCATGATCGATTCCGCTGTGATGGTCCGGTTCGATTGGCACGTTACGGCCGTGATGGACATCACCGCCAGGCCGTGACCAGTGCTTGGCAATCTTCAAAAACTATAGTTTTCAATCTCCCGTATTGTCCTTATATTGGATATATGTTTTGTATATCTACAGGACCTATCTAGTTATGGATCGTAGTTGGATGGTTTGTAAGCGTACTAGTGCTGAGTATTTGAAGGGGGTGGGAGAATTTATAGAATTTGCTCAAAGGAATGTTCCTAATAGTAATGGAATGTTCTGTTGTCCTTGTGTCAAGTGTTTGAATACGAGGAAATGTACGGTGAAGGATATACGTACTCATTTGATTTGTGAAGGGATTTGCTTGAGTTATACAAGATGGATATGGCACGGTGATGTGTTGTTGAGTAGTACGGCAAGTGTCTCCCAAAGTGAGGACGTTGACGTAGATATGGAGGATGATCGAGTCGAGGACATGATCCGTGATATTGGACAAGAATCTTTTCATCGAGCTCATGTGTATGATAGGTTGTGTGGTGATGTGGATAAGCCTTTATATCCAGGGTGTACTACTCATACACGGTTGTCGGCGGTGCTAAAATTGGTTTGTGTGAAGGCGAGAAATGGTTGGACCAATAAAAGCTTCACGGAATTGCTTGAAGTGTTGAAAGACTTGCTTCCGGAGGACAACACATTGCCTGACCGTAACTATGAGGTCAAGAAGGTATTGTGTCCTATGGGTATGGAGTATAAGAAGATACACACATGCTCCAATGATTGCATATTGTACACCGGTGTTCATGAAGATAATCACGATTGCCCCAAATGTGGGTTATCACGATACAAAGTGAAGGGTGGTGATGATGATGATGATCTTGATGATGTGAGAAAAAAGGGTCCTCCTGCGAAGGTGTTGTGGTATCTTCCAATAATTCCAAGGTTCAAGCGATTGTTTGCCAATGCGAAAGATGCGAAGAATCTTAGATGGCATAATGATGAGAGGAAACGTGATGGAAAGGTTCATCATCCTGCTGATTCTATTCAATGGAAGAATATCGATACTATGTTTCCGGATTTCGCCGATGAGCCAAGAAACCTAAGGCTTGGACTTGCTACGGATGGAATGGATCCTTATGGTAACATGAGTAGTATTCATAGTTCATGGCCTGTTCTGTTGGTAATTTACAACATGCCCCCTTGGTTGTGCATGAAGCGCAAATACATGATGTTGTCTATGATGATTTCGGGCCCAAAGCAACCGGGAAATGACTTAGATGTTTATCTAGGTCCCTTGATTAAAGACTTGAAAACACTGTGGGTGGAAGGTGTTGATGTAGTTGATGGGTATTCTCATGAGACTTTCAAGCTTCGTGCCATGTTATTTTGCACCATCAACGACTTTCCAGCATACGGTAACTTGTCCGGGTACAGTGTCAAGGGGCATAAAGCCTGCCCTATATGTGAAGAAGGCACATGCTACACTCAGTTGCATCATGGAAAGAAGACGGTTTACCTTGGGCATCGAAGATTTCTTAGACGTGATCACCCATATCGTAAGATGAAAAAAGCTTTTAATGGATGCCAAGAGACAGAAGAAGCGTCGGCGGCCTTAATTGGAGAGCAGGTTTATCAGAGGGTAAAGGGTATCGATGTTATATTTGGCAAGTCCAAAAAGAAAGGTAAAGCTGCTGAGAAAAACATATGGAAGAAGAGGTCGATATTCTTTGATCTTCCATACTGGCGCAAGCTTGATGTCAGACATTGCATTGGTGTGATGCGTGTGGAGAAAAATGTGTGTGATAGTGTGATCGGGACGCTTCTCAACATTCAGGGCAAGACAAAGGATGGTGTGAATGCTCTTCTCGACCTCGTTGCTATGGGTATACGAGAGCAGTTAGCTCCTGTTGTTGAGGATGGTAAGCGGACTTATTTGCCGCCAGCATGTCATACTTTGTCAAAAAAAGAGAGACAAAGTTTCTGCGGGTGTCTTCAGGGCATCAAAGTTCCACATGGTTACTCTTCAAATATGAAGAGGCTTGTCTCTAGTGATCTTAAATTGGTTGGCTTAAAGTCTCATGATTGTCACATCTTGATGCAACAACTTCTTCTCGTTGCTATTCGTGGTATTGCTCCAAAAAATATGAGACATGCCATTACTCGGTTGTGCTCATTCTTCAATTCTATATGTAGCAAAGTCGTTGACCCCCCATATGTTGGATGACTTGGAAGTTGAGGCTGCTACAATCTTGTGCCAATTGGAGATGTATTTTCCTCCTTACTTTTTCGACATAATGGTTCACTTAATTGTTCATTTGGTGAGGGAGATTAGATTATGTGGGCCGGTTTTTTTGAGATGGATGTACCCAGTTGAGCGCTACATGAAGATCTTGAAAGGGTACGTGAAGAATCCTCATCGTCTGGAAGCATCTATTGTTCAAAGGTATGTTGCAGAAAAAGCTATTGAGTTTTGTTCGGACTACCTTCATAACACGGATCCTATTGGGGTTCCTAAGCCTCGGCATGATGAGATCAGATGTCAAGGTAAGGATACACATGGCTTAAGAATTAATAGCAAGGATCGGGAGGAAGTGCTTCAAGCACATTTGTATGTATTGAACAACATCGAATGTGTTCGGCCTTTCTTATTTGAACATAAAAGAAAAGTCAATCAAGAAAACCCTCGAATGAGCGAAAGGTGGTTGTTGAACAAGCATTACAAGACTTTCTTACCATGGTTCAAGGAAGAAATGCTTAAGGATGGTAGTACTGCTTCTGATGACTTAAGATGACTAGCACGTGGGCCTAGCTTCAACGTCATATGTTGGAGCGGATACGACATAAATATCTTTTCCTTTTATACAAAGGAACAAGATAACAAGAGTACCATGCAAAATAGTGGGGTTATGATCGTGGCCGAAGTAATGCACTTCTCTAGTGCAAAGGACACAAAACCAGTTAAAGCACCGAGACCTTACTTTGGATATATTGAAGATATTTGGGTGCTCGATTACACTAAGCTTACGGTGCCGGTATTTAAATGTAAGTGGGTTGATAGTAACGGTGGTGTACAAACCGATGAATTGGGGTTCACATTGGTAGACCTCAACAAGTTAGGTCATATAAATGAGCCTTTCATAATGGCTTCCCAAGCAAAACAAGTGTTCTACATCACTGATCCTTCTACCAAAAGGTTGTCTGTGGTTCTCCAAGGAAAAAGCATGTATAATGGTAGTGATGAAAATGAAGATTCAAATCTTGATATTCCTGAGACTCCTTCTTTTTCAACAAACATGCCTACTATAATCGAGGACACACAGGTGGACGATGTACATGCCACTCGTGATGATCATCACGAAGGGATATTGATATAGGTAGTTTAAACTTAGTATACATTTATTTTTATCTATATTTCTGTATTTATTTTGAGTTATAACCTATGTTAATAAATATATATTGTTTATGAACAGGCATACATATGGGTCATTGTTCCGTTTTTCCTTTGCAATTCTGTAATGTGTGTGATATTCTGTGTTACTGGGATATTTACTGAATACAGGGATAGCTGAGGGGAGTGATATTTTAAAACTGAATTTTAAAAAAAAATACTATTAACGTCAGTTGTATCAAACAACCGACGTTAATAGTATTTTATAAAATATACAGTACACTATTAATGTCAGTTGTTTATTACAACTGACGTTAAAATTAAGACCTTTAACGTCAGTTCTTTATAACAACTGACGTTAGTTTTAACAAAATTAACGTCCGTTCTTAAAGAACTGACGTTAATTTTGACAAAATTAACGTCAGTTGTGTTAAAGAACCGACGTTAATAGTTTTATATTTAACGTCAGTTCTCAACTGACGTTAAAATTTTAACTTTTAACGTCAGCTGTATTTACGTCAGTCAGTATTCTGACGTAAAAAATCAATTTTAACTGACGTAAAAATCACTTATTGCACTAGTGTAGTTTAAGATTATTGTGATTTGACTATTTTTCATTCTCAAAACTCTCTTCCTTGTTTACCCCTACAATAGTGGTGAAATGGGTCGGTTTGGTTCGGTTTTAGGCGGGGGAAAATCCGAACCAATAAAAAATGATCAGTTCAGTTTGGTTCGGTTTCCTGCGTTTTCACATATAAAACCCGAACCAAACCAAACCGATGAAGTAAGGGTTGGTTCGGATCGGGTCATCGGGTTCCCTATAAAAAAAATTAAAAAAATAAAAAATAAACAAATATTACTCCCTCATGTCCATATTATAAGAGACAAAATCCTGAATCACAGAGACCGAGGAAAAGTTTTGAAATGAGCTAATTTTAATTAATACGGATATAGATTTCCAAAGATACCCCTTCTAATTTTATCATTTTCAATATTGATGAACCAACTCAGTTGCATGGGAAATTGATATATATTGTAAATATAAATTCTATTATAAATAAGAGTAATATTGAAAATTAGCATTTAATATATGTTAAAATTGATACATGTTTCTAATATTTTGGGCAAAAAAAATGACATATTTGTTTCTTATAGTATGGACCGGGGGAGTATTAAATTATACAAATAACTTCATACCCTTTTTCGTAATTTACCACTCCCTCCAGTCCATAATATAAGAAACAAAACCCTAAAACATACCGACCAAAGAAATGTATTGGAATGAGTTAATTGTAGTTAATACTCATATAAATTTCCAAAAACATCCCTTATAATTTTAAGAGCAATATTGGAAATTAGCATTTAATATGTGTGAAAATTGATGCATGTTTCTTATATTTGGACCCAAAAAAAGGATCCATTTGTTTCTTATATTGTGAAGTAGATGGAGTATATAAAAGTGATTTTTTTACACCACCCAAAAGAAATTAGATTATTTTAAAATTGCTTTTCAACAAACATACACAAACAATTTGTCAAAAAAAAAAACCCAAACAAAAACAGATTCTGTTATAATCGATTATTTTGTCGATTATCATAATAATCTATACATATAATATATTTTTCTAACTTTTCCAAACACATCCTAATCCGTCATGATTACTTTGGTATTCATATATTTTTTTAAGATTTTTTTGGTAACCATGATATAGGTACATAGTATCCTGGGCACACAAGATAAGTTCTCCCCTCCCAACCAAGTTTTCTCCATATACACAAGAGTCAGGATTTGAACCCGTGACCACTTGCTTAAAGTGTCCAAGTACCTTACCACTTGGACCAACCACATGTTGGTTTTTTAAGATTTAATATCTAAATAGAATCATTAGGTACTTCATTTACTCCTAATTATGTTTAATTTAAATTTAAAATTTGTTGTATATATATAAAAATTAATAAATATAATTTTGGTTTTAATTATTTAAATATTTATATTAAGTACTATTCCAATAAACATATCATTGCAAACTCTAAAAAATAAGAAAGGAATAGGTGGCCTTAATTATAATACTCATGGAAACATAATCATCCTCCAATTGATGTGTAGAAGAAATCAAATTCTCTGCATTCACGCAAGTAAACGCATTTACTTGAGTCTAGGTCAAGATCTCATACATTTATTTTATATTAATATATTTATCATACTTACAAAATAATCTATGGTTAGGATCTCACAAATGATTGCAAAAAATTCATTTCCTTTATAAAAACAGTGATCACAGATTTACGTTGTACAAACTCATCTCTCGGATATTTCTGCTTATTGGAATTCAGATGAATTTAATATATGAATAACTCTGTAAACATTTACACCAATTTGTAGAAAAGACCAAGGAGTTTTTTTTTAAAAAAAAAAAACTAAATGGGAGCCACAAACTTTCTATTGGTAAGAATATGATTCATATTTTATAAGGACGTGAGTTCGAATTCTGCCATCGAAATAAGGACTTCATTAATAGGTAACCTGTAAATACTTTTATAAACGTTATTTGAATCATGAGGCCTACTCTATTGGTAAGACCTCATACTCAACTCACTTAAACTTTATTCTCATAAAAAATAAAAAATAAAAACTTTAAAATTGGTTACTGTTAACACCCATTTTTGTCCGTCTTTTGTTCCTTTTTATAACATTACACCTCAAGGAGACTAATAATAATAAAAAGAAAAAAATAAAGAAAGTAGGGGACTCATAGCTAATTTGCTGTTGGTCCCGTCTATCACATGGGACTTGCTGTGGACGGGGAAGCCCCGTCCATCATATGGGACTTGCTGTTGGACGGGGAAGTCTCGTCCATCACATTTGCACTTACTGTGGACGGGGAAGTCCCGTCCATTGGTTTGCACTTGTTGTTGGACGGGGTAGTCCCGTCCATTGCTTTACACTCGCTGATGGACGGGGTGGTCCCGTCAATTGCTTTGCACTTGCTGATAGACGGGGTGGTCCCGTCCATTGTTTTGCACTTGCTGTTGGCCCCGTCCAGTCCACTGCACTTGCCAATGGATGGGGTGGTCCCGTCCAGTCATTACACTTGGTGATGGACGGGGTGGTCCCGTCCATTGCTTTGCACTTTCTGATGGACGGGGTAGTCTCGTCCATTGCTTTGCACTCGCTGATGGACGTGGTGGTCCCGTCTATTGCTTTGCACTTGCTAATGGACGGGGTGGTCCAGTCCATTGCTTTGCACTTGCTGTTGGCCTCGTCCAGTCCACTGCACTTGAAAATGGACGGGGTGGTCCCGTCCAGTCATTACACTTACTGGTGGACGGGGTGGTCCCGTCCAGTCCTGTCCTGTCCCTTTTATTTCTGTTGGACGAGGGGGTTCCGTCCACTTCAATTATTTTAATTTCTGTTGGACGAGGAGGTTCCGTCCACTGCAATTATCTTTTTTTGTTGGACGAGGAGGTCCGTCCAGTGTATATCTACTTTTGCATATCTAAGTTTCTGTTGGGACAAAAAGATTTCGTCCACTACAATTTTATTTTCAGGCTGAAGGCTAAAGAATAAAGAAAGAAGAAGGAGAAGATAAGGAAGAAAGGACGAAGAAAACAAGGAGAAAAAGACAATAAACAAAAAGGAAAGGAAACTGAGTTACGCCTCCTACCCACTTTACATATCAGGCAAGACCTCTTTTCCTCCTCTACCCATTGGTCCTTCTTCCTCCTTACCTCCTCCCTCGTTTTAACCTGGCAACCCTACTCCTAACCCTAAAAAGTCATCATACACATCAGGCAAACCCCCCATCTCATTCTCTTTTCAAACACGCAACCTTCAAGGTAAATCACCTCATTTCTGCTACTCACGCCGCCCCATCTGGACACACGCTATTTCTGCTCAAAACCCCTCATCTCTTGCTCTTTTCAAGCGTGCAACCCTCACATCAAATCACCTCCTTTCTGCTACTCATGCCGCCCCATCTGGACACACGCTATTTCTGCTCAGAACCCCCCTTTTGCACCTCCTCTACCCATTGGTCTTTTCTTTTTTTTCCTCATCTCTTCCCTCGCCTTAACCTAGCAGCCCTACTCCTAACCCTAAAAAGCCATCATACCCATCAGATGAAACCCCCCATCTCCTTCTCTTTTCAAGCGTGCAACCCTCACATCAAATCACTTCCTTTCCGCTGCTCAGAACGGCTCAAGCCTTGGGTTTCGTACAAACTGACCTTGAAGCCAATGGAGAAGAAGCAAGAAGCCCTCTCCTCCGTCTATAAAAGGAAAGGAAAAAGAGAAGAAAAGGGGGAGGGGGGGGGGGGGAGGACATTTTTTTTGAGAGGGACTTATGATCTGATATTTTCTTAGTGAGAAAAGAGAAAAAAGAGAGATTTTTATTGTGAGGAAGAGAGATCAGAGATCTGAGTTTCATTTTCTCTTCCCTATTATTAGAGTGGTTAAGAAGGAAGAGCTGAAGGAGCCAGTGAGATTGAATGTCAAGACTTCGATCTTGAAATCTTACCATTGGGAATAAACAAAATCATTCTTATTCTGCTCTCATTTGGTAACCCTTATTCTTTTCTTTGATATTATTTATAAATTTCTCTTGACATTCTTATTTTTGTGTCTCTGTTCACTGAATAAGTTAGTAAAACGTTTCACTTCTACGTTTCATTTCTCTCCTATTTTCAAGAGGCAAAATTATTTAGTTTACATAAAAATAGAAGATGGTCACTTGATTAAAACAATCTATTTTCTGGGTTGCCCTATGACAAGTGTCATGTTCAATCCTTTGGATTTTGAGGTTGCCCTGTGGACTTACGTGCCATGTTCAACCTCATTTAGTTTTAATAAAGAGATTCACAACGGGTAAAACAAATATTTCAAAGTTACTAATAATTTATACAACTAATTTTGGGTAACCATTTATGGATGTTCCAGGGTGCCGTGGGGTTAAGTTTCCATGCCTTCCGTAGACATAATCGACTCCCGAGCCCAAAGCTTTTCTTAAAAGGTTTTCCAACTTCCTTGAAACAAAATAAAGTTGGTGGCGACTTCATGTTTTCTCTCTAAGAGGAAAAACTAGTCTTTTTTTAGGTCGCAACAGTTACCATTGTTGGGCTTGTTTCTGCCGATCATGTATTGTTTGTAGTAGTACTCCCTCTGGACTCAATTATAAGTAAAAAGTACCTATATTTTTTGGACTCAAATATAAGCAAAATCTAACTAACTCAACTCTATTTAATGTTAGTATTCCAAAAATCATGAAAATAAATCAATTAAACCAATTCTTCCTTTGCTTTTTTAAGAGTATTGCATTCCCGAGATAATTAAATAATAATTTTATAATTATATTTTTTATATAAATCAAGATAATTAAACTAAATTAATTAACTTTCTTAATAAATATGAAATTAATTATTATTTTTTTATGATTGAACCCGGCGGAACTGTTATCGAATTCGATTGAAATTTGAAATGAGAATTCGATTGTGTGCGGACAGCCATAACGGCGTTGCGAATATCAAAGCTCATTGGTTATGGCCAGTTGCATTCTTTGACGAAGTCAACCTGACCCCTCAATCTTATCTGTTCCATTTATCATTCATCTCTTTGGTCAACGGCCATCTCCACAATTATTGTTCCTTGGAACTCCAGTAATTTAATATCAATAATATTAGTAGTAATATATTAGTATATATTTTTTAATTTTTTAATATTTTATTTTAACACATTCATTATTATCTGATAGAGTTTATATTAAATTTAATATATTGTTAACGAGTGTCTCAATGACATTAATTAAAGAATCTACAAAATACAAATAAAATTTATATTGAGAAACTAAATATAATATTTTTTAAAATATTAAATACATAATTTTTTATATGATTTTTTTTAATTTCTTAAATAATATCATAAGAATACTGTTAACATTTTTTTAAATTTATAACCTTTGAGGGTTTTTTTTTAATTTATAACCTTTGCGGTTTTGTTTACTACTTGCTTTCTCTAATGATTTATTTCTTTTCTTTTTAATATATCAACAAATTGTTTGTTAGCAAGGCATGTATGGCTTTGTGGAATGTGGACAATGTACGGTTTGACATTGTTGTAGTTACAACTTAGTGTATGTTTGGTTTTACTTTTGGAGATATCAGAAGTACTTCTACATCCGTCGAACGTGATTCTGGTAAAAAAAAAGGTGTTTAGTTACACTTTTGAATTCTACTAGAAGCGGCTTGGAATAGCTTCTGTTTTTGAATTGAAAAATTATATTAAGTTTTACATCAAACTTGCTTTCAAAGTAAAAACATCCAAACATAAATCACTTTACTTCAAACTCAATTGTATTAAAATCAATTCTACAATATCAATTCTATTCAAAGTCACATTTATCAAACGTTCATCCAAACACGACATGTCATATGGAGAGAATATTTTGACTCTTCCTCTACGGCTATGTATGCACACATACTTTAAACCTTGTACAAAATAATCTATAACCAATTCCAATTGGCAATGAAATAATCTTTCTGAACTTAATTATAAGTAAAAAGGTATCTATATTTTATGGACTCAAATATAACAATCAATTCAACTATATTTAATGTCAGTGTTCCAAAAGTCAATACAATCAACCAATCTAACCAATTCATCTTTTACTTTTTCAAGACCATTACACAATTCCGAGACAATCAAAAGGGTAATTTAGTAATTATAGCTCATTTTTTTATACATAAATCAAGACAATTAAACTAAATTAACTAACTTCCTTAATAAGTGTAAAGTTAGATTTTTTTTTTTGCTTATAATTAGATCCAGAGGTAATAGTATATTAAAATTGTCATATAAACCTAATTCTTTAATTTATGAAGAGTCAAATAGTCTATAATGATTTAAATAAAGTCGGTGTAATTTTTTTTTATACTTTCAATTAATTATAATTATCACTATTAAAAATATTTGACTCTTATTATAGTTAATTATCTTAAAAGTCACGTATAAGATGACTCATAATTAGTTGATAATATAAAAATTTTAGGCTTAATTACATTTTTGGTCCCTCTAGCTATTATTGATCATGTGTGATTTTGGTCCCTATAGTTTTTTCTGTGCACATTTGGTCCCCTATTTTTTTTAATGTTACAAATCTGGTCCTTACGTCCAATGCCTGTCAATTTTTTCAATAATTAACATTGAGGAACCACTCCTCTAAGAGCACAGAACCTCTGGTTGAGGTTCTTCATCCTCTGCCGCTCCAATTCAACACGATTCAATGGTTTCTCTCTGCTATTTACTTGTTTTGTCCCTCCTTTACGGAACTTTTTTTTGGTTCCATCACAAGGTCCCACTAGTGTAGGAAACACTTTTAACATCTGTTAAAAGTGGCTTTTAACGTCAAATAAACACCCGACGTTAATACAGCCGACGTCTGTTCCCAACCGACGTTAAAAGTCACACTTTTAACGTCGGTTGTCTAAGAAACATACGTTAAAAGATTACTTTTAACGTCTGTTGGATAAAAAAATCGACGTTAAAAGTCATCACTAAAATATTGGCAGACTTTAAAAGATTACTTTTAACGTCTGTTGAATAAAATACTGACGTTAAAAGTATACATACATACATACATACATACATACATACATACATACATATATATATATATATATAAATAAATTATGTTATTCATATTATATCCCCCTCCACAGCTCCCTACATAATTCTACACACACACACTCATACATCCATAATTCTAAAAAGTACAGAATTCAGAATTTTCACATAATTTAACTCATGTGGAATTTGCATTCCATATCAGAATTTTCCTTAACAATTTAGAATTCTATACAAGCTAGTCCACTATAATTCATAATTTAATTCTATACATGAAGAATTCTACAACCTAAGAAGTCCAATATATATACATGCAATTCATACAAAACTACTCAATATCTTCCAAGTATGTTGAAGTTATTTTTTCTACTCTTTTCTCTGCAAGATACTTAAAAAAGAAGGTTGCAAAGAACACCCTAAAGTCTCTAATTTCTGTTTAGTGAGAGGAGATTGATTGCTGAAAACCTGCACAAGTTCAAATAAACTCAACATTAAATTAAGTCATCACCAAAAACAAAATATAATTAATTAACTTGTTAAATTAATTACCTTATTCCATCCGTCAGTAATAGACACGGAGACAATGTTCAACATATGTAATATCACATAATATGCACACGACCAACCATCTGGTTGTCTACGAGACTACAAATGAATTATGAAATTTGATATCAATTAAATGTATATATAGTAATAATAATAATAATTACTACTTAATAAACTACTTACCTTGAGGATAATCCAATCAGGATTTGTTTTTGACTTCAAAGTCCTACTTTTCCCATTGGCTAGCATGCCTTCATAGCTCTATGATAAACAAAATATTCAAGTCAATTATATGTTCATGTAATAAAATAAAAGCAAATGTTACAAATTAAATTTAATAAAAGTTTACTTACATATTGATTGAGGCCACCACCTCCTTCACCGGCTTATGGTGCAACGAGCATAAGAAGGCGATAGTATGCCTTGTAGGAATAAGTAGGACCAACTGTCAATGGGAAAGCCATATGAAAGGTGCTATATATATATATATATATATATATATATATATATATATATATATATATATATATATATATATATATATATATATATATATATATATATGTTTCCGATCATTTCCTTCCATTAAGGTATGCATGTATGCACCGAGTTTACTGAGATCGGTCATGAAATCACCTAGAGTGACGGTGGGGTCTAAGAATCCGTAAACATTGTTGCCCCTGTCAATTAATTGGTGATGTAGATACCTAAGATATGAAATAAGTTGATGTTAATTACGTAATATATTGAAATAAATTATAAAAATGAAATATTTAATTTAAGATGCAATATAAGGTGACAAAATGTACTTACATGCACCAGATACATAGAATCGTGTTGGTTATCCATTGACCATCTGTGAAAAATTTATTAATATCTAGCGAAGTGAAAAAGAGGGTGTCCCACATAGCCATCGTGCTCCAACAGAAGTACAAAAAATTCATCTAAATAATCCACACCAAATGCACACATACGAGCAAATGGAGACCGATGATGCGTTACCGACTTCGGCTTTGACTTCAATTGTAAATAAAGAAAGCATAAGTAATTGAGAATAAAAAAACATAAAAACATAAGTAATTTAGAAATATGATTATGAATATACCTAGGAAAACTCCAACTCCCGCTGCGACGACTCCAACTCCTGTTGTTTCAACTCCAACTCCCGCTTCGACAACTCCTCCACCTCCATATGTGTCTTTGGACAAGTCACATATGTGCTAACATGTGAAGGTTGGGCAACTTCTTGGGATTGCATGGATGAAAACTGCTTCAAAAGCATTTGCGTGAAGTTTGGGTTCATTAGAAACCTACGCATAAGCTGATCTGTAAAACTTGGGTCGGCAATGAGCTCTTGTTTAACTTCTTCTCTAAGCTCCTCCTTATCGATCGTCTGCTCGAACTGTCTACGTGACCCGCGTGATCCATGGAATTTCTTAATGCCCACTGTCCTTGGAACACCACGGACATGGCCAGGGTAGTCGTATTTGCCGAGGGCAACGACCATGATATCTAAACGTCCCTGTGGAACGAAGGATCCTTGCGAACTTTTTTTCCTTCAGCTCCTCCTACAAAGACGAAATTTTAAAAAAAAAACATGTGTAAGACAATGTGTTACAATTACAAGTAGAAAGGCAGTTAGTTTGTTACTTACAATCTTTTCTGCGACAACACGTGTGGCTTCAACTTTAAAATTTCCAGACTTTTTCTTTCGACCTTCCACCCAATAGTCCTCGCGTGGGGGTGGAGACGGAGTATCAACAACTGTGTCCTCATCTGCTTCTCCTACTTCTATCTGCTCTTTCAACTTCTCCTGCTTGTGTCTCAACTTCTTCTCCATCAACTTATTCTCTACAAGTCTATACCCACCTTGAGACATGGTGTGGGGGTGGACATTCTTCGTCTGATTCCCCTTACCCATTTCCCTTTTCTCCTGTTATAAATAGCACGTACTCAATTTAGTTAAATAAAAAATTTGAGTTAAATCGTTTAACATGGATAAATAAATTAACTTCAACTAACCAGAAACTCAGGTGTGCCTCGACTCCTTGCAAAGCTATCCCACGTATCCTTATCAAGGAATGGGTAAAGTTCAAGGGAAAATTCGTTGATCTTCTCTCCAAATATGTACTTCCTACCCAAATCAGACTTAAACCCAGTCCAATGCTTATCCGCAAGTTGAAGTCATTTCTTCTTATGCTCAGGAGTATTCGGCACGGTCCACCCGATCTACATTAATTGCAGAACAAAAAGGAGGAATAAGTACTGGATCATAATTTGCTTAAATAATGTACATACAAACAAAGAGGGTAAAAGTAAAATATCGTGATTGACTCTCAAATCTGATCCTTCACATTCTGCGGTACGTGTTCCCAATCATCAAACAGAATGCTAGTATGTTCTTACTAAACGAATGAGGTTCATTGTTTATCATATCTTTAGAGAGGGTAATCACTGTGCGGATAAATTAGCTTCTTATGGTACTAAGATTACTGGTTTTATTTGGTGGGATTTAATCCCTGACTTTGGTAGGGAGGATTTCTTTAGAAATAGGTTTGGTTTACCTTATTATAGATTTCATTGATATTTCTATGGGTCAGGTACATGCCCCCCATATCTTTTGTTTTCTTTTCTTCTTTTTAATAATATGGGCGCTCTTTTTCCTTTTTGATGCTTTTTTCCCTAAGGAGAGTTTTGCATCATAAGGTTTTAATGAGACCCATTTTGCTTAAAAACAAAAAAAAAAAGCTTCCACATCCGCAAAAGTTAATAATTTCTTAGCAAGGGGTCCCGTAGGGTTCATGTTTATATCAAATGGACCTCATGCCTCTTGTAATGTAACACCCCGTTTTTCGTAAATAAGCTTAGTGATTTCATATATGTTATATATATGTTTGTATATGCTTGTTATATTTGTTTTTGATGCCTAAGTTCATGTTTGGGGAAGTTTAGCCTTAGAAAGGTTCAATCCTTTTAGAGTCCAAGTAACATGTTTCACCGTTTTGGCCATATCTTGAGTTATAGATGTCCGATCGAGGTGATCTTTGTGGCGTTGGAAAGCTAAGCTAACTATCCACAAGTCTATTTTTATGTGTTTTGACCAATTCGATCGTTTATATGGTCTTACAGTGCAATATTTGAGTGTCACATGCTCAGCAATTGAGCACGGTCGTGCTCAATAGGGAGCAAGACCGTGCTCAGGTCTCAATCTATAATAGAGAAGTTCCGTGAGGGTTGCAACCCAAACCCTCTTTTCGGCACTTTGGGCAATCCTAGTGCGATAGAAACCTCTTCCCTTCTCTCCCCTTGAACCCCTTGAAGTTCTTGGTGTTCTTGCTCTAGTTGTGGGAGAGAAGTAGCGCGATAGTGTCGTTTAAGGCTACATCGTCTTCCCTCTCTCTTAGTCTCTTTTCTATTATTAGATCTAGAGACTAATTGGTTATCCTCTTCTTGTTTGGACAAGGCTTGGGGAACTCGTCGAGCCGCTCGAGAGAACGTGTCTAGTTTGTCAACGTTATCGTTTTGGGAATCTTCATACCAGGTATGGGGAGAAGGGCTAGTATGAACATGTAGGCTATGGGGTAGCGTAAGATGAAGGGTTAACCCATGACCCTGGTGTTTGATTAAATGCCTAGATGACTGTTTGTATGATAACATGTTTATATGCCTCTATGTATATTTGTTATATGATGTTAATTGTTGTGATGATGATATTGACATGACTGTTATTAGTTGATTTTTGTTGGTATGAATGTTCTTGTTACTGAATGTTGTCTGTTATGAACATGTTGAATGTTGATGCCATGTTGTAATGAGTTATAATGGTTATTGGCTGTTGTTTGATGTTGTGCTCTTAATGAGTGTTGATTGTTGAGGATGATAATGCTGCAACAATGATGTTAAGACGTTAAAATACGTCAATGATAATAATGAGAATTAAGGGACGTTTCTCCCAGTTGTTCATAAGACATGAATATAGTGTGAGAGTTAAGGTTATGTTCATAGGGCTTAGTTAAAGACCCTAAGATTGAATAGTGAGTGTTCTAGGAACATTAGTAACGAAGCCATGATTAAATGATTAATTCCCCATGATGATAAGACACGGATATTAATGAAGAACATTTAAGATTAATGAAGTTGATGATCAATGGATTAGTAAAAGTCAATAGGTTGAATCTGTGAACTATCCCAAGGATTTGGGAAAGGGTTTCTGACCCTTTCTGCCCAGATCAGTACGGCCACGCTCCAATTTGAAACCCAGAGTAGGGCACGCATTTAATCATGCCTGTGCTCAGTAGGCAGCACGGTCGTGCTTGCTTGCAGGTCCAACACTCCCGTGCTGAGGCTAACCAGAACAGAACCACAATGCATGAAATAGGGGTTTTCACCCCAAACGCTTAAAAGACTTAATAAGAAACCAACAAAACATGAAGACCAAAAGACAAGTGATAAGATGTTGTACCTTGGTAGCCTAGTGTCCCCCTCCAAGTGTTAAGATGTTGTACCTTGGTGGCCCAGTGTCCGCTCCAAGTGCTAAGATGTTATACCTTGGTAGCCTAGTGTCCGCTCCAAGGGGGCCTTGATGCTTGATGGTCAAGGTGTTGGGCTCTGGTGCTTAATGGCCAGAGTGTTGTTGATGTTTAAAAGAATTAACGATGAAACGTTAAACGATAATCCTTAATAGCCTAGTGGTTGAGGTGTTGATGGTGATAAAACTTGGGTAGCCTATAGGCCCAAGTGAAGGTGGTGGTTATGGTTGTGTGTTGTTTGCCATGCATTCACACATCGGAGATGTTGATGGGAGGTTGTGCAACATAGGGGAGGTTGTCCTAGAGTAAGACGATCTAGCCATCCGCGACTATGGGGTCATGTACAACCGCGGTGGCGCACCAGTGAGTCAGTTGCATCGGCTATCCTAGGGGTTCACCCATGGTTGGTGGATTGGCTCGACGTTGGTGCTTCTATGGCCAATGTGGAGATGTAACCCCAAAGTTGGCATCCTGAGTTAGTTTGGATCCAAGTTCATAATAGAGGAATGGAGCAAAACTGCATTGCATAGCATACACGCTGTATGATGATGATTGTTATGATATTGTTTTTTGATATAACATGCTTGTTTGATGTATGCTCGTATTACTAACTGCTTCCTTGCCGTTATATTCTTACATATGTTTCTTACTCCCTATCTCTATGTTTCTTGTTTTGTGGCATGTATTTTTTATACAGAGGTCGATGTGTACCCAGTTGAGGAGTGACTCCGAGGAGCCGCGACTCGTAGATAGGATTTTCCGATTTCAGTAGTTGTTTAGTTTGTTTCCAGTTGTATCCGAGTTGTTTTATCGAATTGGTTATACCAGCTCTAGTGTGACATCGGGGTTGGTTTCGTTTATGTTTCAGTTATGTTATGCTTCCTTTATAAACATGTTTTGGTTATTTTCGCGTTATGTTACAATGCGGCAGTCTTTGCTCGATTTTTATATTATATATATTTGCATGTGTTATCTCTCTTTTTATATCTGTGTTATCGTTTTTGAATGCATGCGGGGTAGAGGGTGTCACATGTAACACTTTGCTTTTCATATACGTTGTATTACCGGTAACGATATATTTATTTATATTTTTATTTGAGACTAAGAAAATGATTTTGAATAAAACAAAATCATATTTATACTCTACCTTTTGGTAGAGGGTTACGGTAAAAATTTGGGTTTAAAACTCAGACGGAAGGTGGTCTACATTTTTATGGACAATACAATTCTGTACTGCCCGAAAACCCTAATTTCGGCCCGAAAACGTAAAATTTAAAAATGTTGCCACTTGTTGGGGACAAAATATATATCAAGAATTTCCACTCAAAAATAAAATATTTTATTTTATCAAGTGAAATTTTAGCGAAAAACGGACGGAAAACCTAATCGGGTAAACGACGGAGCCGAATTCGGATCTACAGAAATATGTCGGAGGATAGGAATGATGATTCAACTTAGACGACTCACCTACATGAGTCATTTAGTGAGTCACCCTAGTCATAAATGACCATAAATGAAAGATGGTGAATCACCAAAGTCATAAATGAAAAGTAGTGAGTTATTATCTTAAACATGTTAAGAGTTTGTGTTCAAATTCTCTTCCTCTTGCTCCAAGGTCCATAAAAATCGACCAAGTACTCCTAGACACACATAAGTCACCCGGTCATCATGATTACCTAACAAATTATTTTAATATCCTTGCGAAATGACCACAATACCCATTGATCATTTTATGAATTCCTTTGATGTCCAACAAGTGTTTTGACAATTTTGCTTCCTTCTACCATGTATAATTTCGAACAAGCCTCTTGGATAGGCATTCTTTCACTTCATTCTAGATGATCATGATGATTATGAAGAATGCCTAAGTATTTTAAGTTATTTTCTAACCTAACATAAAACCATGGTTACTATCTAAGGTTAGCAACCAAGACAAAACCAAATTGGCTTTTTCTTCCTCCATGTGGTACACTCATGGCTACATCTCCCTAAACACACCTCCACCACATATTTCCCTCATCCATCTATGTCCATTCCTTTTCCATGACTCACCTTCACCATAAATGCTCATAAATGTAAAACCTAAAATATCTAGATATTTATGTATTAACCTAAGCTATGCTTAGTTAACTTCAACCATAGTTCATTTAAGGTTAACAAGGCAATTTCTTCTCCTTATTGGACAACACTACACGGCTAATACCACACCTCCACACATCTTCATTTCACTTCATTTCATTTCATCTAATCATCGAAGTTCTTGACACAAAAATCTTTTCCTTCTTGTTCTTAAACATTCGACAATCATCACCATTCCACGATCCAAATACTTGCTTAGAAAACCAATATTAGATTCTTAATCCTCTCCCCATTCTAAACCTAACCCATCTCTTACAAATTTCCATTTTGTAGCAAAATCCTTTCCTTATTCTTATGATTCAAATTCGGCCAACACCACCTAAACCATCATCCTTTTTCTTGTTTGAAAAACAAAGATCTTATCCCTAATCTTCTTAACCTTCTAAGCCTTTGTCATCTCACAATAAATTCCCTTTTAAGCCTTCTACAAGAATGGGTTTTTTTTTCTAAACCTAGGACTATTCATTCTTGATCATTCTCCTACTTGATTCAAAGATTTATTAACATTTCTATGATCAAACTGAAATAGACAAGTATAAACACGAGAAGGGAGGGTTGAATTGTGTTTATCAGAATTTAAGCAAAGTTGAAATCTTTTCGTAAACAAAAGCTAAATTTGGACGAGTGGAAGAATACAGGATGGACGGGTGACTTTTGCAAACACACCACTTGATAGACGTAAGAAAACTAAAGCAATTAAAGAGTTTAAGGAAAGATTTTGCCACAGTTATTTATCCTGTTTCACTCTTCAAAGCAAAGAGCTACGTCCAGTACTTGGCAGCACCAAGATTTATCCACTATAACTGATCAGGTTACAGACTCAAGTATTATTTGCACACCTAGCCTCTTCAGGCTCAAAGACAAGTATTCTTTGCACACTTAGCCTCTTCAGGATCAAGACAAGTATTGTTTGCACACCTAGCCTCTTCAGGCTCAAAGACAAGTATTATTTGCACACTTAACCTCTTTAGGCTCACTCAGGTTTATTTGAGAGATTTGGTTTGTAATGAATACAACTTAGACAGGCAGAGCTTTCACTAACACTCAGAGAGTGGTTTAAATGTAAAGCTTAGGAAAGTCTGCGTAATAACTTCAAATGATTGAAGAATAAAGAATGAAATAATGAAGAAATTAATGCTCAGAGTAATGACTTTTTATGCAGTGTGTATTCTCTATTTCTTCATCTTCAATGACTTATGTATTTATGGTCTTCAAGCATTTAGGATCGTTAGAGACATTCCCTCAGATGTTGACTTTAAGCAGAACTTCATTAAATGCAATAGAGTCACTCTGGGCAGCCATTAATGCAATAGAGTCATTGGTTGTACTCTAACATGAAGGATCATGGCTTTATGCATCGTGATACAGCCATATCAGAGTTGTGCAGAGAGCTTTTTGTATTTTGCTGAGCACACTTCCCTTTTCGTGTAAGGACCAGAGGTACTAGGGAATAAAGCATCTTGAAAGCATTCTTTAACTGGTCTTTGGTTCTGATTATCCAAGGTTGCTTTTGACTTTTCTTGATAATCGTGAAACTGAGTAGGAGAGAGGGTTTCAAGTCTCTTTCTGGTTCTTGAAATACGATTCTGATAATCCTTATAGAATTCGCGTCTATAAGATAAGTGCTTCCATCTTGAAAATAACCACGTCTATCTAGCTATTTGAGTTTTCATTCGGGCAAGTAGACGAGCTCCATATTAAGGACTCAGCAAGTCCAAAGACTAGTGTGGACGAGCGCTTCTGTCACCTTTAGTGGGACGAGAGCCTCTTGCACTTCAGTGGACGAGAGCCTCTGTTACTTTAGTAGACGAGAGCCTCTGTTACTTTAGCAAACGAGCTCCATATGCCACGTCATTGGACGGATACTCCTTTAACTAGTTGAACGTAACCTAGTAGACGAGCTCCATATGCCACGACATTGGATGGACCATTCTGATACCTTAATGGACGAGCTCCATCTGCCATGTCATTGGACGGACCATTCTGATATCTTAATGGACGAGCTCCATTTGACACGTCATTGGACCGACCATTCTGATACCTTAATGGACGAGCTCCATCTGCCACGTCATTGGACGAGCCATTCTGATACTTTAATGGACGAGCTCCTTCTGCCACGTCATTGGACGAGCCATTCTGATACTTTATGTAGACGCTGGCTTTCATCACTTTAGTGGACGACCACTTGTGTCACTTTAGTGGACGCAAGTTTCTATCTCTTGCATTTTGGACGTGCGCTTCAATCACTATAGTGCTGGACGTTTGTTTCAATCACTTGTGTGGTGGACGTGAGCTTCTATCACTACACTGTTGGACGTGAGCTTCTATTACTTGTGTTGGACATGAGCTTCTATCACTACACTGTTGGACGTGAGCTTCTATTACTTGTGTTGGATGTGAGATTCTATTACTTGTATTGGACGCGAGATTCCCTTATTTAATCTGCACACTTGATAGACAAGTTAGCAACCAGTATGAAGGTTAATTAAATCATTAACCAATGTTTAGTTCTCATCAAAACCTAGGGAAATGCACATCAGACATTTTAGAGACTTAACACAAACTTCATGACTCGAAACTTGTGTATCAACCTTGTAATGTATTGTTGATTTTTGGCTAGGTTTTGGACACCAAAATCGTGGGCTACTTTTCTTGGTTTAGCTTGTTTTTGTTTGACCTCCAAGTGAACTAAAAAGGTTGAATTGGTAGCTTGTGGTGTGGTGATGAGAAGCTTTAATTTCGTGGTTCCGGTGTTAGCTCAGGTGGGAGAAAGAAATATCTTATCGTCGGAACGGATAAGTAGCATATAATTTATAATAATGGTGTAGGGCGACCTAAAGCCTACTAGTGGTCGAGTAATCGACAATACCAAAATCACATTACCGACTACCCGGTAGTACCGATGATGATTTGGGGATTGTAGATTTATCACCGTTAGGATAATTTGATAATATTCGAGGATGTCTGATTTTATCACTGTTGAACTGTTTGTGATTTGCTGGTTGTGGTAAACTGCTTTATGTGATGTTTCATGATATCTGAATATTTATTATTATTTTATTGTGCATAATATGTTTTGTCTGATAACATCCAATATTTGTTATTTCATGCTTAGTTGGCATCTAGGCAATGATATATATTGTTCGAAAGATATACAAGTGGGTGAGAGAATGAATATGACTTAGAGGCGCCTAGCCTAATTAAATTATTTTATACATGAGATGTGATATGGAATGTGTGTTGAAACTGTGATGGAAGGTTGAGGCACTAGGTTGTAACTGATGCGAGTCAGTGAGGTTCATATAAATGCATTGTTGATTCACAGCCGTGTGAGTGAAACACACGAGGTCAGAGTATCCGATGAAGGATACTGGATATTGTGGGTTAGTGCCTTATGAATGTTGAAGCTAAGGTAGACTACCGTAATACTCTTTTAGTCCTTGACGCATTGTGTGATTATCCTATAAAAGATAGAGGTACTATGTATATTGTGCTCATTGTGCTATTTCCAGAGGGGGAATAGTGACGCACACTGTGCTAAATACACTATTCCTTTAAAGAGATAAGGGAATAGGGGCGCACCAAGTTCTTCTGCTATTTCCAAAGGGGGAATAATGGCGCACACTGTGCTTAATGCACTATTCCATAAAAGAGATAAGGGAATAGGGTCGCACCGAGTTCTTGGCACCTGACCGTCTGGACTACTGACTAATGTGACGGGAGTAGAGGTGGCCATGTCAGTATAAATGATTAGTTGCATGAGATTAAGGGTAGATTATGATATCGTAATTTAAGGATGAATGTATTTATCTGTGATGAGTGTCTGTGACTATTATTGTATTGTATGATATGATTCCTTTCCGCTTATGATGATGTAACTGTTTCTTATCTCCCATTTTGCTGTATTGTATATTTTGTTATGTGAACTTCTGAGAAGACCCTGTGGAGGAGCCAGCTACTGAGGATCTGGATGGAACCCCATATGAGCCAGATGCTGGAGGACTAGCTTTAGATTCTTGTGGTAGAGTTTAGGAAGTATGGCCAGTGCACCTTTCGAGATGTTTTATTTTACTTTGTTTATTACAGTTTGTATAATTATGTACCTGCCAGTGATCCTCGTGATAGGATACCCTAGACAGTGTTTTGTATTGTGATGGTTAGACATATGTTGTGTATGTGTAATATAATTATGGTGTGGTGTTTTAACTTTCACAAGTTGTATGTGTTGTATTTAAGATTTTAATATCTTCGTATTTCGATATACGTTTAACGTTAAGAACGCGATTGATTTTTAATAAATAAGGTTTTAATTTAATGGCACAATGGGGTATCTCACCTCTGACCATTAAGCCTAGATCTGGACAAACTTTTCAAACTTGTGGCGGTTCTACCCCTTTTTTTGGATGACCGACTAGTTGACCCTGTTGAATCAACCCTGTGTGATGCCTGTTTAGAAAAAAAAATAAAAAATAAAAAAGGTTAGTTTAACATGGATAAATAAAAATATAAGCCTACTTAATTAACATTATATGTATAAATAAAACTTACACTATCAGCTGGCGTAGCCGCGACCGACCCGTCCCGTGAATGAGGGATGTCTGCTAAATTAGCCATGTGTATGCCTGCTTAGACAAAAAATAATAATAAATTAGGTTAGTTTAATATGGATAAATAAAAATAAATCTACATTAACATGGATAAATAAAAATATAACCCTAAAAGAACAAAACTCACTATGGATAAACATAACTCACACTATGGTCAAGTTTAATTTAGTTAGATCAATATCCCTTCATGATGATCATCATGAGTGGTGTGTACATCGTCCACCTCATTTTCCTCAATGAAAGTAGGCATGTGTGTTGAGAAAGAAGGAGTCTCAGAAATATCAAGAGTTGAATCTTGATTTTCATCATTACCATTATACATGCTTTTTCATTGGAGAACCACAAACAACCTTTTGTTAGAAGGATCATTGATATAAAACACTTGTTTTGCTTGGGAAGCCATGATGAAAGGCTCTTCCGTATGACCTACCTTGCCAAGGTCTACCAATGTAAATCCCTATTAATCGGTTTGTACACCACTTTTACTGTCAACCCACTTACATTTAAAAGGCACCGTAAACTTAATGTAATCGACCACCCAAATCTCTTCAATGACTCCAAAGTAAGGTATCGGTGCCATAACGGGGTTTGTATCTTTTGAAATAGAGAAGTGCATGGATTCAACCACGATCATAACCACACTATTTTGGATGGTACTCTTGTTATCTTGTTCCTTTGTATAAAAGGAAAAGTTATTGATGTCGTATCCACTCCAACATATGACATTAAAGCTAGGCCCATGTGCTAGCCATTTTAATGTATCAGAATCAGTTCTATCATCCTTCAAATTTTCTTCTTTAAACCATGTTAAGAAAGTCTTGTTATGCATGTTCAACAACCACTTTTCGTTCATTCGAGGGTTTCTTTCCTTGACTTTTCTTTTGTGATCACATAAGTAAGGTTGAACTTCATCAATGTTATTCAATATATACAAATGTGGTTGAAGCACTTCCTCCTGAACCTTTCTCTTAACCATTACACCATGTGTACCCTTACCTTCGCATCTTCTCTCATCGTGACGAGGCTTAGGAACCCCTATAGGATCCGTTTTAGGAAGGTAGTCTGAACAAAACTCAATAGCTTCTTCTGCAACATACATTTGAATAATATATGCTTCGGGACGGTGTGGATTCTTCATATACATTTTCAAGATCTTCATGTACCGCTCAACTGGTTACTTCCACCTCAAAAAAACAGGGCCACATATTCTAATCTCCCTTACAAAATGAACAATTAAGTGAACCATGATGTCAAAAAATGAAGGAGGAAAATACATCTCCAATTGGAACAAGGTTATACCAGCCTCAAATTCCAACTCATCCAACTTATGGGGGTCAATGACTTTGCTACATATAGCATTGAAGAATAAGCACAACCTAGTTATGGCATGTCTAAGATTTTTTGGAGCAATACCACGGATAGCCACGGGCAGTTGTTGTTGCATCAAGACGTGGCAATCATGTGACTTTAAGCCAACTAATTTGAGATCACTTGAACAAGTCTCCTGACATTTGAAGAGTAACCATGTGGAACTTTGATGCCTTGAAGACACTCACAAAAAATTTGTCTCTCTTTTTTTGACAAAGTATGACATGCTGGAGGCAAATATGTCCGCTTACCATCCTCAATAACTGGATCTAACTGCTCTCGTATACCCATCGCAAAGAAATCGAGACAAGCACTCACGCCATCCTTTGTCTTGTCCTGAATGTTGAGAAGCGTTCCGATTACACTATCACACATATTTTTCTCCACATGTATCACATCAATACAGTGTCTGACATCAATTTTGCACCAGTATGGTAGATCAAAAAATATCGACCTCTTCTTCCATATGTTTTTCTCAGTAGCCTTAGCCTTCTTTTTGGCCTTGCCGAAAATAACATTGATGTGCTTCACCCGTTGATAAACTTGCTCTCAGTTTAAGGCAGTTGGAGCATTTTCACTCTCCTGGCATCCGTTAAAAGCTTTTTTCAATTTATGATATGGGTGATCAAGTCTAAGAAATCTCCGATGCCCAAAGTAAATCGTCTTCCTTCCATGATGCAATTAAGTGAAGCATGTGCCTTCTTCACATATAAGGCATGCTTTATGCCCCTTAACACTGTATCCAAACAAGTTCCCATATGCTGGAAAGTCACTGATGGTGCAAAATAACATGGCACACATCTTGAAAGTCTTCTGAGAATACCCATAAACTACATCAACACCTTCCACCCACAACCTTTTCAAGTCTTCAATCAAGGGACTTAGATAAATATCTAAGTCATTTCCTAGTTGTTTTGGGCCTGAAATCATCGTAGATAACAACATGTATTGTGCTTCATGCACAACCAAGGAGGTAGGGTGTAAATTGTCAAGAGAACAGACCATGAACTATGAATACTACTTAAGTTACCATATGGATTCATTCCATCCGTAGCAAGTCCAAGCCTAAGGTTTGTTGGCTCATTGGAGAAATCCGGAAACAAAGTATCAATTTTCTTCCATTACATAGAATCAGCCGGATGCCGAACCTGTCCATCACGTTTCCTCTCATCACCATGCCATCTAAGGTTCTTTGCGTCTTTTACATTAGCGATCAATCGCTTGAACCTTGGAATTATTGGAAGATACCACAACACCTTCGCAGGAGGACCCTTTTTTTTCACATCACAACTAGAATCATCACAATCATTACCATCCTTCACTTTGTAGCGTGATAACCCACACTTGAGGCAGTCGTGCATCTTTTCATAATCACCCATGTACAACATGCAATCATTGGAGCATGCGCGTATCTTCTTATACTCCATACCCATCAGATACAATACATTCTTCGTCTCATAGTTACGGTTAGGCAATGTGTTGCCCTCTGGAAGCAAGTCTTTCAACAATTCATGCAATTCGGTGAAGCTTTTATCACTCCAACCATATATCGCCTTCACACTGACCAATTTTAACACCACCGACAACCGTGTATGAGTAGTGAACCCCAGATACAAAGTCTTATCCGCACCACTGCACAATGTTTCATACACATGTGCTCGCTGAAAAGATTCTTGTCCAATATCACGGATTATGTCCTCCACTCGATCATCCTCCATATCTATGTCAACTTCCTTACTTTGGGACACACTGGGCCTGTTATTTAACAACACATCACTATTCCATATCCATCTTGTATAATTCAAGCAAATCCCAAAACAAATAAGATGAGTACGTATATACTTAACTGCACATTTTCTTGTATTCAAACATTTGACACAAGGACAACAAAAAATTCTATTACTATAAGGAACATTTCTTTGAGCAAATTCTATAAACTCTTCCACTCCCTTTAGATACTCATCACCTGTGTGTTTACAAACCATCCAACTACGATCCATAACTAGATAGGTTTTGTAGATATACACATCTATATCCAATATAAGCACAATAGGGAGATTGGAAAAGCACTAGTATCTGAAAACCTAACAACCTAAAAAAGAAAAAAAAATCAACAAAGTCATTCCCAAATCAACACAAAAGACCAAAGCCCCATTTTGAAATTAACCCCAAATAAGCAAGAACACAACCCCAACCCCAATTTCAAATTGACCCCAATTCAGTGCAATCCCAAACCAAGCACTCTTAACAAATTCTAAATCTCAAGTTCCTAATGTTGACACTTGAAAGAAATGGGAGTTTCTTGTTAGTTAAGACTATAGAATTTTATAGCTACAATAGGAGAAGATTATATAAGAAAATAAAAAAAGCCCATAGACTTAGCCTATTTTTCAACCCCACGCATTCCACGGACCCACCAACTGACCAAAGTCACAATACCATAACAAGAAAAATCAAAACACAACTTCTTATTCTTCAAAAGTTTCAAACACACAACACATCAAAAAGCATAAAACAAAACATCCTCACTTCTTTCATCACACAAACACAAACCACAAAAGCAAGTGAAATGAAATGAAGAAAGACAGAGGGAGTGCATACCTGTTAATGGGGTGACAAGCAGTAATTGCGCATGGGGATGGGAGAAATGAAGAGAAGTGGACGAAGTTTCAATGAGACAGAAAACAAAATTAATGGAAGAGAAAAAGAAATGGAGATGCGAGAGAGTAGAGAGAAGATAATTCACTAGAGAGACTCGCGGTGGTTGCCTGAGAATAGGGTCGCGCGATGGTGGGGAAAGAAGAGGCCTTCGAATGGGAGAGGGAGTTGTGACAGAGGCTCGTGCGGTGGGCTTGTAGTGGCTTACCGGAGAGAGAGAAAAAGAGGTCGTGGTGTGAAGGGTTAGGGCAAAAGGGCGTGTGTGAAGTGATCACGCGAGACATAACGTTATTACAAAAATTTGATTAAAACTTTTAACGTCTGTTATTCCAATAACAGACATTAAAGTAATTATTTAACGTCTGTTATTAACACATCCTACATTAAAGATGAATTTTAACGTCAATTATTTAAATAACAGACGTTAAAAGTTTTACTCAAGCTTTTAAACGCCTGTTATTTTAATAACCGACGTTAATGTTGATTTAAATGAACCATTTACTTATCGTCCTGCCACCGCATCTTTTTTAACGTCCAGATTTATTTAATCGACCTTAAATCTGGTCGTAAAATCCATATTTTCCACTAGTGTCCTTTACCTTTGAAGCTCAATCATAGGTTCTATGCGCATAGAGCAGTGGTTCCTTTATGTCAATCATTGAAAAACTGACAGACATTTGACGGAAGGATCGACTTTACAACATTTGGAAAATGTGGGAATCAAATGTGCACAGAAAAAATTTTAGGGACAAAAATCGTACATCGCCAATAATAGGAGGACCAAAAGTGCAATTAAGACAAAACTTTACATAAATTAAACTCTTAAATAAATTGCAGATGGAGCAAACTTGTTTAATGTTGCAGGTATTATTTATATATATATATATATATATATATATTAAATGTAAAATTTTTATATATTATCAAGTAATAACAAATCATCCTATTTGTGACTTTTATGATATTTAGTATAAGAGACAAATGTTTTTAATAATGTAACAATTCATAATTAATTAAAAGTGCAAAAAATCTTTACATAAACCGTGCATAACAAAAATTAAGTGTGATGTATCAAGTGAAAAAACTACTTTTATACTAGAATGATATAGGAGTTATTTTTAGCTTTTTGATTAAAATATCGGTAGGTTTAAATTAAGACAAACTCTCATTCCAACCCCCAGTGCCGGCCTAAGGTCCAAGCCGCCAAAGCTAGGGCTGTAGGCCTTAATTTTTTTTAGTATATATCTATGAACTAAAAAAACTGTTAATATTACTAAATCAATTTTTTTTTTCTCAAAAAGGTCTTTTTGTCTTCTTGTCTTCTCTCTCATTTTATTTATCTTTGTTATTGTTTTGTCTCCCTCATAATATCTATGTCTCTCTGTACGACCTTTTTGTGGCCCTACGATTGCTAACATCTTAAAAAAACATCGTCTCAAAATTTGCTTTAGACCTCAATAAGTATTGGGTCGGTCCTGCCAACCCATCCCATAAACAGCCTTAAAAGTTTGGGGAATTAAATTGTTCGACATACTTGGCTTGTTCTAAGTAGTCATTGTTTTCTTGTATGCTTCCACTTGGAGAATATTTTCAAAAGACACCAACGTCTAGAAAGAAAGAAATATTTCCACTTGTACTAAACAGAAAGAAAGAATGCTTCCACTAAGATATTTGTTTTTATATTTTAATGAATGTGAGAACTAATAATTTACAATTAAAATTGAAATCAGTGCATCTTAGTTATTTTTTATAGGTTTAATTATTAAGTCATCTCCTGAACTATTTGGAAATTTTTAAATAGATCATTATATTAAAAAAAATTGTAATTGGGTCCCCAAACTTTTATAAAGTTTTCAATTGGGTCCCTGAACTAAAAAAGTTTCTAATTGAGTCCCTGAACTTATATAAAATTTTAACTGCCGGCCCCCCCCCCCCCCCCCCAAAAAAAATAAATAAATATTGTATTTAATATTGCAAGAGATCAAAATGTTGAACCAGAAAACCAAAACGTGACCTATAACTGCTTCTCCTCCATCTGAACAAATAGTTCTTTCATTCCCCAATTTATATTTCACGGTTTCATATCCCTCCCTCGAAAAAATTTCATTCAAAATAGCTCCCCTACTTGCAACTTACTACATCTCACTTCATCTTGTTACATCTTGTTATGACAATGTCTCAAGTCATCCTCCACCAAAACCACTCATAGATTACTAATATGGTTTGGATGATATCAGTAATATTCCGTCCAATTCAACATATAACTAACAAATTTTTTATTTTAGGGACCTTATTGAAAATTTTATATAAGTTCAGGGACCCAATTAAAAACTTTATTAGTTCAGGGACCCAATTGAAAACTTTATAAAAGTTCAGGGACCCAATGACATTTTTTTAGTATAGAGACCTATTTAAAAATTCTCAAATAGTTTAGGGAACAACTCAATAGTTAAGCATTTTTTATACAGTAACATATCCTAGTTGTAAGACATTAATTTATATTTTTTGGATTTGTCTTATATGATAACTTAATTAAGATTTGCTCTTTACATAATAAATATGAGTATTTCATTGTAATAATAAAAATTTAGTCATTCACATACATCAATGTTGTCTAATTAACATACTGATAACCATAATAACTGATAGACTTATTTTCACTTTTGGTCCCCTGTTACTGGTCATGTGCGATTTTGGTCCCTATAGTTTTTTTGGGCATATTTGATCCCTTTATTTTTTCAATGTTGCAAATTTGATACTTATATCCATTGTCCATCATTTTTTCAATGATTTACAAAGAGAAAAGCTGCTTAAGCCCATAGAACCTCTATTAGAGCTTTTATGATAAATGACCATGGGTTGTAACAAAAATATAAACCCTAAAAAGAAGGACGAAATCGATAAATGACATAGACAAATCATTAATCACGTTGAAACAGGTAAATAGAGGATATAGAAGCTAAACCAAAGGTTCTTTGCACTTAGAATAGTGATTCCCCTCTATTGATCATTGAAAAAATTGATAAATATTATATGAAAAGATTGAATTTGTAATATTGAAAAAATAGGGGGACCAAATTTGCAACATTGAAATAATAGAGGGACCAAATATGTTCGAAAAAACAATAGGGACCAAAATCGCACACGACCAATAGTAGGGAACCAAAATTACAATTAAACCTAACTAATAATATCACAAATTAATGGAGTATATATCAACATAATGAGTCATTTTAATATATAGTAAATATTTTGAAAGTTGATATTTTTATATTGAAATTGTCGAATTATGAATTTCCTATAAAATCAAGGGAAGTTAAGGATAGAAAGATAAATATTATATATTGAAAAGTGATGTATTCTATTTTTTCAAAATTTAAAAGTGACAATTCTCAACATAAAATTTTTATTTTTTTATTTTTTAACCAATGTCATTAAAATACTGATTAGCAAGTCCCTAAAATCAAATATGTGTTACATTAATATTTAACAGGAAGCTGCCTTGCAATGACCCCACCATCGCTGGACTTGGAAACATATGTTTCAACCAAACCAAAAAGACACAGAAGATGACAATGGGGGAGGGATAAGGGGTTAAGGCCAATTGTCAAAGTCAACGACCACAGCCCCACAAAACCAAAATCCAACCCTATCAAAATCGAAGTAACCTCTATGCATGTCATTTAGCCAGCGTCTTCACTCCTAAAAGCGCGTCTTAAGTATTCATGCGTTCAGAAAGAATTCGTGTCACGGGAGCAATCTCTTTCACGGGAAAAATCTAAAAATTGGGTCATGTGAAATTTGCAAATCAGTCTCTAGCTAAAATTTAAAAATATGCAAATCAATCCCTAATATTTACAAACGGCAAACTTCTAATACAAAAACCGTTAAATACTCATAGAGATTATTTTAATAGACAAAAACACCCTAGAGTAAAGCTTCAGAATCCTTACCTAGAAACACCAAATTCCTAATTCCAGAAGCACCAAATCCCCAAGGTTTGTTCCTCTATAGAGCATTGATAAGTCACAAGCCTACATTCGCCCAAGTCAATGCTTGTAAAATACATTGCAAGTGTACGACCAATTACACAAATAATATAGAAAATAAGTAAGAATATCGTTCTGTCAAGGGCTGTATCGAATGAATACTAAATAAGTAATGACAAATCTTAATTAATTTAGGCAATCGATTATAGTAGAAAGAATGAAATAAGGGGGTGGGTAGCTCAAATGGTTAGAATTAAGGGTTCAAGGTGTTGAAGGTGTGGGAGGTCCAAGATTCAATCTTTGACAAAAGAGAAAAAATTGACAACTAACATGCTAACATATTAACATTTTCCTATAAAAAAATAAAAAAAATAAAGAATCAAATAAAATAAAAACTATTATATTTCCAGTTTTTAGAAATAATTATAAAATTATTATAGTATTTTCATTCTATTTCCTGTTTTCAAAGATTTATACATGAAATAATAAAAACAAAAAATTATGAAAACAAAAAATAAAAATAAGAAAACTGAAAACATACCAAACATACCACCTTTTTATATTTAGGGTGGATTGGCTAATGAGTAATGAATGAAGTTTTGTTTTTCCTTATTTTATATTCGTTAGTGGTGAAAGGACATTTTTGTCCATTAAAATGATGTAACATCCGTCTAAGTTAATATGACTCAAACATTAGGGGTAGGGGGCAAACAATATTTTTCCCTTTCAGTAACATCATATCTTCCACGCGGTTTTGCTATCCATCAACATTCAACAAGTTCGGTCCACACTATGTGGCATGAGATTACATGACATTGACAAGGTTAAGATGCGTATTTCTTTGTCATTGTGACCAAAGTGTATGATATAGGACTAGGAGTGTAATCAACGGACAATGCGTCAACTTAAGGGTTCTACGCTTGTTATTATAATAATATAATATATATGATACATTATGAGATTATGACATTCATTTATTGAATGATTACGTTATCTGTTTTTTTATTTTATTTTAATATGGTTATATGTTATTATGGGATCGACGCTGATGTTATTTATATAAAAAAAAATTGTGAATGGTTGATGAGAAAAACATTGGATATGTTTTAGTCCCTAACAAAATTAAAGTATCAAATTAGTCCCTCACAATTTTAAATTAGGAACATGTTAGTCCTTCCTAGTGATGTAAATGGGACGGGGGGTATGGGTGGTAGCCCCTCACTACTCGCCCCGTTGGATGAATTTCGTACTCGTCCCCAACCCAATCCGTGCTAGTAAAACAAATTTATCAATATTTGTGGGTACCCATGAATATTCATGGATATTTAAGCACATCAATTTTTTTTTATTCACACATGAAATTCAAACTAATTCTGTCAATCAGACTTGATTTGAGTTCTTTGCTCTTACGAGAAATTCTTATGTGCTTGAAAAGTATTATGGAAATATACTGAACAATATAATATGTATACAAGATGTGAACACCTAATCTTGTCCGGGTATTTTCTCATCTTATTTAATATTTAATTTTTAAAAAAAAAAGAAGAAAAGAAAAATAATAATAAATAAAATGTGCAAAGAAAAAAAAAGAAAAAAAATCCATTATTTGGCCCATCTCTTTTAGCCCAATCCACTTACATCATCCCATCTCAAACAAAAAAGGCTGACCTTTTTTTTAAAAAAATAATAAAAAAAAAATAAAAAATAAAATAGGAAAGGGTCAAAACAAGTGTACAGAACCAAGAGGAACAAGCCAAATTCCTTAATACATTTCAGAAGCTTAAATGGAATAAGACAGTGTTAGGCATTTTCAACAAAAAAATGATTTCAAAATTCAAGTATCAAGGAGGAAAGAATTGGAATATGTAATGTTTTGTCATCTCTCAAGCATGGTCAAACTTGAATCAAGAGAAAAAATCACCATCCATAAACAAAGGAAAGATGCAGTACATACAGATGAAGCAGCTATGCAGAAACACTGAGAATGGAATAAACGAAAATGACTATCCATTGTGGCCATTGGTTTTCGTTTTTGGGGAGTTTTACAAGCAATGAGAATTTAAAAAGGGGAGAGTTCTCAGAGTAGAGAGGGGGGAGAGACCAACCCATTACAAAAAGGCTTCGAGTGTACAAAACAGGGGAGATTTTTTTCCAAGAGGGACCAACCCATTACAGAGAGGCTTCGAGTGTACAAAACAGGGGAGGATTTTTTTCCAAGAGGGACCAACCCATTACAGAGAGGCTTTGAGTGTACAAAATAGGGAGGAGATTTCAGAACAAAAGGAAAAACAAAAGAGGGAGCTCCTGCCCCTATGCAAATCCGCCGTCGCCGCGTCTTGCCGCCGCTGTACGAAGCACCTCGGCCACCTCTTTCCAAGCCGTGCGGCCGTCGCGCCGCTCCCCGCTGTCAGATGCGGATCCACCCGAGTTTCGCCACCCACAAATCTGCTTAGGACGTGTCACCGCTGTCGCTTCTCCACCCTAAACCACCGCACGCCACCACCACGGATCGCCCCTGTCTTCTCCGCCACTCGCGAACCACAAGATCACCGCCGCCCCGAACGCCGCCGCGTTGTAACACCCGGGTGCCGACGAGGGCGGGGAGTGGTCGCCGGTGCAAGAAGGCATGGACAAGGAGCGGCTCTGGCGGCAGGCTTCTAGGCGGAGGGACACATGAATGAACCGATTACACACCCGAATGAGAGGGATCCTGAGACTGTGTAGGTATGGGACTATACAGTTGAGGAAGACTTATATGAATTGATTGGTACTACCCATATCAATAAGAAGCATCTTCTTTTCGGTAGCCCATCACTTAAGAACTCCACAGTTAAGCGAGCTTGACTTGGAGCAATTCTGGGATGGGTGACCTCCTGGGAAGTTTTCCCGGGAAGCGTGTGAGTGACAAAGCACGCTGAAAAGACCCGTATTGGTTTGTGGGGATAGTCGTCAATCCATAAAGTAGCCAGGGACGTTACAAATGGTATCAGAGTGGCACCTCTCCCAGTACGGTGTGGTTCGGGGACGAACCAAGCGGAAGCTGGTGGGCATGTAACACCCGGGTGCCGACGAGGGCGGGGAGTGGTCGCCGATGCAAGAAGGCAAGGACAAGGAGCGGCTCCTGGCAGACTTCTAGGCGGAGGGACACATGAATAAACCGATTACACACCCGAATGAGAGGGATCCTGAGACTGTGTAGGTATGGGACTATACAGTTAAGGAAGGCTTATATGAATTGATTGGTACTACCCATATCAATAAGATGCATCTTCTTTTCGGTAGCCCATCACTTAATAACTCCACAGTTAAGTGAGCTTGACTTGGAGCAATTCTGGGATGGGTGACCTCTTGGGAAGTTTTCCCGGGAAGCGTGTGAGTGACAAAGCACGCTGAAAAGACCCGTGTTGATTTGTTGGGACAGTCGTCAATCCATAAAGCAGCCAGGGACGTTACAAATGGTATCAGAGTGGCACCTCTCCCAGTACGGTGTGGTTCGGGGACGAACCAAGCAGAAGCTGGTGGGCATGTAACACCCGGGTGCCGACGAGGGCGGGGAGTGGTCGCCGGTGCAGAAGGCATGGACAAGGAGCGGCTCCTGGCAGGCTTCTAGGCGGAGGGACACATGAATGAACCGATTACACACCCGAATGAGAGGGATCCTGAGACTGTGTAGGTATGGGACTATACAGTTGAGGAAGGCTTATATGAATTGATTGGTACTACCCATATCAATAAGATGCATCTTCTTTTTGGTAGCCCATCACTTAATAACTCCATAGTTAAGCGAGCTTGACTTGGAGCAATTCTGGGATGGGTGACCTCCTGGGAAGTTTTCTCGGGAAGCGTGTGAGTGACAAAGCATGCTGAAAAGACCCGTGTTGGTTTGTGGGGACAGTCGTCAATCCATAAAGCAGTCAGGGACGTTACACGCGTGCTCCACGTCCACACACCGCTGCTCGCGACCCCTGCTCCGTCGTCGCGCTGCTAGAACTCGCCACCATTTGGTCTTCCTGGTTCAGCCGTCGTTTCCTCCTTTATTGGCCTGAGGGTATCGTGAAAAACTCAGAAGCTTCTAGCTTCTGAGTCTGTTACTTTACTTTTGTTTTTTTATTGTTATTGAATTATTATGTTATGTTGGTTTATATGTTTGGGTTTCATTTAGTTGGGCTTCTCATGGGGTTATGGGTTTGTTTCATTTTTTAGCTATTGGTCTGTTTTTGGCTTGTGGGCTTAGGATCAGTAAGTTTTTTTGTCTACTCTGTTGGCTTATTGGGCCATTTCTTCTTTTATTTTTATTTTTAAAATGTTTTCTTGAAAATAAAAATAAACTGAAGTTTCTTGGAGTCATGGATATGGGCTTAAAATGTGTACCATATTTCATCTTGTCTCTAGGAAAATTTGAAATAAAAAAAAAACAAAAATCTTGTAAATATTTTCCATCCATATTTTAAATAAAAACTTCTCCTAAAAATCCTTATATATATGTGTGTGTGTGTGTGTGTGTGTGTGTGTGTGTGTATATATCTTTTGAGTTCACGCAACAATCCATGACGTTGATGTATGAATTTTCATCCTCAAGTGTCATATGAATTGTAAGGGTTCACCGTATAGCTTGACTATCTTTAACCCGGTGCAAAAGTGAATTATCTTTTATAGAAATAATAAATGTTTTCAATTTACTCTTCTTTACAAATTTTATTCAATTTTATAAAATAAAAATTTATTTGAATTCACGCAACAATCTACGACGTTGATGTATGATTCCTCAAGTGACGTATGCATTGTAAGGATTTATCGTATAGCGCTGCTATCTTGGACCCTGTGCAAGAGTGAATTTATTTTGAAATAAAATCCTTTTTTAACATAAAAAAGATTTTTAAAAAATCAAATCTTTTCCAAAAAATAAAATCAACCAATCAATCAAACTTTTTTCCAAAAGAACTACGTGACTTTGAGTTTCCCATCGCACCAGGAATACGTAGGAGCAAGATAAATCATCTTGTCAAGCCAAAACTAAATTTTCCTTTTCTTTTGTGTCTCTTTTTATGTTAAAATAATTAACCAAAATAATTAAACTTTTCTTTTTAAGGTTACCATGTGGACTCATGTGTCATGTTCAACCTCATTTAGTCTTTATAAACAAAAATTTAAAAATATAAAATTAATAAAATTTAAAATATTAAAAATTAAAAATAATTCTTTCTTTTAAATAATTTTTGGGGTAAAATAAATATTTAAAAGGTTATTAAAATGTTTTTGCACAATTAACTTGAGGTACCATTTTTTAAACGGACGATGTGGGGTGCTAACACCTTCCCTACTCGTAACCGACTCCCGGACTCATCTCTCTCTCTCTCTCTTTTAGACCAGTTTTCCTTAAAATAAATGGTTTTTCCAATGTTTTTCACAAATAAAATATTGGTGGCGACTCCTCAGTTTTTACCTTCTTTTTCGCGGCTCCCGAACGAGACGGTCGCGACAGCTGGCGACTACACTGGGGACTTTTGAGGGTCAGGCCTATCACAGTTGGTGGTGCAATTTTTTTTAATAGATTTGAAAGCATTAGTTTTACCCCTCTTTGTTTTATCTTTTTGTATATAGTATTATATGCTCGTATAAATGTCTTTATATAATCTTGCAACCCTAGGGTAGAAAACTCTTTTAAATGTTGGCTGTTCTTTTGCAGGTTTGGGGTTAGTTTTTTAGGTTTTGTGCAGGTTTACTTGCTCCCAGCACACACATCACCATTTCATATTCACACACTTTTGGGTTCTATACCCGAGTCTTGGAATTCCATAAGATTAGAAGGGGCTTCAGTGATGTTATTGTGATGCTTTTTGCGTTCTCGATGACATTGATTCTCCCGCTCGGATTGCTACCGAACATGGACTGCCATATTGTGACTTTTCTGTCCCTCGTGGTGAGGTTCATGGATTCGGGTCCTCATTTTTAGATGAGGGTAATCCGGGGACCATATATTTAGGGTTCTAGATCTGTCCCGGAAGTCATGCACCTAAAATGCCATTAGTAGCCTACCAAATTAGGGTCTTGACCTCAGAAGTCCAACCTTTAGGATATGACCCATGTAGGACAAAAGGGAGTGCATTCCACCTTTTTTGCAAACATGAATAATCACATGCATCATATTGGTTTTATGCATGCATTCCATAGACGCCTTAATATACCATTCATTCATGCATCCTGTTACATTCATTATTATTCATTGTATGCTCGTGCATGTAGTACTTTAAGTCATGCATTGTTAATATGTCATTCATGCATTTAGTTACACTCTCATGCATAAGTAAATTTGTTTTCCAAATGTTATTAACAAAGTAAAATTTCCCTCCACAGATAATTTGGTTTGAGATAACACCTTTGATTACAAGAGATGGAAAAAGTCAGACACACTAACAATGCTCCCACCACCAAGAACTCCAGGGTGATATTGAACTCATTGGAGAATCTGAAAGAGTTGAGCCAATCCTTGACTCAAGAACGTCGAAGAAGCTTCACCAAGAAGTATGGAAGGATCTTGGACCTGATTTTCATACCGGTCGACACTGCTGCTTTGAGTGCCTTGTGTCAGTATTGGAACCCCTACCTCAGATGTTTTGAATTGCCAAACATGGACATTACTCCCACCATTGAAGAATATGCTTGCCTATTAAGGTTGCTAATGCAGAAAAACCCCGTCGTGTACTTTCACTTGGGGCAATACTTGACCACTACAAGCATAGTAGGGTTACTAGGGCTTTCTGAAAATGATGTGAAGTTGACCGGACACTCAAACTAGCGAGGGTTGACCCGAACTATTCTGGAAAACCATTTGAAGAAATTAATGGACCGGCGAGATTGTGAAACCTTTGAGAGGGTATTGGCACTAACAATATATGGGTTGGTTCTATTTCCATCAGCGCTAGACATGATAGATCAAGCGGAAATGGATGTATTCTTCACAAAGAGAAAGAAAGAAAAGCCCCGTGCCAGCAGTGTTAACTGAAATGCTTTTGACTCTAGAATTTTGCCAGCGGAATCCAAAGAGGAAGCTTCGATGTTATGCACAGTTGCTCTATGTGTGGGTCATGACTCACATGTATGCAAAAGGTTATATCACCCACCATTCAGATCCACTAAGAGGCTTCCATAACATCCCTATAAGACAGCTAAATGAAGAGGAATGGAAGAGCGAGTTTGACAAAGTGGAAAGAGACTCTTTTAAATGGGTGTGCCCATGGTACGAAGGTCAACAGGGACAAGATATCATTTATAGTTATGGTGACTATCCCAATGTTCCTTTGATGGGTCCAAGAGGGTGCATAACCTACACACCCGCCATAGTCTTGCGACAACTTTGTTGGATGCAAACCGTGCCAAGAGAAGAACAACTCGGCGGATGCTGTTTCCGGTATGAGGACGGAGAGAATACCAAGTTGTTAGCAAAAGCAATTAGAAATGCATGGAAAGATGTGAAGATGGCAGGGAGAGCACAATTGGGCCGACCGATCCTAATCATTGTCTCAGAATATGAAGCATGGAGAAAGTCAAGGAAAGGTCCCGTCAACATTCCTGCAGAAAGCATGAAAGATAAAGATTACTCCCCTTTGGTAACTCAAATGGCAGAACAACTGAATATCCTAGAAGCACAAATGAAGGAAATGGAACAACAAAAGCAAGATGCCGAGTTAAAAATAGCCATTGGACAAAAGCGTTGTGAGAAGTTAGCAAAGGAAAATGAACATTTAAAAGACTTGTGTGCAGATATCTCCACAACCTCAAGAGTCCATAAGAACACAGACAATGTCTCACCAAGCATCATGGCTAAGGTCCAGAATCTTGAAAGTAAAGTATTTTCCATGACAACGGAGAGGCATCGGCTAAGAAAATAAAAGCGTCAGTTAGAAGAAGAAGTCATCCAGCAAGAAGGTATGAGAAAGTCATTGGAGGCGGAGGTTGACCGACAAAGGGGAGTCAATAGCAACTTACAGAAGCAAATTTGTGCACAAAGTAGGATGACTGATGAATTGGTAAAAAAGGTCAAAGAACTAAATATCCTAATGGTCAAAATCAAGAAGGAGTGCGATTTGGGGTGGACCTCGGCAAAGCATTATCATGATCACGTGGTTCAAGCAATGAATGTCGTGAAATGGTGGAGAGAAGAAGCGCGAGAGCGAGGGTTAGATATTGACATATGGAAAAGGAGATATGTGAGCATGAGTTTGGAGCTAAGCCATTGCGTTCCGAATTTTGTCCGAAGCTTTGAGAAGGCAGAACAACAAATCCGCGCGGACCCTATGCTTCGTCTCCCGTCTGAACCGGAAGATTTTATGCAAATGTATGGAGGGTTTGCTCGAGGACTAAAAAGAAAGAGACCTAAGCTATTGACTTTAGGATTAAATATTGTAACAATGTTGAAAATTATGATTTGACAATGATGTAATCCCAATCTATTTGTTTCTTTGAGGTGTTTCTAATGAAATCTGTTCTTGCCTCTATGATTCCTTCGCACTCCAACTCTTACACTTGACTTGCGACGACACCTATCGTGGAGCATGGTCTCCCTTTAGTATGTTGTCAACTACATCTTTGCCTTATAGGATTCTTCCTTCTGCGCAAAGGGTAGGTCGGGATGTCTCAATTCAAAATTCGCATTGCTAGTGTGTTTAAGACAACATCTATTGTGGAGAGATGTTATTCCCCTAGATTTGTTGTCAACTCCATTTCATCTTATGAGCACAATGCTCTTTGTGTGGGATGGAGGGACCATCTCTCGTCAGTCACAAGGTGTTAACTCAAGAAAAAAAATTAAATAAATAATAACTCCATAGGTGGTTTTCACTAAAACTTTTTCTTTTTTTGCAATGTTCTTACTTTTTTTCTGATTAAAACAGTGTGACTCTTTTGAACAATTGCTCCAAGACACCCTTATCGCACTCGATCACAGGCAAAGGCCATGGCGGATGAACTAGAAGAAGTCCAGGAGATCAGGGATGAAGTCAGTCAAATCAAGGATCAGATGTCTAAGATGATGGAGATCCTACAAGTGATTTAGAAGGAAAAGAAAACAGGAGAACCCTCCAGCCTCGAACGAAGGACATCCAGCCACACCTCTTATCCCGCCCGTTTTTTCTCAGATTCCTATTCAAGGCTTCAACCAACCAGGGGCCGTGATGCCTCTCACTATTTATCCAAGCAACCAAACTCATCTTTCATTTCACCCGAACAATCCCCCATACGGTTTGCCTCGTGGATTTGTGCCACCAACAGTCCCCGGCCCACAAGATGGCATTCAAAACTACGAACACATCATTCAGACACAAACCCCCACCAATGATGTCGAAATACCCCAAACACAAACTGTCAACCCTACACACGGTAACACCCCGATAGTGACACCTTGTGTCAATCCAAAGCCCCCACAATACACCCTACGTTATGGACCCTGATGAGTGTGATTTCACATCATCTTTGTCTATCATTTTGCATCCATTTTTCATGTAGTTTAGGCATTTTTAATTAGATTTTAGGTTAATTTTCCTTTGGAATGGGTAAGGCGGTTTGTGTGGTGTTGTTTTGCAGATATCAAGGGTAAAATGCTCAAGATCAACCATGATGAAGTTTGGATGAAGATAGGGCTTTAAAAGTGAAGAAAATGAGCCAAACAGAGCCCATCACGGCCATGATCGAGCAAAGCTGAAAAAGAATAAAGGTCAAGTCGAGTCTGTCACGGCTACGGCCGTGATAGGCATCACGCCCGTGATCCAAAACCACCACAAGTCGAGCACATCACGGCCTAGCCGTGATGAAGATCACGAGGCCATGAAAAGGAGCTCGCGACGCGAAAGAGGACTCGCCACGCGAAAGTCCTGAATTTTCCAGAATTGCCAGAAACAGAGACCGTCACGGCCTGCCCGTGATGGCCATCACGGCCGTGACGCGCATTTCTTGGATCAGAAGCAACCAAAATAGATCAGATTTTGAGTTGGATTGGGACTCTAACTTCCCAATTTCTATAAATAAGAATCAAGGCAGAAGGAACAGATACAGAACATCTGGATCATCCATAACATAGATCTTTCTTCTCCTCTCCTCCTCTCTTCTCTGATTTTTTGTATTTTCATTATGTTGTCAACCCAGCTTGTCATCTCCATGGCAAGACTGGAGTAGTAGCTTAGTTTCTAGGGATTGGGGCTCTGCCCAAGTTTTGTTTACGATGTTGAATTTGATGTAATATCTTTGTAATTACGATTTTGCTTTAGATCTGATTTCTAGTGTGTTAATCACTCGTAAATTCGAAGAATCGCTTATTTGCGTGACGTAGACGTTCTAAGGAGGAACCTAGCGGTGAACTTAGGATTTCTAGGGTGTGTCACTCGTAAAGCCCTGGCCGCTTTCTGCGAGGTGTGGATACTCTAAGGAGGAACCTAGCGGTGAACTTAGGTTATTTGCATGGCTTAGACATTCTAAGGAGGAACCTAGCGGTGAACTTAGGTGTCGGATCTATAGAAGTCAGACTTGGGACTGAAATCACGAGAGTTGGAAGCCGTCCTCGAGGAGCAACGAGTTGTCACGAACGTAAAGGGTCCAATCTGGGATCGACTACCACGAGGTAGGGGTCGGGTCAATTGGGCACAGACTTTTGTAACCCGAGAGGGAGCTTAAGCTATCAGAGGATAAACTCGCCTTCAAGGCAATTTCGCTAATCATCAAGGGTAATCGACTTAACAACGTAAACGATCTTGTTGGTAACCTAAATCCCTAGGAATCCATTTAGATCAAAACCCCAAAAAGATTTGTTTTCTGTTTTAATTGTTTTCTGCTCATCTATCTTTTAATTTCAAATTCAAAACCCTTTTCACTCAAAACATAAAAATCCTCTAAAAAGTCCAGATTCACTCAATTCGAAATTAATTGCGATTCGAGAACACAGTCTCTGTGGGTTCGATATCTTTTATTACTTGGTGGAAATCCGGTACACTTGCCGGAATCGCAGAGCGCGGCACGCAACACACGCGCGTCGCACGACATCAAGTTTTTGGCGCCGTTGCCGGGGACTGTGCCTTTTCGAATTTCAATTGATTTTGAAATTGACTTTTCTGGACATTTTCTTTTTATTTGATTCTTATTTCTGCAAAAAAAAAAAAATCTTTCCTTCTATTGTATCCATCTCTCTGTGTGTTTTATGCAAAGATCCTTAAGTCTTGGGAGCCTTGGTGAAGTTGATCCGGAGATCGAGAGGACCTTCCACAGACGCAGAAGACTACAAAGAGAGGGAGAAAGGTCGATTCCCATTCCACTCATGGCGAATCTCCCGGATACAAAACCTTTGAAGGACTACGCAGCCCCAAATGCGAGAGGCTTGCGAACTGGGATTGCAAGGCCAGAGATTGAGGCGGAGAACTACACTATACCGCCCATGCTAATCAATATGATTAGGCAACATCAATTCGGAGGATTGCCTTCAGAGGACCCGACCGATCACATAGAGACATTCTTAGAGTTCACCGATGCAATCAGGATTAATGGAGCCTCGGTCGATGTTGTGCGTTTGAGACTGTTCCCCTCATCTCTCACTGGAAAGGCGAAGGCCCGGCTTAAGCAAATTCCCGCTAATACCTTGACTACTTGGGACCAACTGGAGCAGGCGTTCTTGGAGAAATTCTTCCCTCCATCCAAGACGGCCTACATAAGAACCCAGATCACCGGCTTCTTCCAGAAAGACGGAGAATCCTTATCGGAAGCTTGGGATCGCTACAAGGGACTGCTGGAGTCTTGCCCACATCACGGACTCGAGAGGTGGTTAATAGTGTACACCTTCTATAACGGATTGGATTACTCTTCGAAGGTGTCACTAGATTCTGCAGCCGGTGGAGAATTTATGAATAGGCCTCTGACTGAGGCATTCAACATCATTGAGAATGTCGCCACCAACTACCACCAATGGGGATCCGAAAGAGGTAATAACCCGAACAAGATCTCGGGGGGTAAGTTTGAGGTAAATAGCACAGATCTTATCATGTCAAAGATAGACTCACTTAATAAACGTTTTGATCGGCTTGAAAGAGCTAATGTGAGTGCAGGTGCTACTAACCTTGTTTGTGAGATTTGTGGAATGCAGGGACATGACATGATGGAATGCCCACATGGATCCGGCACTTCGGGTGAACAAGTGAACTCTTGTCACAACTTCTACGACACTAACCCGAAGCTGCCCAACTATGCTCCCCCAAATCCCTACAACCAAAGGAGGAACAACCCTTACCTCTCCTACGTCAACTACAGCAATACGCTCAACCACGAGTTCCAAGAGGGCCAGGGTAATAAGAGAGCAGCATCGGGGTATCCTCAGGTACAAAGATCTAAACTTGAGACTTTATTTGAAAGTTTTGTTGAAACTCAGACAAAACAGAATGAGGAGTTTAGACAACAAGGAAGGGCAGTGAGTGAGGCAATAAAGGAACTAGCATCTAAGGTAGACAACTTAGCAACTCATAACAAGATGCTGGAAACCCAGATTTCCCAACAAGCCAGCACGTACTCGAGACCTAAGGGTACATTCCCGGGGCAACCCGAAGCAAATCCCACTGAACATTGTAATGCCATACACTTAAGGGATGATAAGCTTGGGGTGGAGGTAGCTGAAATGGACGAGGAACCGGAGGAGGACACGAGCGAAAAAGAAGAGCCAGAACCGAAATACGTCCCTCCACCACCGTACCAACCCCCGATACCTTTCCCACAAAGGTTGGTCAGGAAAAAGCAAGTAGATGTAGAGACTAAAATGCCTACTAAACTGAAAGACCCAGGTAGTTTCTCTATCTCTTTCTCGATCGAACAAGTGCAAATTGACCAAGCCTTATGTGACCTAGGGGCTAGTGCGAGCTTAATGCCCCTCACTATCATGGAAAGGTTGGAAAGTAAAGAGTTGAGACCGTTCAAATTCTCCTTACAATTTGCGGATGGCTCAACTATGACTCCTCTAGGCATACTAGAGAACGTTCCTGTGAAGGTAGGGAAATTCTTCATCCCTACCGACTTCCTGGTATTGGACATGAAAGGGAATTCTGAATTCCCCATCATTTTAGGAAGGCCATTCTTGGCCACCGCTGGAGCAGTAATAGATGTAAGGAATGGTAAACTCTCTCTAAATGTAGAGGAAGGTAGGGTCGATTTTCATTTGACTAACTCTTATAACAACCCTCCTTTTGAGAGCCATGTGTGCAGGATCGGTATAACGTCTCCAGTGGTAAAAGAAGAGCTGAACATGGAAGCAACTCCGAAGATATGCATGGCTAATGATGCACCCAGCAGTGATGGAATTGGAGTTGCTGTCCATACTGAAACAAAACTTCCGCCGGGAGGAAGGAAGGCTAGGAAGCTCCGAGAGAAAAGAGCGAAGCGGAAGCGTTATTGGCCGTATGAGCAGAAACGGCTTTTCGAAGGAGTTCCATGGAAGAGAAGTGTTCCGGAACTTCTACGCCTAGTCGACCCCGGTTGATTGAAGGAAGTTTGGTCAGGCTTAGGACCATAAACAAGCGCTTCTTGGGAGGCAACCCAAGTTTTCTTTCCCTTTTCCTTTTGTTTTTGAATTCACCTCTTGAATAATTTGAGAAGATCAAGAGGCAAAAAAATATCATTAATAGGTTTATCTAGTGTTTTCAGGTTGAGAAGGGAAGAAGAGCAGGTAAAAAAAGTCAGAAGCCATCACGCCCTGGCCGTGACAGTGGTCACAGCCGTGATGAACTAAACAAGAGCACCAGAAAGGATCACGGCCCAGCCGTGACAACCATCACGGACGTGATGAGTAGGATGCCAAGGCTAGAGAGCATCACGGCCTAGCCATGATGTAGGTCACGGCCGTGACAGGGCAACTCCTGAGGACCAGAATTGATCACCGCCTGCCCGTGATAAGCCTCACGACCGTGATGCAATCTCCACCCAAGTTTTGACTGGAATGTGAGCCAACACCCGCCACCACCTCGGTAAGTTGTTCCAGTTTTTCTCCTCTCTCCGACTTGATTATTTACATTGGAGACAATGTAAGTAATCAAGCTTGGGGTAGGGGTATTTATTTTTGCATTAGCATTGTTGCATTCATATTGCATTCACATAGGCATAGTTTGGTATGATCACATTCTCTAGATTGCCCCTCACTTAGAACATGCATCCAATTGTGAGAACTTGGGGCCAAATGAATTGAGATAGTGAATTTTCGAACCCAATTTTTCATTATTCTTGTGATATGGCTAAAAATAAAAATTCTTGAGATAGTCATTTGATAGTTGATAATTAGCATGTGGTTCCTTAAACTTGTGTTTCTAACTGATTTTTGAACTACTAAATGTAAGATTTTGAGCCAAAAAGAGGTACTCACTAAATCTACCCCATTCCTTGTAATAGAGTGTTTTAATTCCTCTTGGACTGTATTTTCTAGAACTTGACTTGAAACCATTTCGAAACTTAAAAAAAATTTTGAAAGCACTTTTGGAAATGATGGAGGCACTAGGTATTTTTCCGGCCTCCCGAGCTTTGAATGTTTAAATGCTACCCCTTAGTTGCCCAATTTTGAGCCTAAAAGAAAAAAAATACTTTTCTTGGTACCTTGAATTACTTTGATGAATAATGCTTGGTATGACACCTTTTAAAGTATTAAAAAAAGGGCAAAATGGTAATTGGAAAAAGTATGGGATGAAAAAGCTAGAAAGTAATTTCTCTTGAGCTATAAATCTCCCCTTCTCCAAACAAATAAAATGAAATAAACAAAAAAATTGGAGAAGGGTATGACAAAAGAAAGTGAAAAAAAAAAGGGAAAAAAAAAAAGAAAAGAAACAGGTGGAAAAGTAAATCAAAGCCCCTAAAAGGTATTTTAGAAAGTGTCATGCTTTGTAATGTTTGATAATTTGTCTAGCCTTCTTGAAATTCCCTTTCCTTGATTTTCCCACCTAACAATAAATCCCATGGCCACATTACAACCAAAATAAAAGACCTCTTGATTCTTATGTGTTTTCATTAATAAAGTAGAGATTTGGTTAATAGTCAAGCCTATGGTAGAGTACTTTCCTTGAGGAAACTGAGCGAATTGTCATATACCCTAAAATACTTGAGTGAGGTGAGATGAGTGCCCAAATCAGTGAGAATATGAACTTGAAGAACCTAAGCTTCTAATTGGACTTGAACTTGATTATCTCTTGAGTGCGTATTAAATATGTCTGTCACTTGGATTAGTTGCTAGGGTTCTGGGTTCACTATCCATGCTTTGATTGATTTATCTTATGACCTGAGTAATTGCTTGAGGACAAGCAAAGTTTTAAGTTTGGGGTGATTTGATGAGTGTGATTTCACATCATCTTTGTCTATCATTTTGCATGCATTTTTCATGTAGTTTAGGCATTTTTAATTAGATTTTAGGTTAATTTTCCTTTGGAATGGGTAAGGCAGTTTGTGTGGTGTTGTTTTGCAGATATCAAGGGTAAAATGCTCAAGATCAACCATGATGAAGTTTGGATGAAGATAGGGCTTTAAAAGTGAAGAAAATGAGCCAAACAGAGCCCATCACGGCCTAGCCGTGAGCAAAGCTGAAAAAGAAGAAAGGCTGAAGTCAGAGTCTGTCACGGCCTGGCCGTGATAGGCATCACGGCCGTGATCCAAAACCACCGCAAGTCAGAGCACATCACGGCCTAGCCGTGATGAAGATCACAGGCCATGAAAAGGGAGCTCGCGACGCGAAAAAGGACTCGCCACGCGAAAGTCCTGAATTTTCCAGAATTGCCAGAAACAGAGACCGTCACGGCCTACCCGTGATGGCCATCACGGCCGTGACGCGTATTACTTGGATCAGAAGCAACCGAAATAGATCAGATTTTGAGTTGGATTGGGACTCTAACTTCCCAATTTCTATAAATAAGGATCAAGGCAGAAGGAACAGATACAAAACATCTGGATCATCCATAACAACTAGGACTCTAGGCATAGATCTCTCTTCTCCTCTCCTCCTCTCTTCTCTGATTTTTTGTATTTTCATTATGTTGTCAACCCAGCTTGTCATCTCCATGGCAAGACTGGAGTAGTAGCTTAGTTTCTAGGGATTGGGGCTCTGCCCAAGTTTTGTTTACGATGTTGAATTTGAAGTAATATCTTTGTAATTACGATTTTGCTTTAGATCTGATTTCTAGTGTGTTAATCACTCGTAAATTCGGCAACCGTTTATTTGCGTGACGTAGACGTTCTAAGGAGGAACCTAGCGGTGAACTTAGGATTTCTAGGGTGTGTCACTCGTAAAGCCCGGCGGCCGCTTATCTGCGAGGTGTAGATACCCTAAGGAGGAACCTAGCGGTGAACTTAGGTTATTTGCATGGCTTAGACATTCTAAGGAGGAACCTAGCGGTGAACTTAGGTGTCGGATCTATAGAAGTCAGACTTGGGACTGAAATCACGAGAGTTGGAAGCCGTCCCTCGAGGAGCAACGAGTTGTCACGGAACGTAAAGGGTCCAATCTGGGATCGACTACCACGAGAGTAGGGGTCGGGTCAATTGGGCACAGCTTTTGTAACCCGAGAGGGAGCTTAAGCTATCAGAGGATAAACTCGCCTTCAAGGCAATTTCGCTAATCATCAAGGGTAATCGACTTAACAACGTAAACGATCTTGTTGGTAACCTAAATCCCTAGGAATCCATTTAGATCAAAACCCCAAAAAGATTTGTTTTCTGTTTTAATTGTTTTCTGCTCATCTATCTTTTAATTTCAAATTCAAAACCCTTTTCACTCAAAACATAAAAATCCTCTAAAAAGTCCAGATTCACTCAATTCGAAATTAATTGCGATTCGAGAACACAGTCTCTGTGAGTTCGATATCTTTTATTACTTGGCGGCAATCCGGTACACTTGCCAGAATCGCAGAGCGCGGCACGCAACACACGCGCGTCGCACGACATCAGACCCCACGGGGCTCAAATGATGCCAAACTTCGGTTCCTCCTCCATGCCATATTCATATCCCCATAATATGCATGGAGAAACTCCAGTGAATCAGTCGGGAGGGAATTCCCAATCTAAAGAAAAGTTGGAAATACTAGAGGAAAGATTACGAGCCATTGGAGGGATAAATATTTATGGTCTTCGGGATGCCTCGGAACTTTGTCTGGTGCCAAATGTTGTAATTCCGCTGAAATTTATGGTGCCCGATTTTGACAAATATCGGGGAATCACCTGTCCCAAAAACCATTTGACCATGTATGTTAGGAAGATGGCGTCATATTCCCAAGATGATAAACTCTTGATTCACTTCTTCCAAGACAGTTTAACTGGGGCAGCTTCAAATTGGTTTACGCATCTCGAGCGGGCACACATCCGATCCTTCAAAGATCTAGCGGATGCATTCTGAAAGATACAAGTACAATATTGACATGGCTCCCGATAGGATGCAACTCCAAAATATGTCAAAAAGGGACGTAGAGACTTTCAAAGAATATGCACAACGATGGAGGGAACTGGCTGCTCAGGTGGAGCCTCCCTTAGCCGAGAAAGAAATCGTAGCAATGTTCATTGATACACTCCAGTCGCCCTTCTATGATAGGATGATCGGGAGTGTGTCATCAAAATTTTCTGACATGGTCATCATCAGCGAGAGAATTGAAAGTGGAATCAGGAATGACAAGATCACCAAGACTTCAGTAGGGAACGGCCCAAAGAAAGCCCCATTTGTGAAAAAGAAAGAGGGAGAAGCACATGCAGTAACCTTTGACCAAAAGAAACTGAACCAATGGAGACCGAACCAAACACCTGCCTTCCAAGCCCAATACGCCCCATATTACCAACTACATCCATATCACCAAGCCAATCAGCCATACATCGCTTCCACCTCACAATTTCCAAATCCTCAACAGATGGCTCCGTACCGACCATCATACCCTTCTCAGCCTCAAACACACCCTACCATGCCACCTCAAATTGTTCAACCCCTAAATCAAACCCAAACACCAGCCAAACAAGACCACCGTATAACTCGGAAAGAAAGCCAATGCGTTTTGACCCGATACCCATGACCTACACTGAACTATTCCGCCAACTTGTGAGCAAATCCGTGCTAACTCCTATCCCGACAAGACCAATAGACCCTCCTTATCCAAAGTGGTATGACCCAAATGCTCAATGTGAATATCACGATGGGGCCACAGGTCATTCCACCGAGAGTTGTAAAGCTTTGAAGTTTAAGGTGCAAGACCTGATTAATGCCAAATGGTTGAGCTTTCAGAAGGATGCTCCAAATGTGGCACATGGTCCTATGCCAAATCATGGGAGTTCGGGAGTCAATGCCATTGAAAGCTTCTTGAACATACTCTCAAGAGTAAAGTGGCCGATGTTAGGACTCCAATGAGGGTTGTTTTCAAGGAGATGTGCAAATGTGGATTAATCCAAATCCCAATCATGGAAGAAAAGGCTCTCGATGGAGAGATAAGGTGTGACTTCGATGGGAACATGGGGCATTCAATTGAAGACTGTTCAGCGTTTCGGCAGGTTGTGCAGCAGTTAATAGATATGAAGTTTATCTTAATTGGTTGTGAATCAAATGAGTATGCCATTAATATGGTTGCTAAATCTACAATTTCCCCAACCCCAATTAAGATAACCCCTTTTACTGTTGTGGTTAATCCTCAACCAGTTCCTGAGCAAGTCACTCCGAAACCAGTGGTGATATACTATACTGAGAAGAAACCTTTGTCGGTTCCCAGTGGGCCAACACCAATCGTCATCCGAGTTTCAAGTCCTTTCCCTTACAAGGACACCAAAGCGGTACCATGGAAATATGAGATGCAGGTTCAACCTAATCCTTCCGACGGGACTACTGTGGTCACCAACATTTCAGGAATTGGTGGAATGACTAGGAGTGGTCGCATTTACACTCCAGCGGTATTGCGAAGGTAGGAAATAGAAAAGGAAGGAAATGATCGCAAGGGGAAAGAGAAGGTGGAAGGAATTCTAGATGACAAGGAAGCAAACGGGGGTAAAAAGGAGGTATCTGACGAAGAAGTCGGTGAATTCTTGAAGTTCATCAAGTAGAGTGAATATAGGGTTGTGGATCAGTTAAATCGAACTCCGACTCGGATATCTCTTTTGTCTCTATTGATGAACTCTGAGCCACATAGGAGAGTACCGATGAAGGTGCTAAATCAAGCTCATGTCTCCCATGACATCACAGTTGATAAGCTTGATAACATTGTAGGTAACATAGTCGCTGATAATTATGTCACCTTCACCGATGATGAAATACCAGCCGAAGGTATGGGGCACAACAAGGCGTTGCACATTTCTGTGAAGTGTCGAGATCATGTCATGGCTAGGGTTCTCATTGATAATGGCTCTTCTTTGAATGTAATGCCAAAGTCAACACTGGCAAAGTTGCCTTTCGATGGAACTCATATGAAGCCAAGCACAATGATTGTAAGAGCTTTCGATGGCACCCGAAGGGAAGTCATAGGAGAAATCGAATTGCCCATTCAGATTGGCCCTTGCACCTTTGAAGTACTCTTCCAAGTAATGGACATCACACCAACTTACAACTGTCTCCTAGGACGACCATGGATCCATTCGTCTGGAGCTTTACCTTCCACGTTGCACCAGAAGGTGAAGTTCATTGTTGATAGTAAGTTGATAATTGTCTCTGGAGAGGTGGATATGTTAGTAAGTAAGCCATCAACAACCCCTTACATTGAAGCTACCGAGGAAGCTCTCGAGACCGCCTTCCAGTCGCTTGAAATTGCCAACGCCACTTATGTTGGGGAGGGAGCTCCACTCTTGAAACCTCAGTCATCTAAAGCGTCCATTATGATGGCCAAGGTTATGCTCGAAGAAGGATACCGACCTGGAAGCGGTTTGGGGAAGAATATCCAAGGTGTCGCTGACATCCTCATGCTCACTGAGAACAAGGACAGGTTTGGGTTGGGATACAAACCCACCAAGGCCAACAAGGTGAGGGTTATAGAAGAGAAGAAAAGAAAAAGGTTGGCTCGGCTGGAAAATCGTGAATACGAGGCTGAAAGGGTTTCCATCTGTGACATTCGACAGAGCTTCCGAAGCGTAGGTTTCGCATTCCTGGACCAAGCGACAGCCATTGAAGATGATTATCCCGCCAATCATGGTGTCAATCTGGTGTATCCATGTTCTCCAGATATAGAGCTCAACAATTGGGAGATCATTGAGCTCCCCAGGACCATAGAGTCTTTTTCCAAGTAATTCTGTAATGCTTATCCTTTAGCTCTGCCCAAGGCTTTAGGAATTTTGTTGTAATGAGCTTACTTGTTTCTGTTTCAGTATGACTTATCAATAAATGCATGCATTCAGTATCTTGTGTCATTATCTCTTTTTTTTACTTTCGTTTTTGTTCACCATTCCTCACCAATAAATGCAGTTTCTCGTATTTAACCTTTATTCATTCATCTCTCCCCGATAACTACCAAAATGCAGATCTAAAAGTGACTCTCTTGAAAATGACAGTGTTAGTAACTCAGCATACAATTTTGACTATCCCATTGATCATGTTGAAGAGGTTGTTGATGATGACGGAGAAGTTCCTCTTGAACTATTGATATTGGTAGAACAAGAAGCCAGGGAAATTCGACCCCATGAAGAGCCGAGTGAACTAATTAATTTGGGAAACGAATATGATAAAAAAGAGGTCAAGATTGGCATTTCCCTGAAAGAAAAGGAGCGAAGTAGGTTGATCAAGTTGTTGATGGAATATAAAGATGTTTTTGCATGGTCATACCAAGACATGCCAGGGCGAGACCCTAGTGTAGCAGAACACAGGCTACCATTAAAGCCGGAGTGTCCTCCAGTAAAACAGAAGCTATGAAGGATGAAAGCGGAAATGTCCTTAAAGAACAAGGATGAGGTCAAGAAGCAACCTGATGTAGGTTTTCTAGAAGTCTGAAGTAACCTCAATGGGTTGCCAATATTGTTCCTGTTCCTAAGAAATATGGAAAGGTTCGGATGTGTATTGACTATCGAGATCTGAACAGAGCTAGCCTGAAAGATGACTTTCCTCTGCCACACATTGATGTTCTTGTAGACAATACTGCTCAATATGCATTATTCTCTTTCATGGATGGATTCTCGGGATATAATCAGATCAAGATGGCTCCCGAAGATATGGAGAATACCACGTTTGTCACTTTATGGGGAACCTTTTGCTACAAGGTTATGCCCTTTGGCTTGAAAAATGCTGGAGCAACATATCAACGAGCTATGGTGCCTTTGTTCCATGACATGATGCACAAGGAGATAGAAGTTTAGGTAGATGATATGATCGTCAAGTCCAGATCCGAAAATGAGCATGTTGATAATCTGCACAAACTTTTTGAGCGGTTAAGGAAGTTTAAGCTCCGACTGAACCCGGCCAAATGCACTTTTGGGGTGAAATCAGGCAAGCTTCTAGGCTTCATAGTTAGTCAAAGAGGAATAGAGGTTGATCCCGAAAAAGTTCATGCAATCATCGATATGCCAGCACCTCGAACAGAGAAAGAAGTTCGTGGGTTTTTAGGAAGATTGAACTACATTGTCAGGTTCATCTCCCAATTAACAGCGACATGTGAACCAATCTTTAAACTGCTGCGCAAAAATCAGGCAGTTACATGGAATGAAGATTGTCAAAAAGCTTTTGAGAAGATCAAACAGTACCTACAAGAGCCTCCGGTCTTGGTTCCCCCAGTGCCGGGAAGACCTCTCATCATGTATTTGACTGTGTTAGAGAAATCGATGGGTTGTGTATTGGGGCAACACGATGAGTCAGGAAAGAAGGAACATGCCATCTATTATCTAAGTAAGAAATTCACCAGTTGCGAAGCCAACTACTCACTGCTAGAATGCACTTGCTGTGCCTTGGCTTGGGCAGCTCGCCGTTGGAGGCATTACATGTTGTGTTACACTACCTGGTTGGTGTCCAAAATGGATCCGGTCAAGTATTTCTTTGATAAGCCTGCTCTGACTGGAAGAATTGCTCGCTGGCAAGTCCTGCTATCAGAATATGACATTGTCTATGTCACCCAAAAAGCAATAAAAGGGAGTGCTCTTGCAGAATATCTAGCCAATCAGCCAGTAGAAGATTATGGATCGATGCAATGTGATTTCCCAGATGAAGACATAATGGCTTTGTTTGATCGCGAGCAATCACCCGGAAAAGAAAAGTGGACCTTGTTATTTGATGGAGCTTCTGATACATTGGGACACGGAATCGGGGCAATACTAATCTCATCGGAAAATGATTATTTCCCCATCACTACAAGGCTTTGCTTTGATTGTACAAACAATATAGCCGAATATGAAGCTTGTGCGCTCGGGATCCTGGCAGCGATAGAATCAAAGGCAAGGATACTGGAGGTATATGGGGACTCTGCATTAGTCATCCACCAGATTAGAGGGGAATGGGAAACCCGAGATGCCAAGTTAATCCCGTACCATGATTACATCAAAGATTTGATTGAGCAGTTTGATGAAGTCATATTTCATCATATTCCCTGAGAAGATAACCAATTAGTTGACGCGCTGTCTACCTTGTCCTCGATGTTCAAATTAAGTGACGAGAGGAACCTACCACTCATCAAAATGGAAAGTCGTGATCATCCTGCATATTGTCAAGTGATAGAGGAAGAGTCTGATCAAAAACCGTGGTACCATATCAAATGCTTCATCCAAAGAAGGGAATACCCTCCGGGCACTTCAGAAAATGAAAAAAGAACTCTAAGAAGACTTGCAATGGGTTTCTATTTAGATGGAGGTATTCTCTACAAAATAAATCATGACATGGTGCTGTTGAGGTGCGTTGACGCAAAATAAGCTAAACAGATAATTGAGGAGGTACATGAAGGATCTTTTGGAACACACGCGAGCGGTCATGCCAGCCAGGAAAATCTTGAGGGATGACCAATACTTGTTGACAATGGAGACTGATTGCTTTAATTATACGAAGAAGTGTCATAAGTGTCAGATATATGCTGATAAGGTTCATGTGCCGCCAGCTCCCTTGAATGTCATGTCGGTACCACGCCGTTTTCAATGTGGGGAATGGATGTGATTGGGACAATCGAACCAAAAGCCTCAAATGGGCATCGCTTCATTCTTGTTGCCATTGATTATTTCACAAAGTGGGTTGAGACTGCGTCATATCCCAATGTGACCAGGAATGTCGTGATCAAATTTGTAAAAAGAGAATTAATTTGCCGATATGGGTTACCGAGTGAGATTATCACTGATAATGCGACCAACTTGAACAACAAGATGATGAAGGAGATGTGCGAAAACTTCAAGATAAAGCATCACAATTCCTCCCCGTCCTGCCCAAAGATGAACGGGGCAGTTTAGGTCGCTAATAAAAATATCAAGAAGATTGTCCAAAAGATGGTAGTGACGTATAAAGATTGGCACGAGATGTTACCTTTTGCTTTGCACGGCTATCGTACCTCTATTCACACCTCGACAGGGGCAACGCCATATTCTTTAGTGTATGGGATGGAGGCAGTGCTCCCGATTGAGGTAGAGATCCCCTCATTAAGGGTACTGAGAGAAGTAGAACTGGAAGAAGCTGAGTGGGTTCAAGATCGACTAGACCAATTGAACCTCATCGAAGAGAAGAGATGAGCAGCACTGTGTCATGGTCAATTGTACCAGAAAAGGTTGATGAGAGCTTACAAGAAGAAAGTACGCCCCCGGCAGTTTCGGGAGGGTGACCTGGTGCTTAAAAAGAAAATAAAAAATAATAATAAATAAAATGTGCAAAGAAAAAAAAACGAAAAAAATATATCCATTATTTGACCCATCTCTTTTAGCCTAATCCACTTACATCATCCCATCTCAAACAAAAAAGGCTGACCTTTTTTTTAAAAAAATAATAAAAATAAAAATAAAATAAAAAATAGGAAAGGGACAAAACAAGTGTACAGAACCAAGAGGAACAAGCCAAATTCCTTAATACATTTCAGAAGCTTAAATGGAATAAGACAGTGTTAGGCATTTTCAACAAAAAATGATTTCAAAATTCAAGTATCAAAGAGGAAAGAATTGGAATATGTAATGTTTTGTCATCTCTCAAGCATGGTCAAACCTGAATCAAGAGAAAAAATCACCATACATAAACAAAGGAAAGATGCAGTACATACGGATGAAGCAGTTATGTAGAAACACTGAGAATGGAATAAACGAAAATGACTATCCATTGTGGCCATTGGTTTTTCGTTTTTGGGGAGTTTTACAAGCAATGAGAATTTAAAAAGGGGAGAGTTCTCAGAGTAGAGAGGGGGGAGAGACCAACCCATTACAAAAATGCTTCGAGTGTACAAAACAGGGTGGATTTTTTCCAAGAGGGACCAACCCATTACAGAGAGGCTTCGAGTGTGCAAAACAGGGGGGATTTTTTTCCAAGAGGGACCAACCCATTATAGAGAGGCTTTGAGTGAACAAAATGGGGAGGAGATTTCAGAACAAAAGGAAAAACAAAAGAGGGAGCTCCTGCCCCTGTGCAAATCTGTCGCCACTGCGTCTTGCCGCTGCAGTACGAAGCACCTCGGCAACCTCTTTCCACGCCGAGCGACCGTCGCGCCGCTCCCCGCTGTCAGATGCGGATCCACCCGAGTTTCGCCACCCACAGATCTGCTTAGGACGCGTCACCGCTGTCGCTCCTCCGCCCTAAACCACCGCACGCCACCACCACGGATCGCCCCTGTCTTCTCCGCCACTCGCGAACCACAAGATCACCGCCGCCCCGAACGCCGCCGCGTGCTCCACGTCCGCACACCGCTGCTCGCGACCCCTGCTCCGTCGTCGCGCTGCTAGCACTCGCCGCCGTTTGGTCTTCCAGGTTCAGCCGTCGTTTCCTCCTTTTTTGGCCTGAGGGTATCGTGAAAAACTCAAAAGCTTCTAGCTTCTGAGTCTGTTACTTTACTTTTTTTTTTTTTTATTGTTATTGAATTATTATGTTATGTTGGTTTATATGTTTGGGTTTCATTTAGTTGGTCTTCTCATGGGGTTATAGGTTTGTTTCATTTTTTAGCTATTGGTCTGTTTTTGGCTTGTGGGCTTAGGATCAGTAAGTTTTTTTGTCTACTCTGTTGGCTTATTGGGCCATTTCTTCTTTTATTTTATTTTTTTAAAATGTTTTCTTGAAAATAAAAATAAACGGAAGTTACTTGGAGTCATGGATATGGGCTTAAAATGTGTACCATATTTCATCTTGTCTCTAGGAAAATTTGAAATAAAAAAAAAACAAAAATCTTGTAAATATTTTCCATCCAAATTTTAAATAAAAACTTTTCCTTAAAATCCTTAAAAATATATGTATGTGTGTGTGTATATATATATATATATATATATATATTGAGTTCACGCAACAATCTATGATGTTGATGAATGAATTATCATCATCAAGTGTCGTATGAATTGTAAGGGTTCACCGTCTAGCTTGACTATCTTTAACCTTGTACAAAAGTGAATTATCTTTTATAGAAATAATAAATGTTTTCAATTTACTCTTTTTAACAAATTTTATTCAATTTTATAAAATAAAAATTTATTTGAATTCACGCAACAATCTACGACGTTGATGTATGATTCCTCAAGTGGCGTATGCATTGTAAGGGTTTATCGTATAGCGCTGCTATCTTGGACCCTGTGTAAGAGTGAATTCATTTTGAAATAAAATCCTTTTTTAACATAAAAAAGATTTAAAAAAAATCAAATTTTTTTTTAAAAATAAAATCAATCAATCAATCAAACTTTTTCCCAAAAGAACTACGTAGCTTTGAGTTTCCCATCGCACCCGGGAATACGTAGGAGCAAGATAAATCATCTTGTCAAGCCAAAACTAAAATTTCCTTTTTTGTGTGTCTCTTTTTATGTTAAAATAATTAATCAAAATAATTAAATTTTTCTTTTTAAGGTTACCCTGTGGACTCATGTGCCATGTTCAACCTCATTTAGTCTTTATAAACAAAAATTTAAAAATATAAAATTAATAAAATTTAAAATATTAATAATTAAAAATAATTCTTTTTTGTAAATAATTTTTGGGGTAAAATAAATATTTAAAAGGTTATTAAAATGTTTTTGCACAATTAACTTGAGGTACCGTTTTTTAAACGGACGATGTGAGGTCCTAACACCTTCCCTACTCGTAACCGGCTCCCGGACTCATCTCTCTCGTTTTTTTAGACCAGTTTTCCTTAAAATAAATGGGTTTTCCAATGTTTTTCCCAAATAAAATATTGGTGGCGACTCCTCAATTTTTACCTTCTTTTTCGCGGCTCCCGAACGGGACGGTCGCGACACAAGATAACCGTACATGTCATGAAAGAATGATGAACGGGGAATGAGGCTTGGGAATGATAGAGTTTGGTTGTTGCGGCCGCCAAACTTCAGAAACAAAACAAGAGTACTTAAAAAATTAGGACATTTGGTTTATATATGTAAAGGGGTATTTTATTTATTTTATCTTGGCAGGTACTCGCGTGTATGGATAGTACACTACCCGTCCCCGCCCCATTAACAAGTAGGTAGAGAAAATACCCGTTTATTTTATTCACGGATATCCATTAAGGTACCCATTTTCTAACTCTTGCGGATATTATCCACGGGTACGGATAAAACTTACATTCCTAGTCTCCCGTCAATCCCCCGTTAACCTGGGTCCGTTAAGTCGATGACGTGTTCTGTTATATAATATTACAACTTTCACTGTGTAATATGGTTATTAAACGTTTACTTAAATGCCAGAAATGCCCAAAATAACATCATTTTGAACACACATAAAAAGAAATTGGCCCTTTGAGTAACCAAAAACGCCACTTAAATGTCCGAAATTGGATCTAATCAACGTCACTCTAATTTCTGCCCCAAATTAGCAACTGATTCCACAGAGATAACAGATGTTGTATATAACGGGATCTAACGAAGGGACTAACATGTCCCTATTTTGAATTTGTGAGGGACTAATTTGGTATTTTAGTTTTGTAAACGACTAAAATGGCCCCCGATATTTTTCTCAGGGACCAAAATGGATTATTTATTTATTTATTTATTAAATACTGTGATTTCTGTATGATTTATGTTGCTCCTTTCAAATCTAAGGACATTGGTTAATAAATCAAGAAAAAAAAAAGAATTTATAGGAAAACAAATTATTCAAAATTTCAAAGCATTAACTTCACTATTTCTCATAAAAACTTATCATTTTAATTCATTAACCAGTGCTCTTAGGACAATGGTTAGCATTTCCCTAAAAAAAAAAAAAGGAAGACTGCTCGTTTAACTCTATACTTGCTTAACTACCCTTTTGGATGAGCTTTAAAAAAAGTGCATATGATGTAGAAGCAGAAACATAAGCTATAATTAAAAGCAAAAAACTATTTTGCGTTTAGATTAATTTTATAAAAAAAGACTTTTGCGAGAATTATTATAGAGACGTTATTATCTAATAAAACATGATTGATCATCATTCGCTATCTTTTATTACATCTCCTTTTTTAGAAGTAAGGAATTATATCTTCTTTTAAAAACACTAAATGTGTGTGTGTGTTTTTTTTTCACTGCTTTTGCTATTTTTTAAAAACCCATCCAAACATCTTTATTTTTTCTAAGAAGTGTTTTCTCATAAAAAAAGAATCCCTTCTAAACGGGCTCTCAGTAGGGGTGGAAGTAGGCCAGGCCGCCTGACAGGGGCCTATGGCCTGGCCTGTTTATGGCCTGGTCTGGCCTGACCTATTTAATAAAAAGGCCGGATAAAGGCTTTTTCAAAAGCCTTTTTAGATAAATAGGCCAGGCTTGAGCTTCAGAAAAGGCATACGAAGCCTGATAGGCCGGCCTGATTAATATTATTTTTAAATAAATATTAAATATATATAATATAATATATAATAGATAATAATAATCAAATTAGACAAAACATAAAATAGAAAGATTGAAAAAACCTAATCAGACTAAACCCTAAGTTAGAAACTAGAAAGTCCGCTTTACACTCTTTCTTCTTCGTTCCTCACAGTGACGGCGTCGAGCTTTGCTTCACGCTCGTCGTGCTCGGCCTCGATCACCTCGTCGTGACGCGTCGTGCTCACAGTGATGCGTCGGCCTCATTAGCCTCATCGTTCTCTGCCTCGATCGTTCGCCTCGCCGTGCTCTGCATCGTTCGTCTCGTCGCCTCGTCGTGACTCATCGTGCTCACAGTGACGTGTCGGCCTCGTTAGCCTCGTCGTTCTCTGCCTCGATCGTTCGCCTCGCCGTGCTCTGCGTCGTTCGTCTCGTCGCCTCGCCGTGCTCTGCCTCGTTCGCCTCGCCATGCTCTGCCTCGTTCGCCTTGCCGTCGCTTCACCGTCCCTCGTCAGGTAAACCTCTGTACCTTTGATCTCAAACCTCTGTACCTCTGTACCTTTGATCTCAAACCTCTGTACCTCTGTACCTTTGATAATTCCAAGCAGAGGCAGGGTTGCCTTGATATTGATCTGAATGGGGATGATGGATTTATTGTGTCTTCACTTGGTCTAAAACCATATATTATACATATATATCTCTTGCTATTATATATTGGTGTTTTATGGCATTGATGAAAACTGTCCATCTGTCTTGTATGAAATTTTGTGTGACATAAATCAATATTTAGGAACAGAGGAACAAAAGGAACAGACATACCTGCTTTGGGTTGATTTAGGATTTGTTGAATTCTGCTTTCATATAATGCTTCCCTTTTGTTTGCAGTGGCTTATGATTTTAATTGGTTGAACTAAAGATGAGCTTTATAGAATGGATTACAAGTGTTTGATCAGAGTGAGAGGCATGAATGGTTGAGTTGTTCTCTTGCATGCTTGTTTCCATCTTAATTTATATGTTAATATGTTATGGTGTATCATAATATTCTCATTCTGTCTTAAATACCTTTGCAAGTAGGAGAGGATAATATCTTTACTTGCTTAATTATTTGATTTTACCTGATGAAAAATAATCAAAGGATCATCCATTAAGATGAAAGGCACTAGGCCTATGATCTATTTAGAATTTCTGATGTGTGCCACTGAACTTGGATTCTCTCATCTTTTGTCATAGACCTTGAATATTTTGATTTTATGGCCAGAGGCCTATTTGTTACGGTAGTATTTTGTATTTTATGGCATGAGGCCTATTTGCTACAATTTTGTATTTTTGTCATAGACCTTGAATATCTAGTGGTTGAATTTTGTATTTTATGGCCTGAGGCCTATTTAATCATTGCCCTATTTGCTTCGGCCTATTTAGCACCAGGCTTGTGGCCTTATTAAGGCCTTCACAAGAAATAGGCCTTTAAAAAGGCTTTCAGGCCAGGCCAGGCTTTTAAAAAGGCCAGGCCAGGCCTTAAAAAAAGCCTATATCAGGTAATAGGCCAGGCTTAGGCTTGATATTTTTGAAACAGGCCAGGCCTATTTAGCTAAAGCCTGGCCTGGCCTGACCTACTTCCACCCCTAGCTCTCAGCTAAACTGCTTAAAACAACAAGCCATAAGACAATCACTAAGTAAGTAACATATGGGTGGGGTGGGGTGGAAAAGCCCTTGCCCTAGACGGGCTAATAAAAATAATAGCCCTGATGAAGGCTGAGGGGTTGTCCCATGGACTAAGGCCCTATTTGATAGATCTAGTCAACCTTATAATTAAGAGTGAAGTCCTAAATTGATCCTAAAAATTTCGGGGAGTCATTTTTAGTCCCTAAAAAAAATAAATTATCTATTTAGTCCCTCAAATTTTTTAATGCAGGACACATTAATCTCTAAATTTAGTTTCGACGTCGATTTACTAGTCTGGGTGTCCCATTAACCATCCTACTTGACCCGTTAGTGATCTTATATGACCTATGATGAATTTCCGTTGTAAAAAATTAATGAAATGTAAAAAAAAAATGCATAACTTTCAAATAATTGAATTTTAAAATTATACACATTTTTCTACTTTTTATTCGTTTTTCACCGAGAAAATTCGTCATAAGTCAAGCAGATCACTAATGGGCCAAGTAAGATAGTCAATGATGCACGTAGACACGTAAATAGACGTCGGAACTAATCTGTGCCAGGTTTAAAAATTTGAGGGCCTGTAATCAATACTTTATTTTTTTTGATGGACTAAAAGTGGATCCACAAATGTTGGGTTGTAAGGAAGATTTTGAAATAGGGCCCAAAAGTATCTGAAGCTGTGAGATTTGCGACAATGAAATAGGGCCTAAAAGTGTCTGAAGCTTGTGAGATTTGCGACAATGTTGGGTTGTAAGGAAGATTCTGAGCCAGATAGCTTAGTGGTGAATAGGTGGACAACGATAGTACCTTCGAGAGGGATGAAGGAGAACGCTAAGCATCTCCATCGGCGTGCACTAATGGGTTCCTTAACCTTAAGGAACCGTTCCTTATTTTTTTTTGCCATTGGAGGAGATCTACGTGGAGGTGGCTAAAATTCAGGGTTGCTTAAAATTAAGCACCTTAAAAATATAAAATGATTTTCTTGTATTTTAACAGCCAGAAAACGCCATGAGCCAGCAAAAGAAGAGGGAAAAAACGATCTTGCACAAAACCACCAAGAAATAAAACAAATCCAATATTTTTTCAAAAAAAAAAAATAGAATAAAGAAAATCAGATCCAAGGATGGCGCCAAATCCAGAGAGAAAGGGGGATCCGAGGATTGTAAAATGAAAGGGAGTAAGGAAAATATGAGGGAGAAAGAGAGGAATTAGTGGGGCTCGTCTAGGAGAAAGGAGATGACGTTGAGCCATTAAGAAACAAGGGAGAAAGGAGACGATTGGGGCTACTGAACTCTCGAGAATGAGTATGTATTAGTATCTTTTGTTGTTTTTGCTTTTGTTTTTGAGAATGAGTATTTTTATCACTTTAATGTCAAGTGAGCAATGGGATAGTGGGCTAGTGGGCTTGTGATTTTATTTTTTCTTTATAACATATTTGCTTTGGGCTTGTGATTTATTATCGTTGAGGTAAATGGATTAATTAATGGGATAATAATGGGATAATGGTACTGGATAGAAATTGATAAAATTAGAGCACAAAAAAAATATGATAAAATTAGGTTGAAACAAAATCAAGTGTGAATAAAATAGTATAAAAATATGGGTTGCTTAAATGTGTACCATTGAAACAAATTATGGATGAGTTACTTAAATGTGATGTGATATAATAGGGACCACTTTATAGGAGATAAGGAATTCAAAGTGGGTTACTCAGATTTTAACCATTGGAGATGCTCTAAGACACCTTTGTGAATCGCAATGAAAAAGTGACATTTGCAGCCCTGTGTGTGGTTGGTTTATAATGGTGTGTGTTTGAGACGTATTTGCATGATTGAATTTTCATGAATTGGTTGGGAAATTTTGTTTTTTACTAAAAGTTAGTTTATACTTGTAATAACAGATTTGTGTTTTGATTTGGTTCTGAGAAACATCAGAGCCGCACCTCTCTCTCAACCTTCCCTCTACTCATCTTTTCCTTCTTCTTCATCCACTGGAGGGGTAGTTTTGGGCCATTTTTTTGGTTTGGAATCACCCATCTACATTCTTTTCCCCCTTTTATCTAAATAAGTGTTTTTTCCACATAGATCTGGTTTTTCTTTTGTGTTTTTTGGTGTTTTCGTCGTCTGTGTGCGGCTGTGTTTTGTTTGTCATCTTGTTGCAGCATCATTTGGTTTCCGTCTTGTTGCGGTATTCATTTGGTTCAGATTGACAGATCAGCTTCGATCCATTATGGATTCAATCAAGACTTGGGCGTCAACGTTACAGATCTGGAGGCATGTGTATTCCGGTTACTTTGATTTTGTCACATTTGTAGGCATTTTGCTGTGTTATGCTATTAACCTGGATGCTGTGAGTTTGGTCGCAGATTTATCCTCTTCAGTTTTTAGCAATGCTGAATTTATGTTGTTTTTCTATGTATTTTACCAATTTGAATGAATGAATATTTTTTTTAGTAAAAAAAAAACAGATTTGTGTTTGAATATTTTATTGTTTAACAATTATTTTAATAGAATAAATATTGTGTAAATAACATTAATCAAACTAACTTTTAGATATATAATTATTATATAAATCTTTAGTTTTATTTTTAAAGGATATGGATAGAACGAATGAGTAATTAATTAATTTTCGAACGATATTATAATAAAAGTAATAGTTAAGATCTAAATTGACTTTTGATAATAGCAACATGAAATTTTTTCACTTCATCCTCGACTAAAGTTTGAAGTTCAAACTCAGGTATAAATTTTTTTTTTGAGATGTCAAACGTGTTGAAAAAAAGTAAAAAAATAAATAAAAATAAATAAAGTTTGGAGGGTCCAAACTCCAAAGTCCAAACTAACTTTTCAGGCTCCATACTGAAAGCCAAACACACAAAATTTAATTTGCAAATGACGTTGAGAGATATGCTACCATCTTAATACAAAAAGGGAGATTGGCAAAGAGGATGAATATATAAGAGAAATATAAGAAAAGTGACACCTCATTCCTCTATTTGTGTATGGCAATGTTGTACAAGGTGGTGCAACTGTGCCAAAACATTCAGCTGTCCCTAAGGGGTAAAGCAGAGATAATCATCCTTCATTCTTCAAAGCTCTCAAGTTATATTGCTAGTTGTATTCTTCCTTCACATTGAATTTATCATGGACACCATTTCTTCCAAGTCAACTTTGGCTATGTACCAAACATATATAACTCATTGAAGTCACCTCCATCAGGTCATGCTTTAGCACCAAGAAATGCTTGCTGGAAGTGGAGGGAAAAATAAAGAAAGATGATAAACATCTCAGAGCATAAAGTGCAAGTGTCTAGGACAGGAGGATATGTGGTACTTCTGGGATTCAACTAGATAAAGAATTAAACAGAAAAATTGTCTTCATAGTTTTCACAAAATATACCATTATGCAAGGCACCCTCTTAAGAATCCTGCTTTGTACTTGCACTTAATAATCTTAAAATCCTGTTTTAATTATGGGTGTGTTTGGATAAACAACTTAATTAAGAGCTTATTACATAAGACTTTATCGCATGAGAGCTTATGCCATAAGCGCTTAAAGAAAGAAAAAGAAAGAAAGGGGCATGGGAGTATTCGAATAGTGAAAAACACGGAGAGGGTGTTTAGTGCATAAGCTCTTATGATAATTCCATAAGCTTCTCCCAGTGACTTATGAAAATAAGTCAAAAACTCCTTATGGGATGGAATAAGTTATTTTTATAAGCTCTGCCAAACACACTGCATAAGAGCTTATGGCATCAGATAAGTCAAAAGGAGCTTAAATAAGATCTTCCAAACGCCACCTATTTCCTTAAGGTTGTCAATACGTATGGATTGTTCAAGCTTCAAATCAAATAGCAGTATTGTCAAACTTATTAATAGTTTAATACAACCCTTATAATCAGTTAGATACAATGACAGAACTGATCCTAGAAAAGTTGAAATCATTTCCACTGTTCCATGTAGGGAGAAAATGGGTAGTGTGCGACTACATATATATGATACCTGAATATATATACTGCATATTAAAATCTTTGTGCTTTTCCTTCAACCTATATGTGCAGATTGTCTGCAAACAGTTTTTCCTTAATAACTTCATGCTAGTCACATCTTATTTTATTACTAACATCAACAAACTTCCAAACAATCACTCTTATGATTTTATCATTTTTTTAATTTAGTACATTATATTTATCATTATTAGTGTACATCTGCAAGTTCTGAATTCAAGAAATCAAAATACCTTGAATTTTGTTGGAGTACTAGACTTAAGTGTAGTTGTGCTCCCAAAGCCAAACTTTGGCCTTTTATCTTGAGGCTTCAATATTTGAAAAGAGCACACAAGTGTCTCATCAACACTCATCATAGCACCAGCATTGTCAAACTCTCCACAATAATTTGGTGCTGAAAAGATAGTTACAAGCTGTCTGTTAGCAAAGAATTCATATCCATCTTCCACAACCTGCAAAATAAAATATAATAAGCAAACTATACACTTGGATTCCTGTTATAATTACATATTTAAAATTAAAACACAAGCAATATCAAAACCTGGTGTGCCCTGCAAATCAAATCAAGGTCATGCTTTTGAAGAAATTCTTTAACCCTGTCAGCACCAAAAGTATAGGAAACTCCGCGTTCATTCCCTCCCCAACCTTGAATGTCTCTACAAGGATCAGACCATAGAAGGTCACATAGTAGACCAGTTTCAGGGACTTCAATTGGACGCGGTAAACTCCTTATCTGATTTAAATTGTGTAATTGTGGAGAGAGTCCACCATGCATACAGATTATCTTTTCATCAATGAGAGCTGCCACAGGCAAACAGTTGAAACAATCTGTGAACAGTTTCCATAGCTTGACATTGAATCTCCTTTTACATTCATCATAAAATCCATAGATACGGTTTATTGAAGCACATTCGTGGTTGCCCCTCAGAAGGAAAAAGTTTTGAGGATATTTTATTTTATAAGCCAGAAGAAGGCATATTGTCTCCAAACTTTGCTTTCCACGATCAACATAGTCCCCTAAAAATAAATAATTGGAACGAGGAGGAAATCCACCATACTCAAAAAGTCTCAACAGGTCTGAATATTGACCGTGGATATCTCCTGGTAACATAGCAAAATGAATCAAGGCATTAGCTCTAACCTTAAATTGCAAAATATCAGGATATGAAAAATGATTCTGTCATGAAGCTTAAAAGTTGAGAAGATAGAAGCATAAAACTCTTAGGATGTGAAATATGTTGGAACATGAGACAGACACTTTGTTGTTATGTGTAATGCATAAGACAATTCTTCAAGCGAGTTATATTTAAGACACTGCTGAATGTCAATAATCAAATGGAATGAACTTGGATTAGCTTCAGCCTTCAGTCATTGAGACCATATCCACAAAATTAATCTTTATTAAACTTGCCATATAGGACTAGAAAGTTGAAACACGGATGAAGAATAAAATCTTGCAAGCAATGCTTGCAAAAATAGTAACATACATTTCACTCAATTTGACAAAACTTACAACTGCTTAAAAGCATGATATTCCATTGAAGATTTTAGAGGTGATATGTACAGTCAATATGATTGCCTGCAACAACTTTGGCTTATAAGAATAATAGTAACAGAAGTATCTGTGGCTTACAAACCATCATATCAGTGTATATAATAGTAACATATTGATAAAACAGAGGTTCTTGCTTGTTTCTGAATTAAATTGTTGTATCAGGAACTTTATGAGTCCTAGAGGTTTCTATGAATATGACCAGCAGCACTTGAGATGACAATTGACATACATGTCAAAAAAAACAAACAAACAAACAAACAAATATATAAAATACAAATCATTTATATCACACACAGTTTTCCTGTTGATGCTGCATCAAAACATGCAGCCAACGATTCATTGATGTGAAATGGATAAAGTATAAACCAGTGTATGTTATAAATAATATATACCAACACACATTGCTTGTCTACCATAGTAAGTCAAGGTGCTTGAATTGCAGAAGGGGAAAACTCATGTTTCGTTGTTTAATAACTACTGAAAATATGTGATACATTATTTGCTTGGTTAAAGACTCGGTGGAGATAATTAAGTTTCTAGAAAGTATCTTATTCATGATGTAACCTATTCAGACTAATATAAAGGTTCATTAAACAAGCTTTGAGAAAACCTAAAGTTGAATTGAGCATATTTCTATGATAACAGAAATAAATAATTTCAGAAATTACACAACTATCATTGAACGTTCCCATAAACAAAATTTACCAGGGGTTATTCTTTTTCAGGGGTAGGACTTCATTGACTTAATTCTAGAGCCCATCTCAGAAATTAAATATTTTAAATCGAATAAACATTGATTCTTATGTTGTACCAACAAAAAACAAAGGAACCAAGGAAAGAAATATTTCATTGGAAAATGGTGTATTCAACGTTTTGAGAAGTTGAACACTTGATTTTTCAATAAAATCTTGTTATTTTTTGATTCTTGACCAGTGTCCTGAGGGCACTCGTTAGCAAGACCCAAAAACAAATCAGCCTCAAGTTGTAGTAAATTCAATCTCCACTTCAATAACAATAACCTTCCCCTTTCCCTATAAACTAAAACAACTTTGGTCTAATGTCAGAGACAACCATCTAGAGATTCTAGACATACTTTAAGTCTATAAGAGGCACACACACACACACAAAAAGGTCAAACTCAGTAACTCATCACAAAACACACATGACCATAAAATATAATTAAATCGACTAATTAGAAACAGAAACATGGGATTGGTACCACAAATCTTAATGGGTGCCTCGAGTTCCAAGAGGTTGGGCTGCTTCAAGAAGATATCCTTAGAGACAACACAAAGTTTCGTGATCTCTGGCTCAGAAAGCTGCGCCTGCTTCCCGGGTCTATCTCTGACTTCAAGCAGCCTATTGATGATGCCATCAACAACCCCACGTTCCATATCTTGTTTCAAACTTCAAGATGAATTCTAAGGAAAAGAGATAATAACAGGAACTTGGTGTTTGTTATGTATGCTTATATATATTAGCATGGATTGGATCATTTTGAAAACAATATATAAGAGAAGTAACTTTAAGTTAAATGAGGAGACCCTTCAATGGTTGTTGGCATAATGAATATATTTGTCACTTGGTTTTGATATTAGAGCTTTAGAAAGGAGTGGTGGCCGTTGAAAAGTGGAAAGCAAAGAATATATTCGAACGAGTGGAATCAATTTAAAAGGAAAAAAAGAAGAAAAGTGTGAGATTATGCACAGAACAGAAGGAAGGGAAAGAATGAGATAGAGCGTGGAATAGTTATGACTTGTGAGTGCTTTGTGGACCCCGAAAGGGAACTTCAATTAAAACTGAAAGAGATAGGAGGAGAAGGAAGATAACGCGGTTTGAATTCGCAGAAATTGGCAACTTGGTTGTACTTGTTTAGGCATAAGCACTCGTCACTTATTCTGCCACCATTTGCCAAACTAGGAATAAGAAGCATTTGCATAATTTACCCGCCAGCACCTAACTATTAGGGTGACGTTTTCAATGCACCCCTAATAAAACGGGGTATAAGTTGTTCCTTGTTTGTAGATTTAGGTAGCGTTTGGAAGAACTTATTTAAGCTCCTTTTGACTTATCTAATAACATAAGCTCTTATGCAGTGTATTTGGCAGAGCTTATAAAAATAACTTATGTCATCCCATAAGGAGTTTTTGACTTATTTTCATAAGTCACTGGGAGAAGCTTATGGAATTATCATAAGAACTTATGCACTAAACACCCTTTTCGTGTTTTTCACTATTCGAATCTTCTCATGCCCCATTCTTTCTTTAAGCGCTTATGGCATAAGCTCTCATGCGATAAGACCTTATGTGATAAACTCTTAATTAAGTTGTTTACCCAAACGCACCCTTAATCCTGATCGTCGGATTTCAGATATTGGGATTGTCTGACAACTAGATCTCTGTGCAGCAAGTCATGATGTTGTTTTGGTTATTTACAAACTAATCCTTAAACCTTCAGTTATTTATTTAGTCAATTCATTGATTAAAGTTTTTTTTTTTGACTAATTGATTTAAATATTTTTTATCTGAAAAATAATTTTTTTTTTCACTAGTTGTTTATGTTATTAAGTTTTTTAAATTTTAATGATAATATGACTAATTTGACCCTTCTTCCTTCACCCTTTTCATCCTTCTTCTTTCTTCTTGAGCTGGCGACGGCGACGACGGTAGGATGGCTCACGACGGGGAGGCGTTGTCGATGATGGAGATCTCACAGAGATGTTGGGCATTAATGTTTCTCCATTGTTGTAGTCTGAAATGGAATCAAAATTAGGCTATCGAATCAACTTGGGATGTTTGGTTTTGCAGAGGAGGTCGATGCGATGCAGGTGGACGTTGGAGAAGAAGGGCCCGGAGAGGCAGAGCATGCAGTGACTCACAGCGTGGCTGATGCGTGGTGACGTGTTGCAGATCTGGTGGTGACACCTGTCTACGAGTTCGATCTCGGGCTTGTTATCGTGCAACTGAACGACAAGTACGGTGGTGACTGGTCGGCCCGGTTTGCAGATCTTCTGCACGAAGGGACGACGACGTTTGTGGCTGGACGAAGGGACCACACGATGCTGTTGAGGGAAACCAGTAGTGACCGGAAAGTAGATACCACCGTGTCATATTCCAAATGAAAAAAAAGGTACCAGTTAGGTACAAGAAGAAGGTCGATATGGATGAACCTGTGGTGGTGGCAGCGGCGGGGAGGGGGGCTTGGGAGTGGGTTGCCAACACCTCAGGGAAGGGGGAAATCTTGGAAAAAGGGGATTAGGGTTCTTGAAAAAATTTATTATAAAAATATATATTAAAGTCATAATTTTATCATGATTTTTATTAATAATTTTAAATTTATTGAAATTAAAATAATATAAAAATTAAGTAATTAGACCTGCCACCTTACTACAACTAGTCAAAAAGTGGGGTGTAAATTACACTACGCTCATGTTTGGTGCACATCAGAAGTCATATTTTCCCATAACGATTATTGTGTAAACATATTGTTACAAAAACTTCTAATGTTTTGTTGTGACACAATATTCGTTAAGAATTAATGACATATACCCTGTTAAAAAAATTAACGACATATATATATTGATTATTTTACTCACTTTTTGTTAAAATATGTCTCAAAGTCAACAAATATGTGCTATGTATAATCGATTATGTGACTGAAAGAGAACTAGAAATCGATTATGATAATCGATTTCGTGGAATTTCAAAAACATGGGCCACTAGTAGAGGAGACATAATCGATTATAAAGCGACTACAAAAGCTGTTAAGCTCATTTCTGCATAAGATCAGTTTTGGGATTTTTGAGAGAAAGATTCAAGGGTTCTTGGAGCTCGAATTTCGTCCACAACATTGAGAGATAAAAATGATACTTTTAGTCATTGTATTTGATTCATTGAGATTAGAGAGAAAATCATCTAAGGATTATGATCTAGGGTTTATGTGAAAATAGAGAGATAAGCTTTGGGGTTTGTTCATGTTCTTGTGAACAGGGGAGTGACAAATACACGGAGTTCTCTATTGTAAACATTGACCATTAATTCTTGGTGGTGATGTTATCTCCAGTGGATGTAGATCACATTGATCGAACTACGCTAAATCTTGTGTGTGCAATTTCTTCTATCCCTTTCTTGTTATTTTGATGAAAATTTTTGGTTTTAGCTTGTGTCTACTGATAAACCTTTGGTTCATCTAGTTTTATGACTAGAAAGACCTAAATTATGATACCAATTGCGCGAGTTTATTCTCGTTTTGGCCCAAATTTAACTTCAATTGTTCACAAGTAATATTTTGAGTCTTCATAATAATTCTTAGATAATTCTGATATTTTCTAGTCAAATAAAGCACTAAGTGCTACTTTTATTTTTAGGTTAAAAGTTAAGCTCAAGGAAACTTGGAATATTTGAAGAAAACAAGCAAAAAATGAATTTTACAAGGTCTCGCCCCGCGAGATTGTGCTCGTCCCGCGAGCCAGACACAAGATTTTGAAGACTTTTCAGTCTCACCCCCGAGACAGGCCTCACCCCGCGATGATTCAAATTCATAATGGAGCCAAACTTAAGTGCTTGCATGCGAGCACTGCTCTGCCGCCATGAGCACCTGCGCCTCCCATGCGAGCGAGCGCATAACTGCATCAGCTGGTAATGGCTACAATCTCAAGAGGGGGGGGGGGGATGAATTGAGATATTGAAAACTGTTTCAATAATTTAAAGCCAAACAGAGTTTTCTTAAAGAAAATTGGTTTTCACTCAATTTTAATTCCTAAGAATCAAGTTATGTGACAAGTAATGATGTTAAGAAGAATTATAAGAAGTAACAACAAGTTTAACATAGATTGCAGATCAAAGATTCAAGTTAACAAGCATTCTTAAAACTCATTCACAACACACAAGTGCATATAACATGTATATGGAGTTTAGAGATGAGAAGAACACGCAAACCGATTCATCCTGGTTCAGTTACCTCCTCTGGTAAGCCTACATCCAGTCCCACACCTCTGTGGTTTTCTCCATAATAACCAGAAATTACAATATCCAATTACAGCATTCACAAGGATAACCTCCTTGCTCAAGAACACACCAAAAAGCATACTTGCTTTTCTATACCTAATGATCCCTTCTATCCTTGTTCAATCCTAAGAGATACCCTCTCTTAATCACACTAATTCACAGAAAGAATTGAGTAGAAGAAAGACTCTAAAAGTCTGATTATACAAATTGAAGTTCTAAGAAATATCACACTTTCTCTAAGATGAAGCACTTTTGGAAGCTTTGGAATATTTCGATTTTTCACTTTCAGAATGTGTAAGGTGTTGAAAAGTGTTGATATGAAGTCCTTTTATAGGTTGTTGAAGATTTTGATCCGTGGGTCTTATCACAAAACTTGTTACAAGTGATTACAAATCAGTTTGAAAAGTTGTAACAGAATAGTGTGTGTACTACATCTGTGTATTCGAATTTTTCAGACATTTTCAAAGCTTGTACACAAATTAGATATTTTGTACATCTGTGTATTAAACCAAGTTTTCACATTTTTCAAACGTATACACATATTAGCTTCTTTTGTACACATGTGTATTTCTTTCGTTGTGCTTTAATACACATGTGTATACCTTGCGTACACCGATGTATAATAGAACATCAACCCAGAATGTTCAATGCACAGGTGTATCATTTTTGTACATGTGTATTGTCATATTTTTCAAAACAATACACTGATACACATGTGTACAATGCATGTGTACGAGTTTTTAGTTCCAGACCCGAGAGCTCACTTTTGTGTACACAGGTCTACAACACATGTGTACAGCCTTTCAACTTTGAACCCGAGAGCATGTATTCGTGTACACAGGTGTACAACACATGTGTACAGGCAAATTTTCTTTTGTTTTTAAAACCCAACTTTTCATACACATGTGTATGATGCCTGTGTACAGAAAGGTTCTTTCTAAAATTTGAAATTTAGCTTTACATACACATGTGTACAACACATGTGTACAACAAACTTTATTTCTTTATCAATTAATCACTTTTTGAAAAACCTTTCTTTTGAAAAACTATTTTGTTTATCCTTTGTAAAAATTAGTTTATTCTTAAATTTAAGTGCTTCACCTAAGAAATCAAATGTGCTATTTTTACAATAGCATCTAAAGTATGAGATCTTCATTGCTTGATGCTTTAGTCCTTGTCCATTGCTTTGTGTCCTTGGTCTTTCATCCTTTAATCATTGATTTTCCTTTTTCATGAGTGATCTTGCATACAACTTACCATACTTAATAAGTATATAGTCAAAATCAAAAATCTTATGCAAAATACACTTTGTTTGTCATACATCAAAACATGAATGAGGGCTTAGTATTACACATACTCCTATATATAGTTTATTGTTATGCAAATTTAGGGATCCAATTCTAGTTTTTTGTGAGCTACGTCTCGTTTAGGTTTACATACTCTTTTACAGTTTTATTTCATGTTTACTTTTGGATTGAGAATGTTGAAGCACTCTATGAGGAACTAATCCTCTTTTCTGAGGAAGCGATAAAGCCACTCATGACGGCATAATGAAATTGTGATGTTTTCTACTCCCTAATTCTCAATTCTGTTTCTTAATTCTGTTTTGTATGTGTTGATCATATGAACTCGTGGTTAACTAGTCAAGCGTGATGAGTCCGACTGGAGATTCACGCTTTAGGACTTGAATTAAAAACACAATTTGAATATTGATAGAGATATAATATGAGATTTGTGCAATCGATATAGGGAACCAAGAACTTAATGAATCTTGCATGTTTGTCATCATGGAGATATAGTTGATTGGCATGTTAGGTATTTTCTCTTGTACTCGACCGAGACATTAGGACAATTCCGGGTTCCTGATTGGCATGTAATTGAACCTAGGGGTAGAAAATAATCACTTTTGATATGTGTTTAATTGGGTTGGTAGATTCGTGACCTTAGATATTCCCCATTCGTAATTCACAAATTCTTGATAATTGCTCCTGCTTTAATTGAACTCTTGCTTGATTCTTTATAATTGATTACTATTTGATTTCACAATAAACTCTCTCTCTTGACTTGGTCAACCTAACTGTTTTCCTTGAATATTGATTACAATTGGCCACCCAATCCCCGTGTTCGATCTCGGTAATTATTTACCGTATCTTTATTACTTGCATCGATCCGGTACACTTGTCGGAGCCCATCATCTACCAAGTGTTTGTTGTATTTCTGTGTGATCATTGTTTTTTTTTGTGTATTTGCTTTGTGTTCAGGGACTTTGTAGCTTCCATCCAAGTCTTGGAACCAACACTTTTTTATGGACGAAGTATAAAATAAAATCGGCCCCATCTTCCATAACCCAAGCTTGAAGAAGGAAGGGATAAGAGGGCCATATGGAGAATGAGGGTCACCAATGGTTGTGTCATCCCAACTTTGTACGATTCAAATTGTAGTCAACTTAATTAATACATTTCATTCTTATCAATTAGGGTTGTCCAAGACCCAATACCTCTATATTCAAAACTAAATGAGATTACTAAAAGTTCTAGAAATTAGATTTAAGTTTTCGAATTACGTTTGAGTTATGTTTCGAGTCATTTAGTATCACATTGACACGACTCAATCTTAGGTCGTGATACACAAACTAATGATAACACAAAGCTCATTGTCTAGAAAGCTTACGAATATAATTTTACTAAAAACACATTAATAACTTAATCAATGAGTTCTCTTCAACAAAAAAAAAAAAAACTTAATCATTGAGTTACTAAAAATAGGGCAAAATCTTCCCCAAAATTTGAGTAAACTACATTTCAATTTATCATATTCAGTAACAATATAACATATACGCATATCTAGAAACATCAATCAAGATCAAATACCTTGGGTTAGGTGGGATTTGGTTTGTAGCCCGAGGGAGGAGGGTGGTCTTGGTGTGAAAATATACATAGTTTCAACTTATCTTTACTTAGTAAGTGGAAGTGGAGGTTAGTGAATGAAGTAGAGGGTCTTTGGAGGAGGGTTCTTAAGGTCAAATATGGGTAGGGTTCGGGGTTCAAGGAGGCTAGGGGCTCAGATTCACATTGGTGGAGGGATCTAGGGAAGCTAGATGGGAGGGACACTCCGAAGTAGGGTTGGCTTTCAAATGGATTGGTTAGATCTTTAGGTAGTGGTTGGGACATCCTATTTTGGGAGGACACTTGGTTGGGTGGGTGGGGGGGGTGAGAGACTAGGATCCAAATTAACAAGGCTTTACAACATTGCTACTACTAAGGATGCTAAAGTTTTAGAGATGGGTGGTTGGCTAGATGGGGTTTGGTCATGGAGTTTCTCTTGGCGAAGAGTCTTATACCCCTGGGAGGAAGAAATGGTGGATAATCTTTTGCATTTGCTCCTTATTTTTCCTGTCCATCAAGAAAGAAGAGACTCTTGGGTTTGGCTTGGAGATGGCTCATGTATATTCTCTGTAAGTTCAGCATATAGGCTGATCAGTTCGGGTGGCCCTTCTGCACACTTACCTTCTACAAGCTTATTTGATAATAAAACTCCTCTTAGAGTGGCAGCTTTTTGATGGAAAGCTTCTTTGGACAGGATCCCAACTACTACTAATCTTCAAAAGAGGGGTATTGTCGTGGCCAATAAGAACCTATGTTGCCATTTTTGCAAGGTAGCAGTAGAGGAAATAGGACATATCTTTCTTGCTTGCCCTTTCTCTTATAATATTTGGATGCATATATATAATTGGGTTGGGGTGGATGTGGTACTTCCTTTGGATTTCAAAGCTTTACTTCTACAACATTCAGGTCTTTTTGGGTTTAGACAACCAAATTCTTGCTGGCAGCTGCTGTGGTTTGCAGTCACTTGGTCCATTTGGCTCCTTCGAAATGACATGATTTTTAATGTCAACAAGTTCGATTTTGTGGTTGTAACAGATTTGATTAAGTATAGGGCTTGGAGCTGGTGCAATAATCTAATCAAGGACTGCTATTTCTCCTTCACGAACTGGCTTACAAATCCTCAGGCCTGTCTACAATACTGTGAAAGGAGATAAATTATTACAGGTGCTTTTTCTTGGCAGGATGGTGTTATCCTAATTTCTGCAGTTCTGATTTACATTGGTTGCAGTAACAGTCTACACCATGGTCTTTCTTTTATGTCTGGGGGTTGTCTGTTGCATCTAGTGTGGTTCCCTGTTGGTGCGGCTACTGTTGATGTTCAAGAGGCCATTTTGTTCCATTTTAAAGTGGGGACTGCTGTATGTCTTGGCTGGTTATGAAGGTTTCTAATATATTGGTTGGGTTAGTTTTAATAGGCCAGATCAACATGTGGTCCTGGTATATTGTGCAGGATTTTTTTTGCTTATCGATCGGTAGGCTTTTGTAATAGGCACATAGATGCACCCTCTTCTTGTATTCTAATTATATTGATCATGTTGTATATGGGTTGAGCACCCCTTGTGCTCTTTACTTAATACAATTCTTTGCTCATATAAAAAAAATAAGGATCAATATCTCCAATATATCAATCATAAGTACCAAAGATAACTATACAAAAGGACATATCAACACCATGTTATACATATAAAATAAATGAGAAACAAGCTCTATCTCTGCAATATATTGGAATCGAACATGACACTAGCCACTACTAGCAATGGAGGGTTACCAAAAGAATAATGACTTTTAGATATATTGGCAAACCTTGGGAATCCGCTGCTCTACAACCTGTGGGGTCCAGCCAAATGTAGTTATGCATTGAATGCATAACCTTGAAAATTTGCTCCAAAAGCAAGCATAGGACGGTGTAGTGTGTGTTTGGATACACTTATTTTGGGCTCCAAACGTGCGTCCGAACACCAAACGTGCGTTGAGGTAGAAAACGCAGGTGTTTGGCGGAATCAAGAAACTCGCTTTTGGGACACCATAATCACGTTTACGCCGAAGCAGCTCAAGGTAGCTTCTGATTAACCTCAAAATCGATTCCAATCTGAGATGAGCTCAATGACAAGATAAATACAACTCGTCTCGTATTTACCCTTCGTTCAACAAGCCGCTGGAGAAAGAGTAGGGACTCGAAAGAACAAAAGTCGGTTCTTCATATTTAGATGCAATGAAAAAAAATGAAGAATCAAAAACAGAGGAAACTAAAGTTACAATCTTCCTTTGGCGAAAACTGGAGACAGTGAAAGAATACAACCCTCAGAGAGAAGAAGATAAAAGAAAATCTGCTGAGAAATAATAGAATAAGAAAAGGCAAAAGAGAGAAGAAACGAACCGTCATGCAACTTCGAAGATGATGAGGAAATAGGCAATTTAATGAGTTGTTTACAGCTAGACAGTTGTTAATAGGAAATTTAATAAATTGCAAAAGCAAATTTGATAAAGGAACCGCCCCACCTTTTATGAAAGGCTTTGATTTGATGGGCCAAAGCCGAGACGTGTTGCCAAAGTTTTGTTTTACTGGAAGGTTATCTTGCTTTTGGGCCTGTATGTGAAGGTTGTCTTGCTTGACAGATTCAATATTTACTTGGTACCCATTTTGGTAATTATACATCCAAAAGCAATTTTGATGTAAATTATCCAAACAATATGTATTGATAAAAATCACTTTCTTTATGAATGTATCCAAACATAAATCACTTCACTTCTAACTCACTTTTAATCAAAATCAATTTTACAAAATCAATTCATTCAAAATCACTTCTACCAAACGTTTATCCAAACACGCACGTAGTGTTTCTATAGGCTTTGGTGCATTAAACTTGAGAGCAAATTTTCAAGGTATTTAGTTGAAGGAGCAGGAGAATGGCTTTATAAATAGGGCATTCTCCATTCGGTAGAGAAGCAAGAAGCAAAAAATAAGAGAAAGAGAGCTTCTGAGAGTGAGAGAGAAAAAAAGGAAAAGAGTCTGGGGTGTCCCCAAGTTAGTGGGGGCATTCCCACTAGAGAGTAAAAATGTGAGTGTATTATTTCTTGTAACTCTAGAGTGTGAGGTACTCGAGTTTGTAGAATGATACACTATTAAAGGAGGGTTTATAAGTTTGTCCAAAGACTTATAATGTGGGATGAGTTACAATTATTGTAATCATTATTGTGATATTGAATAATTTTATTGGAGCGTTTCCGTGGACGTAGGCAAGAGGTGTAACACCCCAATTCTTATTTTCGAGTTTGATTGTTACATAGTTTATGTTAAAGCATAATTGGGTAAAACAACTTACTGTATAAATGTTTCAATAACGTTCTTGATCCTTTGTATCCCTATAAACCATCAATTTTTAGGTTTCTTCTTTGTTTTTATCCAATAATCGATTATTTGGACACCCATAATAGATTATGAGTTGTCTGGAACTGAAAAACCCGAAACTGAACCTGCATAATCGATTATGAGGAGTGCCATAATCGATTATGATATTTGTAATCAATTATATAGCCCAATATAATCGATTATCTCCTGGAAAATCTATATAAAGCCCCTCTTGACCGACCCATATGTGAATAACTGAAGTTATAGGGCAAAAATCTCATTTTTTAGAGAAAACCTCAAAATTTAATCACTCTAAACCTCACTATCATTAGAGTTTGGCCATCTATATCAATCACACAATTTCATCTTCATCTTCCTACAAGTTCATCTTCTCCAAGGAGCAAAGTTCTTCTTCTTTCTCCATAGAAGTTTCGGCCAAAGCAAGGAGGTGAGCATCCAATCTTTGTTTCAACTTTCTAACACCATATTCACACTCCTCACAATCATCTAAGCCTATGTTTTCTTATCATTTTCCATTTTAACCAAGTTTGAAAAATGGGTATGTTCTACCCAACTTCATAACTTATCCTTCTTGTTCTTAGATAGATTCATGTAGATAACTCTTTGTTGAATGAATCTTGTCTTGCTAGGTTTTAACCTCTCAAAACTGTGACCTCAAGGTGGACCACCATCATCAATTTGCTTAAGTTTAAGTGAGCTACAAGAGGTATGAGGGAGATTACAAACTTCCTACCTTAGGGTAGATATGTTGATGGTTTATTTAGTGTATATAGTCTTATAAGTCATAAGTGTGTAAGTTGTGTAATTAATTGATTATATGTGGGTCATCCTTTTGGAGGATTTGTTTAGTGCTTGTTGAATATGATATATGTTGGATTGGTGTTGCTTTGAATATGGTAATATGATATGCTATGTATTGCTTTGAATATATGAGATTCTTTTGCTTGAATGTATTGGCTGAGGGCATGACATTGGTCATTGCTTGTTGAAGAGAACTAAGACATTTAAAATGCTTAACTCAGAAACTTATGAGGTTGGATTTTTTTTTGAAAGTGTAAGAATCCTAAGAAAAAAAGAATGATGATAACTTAAGGAAATTTGTTATGAAACGATGATTTTTAGGCTAAATAATCGATTATCTTAGGGTAATAATCGATTATTAGGTTGCTGGAACGGCCAAATAAACAAAACAGAAAGTGGATAATCGATTATGTGTTCATCATAATCGATTATATTGTTTTTTGAAGCCATAATCGATTATCATATGTTTATAATCGATTATGGAGGTTCTGTGACAGTAAAATGAAGAACCAGAAAGCAGATAATCAATTATTCCCTTAGCATAATCGATTATTTGATAAAATTTCCAAAGAAAGGAGTTGAAAACTTATGAAAATGTTGCAAAAAAATAAAAATAAAATAAGGAAGAGTCTTTTGAAAGGAAAGTTTTAATTTTATAAAAGTCTTTAGTCCAAATGGAAATGTTTAGAAAAATATCTATGTCGAGTTTATTTGAAATAGTCTTGTTGTTTTGGTAAAAGATGTTGTGAAAATGTTTTGGAGAAATTGATATCTAAGTATCTTTAATGGAAATTTTTCTTAAAGAATTATTTGATTTTATTTAAAGGTTTTGGTTTTAAGCCAAAGAGTATATTAGTCTTCAAGGATTAGTATGTACTTTAAAGAGCAAAACCTAAGTCATAGAGGACTTAGTGAAAATATGAACCTAATAATTTATGATTTTTGGTGAAGCGTGACCATTTGTCACAAAGTATGGATAATTCATTGTCCATATTCCATAAAATTTAATGGACTCAGAATGATTTTTTTATTGGAAGCCAAAGAAAAAGACTCGATTAGAAAAGTATAGAGAAATAAACAATTGGACTTGTGTTCCAATCTAATAATGTGCTAGGACGTTAATCAAGTACCTTTAATAAAATTTTGAACAAAGATGAAAGGTTACCTGAGAACTTTCACTTGATGTTAAGTACCGATGATTCAGACTTAAGGACATCTAGCATCTGTTACAGTACGTTGAAATGATTCCAATGAAATCAAACGATGTCATCCGATGGATGGACGAGAAGAACACATTTCCGGCAACGTTTGCCTAAACACATAGTGAAACTATGTTCTGTAAGGCCGTTGTGCCTAGGAGATTGAGCTAACACTTTAATGCCGGTGCGAATTTCGTAGTGACGATCTATTGATGCTTGGGGGTGTTGGGGTATGAAATACTCATATAGGACTAGTGGGTTGCTCCTCTGTGGTATGATGATCTTGCAATACACCGACATACTCTACTAAACACTCTGTATTTTCTGGTAGTGTGGGATGTTCCCGAAAAAGTCTATGTGAACGATGATGACTGATGAAGCATTTTATTACCCAAGGCTGGTGTACTCCGGAACAATCCTCCGAACCACTCTCTCTAACTGTTTGTTAAAACCAAGGTACATGAAATCAGAGGTCATTCCTCGAGTCTTAGAATGTCTCCTATCTAGGAAAAACGGTGCCCTGTGATTATGTTGTGGTGAAACATTATTATTTCTATTGTGATGAATGATATAACTGTTATTGATAATTGTACGTACCTGTGTGTCGTACCACTGCATGTCTGCGTTAAGTGTAAGATGAACGGAAATCTCACCTCATTTCTGTATTTTATGGTTTGCTGTTTTCTATCTTACGTCAGGCAAAGACGACGACAGTAGTGTTTCTCCATCATACACCGCTGGAGTTTGAGAGTACTTGGAGACATGGACGCCATCTCAAGAGCTTTAGTATAATGGACATTTTGTTATTATTTTGTATTTGGCCAGCCTTGTGCCTATGTTATAGTTGTAGAGCTATGTCTCTAAAACTATTATTATTATTTTAAACCTATTTCCAATAAGTTGTTGTTATTTTATGGGCGTTGGTATTTCCGCATTCTTTCTGAATATGTATGACTGTTGGTACTTGGAAATGTTTGTAAAATATTTATATATGAGTGGATGTTATATGTTAAAGAATTATGTATGGTGTCATTTGTTAAAGAGAAAAGCAAAAATTAAACCCGTATTTTTGGTAAAATAAGTATTTTCCGCTTTACTCGGTCTTATAAAATAGAAAAGTCACCGACAATGTAGCACTCGAGAATGGTGTTACAAGAGGTGCCGAACCACGTTAAATTCTTGTGTTCTCTATTATTTTTCTGCAATGTACTTTTTGTATGTTCTCATGATCCTTTATGTGTGCGGGAGATTCCCAACAGTGTTGGTATCAGAGAGAGGGAAATTGTGCAGGCATTTCCCAACAGTGGTATCGGAGATATTGGTGTGATCAGGTGACAGATTCAGATGAGTAGAGAAGCGTTGGTGGTAGATCCATGGATGGGCTCTTATATCGAAAGACTTCCTACCAATGGAGGTTAGACAGTATGTCTCGTTGATGTTAGCAATGGCGGTATAAGTTACACCATTGAATACTCGTGGATGAATGTTGAGATGAGAGCTATGGAGGGAAACACACCCAAGGAAGGATCAAGCTTTGGAAGAGTAAAAGACATGAGAGAAGGCAAAGAAATGGTAGCCAAGGATAATTTTCCTTTTTGCTGAAAGGGGAGATGTAGGCAGAGCCGATGGTTCGGCTTAGACGAGTATTGAAAGAAGGCGGTAGTCGGTGGATCCATATGAGGGGTCCCTTGTGTCGAAAGTCTTCCTAGCAATATTGAGGCTAGGCAACATGATCCGTTGTGGATGATGGACAATGGCGGTATAAGTTTGACGTTCGCTTAAAGGGGAGGCTGAACCATGGTTCTTTGCTTGAGGGGGAGATTTGTTCTCTCCTTAACTGATCCAAGGATATTCCCATTTGACTGGAGGGGGAGAATTGTGGGGTCCAGCCAAATGTAGTTATGCATTAAGTGCATAACCTTGAAAATTTGCTCCAAAAGCAAGTATAGGATGGTGCAGTGTTTTCTATAGGCTTTGGTGCATTAAACTTGAGAGCAAATTTTCAAGGTATTTAGTTGAAGGAGCAGGAGAATGACTCTATAAATAGAGCATTCTCCATTCGGCAGAGAAGCAAGAAGCAAAAAATAAGAGAAAGAGAGCTTCTGAGAGAGAGAAAAAAAAAAAAAGAAGAGTCTGGGGTGTCCCCAAGCTAGTGGTGGCATTCCCAGTAGGGAGAGTAAAAATGTGAGAGTGTATTATTTTTTGTAACTCTAGAGGGAGGGGTACTCGAGTTTGTAGAGTGATACACTATTAAAAGAGTGTTTATAAGTTTGTCCAAAAACTTATAATGTGGGGTGGGTTACAATTATTGTAATCATTATTGTGGTAGTGAATAATTTTATTGGAGTGTTTCCGTGGACGTAGGCAAGAGGTGCCGAACCACGTTAAATTCTTATGTTCTCTATCATTTTTCTGCAGTGTATTTTTTGTGTGTTCTCATGATCCTTTGTGTGTGCGGAAGATTCCCAACAATGTTGGTATCAGAGAGAGGGAAATTGTGCAGGCATTTCCTGACACAACCTACGAATATGAGGGAAATAGTCGTGGTGAGTCACAAATTCAACAAGAGCATAATAAATAAAGTAAACAAGAAGAAAAAACAAGTAATCGATGAGTGTTCAAACTATGTATGGCTTAAGTATAACTCAAGATACAAAGCAATTGAAGGAATACAAATTTATAGACAAAATTGATTTATGATTTTTTTTTTGTTATTTTAGACTTATTTGTAGTTATAAAAAATATTTTAAAATCAATAATATTAACTATATATATATAAAAAAATCATATAGGCTACACATGAAGAATCATGTAAGAAGAAGCTTACAATTTCGTGTCCATCTCATGTTAAGGACCTTGCCTCACCTCACAATATCTCAGGACCTGGGCCCGTCGCACTATAATAATATTAGGACCTTAATTTTGGCACCCCATAAATTCGGCACCCGACCTCTCTTCTCCTATTTTTTATTTGTTTATTCTTTAAATATCCCTCACATCCCTTTTGTGTATAATTTTTTTCCCACCTTGACCAAGACTTTCGCCACACCCAATGTTAACTTTGGTCAAGGTCGACTCATTTTGAGGCTCTGCCTTCTCTCTACCTCTTCTCCCTATAGGACGCCACAACCCATTAGGGTTCCTCCCTTCATCTGCTCGGAGATCTCTCCACTCCCTTGTGGAGGATCCCTCTCCCCATCGTTTGGGGCTCGTCCTGAGATGCCGTGATTTTCTCCATCGCCTCCGTGGCGATATGGCAGCCACCGCCCCTCCAGCTTCGAACCCCACCCTTTTATTACCCCCATGTGTCGCCACCGTTAACCGCCAGGGCCGTCCTTCTACCAGCATTCAGAGCGCACCACCAACACTGGAGCGCGGCTTCCCTACCCAAAACCCACCATATCCACCCCAAACCAACCACCATGGAGGCGGCTTTCTCAACACCCCCCCACCTTCTCACTGATATCTTCTCAACCACCCTGTACCTCAACACCGTTGTTTTCTCCTCACTGTCCCCAGATCTGAACACTACCCCATTGGTCTTTCCCCCACAACCGCCTCCGTCTCTGCCCCGGTGGAGCAGCGACCACCACCTGAGCTACCTCCTCATGTCAAGTTGCAAACCCCTAAAGGAACTCTGGGTTCCCAACCATCCTCCAGCTAGGAGCAATCCGGGTTTGGTCCTCCACCGTTTGACTTGGGTCCTGAACGTCCTCCACGAAAGCCGCCAGACACAGGTATAAATTCTTATATCTTGGTAGTCTTGCTGTCGCTGGTGCCTTCGTGGGCTTCTTTTTGTGCATGATGGGTTTCCATATTTGTAGAGGAATTATCGCACCTATGGTGTTTGATGGAAAGACCCAAAAGAGATGGGTATTTTGGAAATACATGGTGTGTGAAGGACCATATGTGGTTGACACAAATTTATGCATCCTTTCCAAGGTTCATTTGTCTTCTGAATAAGGGTTCAATAGGGACAATCTGGAGACCACTTGTAGTCGAAATGTGCCTGCAGAAGCCAAAAATTTGATCCGTATCTGGATAGATAAAAAGACTGTGGATTCTCATTTCTTCGTCATTGTTGACCATGTGCGAAAGTTACTAGTAGACTGACAGATTGGATCTAGAATTTGGCTTGGTCGCACCCCTTTGGCTCTTCAACAATCTCTACGTATTGACGCTCATGTCTTTGTTGCTTTAACTGTTAGAGTTTACTCTATTATGTGGATGGGGAATGCCCCAACACTTTTCCTTCCACCAGTTTGTAATGTTAGTTGGTTTTTCTATTGAATGAAGTTGTTTTACCGTAAAAAAAAAAGTTCAGTTCATTTTACAACCACATAATGAGTTGGGGGTCCTCGTTAATAGGGATGACAATTTCTACCCATTCGTGGGGATCCCCGTAGGGAATGCCCCGAATGGGGCCCCGCTAGCTGGGATTTGTCCCCCTCGGTGACGGGGATAGGGTCAAAATCCCCCCGTAGCCAATTCGGGGGCGGGGGCGGGGATCATACCCCCCACCCCGCCGAGTCCCCGCCCCGTGGAAAATACATATTTACCCTAAATATATATACGTGTATTATATTATATGTATTAAAATATTATACTTCACATGTTGGAGTGTTGGAAAAGACATGGAAAAAAATTTGATATTGTAGGTTTGAAACTTTTTGTAATGTTTATTTAAATATTATATTTGTATTATTTAAGTTTAAACTTGTTATAACTTTGAATTTAAGACCTGTGTGGATTTTTTTAAAATTTTATTGGATTTTAATTTATGATTTTGTAATTTTTTTTATAAATGTTCGGGGTCCCCGTGGGGACTGGGGGGGATTCGTGGGGACGGGGACAGGGGAGGAAAACCCCCCACAACGGGGATCGGGGACGAAGGGAGAGCTGGGAGGCGGGGATGGGGAGTGGGATAGTGTCCCCCGCCCCTATCCCGTTGACATCCCGTCTCGTTAACCAAAAAAAAGAGTTGGGGTTCCTCTCCCTTGATAGTTTATCTAGATATACAATGCGCGCATGGGTCATCATATCTTTTCGCTAACAACAAGTGGCATTTAACATAGAGCCCACCATAGATATATTTAAAACATAAAATTAGAGCAAAACATGATAATCAAATCCAACCCACGATAATCCTCTCCTGTTTGCTTTCAAACTGTACCAATCACCTCGATTTCCTCTCCTTTAACAACTTTTCGACAATGACTTCATTTATTTCCATATGTTTTCTATATTCACTCTTTCAAATCTAGTGTATTCAATGAACCGCTTATTACTTTGTATAATATGTATAATGTATAATACACTAAGAATCCACCATAGAAGTACTCCTGTAATTGGGCTTGGGCTTTATGTTTCCATGTTAACTTCAACTGCAACTTTCATGTTGCAATAGCTCGGTGATGATGACCTCCATCGTGGCCCATGTCGATTTCCAGTTTCAAGTTTCAACTACCGTTAAAACTGGAAAAAAAATGCTTCTGATATATCAATTCTGATATATCACTTGTGAGTTTACTGTTACGTGGTAAAACTCGAATATGTGGTTGAAAAATGAGATAAAAATAATTATCATCAAATAATAAAATATATGCTGATATAAAATAATATATATATAAATATGTGTAAATAGCATAACTAAATTTCAATAGTTAAATAATAGAAAAACTATTTTACTTGATAAAACGTATCATTTGACAACTATAATGCACTGAAGGTATAATTGTGGGGGAAAAGAATTAGAATCATGCAAGGAAAATTAAGAAAAATGAATTTTGCTTTATTTTTTACAACAAAAAAAAGGTTAATTTAAAAATTTAAGAACCACGGTTTAAGGTGCTATCTTAAATCAAGTTTTTATGTCCCATAGAAAACATGTTATGTATTCAACCAAACATGTCAGTTTAAATAGTAGTTCCGTTCGTGGAACTGGGTCTAGGGTTATGACATAATGTATTATTCTGCTCCTATGTATCCCAATGGAAATTAAGGTTTACGTAGTTCTAAATTTTTTGGAGCCTCCTTAGAGAAGGTGAGAATCATCCATTTATAGCCTTTAAGGTTATTGGGCCATTAGTTGGTCCCTAGGCCAAGCCCAATTCGAGCAGGAACAAAAGCCCCCAAGTCTCGAGATGAGTTTAGCGAAGAGACTTAATTGTGTTTTAGTCAAGCTTGTTGTGTCGATCATTTACCCGAGGAACATGAACTCATACTTTGGCATTTCTCCTCTCCCCAGGTTGTTCGTTCTTCTTTTACATCTTTTCGAGCTGCAACTGGTACACAATTTTTAAGTACTTCCTCTGTCTTCTCGTCCGTTCATTTTATCATTCCTGATATCTAACAACCTTTACTTGATCCATATCCTTGTTCGATATGCTTTCCTATTTGCTGGCATATCTTCGTCCGAGTTATCCTCCTAATCGCTTCAGCCTTCGTTCTACTTTCACTTTCGATTCTCCAGTTCCCCACACTTGTTTCTTCTGCTTCCAAAGATTTTTTCTTACGACTTGATGGTCTTAAAAAAAAATCCTGCCTTGATGGTCTTCATCTTCTAGGAGTATCCTGACTTTATTTCTTCTAGGAATGTTTCGACTTGATGATCTCCGTCTTCTAAGTAGGGTTTTTTTTATCCCGGCTTAATATTTTTATTTTTTTGGAGGGAGCATGAGCTCAACCTCTTTTCGGTGGGGGGGTCGAAGGCTCGTCCAGACTTGATTTGATTGAGGGAGCTCGAAGGTTCGACCTTGGTTTATTTCAAGGGTGGGTTAGCTCGACCCGACTTGATAGGGGGGACTTGATTCGATTTCTTTTCTTTAAGGAGCGGGTGAGATGGGCTCCAACTCGGCTTTAGTATTCATTTACTCTAATTTGTCTTAGGGAGGATATTCGCCCGACTTGAAACTTCATTTTCTAGAAAGGAGCTTAAACTCAGTCACAAATGAGATCGGATAGGCAATCAAACCGGACTTAACGTCATTGACACGCAGTCAAACCGGTTTGAACCGCGGTTAAACCGCCGACTCAGTTGCCGGTTGAACCGCCTCTCACGTGTTGCATGCTACCCAAGGATCACACGCGTGCCTGATGCTATTCTAAACCATGCGAAATTATGAAAATATGCAAAACGGTGAAAGCATGACTCGAACATTGCACCTGGGACCGGGTATCTACCGTTGCACCGCATATTTCATCTGGGATATCTTTGATAAATATATTATATATATGTGTATTTATTATAAAATGTACTATACCGGTTTAAACAGTTCAACCAACGACTTACTAGTTTGACTAGTGGTCGCGCTGTCGCGCACGTGCCAAAAAGCGAGCGGGTTTATAAAACTGTAGTTTAGGAAGCGACAACTTGGATATCGTCTCACAAGGACTCTTGACTTGTTATTTACCACAAAATTAATTTTTTTTTTTTTTGGGGTGGGTTTGGTTTGAAATTCAAATGGAAAACAATGCAAAAACAGAGCAATAAAACAGAGCAGTTAAAAAGATTATCAAATAAACTAAAGACGATTAATCTACTGTTCTCGATTTCCCAACTATCATCGATTCATGTAAATTCCAAGCCCTAAGCAGATTCTAATCCCCTCCCGGTTGTAGCAACAATTAACAAGCGAAATCACTACTACAGATATATGTTCCTATTCCCGAATTAAACAAACGGGGTTAAGCCCTTCGTGAACTAAGCGAACACGAATTGAACACACGCGAATTAAGCAAACGCGATTATATATAGGAACACAACATCACCGAAATAAATCAACACAACACTATACACTCCTAAATTAAGCAAACAGAAATATATAGCATATCATTGAAAAGGGAAAAGCATACAAAACAGGAATTACAAGAACCTCAAGTGTGATGGAAATCGATTACAGTAGACTAATCTAAGAAAATTAGTTCTCCATGGAAAAACAAAACACACAGAAAATATGTAAAAACAAGGGAGAATCCAAAGTTCTTCCAATCTGCCCAGAACAACAATTTATAATATTCAGAAACTGAGCCCACTCACGAGGCGAATATCCTGAAGAGTCTGCAACGTTTGGTCTTCTCGCGGGGCGAAGTACTGCTCGCGTGGCGAGGAATGGAAAAGTCATGGCTTCTGGTCTTCAGTCTCGCGAGGCGAGACATGGATCCACGAGGCGACACAGAATGGGTTGCATTTCTCTGGAACAGTCAGCTATCAGGGTCGCGAGGCGAGGCGTTGTTCGCGGGGCGAACCAGAGAGGATGACATTTTGCTGTTCAGCTGGCTTTCAGGTTCGCGTGGCGAATATACACTCGCGGGGCGAACACCTCCAGGATTGAAATTTTCCCTGTTTCTTTATTCCCTTGACTACTAAGTTAACCTGAAATCAATAAAATAGCCATAAGTGCTTTATTTGACTACAAACTGGCTAAATTAACCTAAAACTACTCAAACGACTCAAAATGTTGCTTAAGGACAATCAAGTCTAATTTGGGTGAAAATGAGATATAATTAGCACAAAACCCTGGTCATACTAGCCATAAAACTAGATGAGCCAGAGGCTTATCAAAATACCCCAAACTTAAACTTTGCTTGTCCCCAAGCAAACTAAAACTCAAAAACTCAAAAAGACTCAAGACATGGCAAGCTTAAGAGATTCAATCAAATTCGCACAAATTTCAAGCAATTTCATCAAAACAGTTTTCTTCAATGTTCCCCCCTTTCAAACAAAGCAATCCCCACAATCATTTATTCTGAACAATTGAGAAATTAGTCATTCAAACAATCAGTAATCTAAGCAAGGGATCCAAGTTACACACAAGAGGGAGATCACCAAATTCAAATAACTGCCTTCCTCACAAGGGGGTTTAGTGTTTCACTCAATCGCTCAGTTTGTCTAGGTTATCAACATTTCACTCAATTTCACTTTTAAGAGCACTTCCCATGAATTTGATTTTCATCTCAAAATGGTTCCCACAGAAAACATGCATGCAACATCAAAAGGTCTTTTATGGTTGTAATGGGGCCTGGCCAAGGGTAGGATATACAAAGGTACTAGGCTGAAGACCCTAGGAACTAAGAGAGCATGAGCTTTTTACACTTTGAATTTCCACTCAAGTTCCTTTTTTCATTTTTCATTACCTTGCGTGACTACAGTCTTTTTATTCAAATAGCCTTTTTGACAATTTTTGTACTTTTTATTTCTTTTTTTTTTTCTTTTTTTCATTCTTTTTTTCTTTTCTCTTTTTTTTTTCTTGCCTTTGGCTCCAACCTTTTTATTGTATTTTTTCTTTTTCTCAATCCCAAACAACATATTACACCTTGTAGCCACCCCAAACTTAGTTTCTTGCAAACATTCTCTTGTCAAGATTCCATGCTCTCCTAATCCTAAGATCGGGTTAACATGGTTTTCCAGATTTTAGCTTATAACATAGGGTCAACAAGAACTAACAGGCTAATTAGGCTCAAAGGGGCTAACAAAGGAACATGTATTAGGGACTGGTTAAATTTTAGGCTAAGTAGTTATTTACAAAGAAAATGCCTAAATCATTTGAAGCAAACACATAGACATGCAAACCATGAAGAGATTCAAGCAAATTCGGGAAAGTGAAACTCAAAAAGTGATTCACACAGTCAAAAACATGTTGGAGGCTCAAATCCTCACCTAGACATTTTGGCAAATTGTTTGACAGAGATTCTATCCCTAGTGTGTGCTTCCTATCACCCCAAACTTATCATAAATCATGCCATCACAACAAAATATCTCAAAGTTCAGTTTTCAATCACATGGGGATCACTTTTCAAAAAAAAAAAAAATTCAACCTAGGGGGAATCATCAACAATATAAATCACATATCATGCAATCATCTATACAAAATTCAATCAAAATCCAGTAAACTTGCCGACTCAAGACTCACACAATTTATTCAAGAGCTAAAAGAAAAACAAGACCAACCAAATACAAAACAAAGCTACAATTAGTTCCCTCCCCCACACTTAAAACATACATTGTCCCCAATGAAACAACATAACTATAAAATCGGAGTGAGGGAAAGGAAAGGGTACTCCCTAATCAAGTGGCAGTATAGGTGGGAGCTTCCAAGGAGAGCTCCTCAACATTAGCATCCGCAGGAACACTAGCAGCCACACCATGGAATGGCTTCAGCCTCTGCCCGTTAACCTTGAAGGACTTGTTGGTACCTGCACTTTTAATCTCTACTGCACCATAAGGAAAAACATTAGTAACAACAAATGGGCCATCCCACTTGGACCTAAGTTTCCCAGCCATCGATTTCAGGCGGGAGTTAAACAGTAAGACCTGTTGACCCACATAAAATTCTTTTCTAGCAATCATCCTATCATGAAAATGTTTTGTTTTCTCTTTATAAATCCGGGAGCTTTCATAGGCTTCTAGCCTAAGCTCCTCAAGCTGCTGCAACTGGAGTTTCCTTTCAACACCAGCTTTTTTCAATTCCAAGTTACAGCACTTGACTGCCCAATATGCACGGTGCTCAACCTCCACCGGGAGATGACATGCCTTACCAAATACAAGCCTGAAGGGGGACATTCCTATTGGCGTCTTGAAAGCGGTCCTCTGAGCCCACAGTGCGTCTTCCAAACGGCGGTTCCAGTCTTTCCTATTCGGTTGCACCATTTTCTCTAAAATCTGCTTGATCTCCCTGTTTGATATCTCAGTCTGGCCATTGGTCTGGGGATGATAAGCAGTGGAAACTCTATGCACAACTCCATATTTCCTGAGTAAGGCTTCCATGGTGCGGTTGCAGAAGTGAGTGCCCTGGTCACTGATAATAGCCCGAGGTATGCCAAACCTGTAAAAAATATTGGACCTAACAAATTTTGAAACAACTTTAGCATCGTTAGTCCTAGTGGGGATTGCTTCCACCCACTTTGAAACATAGTCAACAGCCAAAAGAATGTACAGAAAACCAAAAGATGCAGGGAAAGGACCCATAAAGTCGATTCCCCACACATCAAAAACCTCACAAAAAAGCATGGGCTGCTGAGGCATCTCACTCCTACGAGTGATGGCAGGGCCTGCTGTTTGACACTCCTTACAATTCCGGTAGACCTCATAGGCATCTCTAAAAATTGTGGGCCAGTAGAACCCAGAATCTAGGACTTTTCTTGCCGTCCTCTGTGGTCCAAAGTGTCCCCCTACTTGAGAGGCATGAGAAAAGTGCAAGATGGACTCTGTCTCATAATCGGGGACACACCTCCGAATCACCTGATCACTAAGGTACGGATCATCCCACACATAGTACTTTGAATCACTCTTGAGCTTGTGGATCTTGGATCTACTTGTACCTGCAGGAACAACACCAGCAACAAGAAAGTTAACAATGTCAGCAAACCAGGGGGTTACCCCATGCAGATGTAGAAGCTGTTCATCCGGAAAATCATCCTGGATGGGAGAAGGATCCTCATCCCTTGCTATTCGGCTCAAGTGATCGGCTACCAAATTTTCAACTCCACTCTTGTCTTTTATCTCCACATTGAACTCTTGGAGCAAAAGCATCCACCGAATCAATCTTGGCTTCGCTTCTGGTTTCTTTAACAGGTATTTCAGAGCTGCATGGTCAGTGAAAACAATAACCTTGGAACCTAGCAAATATGACCTAAATTTATCAAGTGCAAAAACAACAGCTAGCAGTTCCTTCTCAGTGGTGGTGTAATTAGATTGTGCAGCATCTAATGTCCTAGAAGCATAATGAATGACATGGGCAGCCTTTCCCACCCTTTGTGCCAGAACCGCTCCCACAGCATAATTAGAAGCATCACACATGATTTCAAAAGGGAGGGTCCAGTCAGGGGGCTGGATGATGGGGGTAGAGGTCAATGCCCTTTTCAGGTAGTCAAATGCCTTCTTGTAGTTGTCATCAAAATGGAACATGGCATCATTCTTCAGCAAGTTTGACAATGGCAGAGCTATCTTGCTGAAGTCCTTAATGAAGCGCATGTAGAAACCTGCATGACCAAGAAAAGAACGGATCTCGCGAACGCAAGATGGGTAAGGCAATGTTGAAATCACATCAATTTTTGCAGGATCTACTGAAATACCCTCTTTAGAAATAACATGACCCAAAACTATCCCCTATTCTACCATAAAGTGACATTTTTCATAGTTCAAAACCAGATCAGTCTCAATGCATCTTTCTAGAACTAAACTCAGACTATGCAAACATGCATCAAATGAGGTACCATATACAGTGAAGTCATCCATGAACACTTCCATGCAATTTTCAATAAATTCAGTAAAAATGCTAAGCATGCATCTTTGGAAAATGCCAAGAGCATTACAAAGGCCAAATGGCATCCTCCTATAGGCAAACGTGCCGAAGGGGCACGTGAAAGTGGTCTTTTCCTGATCCTCTGGGGCAATATGGATCTGGAAATACCCGGAAAAGCCATCAAGAAAACAGTAATGAGATTTACCAGCCAGCTGTTCCAGCATTTGATCTATGAACGGCAAAGGAAAGTGATCCTTTCTGGTGGCCTGGTTCAACTTCCTATAATCTATACAGACTCGCCAACTATTCTGGACTCTAGTGGGTACAAGCTCATTATTATCATTTCTTACCACTGTGAGGCCGGACTTCTTGGGTACAACTTGCACTAGACTTACCCAAGTACTATCAGAGATGGGATATATGATACCTGCCTGCAGCAGTTTAGTCACCTCTTTCTTCACCACATCCAGAATCAATGGATTGAGCACCTTTGGGCCTGTGTAACTGGTTTAGTCCCATCCCCCAACAGAATTCTATGCATACATCTGGAGGGGCTAATTCCTGGGATGTCAGCCAAGGTCCACCCAATCGCCTTCTTGTGCTTCTTTAGAACCTCTAAAAGCTTAGCTTCCTGGTCAGAGTCAAGGCTGGAGGAAATAATGACTGGAAGTTTTTCATTCGTCTCCAAGTAAGCATACTTCAGGTTCCCAGGAAGTGGCTTGAGCTCTAAGGAGGGTGGTTGCTCAATGGATGGTACATTTGGAGTAGCCATGATGTCAAGAACTTCTGCTGAATAGACAGCTTCACTCTCACTATCACCCTGCAAAGTTGAATCAAGAAACTCAGCACAAACAACACACGGGTTAGTGTCAGTACAGTCAGTATATGAATATATATCATCAAAGCCAGAAATAAATGGAAAATTAGAAACAAGGTCCTTATGGGTGTCATCAATAATGTCAGAGAGCAACTCTAATTGGAAAACAGAGTGCTCTTCCAATGGATGTTTCATAGCATCAAATATGTTAAACTTTGCCACAATATCACCAAACTCCATAGACATGGTCCCGTCATTAACATCAATCTTAGTCTTGGCTGTCTTCATGAACGGTCTTCCCAGGATGATTGGTGATCTACTGGAATTTGTCTCTCCTGCCATGTCTAGGATGTAGAAGTCAGTAGGGAAAATCAACTCATCAACTTGTACCAGCACATCTTCTACCATTCCCATGGGGCGGGCACTGGTCCTGTTGGCCAACTGGATAGTGAGACCTGTATACTGCAAGGGACCAAGATCAAGGTTATTGAAAATAGAGGTGGGCATGACATTTATGGAGGCTCCCAAATCCAACATGCAATTTTCAAATTTTCTGTCCCCAATAGTGCATGGAATAGTAAAAGTGCCCGGATCCTTGCACTTCTGTGGTAGTGCCTGAGTAGTGACTGAGACAGTAACTTTTTCTGGTGCAGGCTTAGACTGGATAAGAGCTGAAACATTTCTTCCCAAATTAACTCTCTCATTACTCTTCAACTTCCTCTTGTTGGTGCATAAATCCTTCAGAAATTTAGCATACTTAGGCACCTGCTTGATCACATCTAGAAGGGGAATGTTCACCGCCACCTTTCTGAACACATCTAAAATTTCCCTCTCCTTGTCTTCCCCACCAATCTTCTTATTTTTCTGCCCTCTGTGTGGGAAGGGGATCGGTGGTATGTACACTTTCTCAGCTTCAACATCAACTGAAGGCTCAGGAGTTACCTCAACAATTTTTTCATCTTTTCCAGAGGCTGCCTCAACAACTCTTCCAGATCTCAGAAATGGCACTCACATTAGGATTGGATGCATTGGGATTTATCACTGTTTGTGCAGGCAGTTGACTTGATCTTTGAGCTTGTTGTATGTTATTTATGGATGTGGCAAGCTGTCCAACCTGTGTCTCTAAATTTTGAATGCTAGCATCCGTTCGCTGCTGAAACTGACCAATCTGTCCAACCTGTGTCTGCAAGGCTTGAATACTAGCATCCGTTCGCTGCTGAGACTGACCAATCTGCTGCTGAAAAAATGTAGTCATTTGTGCAGTCATTTGTGAAGTCATTTGCTTGAACATGTCCTCCAGGGAAGGTCCGGAAGCTGCAGAAGTGGTCACTTGAGGAGGATTCTGTGGTGCTCCATCGGTTGTTGTTGGGATGAGTTCCCATACCGAAGGTTAGGATGATTCCTCCAGTTGGGATGATACCTATTTGTGGAGAGGTCAGGAGTGTTGTACCGGTTCTGATTGTTGCCTTGATTATAGGGATTGACTGCATAAGCTTGAGGCAAATCAATGACGAACTCTTCCTTCGGAATGGGGCATGCAGCATACGGGTGCTCAGTAGAGTTGCACATGCCACACAACCTTGCCAGCTGAACCTTATCCATTGCCATTTGCTTTACCAAAGAAGTGAGCTCATCCATTCTATTCTCAAGGGCCTGGATGGAAGAATAGCTATGGACCTCATTCACACCTCTTGTCTCAACAGAATTTCTCCTGGTAGTAAACTGCTGGGAGTTCAGTGACATATTTTCAATTAATTGCTTGGCAGCAGTTGGAGTCTTATCAAAAAGTGCTCCCCCACTAGCAACATCCAAAATATTTCTATCCATCGGTATTAACCCTTCATAAAAATACTGGATAAGAAGTTGCTCATAAATCTGATGCTGAGGGCAACTGGATACCAACTGCTTGAATCTCTCCCAATATTCAGCCAATGACTCATTTCCTTGTCTGATGCCATATATTTCCTTTCGGATTGATGCAGCTCTGGAGGCAGAAAAATATCTCTCTAAGAAAACCTTCTTCAAATCGTTCCAGGTGGTAATAGAGTTTGGCTCAAGATATAACAGCCAATCCTTTGCAGCGCCCTGGAGTGAGAACGGGAAAGCTCTCAGCTTGATGTTATCCTCAGTTACTCCCTCTGATATCAAGGTTGTGGAGCAGACAACCTGGAATTCCTTCAAATGCTTGTGTGGATCCTCACCTGTAAGACCACTAAACCTTGGCAACAAATGGATTAGACCAGATTTTAATTCAAAGGGAGTATCAGCACCAGAATATGCAATACACAAGCCATTATAATTAACATCAGGGGCAGCAAGCTGTCTTAATGTCCTTTGGTCACCCATGTTATCAAAAACAGCTTTAGAATTAGAATCATTACTAGTGCTAGCCCGAATTTCTCTACGGTGTGTGTGCAGTGTTCTTTCAATTTCAGGATCAAAATCACACAATTCAGGGCAAGTAGACCTAGTAGCCAGACCAATTCAAAACAAAAACGAAAGTGAAAGAAAAAGAAGAAAAAAATGCGAAAATAACGAACAAGAGTCCCCGGCAACGGCGCCAATTTTTGGTCGCATTGTCGCGCACGCGCCAAAAAGCGAGCGGGTTTATAAAACTGTAGTTTAGGAAGCGACAACTCGGATATCGTCTCACAAGGACTCTTGACTTGTTATTTACCACAAAATTCAGTTTTTTTTTTTTTTTTGGGGCGTTGGTTTGAAATTCAAATGGAAAACAATGCAAAAACAGAGCAATAAAACAGAGCAGTTAAAAAGATTATCAAATAAACTAAAGACGATTAATCTACTGTTCTCGATTTCCCAACTATCATCGGTTCATGTAAATTCCAAGCCCTAAGCAGATTCTAATCGCCTCCCGGTTGTAGCAACAATTAACAAGCGAAATCACTACTACAGATATATGTTCATATTCCCGAATTAAGCAAACGGGGTTAAGCCCTTCGTGAACTAAGCGAACACGAATTGAACACACGCGAATTAAGCAAACGTGATTATATATAGGAACACGACATCACCGAAATAAATCAACACAACACTATACACTCCTGAATTAAGCTAGCAAACAGAAATATATAGCATAGCATTGAAAAGGGAAAAGCATACAAAACAAGAATTACAAGAACCTCAAGTGTGATGGAAATCGATTACAGTAGACTAATCTAAGAAAATTAGTTCTCCATGGAAAAACAAAACACACAGAAAATATGTAAAAACAAGGGAGAATCCAAAGTTCTTCCAATCTGCCCAGAGCAGCAACTTATAATATTCAGAAACTGAGCCCACTCGCGAGGCGAACCCTCACTCGCGAGGCGAATATCCTGAAGAGTCTGCAACGTTTGGTCTTCTCGCGGGGCGAAGTACTGCTCGCGTGGCGAGGAATGGAAAAGTCATGACTTCTGGTCTTCAGTCTTGCGAGGCGAGACATGGATCCGCGAGGCGACACAGAATGGGTTGTATTTCTCTGGAACAGTCAGCTATCAGGGTCGCGAGGCGAGGCGTTGTTCGCGGGGCGAACCAGAGAGGATGACATTTTGCTGTTCAGCTGGCTTTCAGGTTCGCGTGGCGAATATACACTCGTGGGGCGAACACCTCCGGATTGGAATTTTCCCTGTTTCTTTATTCCCTTGACTACTAAGTTAACCTGAAATCAATAAAATAGCCATAAGTGCTTTATTTGACTACAAACTGGCTAAATTAACCTAAAACTACTCAAACGACTCAAAATGTTGCTTAAGGACAATCAAGTCTAATTTGGGTGAAAATGAGATATAATTAGCACAAAACCCTAGTCATACTAGCCATAAAACTAGATGAGCCAGAGGCTTATCAACTAGTGACCCATCAACTCAGTACCTTGACCAAATCGATGACCGGTCCGGGTTTAATAACACTTCGTGTACATGCCACAACCATGTCATTCATGTCCTGGAGCGTGTAAAAACAGTACCTGCTATGCCGTTTTCCAAGGCAAGGACCAAATTATTTGACCTCTTCTTGTTTACCATTATAGATTCCTCGGGAACGTGATCATGTAATGGAAGTGGCCCTTTGAATTAGATTAGTCATTATTTATCCACATTATAGTTTATGTTTGGATTCACTTTTCTGAGAGATAAAGTGATTCTAGAGACATAAAATTAATTTTGATATATTTGAGTATGTGTTTGGTTTCACGTTGGAAACCTCCAGAATTGATTCTACCCACTGTCAAACGAAATTTTAGTGAAAATGAGGTGTTTGGTTATTGTTAGGTAGAATTGATTTTGCCTTCAGAAGTGATTTTGACTACAAGCTACAAAAAGTAGCTTTCACGTTGAATTGAAAATTTTACACTAAATTTTACATCAAACTTGCTTTCAAAATGAAAACATCCAAACATAAATCACTTCACTCCAAACTCAATTCTAACCAAATCAATTTTACAAAATCAATTCCATTCAAAATCACTTTTATCAAACGTATAACCAAACACATAATGTTTTCGACTGGAATTAATTTTGCATTTGGAATCAATTTTAACTTAAAAGTTAGAATTTGAAGCTTCTGCCCCTAAACGTGATTTTTAGCATCACATTTATTGTTCAACTCATTTTTACATGAATATATTCAAACATAAATCCCTTTACTTTAAACTCAATTTTATTAAAATCAATTTTACAAAATCAATTCCATCAAAAATCACATTTCTCAACCACTCATCCAAACAAACATAATGGATAAAAAGGTGACACAAATAGGTATGCCATACCAAAAAAATAAATAAGTTTCAGAGTTCATAGAAACACAAATGATAGACATGCAATGATAAGTTCATAGAAACCTTGGATCCGGTTTGTGACACATCACTACAGCACAATGTGCTTCAATAAAGTCAATACTACCAATATTCATTCCCTACTTTAAGAAACCGCCTTCCAGCTTCCATATAGGAGGCTCACGGCCTCTTGTTTGGCATACACTTTCCATCAGATCACAATTTCTAGCAAATAATGAAGAAAGACACACACATGACATTCCGAACTCATGACTAAGTTTAATAATATCACAGAGATAAGGATGCATTGAAAATGAGCTGCTTTAAGAACACGTGAGAGGTACTATACAACCGGTGTCGGAGGGAGAAGGAACCTTTGGATGTCATACCCCCCTCAACTCTAAGTGAGTTATTTTATATACTAGTATTTTTACATCCGTGCGATGTACGGGTCATCAATTACTATTATTATTAATAGTATTGTTATCATTAATAACTTGAGTTGTGCGTCTATATCTACCAAACTTTTTCTTTCCTTCATAACAAATTAAGTCCACTATGTCAAACATTTTCTTTACTTATTTCACATTTTGCCTTCAATATTTTGTTCCCACACATAATGGTGGTACTTATTCATCTCCAAGGTTTTTATTTATTTATAGTAAACCCGGGTATCCTCCAGTCGGGAGGCAAAGACTAATCCCTCGAGATACTGAGATCCATTTAAGTGGTTGACCTCTCCCAACAGATGCTCTCCATACGCGTGAGCTAGAAATCGAACCCCTGACCATATGCTTAAGGGGCTCAGTTATCTACCAATTGTGCTACACCATGTTGGTATCTTCAAGACTTTTTATTTATAGACAGAAGTGATCAGCAAAAAACCTTGAAACAATCTTATCTATAATTTGAGTGCAAAAAATTGAATATTTTTTTATTTTAAAATGATATTACAATACGTAATGTAACACTATGTGCTATGTGTTAATGTAACACGTGTCTATTTATTAGAAAATCAGCAATTCCCCTTATTAATTAGTATATATATAGATTTATTATTTAAAATAGAAAAACAAAGGTTAGGATGTAGCAAAAAAATATATTAGAAAATATAAATAGCTTTGCCTCTATTTATGTCAATTCAGAGATTACCGTGTTTGACTCTCAAAACATTGTACTTTTACCGGTTTATAAATATTTTAAAACAACATATATAAATTTTATAAAATAAAAAAATAATTAATTACTTATTTTTTTCTAATTCAATTTTTTTAAATATTTATTTTTATAATTAATTTTTTAAAAAAAATGTTATATATTTTTTCTAATTAATTTAAATATTTTTTAATAATTATTTTTATTTTTATAATTTTTTTAATCAAGAAAAAATAAATTTTAAAAAATAATTTAAAAGGAAAAAGAAAAAATTAAATTAAAAAAATTAATTCGAAAAAAAAAATAGAAAAAATTAATTAGGAAAAAAGTATTTTAAAACAATTAGGAAAAAATAGATTTAAAAAATTAGAAAAATAAAATTAATTATTACAAAAATATTGAAAATAATTATTAAAAAAATAAATATTTTAAAAAATTTAATTATGGAAAAAATATATTTAAAAAATTAGCAAAAAAAATTAATTAACAAAAATTTTAAAAAAGTAAATTAGAAAAAAATAATCCGGAAAAAATTAGAAAAATATAATTATGGAAAAAAATATTTTAAAAATTTAGGAAAAAAAGTAATTAAAAAAATATAAAAATAAAATTAATTAGAACAAATATTTATTTAAAAAAAATTTAACTATAAAAATAAACATTAAAAAAAGTATATTAGAAAAAAATAAATTTTTAAAAATATTAGAAAAATTTAATTATCAAAAAATAGTTTAAAAAAAGGAAAAAGGAGGTGTCGACACGTGTAATGTACAGTAAAAAATGCATCTCCGATTTTGTAATGCGATTGGATTTTACATCGATGGCAATAATATTTTAAGATTTAAACGGTGGTTGACAATTTTGGAATTTATATAAAGTTTTTTTGAGAAAGTTTATATTGTCGTGTAAATTACATTTTTGGGAACCTCCTTCCATAGAATGACTTTTTATCTCGTGCACAAAACATGAAAAAATTTATTCTCAACTCACTTTTCTAGGAATCTGGAACTATATCTTATATCAAATGTCATCTCAATTAATTGCATTTTATTATATCTATCATATTTTCTTCTCCCTCGAAAAATCTATTGAGTTTCTTCTCATTTCCCTTTCAAGTTAAGTATTATTTTTTTAAGTCAAAAAAATATGTATCTATCATGTTCTTTTTTTTTTTTTATTAAAAATCTATTTGATTTCTTTCTATACTTTTTTCGTGCAAGACGTTCCTTTTTAGAAAATATATTTATCTATCATTTTTATTTTTCTTCCCTCTGAAAAATCTATTTGATTTATTTCTCAGCTTTTCCCCATCAAATTAACCATTTTAAAATAAAAAACATATTTATCTTTCACGACTTGAGATTAGTTGGTCCTCTACGAACTTACAAAGAAACTTTGGCTAACTGATCATACCATTTTTTTCAACATTCCAAAATCCAATCTTTAGTTTATTGATAAAGTTGCACTCCCACTATTGATGCCACATTTGAGAACACTAACAATTATTCCTAAGAGTTGTGTTCTTTCCATGCCCTTCACTTTTCTTGTTTCTTCCAATGTATTCGGACAATTCACTCACTTTCCCAAATTCACTTAATGCTCTACGAATCAAGAGTCGTTTCCCTTTCATTCCCTACCGTTATTTTTACTTTTTTGTTTTTTGTTTTTTTAATGCATTAGAACACAGCGTGTTTAAACACCTTTCTCAAATTCAGGCAACTAAAATATGTTTTAGTAACAAAGTTTTTCTACTAACTCACGTTGAAATGATCCAATCAAAATGAAGATATATATAGAAATCATTTGAGATTCTATTACAAAATCATATACTCATTTAGGAAATTATTCTCCTGGATAGTAAATATTTAAATTATTATATTCACATTTAAAACATTAACTTCAATATAAAATATTATACATTATACATAATTATATACATCTACATATGCGTATAAGTATGTTTTTATGTAACGTTTTCAACCCATAAGATGGTTTAAATTAGAATCATGAAGTCAAATAATAATAATGTTATCAGGGAAGAATTTCTTTCAGCTAATTCCAAATTTTACATTCTTTTTCTTCCTCGCTTAATTTAAATCTTTTCACATAACTTTCATTCTAATAGGGCATTTGTGCTCTAGCTTTTGGTGTTTCCCAATAGTTGTGTTCTTTTCATTTCCTTTCATTCACTTTAATTTTTTTTTACTGAAATAACTAAATATGTTTTAGTAATATAGTTTTTTGTTTGGTTATAGTATCTAAAGCAATCATAACTTATACAAAAATTTAAAAGAGTACAAAGTACAAAAAAATTGATATAATAACTAATAACTATATAAGTTATAACACATATTTTGAAAAGGTGATCAAATGCTATATTAATAACACTTATCCAACGTTATCTAGATAAGCAACCCACTTTCTTAAGTGGACCCTACTCTGGACCTCATTGTGTGACATCAATTTAAGCAATCCATTCATTTTTTTACGACGACGATATATCATTAATGCTTTGTTTGGTATGGAAGAGAAATTGAGAAGATAGAAGATGGAAAAAGAGAATGAGAAGATAGAAGATGATAAAAAAATAGTGAATTTTAAAACTTATTTGATATGAGGGAAATATGTGAAAAAAATGATAAGAAAGAAGTTGAGAGAATTTTTTTAAAAAGGTGATGATGAATATGCAAAATGACATAAGTACCCCTAATTTAAAAAGTAACATATTATTTGTATTTTATATATATTTTTTAAAAAAGTAATATATAATTTTTTATTTTTTATTTAAATATATTATAAAAATTTATCTATAATAAATATTAATAAATATTATTAAGCAACCCACTTTGATTTCTTAAGTGGACCCTACTCTGGACCTCATTATGTGACATCAATTTAAGCAATCCATTCATTTTTTACTACAACGATACATCATTAATGCTTTGTTGTATGAAAGAGAAATTGAGAATTGAGAAGATGGAAAAAGAGAATATGAGAAGAGAGGAGATGATAAAGAAATAGTGAATTTTAAGAGTTATTTGATATGAGAGAAATATGTGAGAAAATGATAAAAAAATTGAGAGAAATTTTTTAAAAAGATGATGATGAATATGCAAAATAACATAAGTACCCCTAATTAAAAAAGTAACATATTATTTGTATTTTATATATTTTTTAAAAAAAGTAATATATAATTTTTATTTTATATTTTATAATTAAATATATTATAAAAATAATTTTATTTATAATAAATATTATTTTTATTTCCCACCCCTTTTACCTATTCCCCCTTCCCCTCCGTATCACCCTCCCCACCTAACATTCCCCACCTACCCTAAACCCTTATAACACCCTTCCCCACTTTATAAAATATATATAAATTATAAAAAGTAACTAATAAAATAATACCAAAAAATCTATAACTTGTCAAGTGGAAGTATAGTAAAAATAACTATCCACCTTTTATATTAATATAGATATTAATTAGTAACTTCATAAAATTATACACTTTTTTTAACAAAAATTACATATTATTAAATAATATGATTGGTGTCATTTCCTATTAACGTATCTACATACCCTTAATAAGGTGATGCTTCTTGAGTTTTTAAATCATTGGTGTCAGTTGATTCTATTTTTATCTGGACTCATGGGAATTATTGATCGACAAGCTTTGTCAAGCTTTGCAATAAAAATCCCAAGATATTTTTGAATGTCATGTATTTGGTATCTAACATAAAATCATTGGTTCGGAAGTTAAGAAATCATAGTCGGAAAACTCTATTTGAGAAAGTTCTTTTATATATAACATTCAAGCTATTCAAATTCGTGATGAGTGTTTCTTTATCAAATATTTTTTATAAATAATTTTTTAGTAATTTAATCGTGTTAAATCAATACCTACTCATAACTTAAAAAAAAAGTGAGTGTAATTTATAACCAAACTTGGGGTTTGATGATATTTTAATAAATTTAAAAGTAGTTAAGTGTAATTTAATTTCTTGGCGTTTGGAAGAGCTTATTTAAGCTCCTTTTGACTTATCTGATGGCATAAGCTCTTATGCAGTGTGTTTGGCAGAGCTTATAAAAATAACTTATGTCATCCCATAAGGAGTTTTTGACTTATTTTCATAAGTCACTGGGAGAAGCTTATGGAATTATCATAAGAGCTTATGCATTAAATACCCTCTCCGTGTTTTTCACTATTCGAATCTTCTCATGCCCCTTTCTTTCTTTAAGTGCTTATGGCATAAGCTCTCATACGAATAGCGTTTGGGTAAACAACTTAATTAAGAGCTTATCACATAAGACCTTATCGCATGAGAGTTTATGCCATAAGCGCTTAAAGAAAGAAAAAGAAAGAAAGGGGCATGAGAGGATTCGAATAGTGAAAAACACGGAGAGGGTGTTTAGTGCATAAGCTCTTATGATAATTCCATAAGCTTCTCCCAGTGACTTATGCAAATAAGTCAAAAACTCCTTATGAGATGGTATAAGTTATTTTCATAAACTCTGCCAAACACACTGCATAAGAGCTTATGTCATCAGATAAGTCAAAAAGAGCTTAAAAAAGTCCTTCCAAACGCCACCAGTCTTATGTGGTAAGCTCTTAATTAAGTTGTTTACCCAAACGCACCCCCGTTTGTGAGAGCTTAAACAAGCTCCTTATGACTTATCTGATGTCATAAGTTCTTATGCCACGTGTTTGCCACAACTTATGAAAAGAACTTATGGCATTTCATAAGTTGCTTTTAACTTATTCTCATAAGTTAGGAAAACTAACTTATGAAATTGCAAAAGCTCTTATGCGGACCGGCGGCGCCCCCGGCCAAAGCGGCAGGCGTCCGTGGTCCTCTCAAGGGGAAGTGATTTTGGAGATTCGCCCCGCGAACTTTCACTCGCCTCGCGAGTGTGGAAACCAGAAGCCAGCGCCCAACGCTGGTGATGTAGCGCCCAGCGGTGAAAAAATTAAGCGTTTTTCATTTTTGTTTTTAAAAAAAACCAATAAATCAAATTATTTGGTTTTTTTTGTTGAAGCAATCAAATTGTTTGTTAAAATTACATTTTTATTGTAATTTTATAAAAAAAATGTCCATAAGCACTTATATAGTAATGTATCCAAACGCCTTAATTTTGTATAAGTGCTTTTGGAAATATGCATCCAAACGCACATGACTTATTGAATTCAAGCTCTTATGGCATAAGCTCTTATACAATAAGACCTTATGCTATAAGTGCTTAGTTAAGTTATTTACCCAAACGATAAGTTGATAATCATATATCAATTTTATTTCATATAGTTTGTATTTATATATTAATTAATTTTTTCTATTATTATATGATAATATATATATTTCATCTTGGTCACCCTATGCCTTTAGGTTCTACCAGTAGAACACTTATTTATGCAGCTTTTGAAAGCATATATTTTTCTTTATTACCTCTCGGCCTCTTGTTTAGAGGATTCTTTTGGTCCATCTGATAGCTGTGGCTCCGTGATCCTGCTGACCATCCCATGTGGCCAATTTATCACCTGGAAGCTCAACTCCATGTCTCATGTTATAATCCTCTAATAAGCGAAAAGCACATACTTCAACTTGAAAATTCAGATTGTTAAGATTCAATAAAGCACACAGTGTGTCACTTAATGGGCGAAGTGCAATCACAGTAGAAGAATGAGCATAACAATAAATGGGCATAATGGCGTAATGCTAATGTCTATGCCAATAAGCATTAAAAATTGGTACAATGCAGAGTACTTTACCATTTAGATCAAGTAACTTCGTTAAGAGAACCAGATAAAATGAACAATATTAAATTTATTCTTTTGATTTGCAATAGGAGGCAACACTCAACAGATATGCTACCCCATTGTTCTTTAATCTAGAAGCTAGAAACTGAAGTTATATTTATGTCATCGCTTTCTTCAAAATTAATTAATGTGCTATCAGCTGGAAGGAGTAGATTATGTTTACAATGTTTTAGTATGAAATAATCTATAAATATGTATGATCTGACCTGATAATATGAACCAGCAAGTGGACGTCATTATCCATCACATTACATGCTGTATCATTATCCATACTCGGTGTTTGGATGTTAGGAGAGAAGTAGTTGATGGTTCATGCTTGATTTGTCTCTGGAGGGAGGTCGTGACTTCGCATCCAACGGCAGCTGTGAAATCGGAGAAGAAAGTGAATCTGGTGACAGCGTCATATCCTCCTTCGTGACAATTTCGTGAGATTTAAAATATTTTTTGAAAGGGTTCGGAGAGGAAAGGAAGAAATAGAACCACGAAGGTTAGGTGCTCCTCTTTTAGATCAGTAGTCTGGGGGGATGTGAAAAATGAAAGCAAAAGCTTTCTGAAGTCTTGGCCGGAAAATAGATGCTCTAGGCCAGGGTGGTGATCGGTGGTGGTTGAACCGGTGGTCGGGGAGAAGATTTACCTTGCCCAACCGTGGGCGCCAATTGTCCTGCGGATCTGGGTTTAGGATCATGACATGATGTATTATTCTGCTTCTATGTGAATGCTAAATTGCCAAAAGCTTTCACATCTTACTTCTTAACCTTGGTACCGAAAATCCACAATCCACAGGTACTGGGTGAGTTTAGGCCTATTGCTCTGCTTGGCTGTATGTATAAAGTGATTGCTAAGATTCTTGTGGGGAGGTTGAGGAGAGTGTTGGGAGTTTAGGTCTATGTTTGTTTGGGAAACAGAATTGCTGAGTGAGCTTACTACTTTGATTCAGTCTGTCAGTTTGGGGCGGGATAAATCGGATGCTTGGGTCTGGAACTTAGACCCGTCAGGTTCTTACTCCACAAAGTCAGGTTATTGCTTGCTGGAAAATAAGCCGCGTCCAGGTCAGTTTTTAAGCACCTTTGGGCAGATAAAGTTCCTTCAAAGGTGGTGGCCTTTACTTGGCAGTGTATTTGGGATAGAATCCCATCCAAAACAAACCTTGTTAATAGAGGGATCTCTTTCTCTATGTTGAGGAGCATAAGTGTGCTTTGTGTTTGGGGTTCCAGGAGACTTCTTAACACCTACTGTTCTTCTGTGTATTTGCACATTCATTGTGGGCAAAGGTTTATTGTTGGTTAGGATTTTCTGTGGTGCATCCTTCAAATATCACACAACATTTCTTATACCACCGGGGGTTATGCAAAGGGAAACAAAGGAAAATGAGAGGATCAGTCATCTGGTATGCGGTTATGTGGTCTATCTGGCTGCACAGAAACGATGTAATTTTTAATAAATGCAGGGCTGATGTGGTTAGAGTACTGGATGGTGATATGTAGATCTTGGAGATGTTTGCCTTAGCTATTGATAAACATGTTCACTTCTCAGATTGGTGTGTATGTCATCTAGATTGTAATCTTAAAGGATAGTTACTGTGAGACAATTGTGGTGGATTGTCACGCGGTTAATAAGCAGGGCTGTATTCTGTTTTTAGAAGCCATATTTGGGAGTTCCAGATTCATGGGGTGTCGCAGTTGGGTGTTTCCTTTTTTGCTGTTCCAAAATTTGTGTTATAGGCTGGTTCTGTTTTTCTGTATTTTGTCTCTTATTCCATTTTTCCATTTTTACTATTGGTATAAGACTAGTTTGGTTGACTGATTTTATGGGTGGTTCCGGTTTACTGGTGTAGGTTGGGGTTTTGCTCCTGTTAGCTCATTGGGCAGGATATGTATTGTGATATACAGTGTTGGGGTTGATTATTCACTTGTAACTTCTTTGAGTGCATCTTGTACTCTTTTATTAATATACTTCTTTGTTGATCTAAAGAAAGACGTAGTTTTAAATTTGTTGAAGCCTCTTTAGAAAAGGTAAGAGTCATTCATTTATAACTTTTAAGGTTATTGGGCTATTAGGGGGTCATTAGTTGGTCCATTGGCCAAACCCAATCTCCCGAGCAGGAACAGACGTGTTTATCAAAAAGTTAGAATAAGTTTCATTCAAAAATAATAGGTTAAATTACACTTTTAGTCCCCAAATTATTATTAAATATTTAATTTGGTCCCCAAGATTTTAAATTCATTTTGATCCTCCAATTCCTAAAACTTGTTCAAATTGGTCCTTCCGTCAAGTTAATTAACGACGATGTTAAGTTGACTAAGGGACGAAAATGAATATTTTAAAAACTTAAGAACCAAATTGAATATTTTAAAACAATTTGGGGACCAAAATGAACATTAAAATATTAAAATTAATGTCACGTGGCACTAAAATATTAAATTTAATGCCACGTGGTGTAACACCCTTCTCAGGAGCTATATTATCCGTGACATTTCTATTTTATATGATCGAGTAAAGTGGAAAATAATTGTTTTACCAAAAATATAGGTTTACTCTTTTTTTTTTTTTTTGCTTTTCTCTTTCGCAAACGATACCATATATATTCTTTAACATACATCATCAACTCATATATAAGTATTTTACAAACCATGTTCCAAGTACCATTAGTCATAAACATACATATTCAGAAAATGGCGGAAATACCAACGCCCATAAACAACAACAACTTACTGGAAATATGTTTATAATAATAGTAACAATTTTAGAGACATAGCTCCACAAAATATAACATAGACACGAAACTGACCAGATACAAAATAATGACAAAATGTCCATTACACTAAAGCCTCGAGACTGTGTCCATGTCTCCAAATACTCTCAAACTCCAGCGGGGTGTGATGGAGAAATAGTGCTGTCGTCATCTTCGTCCGACGTAAGATAGAAAACAGCAAACCAGAAAATACATAAATGAGGTGAGATTTCCGTTCATCTTACACTTAACGCTGACATGCAGTGGTACGACACACCGGTACGTACAAATATCAATAAACAGTTATATCATCCATCACAACAGAAATTATAATGTTTCACAACAACATAATCACAGGGCACCGCTTTCCCTATAGAAGACATCTAAGACTCGAGGAATGACTTCTAATTCCCTATACCATGGTTTTAACAAACAGTCGGAGAGAGTGGTTTGGAGGATTGTTTTCCGAAGTCCACCAGCCTTGGGTAATAAAATGCGTCAACAGTCCTCATGGTGCACATAGGCTTTTTGGGGAACATCCTTCACTACCAAAAAATACATACTGTCAAGTAGAGTATGTCGGTGTATTGTAAGATCACCACGTCACAGAGGAGCAACCCACTGAGCCTATGTGAGTATTTCATAACCCCGACATCCCCAAGCATCAATAGATCGTCACTACGGAATTCGCACCTGCATTAAAGTGTTAGCTCAATCTCCTAGGCACAACGGCCTTACAGAACATAGTTTCACTATGTGTTTAGGTAAACTTTACCGGAAATGCGTTCTTCTCGTCCATCTATTAGATAACATAGTTTGATTCCATCAGAATCCTTTCAACGTACTGTAACAGATGCTAGATGTTCTTAAGTCCGAATCACCGATACTTAATCATCAAGCTAATGTTCTCGAGTAACCTTTCATCTTTGTGCAAAGTTTTCTTAAAATACTTGATTACAAATCCTAGCACATTATAACACAGGTCCAATTTATTTATTTCTCTGTACTTTTCTAGTTGAGCATTTTTCTTTGGCTTTCAATAAAACAAATCATTCTGAGTACATTAAATTTTATGGAATATGGACAATGAATTATCCATACTTTATGACATAAGGTCGTGTTCCACCCCACGTCATAAATCATTACGTTCGTATTTTCACTAAGTCGTTCTTGACTTAGGTTTTTGCATTTTACCGTAAAATCTCGTCTTTGAAGACTAAAATCCTTTTGGCTTAAAACCAACACCTTTAGATAAAATAAAATCCATTTTCAAGATTAATTTCCCTCAAATATATGTAGGTATCAATTTCTCCAAAACATTTTCTAAAAAATCCTTAAAAACGTTTAACAACGGTTTCGCCGCTTTTTTACTGAGTTTAGGCCCAAAAGTCCTACTTTTGAAAATATGGTTCTTAACCTCAAATATATCACTTTCCTAGGTTATAATACTCATGTGAAAATATTGAAACACTGATTTTACATATTTCTTTCCATTTATACGAAATTCTTAAAATTTTGACCGAACGTCGTTAAGTTTGTAAATCGCGTAAATCATTTTTCAATGATTTTACACTCTAATGGTCCAAAACTCATTTTGGAGTTTTAGAACAGTTTGATAGGCATGAAAAACAGTTTCTAACAGTCCAATTACTTACATTTTTGAAAATTGCAGTTTAGTCCCTAAACTTTCATTAATTACAAAAAGATCCTTATTTACTTAAAACCTTATAACTTTTTGTTTATAACTTCAAATCACACCAAACTAAATTCTTTAGAAGTATTTTTCAGCTGCCCTCAAATTTTCCAGAAATTACATTTCTGCCCCAAATATTTTACAATAATTGCAAAAAGGTCATTTTTTACAAAAAAATCTTATAACTTTTTATGTATTAATCCAATTAACACCAAACCAATTTCTATGGTTTTGTCTCATCAAGGACTACAATCGTAACACACAAGAACATGAATTTCAGTGCAGTCACTGAAATTCTCAGAAATTGCATTTTAGTCTCTAAGGACTCATAAAATCATATCTTTCAATATATATCCAAATCAATCCAAACCAATTTATATATTCTTATATATTAATTCACTCCTCATAAAAATTATTCAAACAATTTAAATCATCATACAACCCATTTAAACAGCCAAGGTCGAATGGCCCAAGAATGATCATGTTAGGCAATTTTTCATGTTAAATCTATTAGACTCAATGACTTAGAGATTTTGATATATGACAAATACAACTTAATGTGTATGCAAGTGTTTTAGTGTCAAACTATAAAAACAGGTATCAAGCAGTGCTTAACAAGTTCAGTGAGCAATTAAAGGAGAATATTCAAGGAAGAACTTGAAGAAATCAAAAGAGCTACATGGGAGAATCAAAGAGCAAAGACAAAGATCAAGGAATCATCAAGACAAGAGCTTAAAGCAGAAATTAGATTTAAGTCCTAGATGATTTATAAGAAATGAAATCTCTTATTCACAAATAACTCATTTGAAAAGATGCATGAAAGAAAATCAATTTTCATAACCTGCATTAAAAGGAATAAGTTTTCGTTAATGAAAATGATTTTTGGAAAAAAGATTTCATAAGTGATAGAAGCGCACATCCAACACTGAAGTAATAGAAGCGCACGTCCAAGACAAGTAATAGAAGCGCTTGTCCAACACAAGTGATAGAAGCGCTTGTCCAATACTAAAGTAATAGAAGCGCTCGTCCAACATAAATGATAAAAGCGAGCGTCCACTAAAGTTACAAAAGCGCTCATCTACTAAAGTGACAGAAGCGCTCGTCTACTAAAGTGACATATGGAGCTCGTCTACTAACGATATGCTCTTTGGACTTACTAAGTCTTTAATAAGAAGCTCCATCCAATAAAGTGGCATATGGAGCTCGTCTACCATATGGAGCTCGTCTACTAAATGGAGCTGGTCTATTAGCCCGTCCGAATGTAAAATCTTAATGGCTAGATGGATGTTGGTGACGCCGGCAAGTGTACCGGGTCGTCGCAAGTAATAAAATAAACACAGTAAGTAATTACCGAGGTCGAACTCAGGGATTGGGCTACCAATTCGACTAATCCGCGGGAAATCCGATCCGTTTGGTCAAGTTATAGAAGGTGGTTGAGATTTAAGAGAAAATAGGATTGAAATCTAAATTAACAAATCTAATAAACTAATTAACTAAAAATCTGAAATTGAAATATCCAAGGTCTCAATTCCACCTACCCAGTATGTACACCCAAGTGATGATGAATTCCTCCCTAAGTTCAATTACAATGTCAACCGGGACCCCTAAATCCACTGTCGTGCTCATTAGGACGTATTCGAAGATTGGATTAATTACTTGTTCTGTCTCATAACCCTAATCCCGAATTCCGTTAATTCTTGTTCCCTATAAGGTTGCACTAATCTCCTAAATCCACTGTCGTGTTTATTATTCAATTAGTGATTCCAATTCAAGTTCTAAAACGCGAATCGCCGTTCGGCCTCAAACACGTTAACTAGTTAATCACGCAAAACATATGATCAACGCAATCAAAACAGAATTGGAAAACATTAATTAAAAGAAGGAAAGGAAAACATACATCACGTCAAATCTACACTGCCATGGGCGGCTTCATTGATCCCTCGGACGAAGGGATTAGTTCCTCATGCTCATAGACAAACACTCGGACATAATCACTATCGTAAAATAACACACAAAGAAAAAGGGAGACGCAGCTCCAAAAACAAGGATTCGCACTACTACTCTGATCTAAACAGTGGCTAACAACTTGATACCCAATTCTGATCTGAGACAGCCTTTAAATAAGGATTCTGTTTCTCGCCAGCTCGCGGGGCGAGCTTACTCTCGCGACGCGAATTTTAGTATTGGCGTGCTTCAAATTTTGGATTTTCGCGAGGCGAAGGTGTGTTCGCGTGGCGAGTCTTCAAACCTCAATCTGTCACAGCCGTGACCTTCATCACGGCTAGGCCGTGATGGTCTCTGTCTTCCAGGGTCTTCAAACTCTCGCGGGGCGAGATTCTTTCGCGGGGCGAGATTCACTTCTAGGCTATGACCTTCATCACGGCTGGGCCGTGATGGTCTCTGACTTCCAAGTCTTTATGCTCTCGCGAGGCGAGCTGTCTCTCGCGGGGCGAGACTTCAAACCTAAATTTGTCACAGCCGTGACCTTAATCGCGGCTATGCCGTGATAGTCTCTGTCTTGCAGGTCTTCAGACTCTCGCGGGGCGAGAAGATTTTCGCGTGGCGATCCAGAAATGATGACTTTTGCTGCTTTGTTGACCTTCAGTCTCGCGAGGCGAGAATACACTCGCGGGGCGAGTGTCTCCAGAATTGCTTTTTCCACTGCTTCTTGACTTTCCTTGACTCCCGGAGCTTCACTTATTGATCTGAAAACACCAAAAGCAACCAAAAGCATAATTCTATCCAAAATAAGCTAAAAACTACACAAAAGACGCAAAACGAGTCAAAGTCCAACTTAAGAACAAAACAAGGCAAATTTGGGCGAAATCGAGAGTGAACTCGAATAATTTGCACAAAAACCACGGTCCATCTAGTTATAAAACTAGATAAGCCGAAGGCTTATCAATGGACGCGATTATTTTCAAGTTGGACGCGAATTCTACAAGAAAAATCAGAATCTTATTTCAAGAACTAGAATCAAGAAAACAGATTCTGTTAATCAGATCCAAATCTATTTTGATTGATCCCAACGACTATAACTTGTTTTCTATATAAAGAGGGATCGAAGGAACACAAAAATATAATCATATCATATTGATCATAACGATACACATATCATTCATCATCTTTCTTGAGCTTACTATGAAAAGAGTGTTTCAATACTCATAAGTTCCTCAATTTGTTTATCTGACTATTGAGAGTTAGGAATCAACTTTTGTTTTACTTTTGATTGTAAAGAGAGAGGGAGTCTCTCTTAGTGATTAGGGTGAGGTATCCCTAAGGTTGAACATTGAGGCTCTTCACAAGAGTGTGGTATCTCGAGGTGAAGGAGTGCTCTGTGGTGTAAAGGTTTTTCAAGATACCTGGTAAAGCTTGTGTGTTAGTGTGTGAAATCCCACAGGTGGAGTGGGGACTGGATGTAGGTCACAGTGGAGGTGACCGAACCAGGATAAATCTGGTTGTATGGTATCTATAAACTCAAACTCCTTAATTTATGTTTATGATCAAGAACCTGTGATTTTGATGTTTAAAGTTCAATATAATTTCTATTCTTGATCTGTATAAACTGTATTGAAACCTGAGTTCGATTGTAATCAAGACTGTGTTATCTGCGTTCAAAACTGAGTTGATCAAAACAATTCCTGATTGCTGAAACTGAACTAATTACTGAAACCTGCAAGTTTGTTCTTGATTGTTAATGCTTGTATCTGAAACTTGCATAACTTGTTCTTAATCTTTAAAGGTTTAATCAGTTTTTGTATTTTGTTATTATTGAGTTTTGAACCTGAACCTATTCTGAATTAATCTTTCTTATCCTCATCACCTTCTATTCAAGATTTTATATAAACCCTTCATCGATTTTGTAAAAGATCCTGAGGCCAAAAATTCGTAACTCTGATTTGTAAAGTTTTGTGAAAAGTTTTTAAGAGGGAAATATTTTAAAGAAAACTCAATTCACCCCCCCCCTTGATTCATTGAAGCCAAAACAAAAAAATCGAATAAACAACCATCAAGTATCCAATTAGAAATCATTGAATAAAAATCAACATATATCAACATCAAGCATTAACCAAATCCTCCAAGAGGATCACACACATATAAAAAAAAATTACACAACTTTCACACTTATGATTTACAAGACCATTTATACTAAATAACACTAAATAAACCATCAACATGTCTACCCTAAGGTAGGATGATGGTAATCTCCCCCATACCTTTGTTGATCACTTGAAACTCAAGCAAGAAGAGGATGATGTTCACCTAGAGCTCAAGGTTTTGCACAACCAAAACCTAGCCATGAACAATAAACAAAACAACAAGTTAAATGATGAAGAAAAACCATCTAAACCACTTGATGAGTGATTCGGCCAAGACAAGAAAAATAGGCTAGAGATCTCTAAATTTTTCAAACTCTTGGATGATGGAAATAGAAGTCATATGAAGATCATAGAAATCGATCTCATATTAAAATGATTTTTCTATGATTTTCTAGAATTATTTGAAATTCTAGATCTAGGAATTTGATATTGAAGAAATCATGGATTTGAGAAGAAAACTTGTGATGAAAAGTGAAGGTATAATCATAGATCACAAGGCTATACCTTTGAAATTTGAAGAAATGATCAAGACCAAATACTTCCTTTGAAAATTGAAGATGAAGAACTTTGTGTTTTTTCTCAAGTTTATGAAGAACAACGTGAACAAATGAGAGAAATGAATGACCAAGTGTGTCTTATGGTGTTGAGGGCGTGGGTTTCTAGGGAGAAATGGGTAAAATGTTGTCATGGTACACTTGAAATTACAATGAAGGATTAAGGGTATTTTGAACTTTTCACATATAACCCCTATGACTCACCCCCATGAGTCATAAAAGATGACTCATTGTGCTCATCCACCCGGCGTCGGATTTTATCTCTGCACATCTGTTCTTGATTCCGTCGATCCCCGATCGTCGAGTATTCGTCCGAATAACGTATAATAACCTATTTATTTTGAAAATTTTCAAAATAACCACTATAGTTGGAAATAAAATAAAAATCTAAACGGTTTCGTTCTCAGGTCAAAATTAGGTTTTCTGCTCAGTAAAATCTTAGTGTCAGTTAAAACGCAGATCGAGTTTCGTCTGAATTTTAAACCTAAATTTTTACTGTAAGATTCGACCATAAGGTAGATTATAATTATGATTTTATTTTATTAAAAAGTTATTTTCTAGATCTAATATAAAAATTACAAATAATTAAAATTCTACTGATAATGAAAAACAGTAAAAACAGTAAAAACGAGGTGTTACAACACTACCCCTCTAAAAAGAATTTCGTCCGCGAAATTGAAGTTACCTTAAAACAAATGTGGATACTGTTCCTTCATCTTGTCCTCCAACTCCCATGTAGGATCTCCTGTCGTTGCATTCCAGATCACTTTAACCAATGAAATTGTCTTCCCTCTTAGCTTTTTCACTCTTTGATCCTCGATCCTCACAGGTAATGCCTCATAGGTTAAGTTATCTTTCAATTGTACTGTATCAGGTACTATGACATGACTAGGATCAAGAATATACTTTCGCAATTGCGACACATGGAAAACACTATGAAGATTTGAAAGAAAAGATGGTAAGGCAATTTGGTAAGCTACAGGACCTACTCGACGAAGAATTTGGTAGGTCCAATGAATTTAGGAGTAAGTTTCCTGGATTTAATTACCCTGCCAACCCCAGTCATAGGCGTGACTCTAAAAAACACACGATTGCCTTCTTCAAACTCAAGAGGTCGTCGTCTCTTATCCGCATAACTCTTCTGTCGACTTTGAGTTGTCCGCATTTTCTCTTGAATCATTTTCACCTTTTCTGTTATTTGTTGCACGATGTTTGGTCCCAACTGTAACACCCTGTTTTCTCGATTAGTGTATGAGGAAAGGATTAAGCATGTTTGAAGGCTTAATCATGTTTCTTAGGTGTTAGTTAGCTTGCGTTTCAAGTTTGAGGGGAATCGGAGTTGAAACGGGTTCAGAATGCAAGAAAACACAAATCGAGAGGTTAATTAATAGAGTAATTAATTAATTTAGAGTTAGAATATTAAAATTAGGCCGGTCTTGTGTAACAATAGGATTTTAGGAGTAGCCTAAAATAATTACGGAAGAATATCCCAGTTGTAGTTTACGTGGAAAATGCGGAAGAAAATATCCGGTTATACCGACGGGGCAACACCCGACAACATGTGTGGATGACACGTGTCACAATTGGACGCATGTCATGAAGATTAAGGTGACATGAGGAAAGGCTGCCACTACATGGACACTTGGACTCCACTAGGTAAGCCTAAACTACCCTAAGGATGACACCTAGCCACAAAACCACCTAACTAGCCTAAACAAATGACACCTAACTTGCACTAACCAAACAAAGCTTTATTTAATACGATGAAACAACAAAAATAAGGTAAATTCATCATCTCATATCATAGCTCACGCACCAGATAATGGAAAATAGGGAGGAGACATTCTCAAAGAACAAGACAGTCATTGTTAGAAGCTTTAAAGCTTGGTTTGTGCAGTTGCAGTAAAATTGTCACTATACACTCTTCAACTATTAGATCATATTCAAATTTGAGAAGAAGGTTCATGACTTGTGTTTCTTCATATCCAACGGTCATAGTTTTGAAAGATGCTCCAGAGTGTGAGATATTTAGCTAGCATAGTGGATTTAGATGGTGAGAAACTTAACTCGTATACCATCTAACCTGTCACTATAGAACGACCATCAGAGATTTGTTCACCGTTGGATCGGCTTGAAAATTTGTTAGAAGGTTAAGGACAGATATTTCTTTTTTTTTCACCGTCAGGTTTTACAATTAAAGGTCTGAAATAGGAGATATGAAGCTCGAACAGTACCCTTGAAATATAGAATAGTCATTCCCAATCCCACAACTATGTCTCTGTAAAATCTCAACTACGGATTCGTACACCATTGGATTTATCTGAAACTTTGGCAGATTGTTTAAGGCTTTTTTTTCTTTATTTTCAACGGTGGGATTGGTGAGTAGAAGTCTGAAGATCAGATTGTAGTGGTTTCGGTTGTCAGATTTAAATACCGATTGTGTATTCGTGTTCGTGGCTTTGACATCGTCGAGGTCACGTCCTTGCACGTGAGAATCTTCAAGGTATGTAGGTGTCGATGCCGTCGAAATTTGTCCTTTTTAAGATATTTAAATTTATTCTACTCCTATTCTTAATTCCAATATCATTTTCGATGCGTTCTAGGCTTTTACGGGTTTCTCTGTCAAAGCGATCAAACAGGAAATCGACCACGGGTTTGGAACCGAATCTGACTTCGTGGGACAGCGGCTGGTGAGTTTCCCCTTTGATTTCTTGTGTTTAATTCATTTCGGGTCATCGATTCGAATCTTGTGTTGGTTGGTTGTTGATTCTGTGATTATTTGTGTTTCTGGCTGTTTTTGGACTTCGTGCGTGTGCTCGGGACAATTTTTAGTCCAACGCACATGCCGTAGGTGTCCATATCAGATTTGAGGTTATTTTTGGAAAGCGTGTCGAGGTTCGTACCGATAACGTGGACGCGTTCGAGAGCTTTACGGGGAAGCGTGCACTGTCAGTTGAGGGGGAAGAAATTTTAATTATCGGGATTATCGGCATAGAATATGAACATTAACATGTGTGGGGGATTCTCAGACCCCTTTGATTGTTGGTATATGCATTTGAATAATATGATCATTTGATGATATGTTGGTTGATAATATGCTTATTTGAGTAAGTGATGTATAGTTGTTCATTAATATGCCTAGTATGTTTTTCTGTTGATAATATTGTAATATGTGTTGTTGGCATGTGGATATGTGATGGAATTTGATTATGGTTGAATTGGAGATGTTTGATGTACATAAATTTAAGTTGATAGCTTAAAGTAGGAAATTAGAATATGGTGGTGATATTGAGGTGTTAGACGGAAAGGTGGTGTGAGATTATGTGGTGATGGTTGCATGCTCATATCATGTTGTTGATTTACCTTGTGGGTAGCCGCAACAGTTGTTGGGCGGTTACTAAGATAAGGTTGATGGTTGTGATTGACTACAACGATAGTTGGACAGTTGTCACAGGAGAGCCGTATGAATAGCCTTCAAAGTTGTTTGAGTGGCTGTTATACGAGGTCGGATCATACTTATGTATATAACTGCAACAGCCGTTTGAGTGGTTATTGCACAAGGGAGGTGACCGTATTGACTTCAACAGCCGTTTGAGTGGTCGTTACGGTGGAGCCATGTGAACAGTTGCTAACAGTTGAGTAATTGCCACACGAGGTTGAGGTGGACTATCCGAAGCAACCAAGATGACGTAACTCATATTGGTAATGCGGTAGTGATGAGTGTTATTGCACCTCATATTTCATTATCATATTGCACGCATTTTCATATAGTTAAGGTGGACTATCCGGAGCGACCAAGATGACGTAACTCATATTGGTAACGAGGGAGCTAGTAACTCAACTACCCGACTTATATTGTTGTAGAATTGGCCAATCATGCATGTAGGACCAGTTATGCATTAGAATAAGTTATGATCCTAGTTGCTGAGATATCAAGGTTGATTGGAATACCAATGATCTTGGGAGACGGTTGTAATTGTTTATGTACATGTTGATAAATAGTATTTTATGATGTTTCCCATTCATGATGTTTAGAGTTTCTTACCTCCTGTATATCTATGTTTCTCTGTTTATATTTATTTTGGGCTCGGTTCGTGATTCGAAGACGGAGATGAGTTTTTAGCTGGTGCAGAGGCGAAGAAGGTGACGAGGACACCTATGTTGCTGGAATTACGAGATCTTCAGAGATGACGTTGAGTCTTTTTAATATTATACCACGGCCAGTGGAGTGTCGGTTTTTGGTTTATGTCATCGCTTCTGTGAAACTCTGATATTGTATATATGTTTATTTGTTTAAAGATACGTGCTGTAAATGTTTTAAATTTCTCTGTTATTTTATTTCATGCATTTGCATAATGTGGCACCTGAGAGAGGGTGTCACATTAGGTGGTATCAGAGCAGTACGATTCTAAAACGGACTGTGGGATTATGTCCAATTAGAATCGAGAACTGTGAGATACAAGATGTTGTTGCTGACCGTGTTTAGCAGGGTTTACAAAACCGGATCGGACTAGCCGGTCCGACCGGTTTAATCGGGACCCGGGACCTAGGCCGGTTCGGTTGGCCCTCAGAACCGGCCTGGCTTAAAACCGGTCTCAGAACCGTCGAACCGGTAAAACCGGTCATAACCGGTTGTGAACCGGTCTGAACCGGTTTCCTAAAACAAATTAAAAAAAAATAATTAGTATAAAAGGATTTGGGTCATCCTAGCCAAAACTCAATTCTTTTATTTTCTAACATATGTGGGGTAGTTGTAGATTTTGGGTTGGTTTTCCCTATGAAGATGATTTTAACATATATCTTTATATTTATTTAGTTTAATTTCAAAAAAAAATTGTGCTTAATAATTTTAGTTGTTATGTTGTTTTTTTGTTTAATATTGTTATTAATATTATATTAAAAATTAAAATAATATTATTTAATTATAACCGGTTCAACCACGATTCAACCTCGGTTGGACCATTGAACCTCGAACCGCTGCCTTCACTGGTTCGATGGCTGGTTCGGTTTTGTAAACCTTGGTGTTTAGTTGGACCCTCATCGGGTGTCAACTAGGTTTATGGGTTGGGTAGAGTGTCCGTATTGCAAGTTATCTATTATTTCTACGTCTAGAGACAATGGAACCTATGGTTCGTGGAAATCGTAATAGTGGATGTGGTGGAGCCACAAGAAATAGAAGTCGAAATGGATAATCTTCTAGCACGGAAGGATAAAATGAATCAGTAAAGTTTGTGTTATTGATAGTTGTATCAGAGTGCACATCAGAAGTCTATAGAACTTTGGTATGAATCTTTGATATTGCATGTAACCCCTGCAAAATTTCAAGGACGAAATTTCTTTTAAGCGGGGTAGTAATGTAACACCCCATTCTCTCGATTAGTGTATGAGGAAAGGATTAAACATGTTTGAAGGCTTAATCATGTTTCTTAGGTGTTAGTTAGCTTATGTTTCAAGTTTGAGGGGAATCGGAGTTGAAAAGCTTTAGAACACAAGAAAGCACAAACCGAGAGGTTAATTAATCGAGTAATTAATTAATTGAGAGTTAGAATATTAAAATTAAGCCGGTCTTGAGTACAATAGGCTTTTAGGAGTAGCCTAAAATAATTACGGAAGAATATCCCAGCTGTAGTTTACACGGGAAAATGCGGAAGAAAATACCCGGTTGTACCAACGGGGCAACACGCGGCAACATGTGTGGATGACACGTGTCACAATTGGACACATGTCAGGACGAGTAAGGTGACATGAGGAGAGGCTGCCACTACATGGATACTTGGACTCCACTAGGTAAGCCTAAACTACCCTAAGGATGACACCTAGCCACTAACCCACCTAACTAGCCTATACAAATGACACCTAACATGCACTAACCAAACAAAGCTTTATTTAATATGATGAAACAACAAAAATAAGGTAAATTCATCATCTCATATCATAGCTCACGCACCAGAGAAAGGAAAATAGGGAGGAGACGTTCTCAGAGTACAAGACAGCCATTGTTGGAAGCTTTGAAGCTTGGTTTGTGAAATTGCAGTAACCTCGTCACCATACATTCTTCAACTGTTGGATCATATTCAAATTTGAGAAGAAGGTTCATGACTTGTGTTTCTTCATATCCAACGATTATAGTTTTGAAATATTTCCCAGAGTGTGAGATATTCAGCTCGCATAGTGGATTTAGATGGTGAGAAACTCAACTCGTATACCATCTAACCTGTCACCATAGATTGACCATCAGAGATTTGTTCACCGTTGGATCAGCTTGAAACTTTGTTAGAAGGTTAAGGACAGATATTTCTTCGTTTTCACCGTTAGGTTTTACAATTAAAGGTCTGAAACAGGAGATATGGAGCTCGAACAGTACCCTTAAAATATAGAATAGCCATTCCTAAACGGACAACTATGTCTCTATAAAATCTCAACTGTGGATTCGTGCACCATTGGATCTATCTGAAACTTTGGCAGATGGTTTAAGGCTTGTTTTTCTTTATTTTCAACCGTCAATTGGTGAGTAGAAGTCTGAAGATCAGATTGCAGTGGTTTTGATTGTCGGATTTTAAAACCGATTGCGTATTCCTCTTCATGGCTTTGACATCTTCGAGGTCACGTCCTTGCATGTGAGAATCGTCGAGGTATGTAGGTGTCGACGCTGTCGAAAATTGTCCTTTTTAATCTATTTAAATTCATTCTACTCCTAGTCTTAGTTCCAATATCATTTTCGATGCATTTTAGGCTTTTACGGGTTTCTCTGTCAAAGCAATCAAATAGGAAATCGACCACGGGTTCGGAACCGAATCTGACTTCGTGGGACAGCGGCTGTGTTGGTGATTTTCCCCTTTGATTTATTGTGTTTAATTCATTTCGGGTCATCGATTCGAATCTTGTGTTGGTCGGTTGTTGATTCTGTGATTATATGTGTTTCTGTCTGTTTTTGGACTTCGTGTGTGTGCTCGGGACAATTTTTGGTCCAGCGCACATGCCGTAGGTGTCCATATCATATTTGAGGTTGTTTTTGGAAAGCGTGCCGAGGTTCGTGCTGGTAGCATGGACGCGTTCAAGAGCTTTATGGGGAAGCGTGCACTGTCAGGTGAGGGGGGATAGATTTTAATTATCGGGATTATGGGCATAGAATATGAACATTAACATGTGTGGGGTATTCTCATACCCCTTTGATTGTTGGTATATGTATTTGAATAATATGATCATATGATTATATGTTGGTTGATAATATGCTTATTTGAGTAAGTGATGTATAGTTGTTCATTAATATGCCTAGTATGTTTTTATGTTGATAATATTGTAATATGTGTTGTTGGCATGTGGATATGTGATGGAATTTGATTATGGTTGAATTGGAGATGTTTGATGTACATAAATTTAAGTTGATAGCTTAAAGTAAGAAATTAGAATATGGTGGTGATATTGAGGTGTTAGACGGAAAGGTGGTGTGAGATTATTTGGTGATGGTTGCATGCTCATATCATGTTGTTGATCAACCTTGTGGGTAGCCGCAACAGTTGTTGGGCGGTTACTAAGATAAGGTTGATTGTTGCGATTGACTACAACGATAGTTTGACAATTGTCACAGGAGAGCCGTATGAATAGCCTTCAAAGTTATTTGAGTGGCTGTTATACGAGGTCGGGTCATACTTGTGTATATAACTGCAACAACCGTTTGAGTGTTTATTGCACAAGGGATGTGACCGTATCGACTGCAATAGTCGTTTGAGTGGTTGTTACGGTGGAGTCGTGTGAACAGTTGCTAACAGTTGAGTAATTGCCACACGAGGTTGAGGTGGACTATCCGAAGCAACCAAGATGACGTAACTCATATTGGTAATGCGGTAGTGATGAGTGTTATTGCACCTCATATTTCATTATCATATTGCACGCATTTTCATATAGTTTAGGCATTTCTAATTTGATTCTGGTTAGTTTTTACCTTGGAACGGGTAAGGCGGTTTTGTGGTGTTGTTGTACAGGGATTAAGGATTAAAATGCTCAAGATTAACCATGATGGAGCTTGCATGAATATGAGGCTTGAAAAGTGAAGAAAATGAGCCAAACAAAGCCCATCACGGCCTAGCCGTGATAACCATCACGGCCATGATCGAGTAGAGCTAAAAAGAAAGAAGGCTAAAGTCAGAACTGGTCACGGCCTGGCCGTGATGTCCATCACGGTCGTGACATGCCAACTGAACCAGACCCTCACATATAGAACTGACCACAACCTACCCGTGATAGTGGTCACGGCCGTGACAGACCTAGCAGCGAAGCAACCTCCAAGGCAGAACCCATCACAGCCTGGCCGTGATGGCCATCACGACCATGATACGTGATATATGGATCTGTAGAAACTGATGTGATCTGAAATTATGGTTGCTTGGGATTCAAGTTACCCTAGTCTATAAATAAAGCACTTAGGCTCGAAAATAGAGGACTTTTTGGGGGGGCTTTTGGGGCTGCTATCCATAGGCAAAATTATGATTTCTCTTCTCCTTCTTCTCCTCTTCTCTTAGGTTTTCATTTATGTTCACGTTAATCAAGCTTGCCATCACCATGGCCATGCTTGAGTAGTAGCTTTATTTCTAGGGATTGGGGCTATGCCCAAGATCTGATTTATGTTATGAATTGATGTTTTCCATTTGTTAATTTCGATTTGATTTCTATTGCTTTAATTACTTGTAAATCTGGTGCGCACTTATTTGCATGTCATAGATACTCTAACGAGGAACCTAGCGGTGAACTTAGGTATCGGATCTATAGAAATCAAACTTAGGACTTAAATCACGAGAGTTAGAAGCGGTCCTTCGAGGGTTCACGAATTGTCACAAAACTTAAAGGGTTCAATTCAAATTCAATTACCACGAGAGTAAAGGTTGGTTTAATTGGGCACGGTTTTTGTAACCCGAGAGGGAGCATTAACTTATTTAGGATAAATTCACCTTCAAAGCGATTTTGATAATTAACAAGGGGTAGTCAATTTAGTAACATGAACAATCTTGTTGGTAACTCAATTCCTAGGAATCCCTTTTGATCTGAAAACCCCAAATTGATTTACTTTCCTGTTTTGTTTAATTTCAATTTTAAATTTGATTGTTACTTGATTCTTACTTCAAAAATCAAAACCTTTTCAAAATCCTTTTTTACATAGTCCAGTTTAATTGATTTGATAATTAGTTGCGATTTGAGATCACGGTCTTTGTGGGATCGATCATTTTATTACTTGGCGACGAATCCGGTACACTTGCCGGAATCCACGCACATCAGGGAGCTAGTAACTCAACTACCCGACTTATGTTGTTATAGAATTGGCCAATCATGCATGTAGGACCAGTTATGCATTAGAATAATTTATGATCCTAGTTGCTGAGATATCGAGGTTGATTGGTATTACAATGATCTTGGAAGATGGTTGTGCTTGTTTATCTACATGTTGATAAATAGTATTTTATGATGTTTCCCATTCATGATGATTAGAGTTTCTTACCTCCTGTATATCTCTGTTTCTCTGTTTATATTTGTTTTGGGCTTGGTTCGTGATTCGAAGACGGAGATGAGTTTTTAGATGGTGCAGAGGCGAAGAAGGTGACGAGGACACCTATGTTACCGGAATTACGAGATCTTCAGAGATGACGTTGAGTCTTTTTGGTATTTATACCACGGCCAGTGGAGTGTCAGTTTTTAGTTTATGCCATCGCTTCTGTGAAACTCTGATATTGTATATATGTTTATTTGTTTAAAGATACATGTTGTAAATGTTTTAAATTTCTCTGTTATTTTATTTCATGCATCTGCATAATGTGGCACTCGACAGAGGGTGTCACACCAACACTAAACTTTCTCCATCTTGGTACCAACACAAAGGTGTTCTATATCTTCGACCATATAAACCTTCATTGGGTGTCATTCCTATGCTCGAGTGGAAACTGTTGTTGTAGGTGAATTCTATCAACGGTAGAAATTCATCCCAACTTCCAGTATACTCCAACACACAAGCTCTCAGCAAGTCTTCAAGTGATTGGATTGTCCTCTCTGATTGTCCATCCGTCTGTGGATGATATGCAGAACTCAATCTGATTTTTGTTCCTAGTGACTCTTGTAGACTTTGCCAAAACCTGGACATAAACCTCGGATCTCGATCCAAAATAATACTCGAAGGTACACCATATAATCTGACAATCTCCTCAATGTATAACTGAGTCAATCTCTCCATTAAATACTTTATATTGATGGGCGAAAAGTGAGCCGACTTGGTTTTCCGATCAACCATTACTCATATCGCATCGTGTCCCCTTCGGGTCTTTGGCAAACTTGTCACAAAATCCATCGCAATTCCATCCCATTTCCAATTTGGGATATTCAAAGGTTGTAGCATTCCTGATGGTCTTTGATGTTCAGTCTTAGCTTTTTGAGAAACTAGACAGGAAGCGACATATTCCATCACCTCTCTCTTCATCCCGTACCACCAATACAATCGCTTGAGATCGTGATACATCTTTGTTGCTTTCGGATGTAAACTTCGTTTACTCTTGTGAGCTTCTTCCAGAATCAACTTTATGAGATCGGAATCATCTGGTACACAAATCCTTTCACTGAACCTTAGAATTCCATCGGTTCCCTCTTTGAATTATGATATTGCTCCTTGTCACACCAATTCCCTTTCTTCTTGTAGGTACTGATCACTTTCTTGTTTCTCTCGTATCATTTCCATCAATTCATTGGAAACAGTAATCATACCTAAGCAAAGCTTTCCCGGTGACATTTCAATCGTCAACTAAATATCTATGAATTGCACTAACAACTCTTGCTCTTTGACCATCATTGCAGACGCATGAATTGATTTTCTACTCAAGGCATCCACTACCACATTTACTTTTCCAGTGTGATACTGTAGTTGGAAATCGTAATCCTTCAGAAATTCCAACCAACGTCGCATGTTGAGCTCCTTTTGATCAAATAAGTACTTCAAACTTTTGTGATCATTGAAAACGTTGAACGTTACTCCATACAAATAATGCCTCCAGATTTTTAGTGCAAAAACTATAGCCGCTAACTCCAAGTCATGAGTTGGGTACTTCCTCTCATGAATCTTTAATTGTCTTGAAGCATAAGCTACCACTTTTCGGTTCTGCATTAGCACACAACCTAACCCTTGATGCGAAGCGTCACAGTATACCTCAAAAGGTTCCTTAGGATCAGGTAATACTAACACAGGTGAAGTAGTCAACCTTTTCTTTAACTCTTGGAAACTCTCCTCGCCCGCTTCAGTCCATGCAAACTCTTGATCTTTCCGCGTTAATTGGGTAAGAGGTCCTACTATTTTGGAGAATCCCTCAATTAATCTCCAATATTATCCAGCTAAACCCACGAAACTACGAATTTCTGTTACCGTCTTTGGTCTCTCCCATTTTAGAACAGCTTCAACTTTTGACGGATCCACTACGATACCTTCATTCGAGCTAACGTCTCCTAAAAGTTGAACTCCATCTAACCAAAACTCGCACTTTCAGGTTTCGCGTATAACTGTTTCTCTTTTAAGATCTGGAGAACCATACTGAGATGTTCAACATGCTTCTCTGGATTAGGAGAATAGATTAGAATGTCGTCTATAACAACAACGACAAACTGATCTAGATAAGGACCAAAAATCATGTTCATGTAATCCATGAATATAGCAGGTGCATTCGTCACTCCGAACGGCATCACAAGATACTCATAATGCCCATAGCGTGTTCAAAACACTGTCTTCGGAATATCCTCTGCCTTCATATGAATCTGATGATAACCAGATCATAAATCTATCTTTGGGAAAACTGGTGCTCCACGTAACTGATCCATCAAATCGTTTATCCTCGGTAGTGGATACTTGTTCTTGATCGTCACCTTGTTTAACTTATGGAAATCTACACATAAACGAGAAGTTCCATCCTTCTTCTTCACAAGCAAAACTGGAGCTCCCCAGGGTGATACACTAGGTCTTGTGAATTCTTTCCTCATCAGTTCCACTATTTGCTTCTTCAAGTCCTCTAGCTCCAATGGCAACATACGGTATGGTGCCATGGATATCGGTCTAGTGCCCGGTACCAGATCAATCGCAAATTCAATGTCTCAAACAGGCGGTAGTCCAAGTACATCTTCAGGAAAAACTTTGAGAAACTCATTGAGGACGGGTATGGACTGTAAGTCAATCTCACTCTTGACGTCTAAGGAAAACAGTAACATGTATCCTTGAGCTCCCTCTCTCAAAGAAGCTTTTACTCGGTTAGCAGACAAAAATCCAGAAATCTCATCCTTAGGAAAAATTAAGGATTTATTGGCAGTCTAACAGGATATGGTTAGAGCATAACCAATCCATCCCTAGTATCACATCTATTTGAGAAAGTGTCAAACAAATTAAATTAACCAAAAATTTCCTATCTTCTACAACGATAGCATAATTCAAACAAGCCGTAATAGTCAAAACAGGTTTAGCAGGAGGAGTAGATATAGTCAAGTCAAAAGGTAAAGAATACACGGGCAATCCTAGCAATTTAGCACAGTCATATGCAATGAACGAATGCGTCGCACCCGAATCGAACAGTGCAGTTAAAAATTTACCTTCTGCGACACATTTTCCCTGAATCAGATCATCATTGTGAGAGGCCTCCGTACCACTCATTGTATAAACTCTTCCTCCAGCTCTAGGCCTTGCAGCTCGTACATTGTCCACAGAAGGTTCCGTATTAGATCATCCACAATTCCTAGTGACATGTCTAGGCTGTTCAGACTTAAATCAAATGATTCCCGTAATCTTGCAGTCTTTGGTCGCCTGACCCATGCCACACTTCATGCACTTATGTGGAACATTCCTGGATGAACCAGCACCACCGCTGCTTCCACCCAAAGATCGCTGCTGGAACTGTTGTTGACCTTGTGGCCTATTGTATGGCTTCCTCTGGAATCGATTGTTATTCTTATAGTTTCCCCTATTGAACCTAGACGGTCCAAAACTCTGTTGATTAGCATCACAGCTCACCTTCAAATCCTCTATCTGTCTACACTTATCCATCAGCCTCGAAAATACAGATATTTCCATTGGAACTACTACTTCTTTCATCTCATACCGCAATCCTCCTTCAAACCTGCCACACTTCCACCCTTCATGTGGATTGTCACTCAGATAGGAAGAAAATTTCGACAAGCTCTCAAATCTGGCACCGTATTCAGCTATAGTCATATTGCCTTGCTTCAGCTGCAGAAATTCCATTTCTTCAGCATCTCTTGTACTTGCCGGGAAATACTTCTCCAGAAACTTCCTACGAAAAGCTTCCGAGTTCACCTCTTGTTGATCATGCTCAAAAACTTGGCGAGCTCTTCTCCACCAATTTTCAGCATCGCCCACTAGCATGTAGGCAGCATAAGTAACCTTATCGTTATCAGTACACCTCATAGCGGCAAAAATCTTCTCCAAAGATTGAATCCACAGCTCAGCTTTCTCAAACGTGACAGCCATTTATGACATCGCTCGCACAGCTGCATTCATAGCCGTAGTTCCTCCACCACAAGCCATTATAATCCTACAAGACCAAAATCAATTAGTCATGCAGATTACAATAAACTCACCACAAAACAATATCATTTCTCTTGGAAATAATATTAAAAGTACACAGAATACACAACACAAACAAAGACAGACCTAAACCGCAAACCCTAACAAACTCGGTCAGCTCTAATGCCAAATAATGTAACACCCTTCTCAGGCGCTATATTGTCTGTGACTTTTCTATTTTATAAGACCGAGTAAAGCGGAAAATAATTCTTTTACCAAAACTACGGGTTTACTTTTTTTTTTTTTTTTACTTTTCCCTTTCACAAATGATACCATACATATTCTTTAATATACATCACCAAATCATATATAAGTATTTTACAAACCATGTTCCAAGTACCATCAGTCATAAACATACATATTCAGAAAATGGTTGAAATACCAACGCCCATAAACAACAACAACTTACTGGAAATATGTTCATAATAATAGTAACAGTTTTAGAGACATAGATCCACAAAATATAACATAGACACGAGACTGGCTAGATACAAAATAATGACAAAATGTCCATTACACTAAAGCCCTCGAGACTGTGTCCATGTCTCCAAGTACTCTCATACTCTAGCGGGGTGTGATGGAGAAATAGTGTTGTCGTCATCTTCGTCCGACGTAAGATAGAAAACAACAAACTAGAAAATACATAAATGAGTGAGATTTCCGTTCATCTTACACTTAACGCAGACATGCAGTGGTACGACACACCGGTACGTTCAAATATCAATAAACAGTTATATCATCCATCACAACAGAAATTATAATGTTTCACAACAACATAATCACAGGGTACCGCTTACCCTAGATAGAAGACATATAAGACTCGAGGAATGACTTCTGATTCCCTATACCATGGTTTTAACAAACAGTCGGAGATAGTGGTTCGGAGGATTGTTCCGGAGTCCACCAGACTTGCAATGAATTAAATGCAATCTGAATCTCTTCTATTTATTTCAAATGATTGATATTTATTTCATTAGAATATTTGTTTTTCACATTTGTTTTATCTGCTCTAATGTTTCAACTTGTTAAGAAACATAGTACAAATCAAGAAATACAAAAAGCAGAATCGTACTGCAAAACGATATGTACGATGACAACTTTATGACTGAGAAAGCTGGATATACACAAAGAAGGAACAACAAGTGCTCAAGCTGCAATACTCAGGAGTGAACCTCCAAATTCATACGACCTCAATAACCAAGCATACTATTCAGCATTATCGCAGCCAAGCTATCAGTCACAATGGATATCATGCATTAAATGCTATCTCTAGACGAGATTATTCAAAGTAACTGTTGAAGAAATACAAGTGAAGAAAAAGATCACTATAAATTGAAGACCTCAGATATTGAAGAAGAACTCTTTCCTGCACAATCTTGCTAGCCGAACTTTTGCCATTTGAAAATCATTTATTCTATTATTCTTTCAAGAGCAAGAGTCTGTATTCATTGGGTTGAATATTGTTGTAATATTCAACTGATTTTAAACTGTCATATTCTCACACATAGTGGGTTAAGAAGATCAACCTTTAAATCTCTTTGTTAGGGTTAGAGCCTGAATAGGCTTGGTAAGAAAGGAATACTTGTAGCCTGAAGATGTGTTGAAAACTGGTTTGTAATCTATTTGGAGAAATAGTGAAAAAATCCTTCAAGTCGAAGGGACTGGACGTAGCTCTTGGTTGGAAGAGAGTGAACCAGGATAAAATCTCGTGCGTGAATTTTCTATCCCTAAACTCTTTAGTTTTATTTGCTTATACTAACTGTGGGGTTTTGATATTGCTTTTGTTAAAGTCTTTTAAAAAGATTCTTTGTCTTTGTGTGTGCTTCTGTTTCATATATCTTTGAGTGAAAAAATTGTTTTAAAGGTTGTTTTCAAAAATTATTAACAAACACAATTCAGCCCCCCTTCTTGTGTTTGCCTGTGTCAACTTCAGTTGGTATCAGAGCTCAGCCTCGAAAGGGTTGAGCATCTAACAAGTGCTAAGGGAGTACGATCCTATAATCATGGATGCAGAAGGACAAGCTATCAACAGACCCTCTCTTTTTGATGGAACTGATTATGATTATTGGAAAAAGAGGATGATGGCATTTTTGGATGCACAGAATGCTGACATCTTGGAACTGATAGAAAATGGCTACACTGAGCCAAGGAGTGAAGCTGGAGCTGCTGTGCCTAGAGCTGATTGGACTCAAGAGCAGAAAAGTCAACACCAACTAAACTTGAAAGCTAAGCACTATCTCATATGTGCTATCACCAGATCTGAACATGACAAGGTTCATAGTTGCAACACAGCTAAAGAAATCTGGGATACTCTTGCACTAGTTCATGATGGTTCTCACAAGTGAAGGAATCAAAGATAAGCATGCTGGTTCACCAGTATGAGCTATTCAAGATGGTTGATCATGAAACTATAGACCAGATGTTTGGAAGATTCCAAACAATCACCAACAATCTCAGGTCTCCTAGAAAGGTATATGAGAATAAAGATCATGTGAGGAAAATTTTGAGAAGTCTCTCAAAACAGTGGAGACCTAAGGTAACTGCTATCCAGGAAGCAAAGAATCTGAATACTCTTTCTCTGGAAGAGCTTCTGGGGTCGTTAAAGGTTCATGAACTTGAACTTAATGAAGAGGAAAACTCTAGAAAAGGAAAATACATTTCCTTAAAGGCCAAGAAAGCTAGTTCCTCAAAGGTGTTTAAAGCTGCTGAGTCCTCAGATGAAGCCGATTCATCAAATAGTGAAGGTGACTCGGATGAGGATGAACTATCTTTCATCTCCAGAAAAATCCAACGCATGTGGAGAAAGAAAGGTGGATTCAGAAGGAAGGAGTTCAACAAAAAAATTTCCAAGGAGAAGTCAGATTCCAAGGAAAAAGGTCCACCCTTGTGCTTAATGTAAGAAACCATGACACTTCAAAGCTGACTGCCCAGAGCTGAAGGAGAAAAATAAATTCTTGAAAAAGAAGAAAGGCTTGATGGCTACATGGGAGGATCTTGACCTGTCCTCGTCAGATGAAGAAGATGAAGCATGAGAAGAAGCAAACATTTGCTTCATGGCTGACACTGCATCAGAAAGTGAATACATTGATGCTGAGGTAATGGACTCTGATCCATCTACTCTTCAAACTGCTTTTGATGAATTACTGCATGAATCATGCATACTGTCTAAAGAGTATAAGAGTCTCAAAAAGAATTTTATTAAACTCTCTAGAAACTATGATAAGGTCTGCATAGTGAATCAAAACCTTAAAGATGAGAATGAAACGTTAAAATCAATCAATGTCAGTCTGACTGACAAGTCTAATAACTCTTGTGAAGTTGAAAAACTGAAACAAGATGTAACATATTTGACAGACTCTCTGTCAAAACTAGTTGGTAGCTCAGATAAATTAAACCTTATTTTAAGGTATTCTAGATCACCAAGTGACAAATCTGGCATTGGTTATGATAAAGAGAAGCAAGATGCATCTCTAAATAAACCAAAAGTTCATACACAATATAAGGCTTCTAAAGTCTGTCCACAGTACACTAAGTCAAAATCAAGTCCTTCCAATACTTACTACAAAGTTTGTGGAAAAAGTGGGCATGTGTCATCTAGATGCATACATAACAAGCATGCAAAGCATTCACGACCTATGATCACTAACAAGAAAGGACCCAAGTAAATTTGGGTACCTAAAGATAAGATAATCCCTGTTGCAGATCTACTTAACAACAGAAAAGAAACAGAAGTCCTGGTACTTGGACAGTGGGTGCTCACGACACATGACAGGAGAAAGGTGTACGTTCCAAGACCTTAGACCCAAAGATGGTGGCTGGATCACTTTTGGAGGAAACCAAAAAGGAAAGATCACTGGTATAGGTAAAATTGGTAAACATCATTTTCCCTCCATTGATAATGTTCTGTTAGTAAATGGTCTTAAACACAATCTGCTTAGCATTAGTCAATTATGTGATAGTGGGTTTGTTGTTTCATTTGATAAGAATATGTATAATGTCAAGAAAACTGATGGATCACTCTTATTCACGACCCAGAGGCAAAACAATCTGTACAAGATTGACTTGAAGGACCTCTCAAATCAAAGTGTCTCATGTCTAGTGTCCATTGAAGATGAGCGATGGATTTAGCACAAAAGGCTAGGTCATGCAAGCTTGAAATTAATTTCAAAGCACAACAAGCATAACCTCGTGAGAGGACTACCAAACCTTAAGTTCAAATCTGATGCTCTCTGTGATGCATGTCAAAAGGGAAAACAAGTCGAAGGTTCTTTTGAATCTAATAATGTTGTTAGTACCAATAGACCACTAGAGTTGCTACATCTTGATCTTTTTGGTCCAACAAGGACTGCCTCTGTCAGTGGTAAGAAATATGGTCTTGTCATTGTAGACGATTACACTAGATGGACATGGGTTATGTTCCTAACTCACAAGGATGAGTCTTTTAAGGTATTTTTTGTATTCTTCAAACGTGTACAGAATGAAAAAGGCATGTGTATAGCTTCAATTAGAAGTGATCATGGGGGAGAATTTGTCAATGAGCTATTCCAGGAGTTTTGTGAAGAAGGTGGTATTCAACACAACTTCTCAATACCAAGAACACCTCAGCACAATGGTGTGGTGGAGAGAAAGAATAGATCTCTCCAAGAGATGGCTAGGACTATGCTCAATGACAAATCTGTCCCTAAGAACTTCTGAGCTGAAGTTGTGAACACTGCCTGCTACATTTAGAACAGAATATACATTAGACCTATGCTGAATAAGACTCCATATGAATTGTGGAAAGGTAGAAAACCCAAAATTTCATACTTTCACCCTTTTGGATGTAAATGTTACATTTTGAATACAAAAGATCAACTTGGTATATTTGATGCTAAAGTAGATAATGGAATCCTTTTAGGATTTTCTGAAACTTCAAAAGGTTTTAGAGTTTATAATTCTAGAACTTTAGTTGTAGAAGAATGTATTAATGTAAAATTTGATGACAAACAGCCTGATAAGAAACTATCAAAGCTTGATGCAGCTTTTGCAGATCTTGATCTAAATATCTCAGGAGAAAAACCAGAAATCAAGACTGATATTCAAGAAGATGTCACTTCTCAACAACAACCAGAAACTTCCACCTCTCAACAGAAAAATGCTCAGAAATCTTGGCATTTCAAAAATTATCATCCTCAAGATCAAATCATTGGCGACCCCAATGACAAGCTAAGAACTAGGTCAACCTTCAGAAAACAAAGTGATTCTGCACTAGTCTTTGAATGTGAACCGAAAACAGTGGATGAAGCTCTACTGGACGAAGGATGGATTCTAGCAATGCAAGAAGAGCTTAATCAGTTTGAGAGAAGTGAAGTCTGGACTCTTGTACCCCTGCCTAAAGACAAGTCAGTCATTGGAACAAAGTGGGTCTGCAGAAACAAGCTTGATGAAGAAGGTAAGGTTGTGAGAAATAAGGCAAGACTTGTTGCTCAAGGCTACTCTCAAGAAGAAGGTATAGACTACACTGAAACTTTTGCACCGGTTTCTAGGCTAGAAGCTATAAGAATTTTAATATCGTTTGCTGCACATCATAGCTTTATGCTTTTTCAAATGGATGTTAAAAGTGCATTTTTAAATGGCTTTATTAATGAAGAAGTATATGTCATGAAACCTCCTGACTTTGAAAATACAAATCACCCTGAACATGTTTATAAGCTTAAAAAAGCACTGTATGGACTTAAACAAGCTCCTAAAGCTTGATACGATAAGTTAAGTTCGTTTTTAATGGAAAGTGGTTTTAACAGGAAAAGTAGACACAACTCTGTTTAGAAAATCTATTAATTCAGATTTCATTATAGTACAGATCTATGTTGATGATATCATTTTCGGTGCTACTAATGAATCTCTGTGCTACGAATTTTCTATGTTAATACAGAAAGAATTTGAAATGAGCATGATGGGAGAACTCAAATTCTTCCTTGGACTTCAAGGTAAACGGTCTATGGATGAGGTATACATCCATCAGACTAAGTATATAAAGGAACTTCTAAAGAGGTTTAAGATGGATGATTGCAAACCAATGAATACTCCTATGCACCCCACTTCAATACTGAACAAAGATGATAAAGAGAAAAAGGTAGACCAAAAGGTATATAGAGGTATGATAGCATCTCTTTTATATCTAACTGCGTCTATGCCTGATATAATGTTCAGTGTTTGCTTATGTGCTCGTTTTCAATCTGATCCTAGAGAGTCTCATCTCTCAGCAGTTAAGAGAATATTTAGATATTTAAAAGGTACTACTAATATGGGTTTGTGCCTTAAGAAAAACGATGATTACAGATTAGTTGGTTTTTGTGATGCTGACTATGCTGGAGATAGAATTGAAAGAAAAAGCACCAGTGGAGGATGTCACTTCATTGGAGCTAACCTAGTATCATGGTCAAGCAAAAGACAAAGTACCATTGCTCTATCAACTGCTGAAGCAGAGTACATATCGGCTGCAAGTTGCTGCTCACAACTTCTATGGATCAAACATCAATTGGAGGACTACAATGTATTGGTAAGTAGTATTCCACTTATGTGTGATAATACTGCTGCAATCAATTTATCTAAGAATCCAATATTGCATTCTAGAGCTAAGCACATAGAGATTAAACATCATTTTATTAGGGATTATATGCAAAAAGGTGTGATTGATATGCAATTTATAGATACTGACCACCAATGGGTAGATATCTTTACTAAACCTCTTGCTGAGGACAGATTTATCATTATAAGAAAGCATTTAAATATGTTATATGTGGATTAATTTAGGCGTCCAGACTTATGTATGATTATGGGTGTCCAATTGCTTGTTATGCTCGTCCAATAATTATCTGAAGTTGTACGTCTATTGCATATTGTATGTCACGTCTATATAACGCATTCACTAATACTGTTTATCGCGTCCATTGATTAGTTTTAGACAAGTTCACATTTGCCTATGATTAAAGATACTCATGTTGTGTGTTAATAAATGCATTTTTTTAAAGACAAATTTATCCTTATTCTCTTTGCTGAGTCAGTACTTCCATCAATCCCATCAAGACCTTTTTTATGGTCCCAAGTTACTAACACCGTTTTATCATAATGACATGTCGTGTCAAAAGTTTTTTTAAAAAACCTTTGATACTCAAAATTCCTTTAAAAGTAATCATTTCCCTCTGAGAAAAACTTTATGCTTTCATAATCTCTCGAGCTATCTCTCTCTTTGTCTCTCTGTGCTCTCCAAACCCTAAGCTCTTTGATCTTCTACAATGGCGCATCTTCAACCTTCAACGTGGACAAACTCAACTTAGCTATAGAGCATCATTTTAACCTTCATGTGCTAAAAGACTACAATCTTGACATAAGCAAATATGCCAATGCATCTGGGTGGGAAGGACTCTTCGGGGAGAAAGTCTCTGTTTTCCCAAATCTTGTCAAGGATTTTTGGAGAAACATCCAACTGACAGAAACTGACTTCTAGTCAACTGTATTAAGAAAGAAGATTACTGTCTCAGAAAAGACTATTGCTGAAGCAATCTTCTGTGCTCAAGAAGGTCTCATTTTCAGATTCTTGGGAAGAAGACTTGGGCGGCTCTGAGACTATAGAAGTCTGTCTCATGAAGGAGGACACGGTCAGGACTCACTCGTGGAAGGCTGTTGAAATGAAGGATATCGTTCGTATCCTTCACCAGCTTCTCAATAAAGTAGTGCTTCACAAGGTTGGATCTAAGGATAACCTCTCATCTCTTCACAAATTCTGTCTCTGCCACCTTCTCACAGAGACAAAAATCAACCTTCCAAGAATCCTTTATGGAAGATTCAGAGACGCAGTAATGAACAAGAAAAGACTCTCTGCATTTCCTTTCTACCACCTTCTCTCGAAGATTTTCAAGGCTCAAGGAGTACATGAGTTTCTTGCTGCTAAGACTCTTGAGGAGCAAGCGAGGTTACTGACTGATAAACCAATGTCTGCTGCAGACTTTGGAAAGATGAACATAGCCAACATGAACCTCAGTACGTATGTTGCTGCTGCAATAGCTAAGACTGAGGAATTAATGGTGGCTAAAGAAGAGATGATTGAACAAAATAATGCTGAAGTCCTAGGGGTTAGAAGGGTAATTAGGCAAAAGACAACTGCTACAAGAAAGCCTGCCCCCAAAAGAACATCAAGTGGGATTGCTTTCAGGGAGCCTTCTGATGCCCCTGCTGCAAAAAGGCCAAGGAAGATTATCCTTTCTTATAATGAAGATGAGTAAGCTGATGAGGATAACATTCCCATCAGTTCTATCCTAAAGAAGCAGAAGACCTCTGCTGCTGCAGCTGAGGCCGTTGTGCCTGATCCTTCAACTGTACCAACAAAACCGAGGAGACAACCAGCAAGAAAAGCTAGGTCAACTAAAACTCCTAAGGTAAATATCTCTGCTAATGATCCTGTTCAAATAGCAGTAGAAGACCTTGTATCTAGTTTAGAAGCTAGGATAGATGATATACCTATCCCCTCTCCAAATGACGTATATATTCCCACACCTCTCTCACCCCAACCAACACAATCAACCACTTCACAAGCCAATGATACCTGGTTAAATCAACCAGATGAAAGCATTTCCCCTGGTGCACCTTTTCCAAACCTCTGAGAACCCTATTTCCTCCCCTCATCCCAACTTTCGTCCTTTACAATGGCAAATCTGAGGATTGGGCCAAAGTAAAAAGAGAATGTAAAATTCTGTTTCACTCTCACCAATCTAAACCAGAACATATCCCAAACAGATGGTATCCTCTACTTGAATATGAGGAAAAAGTGAGCCAGTCTGTTGAACCTCTCTACTTACCTCACCCTGAATGTCAATTAATCAAAACCGTGCCCTCTCAAATGCACAATAATTTAGAGCCTTTAGTCACTCACCTACCTTCAACCAAATTCCCCCCCAAGAAAATTTACCGAAACCTAGTCAAAACTCCTCCATTCATACCTCTTACCGATGGAGTTAAAAGACACATTATACCCGTCTGGGAGACTGACCCTAAGAGAAAGAATCTTTTTACTATTCCTGATAAGAGAGCTAGATCATCTAAGCATGTCCCCATAATCATGCCAAGGGACAAAAAATGGATGTCCTTCGAGCATCCCATAATCTATGGAAAGGCTGCTGATTTGTTTCTGGATCAACTCTGCTTTGATATGCTGAAATGGGAGTTCAGCCAACACAGAGCTGATAGAGCTTCAAATTTCATTCCTCCATCCTGGATAAGGCATAGTGAGACAACCAGGATTGGAATCAAGCCCTACAGAATCTGTCCGAGATTGCCAATGTTGGATCATAAAAAGGACAAGAACCTGAAGAAAAAAAGATTCAAGGGAGTGATGCCTGAAGCTGAGTCAGCATTGCTTGACCTTGATCAAGAGACTTTTGATTAATCAATGTTGGATTTCCTTCTAAATAATGAATCCATTGAATTTATCAATGAGCATAGAGTCGTTGAGCTCTGGAAGTCTCACATCATTCACTGCACCAGAGGGGCATCTTCCTCTGGTTTATCTGAAGAAGAAAAGGAAGATATTCCCAAGGTCAGGAAAGTGTGGACTCTCACACTTTAGGTATATGACATATAAAGACCTCTGGGGACTTCCAATCAATAGCAGGAATATGGAGTTTGTTTATCATATTAAATGGTCAAAAGAAATCAAATCTAAACCCAAACCTACTCCAAAGCTTATTTTAGATGACCTTGCTGCTGAAGCAAATGGACAAATTGTCAGTGTTAATTATTTAGAAGACTCTGCTGAATCCTGTCCCCAACAAAGCTACCTGAAAAGCAATCTTCTCAACCTTTAGCATTACTGGTTATGCACCCTGAAGATCAGTCAAGAACTCTAAGCACTTTTCAAGAATCTGCAGAAAGCTCAAGGTAACAAACTTTGCCATCAAATATTGAAGAAGTTCTTGGAAAGTTGGTTGATAAAAGGGTTGGCAAATTGGTAGATGACAAAGTTGACAAGATAACTGAGAAGATCAAGGAGGATGTTCATCAGCAGGTTCAAACCTCAATGGCTCCAACCTTAGAGGTGTTAAGTCTCTAAAATGTTTGATATGCATTTCCCTAAGTTTTGATGAAAACTAAACATTGGTTAATGATTTAATTAACCTTCATATTGGTTGCTAACCTATCTATTGAGTGTGCAGATTAAGAAATAGAATCAGACATCCAACAAAGTGAAACAAGCAGACGTCCAACAAAGTGTAACAAGCAGACGTCCAACACTGTAGTGTTTGAAGCGCACGTCCAAAACACAAGAGAAAGAAACCCGCGTCCAATAAAAATATCAGAAGGTCGCGTCCACTAAAAAGTATCAGAAGGCCGCGTCCACTAAAAGTATCAGAAGGTCGCGTCTACTAAAAACAACAGAAGGACGCATCTACTCAAAGTATCAGAAAAACCCGTCCAGTGAGGTATCAAAATTATCCGTCCAATGACGTGGAACTTGGAGCGCGTCCATCAAAGTATCAGAATAGCGCGTCCATCAAAATATCAGAAAAGACCGTCTAGTGAGGTATCAGAAAGGTCCGTCCAATGACGTGGCAGATGAAGCTCTTCCATTAAGGAATCAGATGGAGCTTGTCCATTAAGGAATTAGATGGAGCTCGTCCATTAAGGAATCACTTTGAGCTCGTCCAATAAAGTATCAGCAATGCTCGTCCAATGACATGGCATATGGAGCTCGTCCATTAAGGTCAGAATGTTTCCATCCACCAGAGTAACTGAGACTCTCGTCCACCAGACTAACTGAGACTCTTGTCCACCAGACTAATTGAGGCTCTCGTCCAGTAAAGTAACAGAGACTCTCGTCCACCAGACTAACTGAGGCTCTCGTCCACTAAAGTAACAGAGGCTCTCGTCCACTAAAGGTGACAGAAGCTCTCGTCCACTAGAGTAACAGAAGTGCTCGTCCACTAAAGGTGACAGAAGCGCTCATCCACTAGTCTTTGGACTTGCTGAGTCCTTAATATGGAGCTCGTCTACTAGCCGAATGAAAACTCAAATGACTAGATAGACGTGATTATTTTCAAGATGGAAGCACTTATCTTATGAACGCAAATTCTCTAAGGATTATCAGAATCTTAGTTCAAGAAAGAGACTTGAAGCCTTCTTTCCTACTCAGTTTCACGATTATCAAGAAAAGTCAGAAGCTACTCTCTCAAGTAACCTTGGATAATCAGAACCAAAGACCAGTTAAAGAATGCTTCCAACTGCTTTATTCCCTAGTACCTCTGGTCCTTACACAAAAAGGGAAGTGTACTCAGCAAAGTACAAAAAGCTCTCTGCTCAACTTTGATATGACTGTAGCACGATGAATAAAGCCATAATCCTTCATGTTAGAATACAACCAACGACTCTATTGCATTAATGGCTGCCCAGAACGACTCTATTACATTAATGACTACTCAAAACGACTCTATTGCAATTAATGAAGTTCTGCTTGAAGCCAACATCTGAGGGGATGTCTCTAACGGATCCTAAATGCTTGAAGACCATAAATACAAAATCCATTGAAGATGAAAAAAAGACAATACACATTGCATTAAAATGCCATTACTCTGAGCATTTATTTCTTCATTCTTTTATTCTTTATTCTTCAATCATTTTGGAGTTATTACGCAGACTTTCCTGAGCCTTACATTTAAACCACTCTCTGAGTGTTAGTGAAAGATCTGCCTGTGAGAAATTGTATTTATTACAAACCAAATCTCTCAAACAAACCAGAGTGAGCCTGAAGAGGCTAGGTGTGCAAATAATACTTGTCTTGAGCCTGAAGAGGCTAGGTGTGCAAATAATACTTGAGTCTGTAACCTTATCAGTTATAGTGGATAAATCTTGGTGCTGCCAAGGACTGGACGTAGCTCTTTGATTTGAAGAGTGAACCAGGATAAATCACCGTGTCAATCTCTCTTCCCTTAAACTCTTTAATTGCTTTAGTTTTTCTTGCATCTGTCAAGTGGTGTGTGTGCAATAGTCACCCGTCCATCCTGTATTCTTCCACTCGTCCAAAGCTAGCTTTCTATTTGCGAAAAGAATTCATCTTTGCTTAAATTCTGATAAACACAATTCAACCCCCCTTCTCGTGTTTATAGTTGTCTATTTCAAGAGGTTGTAAATAAAATGCTTGAATTTCTTATGGATTTCAAGAAGAGTCAAACTCAGAATCCTCCTCCACCACCTCCATTTGCTTAGCCTTTACTTTTTTTTTTCTTTCCTTCTTTTGTACTGACAATGATGATCATCTCCTTTTTACCTTTTTGGCTGATGATAAAAAGGGGGAGAAAGGAAAAGAAAGAGAATTATATATATTAAGTCAGTTGTTGAAAAGTTCCTATGTGTTTACATTTGCATATTCTTTTCTACTTGATATATTGCTCTGATATGCTTGTGTTTATATAGATTCTAAGAATGATAAGTGTTTGTACCTATCTGTTAGTTTATAAGTCTGCTTATGTATTTGAATGTTTTGTCTTAGGGGGAGTCCTGCAAGCTTTCTTAGACTTTGCTTCTCAAATTTAGTTAGTTTTGTCATCATCATCAAAAAAGGGAGATTGTTGGAACCCAAGTGGTTTTGGATTAAAAAATCTCTAAGTTTTGATGCTAACAAAAGGATTAAATTTTCTTGGCAAAGTAATTAGTTGAGATCTAACTAGTGCTTTTAGTTATGCAGGAACGCTTTATAAGTAAAATAAACTTGGGATTAGTTTCAATTGAAAAATATGCGTCCACCCCTATAGACGGGCTGCTCAAGCACTGTGGTAAAGTTACCTTGTTGTTTAATTAAGTAGACTGGCTTTATTAAGTAGACTGGCTTTATTTAGTAGACAAGGCTATAAATGAATACCTAAATAACTTGTTAGGTACATCAAGTCCAAAGACTTGATTATGAGCGCGTCCATCTTGCCACATCAGCTGACAGTAGTAATTAATTGAAGTAAATGAACTGGAACAAAAAGTAATCTGGTAGACGAGCTCTAACAGCCACGTCACTAGACGGAGATCTTTATAACTCATTAAGGAATAGCAAGTCTGAAGACTTGATAGATAAAAGGATATGCCACATCATCAGACGAGCTAAGTAAAATTTAGAACAGACTCAGACTCTCATATAACTGAGTAGACGGAGTTTCTTTTTAGACGAGCTCCATTATTGAAATGAATTAAATGCAATCCGAATATCTTCTGTTTATTTCAAATGATTGATATTTATTTCATTAGAATATTTGTTCTTCACATTAGTTTTATCTGCTCTAATGTTTCAACTTGTTAAGAAAGAAACATAGTACAAATCAAGAAATACAAAAAGCAGAATCGTATTGCAAAACGATATGTACGATGACAACTTTATGACTGAAAAAGATGGATTATACACAAAGAAGGAACAAAAAGTGCTCAAGCTGCAATACTCAGAGGAGTGAACCTCCAAATTCATGCTACCTTAATAACCAAGTATACTATTCAGCATTATCGCAGTCAAGCTATTAGTCACAACGGATATCATGCATTAAATGCTATCTCTAAACGAGATTATTCAAAGTAACCGTTGAAGAAATACAAGTGAACAAGAAGGTCACTATAAATCGAAGACCTCAGATATTGAAGAAGAACTCTTGTCTGCACAATCTTGCTAGCCGAACTTTTGCCATTTGAAAATCATTTATTCTATTATTCTTTCAAGAGCAAGAGTCTGTATTCATTAGGTTAAATATTGTTGTAATATTCAACTGATCTTAAACTGTCATATTCTCACACATAGTGGGTTAAGAAGGTCAACCTTTAAATCTCTTTGTTGTAGTTAGAGCCTGAAGAGACTTGGTAAGAAAGGAATACTTGTAGCCTGAAGAGGAGTTGAATACTGGTTTGTAATCTATTTGGAGAAATAGTGGAAAAATCCTTCAAGTCGAAGGGACTAGACGCAGCTCTTGGTTGGAAGAGAGTAAACCAGGATAAAATCTCTTGTGTGAATTTTCTATCCCTAAACTCTTTAGTTTTATTTGCTTATACTAACTGTGGGGTTTTGATATTGCTTTTGTTAAAGTCTTTTAAAAAGATTCTTTGTCTTTGTGTGTGCTTCTGTTTCATATCTCTTTGAGTGCAAAAATTGTTTTAAAGGTTGTTTTCAAAAATTATTAAAAAACACAATTCACCCCCCCCCCCCCCCCCCTTTCTTGTGTTTGCCTGTGTCAACTTCACAGATTTTTGGAAATCTCATATTGTTCACTGCACAAGAGAGGCATCTTCCTCTGGACTGACTGAAGAAGAGGAGAAGGAAATTCCTAAGGTCAGAGGGAAGTGTGATCTTTCAAATTTCAGGTATATGATCTATAAAGACCTTTGGGGACTTCCCATAAATAGTAAAAATGTGGAATTCATCTACCCCATCAGATGGGCAAAAGAAGTCTCAGTGATCCCTTCACCTACTTCAGAGCCTCTCGCAGAGGAAACTGTTGTTGAAGGACCTGATCAAAATGCCACTACTGTTGGCTTAGAAGAAACAGCTGAATACATTCACAATAAGAGCTCATCAGAAAAAGGGGGTGATTTTTGGAAACAAAGTGGTTTTGGATAAGTTTTGATGCTAACAAAAGGATTAAATTTGCTTGGCAAAGTGTTAGTTGAGATCTAACATGTGCTTTCAGTTATGCAGGAATATTTAAATATAAGTAAAGAAACATGGGATAAGTTTTCATTGAAAAATACGCGTCCACCCTTGTAGACGGGCTGCTCAATATTTTGGTAAAGTTATTTATTTATTGATTTGAGTAGACTGGTTTTCTTAAGTAGACGATGCTCTAAATGTTTGCTAGACAAATACCAAAATAACTTGTTAGATACAGTAAGTCCAAAGACTTGATAATAAGTCCGTCTATCTTGCCACGTAAGCAGACGGAAGTAATTAGTAGAAGTAAATGAACTCAAAAATAAAGTAATCAGGTAGACAAGCTCTATCTGCCACGTCACTAGACAGAGATCTTTATAACTCATTCAGGTATAGCAAGTCCAAAGACTTAATAGACGAGAGGATATGCCATGTCATCGGACGAGCAAAATAATCTATTGAAACAGCTTAGTCTCACATATAACTAAGTAGACGGAATTTTTTCTTAGACGAGCTCCATCTTTGAATGAATTAAATGCAATCCGAATCTCTTGAATTTATTTCAAATGATTGATATTTATTTCAATTGAATATGTGTTCTTCACTTTTGTCCTATTTGCTTTAATATTTTACCTTGTTGTAAAAGAAACATAGTATCATCAAGAAATACAAAAAGTAAAATCATACAATGAGATACTGCAAAACGATCTGTACAATGACAACTTTATGGCTGAAAAAGCTGGATTGTACACAAAGGAGGAACAACAAGTTCTCAAGCTGCAATGCTCAGAGCAGTGACCTCCAATTTCATGCTACCTCGATAACCAAAAGTACTATTAAGCATTGCAACAATCAAGCTATCAGTCACAACGGATATCATGCATTAAATGCTATCTCTAAACGGGATTATTCAAAATAACCGTTGAAGAAATACAAGTGAAGAAGAAGGTCACTATAAATAGAAGGCCTGAGATACTGAAGAAGAACTATTGCCTGCACAACCTTGCGAGCTCAACTTTTGTCAAACTACAATCACTTATACTCATATTTCTTTAAAGAGCAAGAGTCAGTATTTCTTAGTTTGAATATTGTGAAAATATTCATCTGATCTTAAACTGTCATATCCTCACTTATAGTGAGTTAAGAAGATCAAACATTAAATCTCTTTGTTAGAGTTAGAGCCTGAAAAGGCTTGGTAAGAAAGAAATACTTGTAGCCTGGAGAGGTGTTGAATACTTGGTTGTAATCTATTTGAAAATAGTGGAGAAAAACCTTCAAGTAGAAGGGACTGGACGTAGCTCTTGGTTGGAAGAGTGTGAACCAGGATAAAACATATTGTGCGATTCTTCTATCTCTAAACTCTTACAGCTTTATTTGTTTCTTACTAACTGAAGGGTTTTGAAATTGTTTTTCTTAAATCTTTTTAAAAGAAGATTTATTTCTTTGTGCTTGCTTCTGTTTCTAATCTCCTTGGGTGTAAAAACTGTTTTAAAGGTTGTTTTCGAAAATCATTAACAAACACAATTCAACCCTCCTTCTTGTGTTTGCCTGTGTCAACTTTAGATGAAAATAGAAGTCACATGAAGATCATAGAAATTGATCTCATATTAAAATTATTTTTCTACGATTTTCTAGAATTATTTGAAATTCTAGATCTAGGAATTTGATCTTGAAGAAATCATGGATTTAAGAAGAAAACTTGTGATGAAAAGTGAAGGTATGATCATAGATCACAAGGCTATACCTTTGGAATTTTCCTTTGAAAATTTAAGATGAAGAACTTTGTGTTTTTTCTCAAGTTTATATAGAACAACATGATCAAATGAGAGAAATGAATGACCAAGTGTGTCATATGGTGTTGAGATCGTGGATTTTTAGGGAGAAATGGATAAAATGTTATCATGGCACACTTGAAATTACAATGAAGGATTAAAGATATTTTGGAATTTTCACATATAACCATCATTACTTGCATTTAATGCAAGATGACTCACCCCCATGAGTCATCATAGATGACTCATTGTGCTCATCCACCCGGCGTCGGAATTTGTCTCTGCACATCCGTTCTCAATTCCGTCGATCCATAATCGTCGAGTATTCACCCGAATAACGTATAATAACCTATTTATTTTGAAAATTTTCAAAATAATCACTATGGTTGGAATAAAATACAAATCTAAACGGTTTCGTTCTCGAATTAAAATTAGGTTTTCTGCTCAGTAAAATCTTACTGTCAGTTAAAACGCAGATCGGGTTTCGTCTGAATTTTAAACCTAAATTTTTACCGTAAGATTTTACTATAAGATAGAGTATAATAATGATTTTATTTTATTAAAATGTCATTTTCAAGATATAATATAAAAATTACAAACAATTAAAATTCTAACGATAATGAAAAATAGTAAAAATGGTAAAAATGGGGTGTAACACGTGGCATTAGGTAGGACGTCACCGTTACTCAACTTAACAGAAGGACCTATTTGAACAAGTTTTAGGAATTAGGGGACCAAAATGAACAGTTTAAAAACTTGGGGACCAAATTGAACATTTAATAATAATTTGGGGACCAAAAGTATAATTTAGCCAAAATAATAATAATAACCGATGTTACGTATATTTCTTACATGACCTTTTCTGAAAATCAATATTTCCTGAAATCTTATATTTACATGCATGAATTCTTATATCATATAATATATCTAGTATATTAATTATCTTTGTATTTCAAAATGTTTAAATATAAATATATTTATAATTTTATAGGATAAGATAGGGAGATTATCATTTAAATTTTAATGATGATTTGATTTAATATTGATTTCGATTTATATACACAATTTCATAATTACAAAGTGAATAAAATAAAAGGGTACCAATTTTATTTAAATTAAAAAATTGAAAAATCTTTTAAAATGAAATTACTCTTTCAATCATATTTTAATTTAAGTGTCGATTAAGCACAGGAAGGATGGAGACTAAAGCTCACGGTACCCTTGATATACTCGTCCTAAGTTTTTTTGGGTCTAAACTCAGTGTATTCCAACGCTGTCAACGAAGGACTAATCACTGTTCACGAGGCGTGGCTTCCGCTGGTCAAATATTATTTTAACGCTGTTAGGAATCGAACTCAGGAACAAACCGAATACTCATCCTAAGTTAGTTTCCCTGAATTAATTATGAAAATTTTAAAATAACCTTTCAAAGATATATTTTATCCTATTTTTAAAATAGAAAAATAAAAAAGCACATAAATTAGGAAAATATAATTTTACCTTCACAGAACTTGGATTGTGCTCCCACGAGCCCCCTAGTATCATGGGGACAAATGGAGAAGAGGGACAGAGCAGCGATGCAAGAGAGGTTAGGGGCCTAGGGGGAAGGTAAAACAGAAAACATTAAGAGTTAGGCTTCAACAGAAAAGCTGGATTTCCTTGCAATTCAGGAAACAAAATCTGCAACAGTGGATGAGAAATTATGCAGAAACTTGTGGGGGCATTCTGATTTTGACTGGGCGTCTTCTGATGCTGTTGATACATCTGGGGGTTTGGTGTGCATTTGAAATAAAGATTTGTTCAGGTTGGTGTTTTCTTTTACTGGTGTCGATTTTTGCAGGATTCTAGGTGAATTGGGGAGAAATAACATTAGAGTGTTCATCGTTAATGTTTATTCTCCATGTTCGATGATGGGTAAAAGGAAACTTTGGAACGACCTTAGAATGTCGAAGAGGGGGTTCGGTAAAGGCAGTTGGTGTGTGGCAGGGGATTTCAACTCTATCTTGAATCCTAGTGAGAGGAAGGGCAGTCGTTTGCAAAGTTTCACTTCTGAAATTGCAGAATTTAGGCACTTTGTTGAAGATATGAATCTGATTGATTTACCAATTTTAGGTAGACTCTTCACGTGGTACAAACCGAATGGGGCGGCGATGAGTAGACTTGATCGTTTCCTTATCTCTAAAGAGTGGTTGATCCAGTTGCAGGATTCGTTGCAGTGGGCTCTTGATCGCGACATTTTTTATCATTGTCCTATTGTTTTGAGATACAACTCAGTCAACTGGGGTCCCAAACCCTTCAAGTTCAATAACTGTTGGCTTTGGCACGATGGATTCAAGAAAATTGTCCAGGATAAATGGGCTTCTTTTGTTTTTCCAGGATGATCGGTATATACTCTCAATGAAAAATTGAAGGCTCTGAAGGGCTTCCTTAAATCATGGAATAAGAGTGACTTAGGGGTTCTAGATTCGGTTATCAAGACAATATATGGGAAAGTTTCGGAACATGATAGGCGGGTAGAAACAGAACCTCTAAATGAGGTGGACATCGTGGAATGGAGGAATCTTTTGGATACACTGTGGATGCAAGAAAGTTTTCTTAATCAAAAGTCAAGAGCTAAGTGGATCAATGAAGGTGACGCTAACGGTGGGTATTTTCATGCTTGCTTAAAGGGGAGGAGGAGACACTCGCATTTCCTGGCCCTTTCTGATGATGGTGTTTGGGTTGAGAACGTGTAGGGGATCAGAAAGGTTATCCTGGAACATTTCTCCAAAACTTTCACTTATCAACCTTGGCAGAGACCTCTTTTGCATGCGGGCAACTTATACAAGCTATCTGCTGCTGAGAATTATTTTCTTTACTCTCCATTTTCCTTGATTGAAATTGAGGCCGCGGTTATGGAATGCGGTGATGACAAAAGTCCAGGTCCGGACGGGTTCATTTTCAATTTTATCAAAACTTTTGGGACTTTCTTCGCGGTGATTTTGTCTCCATGGTACAGGAATTTGCTTCCAATGCAAAGCTGCCTCCAAACTTCCTTGCGTCTTTTATAAATGATAGGAGATCACTTTGGACCGTCTTGAAAACAGGCAAAGGATACAAGGAACTTGACCCTAACCGTGACCTGTCAGTAGAATCGGAGTTATCAAAGAAGCGTGACCCTAACCGCGACCTGCCGGTAAAACCAACACTATAAAGTTCTTAACCCAAGAACAAAGGGAAAAGCTCTCACAATAGAGAAACTTTCAAATTTCATTAATTATCAAAATCTGAATTGTGTAGTACAAGAGTTCTCTATTTATAGCCTAACTAGGAAATACAAGAAATAAATTCCCACTACCATGCATTTACCACATACATTGACAAATGCATGTACACTACCTAGAAAGTAAGCATAATACGGTGTTAAATTCCCACAAGCTATTATTATGACTTATGGAACTACTAGAAAGCATTTATTGGACTTAGGGGAAAACTAAAAGTCACCAGAAAATTGTGCCCAAAATAACTACAAAAATTACAAATAAAAATGGTAAAAAAAATTGGGCTTTAATTATTATCTAATCAGTCCATTGATAAAGTCCACTAATCAGCCCTTGAATGCTTCTTGTCTTTTGGATTGGGCCTTAAATTGGACCTCATTCTTGGTTTGCATCATTCCCTCCGTCTTGAAGAGAATTCGACCTCGAATTTATTGCCTTTGGGAATCGTCTTCATCCTCCAGTTTCAAACACAACTCTTTTGAATCCATGGGGCACTTCTCTTGGAATTACTTCTTCAACTTCCTTGAAAATAGAATCATCACCTCTAGGAAAAGATAGGAACATCACCTTGATTTCTTTTATAAAGAGACTCTCAATTATGTTTTCAACCTTTTCCTCAATCATTTTCTGTTGCTCTTTGCTTTTTGTAGTTTGGCCTTCACTATTCCTTACTTCGAGACCTAGGGGAGAAATTTTAGAGAAAGTAGAAGAATCCCAACATTTGATTCCACAAACTAATCTAGAAGAAGATATTAGAGTAAAAGATGGCCATGACTTCCCAACTGAATTTGAAGAGTTATTCTGGGCTTTAGGGGTAGGCAATCCAGTAGTCTTCATCTCCTTATCCTCCTCTTGAAATTCAACTCCAATTGATGCTTTGCAATCTTCCTTTGGAACTTCATCCTTGATTTCATTTATTGTCTTGCAAGCTTCTTTTGTTATCACCTCTTCAATTTTATTGAATGTCTTGCAAGCTTCCTTTGGAGGAAAACCTTTCTCCAAGCGTATCAGATATCTTTGCATTTCAAAGGATAGCATGGTCATGATAGGTGGTGGGAAGAAGAATATTTTTTTTTCACTTTTGTTTGCAAATTTTTCTTCTTCTTTCAATCTGGAATTCCTTCTTTATTTTTTTGCACGAATTTTTTTTTAAAAGCAGAACATAAACAAACAAAGGAAGATGACGTAGAATAAAGAGAGAAACAACAGCGGATTTTTTTTTTTTTTGAAAACAAAGGATAGTAACACCTGATTTCAAGAGTCAAAGGTCTGATGCCAAATGATAGGAGATCACTTAAGACCGTCTTGAAAACAGGCAAATGACACAAGGAACTTGACCCTAACCGCGACCTGCCGGTAGAACCAACACTATAAAGTTCTTAACCCAAGAACAAAGGGAAAAGCTCTCACAATAGAGAAACTCTCAAATTTCATTAATCATCAAAATCTGAATTGTGTAGTACAAGAGTTCCCTATTTATAGCCTAACTAGGAAATACAAGAAATAAATTCCCACTACTATGCATTTACCACATACATTGACAAATGCATGTACACTACCTAGAAAGTAAGCATAATCAAGGTGTTAAATTCCCACCAGCTATTATTATGGCTTATGGAACTACTAGGAAGCATTTATTGGACTTAGGGGAAAACTAAAAGTCACCAGAAAATTGTGCCCAAAATAACTACGAAAATTACAAATAAAAATGGTAAAAAAAATTGGGCTTTAATTATTATCTAATCAGTCCATTGATAAAGTCCACTAATCAGCCCTTGAATGCTTCTTGTCTTTCGAATTGGGCCTTAAATTGGACCTCATTCTTGGTTTGCATCAATAGCTCTCATTCCAAAGGCTGATAACCCGGAAGGAATTTCTGATTTCCGACCCATAACTCTTATTGGTCGTCTCTATAAAGTTATCTCCAAACTTTAGGCCAAAAGGCTGAAAAATATGTTGAATTCACTAATCTCCTCCAATCAATCTGCATTCTTACCGGGACGGGGTGGTTATTGTTAATGAATTAATGGACTTCACTAAGAAAAGGGGGAAAAGTTGTTTCGTGTTCAAGGTTGATTTTGAGAAGGCCTATGACTCCGTTAACTGGGGCTATTTGCTGGATATGTTGGGGCAGTTTGGTTTTTGTGAAAAATGGTTGTCATGGATGAAAGCTACAATCTTCGCGGGTTCAACATCTGTGTTGGTTAACGGTAGCCCGACTAACGAGATCAAAGTCTCCAAAAGGATTAGGTAAGGGGACTCGCTGACCCCTTTCCTCTTTTTGATTGCAGTCGAGGGCCTGAGCAGTATGAATAAGAAGGCAGCCGAATTGCATATATTTGAGGGGTTCAGCTAGGGTGCCAATAGTCCGGTCTTGACTCACCTACAGTTTGCAGATGACACACTTGTAGTTGGTAATCATGAAAACCTTTGGGCAATCATGACTATTTTTAGGTGCTTCGAATTGATTTTCGGCTTAAAGGTGAACTTTCATAAAAGTAGCATAATAGGCATAAATGTTGATAACTCTTTTTTAGATGTTGCTGTGGATTTCCTAAATTGCAAGATCGGTTCAGTTCCATTCTCCTTCTTGGGTTTACCAATAGGGGCAAATCCGAGACGTTTGAACACTTGGAAACCGGTTCTGGACAGGTTAAAAAGAACACTTTCATCCTCGAAAGGTAGGCATTTATCTATTGGAGGAAGGGTAGTCTTACGAAATTCGGTTTTATCTAACCTCCCGATTTATTACCTCTCTTCTGAGAGCCCCAAAGACCCCAAAGATAGTGATTAAGTTGATAACAAATTGCAATGAAACTTCTTGGGGGTGGGGGTGGGGGGTGTTCAGAGGAGGAGAAGAAAGTGGCATGGGTATCTTGGGCTATAGTTTGCAAACAAAAATCTAAGGGAGGGCTCGGGTTGAGAGATGTGGAGCTTTTCAATACCATCCTACTTGCCAAATGGAAGTGGAAACTTTTGAAGGAAAATGATGCATTGTGGTATGCGGTTTTGAAAGGGAGGTATGGCTCTGTTGATGATGGGTGGGTAAATCCCTCTTCTGGTAGGGCTTATAATCTAGCTATCATCTACTTGGTGGAAGGATTTATCTTGCTTGGGTTCAAATCTGGTTTCGGTTGACTGGTTCAAGCAAGGACTAATTAATCAAATCAGTGAAGGGAGGACAACTTTGTTTTGGCACGATCCTTGGGTAGGCAATTTCAGCCTATCTTCTCTTTATGAAATATTGTTTCTTATCTCAGAAAATCAGAATGATACCATTTTTGACAAGGGGGGAATGGCTGGATGGGGTTTGGAGGTGGAGCTTCAATTGGAGGAGGCGTCTTTTTGCCTGGGAGGAAACTTTACTAACTGAACTGTAGACAAAAATCGATTCCATCACAAGGATTACCTACCCAGAGGATTCTTGGTGCTGGATGCACGACCTTTCTGCCAGTTTCTCCTCAAATTCAGCATTCTTTCTGCTGCAGAATCATGTCCAGAACTTAGTGGGTGAGTTGGATCAGCAGGATAATGACTTCTTCCATAAATTCTGGTTTAATAGCGTTCCCTCCAAGGTGATGATCTTTGCTTGGCAGATGATGTAGGATAGAATACTATCAAAATGCAATTTGGAAAGAAGGAATATCTTGACCCCACCGCTTGCTTTATCATGTGTTCTCTGTCAAAGTCACAATGAGTCTTCTTTGCATTTGCTCTTCAACTGCAGATTTGCGTCCTTGGTTTGGAGGACGGTATACACTTGGCTAGGCCCCTTTGATGCTAGAACACATTTCAACAGCCACTGTGGTATGGCTGGTGGGACTTGGGAGGAAACTCAAGGTATGGATGATTGCTTGGTTCATTACTATCTGGTCAATTTGGCTTCATAAAAATAATGTGTTCTTCAAGCAAGAACAAGTTGATGCTATCAATGTTTTCCATCTAATTAAGGTTAGCTCATGGAATTGGACTGAAGTTAAATTTGGTGGACATTTCATTTTTTGGGTTGGTGTACTTGTCCCCTTGAATATATCAAACAAGTTGCAAAAGGTTTGATGAAAGGCAGGTTTTGATCTTTTGGCTTGCTGCGTGGGACAACCTTTCTCTTCTGCGAGATGGATTGATGTCCATGTGTAGCTGGTTTTATGCGGAACTGATGACCGGAAATCGTGGCTGGGCAAATATGCTGTTATAGATATGTCTCGGTGCAGATAAGGAATTTTAGTGGTGTGAATATGAAGATGTGTTGCGGCAATGGATAGATTTCAGACGCGCAAACTATGTATTGTCTTTAGCTTTTGTTCTAGTTTTCTTGATGATAGCTTTTTGATGTGAAGGAAATGTTTCCTGTTGAAACATTCACACTTTGTTGGGGTGAAGGGGTTCCAATTGTGTGACATCTTGTCTTGGTGTCTCAGTGCTTTAGGTTGAACGCTTACCTTGGTCCCTTTTGTAACTCTTTCACTTGTATACGGGTTTGAGTGTCCCATTGTATTCTATTACTTATACTTTGTTTATTAAAAAAAAAAAGAAGTCACGTGGTTCTTAGAAAAGCGTTGTGAGTTGATTGATTTTTTTTTTTTATTATCCAGTGTATCTTCTACACGCAACTGTAGAGACTAATCTCTCGAGGTACTGGACGACATCGAAGGACTGACATCTCCGAACCAGGTTTTCTCCATACTCAAGAGTCAGGATCGAACGTCTGACCACTTGCTTAAGGGACTCAAGATCGTTACCAATTGGATCAACCACACGTTGGTTGTGAGTTGATTGATTGTAAAACTTTTAGAAAGATTCTATAAAATAGTTTATAAATTGGTTATTTCAAAACTAATTCACTCTAACACAAGATTCAGGATAATACTATTATACAATAAACTCTTACAATTAATTCTTAATCAATGTCATAGTCTGTCATGTGAATTTAAATAGGTTTTTTTATAATAAAAACTTCATTAAAATAGAAAATAATTAAGCAAATTCATTTTTGCATAAGGTTAAAGATTACGAGACTATACAATAAACCCTATATTCATATGACACTCGATTATGGAAAAACTATACATCATGTCATAGATTCTTGCATGAATTTTTAAAAAGGTTTTATTTTTTTATTAATTATAATTTTTTTATTAGGACATAAAAAACATATTCATTCTTGCACCGGGTTAACAATATCAAAGTTATATTACGAACCCTTACAATATGACACTTGAGAATATAAAAATTATACATTAACATAATAAATTATTTTGTAAATTCTTACAATCATATGACACACCTAAGGATGAGATGATCATACCGTGAATACCTAATTTCGTCCGGAAATTTTATCCTTTTAATTAATATTTTGAAGAAAATTAAAAAGAAATAATAAAAAAATAATAATAAATCAAAAATTGTGCTTATGTTATTGGCCCATTTTTTTTTTACAAGATTATTTTTAGTCCATCATCTAGCCCACTTCATTTTGGTCCAACAGTTAACCTTTTGGTAATAAGCCCAACAGTTGACTAAAAATTGTCTGATTTCTTTATTATTAAATTAAAAAAAAACAAGGCAAAAAGAAGAGAAAAAAACAAAAAATGCCTGAGTCCTCCCTCTCTCTTTCCTGCAACGTCTACATCCCACCAGCGTCACCTCTAACAACAATTTGGTTAATCTTCTTCTTCTTCTAGAGTCCCTGTCTTTAACCAACATACAAAGCCCCTCTTGAACACATCAGAATAGCAGTAGGGTGGGGCTAGTAAATGCTTCAACCATCAAAACACTCTTCCCCAAAAAGCTCAAGAGATCATAATTCCTTTTTTAGTTAATATTCAGAGCTTGGGAAAGAGGTGTGCCTTGATCAGAGAAAAGGGACATAAAAATGGAAATTGAAGGAAGACTAGAGCATGGTTTAACCACTGCAACACTCCATTAAACTGGGCCCAAAATCAAAACCAGAGGGGGTCTTCAATTTTCCCTCCCCTTTAAATAGCAATCAGAAATTCACAGTAAAAGGGGGGAGAGGTCCGAAAATCAGAAAGAAAAAAAAGAGAATCCTTACTCTCTCCATGTCTTCACTTTCACTTTAGAGCCTTAGCATCATCCCACGCACAAAAATAACAATAATAACAAAAGAAGAAGATCCACAAAAACAGCCTCTGCTATTCGATCTTCACCTTGTTACTGCGCTCACTGTCGCACGCCGCCGTCGATCGTGTCCTCCACCAGGTCCGAGTCACCCATCACGCCTCGACCTCGGATAATCCACCCTCTCTGCCGGCCGCCGGCCGCCACACAAATCTGTTCGTGATCGCCAGTCTCCTCCACTCGCGAACCACCAGGCCACCGCCGTGAGTCACGGACGAGCCACCATCGACCTCAAGCTGGACCGCGTGACCCCTGCTCAGTCACCCCTGTTTGTTGCGCGAATCATCACACCGCTGCTCGCCTCCTCCACGTCCACCCTCACCGCCGCAAGTCGAGCGGACCTTCGCACTGATCCGTCATCACGTTGGTTCGTCACCGTCTCGGTTGCCCGAACCGCCATGAGTTGCCTCCGTCTCCGCCCACTGTGATGCTCAGTCCCAATCCCCATATGTTTTGAGAGTAAGACCAGAAGGTGAAACCTAATCTGGTTCTATAGTTTCCTTTTAATACTTCCTTTATTTCATTTTTTTCCAAACTTTTATTTTTTGTGTGGGTTGGTTTTAGTCTTAGGGTAAAGGCATATGGGCTTGGCTGTTGGCCCAACAACAAATTCTAATAAAGAGAAAAAGTAAAAATAAAACAAAAAAAAACAAAATAAAGACTAAAAAAAAGGGCTTTCTGATTATGGGCCTTCCTTAATTGGATCCAATTTTTTTTGTTATTGCCTCATAAAAATGTATCTTTTCAAAGAGTAGATATATATATATATATATATATATATATATATATATATATATATATAATTTTGGGGTTTATGCAACAATCTATGACATTGATGTATGATTCTTCATCCTCACGTGTTGTATGAATTGTAAGGATTATCTTATAGCTTGACTATCTTTAATCATGTGCAAGAGTGAATTCCATTTTTGTTAAAAGATAATAAAAATATTTTCAATTTGCTCTCTTATCAAATTTTAACTTTTTTTTTATAAAATAAAATCTTTTGGATTCACGTGACGATCTACGACGTTGATGTTTGAATTTTTCATCCTCAAGTGACGTATGCATTGTGAGGGTTTATCGTATAGCACTGCTACCTTGGACCCCGTACAAGAGTGAATTTATTTCGAAATAAAACCCATTTTTTTATAAAAAAAAATCTCTTCAAAAATAAAAATAAAAAACATTTTCAAAAAGTTAAAATCAACAAATCAACATTTTCTAAAGAACTACGTGGCTTTGAGTTTCCCATCGCACCCGGGAATACGTAGGAGCAAGATAAATCATCTTGTCAAGCCAAAACTAAATTTTTCTTTTTTTGTGTCCTTTTATGTCAAAATAATTAATCAAGATAATTAAAATTTTTCTATTTTTAGGGAGGCTCTATGGACACGGTGCCATATCCAGTCCCTTAGATTTAAAGTTACTATGTGGATTCATGTACCATGTTCAACCTCATTTAGTTTTTATAAACAATAAATTTTAAAATATTAAAAATAAAAGATAATTCTTTCTTGTAAATAATTTTTGGGGTAAAATAAATATTTAAAAGGTTATTAAAATATTTTTGCACAATTAACTTGAGGTACCGTTTTTTAAACGGGCGATGTGGGGTGCTAACACCTTCCCTACTCGTAACCGACTCCCGAATCCAAATCTCTATCTTTTTAAGACCAGTTTACCTTTAGATAATTGGGTTTTCTAAGATTTTCCCAATAAAAATTTTAGTGGCGACTCCTCTGTTTTTACCTTCTTGTTCACGGCGCCGGACGGATCAGTCGCGACAGCTGGCGACTCCACTGGGGACTTTCGAGAGTCAGGCCTATCATAGTTGGTTGTGCAAATTTTTTAAACAGCTTTGAAAATATTTGTTTTGCCCTTTTTGTTTTATTACCCTTTTTATGCTTTCATAACTGCTTTTGTATATTCTTGCAACCTTAGGGTAGAGAACTTTTGTATTGGTGTTGTTTGTTCCTTTTTTGCAGGTTTGGGGTAGTTTTGTTTTAGTAGGTTTTTGTAAAGGTCTGTATGCTCCCATCACACACATCACTATCACATGTTGCACACACTTTTGGGCTCTATACCCGAGTCTTGGAATGCCATAAGATTAGAAGGGGCTTCAGTGATGTTATTGTGATGCTTTTACGTCCTTGACAGTCACTGATTCTCCCGCTCGGATTGCTACCGGTACATTGACTACCATATTGTGACTTATTTGTCCCTGTGGTGAGGTTCGTGGATTCGGATCCTCATTTTTAGATGAGGTAATCCGGGGACCATATGTTTAGGGGTCCAGATCTGTCCCGGAAGTCATGCACCTAAAATGCCATTAGTAGCCTACCAAACTAGGGTCTTGACCTCAGAAGTTCAAACTTTAGGATATGACCCATGTAGGACAAAAGGGAGCGCATTCCAACTTTTTTCTTCAACGTGAATAATCACATGCATCATAATGATTTTACGCATTCATTCCACAGATGCCTTAATATGCCATTCATTCAAGCATCTCGTTACACCCATTATTATTCATTGTATGCTCGTGCATGTAGTACTTTAAGTCATGCATTGTTAATATGTCATTCATGCATTTTGTTACACTCTCATGCATAAGTAAATTTGCTTTCCAAATGTTATTAACAAAGTAAAATTTCCCTCCACAGATAATTTGGTTTGAGATAACGCCTTTAATTACAAGAGATGGAAAAAGTCAGACACACTAGCAATGCTCCCACCACCAAGAGCTCCAGGGTGATATTGAACTCATTAGAGAATCTAAAAGAGTTGAGCCAATCTTTGCCTCAAGAACGTCGAAGAAGCTTCGCCAAGAAGTATGGAGGGGATCTTGGACCTAATTTTCATACCGGTTGAGACTGTTGCTTTGAGTGCTTTGTGTCAGTATTGGAACCCCCACCTCAGATGTTTTGAATTGCCAAACATGGACATTACTCCCGCCATTGAAGAATATGCTTGCCTGTTAAGGTTGCCAATGCAGCAAAACCCCATTGTGTACTTTCACTTGGGGCAATACTTGACCACTACAAGCATCGCAGGGTTACTAGGGCTTCCTGAAAATGATGCGAAGTTGACCGGGCACTCAAACTCATGAGGGTTAACCCGAACTCTTCTTGAAAATCATTTGAAGAAATTAATGGATCGGCAAGATTGGGAAACCTTTGAGAGGGTATTGGCGCTAACAATATATGGGTTGGTTCTATTTCCATCGGCGCTAGACATGATTGATCAAGCGGCAATGGATGTATTCTTCACAGTAGAAAGAAAGAAAAACCCCGTGCCGGCAGTGTTAGCTGAAACGCTTTTGACTCTAGAATTTTGCCAGCGGCATCCAAAGAGGAAGCTCTGATGTTGTGCACATTTGCTCTATGTGTGGGCCATGACTCACATGTATGCAAAAGGTCATATCAACCACCGTTCAGATCCACTAAGAGGCTTCCATAACATCCCTATAAGACAGCTAAAGGAAGAGGAATGGAAGACCGAGTTTGACAAAGTGGAAATGGACTCTTTTAAGTGGGTATGCCCATGGTACGAAGGTCAGCAGGGGCAAGATATCATTTATAGTTGTGGTGACTATCCCAATGTTCCTCTGATGGGTCCAAGAGGATGCATATCCTACACGCCCGCCATAGTCTTACGACAACTTTGTTGGATGCAAACCGTTGATCAGCCTCTGGCTAATCTAGTTTTATAACTAGAAAAACCTTGGCTTTGTGCTAAATATATCTCATTTTCACCCAAATTAGACCTGATTGTCTTTAAGCAGTATTTTGAGTCTCTAAAGTATTTTTAGGTTAATTTAGTTGATTTAGAGTCAAATAAAGCACTTATGCTATTTCTTGTTTTCAGGTTAATAAAGTGAAATAATTCTGGATCTTTCGCCCCGCGAGAAGGCATTCGCCTCGCGAACCTGAAGCGTGACTGTGCCAGAAATTGCAACCCTTTATGTGTCGCCCCGCGAATACATGTCTCGCCTCGCGAGACTGAAGACCAGAAGACATGACTTTTCCATTCCTCGCCACGCGAGCCGTACTTCGCCCCGCGAGAAGACCAAACGTTGCAGACTGTTCATAATATTCGCGTCGCGAGACAGTGTTCGCCTCGCGAGCTCGCGGAACCCAGAAGCTGTATATAAGTCTTTTAGGCAGAACTGATGAGGGGTCTCCTTATCTTTTGTTTTCTTTTTAGTTTAGATAGCTGCGAAATTAGGAATGGAGAGCTAGTCTCCTAGGATTAGTCTACTGTAATCGATTTCTATTATCACTTGAGGTTCTGTAATTCTTGTTTTGTTTGCTTTTTCCTTTTCAATGCTATGCTATATATTTCTGTTTGTTTAATTCAGGAGTGTATAGTATTGTGTTGATTTATTTCGGTGATGTTATGTTCCTATATTGAATCGCGTTTGTTTAATTCGCGTGTGTTCGTTCATGTTCGTTTAGTTCATGAGGGCTTAACCCCGTTTGTTTAATTCGGGAATAGGAACATATATCTGTAGTAGTGATTTCGTTTGTTAATTGTTGCTACAACCGAAAGGGGATTAGAATCTGCTTAGGGCTTGGAATTTACATGAACTGATGATAGTTTGGAAATCGAGAACAGTAGATTAATCTTCTTTAGCTTATTTGTTAATCTTTTTAACTGCTTTGTTTTTATTGCTCTGTTTCTGTTCTGTTTCCTTTATTTTATTTCATACCCAAACCCCCCAAAACTGATTTTGTGTTAATAACAACAAACTAAGAGTCCTTGTGAGATGATATCCGAGTTGTCGCTCCCTAAACTACATTTTTATAAAACCGCTCGCTTTTTGGCGCGTGCGCGACAGCGCGACCAACCGTGCCAAGAGAAGAACAACTCGGCGGATGTTGTTTCCGGTACGAGGATGGAGAGAATACCAAGTTGTTAGCAAAAGCAGTTAGAAATTCATGGAAGGATGTGAAGATGGCAGGGAGAGCACAATTGGGACGACCAATCCTAATCATTGTCTTGGAATATGAACCATGGAGAAAGTCAAGGAAAGGTCCCGTCAACATTCCTACAGAAAGCACGGAAGATAAAGATTACTCCCCTTCGGTAACTCAAACGGCAGAACAACTGAAAATTCTAGAAGCACAAATGAAGGAAGTGGAGCAACAAAAGCAAGATGCCGAGTTAAAAATAGCCATTGGGTAGAAGCGTTGTGAGAAGTTAGCAAAGGAAAATGAACACTTAAAAGATTTGTGTGCCGATATCTCCACAACCTCAAGAGTCCAGAAGAATACAGACAATGTCTCACCAAGCATCATGGCTAAGGTTCAGAATCTTGAAGGTAAAGTATTGTCCTTGACAACGGAGAGGAATCGGCTAAGAAAAGAAAAACGTCGGTTAGAAGAAAAAGTCATCCACCAAGAAGGTATGAGAAATTCATTGGAGGTGGAGGTTGATCAACAAATGGGAGTCAATAGAAACTTATAGAAGCATATTTGTGCACAAAGTAGGATGACTGATGAATTGGTACAAAATGTCAAAGAACTGAATATCCTAATGGTCAAAATCAAGAAGCAATGCGATTTAGGGTGGACCTCGGCAAAGCATTATCATGATCACGTGGTTCAAGCAACGAATGCCATAAAATGGTGGAGAGAAGAAGCGCGAGAGCGAGGGATAGATATTGACATATGGAAAAAGAGATATGTGAGCATGAGTTTGGAGCTAAGCCATTGCGTTCCGAATTTTGTCCGAAGTTTGAGAAGGCAGAACAACAAATCTGTGCGGACCCTATGCTTCGTCTCCCGTCTGAACTGGACGATTTTATGCAAATGTGTGGAGGGTTTGCTCGAGGGCTAAAAAGAAAGAGACCTATGCTGTTGACTTTAGGATGAAATATTGTAACAATGTGAAAATTATGATTAGACAATAATGTAATCCCAATCTATGTATTGCTTTGAGGAACTTTTAATGAAGTATGTTCTTGCCTCTATGATTCCTTCGCACTCCAACTCTTACATTTGACTTGCGACGACACCTATCGTGGAGCATGGTCTCCCTTTAATATGTTGTCAACTACATCTTTGCCTTATAGGATTCTTCCTTCTGTGCAAAGGGTAGGTCGGGATGTCTCAATTCAGAATTCACATTGCTAGTGTGTTTAAGACAACATCAATTGTGGAGAGATGTTTTTCCCCCAAATTTGTTGTCAACTCCATTTCATCTTATGAGCACAATGCTCTCTGTGTGAGATGGAAGGACCATCTCTTGTCAGTCACAAGGAGTTAACTCAAAAAATAATAATAATAATAAAATTAATAACTCCAATGGTGGTTTTCACTAAAGCTTTTGCCTTTTACGTCATGTTCTTACTTTTGTTTTGATCAAAACAGTGTGACTCTTCTGAACAATTGCTCCAAGACACCCTTATTGCACTCGATCACAGGCAAAGGCCATGGCGGATGAACTAGAAGAAGTCCAAGAGATTGGGGATGAAGTCAGTCAAATCAAGGATCAGATGACTAAGATGATGGAGATCCTACAAGCAATGCAGAAGGAAAAGAACACAGGAGAACCCTTCAACCTCGAACAAAGGACATCCAGCCACACCTCTCATCCCGCCAGATTTTTCTCAGATTCCTATTCAAGGCTTCAACCAACCAGGGGCCATGATGCCTCTCACTATTTATCCAACCAACCAAACTCATCTTTCATTTGACCCGAACAATCCCCCATACGGTTTGCCTCGTGGATTTGTGCCACCAACAGCCCCCGGCCCACAAGATGGCATTCAAAACTTTGAACATATCACTCAGACACAAACCCCCACCAATGATACCGAAATATCGCAAACACAAATTATCAACCCTACAAATGGTAACACCCCGATAGTGACACCTTCTGTCAATCCAAAGCCCCCACAATACACCCTACATTATGGACCCCAGGGGGCTCAAGTGATGCCAAACTTCGGTTCCTCCTCTATGCCATATTCATTTCCCTATAATATGTATGGAGAAACTCCAGTGAATCAGTCAGGAGGGAATTCCCAATCTAAAGAAAAGTTCGAAATACTAGAGGAAAGATTGAGGGCCATTGAAGGGGTAAATAGTTATGGTCTTCGGGATGCCTCGGAACTTTGCCTGGTGCCAAATGTTGTAATTCTTCCAAAATTTAAGGTGCCCGATTTTGACAAATATCGGGGAACCACTTGTCCCAAAAACCATTTGACCATGTATGTTAGGAAGATGGCATCATATGCCCAAGATGATAAGCTCTTGATTCACTTCTTCCAAGACAGTTTAGCCGGTGCAGCTTTAAATTGGTACACACATCTCGAACGGGCACACATCCGATCCTTCAAAGATCTAGCATATGCATTCCTGAAGCAGTACAAGTACAATGTTGACATGGCTCCCGATAGAATGCAACTCCAAAATATGTCAAAAAGGGATGTAGAGACTTTCAAAGAGTATGCACAACGATGGAGGGAACTGGCTGCTCAAGTGGAGCCCCCCTTAGCCGAGAAAGAAATCGTAGCAATGTTCATTGATACACTCCAGTCTCCCTTCTATGATAGGATGATTGGGAGTGTGTCATCAAACTTTTCTGACATGGTCATCATGGTGAGAGAATCGAAAGTGGAATGAGGAATGGCAAGATCACCGAGACTTCAGTAGGGAACGGTCCAAGGAAAGCCCCGTTTGTGAAAAAGAAAGAAAGAGAAGCACATGCAGTAACCTTCGAACCAAAGAAACCGAACCAATGGAGACCGAACCAAACAACTGCCTTCCAAGCACAATACGCCCCATATTATCAACCACCTCCATATCACCAAGCCAACCAACCATACATCGCTGCCACCTCACAATTTCCAAATCCTCAACAAATGACTCCTTACCGACCATCATACCCTTCTCAGCCTCAAACACACCCTACCATGCCACCTCAAATTGTTCAACCCCTAAATCCAAACACAAACACCAGCCAAACAAGACCACCGTATAACTCGGAAAGAAAGCCAGTGTGTTTTGACCCGATACCCATGACCTACACTGAACGATTCTGCCAACTTGTGAGCAAATCCGTGCTAACTCCTATCCCGACAAGACCAATAGAACCTCCTTATCCAAAGTGGTATGACCCAAATGCTCAATGTGAATATCACGATGGGGCCACAGGTCATTCCACCGATAGTTGTAAAGCTTTGAAGTTTAAGGTGCAAGACCTGATTAATGCCAAATGGTTGAGCTTTCAGAAGGATGCTCCAAATGTGGCACAGGGTCCTATGCCAAATCATGGGGGTTCGGGAGTCAATGCCATTGAAATCTTCTTGGAACATACTCTCAAGAGTAGAGTGGCCGATGTTAGGACTCCTATGAGAGTTGTTTTCAGAGAGATGTGCAAATGCGGATTGATCCAAATCCCAATCATGGAAGAAAAGGCTCTCGATGGAGAGATAAGGTGTGACTTCGATGGGAATATGGGGCATTCGATTGAAGATTGTGCAGAGTTTCGGCAAGTTGTGCAGCAGTTAATAGATATGAAGATTATCTTAATTGGTTGTGAATCAAATGATTATGCCATTAATATGGTTGCTGAATCTACAACTTCCCCAACCCCAATTAAGATAACCCCTTTTACTGTTGTGGTTAATCCTCAACCAGTTCCTGAGCAAGTAACTCCTAAACCAGTGGTGATATACTATACTGAGAAGAAACCTTTGCCGGTTCCAAGTGGGCCAACACCAATCGTTATCCGAGTTCCAAGTCCTTTCCCTTACAAAGACACCAAAGCGGTACCATGGAAATATGAGATGCAGGTTCAACCCAACCCTTCCGACGGGACTAATGGGGTTACCAACATTTCAGGAATTGGTGGAATGACTAGGAATGGTCGCATTTGCACTCCAGAGGTACTGCAAGAGGAGGAAACAGAAAAGGAAAGAAAGGATCACAAGGGGAAAGAGAAGGTGGAAGGAATTCTAGATGACAACGAAGCAAACGGGGGTAAAAAGGAGGTATCCAACGAAGAAGTCGGTGAATTCTTGAAGTTCATCAAGCAGAGTGAATATAGAGTTGTGGATCAATTAAATCGAACTTCGGCTCGGATATCCCTTTTGTCTCTATTGATGAACTCTGAGCCACATAGGAGAATACTGATGAAGGTGTTAAATCAAGCTCATGTCTCCCATGACATCACAGTTGATAAGCTCGATAACATTGTAGGTCACATAGTCGTTAATAATTATGTCACTTTCACCGATGATGAAATACCAGCTGAAGGTATGGGGCATAACAAAGCGTTGCACATTTCTTTGAAGTGTCGAGATCATGTCATGGCTAGGGTTCTCATTGATAACGGATCTTCTTTGAATGTAATGCCAAAGTCAACGCTGGCAAAGTTGCCTTTCGATGGATCTCATATGAAATCGAGCACAATGATTGTAAGAGCTTTCGATGGCACCCGAAGGGAAGTTATGGGAGAAATTGAATTGCCCATTCAGATTGGCCTTTGCACCTTTGAAATACTCTTCCGGGTAATGGATATCACACCAACTTACAGTTGTCTCCTGGGACGACCATGGATCCATTCATCTGGAGCTGTACCTTCCACATTGCACCAGAAGGTGAAGTTCATTGTTGATAGTAAGTTGATAATTGTCTCTGGAGAGGAGGATATGTTAATAATTAAGCCATCAACAACCCCTTACATTGAAGTTGTCGAGGAAGCTCTCGAGACCGCCCTTTCAGTCGCTTGAAATTACCAATGCCACTTATGTTGGGGAGGGAGCTCCACTCTTAAAACCTCAGTCATCTAAAGCGTCCATTATGATGGCCAAGGTTATGCTCGAAGGAGGATACCAACCTGGAAACGGTTTGGGGAAGAACAGCCAAGGTGTAGCTGACATCCTCATGCTCACTGAGAACAAGGACAGGTTTGGGTTGGGATACAAACCCACCAAGGCCGACAAGATGAGGGTTATAGAAGAGAAGAAAAGAAAGAGGTTGGCTCGGCTGGAAAATCGTGAATACGAGGCTGAAAGGGTTCCCATCTGTGACATTCGACAGAGCTTCCGAAGCGTAGGGTTCGCATTCCTGGACCAAGTGGCAGCTATTGAAGATGATTATCCCGCCGATCATGGTGTCAATCTGGTGTATCCATGTTCTCCAGATACATAGCTCAACAATTGGGAGATCATTGAGTTCCCCAGAACCATAGAGTCTTTTTCAAAGTAATTCTGTAATGCTCATCCTTTAGCTCTTCCCAAGGCTTTAGGATTTCTGTTGTAATGGGCTTACTTGTTTCTGTTTCAGTATGACTTATCAATAAATGCATGCATTCAGTATCTTGGGTTGTTATCTCTCTTTTTTTACTTTCGTTTTTGTTCACCATTCCTCACCAATAAATGCAGTTTCTCGTCTTTAACCTTTATTCATTCATCGCTCCCTGACCACTACCAAAATGCAAATCTAAAAGCGACTCTCTTGAAAATGACAGTGTTAGTAACTCAGCATACAATTTTGACTATCCCATTGATCATGCTGAAGAGGTTGTTGATGATGACGGGGAAGTTCCTCTTGAACTATTGAGATTGGTAGAACAAGAATCCAGGGAAATTCGACCCCATGAAGAGCCGTGTGAACTAATCAATTTGGGAACCGAAGATGATAAAAAGGAGGTCAAGATTGGCATTTCCCTGAAAGAAAAGGAGCGAAGTAGGTTGATCAAGTTGTTGATGGAATATAAAGATGTTTTCGCATGGTCATACCAAAACATGCCAGGGTTAGACCATAGTGTAGCAGAACACAGGATACCATTAAAGCCGGAGTGTCCTCCAGTAAAATAGAAGCTACGAAGGACGAAAGCGGAAATGTCCTTAAAAATCAAGGATGAGGTCAAAAAGCAGCTAGATGCAGGTTTCCTAGAAGTTGTGAAGTACCCTCAATGGGTTGCCAATATTGTTCCTGTTCCTAAGAAAGATGGAAAGGTTCGGATGTGTGTTGACTATCGAGATCTGAACAGGGCTAGCCCGAAAGATGACTTTCCTCTGTCACACATTGATGTTCTTGTTGACAATACTGCTCAACATGCATTATTCTCTTTCATGGATGGATTCTCGGGATATAATCAGATCAAGATGCCTCCCGAAGATATGGAGAAGACCACATTTGTCACTTTATGGGGAACCTTTTGCTACAAGGTTATGCCCTTTGGCTTGAAAAATGCTGGAGCAACATATCAACGAGCTATGGTGGCTTTGTTCCATGACATGATGCACAAGGAGATAGAAGTTTATGTAGATGATAGGATCGCCAAGTCCATATCCGAAAATGAGCATGTTGATAATCTGCAGAAACTTTTTGAGCGGTTAAGGAAGTTTAAGCTCCGACTGAATCCGGCCAAAAGCACTTTTGGGGTGAAATCAGGCAAGCTTCTGGGCTTCATAGTTACTCAAAGAGGAATAGAGGTTGATGCTAAAAAGGTTTGAGCAATCATCGACATGTCAGCACCTCAAACGGAGAAGGAAGTTTGTGGGTTTTTAGGAAGATTGAACTACATTGCCCGGTTCATCTCCCAACTAACCACGACATGTGAACCAATCTTTAAATTGCTGCGCAAAAATCAAGTTGTGACATGGAATGAAGATTGTCAAAAAGCCTTTGAGAAGATCAAACAATACCTACAGGAGCCTCCGGTCTTGGTTCCCCCAGTGGCGGGAAGACCTCTCATCATGTATTTGACTGTGCTAGATGAATCGATGGGTTGCGTATTGGGGTAACACGATGAGTCAGGAAGGAAGGAACATGCCATCTATTATCTAAGTAAGGAATTCACCAGTTGCGAAGTCAACTACTACTTCTAGAACGCACTTGTTGTGCCTTGGCTTGGGCGGCTCGTCGTTTGAGGCATTACATGTTGTGTTACACTACCTGGTTGGTGTCCAAAATGGATCCGATCAAGTATATCTTTGATAAGCCTGCTCTGACTAGAAGAATTGCTCGCTGGCAAGTCCTGCTATCAGAATACGACATTGTCTATGTCACCCAAAAAGCAATAAAAGGGAGTGCTCTTGCAGAATATCTAGCCAATCAGCCGGTAGAAGATTATGGATCGATGCAATGTGATTTTCCAGATGAAGATATAATGGCTTTGTTTGATCGTGAGCAATCACCAGAAAAAGAAAAATGGACCTTGTTATTTGACGGAGCCTCTAATGCATTGGGACATGGAATTGGGGCCATCTTAATCTCACCAGAAAATGACTATTTCCCCGTCACTACAAGGCTTTGCTTTGATTGTACAAACAATATAGCCGAATATGAAGCTTGTGCACTCGGGATCCTGGCAGCGATAGAATCAAAGGCAAGGATACTGGAGGTATATGCGGACTCTGCATTAGTCATCCACCAGCTTAGAGGGGAATGGGAAACCCGAGATGCCAAGTTAATCCCGTACCATGGTTACATCAAAGGTTTGATTGAGCAGTTTGATGAAGTCACATTTCATCATATTCCTCGAGAAGATAACCAATTAGCTGACGCGTTGTCTACCTTGTCCTCGATGTTCAAAGTAAGTGACGAGAGGAACCTACCACTCATCAAAATGGAAAGTCGTGATCATCCTGCATATTGTCAAGTGATAGAGGAAGAGTCTGATCAAAAACCGTGGTACCATGATATCAAATGCTTCATCCAAAGAAGGGAATACCCACCTGGCACTTCAGAAAATGACAAAAGAACTCTAAGAAGACTTGCAATGGGTTTCTATTTAGATGGAGGTATTCTCTACAAAATAAATCATGACATGATGTTGTTGAGGTGCGTTGACGCAAAAGAAGCTAAACGGATAATTGAGGAGGTACATGAAGGATCTTCTGGAACACACGCGAGCAGTCATGCAATGGCCAGGAAAATCTTGAGGGCTGGCCAATACTGGTTGACAATGGAGGTTGATTGTTTTAATTATGCGAAGAAGTGTCATAAGTGTCAAATATATGCTGATAAGGTTCATGCGCCGCCAGCCTCCTTGAATGTCATGCCGGCACCCTGGCCGTTCTCAATGTGGGGAATGGATGTGATCGGGCCAATAGAACCAAAAGCCTCAAATGGGCATCTCTTCATTCTTGTTGCCATTGATTATTTCACAAAGTGGGTTGAGGCTGTATCATATCCCAATGTGACCAGGAATGTCATGATCAAATTTGTAAAAAGAGAATTAATTTGTCGTTATGGGTTGCCGAGTGAGATTATCACTGATAATGTGACCAACTTGAACAACAAGATGATGAAGGAGATGTGCGAGAACTTCAAGATAAAGCATCACAATTCCTCCCCGTACCGCCCAAAGATGAACGGGGCAGTTGAGGCCGCTAATAAAAATATCAAGAAGATTGTCCAAAAGATAGTAGTGACATATAAAGATTGGCACGAGATGTTACCTTTTGCTTTGCATGCCTATCGTACCTCTATTCGTACCTCGACAGAGGCAACGCCATATTCTTTAGTGTATGGGATAGAGGCAGTGCTCCCGATTGAAGTAGCGATCCCCTCATTAAGGGTACTGAGAGAAGCAGGACTGGAAGAAGCTGAGTGGGTTCAGGATCGACTAGACCAATTGAACCTTATCGAAGAGAAGAGATTAGCAGCAATGTGTCGCGGTAAATTGTACTAGAAAAGGTTGATGAGAGCTTACGAGAAGAAAGTACGCCCCTGGCAGTTTCGGGAAGGTGATCTAGTTCTCAAAAAGATCCTACCAATCCAAAAAGATCATCGAGGGAAGTGGACCCCGAACTACGACGGACCTTACGTAGTGAAAAAGGCATTCTCTGGAGGGGCTTTAATTCTCACTAGGATGGATGGGGAAGACCTTCCACTCCCTGTAAACTCAGATGCAGTCAAAAAATATTATGCTTGAACACACTTCCCAAGAAGAAGAAGAAAAGAAAAGAAAAAGTGAAAAATGAAAAGAGAAAAGAGAAAAAGCTCGCTAGACTGAAAATCTGAAAGACAGTCTAGGCAAAAGTTAGAGCAACCCGCTAGACTGAAAACCTGAAAAGGCGGTCTAGGCAAAAGTTAGGGTTCCAAAAAAATAAAAACATAACAATGGAAGTGTCGTCAAGCCGATGAACTGGGGCAGTCATTAGGTCGGATGTATGAAGACTGGGGCAAACAACATCTTCGAAGCCAATTAATGAGCAGTCAAGATTGTATGAGGGATACTAACATTAGTCATTGAGAGAGACATCACCTGAGGAGATGCGATTATACTCCGCAATGTTTTTCAATTTATGCTTTGTACACCTTTTTCAATCCAAATATAATGACATTGACTTCCTTTATTTTATTTCGCTACCTTGGTCCCTTTCTCTTAACTTTTGTCATTTGTGTGTGTGCATTCATCCTGATAAGTATATACTGAAATGTGAAACAAGTAATGGTTTTTTTAAGCAGTTAGAATTCCTTAGAAAGCCTCAAAAGGTCATGGGGGGCACGATGCTTCCCTTATAAAGGGCACTAAAGAAAAATAAGAATATTAAAGATCAACCACTGGGATAATTATCATCAAAGACGTCTACAATCAGAAAACAAGAGTGCAAGATGTCTTTCCTCGATGAGATGGGCCTCCTTTTAGTTCATCCTCAAGACTGACTACGATCGACGCTTTTAAGGGGTCAAGGATCCAATAATGAAAAGGAAACAACAAAGAAGAAATAATTTATCATCAATCTTTTGCATTGTGCCCAAAATTAATAAGGGTTCTCATCATCATCATTCACTCTGTGAATTGAAAGTTAGTTATTTGAGTTTTCGCATTGTCATTCCATCAGTGAGCAAAATCGACATTCATATATTGCATTTGTCTATATCCTCACGCTCTTTTAATCTTTCTGTTCGAGTTTCTGACGGATAATCCACCCCATAAGCTCTTTATATTTCTGTTCGAGCTTCTGACAGACAATCCACCCTGTAAGCTCTTTTTTATCTCTCTGTTTGAGCTTCTGACGGGCAATCCACCCGTAAGCTCTTTTAGTTTTTTGTTCGAGTTTCTGACGGGTAATCTACCCTGCAAGCTCTTTTTTATCTCTCTGTTCGAGCTTCTGACGGGCAATCCACCCCATAAGCTCTTTTAGTTTTTTGTTCGAGTTTCTGACAGGCAATCCACCCTGTATGCTCTTTTTATCTTTCTGTTTGAGCTTCTGACGGGTAATCCACCCAGTAAGCTCTTTTATCTTTCTGTTCGAGTTTCTCACGGGCAATCCACCCCGTAAGTTCTTTTATCCTTGTTTTTTAAGCTCAATGGGCAATCCAATCCGCAGGTTCTTTACAGGAAATCGTTTTGTAGTCACAAGTTCTTTTACTTGTTAGTGTATCCCGAACAAAACTGGAGTTGATGTCTTTACTCGTTTCTTATAATAATAATTGGCCAGCTACGGTTACACCAATTATCTAATAAGAAACAAGTAAAGAGGGGCAGCTGTGAACACCTAATTTCATCCGGGAATTTTATCCTGTTAATTAATATTTTGAAGGAAATTAAAAAGAAATAATAATAATAATAATAATAAATCAAAATTTGTGCTTATGTTATTGGCCCATTTTGTTTTGTTACAAGATTATTTTTAGTCCATCATCTAGCCCACTTTATTTTGGCCCAACAGTTAACCTTTTGGTAATAAGTCCAACAGTTGACTAAAAATTGTCTGATTTCTTTAATGTCAAATTAAAAAAACGAGAAGGCAAAAAGAAGAGAAAAAAAACAAAAAATGCATGAGTCCTCCCTCTCTCTTTCTTGCAACGTCTACATCCCACCAGTGTCACCTCTATCAACAATTTGGTTATTCTTCTTCTTCTTCTTCTAGAGTCCCTGTCTTTAACCAACATACAAAGCCCCTCTTGAACACATCAGAATAGCAGTAGGGTGGGGCTAGTACATGCTTCAACCATCAAAACACTCCTCCCCAAAAAGCTCAAGAGATCATAATTCCTTTTTTAGTTAATATTCAGAGCTTGGGAAAGAGGTGTGCCTTGATCAGAGAAAAGGGACATAAAAATGGAAATTGAAGGAAGACTAGAGCATGGTTTAACCACTGCAACACTCCATTAAACTGGGCCCAAAATCAAAACCAGAGGGGGTCTTCAATTTTCCCTCCTCTTTAAATAGTAATCAGAAATTCACATTAAAAGGGGGGGGGGGGGGAGAGGTCCGAAAATCAGAAAAAAAAAAAAGAGAATCCTTACTCTCTCCATGTCTTCACTTTCACTTTAGAGCCTTAGCACCATAGTCATCAATATCATCACCTCCAAGATCTCTCATATACCATCATCCCACGCACAAAAATAACAATAATAACAAAAGAAGAAGATCCACAAAAACAGAGCCTCTGCTATTCGATCTTCACCTCGTTGCTGCACCCACTGTCGCACGCCGCCGCCGATCGTGTCCTCCACCAGGTCCGAGTCACCCATCACGCCTCGACCTCGGATCATCCACCCTCTCCGCCGGTCGCCATCCGCCACGCAAATCTTTCGACATCGCCAGTCTCCGCCACTCGCGAACCACCAGGCCACCGCCGCAAGTCATGGACGAGCCACCATCGACCTCAAGCTGGACCGCGTGACCCCTGCTCAGTCACCCCTGTCTATTGCGCGAATCGTCACGCCGTTGCTCGCCTCCTCCACGTCCACCCTCACCACCGCAAGTCAAACGGACCTTCGCACTGATCCGTCATCACGTTGGTTCGTCGCCATCTCGGTTGCCCGAACCGCCACGAGCTGCCTCCCGCTTCCTCCGTCGCCGCCCACTGTGATGCTCAGTCCCAATCCCCATATGTTTTGAGAGTAAGACCAGAAGGTGAAACCTAATCTGGTTCTATAGTTTCCTTTTAATACTTCCTTTATTTCAGTTTTTTTCCAAACTTTTATTTTTTGTGTGGGTTGGTTTTAGTCTTAGGGTAAAGGCATTTGGGCTTGGCTGTTGGCCCAACAGCAAATTCTAATAAGAGAAAAAGTTAAAAAAAACAAAAAACAAAATAAAGACTAAAAAAAAGGGCTTTTTGATTATGGGCCTTCCTTAATTGGATCCAGTTTTTTTTGTTATTGCCTCATAAAAATGTATCTTTTCAAAGAGTATATATATATATATATATTTATATAAAATTTTGGGGTTTATGCAACAATCTATGACATTGATGTATGATTCTTCATCCTCAAGTATTGTATGAATTGTAAGGGTTATCGTATAGCTTGACTATCTTTAACCATGTGCAAGAGTGAATTCCATTTTTGTTAAAAGATAATACAAATATTTTCAATTTGCTCTCTTATCAAATTTTAACTTTTTTTATAAAATAAAATCTTTTGGATTCACGTGACGATCTACGACGTTGATGTATGAATTTTGCATCCTCAAGTGACGTATGCATTGTGAGGGTTTATCGTATAAAGATCTTTACCTTGGACCCCGTACAAGAGTGAATTTATTTCGAAATAAAACCCCTTTTTTTTTAAAAAATCTCTTCAAAAATTAAAAAAAAAACATTTTCAAAAAGTTAAAATCAACAAATCAACATTTTCTAAAGAACTACGTGGCTTTGAGTTTCCCATCGTACCCGGGAATACGTAGGAGCAAGATAAATCATCTTGTTAAGCCAAAACTAAATTTTTCTTTTTTTGTGTCCTTTTATGTCAAAATAATTAATCAAGATAATTAAATTTTTTCTATTTTTAGGGATGCTCTGTGGACACGGTGCCATATCTAGTCCCTTATATTTAAAGTTACTATGTGGATTCATGTACCATGTTCAACCTCATTTAGTTTTTATAAACAATAAATTTTAAATTATTAAAAATAAAAGATAATTCTTTCTTGTAAATAATTTTTGGGGTAAAATAAATATTTAAAAGGTTATTAAAATGTTTTTGCACAATTAACTTGAGGTACCGTTTTTTAAACGGGCGATGTGGGGTGCTAACACCTTCCATACTCGTAACCGACTCCCGAATCCAAATCTCTACCTTTTTTTAAGACCAGTTTACCTTTAAATAATTGGATTTTCTAAGATTTTCCCAATAAAAATTTTAGTGACAACTCCTCTGTTTTTACCTTTTTTTTCGCGGCACCCGAACGAGTCGGTCGCGACACATTCATCAACTTATGAAAAATTTATAACATAATAATGTTCGATAATTTACAGTACTTTATTTTATATGTTATTTTTACTGTCATTTTGACCATATCAATCTAATGAATTGATTGCTTACAACAACAACAACAATAATAATGCATCATTAACTTATCACATCTAAAATAATAAAAACTCTTTCCATTCAATAATTCATAGAGATTTTTTTTGGTACAATTAATTTATACAGATTTTTTTTGACTTGATTAATTTATACAGATAATAAACATACAAAATAATTAATGTATAAAATAATAATAATAATGAAACAAACCTACAAAATAATTAATGTATAAAATAATGTAATATAGAAATTATGATAAAATTAGTTATTTTGAAATTTGATACACAAATTATCAATGAATTCATAGTATTTGTCCATCATTACTCTTTCCTTTTAGGATCTTTCACATGCTTATAAATACGTATTGATATACTTCATGTACCATTACAAATTATTTTTGTTCATTTTACTTTGTAAACTAAGTTTAATTTCAATGGAGTTCACATTGAGGATGTTGAAGTTGGTGCTGCTGCTTGTTGCTATCCTAGTTATTCTGATGGGAAGTGCACAAGGGACAAGACCCACACTGGCTGCACAAGGGACGGGAAATCCACAAATGCCTAACTGGAGCTGTTGCAAAATCTTCACATTTTGCTGCTTCGAAAACCTCAATCATACAATAAAGTCTTAAAATTGTGTAACTTTTCCTGTTGTTCTACAATAATCATTACTCCATGGGTTATGTAATAATTGGATATATGAAAAATAAATGAGAAATTGTGCTTGTTTTTTCTCATTTGTGATTTGTTTTTTGAGATGTTTTCGAATAGAAAATTATCACTATAGCTCAAAGACGATCCCCTAGGCTTGCACCAAATAGCTTAAGCTTTTGTGATATTTAATTAACAATGTTGCAGACGATCTACAGAAAAGGTGTGTGAAGTTTCTAAGGTAAAATTCTGCTTCTCTGTGGCCCTTTTTTTCTTCTTCTATTATACTAGTGCCGCGACTAAAAAGGTAATGGTGGTTCAGTGCCGTTGATTTTTGAGATCTACTGTTATCGGAGCTCTTCTTGGGATGCTGGTTAGGATGAAGCATTACAAAAAGTGCAACACCGATGAGGCATTTGTTCTGACCGTTGGATTTAATACTAAAAAATTCAATGGATGAGATTTTAGTGTTCAAAAATAAAGTGAGACCAACAACTCTTCTATCAGGTTTTATTTCTATTTGTTAGTGAGTCCATGCTTTATCCATCTCCTCCATCCGATTTCGTCCGATTTCTCTCGGTTCTTTCCGACGGCAGCGTGCACATACCACTGGTCCTCTGGCACCGTTGTCACTAGCCGTCGATCCACCGGAACCACCACGGAAGATGAAGGTGCACCTCTTGCAATTGAGAACAAGAACGCCGACAACACTGGACTTTGCTCCGATGGAGGAGACTCACACACTACGCGAGAATGAATGTTGAATAGAGATAATAAATTAATATTTATTATATTATTTAAACCCAAATAATAGGACCGACTTTTTATTATCTTGATGATAAGAGTGTGTTTGGGAAAACTGGAAAAAAAATTATGTTGATAATATATTTTCAAATAATCGATTAAGGTGATAATCAATTATAATCAGAATATATTTTTGCTTGGGTATGTTTACTGAAAAGTAGGGGTGACAAAATGGGTTGAGCCCGACGGGCCAACCCGCCTAACCGGCTTTTTTTTGCGGGACGATGTAGAGATTTCAACCCACCAACCTGTCTTGACCCGTCTCGCCTAACCCACCAAGAAAACCAGAAGAGGGTGAAGCGAGGCAGGTTGACTCGTGAGATTGGTTTTTTTTTAAAAGAAAAGGTCTACTTTTTAATTTTTTTTCTATGATCTCATTTTTGTGGATGCGGTTTAAAATAGTCAAACCAATTTGTGTTTGTGTGGTTATGGACTTATCGATTATTGGACTTTTGGTTAGTAGTTAGTACTTTTGGATTATTGAAACTAATTTGTGTTTATGTGGTTATGGACTTTTGATTATTGGACTAATGGATTATTGGACTTATTGGATTAATGCATGCTTTATTTTTAGCCTTTTAAGTTTTAATGTTAGTCATGATTTTAATAGTCACTACATTAGTACATGATGATTGTTAGAAAAATGGTGCCATATATAATTTAGGTTCTCATAATTAAACAAGTAAGTTTTTGTTTTGGTAATTTTCATTAATTTAAATCATTTCAAATAGAAACATGATTATTTTAAAGATGATTTAAGTAATTAACTATGTAATTTATTTATTTTTTATTTTTTGGCTGGTCAACCTGCCAACCCACCACGGGGCGGGGCGGGGGTGATTTCCAACCCACTTTCACAATTCAACTCGCCCCACCCCATGTTAGGGAGGTTGGTGGCGAGGCGGGTTGGTCCGCTTTGCCACCTCTACTGAAAAGCAATTTTAAGATAATCGATTTCATTTGGATGATGTAAAAATAATCATTTTTATATGGTAAATTATGAAAAAGAGTATGAAATTATTTGTTTATAATATTTGATGAAAAGTTGAATAATATTTGATTTTTTTTAACATTTGAATTTTATATTGTGAATTTTATATTTGATGTTTATAAAAAAAATCAAATGGTTAATGCATAATAAATGAAAAGTTGAACGGTTCTGGAAAAAAATTGACACTAGTCTGGCGATTCTGGAAAAAAAATTGGACGAAAAAATGCATAATGAAAAGGTATCAGCGTATATGGTTATACATGAGTGGACGGGGGTTATATGGGAAAAAGAGTTTCTCATCAAAGCATAATACAGACAGGTGGTGTTCGGAAGAGCTTATTTAAATTCTTTTTTATTTATCTGATAATATAAGTTCTTGTGCAATGTGTTTGGCAAAGCTTATAAAAATAACTTAGGTCATCCCATAAGGAGTTTTTGACTTATTTTCACATGTCACTGGGAAAAGCTTATGGAATTATCATAAGAGCTTATGCACTAAATACCATCTCCATGTTTTTCACTATTCGAATTATCTTACGTCTCTTTCTTTCTTTTTCTTTCTTTAAGCACCTATGACATAAGCTCTCGTACGATAATGTTTTATGTAATAAGTTCTTAAGTAAATTGTTTATCCAAATACACTCAAAAACTTTTTTTTCATAAGTCCTTATGGTTTGAAAACAACTGTTTTCAACAAATAAAAACTTTTTAAAACTTCAAGCATGTGACTTAAATATAATAATTTTTTATTAAAAAAAACACTTTTTTTTTCTTCAAGAAACACCTGAAAGTCTTAAAAATAACCATCCCCAAACATATTCTAAGCAGTTAATGATCTTGCTAATGTGTGGCACCCTTTATTCTAAAAGATAAACAAATTTATTTGGAAAAAATTAAATTTATCGTTTTTTTTAAGGTGGCTACGAGGGAGTTATCAAGTTTTTGATAGAGGAGGGAGTTTAATTTACCATCGGATATATCAATATAAAAATTTGATGGATGAGATAATATCATGATTACCTGGACATCCGGTTGCCTCAAAATTTTATGAATTTGACCCATGTTCTTTCTAAATTAATTGAATACCCATCAATTGACAAGAATCACAAGATGGCGTCGGAACCCAAAACTTGCAGAAATGATCTGCAGATTGTAAAAAATACAAATAGGAAATCATGAAAAAGGAATCCTTCTCACCTATATATATATTTTTTATCAATTCCTTCTCACCAATATATTAACGAGTGTTAACGAGTGTACACAACAACAGAACGATAAAAGAACTAATTAAAGGAAATAGGCATATGAGATGAGAGTAATTGTTCTTCTGAGAATTCAATATAACTTATTATACTAAAATAACCATGAGTACAAGCAAAATAAATAGAAGATTACAATCTTGACGGTGGTAATTCTCAATCATGTCTTCATTTCGTTTCTTCGTGCATTTTTTTTTTGTTTTCTAAAATGTTCCTTTCATCTTCTCCACATCTTCTTTCTTGCAGTTCCAGATCTGATTTCTTCCATTTTCAGAATTTCTTGGCATTTTTTTTTTCTTTCTGATAAGCCACCGCCACTTGCCCTGTTGTCGTCAATTTCGCTATGTTTCCGGCGAGCAAGAACGAGATGACATCTGTCTCTCTCTCTGCGTGTGGGTTACGTTTCTTCTCCTCAGATCTTGTTCTTCATTGTTTCCTCCGCTTCGCACTCGACCTGGTTCTGTTTCCGGATCTGGTTTCGGTATTTGGCTTCTTGGGAGCCAGAAATGATGATCTCCGGCGTCATTTTGTTGCAGTGGTCGAAGATGGTACATATGGGTATTTTCTTTGTTCAAGCTGTGTGTACCAATTCTAAAACAAGGGCTATATTGCAAAAATCATATTTATTAAAAGCTCCTTATTCTTATTGACACTTTAAAATGATGTTAAGAACCCAGTATATACCTGCACTATCCAGTCAATTTATCTTTTTCTATTTTTTTAACTAATATTTTAAGGTGTATATTGACATTGCTTAGCATTTATCGGTGCTAATGGGATTTTTTAACGGGATTTTACAATGATTCCGGCGGCCATGATTCACCTTATCAAGTGCACACATCCATGCTCGATCTGGGATTTTTCCTATCAGCTACCTTTTTGTTGAATAGTTTATTAGCATATTTGATGTGAAGGGAAGCAAGAAAAAAAATGGCATGACCCCAAAATCAAAACCAAAGGCGATAAAGATCTGCGGAAGGATCGGGGGTGAGGCAGAGATGAAGGTAGAGAGAGAGTGAGAAGAGAGAGCAAATTGATGAAGGCGACCAACCTTTGTCGTTTTCAACGAAGTCCCCCCACTCCCTATTCTATTTTTTTCCCAGACCCATATTTGCCCATTCGAAACCGGCTATCAGCGAGAAAACCGGGTACAACAAGTCACTTTAATGCCACACCGGTGTGGCACTTAGGAAGGTGCTTCATTCTAGACGACGCTATTCTTGGGAGCCCTCCTTGGGAGTTAGAATGTGTTTCGGAAACTGAAAAAAAAAAGAAAAAATTATGTTGATAATCAATTATAATTAAAATATGTTTTTGTTTGGATATGTTTACTTAAAAAGTAATTATAAGATAATCTATTTCGTTTGGATGATGCAAAAGATAGTTTTTTCTTCATAAAATTGTACAAAAACAAATTTTTCTTCAAAAACATCTAGATTACTTTTCAAAACAATTCAATCCACAATATGCTAAGAAAATAGCTTTTTCTTGAAAAAAAAGCTTTTAAAAAAAATTAATCTAGTTACCAAATATATAAATTATTTACAAAACAATTTTTTAAAAGAAAAAATAGCTGAAATCCAAATAATCAATTTTTTTCAAACATACACTTAGTGCTTGTTTGGGAACGTTTTTTTTTTTTGGACTTTCAGCTGATTTGTTGCAATTAAGTTGTTTGGTGAAAAAACATAGATGTTTGGGTATCAATTTTTTTTCTTAAAAAACCTTTTTACCCTCATTTAAGTTGTTTTTCTATACAGCTGGGAACCCAATGGTTTGCTTAAATTTTTTTCGATTGTTCCTTTATTTCCCGTAATAGCCTTCAGTGATGATTGTGCTCTTAACGTAATTTTTTAAGCTCCATTTCTTCAGTGTAATTTTAAGCTCCATTGCTTCAGCGTCATGGACACGCCCCCAGGCCTCAAAGCAATGCATCATTGCATCAAACTTTTCTTCATCGTATACACATAAAAAAAAATGTAACAAAATTATTTAATTTTTTATAATAGAAAAAACTGATGACAAAATACCAAAAAAATAAACATTTTAACAAGTTTTAATTTTAAGCAAAAACATCCAATATTATTAATTTAAACAAATAACTTCATAATATAATCAGTGATTTACTATATAAAAAAAATTATAATGTTTTTTTTTAACCAAAAAAATTTCTAATGTTAAAAAAAATTATGTATAATAAAAAATAAATATTATTTACTTTTTCACCAAATATTGTAAACAAATAATCCCATACCCTTTTTCGTAATTTACTATGTAAAAGTGATTATTTTTGCACCACCCAAACGACATAGATTATCTTAAAACCGTTTTTCAGTAAACATACCCAAACAAAAATAGATTCTGATTATAATCAATTATCACAATAATCGATTATTTACGAACAGATTATCAGCATAATCATTTTTTTCCAACTTTCTCAAACACACTCTTAATGATTGATGCACATGATTGCAGCGGGGATGACAAAAAAGAAAAAGAAATCGCCACCAATTTTTTTAAATAAAAAATTGAAAAATCTTTTAAAATGTAATCATTCTTTGAAATTAGATTTGTATTTAAGATTCGATTAAGCACATGAAGGGTGGAGACTAAACAACACGGTACCCTTGATATACTTGTCCTAAGTTAGTTACCCTTAATTAATTATGAAAAAATTTAAATAAACTTCAAAAATATTTATTTTATTCTATTTAACAAATGGAAAAATAAAAAAGTACATAAATTAGGAAAATATAATTTTGGCTTCATAGAACTTGGGTTATGCTCCTATGTGTCCCCTGGTGTCATGGGATTACAAAGTCATGTAGTTTTTAGAAAATCATTGTGAGTAATTCACTCTTGCACATGATTCAGATAATGATATTATATAAACTCTTACAATTAATTCTTACGACAGTTGCCCCAATGTCATAGTTTGTCATGTGAATTTAAATAGGTTATATATTTTTTTTAATAAAAACTTCATTAAAATATAAAATAATTAAACAAATCCACTCTTGCACAAGATTAAAGATAGAGAGGCTATACAATAAACCCTCACATTCATATATATGACACTTGATGGTGGAAAAAATATACATCAATATAGTAGATTCTTGCGTGAATTCTAAAAGGGTTTTATTTTTACTAATTATAAAAAATTATTAAAATATAAAACAAAAATCATATCCATTATTGCATCAGGTTAAAGATAGAAAAGTTATACTATGAACCCTTACAATGTAATACTTGAGAATGTAAAAATTATACATTAACCTCGTAGGTTATTTCGTGAATTTTAAAAGGTTTTTTTATTATAAAAAATCAGTTAAACTAGTTAAATAAATAACAAATTAAAAATTGCGAAGCTAACCAATAAAATCTTACAATCATATGACACCTGAGGATAAGAAGGTCATACATCAATGTATGAAAAATTTATTACATAATAATGTTCGAAAATTTATCGTACTTTATTTTATATGTTATTTTTATTGTAATTTTGACCACAGCAATATAGTGAATTGATTGCTTACAAAAAGAGGTTTGCTAAACTGACACGGTTTTTATGACGTAGTATCGATACTTCTACAGTGCGTACGTATTGTAAGCTGTTGGATTTATAATTCCTCTTGATCTATCCATAAACTTAATTTTTTAATTATGATTTTTATCAAATCTATTCTTCTGTCATATTCTTTGCAATCACAATATTCACAATGATATTCCATGTGTTTATTACATGTATCAGTTGCTTCATATTTTAATTCTTGTATTAATTCTTTTAGTCTATTTTGATTTGTTAGATCTATCATACTTAGATGGTGAACAAATTTTTCTATGTTTCGAGAACCCATTAATAATTAGCTAGTACTTAGCTCTGATACCAGTTTGGTACCACTCTATTTTTTTCCAGGTAGTGGTAGTAATTAGGCATAATTTGGGTAATGTTCATGCATAATTTGGGTTACTAATAATTCATACACATAATCCATTATGTCTTCTTCTATTTCCATTATTTCTTCGATTAATAGTCTTCGTTCTTCTTCACAGAATATTAATTGAACTCTTTGTGTTATCTGGTTTAAATAAAGTTTTTCTTGCCAATGTTGGTGTTTTAATTTGTTTATTATTATTTGTTTACAATCTTTAGGTATTTTCATAGCCAAAATACTTAATATTTCCTGATCCATTTAATCATCTAATAAATCCCAATCTTCATATATATATCAGATAACGATAGTCTATCATATTCAAAGGCTAATCATATTTCTTCCATATAGTTCCATTCTATATCTAAAGAAATAGTTGCAAGATAATAATCTTCTTGTCTAAATTGGGCTTTTATTTTTTCAATTATTAATTGTTTACAATCGATAGGTAAATCCATAACTAACACACTCAATATTTCACTTTCTGTTTGATTATCAAATTCAGAATATATTTCCATTATTTTATTCGATATTTTCAAAAGATGGTGCAGTTAACCTAAAATAATTGGATGGTGATTGTTGAGTTGAAGTCATTTTTTCTATTCTTTCTAATACTTGTCTTTTATATTTTTCTCTTTTATTCCTTATATTAATAAGTTCTTTTTCTTTTTCTATAATATATTTTTCTATTTGTTCTTGATTTTTATTTTTTATATAAGGGGTTATAAATTCTTTTATATTCCTTTTATCTAGATTTATTTTATTATGATATTTTTCATAAATATTCCTTAATTCCGTTCCCTTATTCATATTCTATTTCTTAAATATTGTGCTAAACCTTTTACTTGATTTGATAATTTATTTATATTTTCGTCTTTTTTTTTCTATTTCAGGAAAAGTAATTGGTTTAGGGATCTGTTTAAAACTTAGTGATTTTGGGTTTCTTATAGAAATTCCTAGTTCAATTAATTCGTTTCTTTTTGGATAGTAGATTTTTCCTATTTCTTCAAAAAGTCTATGTATATCAATTCTATCATTATTTCTGAAAGTAATACTATGATGATAATTTGTTAGTGCATAATTAACACAATAAGTAATTGAGAAGATTTTGTCTCCTGGTCTCATTAAATTATTTCTTAAAAATATATGTTCCATAGTTAAAGATTGATCTAATCTTTGAGTGTCTAATGGTATTCCAATATTTGGGTGTATTTCAAATTTTAACTTTACATAAGCTAAGTTTCCTTCAATCACTCCTAGTATTTTATCCTTTGGATCTGTTATTCTATCGTCCTTTAAAACTAACTCTATTGGTGAATCTATTACTTCTTGAAAGGTTGCCTTAATTAAAACTTGTATTGCTCCTATATGAATATATCCGATCTTCTTTCTGTGTGCTTCCTTTTTTAAATTTCTTTTTAAATCAATTAGTTTTTTCTTATTCAATAATTGTATACAAGTATTTCCTTGTGTTTCAGATATGTCTATAGGGGTTTCATTAACTATTTTTCCATAATATATGACGTTTTCTTTCTGATTGAATCTATTCATTATTTCTCCTAATTTTTTCATATTTGCATCTTTAGATAAACTCAGATCTTCTTTTTGAATTTTCTGAAATAATTTTGGATCTATTAAAATGCTTCCTTCATAAATTCCGTCTTCTTCAGTAATTTGTAAGTGTTCCACATCAGTATTATCAATCTTTTCTCTTTCTATTTCAGACATAATTAATTTCTAGTAAGAACTGAATGAAATAGGTGATGAGTCATACCTGATTTGGTTTTCTTTGAAATTATCTTTGGATTCTTTGGTCCACCGCTGCTTCCGTTTCAGTTGAATTGGGGTTTAATCACAACGAGTAATTGAAAGTAATGAAAGTATAAGAAGTAGTGGAATATATGAAAGTGGTGTTTATTTATGATCAGTAGTGAAGTACATAGAACTTGTTTGAATCCACTCTCAAGGATTCGCTAAGCAAAGCTTAGAACTTCTCAGAGAGAAGTAAGGTGAGAATTGAAATCCCTTTTCAAGTTCTAATTTGCCTCAGTATAGGAGGTCTTATTTATACACGAAGAAAGGCTAAGTAATTTACAAGAGAGTCCTTCTATGATTACAATCTATCAGACATTCAATAATTCATGATGACGTCATTGCTTACGTCATCCCACCCATTATTGCTCGGTGACGTCAGTGCCTACGTCATTCTTCGACAATGGCTTCGTCTGAATCCTTATCTTCTTGCCGACGGTCTTCTTTCTTTACGCATCTTTCACATGCGTGGTTCCCATTCTCCTTAATCATTGAGCACAGCAAATCGAGGACAGCTGACTGATAATTCATTGAAAGTCCTTGGAGTGTGTAGAAAGGTAGTTCAAAGTTCGTCAGTAGTGCCAAGTCCATTTCTCTAATCAATTTTCTAGTCTTGCTGAGAAGCAAAGTATGTGGTCCTTTGTACATAGCTTTTATGAAAGAATCTTTACCAATAATTTGACATTGAGTAAAGATACTCGCCAGTTGATTTGCTAGGATTGCGACAATCTTTTCATCATTGTAATCTTCTCCAGTAGGTTCATCTCGCATGGAAAAGCTGTTATTGCTTACTCCGATGAAGATTAAATTCTTTGTGGGTTGTTTGGTGGCAAAGTCTGGATAAGTCGAATAGAACTTCAAGAAGATAGTTCTATCCTTTGCGACATTTCTTTTGTAGTTTTGGATAGCTTCTTTCAAACTATAGGGGAACAATTTAATTTCTTCCAAGTCTTGACTTAAGTAGAGACATTCAATAAGTCCAAATTGGAACATATTAAATGTAAGAATCGATGATGCTCCGGGAGTAATTATGGCCTTAACTCCGAAAATATTTCGGTTAACCATATAAAAACAATTAATTTTCTCCTTTTCGGACCAGTTGGTTAGTCTTTTTAAGTTTTCATGAAATTTTTCTTTGGAAAATTGGACCTGTAGTTCATGGTCTTTCCTTGAAGTAATTTGGTAGTCATCAATGGAGGAAGGAACTCTTCCGAGTATCCTTAATGAAGATTTTTGGGCTGGTGGAGTCTTTATGGTTTCAGAAAAAGTTCTTGGACCAAGATAAACTTCTTTGCCCTTGTCGTTTTCTTTCTGGTAGTTTATCAAAGCCTTCTCAGCTTCTACTTTGGTACGAAATCCTTTGTGGTGAACTCCTGAGACTCCAATGCAGTGAGGGGCTGCCTTGTGCCATTCATCATAAATGCCTGGGTGAGGTCCATTAAAAATGGCGTACCACTTGTCTTTAGTACTTTCCTGTATTTGTTGCTTTATATTCTTCATAGGATCTTCTTTGAAAGATTCTCCTTTAGCTTGTAATTGAAACTCCAATACTTCAATGTTGGCCTTAATCAAGTCAAGCTCCATTATCTTCTGCTTCTCGAGCATTCTTTGATATTGAATCTGCTTTTTTATATCTTCAGTTGTTTGTTGCTCCATTCTCTTGATAATATATCTGCAAGAACATTTTTATCTCCCTTAATGTGAGAGATTGAGTAATTATATTCGGCAAGTTTCATTTGCCATCTAATCAATCGTCCTTGTTTATAAGTGCCTTTATGATTTAAGTTCTTAAAACCTGCAACATAAGTAGAATCGGTTCGGACAATAAAGTCCCTATCCAGTATATAAATCCGATGTTTTTCTAACATACGGATTAAAGCCATTGTTTCTTTTTCATGAGTAGGATAATTAATTTCACTGTCTGAAAAAGTTCCAGACATGTATCGACATAGTAATTCATTTTTTTATCTAGAGGGTTTTGCTTTCATAACACCTCCCCAACAGTCATTTGAGGCATCAGTCTCAATAATTATTATATCATCATCCGATGGATGATAAAGCTCAGGAAGGTCCTGGCATAAGTCTTTCATTTTTATGATTAGTCTATCATCTTCATCAGTCCATGTCCAAGGGACATCTTTCTTCAGCTTTTGTTGGAGTATCCTTCTTTCAACTGCAAGATTTCTGATGAAACCTTCATTCGAAATATATGTTAATAGTCCAATAAATTTTTGTAAATCCTTTTTATCCTTTAATTTCGTTGGAAAGTTCTGAAGTTTTTCTAATACATGTCGCTGCATTATTATTTTTCCTTTTTCAATTTCTAATCCTAAATAATTGATTCTATTTTGAGCTAAAACAACCTTCTTTCTACTTAAAACTATTCCACGTTCATAGCATTTATTAAGAACTAATTCTATTTTTTCAAAGTGATCATTTAGTCCTTTATTAGAAAAGATTAATATATCATCAATATAAATAAGACAAAAGTCTTTAAATTCTTTAAGAATTGAATCAATCCTTCGCTGGAAGATTCCTGGCGATTGTTTTAATCCCATTGGTAGTACATTCCATTCATATTGTCCTTGAGGACAACTAATTAAATGCTGTTAATGCTTTTGATTCTTCAGTTAGTCTTATCTGGTAAAATCCTGATTTACAATCAAAGGTGCTAAACCAATCCATATTTCTAATTCTTTCAATAATTAAGTCTTTTCTTGGGAGGAAATAAGCATCTCCTTCCATAGCATCATTAATTTGCTTATAATTAATTACCATCATTCTTTTACCTCTTTTTATTTCATTATGGTTTTCTACATAAAAAGCTGGTGCTGAGTGCTTGCTATTTGATGGTCTAATTAATCCTTTTTTACACATTTATTCAATATCTTTTGCAAATTCATCTCTATCTATTTGGGTATAAATCATTGGTTTACATTTTACTTCCTTTGTAGGGTCTTTTAATTTTAGTTCGACTAATTCAGTATTTTTGTTTATTTTTGGATCTAAAGGGTTTTCGCTACAAACCTTATCCAAAAGTTCTTCTATATGAGCTAGAATTATTCTATTTGGTTCTAAATTCATTAGTACATGACGAATTTTTGTGCAAATTAAACTAATAATCTCACCACGTTTCAGTTGTTGAAACTTTGATGAATAAGTACATTCAGAAAAATGAATAATTGGTATTTTGATAATTTCTCGTTTTTGCTTTTGATAAATATATGGTGTTTTCAGAGTAATATATTTCAGATGTTGGCAAAACGGTCCATAAAGTCGTAAGAAATTATTTCCAATAATTATATCTGTTCCAGTTTCTTGTTTATATATTGTTGGTACAATAAATATTTTTTCTTGTATTACCAAAATAATTCTTTTTGCTATCCAATACAGAGGATGTATTGATCCATCTGCAATTTGTATTTTTAATGGCTTTTCCAGTCTTTCCCAATTATCTATAAGGGCTTCTGTTGCAAGCCAAAGACTTGCTCCAGTATCTATACAGGCTTCTGTTTCTTTATTACCTTTTTCTACCAATATTTTTATATATGTATTATTCGGATTTTCTTTCTTCTGAAGATAATTCATCTTCTGAATATTCATATATACTAACATCCGAATTACTTAGTTCCTCTTCTAGTGGTTCAAGTTCATATATTTGGAAAACTTGTTTTATTAACTTTGATTTTTCTTTAAAGTCTTTATCTTTTCTTTGAGGGCATTCATTGGCATAATGTCCTTCAACATTACATATCCAACAAACACATTTATTTTTCCCCTTTGGGAAGTATTTTCTTAGTGTTGTTTTCTTTCTCCTAAAATATTTCTTTTTATTGTTTTTGTAATAATTATTTTTCTAGGATAAGTTTTTCGTAAATTCGATTTCTTATAATTTTTTCTCTTTCTTCGTATTGTTTTATCACAACCATATTTTCCTGGTTTTTCTATTTCTGGGATGTCACAACAAATGACAGTACTTCCTCTATTCAATTGTTTAATTGTTTCTCTATTCAAACATTGTTCTCTTAACTCTTGGTATAAGAGCTTAATAACTCCTCCTAAAGTATTTGCAGTTTCTTCTGGTCTTAATTCCCATAATCTATTGATCTTTGAATTAAGTGGATATGGTAATTTATCTATAAAGATATATTTATATATTTCTTTAGTCCCTTCATCCAATTGATAATAGTATTTTTGATATTCACAGATGAAACTTTCAATCTGGCACATATCTCAAATCTGCATTCTATTTAAATGTGATTTAGCATTTTCAAGTAGAGTTTTGTTTGTCTTTTCCCTTTGTTCCATTAGATTATATCCTAAGAATTCTTGTTGTATTAATGTCATTATTAATTTAACATAATCTGAGCTATTATCTACCATTCTTCCAAATCTCATCCATTCTTCATCTTTAATTCCTACTAAAAATTTTTGTACATTTCCAGATGTTTTAAATGTTACAAAATTCTTGGTTTCTACAAAGTTTAACTGTTTAAATTTTTCATCAGTCAAGATTATTAATACTTTTCCATTAGTCCATTTTAATAATACTTCTTCTTTATTTCTTATACAATCAAGGTCTAGAATATTTCTTGTATTATTATATCGAGGTTTAAATTCTTCTTAAATTTTTGTCCATTTATTATTATTTTTTCTTACGTATCCTTTATTATACATAGTTTCTTCTTCATATTTATCCCAAGCTCCTTCGGGTGTATATTTATATTCTTCCCATTTTCTTTTAGGGCTTTTTTCACTATATTCTCATTTTCCCATTCTTATATGGTTTTCTTCGGATTCTGAAGATGAACTATAGTTTATGATTATTTCATTATTTTCTATATCATTTTTATCGATCTTTTCTATTTTGTGTATTTCATCATTTTCTTCTTCAACAATTTTAAGTTGCTTTAGTAATTGTTGAATTTCTTCTAAATCATTTGATTTTCTTAATGTTTCCATGTATTCATTTTTTATCCTCTCCATGATGATACATGTGTAGGTATTCCTGATGATTCTTGTTCTAATTCCTTTTTAATTATTATTTTATTTAAATCCTTTGTTTTCAGAATTTCTTCCAATTCTATTTTTGTTATACATCTATTATTTTCTTCATAATTTAAAAGGTTTTTTAGTTGTTCTAGAATAATTTTTATTCTAATGATATCTTCATTTTCATCTATTTCTTTCCCTCTGCTAATATTATTTAATGTTTCTTTAATATTTCTTATTTCATTTTGTCCATTTTGTATTCTATTACAAGTGTAATTTGCAATTTTATCTGTATTTTCAATTAGTTGAATAATATTTCTGTTTATTTCTTTCATCAGTTTTTCTAATTCTTTGAATCCTGATTCTATTTCTTCGGATAGTCCCATTATCCTATATATTTTTCTAATTCTTGTTTTAATCTTTTTATCCTTTTTCTCATCAATTCTTGTTGATAAATAATATAGTTATTTTGTTCTAATTTTTCTAGTATTTTTAAGTATTTTCTTAACTCGTAAATGTCTTGTTTTATTGTTAAAATTCTATTCATTATTAGAATAATATTTTTGTAATAGTTTTATACTATATACGTTGTCAAGTGTCAAAATAATGTGTTCGTTTAGCTTTTCCGTTAAAAAACAACAACTACAACAACAATAATACTTGTAATAATAATAACAATATTAATGATATGCATCATTAACTGATGACATCTAAATTAATAAAAACTCTTCACATTTAATAATTCATAGAGATTTTTTTTTACAATTAATTCATGTAGATTTTTTTGGTACAATTAATTTATACAGATTATTTTTTTTACTTGTTTTTTTTACTTGATTAATTTATACGGAAAACAAAAATACAAAATAATTAATGTATAAAATAATAATATACAACTTATAATATTAATGAATGTGCATCATTAGCTCTTCACATTTAAAATAATAAAAACTCTTCACTTGCTTTAAAAAAAAAACTCTTTACATTTATTAATTCATAAAGATTTTTTTTGGGTACAATTGATTCATACAGAAAACAAACCTACAAATAGAGTTAATGAATCTGCATGCTTTGATGATTAAAAATCAGAGACTTAAATTTCATTATATTAAGTGAGGTTGTATATGTAAATAAATTATAAAAATAACAAAATTAAATTAATTTTATTTTATAACTTCTCAACTGAAGATTTCATTCACTAATTAATGGGTGTTCAATCCTTAAATTTTTATATATGGAGAAAATATTATATTGGAATGAACCCTCGCTTAGATGTCTGACAATATTTTTTAAACTTAGTCTCTCTCCTATTGAGTGAAAGGATTATATAGTAAACTAACAAAAACTAAAGCGATTATTTCAAATTAAATGAAAGGAAATTATTCATTTGATGAAATAAAATCAATTCTAATTTGTTTATATTTCAAATATAATGTTTTTTTTTAAGTATTTCAAATATAATGTTAAAAAGATAGAAAAATGATTCTTGAACATCAAAATAAGAACATCATATTATATCTTATTTTATTTTTGGAATGTATATATATAAAAAAGATAAAAAAGTAGAAATAAAGTTAAACACACGTTATGAGTGTCCAAAATTTAATGGTTAAATATCATAACTCTAAAAAAAAAAAAAAAGTTTCTCCACATCTAGCATGACTACAAGTACATTACGATCCCCACCGCCACAGACTCACTCATCTGCAGAGAGGGCCAACATTTATGTTTTTTTTTTTTCTTTCATCTCTGTAACTTGTGTAACGGACGAGTAGGAGCAGTTGAGGTTATAAAGCAATTATTTTGGACATTTTGTCCTTGTAAAAAATTCCAAAGCTTAGAAATATAATTAATGGAATGATGTTTATAAGTAATTAAGTAGCGATGTGCCACAAGCCCTTGCTGTGTTGGCCAAATTTGGATTTGATTAAGTTACATATTCTACTAATTGCTGCCAAACTTCAGCACAGTAATTCCAACTCAATAAAATTGATGGATCTGGACCTACCTTTATTGCCGTAGTTACATGCATGAATTTTTTTGTCGGTGAAATTGATATGTTAACTAATCTTTTGAAAATAATAGGAGTATTTGCAGATGGTCTTTTTTGTTAACTGCGAAAGGTCAAGAACCTGTTCATTTTTCAAACACTTGTTGGCCATCATGCGTAGCTAACAGAATGCAGACTAACAATGAATAAAATATAATTACATGAATAAGATTGTCTTAATTTTAGAGATTATTATGTGCCAAAAGTCTTACACGACTCCTCCCCTTTTATTCATTTTTTTTAATTACTTATTCTCGTAATTTTAAGTTGAAAGTGATGGTTAAATAAAAAAAATTTTTCTAAAAATCAGGAATTCAAGATTTTCCTGACATTACAATTATTCATACTCTTGGAGAAATGAGAAACACATTAACTTCTATAAAATTGGGGAGTTCATAAGCAACAAATGGTAGAGGGTTCCTTTTTGTCTTTTTCTTAGAGTAGGGCCTCTCTGAAGGATTACCTATAATTCTAATTTGTTTAGAACATCATACAGATACAAATCATAGCATATTACACATGTTAATCGAAGGAGAGGAGAAGAATTGTGTACCTTGGAGCATCGTAGAATCCATCAGAATGTGAGAGGGTTGCTCCTCTCTTTCCGGTTGATTTTCAGTATATGTCTAGAATGCCTAATGGGGAGGCAACCTTTTAACCTACCAGCAGAGAGTAGGGACCTCTCAACGGGTTAACATTAGAATGGCCCAGCCCATCATAGGGTCACTCTTAGTAAATGCCCAACAACAATTTCACCAATTGGTTACGTAATTAAGAATTAATTTTATAACTGATATATTAATAATTTAATTATAATTTAATCACCAATTAATGCTAATCCACATATTATACACATTAAAAATTTAACAATTCTCCCACTTGGATAGCATTAATCAATTATTAAAATATAACAATTATTAAGAAGAAATACCGCATTCGATCAAAGCACACGTTAACCAAAGAAGATAAGAAATATAAGTTTTAACAATGCGAGAAATAGTATCCGATAGGGAAGTAAATCATACATGCTAAAGACTCATATCTCACATAAAGAATGGTGAATATAAAATTGCATATAATTAATAAAGAGAAATATGCAATTCAAGAATGGTCCAAGCATCTTAAAATGCTATAAGAGATATGAAAACAAGAATGACGTCAATTTACATATCTCATAAAAACGATAATGGGCAAATAATGGTTTCGGACTCCCACTAATCCAATACATCAAAAGACTTAACTAAGCCCATATGAATTACATGATTCGGAATATTCCAACAGTTAAGCCTTTGGTTAGTGGATCAAAGATGCATGTTTCTGTATCAATATGCTCAATACGAGTCCGAAACTCCCGAATCTTCTCTCTAACGAACAAATATTTCACATCAAAATGCTTAGTGCGAGAAGAGCTTCTATTGTTATGAGAGAAGTGCACAGCAGCAAGATTGTCACAATATATCACAAGTGGCCTAGATATGCTTTCAACAACATGAAAGCCGAGAAATTAAATTTTTCAGCCACATGGCTTGACAAGTAGCCTCATAGCAAGCAACATACTCTGCTTCCATGGTAGAAGTAGCTGTAAGCGTCTGTTTGACACTTTTCCAAGAAATAGCTCCTCCCGCCATCATAAAGATAAAGCCGAAGTAGATTTTCGATCGTCAGGGGCAACTGCGAAATCGAAATCGAGAATAACCAATGACTGAAGTTGATCGGACTTCTTATAGGTCAACATATAATCTTTGGTTCCCTGCAAATATCTCATGACCTTTTTACGGCTTTCCAATGACCTAAACCTGGGTTGCTCAAGTATCTCCCTAAAGCATTTACAAAGAAAAGCAATGTCGGGACGAGTACAAACTTGAGCATACATTAAACCGCCAACAATGGAAGCAGATATGGGACTTTTTCCATTTCATTTATTTCTACATCATTTTGAGGACATTGAGATTTAGAAAATTTTTCCTCACCCTTTTGAACAGTGCAGCACATGGGGAGCAAGAATGCATATTAAACCTTTTGAGGACCTTTTCAATATATCCTTTTTGAGACAATCCAAGAACACCACGTGACCTATCACGATAAATCTGGATGCCTAAAACAATGAAGCATCACCAAGGTCTTTCATATCAAAGTGGCTACTCAACATAAGTTTTGTCTCTGATTAATTTTAACGCAAATCGCTAGCAAGAAGTATATCATCAACATATAGAACGAGAATGATGAACTCACCCTCACAAGTCTTCAAGTAAACGCACCGATCCGAGGCATTTTCTTTGAAGCCAAGAGAAGTGACAACCTGATCAAACTTCAAATACCATTGTCTGGAGGCCTGTTTCAGTCCATAAATAGACTTATTCAGCTTGCAAACCAAGTGCTCTTTGCCTGTTTCAGTAAAACCTTCAGGTTGAACCATGTAAACATCTTCAGTAAGGTCTCCATTCAGAAAAGCCGTCTTCACATCCATCTGGTGAAGTTCTAGATCAAAATGAGCTATCAAAGCCATGACAACTCGAAATGCATCTTTTGTAGAGACTGGTGAGAAAGTCTCCTTATAGTCAATGCCTTCTCTTTGGTTATAGCCTTTAGCTACTAGTCTGGCTTTGTACCTTTCAACTTTACCATCTGGAGTACGTTTGGTTTTGAAAACCCATTTGCATCCAACAGGTTTACAACCAATTGGTAAATCCTCTAGATTCCAAACACCATTATGAGACATAGAAGACAACTCATCATGCATAGCATTCAGCCAATCAGAAGCATGAGAGCTAGAAATTGCCTCCTTAAAGGTAATAGGATCATCATCATCATTGAGGTCAAACTCATGTTCCTGAAGATATACAACATAATCATCTGGTATGGAAGGTCTGCGCACTCTTTGAGATCGTCTCAGTGGAACTTCATCAACAATAAGATCATGTTCTTGTTCATCTACTAGTGGTGCTGCCACACCATCTTCGTGTTGAAGATTCTGATCATCATCATTAGTTGGAATCATAACTTCTGTAGGAAAAGGAACAACTGGTATAGGAACTATGGTGCGATCTTCTCTAAGAGTAACTGGTCGTGGTATATCACTCCCACTATCCAAGTCATCCTCAAATAAAATCGCTCGATCAGATTCGACGACTCGCATAGAATGAGATGGACAATAGAATCTGCTACCTCTGGAACCCACACAATAGCCAATAAAGAAACCACTAACAGTCTTAAGATCAAGCTTCTTAGACTGAGGATTATAAGGTCTAACTTCTGCCTTACAACCCCATACATGAAAATGTTTCAAACTCGGTTTCTTTCCACTCATAAGCTCATATGGAGTTTTTGGTACAAACTTGCTGGGTACTTGATTTAGAATGTAGACAATAGTTTTTAAGGCATCTCCCCAAAGAAAGTCTGGCAATGATGAATGGCTCAACATACATCTTACCATATCCATAAGTGTGCGGTTAAGCCTCTCTGCAACTCCATTTTGCTCAGGAGTACCAGGCATAGTGTATTGAGCTTCAATACCGCATTCCTCAAGAAATCTGGCAAAAGGTCCTGGGTTTCTACCCGTCTCATTATATCTACCATAGAATTCTCCACCTCTGTCAGATCTTACACATTTTATCTTCCTACCTGTTTTCAACTCAACAGCAGCCTTAAAAGATTTGAAATCATCTAGGGAACTAGACTTTTCTTGAAGGAGATCTATCCATCCATATCTCGAGAAGTCATCTATGAAGGTAATGAAATACCCATATCCACCCATGGCAGTGGGTGTAATAGGTCCACACAGGTCGGTGTGAATCAACTGTAGCACATCATCACACCTATTTGCTGCTTTATTCCTAACCTTGGCAGTAGATTTGCCCTTGATGCAATCAATACATGTATCACAATCGGAGAAGTCTAGATCATGAAGAATACCTTCCTTGACTAGCCTCTCAATACGGGGCCTAGAAATATGCCCCAAACGTCGATGCCATAACATAGAAGAATGTTCATTAATCCTACTGCGTTTGTTTCCAACAGCAGAATTGACAGACATGTCATGTAGATTTAACATATAAAGGCCATCACGTAAAACCCCTGAACTAACGGAAATAGAATCTGAACAAACAATCAATTTTCCACTACCAAACTTAAAGGTGTAACCACATTTATCCAAAGCAGAAACAGAAATCAAGTTTCTTCTCATAAAAGGTGCATACACAGCATCTCTTAAAAACAAATTATGTCCAGAAGGCAAAAGTAAAGAAACAATTCCAATGTCAATAACAGAAACTCCAGCTCCATCTCCCATAATAATTTTAGACTCAGCATCACTTGGTTTCCCCAGGCTTGTGAACCCCTGCAAGGAATTCACAACATGAATGGTTGCACCTGAATCTAACCACCAAGTATTTGGAGGAACATCAATGACATTGGATTCAAAGCATGTTAGAGCCAGGAATATACCTTGCTTCTCTTGTTTCTTTTTCAAGAAATAGCAATCATCTACCTTATGGCCATACTTCTTACAATACTTGCAGTTACCCTTGAAGAAACTTTTCTTTGCCTCGGAGATCTTGCTTTGCATTTTTCTTCTTTCCCTTTTGATATTTCTTCACAAATCTTGAACCTGAATTAGAAGTTGGAGTTGGAGCAGATGCAGAAAAATGAGCACTGTGTGATTTACCCTTTTTAATGGACTCTTCTTCTTGTGTAACAATGGCAATCATCTCGTCCACTGTCCATTCAGCCTTCTGTGTATTGTAAGAGGTCTTCATAATATCGAATTGTGAAGGAAGAGATTCAAGAACCCGGTAGATTAAAGTACTTTCGCCAATTTCAACTTTAAGAGATTTCAGTTTGTTGTAATAGTGCATCAGCTTCATGATATGCTCACGCACACCACTGACCCCATCATATTTGGTCCTGTCAAACAAGGAAAGATACTGACTTTTCTGAGCCTTCTCAAAAGTCATAAATTTCTCCCCAACAGCTTTCTGATATTCTTTAGCATTATCGGTCTCTAAGATACTCTGCCTGATGGATTTTTCCATAGTATACTTCATCACTTTCAGGCACACTCTGTTAGAGTGTTCCCATTTCTCATAAGCATTCCTCTGAGCTGCAGTAGATTCATTTGTAAGAGCTGCTGGCTTGTCTTCCCTCGAGGCCAGATCCAAGTCAACAATGATTAAGTAGAGATCTAGAGACTCTTTCCAGTCCTCATAGTTTGTCCCATTTAGAGTTTTGACAGAATTTGGGAAGGAGGCTGACATAAAACAAAGAATAAGGAATCATTAAGAATGGAAAGGTAATATGATTCTATATATATATGTTCAGCCAATCTTGCCCATAATACAAATTTCTTATTCATTATAATTCCGCCTAAGGGTCCCGAATCATAATAAATAAGAAATATAATAAGAAGAATAATACAATGTACAAAACTTACATCACCAAAATTTCTAATACCGATAGGGTACTTGAAAACCATAATTGACATAAGCTTGAGACAATAGTACGATGTATAATAACGAATTACATTAATAATAGTACACCGATAGGGTATAATTATTAGTAATATAATACAAATATAACACATTAGAATAATTAATTATTTAACAACACAAATTTTGTATAATTATACCCACGATAGGTGAGTTCATAACTATACAAAATATCAATAGTCATGCTACAATTATACATTAGAAAAATTATATTATATAACAAATATAGCATAGAACACACAACTTAATTCACATAAGGCTCTAAAATTAATTCCATCTATATGACACATGATCAAGGAGAGTATAACATATCAAAGTGTCACAAAAAAAGTAGGGAACAATCACAAAATTTTAGACCAAAAAAAAACTGAGAGTACAGTATTAAAAAATACAATATATTTTTGGATTTAACCATATAAAATGATTCGCGAGGCGAGAAGTATCTCGCGAGGCGAATCTGGAATTCCAACAGATGCTGATGCCCAGAATCGCGAGGCGAGCATACACTCGCGGGGCGAATATTGTGAAAAGTCAGCAACGTTTGGTCTTCTCGCGAGTACTCGCGAGGAGAGTCAAGTGTTCGCGAGGCGACCCAGAAACCTTGCATTTTCCTAGAACAGTCAGCCTTCGGGGTCGCGAGGCGAGGAAAACTCTCACGAGGCGAATCCGCATCACAGGGAGAGGTCATCTTCCTCGCCCAGCAACCAAAAACGGGTCGAAGTGACCCGCGATACAGACCCGATTCGTTCTCTAGATACAGGCTTTGGTTTTGCGTGATTTTGAGGGGTATTGATCGGTGATCTCCGAGATAGAGAAGCCCAACACCGATTTGGAAGATTATTCGTTCAGTTGCAAGAAAACGAGATCGAACAAATTGGGGTTTTTTTAATGCAAAAAGGAAACGAAAAATAGCTATAATATGTATCTATTTGGATCTGATACCAATTGAAGGATTACCTATAATTCTAATTTGTTTAGAACATCATACAGATACAAATCATAGCATATTACACATGTTAATCGAAGGAGAGGAGAAGAATTGTGTACCTTGGAGCATCGTAGAATCCATCAGAATGTGAGAGGGTTGCTCCTCTCTTTCTGGTTGGTTTTCAGTATATGTCTAGAATGCCTAATGGGGAGGCAACCTTTTAACCTACCAGCAGAGAGTAGGGACCTCTCAACGGGTTAACATTAGAATGGCCCAGCCCATCATAGGGTCACTATTAGTAAATACCCAACAACAATTTCACCAATTGGTTACGTAATTAAGAATTAATTTTATAACTGATATATTAATAATTTAATTATAATTTAATCACCAATTAATGCTAATCCACATATTATACACATTAAAAATTTAACACTCTCTTGTAAGTAAAAGAAGATCCAAATTTCGACCTACGTACCTGACATAAATCTTAAAGGCTATGTAACTTATGATATCTTTATTTTGTTTATAAAAGTCATTCCTCTAATTATTTAGGATCATTTGAGGTAAGCCCCACGTATTTAGAGCCACAACCAATTGATAACACTACAAGAATTTAGGTGATTAGTGACCGATAATTAGCGACCGAAACTATTTGGTCGCTATAGTGACCGAATCGACGACGGAACACGTGGTTTATATGTATTGGTCATTTGTTTTGAATTAGCCACCGATAAAATCGGTCACTAATGTGGTCGTTAAAATCTTATATTTAAAATTTGTTTTTTCTTATTTTTTTGCCATCGACACGGCGACCGATAACGGTCATTAATTAGCGACCGATTTTAGCGATCAATTTAATTCGGTCGCTAAATCTGAAATCCATAAATCAGAAATGTGCCTCCCCTTCCCCCAATTTTCACTCCCCTTCACAACTCGTCACTCTCCCTCTCTATTGTCCCTCCCACCACTAAGCCACCATCGAGCCACCGCCACCTTCGCACCGGAGCCACCACCGAGCCACCCCCACCGTGCGCGTCTGTCTCTGCTCTGTTCGTTCTCCCTCTCCCTGGTTCTCTCTTCCCCTATCTCTGGTTCTCTCTCTGCTCGTTCTTCTCATCGGAGCCGCCACCACCAGCACCACCCTCTCCCTGGTTCTCCCTCCCCTATCTCTGGCTCGTCTCTCTCTCTCTATTCTTGTCTTCATGATTGTTTTTCTTTTTGTCTTCATTTCTGTTAATCTTAAATGACTTCTTGATTCTATAGATTGACAGCACACCTATTATCTGGAACGTTTAAGCACAAAATAGCTTTTTGCATGAATGATTTTGTCAAAAGATGTGGTTTTACTTATGAAACAAAGCTCAATAATATATTCTCCAAATCTTTCATACCCATCACTGCTTTTTAGCTTTGATGATGCCTTGTGCACAAGTCAAGGGTAAAATCAAGGAACAAAGTATACTAATAATAGATAACAGCTATGTATCAATTAGGTTTCACTCTCTGATCACTCTAGGATCAAGATGAGCCATTAATTAAATATATATGGACAAAATATGTAGGAACCTAGGGAAAGGAAAGAAAAATAAAAAAAGACAGAACAAAAGTCTTATAACATGTGATTCCTTCTTTTTCTTCAGCTTTTACTTTTAATTATAACATTTATGTAATAACTAACACAACCTAATAACCTTTAGCTCAAAAAAGAATATACATAGTTGCTTTAGATTTGTGGAAAGTGACATCTTCGTATTGACAAAAGAATATACATAGTTGCTTTAGATTTGCTTTAGATTTGATCCTTGATGCTTCTTGATTGTATAAGTTGCTTCCCTGCACAAATTGTAATCATTTCCATATAACTCATGAGGTCACTAATGTTACTTACCTAACACATGCACCCCAAAATAAAATCAAATTTAGAGTACTGAAAGAGATCTATTTTATATGCATATGGTTTCTATTATTGTGGAAGGCATGCATTTTATAAACAAAGTGAGTGTCCTAGTAGCTATTGGTATATAAAAGTAGTAGTAATAAGGATTAGCTAGGTCCCCACCTCGGATAGCTTCAAGTTCTGGAATATGTAAATAAACTGTTTGGGCATTTTTATTTTATTTTATATTTCCTGGCTTTTGTTAATCTATATAGGATGTTAAGGTTCAAATAGTTTAATTTGATGTTTTGTGGTTTTTTGGGTTGCCATAATTCATGGGCAAGGCCTTCATGTCTTCTTATTTTTCATTTTCTTTTGCATTCCTCTATCTCCGGTCACCAATCCAGCCAGCACCCTCCTTCACTGTTTGCTTGGGGTTAAGGTACGTAAAATACCTTGTGAGAAGTTAGACTAGGACTATGTTGACTGTGTGTTGATAAAATCAGTCAAAGGCATGTGTTCGTTTCATTTATATGTTCTTTGTTTGTTGAGAGCAGAGCTCAATAGGGTACGCCATTGTCTGAGATGCATGACTGGTTGCGTGCTGATAGTTTAGAAACTTTGCATGTGTTTGCCTATTTGATTTGTTGTTTGTTAGTAGAGAACGGAGCTCAATAGGTTGTTTATCAATTTTAGCATTTTGTACATTTTATGTTAAGTGTCCAGGACCACTACAATTGTATTTACCCTATTAATTTGATTTGTTGTTTGTTAGTAGAGGAAGATAGGGTAAGTTTTATTAATTTTTAATGTTAATAATTTAGCCAAGCCATAGAATCCCGTTTGAGATGCAATATCAATGAGCATGTGTACCTTTTCAAGGTACCACTCATTATATTGAATCTTGAATTGTCCAAGTTGGACAATTTGGGAAAAACATTTTCTTGACAAAGTTAACTGTTATTCTTTGGATTCTCGTATCTTACACTAGAGTGAATTTTGGTATGTTACATTTCCTGTTGTTCTCCAGGTGCATTTTTTATCGTGGTGGAATAACTGCGTTCTATTCGTGTATACCGGAGACCAATGGGAAATGCTGCCGAAATTTCATCTGGTTTAAGCCATGAGAATTAAGGGATAACTATTAACGGAGTGTTGAAAAGGTTTGTTCTCGAATGGGTTAGGGCCATACCTTGTAATAAGAATTGGAGAACGATGGAGCTATCGGACTGAGAATTCCTGTGGTAGTTAGCAGTGATGGAAGCACCTGAGAATCGAAAGTGGATGGATAGAAGGAAGGATCGTGGACGACTGACGCAAGAGTTCATAGAGGGAGTGAACGAGTTCGTTGTTTATGCGAGCCAGCAAGAGGAATATCTAAGTCAAAAGTATCCAAAAATTAGGTGTCCTTGTAAGAAGTGCAAGTGTCTAAAATTCCAGTACGGGGATGATGTGATGGTACATCTCTACGAGAGGGGGTTTATGACGAATTATTATTATTGGCTAAACCATGTTGAAAACTTACCGTTGGTCCCCCCGGTTGTGATGGAAGATGCATATTATGGTCCTGGTGAGGGGAGGGAACAATCCGTACCTTTTGAGCAGATGATTTTCGATCATGCTGGGCCCGCTGTTGGTATAGGAATTCAACAAGACGATGATAATGTTGAGGACCATTACATAGAGGAGGATCCGAATCCGGATGCACAAAGATTTTATGACATGTTGGCGCTTGCGCAAACTCCGTTGTGGGATGGATGTCAGACCTATTCGAAATTGTCGGCTTCCTTGGTTGCTCTTAGCATCAAGTCCGACTACAATGAGACTGAGGGTTAGTTCGATCGCTGGGTTGGCTTTATGGATGATGCAATGCTGACTGATAACCGTATGCCTAGGAATCTATATCAAGCGAAGAAATCTGTGTAAAATTTCGGCTTGGGGGTTGAGAGAATTGAATGTTGCGAGAATGGATGCATGTTGTATCGTAACGAAGACGTGGACCTGACGGCTTTTAGATTTTGTCGTGCTGACAGATATAGATCAGAATTGATAGAAGGGGCATTGAAATAAAAACCCCTTTGAAGAGAATGTGGTATTTCCCGATTACCCCTAGGCTCCAAAGGATGTACTCCTCAATGGCCACCGCTCCTCATATGCGATGGCACGACAACAATTGGAGGGATCCAAGTGTCTTGTGCTATCCGTCGGATGGAGAGGCTTGGAAACATTTTGACAGGATGTACCCGGAGTTCTCTCAAGAGCCTCAGAATGTAAGATTGGGCTTATGTACTGATGGATTTAATCCTTTTGGTCAATACAGTAAAGCTTACTCTTGTTGACCGGTTATTCTGACCCCATATAATATCCTGCCAGATATGTGCATGAAGAGGGAGTTTATGTTTCTGACGGTCATAATTCCTGGACCGTCGAATCCGAAAAGCAAGATTGATGTGTACTTGTAACCTCTCATTGAAGAGTTGAACCGTTTGTGGAATTTTGGTATAATGACATACGATGTATCATTGAGGCAAAATTTCATGCTTAAGGCAGATTTGATGTGGACAATCAATGATTTTTCGGCATATGGGATGTTGTTGGGATGGATGACTGCTGGGCGGCTTGGCTGCCCTTGTTGCATGGGGAGGTCGAAGGGTTTCACGCTCAACCATAGTCGGAAGACTTCTTATTTTGATTGTCACCGTCAGTGCCTTCCACAATATCATCCTTATATGAGGAATAGAAATGCATTCAAGAAGGGTCGTGTTGAGACAGCCGTACCTCCCCAACTATTTACAAGAGAGCATGTTTGGCAGATGGTTAGTATGCTCCCATTGATTCATGAGTCTGGAGGTGGCCAGATACCTGGATATGGTATTGAACATAACTTGACCGAAAAAAGTATATTTTGGAGCTTGCCGTATTGGAAGACGCATTTGATACGCCATAACATTGATGTCATGCACACTGAGTGGAATGTGTTTATGAATGTGTTTGACACGGTGATGGATGTCAACGGCAAGACGAAAGATACGTATAAGGCACGATTAGATATAGTAGAAATTTGTAGACGATGGGATCTAGAATTGGTGGACATCGGGGGTGGCAAGTTACGAAAACTGAAGGCAAAGTATGCACTGAGCAAACCCTAATGGGTAGTTGTCTGTGAATGGGTTAAACAACTTAAGTTACCAGATGGTTATGCTTCTAACTTGTCCAAATGTGTTAATACTAGGGAGGGAAAACTGCATGGAATGAAAAGTCATGACTGTCATGTATTCCTGCAACGGTTGCTTCCCATTGCATTTGCCTCTTTACCTTTGGAGATTTGGAAGCCGATTGTTGAGTTGAGTCAGTTCTTCAAAGTATTAACTTCCACAACATTGAAGGTTGACCAGCTGAAGGATATGGAGCGGGACATTCTAGTCTTGCTCTGTAAGCTGGAACAGATATTCCCTCCGAGCTTCTTTGATTCGATGGAACATCTTCCCATCCACTTACCGTACGAAGCACGAGTGAGTGGTCCGGTTCAATATCGTTGGATGTACCCATTTGAGAGGTATTAAACTTATTTTGTTCCTGCAATCAATTATGATATCAAAATTGGTATGTACATGTTAATAATCATTAACTTAGGGTTGTAATATGTAGGTTTTTACGTTCGTTAAAATTAAAAGTAAAGAACAAGGCTAGGATTGAAGGTTCTATTTGTGAAGCATATCTAGTGGAGGAGGGTTCTACTTTTGCCTCTTTTTACTATCCAGACAACATAGAGACAAGGAGAACAAGATTGCCGTGTAATGTTGATGTTGGTGAAGGTTCTTCTTCTAGTCCTCAAATATCAATTTTTAATCATCCAGGTAGGGAATGTGCTGCAGAAAAGAAATCTTGGTTGGCTGCCCGTGAAATGATAGCTATTGAGTTGTACGTGCTTCAGAATTGCGATGAGGTGGAGCCATTACTAGAGTAAGTTGCTATTAATTCATTAGTAACGTCTTAAATTGTGGTAGTATTTCTTATTTAATAGATTTTGTATTGTCTAATGATAGAATATATGCCAATGAGCTGAAAGAGCTTGATCCCGACATCCCAGAGTCTCAAATTCCTCAAGAGTTTGCCAAACATTTTCCTAAGTGGTTCAAAAATTATGTAAGCCATGTAACTTATATTGCTATTAACTACTACCTTACAATTGTTTTCACAACTAATACTCTTGAGAATCATTAACCCTAGGTTAAGGAAAGCCTAATTCAAAACTCAGTATTGTACGCTTTAGCATGGGGACCAGACAGGAGGATTCGAACATTTGAGACTTACATTATAAATGGATATAAGTTTCACACAAGTCGATGGGGTCAGGGCATGAAAACTTCAAATTGCGGTGTTTGTGTTAGAGGGACCAACGGTCAATTAGAGGATGATTTTTTTGGAATCTTAATTGATATTTATGAATTAACGTATTCAGGTCATCCCAGTAAAAAGTTAGTGTTATTCAAGTGTGAATGGTTTGATAACACTCCCCATAGGAGCACACAAGTTAACAATAAACATGGAACTGTAGAAGTTAGGAAGTCGCGAAGATATCAGATGTACGACCCGTTTATATTTGCACAACAAGCAGAGCATGTATATATTTCACCTCGTTTCCAGAGGGACATCAAGACTGGTTGGGTGTTATTCGAGTGAAGGCACACAGTGCTATCGCCGATAATGTGATAAGTCAACCTGAGACAGAAGCTCCATACCAAGATGTTCATCAGATTAACAGGATTCAAATAATGTTGCAAATTGACCCGGACGAGTACCAGGGTATTTTTCCTGATCCCGGGCCTGTCGACGAGGTAATTGACACGGGGTTGGAGACTCAGTATGACTTGGCAGTAGATAGCTAGGAAACATATGTCTCAACCGATGAGGACGAGAGTGAGGGTGAATTCAGTGATAGAGATTCCAGCTAGGTAATCTGTAAATTGGTTATCATTCATGTTTGTTATGCTATATTGTTATGATACTTAGTATATTTTGGTTATGATATATTGTTATGTTATATGTAACTTGTGTTTTAATTATAGACAGATGGAGGACGATGCTGGACGTAGGGGACGTTATTCTCGTGGACGTGGGAGAGCAGCACTGAACCCCACTGCCACCACCACCCTTTCTCATCATGTCGATGGCACAGGTGACGGTTCAGGGGCCACACCGTCCAGACATGGTGTCGGCTCCCCCTCCGCAGCTCCATTAGCCACTGTTGTGCGGACCCCTCTCCCTACATCATCCTCAGTACAACAGCCTGCGCGGGGGGGCATCGGGTTCGGGGGCGACTACACCCACAGACACGCTCACGTGGGTTCGCCCATATGCAAAACTGGAGTGAGTTAAACATTTTCCTTTATTTGTTGCTTTTTATTATTTGAATTTTTATATTGTGATTAATATATACATCTTATTTGCTTACAGTTTCTGGAAGGGTAGATGGGGTCCACACGAGGATCACCGAGCTTATTAAGGGGAACTACACCGGATCTTGACCCACATGGACTAAGATCCCCATGACAGTCCGGGATCACTGGTTCGAGCACCTCTTTGGTGTAAGTATTACTTATTTAAATGGTACATTAATTACTTGGTTATTGATTTAATTTTTATTGTTTTTACCATTACACTGTTCGCCGATGTCTTGTATGTCATGCAGTCCACTTACAGGTACACCAGAGGATGAGGCTGCCATTCGGGCCGCTTTTGAGCATCGCAGATCCCTGGTTGTGAAGAATTTCACGGGAAAGATTTGCGATGGTTCATCTCTGAGGGACTTCTTGACTCCCGAGGTCATGGACGACCTGCGTCAGTATTGGGCCACTGATGAGGATTCCTGAGAAGGAGTGAGACCGGGAGGCAGAACCGAGCCGCAGATGCCGGTGCTCCTCTATACACCGGTGGGTCTATGCCCAACACGAAGCATCATGATAAACTGGTAATTATATAATGCATTTCAATTAAGTAAACTTAATGATTAAATATCTTAACAATTATTTATGAATTAATATGCAGAAGAACGAGTTGGCGAGGGATCCCACTGCATTTGAGGTGTTGAAGACCAACAAAGGGGGGTGAGTCGGGAACACGGGTGAGATTGCTGTAAGTTAAATTCTATCATTACATTAATTAATTATACTTAATTATATATTCCTCCGGATGCTGACTTATTTTGCCTTATAATGCAGGGCGAGTTCACCCGCCGCCGAGATGACTCCATTAGTCAGGGGCAGGTGCCTTCTGCTGCCGCTGACAATGCCCTTTTCTTGGAGGTGGTTGGTGGCAGGAACAAGAAGGGCCGCGTATATGGTTTGGGAGCCCCAGGAGATGAGTATGTGGCCTCTGCCACACCATCTTCTCAGTCATGCCATGGCCCTACATCGGACGTCGGAGGGGTCGTCGCCGACCACAACGCTGGGCTCGTTAGTCAACTTGCGGAGAGGGTGGCTGCACTGGAGAGGGAGAATCATCTGCTGTACCAGCACTTGGGCTTCAGACCCGGCGGATCTGGTTCTACCCCTGAGGACGCTGCTGCTTCGGGTACCCATGCTTATCGACCTACTGCTCCCGATGACCCATCCATTCCCCCGACCCCTGGCCAGCAGCATCTCATGATCATGGAGGTGGTTGGTGGCAGGAACAAGAAGGGCCGTGTATATGGTTTGGGAGCCCCAGGAGATGAGTATGTGGCCTCTGCCACACCATCTTCTCAGTCATGCCATGGCCCTACATCGGACGTCAGAGGGGTCGTCGCCGACCTCAACGTTGGGCTCGTTAGTCAGCTTGCGGAGAGGGTGGCTGCACTGGAGAGGGAGAATCATCTGCTGTACCAGCACTTGGGCTTCAGACCCGGCGGATCTGGTTCTACCCCTGAGGACGCTGCTGCTTCGGGTACCCATGCTTATGGACCTACTGCTCCCGATGACCCATCCATTCCCCCGACCCCTGGCCAGCAGCATGATGTAGATGATCATGAGGTAGATGATCATTGGTCCCCACCCCCCCCCGGTCATCCCCATTCACCCCCACCCAGATGACATATACTCTTTATTTATATTGACACAGTTTGTAATTATTTAAATTTTGATATCATTTACTATTATTTTTTATTTAATTCTTTTTCTGTATTTTTATTTATTTTTATTTAATTAAAGCAAATTAACAAAAAAAATTATATATAACGACCGAAATATATCGGTAGTTAAATTGTGCTAGCACTAACTTTTATCAGTAAATTATTTTTAAAAAAGTATTTTGTGATCGAAATATATCGATCGCGGTTCGGTCGCAAAAAAGGACCAAATAAATATTTCTTGGTATCAAATATTAGCGACCGATACGTTTTATTTAGAGACGGACAAAATTCGGTCGCTATATAGGGACCGAATATAATTCTGTCGCTAAATAGTTAGCTACAACGGTTTTAGTAACCGGTTATGCTCGGTCGTTAATTTGGTAGCTAACTTAACAACCGAATTCTATCGTTTATCAATCGAATATGTCGGTCGCTAAACACTTAATTTCTTGTAGTGTAAGGTATATATGTCTTTTGTTTTCTAATTTTCCTTTTAAAAAATCATTTAACATAAAAGTATGATTATTATAAAAGAATGTGGTGGTAAATATGTGAAGTAAATAATTAACTGAATATAACGAAATGACTATAATTATTAAATTTTGGATAATAGCTATTGAAATTAAAATTATTGACAGAAAGATATCTCGTCTCAAATAATTACTACAGGATCTTTATAACTAATACTTTTCATATATTGGTTAAAAAATTTAAAAACAATTTTTTATATAAAATTATATATGTATATATATATATATTAAATACTTTTTTTTTCAATAAAAATATATTTTAAATTTCTTAATCTTAAGATACTGATTTGACATTTGTCATAAATAAGTGAAGGTTTTGAAAAATTTAATTTTTTAGGATTAAATTTTGAATATCATTTTTGTCTAGGTTGCATCAGCTTTTTGCTTGTGCAACCTTATTCCATTTTGACCAATCAATAATATGGTAAATCATGAGTAAAGAAGCATCTTACATGACAAAATGATTGATCCAAAATATATGATCAACAAGATGTAAGATTATATCATTTAAGTGTTGGTGCACCATAGAAGACACCCTTGACATAAGAGGAGCACAAGACAAGGTAAAGTTGAGATGCTAAAGGAAGGAGAGGACGAGTTTAAGGACATGGAATGGGGTATATTTATTCCAGCTGTACGAATTGAAATAAAACATATGCAGGGTGGAGACATTTTTGCATAACCTCAAAGCAGTTATGTTAGGTGAAACTTGAGTGCAATAAGTCAGTTATAATATTAAATTATTAATTGTGATAAATAATTATTAATTAATTATATTATTATAAAGAATGTTAATCGGTGATTGATTGTATATTAAATATTTGAAAAATGATATAATTTTTTTTAGATAAACCCGTAACCATAACCATCTACCAACTAATTACATCAATATATAGAATCGGAATCATATTCACCTAGGTAGCAAGCTAAATTATACAGCATTTAAAAAAAAAAAAAAGAAGCTAAATTATACAGCATAAAATGCATTTTTCTGGTTACAAACTACGAGTGATATACTTAATCTTTAAATAGAACATTTTTTTGTTTTGTATTCCCTGGCCGGTCATGACCCTAATGTTATTAGTCAAGTATATGTAAATGCCATATTTCAACGGGAAATTATTGCGGTGCAGGAATCTATTTGTTTGTTCATTAAAAAAAAAAGAATCTTTTTGTTTGGAAAATCTTCATTTATATATTTTGTTAAACTGTGTGGTGCAGCAAAATAAGCATGATTGCTGGATTTGGTCCGGAGATAAGTCGCTTTGTTTTTATTTTTAATTTTTTTATAAGCAAAAGTATCTTATAGAGGGCATTAGGAATACTCTAATCTGTGTGAGTCACATTTACAAACCAAAGGAAACAAGGTAAACGTTCAACGAAGAGAAACTATCACATTTTTTGACAAGTCGCTCTGTTACTCTGTAAAGTCGGCATACTATGTTATTAATTCTTCATTCGGATGACTTGTTTGCTGAAAATTGCTTGACCCATAATCCTTTGATCATCTTACCGGCTAAGTCAACCGGTAATAGTTCATAGTTCATATTACACAACTATATAAGTACAACTACCGAAACAGCTCATATTGATTTATTTATTTATTTTTCATTAAAAAAGAATGCTGATAAAAAAAATAAGGATTAAATATGTTTTTAGTCCCTATTTTTTAGAAAAGTTTGGTTAATGTATTTTTTTAGTCCCTTGTTTTTTAAAATGTGTAAGAAATGGTCTCTACAACATACTTCCTTTTGAAAAACGGGGGATTAAAACTGAATTTTTGTCAAAAATAAGGGACTAAAAATTTGCTGTGTAGGGGCCACTTATAACACATTTTAAAAAATGAGAGACTAAAAAAGTACATTTTTCAAAAGAGAGACTAAAACTGAACTTTTGTAAAAAAAACAAGGACTAAAAACATATTTAACCCAAAAAATAATCAAAGCAAATTCGTGTTGTCGATGAAGATAAAAATGCTTCATCACCGTCTCTCAAGTTTTAAGTAACCTACAGCATTACCCTTAATTTACAACTATCATTAGTCTAGGATGCAATTTCAAATTTGATATTTGCATATCCGGTAATGGTATTGGCACTTAAAATCACTTATTCACATTCACTATTAATCAATTATTGGGGTTATAAGGTTGATTTGGTGGTTGAGGTGGAGGAGTTAAAGAATAAACTGATAAGGAGGTTGATGGTTTAAACCTTACCCACTAATAATCAATTATTATTTATATTTATATTTTATAAAATTGCCATTATATTTTCATATACGGCTTATGACATCCCTTATACTCTCAATCGATATATTTTTTGTTGTTAGGATGGGTATCAATTTAGATAATTAATCCTTTTTGCTCTATTATTTCTATTTTTAGTTGCAAGTCATTAGTTGAATCCCTACACACAGATTGCACATTAATTAATCCCATTGCCAAAGACAAGTGAATGAATTAACCCTATATTGGAAGAAATTTCATGACGGGGGTACGTAATCTAAAATATAGATGCACAAATGATACCAACCATCCTTTGACTTATAGGGATTTTAATTAATGTTATGTAATAAAAATAACATAAGATCGATGAACTCCACCAAAATATTTCCCTAGTCCCCCTCTATAAATACTAGCCCATTCTCTACATTTTTCTCCATCACAAGCTGAGACATGACTTCTATACACTCTCTAATGTTGCTCCTGCTTGGAGTGGTGATCACCACTCCAGCGTTGGCAAATTTAAAGCCAACTATTTATGAACCTCCACCGGCTGAGAAGCCACCCACATACGAGCCTCCACCAACTTATTATGAGCCTCCACCAACTGAGAAGCCACCACCTATTTACGAGCCGCCACCGGTGCATCACCCTCCTCACCACGAGCCACCACCACCAGAATACGAGCCACCACCTCATGAGAAACCACCACCCGAGTACCCGCCTCCTCATGAGAAGCCGCCACCCAAGTACCCACCTCCTTATGAGAAACCACCTCCTGAGTACCAGCCACCATATGAGAAACCGCCCCCTTTGTATCCACCTCCTCATGAAAAACCACCAATTGAGTACCCGCCTCCTCATGAAAAGCCACCACCAGTTTACGAGCCACCTTATGAGAAACCGCCACCGATACACCCGCCTCCTCATCATGAGAAGCCACCAATTGAGTTTCCACCTCCTCATGAAAAGCCACCAGTTTATGAGCCACCTTATGAGAACCCGCCTTCGGTGCACCCGCCTCCTCATCATGAGAAGCCACCAATAGAGTACCCACCTCCTCATGAAAAGCCACCGCCAGTGCACCAGCCACCTTATGAGAAATCACCGCCGTTGTATCCACCTCCTCATGAGAAGCCACCAATTGAGTACCCGCCTCCTCATGAAAAGCCGCCACCAACCTATCCCCCTCCTCATCATGAGAAGCCACCAATTGAGTACCCGCCTCCTCATGAGAAACCGCCACCGTTATATCCACCTCCTTATGAGACGCCGCCACCATTGTCCCCCCCTCACCATGAGAAGCCACCCCATCATCATCACAAACCTCCTCATCACGATAAGCCACCAGTTTATGAGCCACCTCCAGTGGAAAAGCCACCACCAGTGGAGAAGCCACCAAGCTACAAGCCCCCACCTTATCGCCGCTTTCCACGTTCCAAAAATTAATGAATAGCCGGTATTGGTAATGAACGTTGCATGTTTTGGTCTCTACTCAAAGTAAGACCTGTCGTTTAATTGTCATATGGAGTTTTTGTTTTATTATTATCGAGCACTTTTCTAATTAAGATGTCAATTGTGAAGTACAATGTGCCTCTTGTGCTTATAAATAAAGGCACAATATGCCTATGTATGATACCTTCCATTTCCATTTCAAGCCAGGATCTAGATTGCAATGTCAATTATATATTACTGTTTGTCTTTATGTCTAAAATAAATATTTCTCTGTGATTAAAAAGAGATTGTGTCCATATGTATTTGTTATTTCTCTGAAGGGGAAAAGAAAAAGCTTATCTCCCTGCTGTTGTGCTTGTTCAATTAATCTTAATTTCTCATCTAATAATTAAGTAATAACAGTAAGGAATAAAGGTCACCTCAGATATCCCATCTTGAATTATGAGTTTGTGGGAGCGTGCTAGCATGCACCTCATTAACTTTGATGTAGGCTGCACCATTCAAATTAATATTAAATCAAGGTTTTTCCTCATTTTTATTAAAAATGATCCATAAGAAATCACAATAATACCCTTCATCACCATTCCTCGACACCACCAGTATCAGCAATACGATTGAAACAAAAGAAGAGGCTGTGGGAAATGGAGTTTCGTGAACATTCCCCCACCTATTCAGTCCCAACGGTATGAACATTCCCACCCACCCATTCATTCTCACAAATCCAGGTACAAAGTATGCACATTCCCACCCATTCACTAGCACGTGCCAGAAAACAATGAGTATTTCCGAAGTGAAATGATATTTGACCACGGTTTGAGACACCTTAACATGACAATGTGAGAAAAAAAATGATAAATAAATGTGTAATAGTATTTATATATGGTGTTAATATTTGATTTATATGTTTAAATATAATTCCTCTCTCTGGAATTAAACCCTCCATCCGGTAAGCTTTTTCTTTGATTTGAAAATTTTCATATTTTTGCCATATCTTGTTATCCAGCAATTGTGTTTATTATGAGTAATTTTGTCGGATATTTTCTTTTTTTAATTAATGTTTTGAAAAAAATTTTATAAAAAAGTTGAAAAAATAATTAAAAAAATATTTTGATTATTTCTATCGGCCCATTATACGATCACACTTAATGTCCAATTTTGTTGTTTTATTTTGTTGCAAGTTTTTGTTGAGTCCAAAGATCAAGCCCAAGTAAAGAAAAACTGAAATGAAGTTAAAAAAAATCCAAAAAAATTGGTCAGACAAGTTTCTGATTATTAATAAAAATATGATTTAATTGGTATACATTAATAATGTAATTTTTTTCTACACTGTCCACCAATCAAAAATTGACACATCATAATCACTTTAAAAATCATTAAATTCATGATTTCTAATGGATTGCTGATATAAAAATCTTTAGACCGACACTATAAATTAAACTCATACAAATATAAAAATTGAACTTTCGTTTTGCCTTCCGGTTGATCCTAGTATTGTCCATTTTACAAAAATGGCACGCTGAACCTGCACAAATTACCTCTGCACACACGGCACCACTGCACTAGGCTGATTTGATGTCGTCCTCTCCATACAGAGGGCCTGAGAGAGATTGGTCATTTTTGTTATAAATCCAGTACCAAACAGGGGCAGGGGAACGAAAATTTGCAGAGAAAAATTGCTAAGAAAAAGAGAAGATCCTTGTGTGAAAATAGAGAGAACCATACGCATAGCATAGCAACACTTGACTCTTACCCACACCCACTAAACAGCATCCCTTGGAGCCGACGCGCCGGAAGCACCACCGTCCAGCCGCCTTCGTGCGACTCTCCGCAGTCCAGACGCCATCCGCCGCCGCGCCGCTACCCACTATCGCCCAGAACCGCCAGAGTCTCGACCTTTCCCCACCGTTCCGAATCCCTGCGCGATCCCCTCCACAGTCTCCACCCATCTCCGCCACATCCAGACGCGCCGTCGCCGCACGACCAGCCGCCTCCCTGCTTGCTGGTGTCGCGACCCATTTGGCTCCTTCTTCATTCACGTTGCTGTTGGGGTTTATTTCTTTCTTTCATCCGGTGGCGTGTTTGTGTGTTCAGATTTATTTACTTAAGATTTTGGTAGGTCTTAGGTTAAAGTTTGTGTGCTCTGATCAATGGAAATGTTCCTCTTTCAGGGAAAAAAAAAAAGAATCAAGCCTTCTGGTTTTGGGCCCAAGTTTTAAAGCTGCCTAATCTCACATTCAAGGTAAAAAAAAAAAAAGAGTCATTTCTCAAAGATAAAAAAAATCGAAAACAGTTTCCTTTAGAATAAAAAAATGAAAATCCTTCTCAAAGATTAAAATCCACCAACCAAGCAAGTTTTTTTACAAAGAATAAATGGTTTTGAGTTTCCTCATCCTATCCAACCAAGCATAATTAATCATCCAAAACTATTTTTGTTTTGTTTTAGGATCTCATATTATTTTTGAATAGCTAATTAAACAATCAAACTTATGTTATTTAGGGATGTTCTGTGGATTCGGATGTCATGTTCAATCCCTTAGAGTTGAGGTTGTTATGTGGACTTATGTATCATGTTAAAGCTCATTTAGGTTTCAAAAATATAATTTTTTTTAAATGCAAAATCAATAAAATATAAAATATTCAAAAATAAAAATAATTTTGTCTTGTCAATGACTTTTGAGGTAAAACAAATATTTAAAAGGTTATTGAAATATTTTGTACAATTAGCTTGATGTACAGTTTTTTAAATGGCCGACATAGGGTGTTAACACTTCCCTACTCATAATCGATTTTCAAGTTCGAATCTCTCTTTTTTAAGACCAGTTTATCTTAAATAAGTGGATTTTCCAAGATTTACCCAAATAAAAATTTTGGTGGGAATTCCCCTATTTTTATTCCTTTTTTTCGCGGTGTTGGACGCGACGGTCGCAACATTAAAGATGATGCTGTGACTATTAAGCGGGTTGGGGTGCACCACCCATATTTTGCACCACCCATTACACCATCCATATATGACAAATTTTGGACCAATCAAATTGCTACATGAGTTTGGTCAAAATTTCAAACTTTCTAGTTGTATTTCTACTGTAGTCAAATATATGAATACAATATATTGTAGTATAATATATGTACTATTTGTATTTGTAAATTTAACCCATATTAAAATAATATTTTTTGATTAAAAAAACTAATCATATTGCAAAATAATATTTTAATATGAATTAAAATAATGTTCGTTGTCAATAGTATTTTGCAATATAATCATTTTTTAATCAAAAAATATTATTTTAATATGAGTTAAATTTACAAATATAAAAAGTACGTATATTATACTATAATATACTGTATTCATATAGTTACTACTGATAACACAACTAGAAAGTTTGAAATTTTGACCACCCTATATGTCAATTTGATTGGTCCAAAATTTGTCACATGAATAATATAGTGGGTGGTATAAAATATGGGTGGTGCATTGTACCTGCATATCGATTCATTTCAAAATACAAACCTAACTCTTTTCATTAATATTATGACGACATTAACATAGATTTCATATGAAATTCCTATGAGAAGCACTTCTTTCAACATTTTTATTCAATTGAATGTATGAAAATCTAAACAGCCGAACTGAGAGAGAAACAAGGGTACTCATCTCAGGTAACTAAAATTCTTATTCTCCAGCATCAGCGTGCATTGCTCCATCACATAAACATGCAAGACTAATTAAATGTCTTGGATTTTAAACTACTTAATCATATATGACAAATTTCTTGTACTCTTTACCAGCTATTGCTAGCCCCATCACATCCTCTGGATTCACTATGCCACCTTTCTCCAAGAACAAAGTCAATAGATTCTTGGAAAATCCACTTACCAAAGCCACCCCAACCCCAGTCTGCTTGGCTACCACTGGCGTAGAAGATGAGTTTCTAAGATTCCAAAATACAATCTCAGGCACCCTGTTGTTTCCCTGATGCATTATCAAACTCGATATCACAAACCCTCTTGATCATTTGATCTTCAGTAAGCTTTCCTTGAACAGCAACTTCCAAAATTCCATCAAACACTTTATGAAAGTCAGTATTCCTACCCCAATCCATATCCCTTATAAATTGAGTCTTAGACACAAGTGTCTCTCCTTTAATGATGTGAATCTCAGGATTAGCACTGAAGGTTATTACCTTTCCTTTCCATGGCTCTTCACTGAGTTCTGAAACCAGCAGCCCAAGTGCCACAGAGACTTCCATTGGTGATCCATTCATACTCCCTGAAACATCACAAATAGCAATGCAATTTGTAAGTTTTCCTTTCTTGGTGAGGTCTTCAACCATCCTACTCCATTGAAGTTCTGCAACCTTCCCACCATCCTCATCCTTCAGAGAACCTATGATTTCATGAGGAAGCAATGCTCCTGCAGCAATCTTTGCCTTTCCACTCTTCACATTCTCAAGATGCTCATCAAACCTCTCCTTATCATGCTTCATGAAAAGCTGCTTATAGTTCTTCATAGCCACAGAAGGAACCCTATTGTATGGCAAAGATTCCCATTTTTAGCACTCATAAAAACCTCAGGCAACTCCAATGCCCTTCCAAGTGGCACCAATACTTCTTTCCTCAACTTATCTCTAACCTTATAAAGATAACCAGATTCCTCTAATCCCTCAAAATCAGCATCAGAATCCAGAGGGACAAAGCAATGTCACCTTATCATAGGAAGAATCAATTGAAGGGCACCACTTTGCAGCTAAGCTAAGTCTATTGCAATTCCCAGATCTTAGATGCTGCAAATCTGCATTCAAAATCTCAGCAAACACATCACAAACACAATCATATAAAAAACGGTATCTATACCTCTCTAGAGCCCTATTAGCCCTAGCCACATCCTTCTCTGCACTCTGATCCAACACCACAACCTTTTCCTTCTTCTCCATCTTCTGATTCTTCTCTTCGCTATCGTTTTTCTCAGAAACATCCACTTTCTTCTTCTTCTTCTTCTCCCTTCTCAACTTCCTTGCCTTCCATCTCCTGGAACCCTTTATCCCTCTCTTTCTAACTACCCACTCATTTTTGTTGATCCTTCTCATGTCATTGCCTTCATGCAGACGATATAGAATCTCAGGCAAATCCTTGAGGTACCCAAAATTCGCAAGAGCTCCAACATTGAGTGCAAGTGTCTTAGGGTGGTGATGGTGAAGCCAAAGCGCTGCAGTGTAGAACCCTTCCTTGTCGGATTTCCCGGTTCCTCTGACACCTCGGAGGTTGAAAACGAGCTTCAGGGTCAGCAAGGGATCGTGCGTCCACGCCAAACAAAGCCTTTGGGTGAGATCGGAGGGTGGCGTATCGGGCACCACGTGGAAGAAGAAATCGATACATGGGTTACCCGTAGATAGGAATGTAGGAGAAAGGTTCTCGGTCAGACCCATCGTGGTGGCGGCGGCGGGGGAGGAGGATCATCGCCACCGGTGAGATTGTGGGTCTCGGAGATGAGAGTCCATGGTGGTTAGACGAGGGTGGGAGAGAGAAATTAACAGAAGAAACAGTATTCTCGGTGAGATGTGATGGAATGGAATGAGTTATAATTTTTTTTAATCCTTTACTATTTTATTTTAAAAATATTAAGATTTTATTTATTATACCTAATAAAAGTAAGACAATTATTTATTAGTATTCTAATAATGATACAACAAAAATAATAATAAGCAAAATCTAAAAAAAAAAAATTAACGAAAACAATGAATAGTCAATTATTTGTGACTCATGTAGTTAATGAAAATAAAGAAAATAATTTTAAAAGAAAGAAATATAAGTATATGCTATAAATCTTTTTGTACGACCAAAGCTGCATTGATGATCGCTGCGTGTTGGGGGCTTTTGGGAGCTGGTCCCAGTGCTTCAGATGGTGAAGCAGATGGATGAGAGAGTGGCAGCAGTATGAATGGAAAGGAAATGATAATCAGTGATAATAAATGATCAGGGTGAGGACATAATGATAATTTCCTAGTTTTTTAATGCTTTGAAATTTGGTTTCATCTCATTCCACCCAAATTGGGAGGAAAGAAAAGTGAAGTTAGATAATGAAATATGATGGAATGAGTTCCATTACCTTTCATTTCATTCCATCATTTTTTATCTAATCCAAACAATGAAATATCATGTCATTCCTTTTCATTTCATTCCACTCTATTTCATCCCTTTCCATTAATCCAAACATTTACGCCATAAGGTAGTATGATGGACTTTTTCCTTTTACCCTTTATATATTTTTTCGAAATAAAAAAAAACTGTTTTTTTAGAGAGACAAGAAAAACTATAACTCTTGTAAAAAAAAACTATAACTAAGTTGATTTAATTGATGATGTCAAAAAAAAAAGTTGATTTAATTGATAATATTTTATGAGTTTAATTGCTATATACTTGATTCTCAGAAAGTTTTTATATATGTCAATTAATCACTAATCAAGATATGAATGATTTTTAAGGTAATTAAGATATGAGTCATAAAAATTTGTTTACATGATACTTTATGATTAGATATATGTAAAATAGTTTTACATTATCAATGTATGTAATGAAACTCATTTTATTATTATAAAGGGAATACAAACAATGTAAAACTTTTATATTCAAACCCTTTATATAAATGAACATGTGGTTGGAACGAGTGATGAACTTGCTCTGAGTTTCAATACCCTTTAAGCAAGTAATCATGAGTTCGAATCATAACTCTTATGTATGGAAAAAACCTGATGCCTGGGAGGGGTAATTCTTAAATATTGTTCAAGTCCGATATTAATCACTATTTATGATAGTACATACTTCGTATCGATAACATAATTACAAAAAAAAAAAAACGTTTATATTAAATTAGAGTACTCGACTTTAAACGCGAGTCTCGAAAAAAAAAAACTTTAAATGTGAGTCATTCTCTGCAAATTATCTAAGCCACGCAATTTTTTTTGGGTGAATTAAACGGAGTATGCCTCGACAACAAACAAACTAGAAGCCACGGAGAAAGAAACTAGAAGAAACATCCCAAAACATTCAACAGAAAATCTAGAACATAATAAAAAATCCTATTTTGTCCATCTAAGGACACCCATGCTTAGATAAGATATCAGTCACTTGATTTGCTTCTCGAAACACGAGTCCAGGAATAACATCCTCCCAGTTGGGAGAAAGAGAGAATGTTCTCAATCAAAGAAGAATGAGGGTGGCTACTGGCTAGGATTACTTCCTTTCTTTAACAGATTTATAGAAATATGCGAGTCTGATTCAACCTGCAAATTCTTAAAACCTCCGTCCCAAGCTATTTTAATCCCAGTATAAATAGCCCAAAGCCCAGCCGCAACAACACTGCAAGAACAAATATCCTTCGCAAAACCAAACTCAACCTCTCCACAATGATTACGCACAACACCACCACAAGCAGCTTTCCCATTAAAATTTACTAATTAATTGTTGTGACTAACAAATTTGTTGATCATTTACTTATTATCATTAATTCTTTTGTTCTTCTACATAGAATTTTTTTTTAGAAAAAATTATGAAATATATTAACTAATTGCTATGACTACCATATGTGCTCAATTATTATTATTTTTTTTTAAATCTACAAAGAATTCTAAACAAAATCGTCGAATAATTGCATATTCAATTATTCATTTCAACAATTCTTAATAGAAATTGTATTAATTTTTTTTTTGTACATTGAGTATTACTTAGTGTAGCTGCCCGTGCGAGACGCACGAGCATCCGTTAGATGATTATTTTCGTAATATTTTATTATAATAGGCTCATCAAACTATCATTTGTTTTAAATAAATTATCTAATATTTAACAATTTTATATTTAAATTGTTAAATTCATCAAACACGAAGGTGAAAATAATAAAAAAAATTGAAAAAAAGAAGGCAATATAATAAATAATAATACAATAAGTAAAATAATAATCTAAATGTTTTTTATTATAAAAAATCAAGAGGCCAAAAATCTACGTGGACACGGCCCGTGATATTTGGCGCCGACCTTTTCGTCCACAGTAAAAGAATGACACGGTTAAAAATAAGAGAAGGCCCATAAATGGTTTTTACAATAATTAAAACAATTAAATAAGAGAAGGCCCATCAAGGAATAATTTGTTTAAAACAAATTATCTAATATTTAATAATTTTATATTTAAATTGTTAAATTCATCAAACACGAAGGTGGAAATAACAATAAAAAAAGCGAAAAAAAGAAGGCAATATAATAAATAATAATACAATAAGTAAAATAATAATCTAAATATTTTTTTTATACAAAATCCAGTGGTCCAAAAATCTAGGCGGGCACGACCCATGACATCTGGCGTCGATCTTTTCGTCCACAGTAAAATAATGACACAGTTAAAAATAAGAGAAAACCCATGAATGAATTTTACAAAAATTAAAACAATTAATTAAATATTTATTATTAAAGAAATGCCAGAGGTCGAAATTATATGTGCACCCCTCCCGTGACACATGTCGCTCGTTTTTTTGGCATAGTAAAAGCATGATACAAATGTATTTTAAGAAAAGTCCCTACAATAAATTATACAATAATTAAAATAATTAATTAAATAATTATTATTAAAAAATGGCAGATGACAGAAATATATGTGGGCCCTGCCAGTTACACGTATCACCTGTTTATTCGTCCACATAAAAATAAAAATAAAGCTACCATTTATTTTAAACAAATAATATAATATTTAAAAATTTAATATTTAAATTGTTAAATTAATCAAACCAAAAGGTGGAAATTTTTAAAAAATAATTGCAAAAGAGGAGGCCATATAATAAATAATAAATAATAATACAATAAGTAAAATAATTATGTAAATATTTTTTAATATAAAAATTCAAAGACCAAAAAAATTTTATGGGCTAGGCGCATGACACATGGCACCCGCCTATTCGTCAAAAAGTAAAAGCAGGACACCATTTAATTTAAAAAAATTATATAATCTAAAAAATATATATAATTTGGGTTGGGACCATGAATTGACACGTGTCATCATCCAATTCGTGTACTGTGACACAGTGGTCAAAAAGCTGAAACGTATTCCTAAAAAAAGTTTAAGATAAAAAAAGTTTTATTAAAAAAAATTAATAATATAATTATTAATATAAATTTTTTATTGATTATGTTATTTATTAATAATATAAATATTATTAACGTAAGTGTACTACATATTATTAATAATATAATCAAGTGGATAAGAGACATTGCAGCCTGATAGTCCACAAGGTTGATAACTACAGAGATAATGATAGCAGAAAGAATAGCATTTGGAGTGTACTTGAAAAGAGGGGTGAGGAATTGCAGGGTTAAGAACACAACAATGAAGATGACAATATTGTAGACTGTAGTTTCACAGTCAGTCATGAAATTTACTGCTGACCAAGAGAAAGAACCTGAAGATAGCAAGGTGGTGGATCAGAGACTATAAAAAATTAGTCTATAACCCACTTAGTTACATGCACTTCCATGATTAATTATGAAGAAAAGATAATTATTGTAGGATTTTAAGTAATAGACATATCTGCTCATAATTTTTCTTCTTTTTGTATTGATATTTAGCAGCTAAAAGAAGATGCTTATATAACTTAGATCTCGTCGACATGACCACTTATTACATCTTTCTTACCGGTTGCTACATAGCAGGAAGCCATTGAACCAACAACATTCGTAGCTCCCAATGCAACCATTTCTTTGTTTTCATCGAGTCGATAGTCCTTCATAGAAGCAAATGTTCTTCCAATTGCTATGGCTTCCTGATAACCAAAATGTAATGGTTGATAACAATAGGCACAAGTAAATGGTAAAATACTCTTCATAAAACCTTTTCCAAGGTAATCACCACTAAAATAAATTTCCTTCACAAAAGATGGATTGATCCCTTTCTCTATGTGCTTTACCTTCAAACATCAATTGACAAAAGCTTAACTATTGCTGCAATTAGTACTATTTCAGTTTTATCATCACTTAATCATAACTCATAAGGCTATGGTTATAATCTGATATATCCAGGATGAGAAGGGCAATGCATATACTCACAATCGCATCACCTTCCTTGTTTGCACGGGTTATGTATACACAGGGTCGATACTAAGATTTTTGGTGTACTGGGCGAACTAAGGAAACGATGCCCTCATAATCATTTGAAAATTGTCGTTCTTGCATTTTGTGCTGCAAAATCATTAATAATCTGTTCATAATCAGGGTTCTTTAAAAAGTCATTTTCGATAAAAATCAAAGCAAGATTATGCAATCAAAACAAGAGAAGGAGGGAATTAGGGAAAATGGAAAGTTACTCAGTGGCTACCACCATTTAACTATCTAGTCTTGTCACCAGCCACTACCTTACTTGCTAGTATTCAAGTTATTAGTGGCTGAGTGCACCAAACATGAAATAAACTTAATACAATGAATGATGCAAAGTAATTGCAGCATGTTACCTCTCCACATTGATGGTTCATGGAATGCACCACTATTCAATCCCTTTGGAATAGTAGTTTCATCAGGGAACATGGATGAATTTTCAAGCATGATATTCTCTTTCACGCCAAGCTCTTGTTCAGAACAAATGTAAAATTGACTTGTGAAAATTGATGAATCTACACAAATTTCAGAAACCCACCTAATGCTTTGTGTCAATAACAAAGAGATAAGCCCAGGCAGTATCAACTATAGAAGGAAGGATCAATCCAAGTTAAATACAAAATAAAAAAAATCGATAAAGTATCTGATAGCAAATTGGAATCAAACTGGTAGTATCAATGAATATTCACACTTGAAATGCCTTCTCTGCTACTGATATTGAGATGATATATCAATGAGAAACTACTCATAAGGCCTTTGGAATCAAACTGGTAGTATCAATGAATATTCACACTATAAATTTGAACTTTCTCTTTATCTATTAGTATAGATGAAACAATTTGGACATCCAATAACAATAAAGAGACAACTATTTAATATAACCACCATATGAAGAAAAATAGATTAAAGTATTTTTTTAATACAAAGCTACATTTTTTTAAAAACCACCATACCTTACATGTTTATACTCATATTACCTCTGCCTTAAATATGTTGTGATGTTGAGTTTGACTTCTATAAGAGCATTAAACCATGTAAATTTATAATCTAGCATTGAATATTTTATCTATAGCCCCACTACCCTCCTGCAAATTTCTATTATCTTAGCCTTACACTTAACATAAAAATATTGTAGTCGTGGCATACACAAAACAAAGGCTAGCTCAGCTAGGATGAAACCTCACGTCTTCGACGAAAGATTTATGGCCAAATAATTTATGATGGGATAAGAAAGATATAGAACTCTTATAAGCAAGAAGACATCTAAAAGCAAGCGGAAATCTAAAATGGATATCATGAAATTGTGAACTCCATGGTTTAACACCACTTCCGGATTCCCTGCATTTATAAATTTCATGCATTCACGCATTTAGCTTAATCAATGGTTAGATTTTATTTACCCATCTTTACATTAATAAATTTATTCAACATAAAATTTAATCAAGGGTCAAGATCTCCCTGCATTCACAAAGTTACCGCAGGGAATCCATTTCCACTTATATGAATATTAAATTGATCTCTATAACATAAACATATACATGAACCAGAATCATTAATTACTTCCAGTGAGTAGTGTGTTAATTAATAATTACCAAGAGAAGATTATCATACTCTATGAATGATAACTCATACAATGAATAAGCAGCAAATTTGTTGATCGTTATCACATGAGGAATCCGCAAAGCCTGCATTTTTTTTTTTGTTGAATTTTCCTCCACCTCCACCAATTCTGCAACAATCGACGCCTCTCCTAAATTTTGTACCATAAATTGATCGTTAAACATCTTCAATATTCAAAAACACGCTATGTAGCATAAAAAACTTCAACATTCAAAAACAAACTATGTATTATTTAGAAAATTGTGACTCCATTGGGAGCAGCCACAATATTGGTAATGCAATTGACATAACTGGAAGACACCATAACAATATCAAAGAAAGGAAAAAAAGGTAAAAAAGTGCATTTGGCTCAATGCCAAAACAAACTAAATTTATCTTTCAACTATGTGTAGCGCATCTACTCTTTATGACTTTATCTTAATCCTTGTTGTCCCTCTCCATCTCCGGTGAGTTGGTCTTTCTCCCAGGCATCCTCCCTTTTAGTCAAAGCCATTTGTCTCTCTATGTTTTTTTCTTTTCTCTTTCTTTTATTGCAACCAGCCTCACAATTCTTCCTCTCTACAAACCATGACCATAAACCCACCCACCTATTTACAAAATTATGGATGTAAATGCTCCTGAATTTTTGTTCCACTATAACGGTACCAACATGGTCTGTTTTCATTTCACCATAAGAGATCTATAACTCTCATTTCACATATTTTTTCCATCACTATTTTAGTTTTCTGACCCAGATTTTAAATTTTTATGCTTGCTTTACATGATTTATGATACTTTTTGTGTGTGTGTGTGTCTCTCTACAAACCATGACCATAAACCCACCCACCTATTTACAAAATTATGGATGTAGATGCTCCTGAATTTTTGTTTCACTATAACAGTACCAACATGGTCTGTTTTCATTTCACCATAAGAGATCTATAACTCTCATTTCACATATTTCTTCCATCACTATTTTAGTTTTATGACCTAGATTTTAAATTTTTATGCTTGCTTTACATGATTTGTGATACTTTGTGTGTGTGTGTGGGGAGTAAATTATGCACCAAAAAAAAAAAAAAACAGAACTTCCCATGGCTTTAACTACAACCACCTGAATGTGGGAAGCAAACTTCATTTGATTTTGATACTTTCTATTTAACACAACTACATAAGGATTACACACTTATATGCAGAAATCTAATGCCAAACAAACCAACTTCTTTATAGCCAAAGTAAATTACCCAGATAAAGCAACGACAATAAGTGAGGAGATCAACCCATCTAATCCATCACCAATGCCTAACCTTTTATGTTCAAGTGCAGCTGCTTCAGCTTTGTTCCGGAATATTTGATAGAAATAATAGTAAACACCTTGTGCCACAAAATCATAGTAATTAAAAAATGGAAAACCTAAATCAAAACATTGAATGGGTTGGCAGAAAATTGAACCCAAAGGTCAGGATTTAACAAAGAAAATTAAAGAAACCAAAGTTAAGAATAAAGAAGGAGGGGAAAAATGTACCCAAATTGACAAAGGGGGTTAGGGCCATCGATCAACTCCACATCAACCTCCACCTTGCCTAGCTTCGGGTTCCATTTCAAGGTGTAAAGGATGTAGATGTACAAGTTCTTCTATAATCACAGGGAGATCCAAAAACATGTAAGAAGGAAAAGGAAGAGAAAAAGAAGAGGAGTGGTGGTGAGAAGGAAAAAAAAGGGTAAGAAGGAAAAGGAAGGTGGTGGTGAGAAGGAAAAAACTGATGTTGACAATCAAAGCTTCTGCAAGAAGCTTCGAGACTGAAGACAAGAAACACGCCGTGTTTGACTGAAGAAACTCTTGCCGTGTTAACGTCTTATATCCCCCATAAATGCCAGTTCCATCAGCTCAAGCAATGAATAAAGTAATATAATCAAATTTTTATTTAAAAAATAAGAATAAAATCAACCATTAAAATAGTCATTTAAACTCCCTTAATCATGGAAATCCAGTCAAGTCAGATGAATAGTAAAAATTTATATTCCACTTTTATATTCGTATAGATTTTTTTGATCATAAGGAAATAAGTACATTGAGTAATATAAATTTACATTGAGTAATATTCTTATTTACTTATCAAATATTAGTCATTTACTTATTTTCAGATAAATCATTTTCTTTTCAAGACAATGATTTGTGAAGGAAAAAATGTGGCCAATGACCACAACCTGAACTTAATCAAATCCATCAAACTATCTATGATAAGGGAATCATCATTGAATACAATATTTCTAGCTGCCCAAATGGACCAAACAACTAAATGTCACAATGCATGTCATGTTGCCCTTACTTTGCTCCCTTTTAAATAACCCAAGTGCTGACTATGTAGCAGTTTGAAATCACCGTGTAGAAGTGTAGAACAGTGTAAAATCCAAGCCAAAGGTAAAAACTTTTCCAAATCTGATTGGTGATCGAGCAAGATAGCATTAACTGTAAGTTCAAAGTGCACACAGAGAATTCCGTTGTCTTAACAAAATGTTTCTAGCCAAAATATTTGTTGTTGAGGGTATACTGTCCAACAATGTCTGTCAAGAAAAAACTAAGATCTTTGTGGCCAACATAAATCATTTTTTTTTTTTTTTTTGCCACAGGAAAACAGTGACTCCCATTAGAGCAAGGAAACAAAGTCCTATTCCACGCATTATTTAAAAGATAACTTAGCATGCCTTAGCATGTAAAAGCATCAATCCTAACTACCCAATACTCACATTCCCGAATGGTTCTCCAGTCAACAAGTCAGAATTTACAGGTTGAAGCTCCCTCTCTCCTTATAAAGACTACTTTGATGTTTGGCAGTCGCAGTAATAAGCACTGAGCCAGCTAATTTTCTCTACACTTGATGAAGCAGAAACCTCACCACGCAGCCAGGAATACATGCTGCTTCCACTAGAGACAACAGCACTACTTTCATAAGCCATTTCCATTTCCTCTTTATCATTTTTTTTCTTTTTCTTTTACACATAAAATAGAAGACAACTTAGGATTTGATCATAGTATATTAAAAGGTGCTTTCATTTAGGTAGAAGACCACTCAAAGTAATGGCAGCGAGCACCTCTAGTTGCAGTCCAATTTCCACATCCAAAGAAAAGGCTCCCTTGCTTAGGCCCTGGCTTCCTCACCATGCCCCTACTGCTTTTCAGCCCACAGTAACAGAAAGGGTGATACTGAACCACAGGGGTACTCACATCCTTCGCTTTGTAGGGGCATTGAGGGAAAATGCTTGGGTGTTCTGGAGACTGTTTCCACATGAATGACCGATCAGCAGTCGGCCACATTATGGAATTGGTGATGGAAAATCTAAAACCCCTGTGCATGAGCAGTGCTAGCAGGCGAGCAGTGTTTTTGGCATCATCCAGGCCACAGTGAGCACGACCCTGCCAGGCCAAGCCAGCTATCTCAACAGCCTCCTTTAGGTTGCACCTCACAGCACCGAATACCTCACGGAAAGGAATCCTTAAGTTGATCCAGCGATCGAAATAAGGAGGCTTCCGTATTTTCTTGAATCGGCACTCAGATTCAAGCATCACCCGACAATCCCAGTTAGACCATGTGACCACAGCAAAGTTAGAGTTCTTTATTCCCTTTTTCTCAAGCCATTTATCATGCCTAAGTAGAGCCTCACTCAAGGTAACACCCCTGTCTACCTGAATTTGCTGGATACCAGTCAGATCCTTGCAGAAGTCACTCAGAAGCTGATTGCAGGTAGGCCTCACATATGTCTGGAAACATGCTTCCAGCTGGCCAGTGACACTGCTCACTATGACAGATGGAAACTCAATTATTTCTTGATGATGAGGATTTTTATCCTTGTCACAGGTTGCCTCAAAGTCTATGACCACAAAATACTGAAATTCTTGATATTGCTCATGTGGATAGCCCTGAGCAACCATATTCATTGGAACATACTGAAGCTGGTTGTCGACAGGATAAGGGTAAAAGTGGCTCTCGAAAGCATTCATTTGGTATTGCTGCACCTTTTGAGAGTTGAAATGGCAGGCTGTCCAGCTGCTGAAATCATGGTGATAAGTAGGCTTAATGCGAAATTCATTGCAAGGGCCGAGAAACTCGCTGCCTAAACGGCGGCTATTTTCAGTAACATCCCCAGCTGGATGAGTACCAGGCTCTTTTTTAAGCTCAGTAAAGCCTGCCATAGAACTCCCATTACACTGAAAATTGCAAGGGAATCCCTTGCCCTGGAGGCATTTTAGAGATGCCTCACAGTTTATTTGCATATTTTCTGAATTTTCAAGGGCCATCATGATCGTGAATAAAGCTGAGATCCACCAGCGAGTACATGAGATCCTCTTATATAAAAATTCCCGGGGGTTGTTTTAAGATAGTTAGGATAAGAATAAAATATTTTTTAATGATGTGTCAATTTCTGATTGATTGACAGTATAAAAAATCTTTACATTTTTAATGCATACCAATTAAATAAAAATAATAATAAAATATAGTTAAGATAATAAATCCATCAAATATTAATATCTTTTTACTTTATTTGATGGTTTTAATATAATTTTTTCTCTCTTTTTGATGACCATTGTAATTAGGGCCTTAGGCTCCCTAGTGGCATTCCGGGATATCTCCACTAACTTCGACCCATTGGACCGACTATGAGACTAGTCATTGATAGGCTGCTTGGAGCTTGCTTGGAGCAAGGAACTAATCCTTGATTCACACCCTCCAAATTAAAGTGTCTCTCACTAGGATTTGAATTTGCATCCTCCTCCTTATAGGGGTGAGATACTTACCACTCGAATAACCCTTACCAATAAATTAATTAATGATATTATCCATTGCTATAAATTAATAATACTGTTCAAAATGAATTTTGACTCTATTAAATTTTAGTACTTTATTTTATATAGTATCTTTACTATTATTTTGACCATATGAATCTAATGAATTGATTGCTTGTAAAAAAAATTGCATCATTAACTCTTAACATTTAAAAAATAATAAAAATTGTTTCTCAAGTCAACTTTATTATTATTATTATTATTATTATTATTATTAGGATTTAATTGATATCCACTGACAGTGTAAAGATTTTTTATACTGTCAACTAATCAGAAATCGTCAAATCATTTAAAACCTTTAACTTTTATCCTAACTACATTAAAAATGATTCATACCTTGATTTATGATTGGTTGACACTATAAAAAACTCTACACTCACAGTGTATAACAATTAAACTCTAATTATTATTATTATTATTATTATTATTATAGAAAGGAAAAATCTTATTAATGAACTAAACGTTGGGTAAACCACCCACTACAATCATTGGCAATGAACATGCCTAAAATAGGATTGACAATACTAACCATCTCCAGACTCCTAGGAGCATCAAATCCACTTTTTACCAAAAAGTCAGCACATTTATTGGATTCCCTAAAAATTTGATGAATAGAGATCTGCCAAACATTGGAATGAAACAAATACAAAATCTCTTCTAAGAGAGATTTAAGGGGAGGAGGGACTAGAGAACTAGGGAATAACATCTGCACAGCTATAGAGGAATCTGATTCAAATTGAGCTTTGTTGATCCGCATACTTGTGGCCACTTTTAAGCCATTAAGGAGAGCATGGAGCCCTGCTTCCACTACACCGCTTCCACTTCCCCGAAGCAGCATTATGAGAACCATCTACATTGATTTTAACAGTGTCAGGAGGAGGAGGCTGGCATCTTACTTTGGTTAAAATTCCTCTTTCGTTGAGAAAGGCTGGAGGATTATCAATCTCATGGTCAATCTATTTCACTTTATCCAAGACATCAATCCACAAATCTTCCACAGAGCTAGAACAATTAGAGAAAACCAAACAGTTTAGGTTAATTCCTATACAGCTCATTAGAAGCAACACTAAAAAGTGAGAACCAGGACCAAGGAATCACTCCAATTCACTTTGTGGATATGTTCCATTCTAGCCAAGGTATCAAACCTAAACTAAAGAACTTACACCAATACTCTGGTCCGATCACCTTGTTCCAGAACTGAGAAGCTTCTTGACAGTCCCTGAGGACATGCATAATGGTTTCAAGTCCATCATTACATCTATGACAGCCATCATCATCAGACATTCCTCTATGCTTTCTCTCCGAGTTTGTTAGCAATTTACCATGAGCAACCTTCCAAAGAAAAACTCTCAAACGGTTAGGACCTTTCCATTTCCAAATATTCTTGAACAAAGGCTGAACCACACCATTTTCAGTAGTGATATTGCTATGCAGCGACTCATATGCAGACTTAAGATAAAATAGGCCATCCGAGAATAGATTCCAAAGAGGAAAATCAACCATATTTGGGTTCATAGAGGGAGTTAGAAGAGAAAATTTGTCAAGAATTGCTGAAGGAACATGTTCCTCCATAAGATCCCACCTCCAATTACCATTCTGCACATAGAGATATACAGGAAACTCAGCTTGATCCTGCAGAATAACACCATTACAGAGTTCCCTAATGCTAGCCATGCCTGGAATCCACCTCTCTTCTCAGAATCTAATGATGGCAGCATTTTGAAGAGACCAAGAGATTTTATCTTCCACATTAGGCCAAGTGTCAGCAATTGCTCTCCAGGTAGAATAGCATGAGCTTCCGTTCAACACATTAAGCATAGAGAGAGGACCACAACTATATTTGGCTTTCATAACTTGAACCAAAAGCTTCTCAGGATTAGCTACAATCTGCCAAGCAAGTTTCATAATGTAAGCTCTATTCAGCACTTTCAAGTTTTTGAATCCCAGTCCACCCTCACTCTTAGGCAAGCAAATTTGCTTCAAGAGATGAGATGGCGTTTTCTCTGATCAGCATTGCTGCCCCAGATGAAATTTCTACACAGTTTTTCAGCTTCATCACATACTGAAGCAGGAATGACACACGATTGCATCACATAGCCAGCAATATTTGATAAGGATGCTTGAGCCAAAGTGATTCGACCGGCAAAAGACAAAGAAGCAGCCTTCCACCCTGATAATTTATTTCTCATCTTATCCAACATGAAGGAGTAAGATTGCTTAGAATCCCTTTGATGCAGAAGAGGAGCACCTAAGTAAATGCCAAGGTTTTCAATCTTCTCAATTCCAAGCTCTAGACACAATCCAGCAGCCACATTATCTCTCAGGTTCTTAGAGAAGAAGACCTTTGATTTCTGGAAATTCAGCTTCTGCCCAGATCTGCTACAAAATTCATTAAGTATTTCCTTAATTACTCTGGCTTGATCTCCGGAAGCTTCAGTAATGAACACTAAATCATCTGCAAAGTTGATATGTGAAACCCTTGGACCATTTCCTCTTCCAAATTTTAAAGGCTTCCAGAGCAAGAAAAAAGAGATAAGGAGAGATTGGATCTCCTTCTCTCAAGCCCCAAGAAGTGTTGAAAGATCCAGACTTCTCTCCATTCAAATTAATGCACATTGAAACAGATTCTATACATTTGCATATCAAGTTGATCATAGGCAGAGGCAAACTAATGATCTCCAAGGTTTCCTTAATGAAACTCCACTCCAATCTGTCATAGGCTTTCTCCAAATCAAGCTTTAGGATCATACAACCTTTTTTTGCCATGGAGATTACTAAGAGAGTGGATAGATTCCTGCAAGACTAGAATGTTATCAGTAGTTGACCTGCCAGGAACAAAACTATTTTGATTGCTTGAAACTAAATAAGGCATCACAGTTCTAAGTCTTTGAGTTATAATTTTAGTAACAACTTTATACACAGCATTGCATTGAGCAATAGGTCTAAAATACAGATAGCAAAACTACAAAATAATTAATGTATACATAATATAAGTGATGACATAATAAGTTATTTTCAAATTTAGTATACAAATTGTCAATTAATTTGTAGTATTTGTCCATTGTTACTCTTGTTTTTGAGGATCCTCCGCATGCTTATAAATACGTATTGATCTTATTCATATACCATCACAAATTTTATTCATTTTACTTTGTAAACCAAGCATAGTTTCAGTGGAGATCTCATTGAAGATGTTAAAGTTGGTGTTGCCACTAGTGCAGGAAGCACTTTTAACAGCGGTTAAAAATGACTTGTTACGTCGGATTTGGAGGTGACGTTAATTCAACCGACGTAACTTGTAACGTCGGTTTTACAACCGCTGTTACAAGTTAACCAGTAACGTTGGTTCATTTCTAAACCGCCTTTAAAAGTAGCGGGATTTCTGATCAGGTCATGCTGCAAGTTGACTTGTAACAGCGGTTTTGTTTAAAACCGTTGTTACAAGTTAACTTATAACAATGGTTGTCTGTAGAAACCACTGTTGTAACCGCGGTTTTAAACAGAACCGCCGATACAAGAGGTTTTTTTTTTTTAAAAAAATTGGTTTGTTTCAGTTACACTACACCTGCAATATTTCATAGATACACACAGAAGCATCCAGACTCACCTGCTAAAATTTAAAGATACAGACAATGAAGCTAACTAAGATCATCCAAAATTCAGACCATCAACAGCAGAACCAATATATATATATATATATACATCGTACACAAAAGAATCATATATATACAAACAAAATTGATCAAGCTAATAACTAAGTCACGATCTATTACATACACAAAGTAATAATATAAGTTCTAATTAAGTACCTAAACATAAATCTATGCTTTGTGCTCAAAGTCTATATCCACGCTCCATCAACTCTGTTCCGCCAAAGTCTGCACAAGTTCAAATAGAGATTCAACATTAATTAAATTAAGTCACCCAAAAAAAACAAAAACAAATAATTAACATGGATACCTAAAAAAAAACATTAATTACACTATGATGCAAAATAAAAATAAACATGCATAACTTACACTATAATCAAGTTTAGATCAATATCCCTTCATTATGATCATCACGAGTGGCAAGTACATCGTCCACCATATTTTCCTCAATGAAATTAGGCATCCGTGATGAGAAAGAAGGAGTCTCGGGTATATCAAGAGTTGAATCTTGATTTTCATCACTACATTTATGCATACTTTTTCCTTGGAAAACCACTGACCACCTTTTGTTAGAAGGATCAATGTAAACAGGGTCACACAATCTAATCTCCCTCACTAGATGAATAATTAAGTGAACCATGATGTCAAAAATGAAGGAGGAAAATACATCTCCATTTGGCACAAGATAATGACAACTTTTTTTCCAACTCATCCAACTTCCCGGGATCAACGACTTTGCTGCATATAGCATTGAAGAATAAGCACAGCCTAGCTATGACATGTCTAACATTTTTAGGAGCACAATCACGAATAGCCACGGGTAGTAGTTGTTGCATCAAGACGTGGCAATCATGAGACTTTAAGCCAACTAATTTCAGATCGCTCATAGAGACAAGCCTCTTGACATTTGAACAGTAACCCTGTGGCACTTTGACGTCCTGTAGACACTCACAAAAACTCCTTCTCTTTTTTTTTGGACAAAGTATGACATGCTGGAGGCAAATATGTCCGCTTACCATCCTTTGACCGTGGATCTAACTGATCTCTTATACCCATCGCAACCAAATCTAGATGAGCATTCACACCGTTCTTTGCCTTGCCCTGAATATTGAGAAGCGTCCCGATTACACTATCACACATTTTTCTCCACATGCATCGCATTGTTGCGTGATTTTTAGAATATAAAGGCAAGTGCACCTCGTCGCAAACAAGTAATACGGTGGTAAGACCGGTTATCGTATCCACAGGGATCGGTTGTCAATTACCAATTCACAAACTCAACAACTATCTAGACTAAACTATAGTATGAAAAGATTAAAACAGAAAATAAAGAAATAAAATATTTTTGGTCTTTTGGGAATTTTATCGAACACTTGGTATGCAAACAGAGATGTGGCTAAGATTGTTAGGGTTAGACTACACTAATCCTCCCTTAATTGCAATGAAATGGTTATCAACACAAGTCCTACTTCAATTATGACAATCAAGCCTTTTCTAAAATACTCAAGCCTAATGTCCTAGGTGCATTGAGCCTAAAACCCCAAATCAAACCCTAATGTCTTAGGTGGATTAATCTGTGATTTTGCATTAAGTCAAGACTTATAAGATTGCAAGCAGTCAACACCTATGTCTAGATTCTTGAACTACTTGGCATATGATTCATGAGCATGCCTTAACACCAACCTTTCAGTTATCTATCAAAGCAACATATCATTCCTATGGGTAGCTAATCCAAGGAAAGCATTAAGCACAGAATCACATATTCATAAAGAAATAAGCACTTGCATTAAAACCAAATCAAATACAAACAAGTTCAGAAAAGCTACATCTAACCCCAACAATGGGGGATTTAACTACTCATATACAAAGAAAACCAAACCAGAGAAATAGGAGAAGAGGAGAGAAGAGGCCCCATGTGAGCTTTCCTTCTTCTTCAAAGCAACCCCTCTTGGCTCCCTTCTAGGGTTGAAACCCTAGCTCAGCCACAGCCTCCAAGTGCCTCCAAATGCCTCCCTCTGGACCCTAAAAACTCCTCCAGTTCTGTCTGCTGCGTTCTTATTTATAGGTCTGCTGCGCGTCACGGCCGTGATGGCCATCACGGGCTGGCCGTGACGCGTTCTGTCCAAGGCGTATTTTCATCAAATAGGTTCTCGCGAGGCGAGCCCTTTGTTCGCGTCGCGAATCCTGAATTTCTGGTTAGTCACGGCCGTGAGGTCTATTACGGGCAGGCCGTGACAGCTTCTGACTTTTGCCTTCTGCTCTGCTTGATCACGGTCGTGATGGTCATCACGGCCAGGCCGTGATGGGCTCTGTTTGGCTCATATTCTTCACTTTTCAAGCTCTATTTCATCCAAGCTCCACCATGGCTGATTTTGATCATTTTTACATTGAATTCCTGCAAAATAACACCAAGAAACCGCTTCACCCGTTCCAAGGGAAAATCTAATAAAAACCAAATAAAGAATGCCTAATCTATATGCAAAATGCATGCAAAAGTATATAGAAAATATCAACTGATCTCTTATACCCATCGCAACCAAATCTAGATGAGCATTCACACCGTTCTTTGCCTTTCCCTGAATATTGAGAAGCGTCCCGATTACACTATCACACATTTTTCTCCACATGCATCGCATCAATACAATGGCTGACATCAAGTTTGCACCAATATGGAAGATCAAAGAAGATAAACCTCTTCTTCCATATGTTTTTCTCAGTAGCCTTCTTTTGAGTCTTTCCTAAGATAACATTGACGTTCTTCATCTGTTGATAAACTTGTTCTCCATTTAATGCCAACAGAGCAGGTTCATTGTCCTGACTTCCGTTAAAAGCTTTTTTCAATCTACAATATAGGTGATCACGGCTGATAAATCTCTGATGTCTAAGGTAAACTATCTTCCTCCCATGCTTCAGTTGAGTGAAGCATGTGCCCTCTTCACATATAGGCATTCTTTATGCCTCTTAATACTATACCCGGACAAGTTACCGTAAGCTGGAAAGTCATTGATGGTGCAAAATAACATGACACGCATCTTGAAAGTCCCATTAGAATACCCATCAACTACATCAACATCTGCATGCCATCTAATGTTCTTTGCATCGTCTACATTAGCGAACCATCGCTTGAACCTTGGAATTATTGGAAGATACCACAACACCTTCGCAGGAGGACCCTTTGTGATCACATCACAACTAGAATCACCATCCTTCACTTTGTACTGTGATACCCCACACTTGGGGCAGTCTTGCAACTCTTCATACATACCCCTATACAATATGCAATCATTAGGGCATGCGTGTATCTTCTCATACTCCATTCCCACTGGACACAGTACCTTCTTGACCTCATAGTTACGATCCGACAATGTGTTGCCTTCTAGAAGCATGTTCTTCAACAACTCAAGCAATTCAGTGAAGCTTTTATCACTCCACCCATTTCTCGCCTTCACGCTGAACAATTTTAACACCGCCGACAACCGTGTATAAGTAGTGCACCTCGGATACAAAGGCTTCTCCGCATCACTGCACAAAGTATCATATACATTTGCTCACTGAAAAGACTCTTGCCCAATATCACAGATCATGTCCTTTAGTTGATCGTCCTCCACATTTACGTCAACTTCCTCAGTTTGGGACACACTTGGTTGGTTTAACAAGACATCACGATGCCATGTCCATGTTGTATAATACTTGCAAATCCCTTCACAAATAAGATGAGTACATATTTCCTTAGCTTCACATTTTCTCATATTCACACATTTGACACAAGGACAACAAAACTTTCCATTACTATCAGGAATATTTCTTTGAGTAAATTCTAGAAAATCTTCCACTCCCTTCCGATACTCATCACTTGTGCGTCTACTAACCATCCAACTACGATCCATAGCTACGTTCTGTAAATATACACACAATTACGATTAAGTTAAGGGGCTAAAATAAGATAGACTCTAATGATATTTCCTTGCATCAATGTTCAATACATTTCACAGGAGCATCTAAACCCTAACAAATTATATTATCGTCACCTTTGCAAATAAAAAATCATGAGCATGAGCATGAACCATAAGCAAAACAGCAGCCATAACAATAGTTTACACAAAACAGAACACACAACCACCCATAAAATCAATGAAACAAAGACGCATATGAAATAGAAACAGAGACAACAGGAAAAAACAGAAACATAAAAACAATGAAACAGAACCACCACAAAAATATCAACATCCAAATGTTGGAAAATGACTCTAGTATGTTTTGATTAATGACCAAACTTAAGAATTGATTAAACTTTGATTCACTAATCATTTGCCAAGTTTACATGAATGAAAAGATCATTTAGTGAAAGGGTATGAATTCAAAGGATCAAAGGAGAAAGACAAAGGCAAAGCAAGGATCATGATTGGAATGATTGAAGATGAAGAAACCACAAATGAAGAATCAAGGAATCTCAAGCAAAGGAACTTAGAAAGTTTTATGTAAAGAAAAATTTTACTTATTTTCTTTGATTTAGCTCTCTCAAATTAACTAAATTCAAAATGGTTTTCTTAAATTAAAATTGAACTTAAAAAGAAAAAGGTTAATTGAAAGATCTGTACATCTATGTACTTTCAGTTAATTAACTAACTTTTAATGAAAACCTATGTGTACATCAATGTATAAATGTTATACATCAATGTATACATCGATTGAATCTGGAACAACTTGATATGTATGCAAACTAAGCTTCTGTCAATCGATTTACACATCGATGTATAGAGTGAAATAGAAGCCAGTAATTTTTTATATAAGCATACAATCGATTGATATATCGATGTATAAGGCCAAATAGAGGCCAAGAATCTTTTTCATATACATCACATCGATTAGTACATTGATGCATACATAGAACAGAAGTGAAGTCTTATGTTTACAAATAGACAATCGATTGACACATCGATGCATAAGCCCAAACAGAGGCAGAGACTTTTTGAAATGATTATGCAATCGATTGAGCAATCGATGTAAAGACTTCTAGGCTGCTGATGCTTGTGATATTCAAGAACACAATCGATGTACACATCTATGTATCAATGAGAATCAAGAACTATCAAGAATTCAATCGATTGAGCAATCGATGTATTCAGTGCAAAAAATTACAAATCTTGTTTAATACATCCATTAGGCAATCGATTGACTGACAGAATCAATTTTTGATGAAAAGTTTGTTTTGATCTTAATTGACTTTTAAAGTGTGCCCAATGGATCTATTTTGACATACATCTATATAAAGGCTTGGGCAAACATTTTTCAATATACAAGACATTCAATTCAGAAAGATTACATTGAGAGAGAGCTTTTCCATTGAGAATAGTTAAAGTCTTTTCTGTTAAGTGCTTCAAGTTATAATATTGTTGATTTCTTAGAATCTGTTTAATCAATCTTTTTACTGAGAAAGGAAGAGAAAAGAGAGAAGGTTTCTCTGTGTGTGTTGATCTAAGAGTAGAAGGGACTCTTAGAGGTTTGACAAGAGTAGAAGGGATTCTTGGGAATTACAAGATTGCTTTGTCTAAAAGCTGTCATTGGGTAGAAGGAACCTGAGTTGTGAAGATTTGTAAATATTTTTGTAATTGTGTTGATTTTAGTGGATGAAACTCACAAGTGATTGTGGGGACTGGATTATGTTACTAGAGGAGGAAGCTGAACCAGGATAAAACTCGATTTGCATTTCTTTCTATCCCTTAACTCCTTTAACTGCTTTAAATTGTTGAATGTATGTGGTTAAGTTTTAGTTAAGGAAAATTTGTGTATGTTCTAATCTGAAAAACTATCTTTCATAAATATTTCTATTTTAAAGAATCAAGTCTTTAATCAAATAAATTTGCAAAAACTCGTTTTGTTTTGTTGGTTGGCAAAACCTTTTCAAAAGTGTGTAGAAAAGTTTCAGTTTTTGCTTAAAAGGGAAAAAGTTTTCAAAAATCTTACATACTCAATTCAAACCCCCTTCTTGAGTATTAGAAGCCACAACCAACAAGCTCACTCTTGTGTAAAGTCTAACAGTTTAAGAGGATGACTTCAAATGACATCTTGGGAGAAGGGGCTTCTCTAGCAAGACCCCCTGCATTCATTGGCACTGCCTATATGTATTGGAAAGAAAGGATGTTAATTTTCCTTGAGGAAAATGGTCTTGATGTGTTAGATGCTGTTGAGAATGGTCCATACATCCCTCATAATCTTGATGCAAATGGCACCAAGACAAATAAGCCTAGAGCTGAGTGGGATGATGAGGACAAGAAAAGAGTAGGTTATAATGCTAAAGCTAAAAATATTATAACTGCTGCTTTGAGTTATGATGAATTTTTCAGGGTCTTTAATTGTAAGACAACAAAACAAATGTGGGATACGCCGTAAGTTACTCATGAAGGGAAAAGTGATGTGAAGAGAGCAAGAATGAACTCAATCATGCACGAATATGAACTCTTTCACATGAAGAAAGATGAAGACATCAATGATATGCAAATGAGGTTCACTCACATTGTGAATCAACTAAATGGACTTGGAAAGACTATCTCAGATGAACAACAAATCAACAAAGTTATGAGATGTTTGACAAGAGAATGGCAACCAAAGATTACTGCTATAGCTGAAGCACAAGACTTAGATGCCATGAACATTGCTACCTTATTTGGAAAGGTGAAAGCATGTGAGATGGAACTACATAGACTGAATGATCATGAAGAGAATGGGAAGAAAAATAAAGGCTTATCACTAAAGGCTCATATCTCCAAAGAAGTTCATGACAATGATGAAGATGAAGAACTTGAGGAGGATGAAGATTCTGAAGAAGACAAGGGACTGCTGGTCAGAAAATTCAAGAGGTTTCTCAAGAAGAAGAAAACCTTCAACAAAAAGTCCTCAAACTTCTTTTCCAAAAAGAATCTCTCAAAAGGTGAAAGTTCAACATCAAATGTAAAATGCTATGAATGTGGAAAAACTAGACATTACAAGAATGAGTGTCCAAGGCTTCAAAAGAAGGACAAGCATGACAGCTTTGAGTCCAAAGACAAGAAGAACAAAAAGCCAAGAAGAGCATACATAGCATGGGAGGAAAATGACATGGATTCCTCTGAAGAATCTAAGGAAGAAGAAGCAAATATTTGCCTTATGATCAGTCATCAAAGTGACACAGAAATTGAAGATGAGGTAAATGATCTACCCCCTACTTATGATGAATTGCAAGATGCTTTTGATGAATTGCATAGTGAATATCTGAAAATTGCTAAGCAACTCACATCACGTAGAAAAATCATTGCTAAAAAATGTAGTGATTATGCATCTCTTCAAATTAAGAATAAGGAATTGGAAGCTAAAAACAATAGGCTAAGTGCATCCGGCTCTACATGTTCTAATTGTAATATGCTTGAAAAAGAGGTTGAAAAACTTAAAACCACTCTCTCTAAATTTACTTTAGGAAGAGATAATCTTAATGCAATTCTTGGACAACAAAAAGGTGTATATGATAAAGCTGGAATATGATACAAACCAGCTATGCATGAAAAATCCTTTAAGAAACTATTTGTTGCTCCCAAGACTTCTACTAGTCCTTTTGTTAGATGTTTTTATTGTGCAAGAAAAGGACATACTGCATCTACATGTTATTTTAGAAATCCTTCAAGGATAAGTGTTAAGCAAATATGGGTTCCTACGGGAACATATGTGATGACTAACAACAAAGGACCCAACTAGATTTGGGTACCTAAAGGAAAAGTTGGAAAACCTGTCTTGTAGGTGTGTTTGAAGGCCAAAACTTTAAGTTGGTACCTAAATAGTGGCTGCTCCAAACACATGATAGGAGATATCACAAAATTCACAACCTTTACCTCAAAAGAAGGAGGAAATGTAACATATGGAGACAATAACAAAGGTAAAATACTAGGTGTTGGGACAATTGGAAAAAAGTCCAGCAACAAGGATTGAAGGAGTTCTCTATGTTGAAGGGCTCAAGCACAATAACTTGAGCATAAACCAACTTTGTGATAAAGGGTATGAGGTAGATTTCAATTCAAATATGTGTATGATTGGATCTAGAAATAATGAAAACATGAAGTTGATAGGAAATAGAGTAAACAATATCTACATGCTAGATTTAGACAATTTATCTTCAAACACTACAAGAATAAGGTTAATTAGCGACGGAATTTTTGCCACGGCCTCAAATCCGTCGCTAATTTTATGTTTTCCGACGGCTTAAGCCGTCGCAAATGGTAGAAGAGATTACTGACGGCAGTTCCGTCTCAAATCTGTCAATAACGTTCCCTCCATTTTACACGAAATGTTGGCGCCAATTTACGACGGGAATGGCCGTCGCTAATGTGCAAATGTTTGTCCAAGGTCATTTGCAACGGCCATATTGGTTTGCGACGGACCGTACTTTTGCGACGGTCATTCTCAATTTGTGACGGAATCATAATTTGCGACGGCCTAGCCGTTGCTAATATTAAAAGGCCGTCACTAATTTCCAATAAGTAACTCGAACAGTTTTCTTCCTCCCTCAGTTGTCGTCTTCGCATGCAGAAACCCTTCCTGGTTCTCTACTCTGGTTCTGGTTCTCTGCTCCCACCGCGCGCCGCCCAACCTCCGTCTGCCACCACCACACCTCCGTGTTCTCTTCTCCGTTCTCAATCACGCACCTCCTCCACACTCTTCCGTGTTCTCTTCTCCGTTCTCAATCGCGTTCCGTGTGTTGAGCCTCCATGACGCCACCGCCTCAACGTTCGCCCCAATTCTTGCTGTTGCGTCTCAGTGTTGGGTCATTGCTGTCGTTGTCACCGAGCCATAGGTTCTTGCTCTGCAAAGGTCTGGCTTGTTTCCTATTGTTGGTAATTACCATTACTGCCTGCTTTCATGACTATAGTTAGCTATAGTTCTAGTCTCCCTGTTTTTGTTGATAATTTCCATCCCTGGAAACTTACAAATATGCTAATTGTACTAAATTGCAGAACACTTATAAGGTTCCCTGTATCAAATAATAATAAACAGGTCGGCCAATAAACTTGGTCCCCATCTTTTGTGCAAAACTTTGTTTACTGAGTTTCTTAAAAAAATGTACAGTAGGTATCAATCACTCAGTAAAACACAGTCACATGCTCCAAGAAAATATTGGTCTATGAAAACATGACTTAAACTTAATTAAGAGTGTTGTCGAATATTGAAGCTTCATTCAATTTGGGGATTCAGTTTGTACATTGTCCTTTTCAAGAAAAACAAATGGGTATCAGTTTACATGATAAAGTCCAGTGAAATCAAAGTCACAGTAATGGTTCAAGTTCAATCAAATAAACCTGTTACTCCTGAAATCCTAGTTTTTTACTTCCAAACAGCCTCACTCATCTATGCTTGTAAGTTGTAATCATTGTCGTTAGCAGTGTTTGAGTGCAAAACTACTTGTTGAAGGATAATTCACACTATTTCATAGTCAACTTGGTACTAAGAGCCTCAAATTAAATGGCTTCAATTGGAGACCAACCATGTTAACCAGATATGCTTAGATTTTAAATTAGCTTTTGTATATATTAGATTTTAAAGTGATTCCTATAGTTTCTTTTACTCCCGAGTTCTGAGATTTTAAAAGTTGGCTTTTGTATATATCTTGATGAACTTGAAACTGATGATAGTTTCCGGTCCAGTAAATTAATTCACATAGATCAAGTGAAACCCACATCCATCCTAAGGTTTCCTCATCCTTTCTATATAAGGATACTTTTGTGTGCTCTGCACTGTGCAGTCACTACTTATTAGTGACAAGGGAGCCTGTTCTCTTTATATTTTTGAAATTTGGTTCTCCAGTTAGAGTTTTGTTTGTTCAACATTTGGTTTTGATCCTGAATCATCAACATTTCACTTGCTTCAGAGAATTACATTGTGGCTCGAATATTGAAAAGACATTATCATATATGGAAATCAATTTCTCATGTTTCAGGGATGTTTGCCTCTATTCCCCTCCAGCATTCTAAGAATTTTTTTTAACAAAACCTTAGAATCTTAGGGTGTGTCTGGATTTTTTTTTTACCTTATTTTCATCATGTTTCTATTTCAAGAATTTGTACATGAAACACAAAAAATTTTGTTTTCATTATTTCCCGTATAAATGTTTGAAAATAGTAGACACAATAAAAACAATATGGTATAATGCCTGAATGATGACTGTCTGTTATTCTTTTCTCTGTTTGTTGCTAGTCCAATATTGATGCATGAGTTGTTGTGGTCTATTAAGAATGATATTCTGGATCCATGTAAAATGCTATAGTTTTTAAGTAGTCCTCTTTGCATTATGATTATTGATTACTTGGGCTTTAAATATTTTTGATAAATTTGTTTATTTTTCAAATTTTATGCCTGGGTGTGACTTTAATTTGTTAAGGGGATTTACAGTGTCAGTGCTTTGTTTTTGTTTGGGAATGATGAAAATGTGATTTTTATTTACAAATATTCAATTGTGAATGGGACATGATAGCATTGTATGTTTCCTGGAACCTGAGAAGTTGATCCTATGTTTTTTATCTCATAACAACTTAGTGCCTGTTTGTTTTGTTTCCAATTTTCTGTTTTCATGTCCAGTTTTCAGAAATAATTACGAAACTGCCACCTTGTTTTCCTCATTGATAAACAACCACCACCTCATTTTTGCATCATTAATTTTTGTTCCATATTTAATCTCATAATTGTTGCATATATTTGTTTATGAATTAGTTCTGGAGAGTCACGTTCGCTGAGAGAGTAAGAACACGACTTTGAGGTTCAACAACAAGGGAAAATCGCTTCCAAGCAAACAAAGCAAGAGAATGTGTGTGTTTTTTTTGTTAATTGAGAGAATGTTTGATATTGATTTGATCATTTTTTGGTGCACCTTGATGTGGAGATTGTAATTGTTTTGGTAATATAATGCCTTTTGATTAATGTCTATAATCTGTTTGTTGAATCACCTAAATGCTTTTAGGTTGGAATGTGGTCATGTTATAGGTGGTTGGGTTAGTTTTCTTTTGATATTAATGGCTAAATTGGTGAGTAGCTTGAATCATAATCTCTTCTTGTGCTGAATGGACTATGAATTTTCTTTATTGTTTTTTGTGTATTTACGACAGGATTATGATTTATTAAGGATGCTTAAGCAATTTATTATGATTGTGATGTAAGTAGCTATTGTGATTTATGAATGATGATTGCAATAACAAAAATGAGTAAAAATAAATAAAAAAAACAAAATAAAACCATTAATAAAAATCAAGCTTCCTTCTTTATTTCTTTTTTTTCTTGGAAAGATTCTTTCTTTCTTTTTACTTTGTCTATAATCTGTTTGTTGAATCACCTAATTAAATGCTTTTAGGTTGAAATGTGTCATGTTATAGGTGTTTGGGTTAGTTTTCTTTTGATATTAATGGCTGAATTAGTGAGTAGCTTGAATAATAATCTCTTTTGATATTAATTGATTGAATTGGCGCAAATGCAGAGGATGGAATTTGTTCCTTTGAATCGTACTTGGATGTATGATAGGGTTTATCCGCGTAGAGGGGGATTAAAACAATCTTTCTTAGATGGTGTTGAAGAATTTATTACCAAGGCAAGTCAGCAAGATACTTATAATAATGGGGGGGGGGGGTGATTAGATGTCCTTGTGTGAAGTGTGACTGTACTCGAATTAAGAATGTAGACGATGTGAGGGTCGACCTGTATAAAGTTGGGTTTAGGCCTAATTACTGGATTTGGACAAATCATGGAGAAGAAATGCCGCAATTTGATTTTGGCATTGACCAGAATTGCACCGGTGGTTCAAGTAGTGGTGCGTGGTCGGATATGGAGATCATATTGTTTCCATGGAGGAGATGGTGTGTGACGCTCTTATGATGTCCGGGTTGTTTGAGTCCAATAATACAGAAGAGCCTCCTAATGCAGATGCACAAAAATTTTATAATCTCCTAACAGAGGCAAATAAGCCTTTGTGGGAAGGGTCCCCCGACTCGAAGTTATCGATGTGTGTTCTACTGTTGTTTGCCAAGGCCAATTGGAGCATACCCGAGTTAGGCTTGGATTTCATTGCCAAAATGGTTATGGCCGGGACGCCCTTCAAAGGAGGATTACCCAACAATTATTATGATGCGAAGAGGTTAATGTCCAAGTTAGGATTGGAGTCCAAGAGGATTAACTGTTGTCAGAATGGGTGCATGATCTTTTACGATAATGAATTCGACAAAAATGATGGCGCATTGGTTGAGTGCAAATTTTGTCACGCACCAAGGTATCGTTAGCGCACGTAAGTAGAAGTAATCTGAAACCAGTTCCGGTAAAGTCGATGTTCTACTTGTCAATCATTCCTAGATTAGAGGATGTTTGCATTGATGCAGACTGCAGGAAAAATGACATGGCACCATGAGAATAGGAGGAATGCAGGAGTGTTACGCCATCCTTCTGATGGTGAAGCATGGAAGCACTTTGATCGGGTGCATCCGGATTTTTCCGTTGATCCTCGAAATGTACGACTTGGGTTATGCTCGGATGGCTTTACCCCATATATCCAAGCCTCAGCATCACCTTATTCATGTTGGCCCGTTATTGTTACCCCTTACAATCTTCCTCCCAAAATGTGTATGTCAAAGCCATATATGTTCTTGACTTGCCTGATTCCGGGTCCATCTAATCCAAAGGCAGGCATTGATGTATACTTGCAACCTTTGATTGATGATTTGAAGAGGTTGTGGAATGGTGTTTTGACGTACGATATTTCTCGAAAACAAAATTTTACAATGAAGGCAGCGTTGATGTGGACAATTAATGACTTCCCTGCGTATGGCATGTTGTCTGGCTGGGGGACGCATGGGAAGCTTGCATGCCCGCATTGTATGGAGCATACAAAGGCATTTACCTTAAAATACGGGGGGAAGTCGTCCTGGTTTGATTCCCATCGCAGGTTCTTACCGAACGATCATCAATTTAGAAGGAATAAGAATGCCTTCAAGAAGGGGGTTGTTGAAATGGATGGACCGCCTCCGAGGTTAACACCAGAACAAATTTGGAGTAGAATCAGGGACTTGCCAAAAGTGACTGAAGCTGGGGTTTCCAAATTAGATGGTTACGGGCAGTGGCATAATTGGACAAAGAGGAGTATTTTTTGGGATCTTCCTTATTGGAAAGATAATTTATTGAGGCATAATCTTGATGTAATGCACATTGAAAAAAATTTCTTTGACAACATTTTCAACACTGTGATGAACGTGCATGGCAAGGCCAAAGACAACGATAAGGCTAGAATGGACTTAAAGTTGTACTGCAGGAGACCGGATTTGGAGCCGAGGCATCAGGATAATGGGAAGATGTACAAGCCAAAGGCCAATTATACCTTGACTATCCAGGAAGCAAGGTTAGTTTGCCAATGGATAAAGGGGCTCAGGATGCCTGATGGTTATTCTTCTAACTTGGCAAGATGTGCTGATGTTATCAAAGGTAAGTTGCATGGGATGAAAAGCCATGATTGTCATGTGTTTATGGAGTGCTTACTTCCCATCGCCTTCAGTTCGTCCCCCCCCCCCCATGTTTTGAATGCCCTTACTGAAATAAGTCAATTCTTCAAGGACTTGTGTTCTGCAACTTTAAGGGAAGAGGATTTGACCAGGATGGAACAAAACATTCCACTCATTTTGTGCAAGCTGGAGAGAATATTCCCCCCGGGCTTCTTTGATTCAATGGAGCATCTTCCGATTCATCTTGCATATGAAGCCAGACTTGGTGGTCCAGTTCAAGATAGGTGGATGTATCCATTTGAAAGGTAATTTAAGTATCACAGTTATTGATCCACTTTCATGCATATTAGTTAATTAATAATAACCTCATCATTTTTAATAGATTCATGGGCGAGTCAAAACTATCGGTGAAAAACAAGGCTAGGGTTGAAGGTTCGATCTGTGCGTCTTACTTACACCGTGAGACAATTCATTTCTGCTCTCATTATTTCAAACACATGGTTTTGTCACCAACAACTAGAAGGAACGAAACGGAAAATGAAAGTGGAAGACTACCTAGAACCTTATCAATTTTTTGTCTTCCCGGTCGTCATTCCGGAAAGGAGTTGACACATTATTTAACGGAGGCAGAGTGGAACTCAGCTCATGTTCATGTATTGATCAATTGCGCCGAGGTTAAACCATACCATGAGTAAGTATGAGCTTATAATTTTTATTCCTTCGATAGCATATGTAAATTTTCATTGATGTTATCCATATATGTTCAGTGCATTCTTGTCTTCTCGTGATGCATCTGCTCGTACTCATGAAGATTTTCCAATATGGTTTAAGCAACAAGTATCTTCCCATTTATCATTATGTTATTCACTATAATGTATGCGGATAAAAACATATATCGGTAAACTTTGTGAATAGGTTTAAAATGAGGCACCTACTGTCATTAATCAACATTTACGAAACTTGACTGACGGTCCTCTGACACAAGTCAAAGAATGGCACACATACTTCGTGAATGGGTACAAATTTCATACTCAATCATGGACAGAAGACAAAACAACAATAAATAGTGGTGTTTATGTAAAGGGTGAGCCAGGCGGAGTTGCAGATGACTTTTATGGTGTCATACAACACATATATGAGTTGTCATATCGTTATTTAGATTACCCTAAGAGAATAGTGTTGTTTTATTGTAATTGGTTCGATCCATCTAGTAGAGGCACTAATTTGAATAAAAAATATAATATTGTGGACATCCAAATGAGTAGAAGATATCATATGTTTGATCCGTTTATCACGGCACATAATGTGAGACAAGTATATTACGTTCCTTATCCAGCAACTCAAACAGAAAAACGAGGTTGGTGTGTTGCAATCAAGACAAAACCAAGGGGTCGCATTGAAATAGATGTTTCAGAGTTGGATGAGCCATATCAAACGGATGAAATGTCATATGCAAATGAGGTAATTGAAGTTGAACCAATCTCATGTTTACAAGACACACAAGTTGTAGGGGAAGAAGTGGATACCTCCAGCTTGTCATCAAATCAAGTCATTCCGGATGAAGATGTTGAAGAAGCAGAATCAACAGAAGATGAAGAAGATGAAGATGGCTATGAATATGACACTGGCTCAAATTCTGAATAACAATTACTTTATTTATTTTAGTGATATATTTTGTATTAAGTTGTATTGTCATTGTCTCATAACTTTAAGTTCATTATGATTAGCATCATTTTCCATTATTTACAAATTTGTGTTTTTGCTTACTTTAAGTTAATTATTATCACCATCAATTTCCATTATTTGCAAATTTGTGTTTTGGTTACTTTTAATTAATTATTATTAGCATCATTTTTCACTATAGACATGACTGATGGTAAGGGAAAGGGTAAGGCACCTGCTGGAGGGGCACGTCATCGTGGTCGACCCCGCTTTGTGACACGGACAGTCGATGACGGATTCATGTCCCTCCCATCTACATCTGTTACACTACGCCCACCGCCCACACCCATGCCTCCACATGATATGGCACCGACACCCCCACCTGTTGCTCCTACACCATGTCCACCACCCACACCCATGCCTACACATGTTCTGACACCTCCCTACCGACCTGTTGCTCCAGCCACTCAGTTCATGGACACCTCCATTGGGATCACGATGATGCCCACCCCAAGGATTCCGACTCAGACCCATGGAGACAATTCCAGACAACCAGATGCATCAGGGGTGGATTTGCCCATGGACGGTGATCATCAGTCTAATGATGACGACGAGGAGACTTATGGATATTCATCGCCTATATCATCAGATGATGAGGAGATCGAGGTTATGTCAGATGTCCGAGTTATAGTTACCCCGACCAGTAAAGGGTAAGAAATATCTCAAATATTGTTATTTTATTGTTGAGTGCAGATTTTATATGTATGTGTATTGATTGTTCTCATGTTCTATTGATAAGGTTCCTTCCGTCGAGAAAATCTACAGAGGCCGTCACGTATGCAGTTACATCTCAGTTTGATCGGACCTGGAAACATTGGAGTGAGCTTGAGGATTAGGATCGGGATCGATTCTTTGCGGCTTTTAAGGTATTTTGTACTTTTGAATTTACTTCTATTTTTTAGTTACTTTTAATGTTTCTTTAGTTTATTATTATCCTAAAAAATATTATATTCTCCTTATTTACAGGAGAAGGCTGCTTGGAGAGTAGAGCATTCCACTGATGTAGAGATAATTTTTCATCAAAAAGCGAGCAAACGCCTCTCCGAGTTGTTGACGAGATATCGGAAAAAGGGACAGCGTCCAAAATGGTGTTTCCCACCCATTTGGGAGGAGCTATTTGCTTACTGGGCTACACCTGCATTTAAGAAAAAATCCGCCCAGGCAAAGCTCAACAGGGCCTCGGAAAAGGGTGGGGCCTGCACACTGGCGGCAGCATCAGTAAGCAGGAGCATGCTCGACGCCTTGTAAGTTCCAACATCATATTTTGTTAATTCATTTACATGTCTGGCTATTAAGAATGTGTAACTTCAAATATGAACCAGTTTTTTTTTTTTGGTGCAGGCTAGGGAGCTTGGCCGTAGCGTCAAGCCGGTTGAGCTTCATGCCCGAACTCATACTAGGAAGGGTACCGGCGAGTATGTAGATGAGTGCTCTAGACGCACTCAGGTGATTTACATGTCTCTTTGTTGGAAATTATTTTTATTTTATATTTAACAATTATGTCATTTTGTATGATGATGTGCATCAATTTTAATGACAGGAGGACTATCATGCTAAGTTATCTCAGGTTCGGTAAGAACAAGGGTCGCATATACGGTATGGGAAACCTAGCCGGTAACTATCGACGCGGGTGCTCCAGCATCTTCACTCATCAGAGTCGAGCATCGTCCAGTACTAGGCCCCGCCAGTCTCATGAGTCTGTGGAGATGGTCAAGATGCGACAGAAACTGGTAGCTCAGGATGAGATCAATCGGCAGCTGCTTACTCAACAAACACAGATGATGGAGCAGATAGAGATGATGGCAACTGCACAGAGAGAGCTCATGCTGCGTTTAGGAACCAGCACCCCTCAGCCACAGTCGCAGCAGGATCAGCACCTTCACAGCACCCCTCAGACACAGCCACCACCGTCCCAGCCTGAGGGTCATCGGCAGACCAGTGACGAGGATGATCAATCCTTTACAGATTTGTTAATGCGGGGCTATAGAGAGGGTTATTAGTTTGGGTTATTAGTTTCTTTAATATTAGATTTTATTTTGTATGATGTATGCACTCTGTCAAAACAATTTGCTTTTATTTATGAATTTCATTTATTGTTTAAAATTATTATTCATTTATCATAATATAGTCTAAATTATAATTAATATAAAAAATAACTAATGTTTATATTAATTTTGAATTATATATTAAATATTAAATAATTAATTAAAAATAATTCATATTTTAAATAATTAATTAATAAAAAATTAGTTAATTAAATTATTTAGTTTTTTAAAAATGTGTTGCAATTTGCGACGGCCATGCCGTCACTAATTTATGTTGATTTGCGACGGTCAAGCTGTCGCTAATTTCTATAATTTGCGACGGTCATACCGTCGCTAATTTATGTTAATTTGCGACGGTCAGGCCGTCGCTAATTTCTATAATTTGCGACGGCCATGCCGTCGCTAATTTCCTATAATTTGGGACGGCTAAGCTGTCGCTAATTAGCGACGGTCATTTTAAAAAACCGTCCGAAAGTGTTTGCGACGACCCAATATGTGACAGATTTATGGCCGTTGTAAATCCGTCAGAAACATGTGTTTTGCGACGGATTTAAGCTGCCTGCGATGGCCTTTGGCCCGCGCTAAATTCATTTTTTCTTGTAGTGAAATGATGCATGTTGTTTAATCACTAAAGAAGAAGAAAATTGGCTATGGCATAGGAGAATAACTCATATTCACATGGATAACTTGAACAAATTGATTTCCAAAGAACTTATAAGTGGTCTACCTAAAAAGAAGTTTGTGAAAAATGGTTTATGTGATGCTTGTCAAAAGAGCAAACAAGTTAAAATTTCTTTTAAAGCTAAAAACACTGTTTCCACAAGTAGACCCTTACAATTGTTGCACATGGATCTCTTTGGTCCATCTAGAACAAAGAGCTTTGGTGGAAATATTTATGCTCTAGTGATTGTGGATGATTTCTCTAGATATACTTGGACATTGTTCTTAGCACACAAGAATGATGCTTTTTCTGCTTTTAAGAAATTGGCAAAACTTGTACAAAATGAGAAAGAGATTAAAATTGTATCTATAAGGAGTGATCATGGAGGTGAATTCCAAAATGAAGAATTTGATAATTTGTGTTGAACATGGTATACAACATAATTTTTCAGCACCTAGAACTCCACAACAAAATGGAGTAGTTGAAAGAAAGAATATATCTCTAGAAGAGATTTCTAGGACCATGTTAAATGACTCTAATGTGCCAAAATACTTTTGGGCAGGTGCTGTAAGTACAACTTGCTATGTACTAAATAGAGTCTTAATTAGACCAATCTTAAAGAAAACTCCTTATGAGTTATACAAAGGAAGAAAACCAAACATCTCTCATTTTCATGTTTTTGGTTGTAAGACCCCAAACTTAGAGTTTTTGCTTGTCCTCAAGCAAACAATTAGATTCACATAAGGGTTTGAGAAATGGATTTTCATGTTCAATTCTCTTGTGAAGCACATTACTCATGAAAGAATTCAATTCCTTAACACTTTTGCAAAATGCACAAGCATCACACAATCATTCATAAATTCCAATTGATCACATGCTTCATGCTTTAAAACAATCAAACATACTACAAAATTAGCTCCATTGAATGCACAAAATATTCTCTTACAACCTCTCTATCAAGTGTTTCACACATCCTTACTTGGGTATTATTTGCTCTCAATTCCAATCAAAATGCATTTCCCAATCCTAATCTTGATAGTATGCTAAGAACACATATCACAAATGTCAATGCAACACATATCATGAGGTCTTTTATTTGGTTGTAATGGGGCTAAGGTGGGGTGGATAAAATCAAGTATATAGGCTAGACTACTTTGGCTTTAAGGAATGTGGACTCTCTTGGGGCTTCCTCCCTTGCTTAGCTAGTTCACAAGCACATAAGCACACAATTAGTACTATTTCCCTTTTTATTCTATTTCCAACTCTTTCTTTTTTTTTTTTCTTTTGTTGCTTCTTGTTTCATTTTATTTTCTCTCTCTTTTGCCTTTTTCTCACTTTTGTATACTTTCTTTGTTTCTTTTTCTCTTTAGCTTTTTCTATTTTTCTTTTTCTTTTTCAATTTTTTTTTCTAGTAGGCATCTTTAGTGGCCTACTCTCACCACAAACTTTATTTGCTTGTTTGTCCCTAAGCAAGAGAACAACCGCAAACTTAAGTCCAAACATTCCTCTAAGCCAAAGTAGTGGGACAAAATTGTTTTTCGATTTTTTGCTTGTAATGTGCTATCATGCCAAGAAAAATAGGCCAAGGATCTATTGGGCATATCAATGGCAAATGATAGGATAGCAATTATGGCACTGAGTTTAAACATAGAATTATTGCCTCAATCATTTATGCATATGCAAGAACAATGTGATAGTAACAAGCATCAAGGCAAGAAAAAGTGAGAACATGTAAGTGATGGTCAATCGCACATGAAAGAAATCAAGTAATATGGATAATGTGCCAGAGCATTTGGGTTCAAAAGCTCACATTTCATGGTTATGTGCAAGAGCAAATCCATGCATTCAACATTGCATCAATCATAGCATGAAAAATTGTCACAAACAATTCACAAGGATAAATGGTTTCAAAGAAATCATGTGATCACCAAGTATGCAATGCATCATGTTAGAAATTTCAGCCAAGCAAAAGTTCTATGCTTACTAGAGAATCTACACAAAAATCCATTCAAAACACAAGTTTGTGATAAATATGCAAGTTTAGGCAATTTATTCAACTAAAACTAACTAAAAATTAAGGAGGATTAAAAAGTAAAGAGTTTAGAGCACCCCATTTCTTCTGCACAATGGATGAGCATGTGCAAAAAAAAAAAATTTATACTGGCTAGTGCTTAGCGCTAGGAATCCACGCTCAGCGCCCAAGGTGTAGTATTTTATGCTGAAATTGCTTTCTATTTGCGCTCAGCGCTCACAGTAGCGCCCGACGCCCACACAGGGCCATTTTCACCCTTCTTTTGTGTCATTTCTCCCCTTCCTTTGGTCCACTTTCCTTAGATGTACCTGCACAACAATTACAAACAATTATATCACAATATCAAGCCTACACATCAAGGAACTACTCAATGATCTCAATTAACTACTTATGCTTGAAAGATACGGAAGAAAAAGAACAAAAATGCAATAAGAGAAATGCTTGGGTTGCCTCCCAAGTAGCGCTTCTTTAATGTCACTAGCTTGACATTTGAGCTCTTTTCTTAGGGCGGTTTATATGACAAGAAGAATATATCCTCCTTCCGCTTTCTTTTCTTCACAAGTCGTCCCATGTATTTACTATAAGGAAGCAAATGTTCCCATGCACCAACAATTAGGCATTTGGAATATGTGCTTCCCCATTCTTGAGGTATATAAAACTCATTTCGCATGGGACTCTTCTCTTTAATCACCAAAGGTTGAGTCTCAGTCATATGAATCTCTTCATGCCTCACCCTTGGCTTCTCTTCCATGTCACTATTTTTTTTTTGATCTAATACTACAACTACATTTTCTTTTTGTTTTTCTTCCACCACTTCTCTTGAGTCATGTTCACTTTCCATTTCTACAAATACTTCTTCTTCTTGCTCAACCATTTCCCAAACATGTGACTCTTGCTCTCTTACCAACTCTATCTTTTTCTGCACAATTCCAACCAATTGCTCAGATAGCATCCCAACTTGAATCTCAAGATTCTTGATTGAAGCTTGTATGTCCTTGAATTTCGTTTGAGTAGCTCCAATAAATTGAATTAAAACATTTTCAAGGTTGGACACTCTATCTTGTGACTCATTGGATTGGTGGTAAGGTTGTGCATCTTGTTCCCTCATGAGGTTCTCCATGTAATAAGCCTCCTCTTGTGCATTGAATTGAACCTCACAATTTTCAAGTTTATGGTATTCACCACAAAAATCACATGTAGGTTGCAATGGTTTCATTGCCTTCACTTGCATGACTTGAAGTTGTTTAGACATCAACTCCAATTGTTTTGCAATAAGTTTTCTTTGAGCAAGAAGAGTAGCTTCAAAGATGTCCATGGTCTGTAGTGGATACTTTCCTCACAAAACAAGAATCCAAAGTAATAGAAAAGATGAGAATATCCAATATATCAATTATTTAACAAAAACATAAAAATAACAAAGAAAAAATGTTCAAATTAACAATGCTTTAGCCTTGTTGCTATTCAAATCAACAATCCTAGGCAACGGCGCCAAAAACTTGTTGATGGTTTGGCAAGTGTACCAAATCGCTACAAGTAATAAAGTGAGAGTAGAGTATATTTCCCAACGAGGATTGTGCTTCAAGTAATAACATGGCCTATGCAATTGATATTTGAACCAATGATTGTCATGATTGTAAAAGAGTTTTTTTAATGAATTTTTTATTACAAGTTGTCACAACAATGAATGAAACAAGTAAAAGTAAAGAATGAATTCAATGTAGGTAAAAGCGGTTAGGTATCTGAGTCCCTCAATTTTTACCTAATGTAACTTAGCTCAATCTTAATCTCAATCCAATTCATTCAATTGACATTCAAATCATTAACCTAGATTTATCCCTAATTCCTTAGGTGATAATCCTTTTGTTACAAATCAAGAACCCTAATTCCTTAGGTGATGCAAGATTAGAACAAACAATAAGCATTGGATTCACAAGAATGTATTGCAATATAGTTCTATTCCTAGAATCAACATCACAATATTAATCACTTCAATTCCAATTCAATAACCAATTTTCCAATTGTGAAATTGAATCTAAAATCATTTCAAGGTTGATCAATCCAAGAAAAGCATCAAGCATAGAAGAGATTAACTAAACTAAACGAAATTGCATTGAAATCACAAATCAAACTTCATTACATCAAGATTCAATCAAGTTCATCCTACACCTATCCAAAATGATCTAGAAACTCATAATAGAAATATAAGAGAATGAATAACTTGAGTAGGATTGAGTAGAGGAAGCCATGGAAGCTCCAGATCTTGTTCCCAAGCTTGAATCTCCAATGGATGCAGAGAGAATGAGGTGAACCAGGGTGAAATTGTACCTAAAATGAGCCAAAGATCCTTCAAATCTGTCCAAGATCGAATTTATACAGTCTCCACTCGTCGCTCAGTGCTGAGCGTCCTAATCCCAGCGCTGGGCGCTTGTTTTCACCGAGAACTCCAATGCTGTTTTCTAGCCGGCGCTGATCGCAGCACTCTAGCGCTGAGCGCTAGTTCATTTCGGTCCTTTTGAGAGTTGAGCGCCCAAAACCTGCGCTCAGTGTCCGACTTGCTGTCTGATGTTGTTTCGTTCCTTGTTCGCGGGCTGAGCGCCCGGTTCCAGAGCTGAGCGCTTGGCCTTCAATCCTACACATTTTCAACATCTTTTTGAGTATATTTTTCATATAAAAGATCAAAACTCTAATCAAATGAATGTGCACATTTTCTAATCCTTTTCATTCACAAATCCTAAGATTATTTACAAACTTATTCGTATTTACACTTCCAAACTAACATAAATTGCACATTCATCATAAGTGCTTTGTGCTGAACAATGACAAGGATAGTCTAGGTAAATTTGATCCTAAAGCTGATGAAGGCACTTTCCTAGGCTATTCTATATCTAGCAAAGCTTTTAGAGTTTACAATAGAAGAACTCAAACAAATGAAGAATCTATACGTGTTACATTTGATGAATTTAACCCCAAGAGGTTGGGAATGGATGTTTGTGAAAATGATTTAGGTAATATGGAAGAAAATCAGACTGAAGAAAGACAAGAAGATACAAATATGGATGATGTTGCAGAAAATCCAGAAAAAGAACCATATGAAGAGCTACCTAAAGAATGGAAGATTGTAAGGAATCATCCCTTGGACAACATCATTGGTGGTATATCCAAAGGGGTAACTACTAGACATTCTTTAAGAAATGCATATAACAATATGGCATTTGTTTCAAATTGAACCAAAAACTATTAATGATGCTATTGTTGATGATAATTGGATCATGACAATGCAAGACGAATTAAATCAGTTTGAAAGAAACGAAGTTTGGGAACTTGTTCCAAAACCCAAGGATAAACAAATAATTGGTACAAAATGGGTGTTTAGGAACAAGCTTGATGAGAATGGCATTATAATAAGGAATAAGGCTAGATTAGTAGCTAAAGGATATAATCAGGAAGAAGGCATAGATTATGATGAAACTTATGTACCTGTGCCTAGGCTATAAGCTATAAGAATGTTGCTAGCATATGCATGTATCATGAATTTCAAATTATGTCAAATGGATGTTAAGAGCGCATTCCTTAATGGTTTTATACAAGAAGAAGTATATGTTGGTCAACCCTTAGGTTTTGAAATGAATGATTTTCCAAACAATGTTTATAAACTCACCAAAGCCATGGACTTAAACAAGCTCCAAGGGCTTGGTATGAAAGGTTAACCAACTTTTTATTACAAAAGGGTTTTACTAGAGGCAAGGTCGACACAACACTTTTCACAAAAAGAAAAGGTCAAAATATACTACTTGTACAAATATATGTTGATGATATTATATTTGGTGCTACTAATGATTCATTGTGTAAGGAATTTTCCAAATTGATGTAAAATGAATTTGAGATGTCCATGATGGGAGAACTCACCTTCTTCTTAGGACTTCAAATTAAACAATGCAATGATGGAACCTTCATAAGCCTAGCAAAGTACTGCAAGGAACTATTGAAGAAGTTTGGCATGGAGAATGCAAAGGAGATGGCAACTCCAATGAGTCCATCATGTTACTTGGACAAGGATGAAAAAGGTAAATCTGTAGACATATCCAAATATAGAGGTATAATTGGCTCCTTGCTTTACCTTAAAGCTAGTAGGCCTGATATAATGTTTAGTGTTTGCATGTGTGCAAGATATCAATCAAACCCTAAGGAATCTCATTTAACAGCTGTAAAGAGAATCATGAAATATTTGCTAGGAACTAAAGATATGGGATTATGATATGCTAAGGGATCAACTTGTAATATAATAGGATACTCTGGCTCTGACTTTGCTGGATTCAAGTTGGATAGGAAGAGTACTAGTGGAACCTGCCACTTACTTGGGAACTCACTAGTTTCCCGGTTTAGTAAGAAACAAACAAATGTGGCTTTGTCAATTGCTGAAGCTGAATATGTTGCAGCAGGTAGTTGTTGTGCACAAATCCTTTGGATGAAGCAGCAACTCATTGACCATGGTGTTTTATTAGAAAAAGTGACAATCAAATGTGACAACACTAGTGCTATAAATCTAACTAAGAATCCTATAATGCATTCTAGAACCAAACATATTGAAATAAGATATCATTTCATAAAAGATCATATACAAAGTGGAGATATAATTGTTGAATATGTTGACACATCTAAACAATTAGCTGACATTTTCACTAAACCCCTTGCTAAAGAAAGTTTCTATTGCATAAGAAGAGAATTGGGGATAATTGATCCAACCAATGCTTGATGTTTTGTATGATTGAATGCATGATTGCTTGATATTTGTTTTCCGTGCATCCATTTACCAATGATTAGCTTAAGCAAGAATCCTTATCCTATAGCTAGTACACAGATTGTGCAATCTATGTATAAACTTAGAAATACATTTTTAGTGCCAGAACATTGATTTACCATTCGATTGATCCAACCTTTTTAGTCTCAGAAACATCAGTACATCGATTGATACATCGATTGTGTGACCAAATCAAAATAGGTGACTCTCTGGAAGTCCCTATGCATCGATGTCTACATCGATTGACCTGCAACTGAAATCAGAAAATCTCAATTTTATATGATATAAATCGATTGCAACATCGATTTACACCTTGAACCCCTTAGCATAGCTCTCTGGAAGAGCTTATGCATTGATTGTTACATCGATTTACATTGGGTTATTCATACCAACCCTATATATAAATCGATTGTGGCATCGATTGAGTGAAGTCTCCAGAACTTGGAGCTCACTGACTTGATCTATACATCGATTTATACATCGATGTAGTGAATGTTGCTTCTATTGATCTCTCTGTATTAGATTATACATCGATTTTCACATCGATTGAGATCAAGTGTTAGAACTTGGTACTTTCTGTTTCAGTCTATGCATCGATTGCTACATCGATTGACAAAGTTAAAATCCTAATTCCGAAGCTTTGTACATCGATGTATTCATAGGTATAATCAGCTGAAAACCTTTAATAAATCGATTGATACATCGATTGACTGACTTAGGTCTTGAAATACCCAACTTTTCCCTCCAAAATTTCTCACATTCCAAATCAAAATCTCAATACCCAAACCCTAGCAGAGCTCAAAATCGCTCCAATGGCACGAGTTAAGCAAACTCAACCTGTTACCCCTGTTCCCTCTAACTCCACTTCATCATCCTTAACCCAATTCGCCACTCCTCCATGAGTTTCACCCTCTTCTGCTTCTTCTGGCCCTAAAAGGAAAGAACCAGAGAAATCTCAAAAGATGGACAAGCTTCCAATCAAGGAACCTGCAAACCAGCTCCAAAGAAACAAGAGAAGAAGAAGAAGGTGGTTAAGGAAACTCCTAAGAAGAAAGAAACTCGAAAAAAGAGGAAGAGAACCGAGTAAGAAGAAGAGGACGCTGATCTGATTACAGAAATGGAATTGTTAAAAAGGTATTTTACTAATGATGAATCTATACTTCTTTATAAGAATGACTTTAAGCATAGAGAAATCCATGAAGCTAGGACTGTTGATTTCAACTACTTTGATATCAATGAGTTTAGCTTTCAAAAGATTTTTAAGGACTATAAGCTTAGTGACTTTTTACAAACCAAGTATGATATCTATCCAACACTAATCAAGGCATTTTACTGCACATTTGAAATGGATAATATTGGATTTTCTGCTGAAGTCAAGAATGTAAGAATTGAGATGCCATTTGAAGAGTTTGCTGAATTTACTAAGATGGATTAGTTGGGAAGTAATCTAGCTGGAATAGGACCAGAAAGTGCTTCGTTAAAGACTTATGACAAAGAGGAAGCTAAGAAAGTGCTTCTGGTAGAGAATGCTCATGAAGGAAGGCTGATAAACATAAGTGCTATGCATATACAACATAGATTACTGTAGTATGTGCTCAGTAGGATGCTTCTACCTAGGTCTGGTAATCATGTTGTGGTAAAAAATAATGATCTTCTGATGTTGTGGGCCATGGTAGAAAACAAACAGCTCAGCTGGAGCTATATCATTATCAGACATATGCTTGATTGTAAAACCAGTGGTGCAACCCTACCCTATCCAGGCTTAGTGGTTAAATTGCTAGAACACTTTGAGGTTCCAATGGAAAAATAAGAAAGGTTCTATGCAAGACAAGTAACTCACAAGTTTGGAGAAATCATTATAAGCAAGATGAATCTTGCCAAAGTGAATGGAGAATGGGTGAGAGTGATTGGAAATGAAGCAAGAGCTGAAGTTGGACCTGAGTTTACTGAAATGAATGGCAAGATATATAAACTGATCACCATGATTGAAGTGTTTGAGCAAAGGCAGTACAAGCAACATTTGATGATTAAGAGGATTTTAGAATATATGAGTCTAAAGATCAATGCTTTGGAAGGGCAAATGGCCACTGTGTACCTGCACTTAGGCATTCCCTTGGTTGCATCTGCACCTGCAACAACTCCTCAAGAAGAAACACCAACTTCTTAGGATGTCGTAAACATTGCCATATGTATGCAAACTAAGCTTCTGTCAATCGATCTACACATTGATGTATAGAGTGAAACAAAAGCCAGTACTTTTTGATATAAGCATACAATCGATTGATACATCGATGTATAAGGCCAAACAGAGGCCAATAATCTTTTTTATATACATCACATCGATTAGTACATCGATGCATACACATAACAAAAGTGAAGTCTTATGTTTACAAAGAGACAATCGATTGACACATCGATGCATAAGCCCAAACAGAGGCAAACACTTTTTGAAATGATTATGCAATCGATTGAGTAATCAATGTAAAGATTTCTGGGCTACTAATGCTTGTGATTTTCAAGAACACAATCAATGTACACATCTATGTATCAATGAGAATCAAGAACTATCAAGAATCCAATCGATTGAGCAATCGATGTACTCAGTGCAAAAATTACAAATCTTGTTTAATACATTGATTAGGCAATCGATTGACTGACAATCAATTTTTGATGAAAAGTTTGTTTTGATCTTAACTGACTTTTAAAGTGTGCCCAAAGATCTATTTTGACATACACCTATATAAAGGCATGGGCAAACTTTTTTCAATATACAATACATTCAATTCATAAAGATTACACGAAATTGAGAGAGTTTTTTCATTGAGAATAGTTAAAGTCTTTTCCGTTAAGTGCTTCAAGTTGTAATATTGCTGATTTCTTAGAATCTGTTCAATCAATCTTTTTACTGAGAAAGGAAGATAAAAGAGAGAAGGTTTCTCTCTGTGTGTTGATCTAAGAGTAGAAAGGACTCTTAGAGGTTTGACAAGAGTAGAAGGGACTGTTGGGAATTACAAGATCGCTTTGTCTAAAAGCTGTCATTGGGTAGAAGGAACCTGAGTTGTCAAGCTTTGTAGAGAATTTTTTAATTGTGTTGATTTTAGTGGACGAAACTCACATGTGATTGTTGGTAGGTTACCAGAGGAGGTAGCTGAACCAGGATAAAACTTGGTTTGCATTTCTTTCTATCCCTTAACTCCTTTAACTGCTTTAAATTGTTGAATGTGTGTAGTTAAGTTTTAGTTAAGGAAAATTTGTGTATGTTCTAATCTGAAAAACTAACTTTCATCAATCTTTCTTATTAAAGAATCAAGTCTTTAATCAAATAAATTTGCAAAAAATCGTTTTGTTTTGTTGGTTGGTAAAACCTTTTCAAAAGTGTTTAGAAAAGTGTCAGTTTTTGCTTAAAGGGGAAAAAGTTTTCAAAAATCTTATATACTCAATTCAACCCCCTCTTCTTGAGTATTAGAAGCCACAACCAACACCAAAATCACAAGATAAAACAGAAACGCATAGAACCACCAACATGTTCTTCAACGAAACCCAAAAACAGAAACAGAGACGCAAAAAACGTAAAATAAATCACAAAAAACAGAAAGGGAGAGGGAGCTTACGAGGTAGCGACCGGAGTGACAGAGGATGAAGTGGTGGAGGACGAAGAGACGGAGATGAAGGAACAATGGTGGTCACGGTGGCGTCAGTGTGGGAGGACGAAGGAACAGGGGTTGAAAGATGTTAGGGCACGGGAGTGAATAACTGAACTTGAGTTTTCGTATGTTAATTTAAAGACATGTAACTGTAGTTTCAATCTCAACCACTGTTATATGTTTGTAACAACGGTTGTATAACAACCACTGTTACAAGATTTTCCCTCCATGAAATATCTGGGAATTGCTCACTTGTAACGGCGATTGTTGTAAAATCGTTGTTACAAGTCACTTATAACATCGATTTTAGTACAACGGCTATTGCAATGGTTTTAAATGATCCATATATTTACGATATTGCCACCGCCTCTTCTATAACATTGGTTTTCATCTAACCGATGTTACATCCAGTCGTTACAGACATATTTTCCACTAGTGTGCTGCTTGTGGCTATCGTCGTTACTTTGATGTGAAGTGCACAAGGGTTTCGTTGTTGCTCAGTCTTAGATTGTTGCTATCAAAATTTCAATCACTCTACAAAGGCCTAAACCTTTGTAACTCTTCTTCTAGTTTTACAATAATCAATATGGGTTTGGAGGAAAACCGACCCATTCAATATGTAATAATTGGATCTATCAAAAATAAATAAGCAATCGTGCTTCCTTTTTCTCAATTGTGATTAGTATTTTCAGTTATTTTTTAATAAAAAAATACCATCTTAGCTCAAGCTACAATAGTGGGTTAAAATAGGTTTTATTTTTAAAATAAAGGGATCAAATTGAATATTTCAAAACAAACTAGTGTGTTAGCCCGTGCGTCTAATGGCGATTCATTTTAATTAATTGGAAATATTATTAAGTAAATATGAAAAATGTAAAAGTATAAAACTTTTATATTCATACCCTTAACTTATGTTAAATTAGAGTGCTCAAAATACCAACGCTTGTTGGTCCAAGTGGCAAGGAACTTGTTTCCCCTTAAGTAAGGTCTCAGATTCGTCTTGTGTATGGAAAAATTAGGTGCTGAGAGTTTGTCCCCTTAAATGTACTTTAATTTAAATGTGAGTCAGACAAAAAATAAATAATAGAGTACTTTAATTTAAATGTGATTCATTCTCCCAAATCATTTACTTATTGTCATTTATTTATTTTCTTCCACATAGAGATTTATAAACAAATTTGTGAAATATATTAACTAATTGTTATGACCACCATATGTGTTGATCAATTACTTCTTTCATTTAATTCGTATTCTTTTCATGAAAAGATTTTTAAACTAAATTGTCTAATAGTACTGTTCAAATTGAATTTTGACTCTATTAAATTTTAGTACTTCAATTTATATATTATCTTTACTATTATTTTGACCATATGAATCTAATGAATTTAATGGTAATGATAATAATAATAATATTAGTAGTAGTAGTAGATGATATGCATCATTAACTCTTAACATTTAAAAATAATAAAAGTTGTTTCTCATCAACTTAATTAATTCATAAAGATAGCAAAAGTGCAAAATATATAATGTATACAATAATAATATAATATAAGTGATGATAGAATATTATTTTTTCAAATTTAGTATTTAGTATGCAAATTATCAATTAATATTTTATAGTATTTGTCCATTGTTATTCTTGTTTTTGAGGATTCTTCGCATGGTTATAAATACGTATTGATCTCATTTACATATCATCACAAAATTTTGTTCAATTTATTAAATAAACCAAGCAAAGTTTCAATGGAGATCTCATTGAAGATGTTAAAGTTGGTGTTGCTGCTTGTAGCTATCGTTGTTACTTTGATGGGAAGTGCACAAGGGTTTCGTACTTTGATGAGAAGTGCACAAGGGTTTAAATGTTGCCCGGCCTTAGATTGTTGCTATCAAAATTTCAATCACACTACAAAGACCTAAACCTTTGTAACTCTTCCTCTAGTTTAACAATAATCAATATGGGTTTAGAGGAAGACCCATTCAATATGTAATAATTGGATCTATCAAAAATAAATTAGAAACTGTGCTTCCTTTTTCTCGATTATGATTAGTATTTTCGGTTATTTTCTAATATAAAAAAAATACCACCTTACCTCAAGCTATAATAGTGTAGGATTAAACTAGGCTTTATTTTTGTTTCACCCATGGTTGTAGATCATTCATGGTTAGGTATTTCTTGGAAATATAATCTCATTTCACTATAATTGATCAATCTCATAAAGAGCACAATGGCAGGTGTGGCCTCCGATCCTCCGGTCGTTCCTTCTTCAAATTTCCGCCAGATGGTGAAACGAGTTCTTCTTCCTCAGGAAAACTTGTTTCACCTGCTTCTGATTCCTACAACGATAAGTTGTTGAACCTATTTGGTGATGTTGCGTCCCATAAATTAGAGTCTGCGATGGATACCATCCCTGTGGATAAAGACACTTCTATGATGCAGCAGGATCTTCTATCAAAAGACATAGAGGATGGCACTGGAGTTGACATTCCCTTGACTGATGAGGAATGGAATCAATGGTCTATCCCTTGGCAAAAGACATTGATAGTAAAAAGCTATGGAAAGAATCTGAACTTCAAAGCATTGGAAAACAATTTACAGAGAAAATGGCCCAAGAAAGGTTCCATTAAGATTGTGGATATGCCAGATGGTTTCTTTCTGGTGTATTTATCATCAGCAGAAGATTATCTCATTTTAAGGTGGATCCTGTTCAAGGGGTTAATGTTCCTTCAAAACGCTGAAGCTGTTAAGAAGATGGCTGTTTGGATTCGAATTCCCCGTCTCCCTTTAGACCTATTTAATATTCAGTTTCTTTGGAGAATTGGGTCTGGAATAGGTACAATGCTAAAGGTAGATCGCCTAACCTCCATTCACACCATGCCCGAATTTGTGTGGAGATTGATTTAGAAAAACCTTTATGTTGTTTGGACGATGGATTCTAAGATAGTGAATTATTCTATCCAAACAAAGAATTTTCAAAATAAAAGTCATTTAATTAAAGCAATTCAATTGTCTTGTATTTTAAATTCTTTGGAATTTTGAAATACCCCATCCAAACACACACTTGAAGTCTTTTATCTTGACCAGAGGTCATAAACTTTTCCTTGAGAAGGAAGGATTGCATTTAATTTGTTTCAATTGTGGTTGTTATGGTTATAGAGCAAGTCAGTGTGATAAGCCTATTGAAGCAAATAAGAATTTGGATCAAGAAAGCAATATGGTGAATAAAGAAGTCTCTTCAACTGAGATTCCTCGGGTGCAGAAGTTAAAAGAAACTCAATCTGATGAGCCTTTGCATGGATCATAGATGGTAACAACATCAAGGAGATAAATAAAGAATCAGAAATGTTCCAATGGTAAGGAAACTGAAATTTCCCATCAGAATCAAGGACAAATAGTGCAAAAAGACCCTAAAGCTGATGGCTCGAGATTTAGCCCTCTGGCTGAAAATCAAAATTCTTATATGGCTGTTAATGAGAACATTCTAGTTCAAAATACAACGGAAACAGTTGTTAATCAGCCTAAAGATCAACAAAAGCACATCTCTAGAGAACTTATTCAAAAGGAGGTTATGCAGGAAGTGGCTCAGTCTCATATCCGGATAGTAGCAGCTGATGATCAATCCAAGGATCAACAAATGCAAATTGTTGATGAAAATCTCCAAAAAAATATGCAGAAAACAGACCATCCAGTGAGCTTGGAAATTGGAATGCAGATCATCCAGTAAACTTGGAAATTGGAATTCCATCTAAATCTGTTCAAGAAGATAGTTCTTAAGGTAAACCTCATCAGACAATTGTCTCTCCTCCTCAGGTATATTCTCCAACTTCCCATTTAAAATTTCATCGTAATAGAAACTTACAGGGAAGGAAATCTTCTCAGAAGAAAGATTTTGGGAAAGAAGTTAGAGGAGTTAATAAAATCTCTTTTAAGAAAAATGCTTTTCTATCCTCAAACCTTCTCCTTTAATTCAAAACTCCCTTTACCAGAAGGAAGAGCAATATGCTGCTGAATCGTCCCATGGCATTAATGTTCCTTCTATTCAATATGGTGACCTGAGAATTGCTTTACAAAATGAAAATAATCCTATGATTCTAAATAAGCAAATGTCTGAGAATTCTATTAACAAGGATAAATCAGTAGTTCAAGATAAGGTCTCTGGATCTATTAATGTTGTTCATGTGGACTCCCCTGTAATTTCTAGGTTTAATGACCAAAGATAAATCTGTTTCCAATGAGTAGTATGATATGAAATGTTAGAGAGGATAGTGGTCGTAGTTTTGCTAATCTCATAAAGGATTATATAAGAATCTATAAACTGGATTTTATAGCTATCCTAGAACCCAGAGTGAGTGGTCAAACTGCGGATAAAATAATTCAAAAAATGGTTTAGTTGAAGGAGCTAGAGTAGAAGATTGTGGCTTCTCGGGGGGGTATTTGGTGCCTTTGGAGAGCTAACATAATATAATGCCTGTAAGTGTAATGTCTACATCTAGATACTGTATTCATCTTAAAGTAAATCCTAGTTCTCCTTCCTTTTGGTTTTTCTCCATTATCTATGCTAGTCCTAATAATAGTAATTGAGAGGGTGTTTGGGAAGAGCTTAGACAATTTAATGCTGCTAACCAGGGACCTTGGTGTCTTGATGGAGATTTTAATGCTAATATTTCTAGTCATGAAAGAGAGGGAGGTGCAGATTTCAATATTAGGTCTGCAAACTCTTTTAGAAATTGTATTGATGATTGTGGCCTTTTAGATATGGGTTTTAATGGACCTCCTTACACCTGGTCTAGAGGAAACTGGAGAGAAAGGTTAGATAGAGTTCTTTGTAACTCTACCTCGCATGTATTTATAAAGCAATAACATAGGATAAAATATTTTAAAAAAATAAACACATGTATATCATTTATTTAAATGAAAACAACGGGCAGAAGTTACCACATTGTAAACAATGTCATGACGCGGAAATAAAACATATCATAAAAACATAACAAAAAACAAAACTCAACCTCGATGTCACATTACAGAGTTGGTAACCAACAATATGGAAACATCACGGATAAACAACTAAAACTGGAAAATAAATCCTAACTACGAGTAAGCGACTTCTCGAAGTCACTCCTCAACTGGCTGCTCACCATCCTCTGCATAAAGATAAGGTACATGCAAACAACAACATAAAGATGGGGAGTAAGAAACATGTATGTAAACATAACGGCATGGAAGCAATTCGTAAGACGAGCATGCATCATATAACATATGGCATATCAAGGATCATAACATATTAACAGGTCAACATCATTCATATCATTTCAAATAAGTATGCGATGCGATGCAGCGCTACTCCACTACTCCATTATGCACTTGGATCCAATCTACCTCAGGAAGTCAACTTCGGAGTTACATATCCACATTGGCCATTAAGCACCAACGCAGGCAGTTCACCAAACCATGGGTGAACCCCTTGGATAGCCGACGCATCTTACTCTCGGATGCGCCACCACGGTTGAACATGATTCACTTGAATAGTCGCGAACGGCCAGATCGCCTTACTCTCGGACGACCTCCCCTGTGTTGAACATCCCCCACTAACATCTCCGATGCATAAATGCATGAGGAACAACAACGCATAATCAAACAAACACCACCTCCGCTTGGGCCATTAGGCTACCCAAGTTTTAACACCATCAACACTTCGACCACTTGGCATCGAGGCCCCCTTGGCCACTTGGCTACCAAGGTTCAACATTAGCAACACATTGACCATTAAACATCAAGGTCCCCCTGGACACTTGACTACCAAGGTACAACAACGTGCGGTAAACATCGTTACCAACTTAACTATCTTTACGTTTGTATTTAATTATACTCGTTAAGTCTTCATTAAATTGTCTAACTTGCCTTTACTGCGCTTGGGGTCTTATTATCATCGTTGGAAATGTTTGGGGTGAAACACCCCTGTTCTGTTTCTGCGTTTCTGTTATGGACAGGGGAGCACGGTCGTGCTTCCCCTTAGCACGAGCGTGCTGACTTTTAAGTCAAGCACGATCGTGCTGACTATTGAGCATGCTCGTTGGGGCATGGACGTACTGTTTCAGGACAGAAGGGTTGAAGAACCCTTATTAAGCTCCCTAGGGTATCCAATGATTAATCCTATTGGCTTTTACTAACTCTTAACATCAGTTTCATTACTCTTAATAAATCTCCATGTTTTATACTTATTGGGGGAATTAATACTTTAATTCCAGGTTCATTATTAATGTCCCTAAAACACTCAATAATCAATCCTAGGGTCTTAACTAAGCCTTTGAACAATAATCTCACTCTTTTCTACGATTCGAGTCTTATGAACAATTGAGATTTAATCCCTTAACTTCAGTCATCATCTTTTAACGTCTTTTAATGTTTTATAAACATCGTTCATCATTAACCACATCGACAATCAATCAAAACTCATGGTATAACAACATCATCATTAAACTAAGCATGACATCATGAAATACAGTTCATAACAATAATAGGCATACCAACACAGTTAAGCAAATATCATCATGAATAGCAAGTAAACAAATAACAAACAATAGGGTCATGGGTTAATCTTTCATCTTACGCTACCCCCAAGCCTACATGTTTATACTATTTATTGAGCAAAATTGGCAAGTGCACCAAATCGCTAACTGCAGTATAAAATATCGTCCTCAGGGATTGAACCGTTAACTACTAACGTACCAACTCAACTTCTTTTGAGCGACCGAAATATTTGGAATTGGCTTTCGCCAATTGGTAAGAACAGGAATTTAACAAAGAACATAAAATATTTTTGGTATTTTCAATTTGAGAAAACAAAGCAACAGAAAATTGGTTTTTAAACAATCAAGAAGAATTGTTAGAGGATCGATTTCCCTGCCTTTCCTACTTGCTCAATCCTGGAAATTAACTTGAACAATTTATCCAATTTCAAGAAGCTGAGTTTTTATTATTTACCCCCAAATTCCTTAGGTTGATAAACCTTCCTGCCTAAATTACTAATTCAATTCCTTGAGTATTAACAAATTAACAAGAGCAATGAGAATGGTTACAACTCAATAATGCTAATATGATTGTGTTCTTATTCCTAAGTAACACACGCAAATCATTCATTCACAAACAACACTATGAATTCGAATTTCCTAATTGCAAATCCATACAGTAGATGAACATGAAAACAGTGAATAAACTCTTGAAATTAAACAAACCAAAACAAGTAATTATCCAAAATCAGAACAAGTTATCTAGGCAGTTCCATCTACCTCTAACAAAATAAAATTAGCTAGACATGATAGAAATAGAAAAAACACAAGAAGAAGATAAAGATAAGAAATACTTCATGAGTCTCTACTTGACAGCTTAAACTCTCTATGATTGCTCTCTTTTTTCCTCTTTTTTGCTGTGTAGCTTTCTGTATAAGAATCTCCCTCAAACTGTCTCTGCAACTCTCTGAAAAAAACTGTCCGTCCGCCTCTCTGTTCTGCACGTTAAAACATCTTTCTGAAGTGTAACTGCAACGCTCAAGCGCTTGGAAAATGGCGCTCAAACGTTCCAGCGCTTGGACATTGAAAGAATAGCGCTTGGGCGCTGGCTGCGGGACAGAATTGCTCCAACTTCTCACGTGCTCCTTTATTTCCACTTAAAACACCATAAAAACTCATCAAAGCCAGCATGAAACCAACTATGAAATTAATAGAAATAAAACTGAAATAAAACAGAAAAATAACATGCAACTAATAAAAACTAAACAAAAACTAATTAAAACTAACCACCTATTAACTACAAATTAAGAATCATCACACCCCTGCACTTAAACTTTTACTTGTCCCCAAGCAAAGTAACAAAGACCAAACAAACATAGACTCAATGGAAACCCCCAACTTATCAATAACCAAGCAATGCACCACCCAACCATGTAAGAAATCCTATAACAAAAGAATCACCTTATGACAAGTTCATATTCAAGAATATTCAAAAGAAGAAATCATAACAATGGTGCACCAATATTTCCCCCCTTGAAAAATTAAAGAACGTGGCTAATTCAATTAAGGAAAAATCATTGGACACCCAACTTCTCACAGGCATTGCAAAGTCACTCAATCACTCAAATTTATGTAGGTAAGTGTGTCACTCAGTTTCACACATCAAAACCATGCAACTTCAAGTTTGATTTTCATCTTAATCATTCATGTGTGCATAAATCAAAGGGACTTTATTTAGGATGTAACATGGCCAAGGTAAATGGGAAGGATAAGAAAGGATATACAAGCTAGTGAACGCGCTGTCACCACGCGCCAAAAAGAACGAGCGATTATTAAAATAATGTAGTGTAGAGCGACAACTCGGATATCATCTCTCAAGGACTCTTTAGTGTTGTTATTATTAACAGAAAATCAAAAGTTAGTTTTGGGGGTTTTGGATTGAGATAAAATAAAGAAAACAAAATAATGAAAACAAAGCAGTTAAAAAGAATAGCAAATAAACTAAAGACGATTAACCTACTGTTCTCGGTTTCCCACTATCATTGGTTCAAGCAAATCCAAGCCCTAAGCAGATTCTAAACCCTTTCCGATTGTAGCATCAATTTACAAGCGAAATCAATACTACGAGACATATATTCCTATTCCCGAATTAAGCAAACGGGGTGAAGCACTCATGAACTAAGCGAACATGATTGAACACACGCGAATTAAGCAAACACGATTATATATAGGAACATACAATCATCGAAATAAATCAATACTAATCCTATACATATCTGAATTAAGCAAACAGAAACATATAGAACAGTACTGAAAAGGAATAGCAATTCAAATAGGAAATCCAGAACCTCAAGTGTAATTGAAACCAATCCCAGTAGATTAATCTAGGAGACTAGTTCTCCATTACAAAGGGAAAACAAAACATATCTAAGAAAAGAAGACAAACTACTACTACTGCCTAAGAACTAGCCAAAACTGGCTAACTCCTTGACCTCCAACTCAGTTCTGCCTAAGACTACTTATATACACGTTTCTGGAATCAGCCTGTTCGCGAGGCGAACTATTCTTCGCGAGGCGAATAATGCGAACAGTCTGCAACTTTTGATCTTCTCGCGGGGCGAGCATATCCTTCGCGAGGCGAATCTCTTCAAATTCCAAACTGTAACGCCCGTGACCTTTCACACGGGTAAACCGTGATGCTTTCTGACTTCCAGGCTCGCGGGGTGAACCAAGTCTTCGCGGGGCGAGACAGAAGGGTTGGCAATTTCTGGAACAGTCACCTTCTGGTTCGCGAGGCGAACATCCTTCTCATGGGCGAGAAACTCCAGAATATTCCTTTTTATTTACTGAAACAGAAAAAATAGAATAAGTATTTTATTTAACTCTAAATCAACTAAATTAACCTAAAAATACTTTATAGACTCAAAATACTACTTAAGGACAATCAAGTCTAATTTGGGTGAAAAATGATATAAAATTAACACAAAGCCAAGGTCTTTACCAGTTATAAAACCAGTCAAACAGAGGCTCATCAAAATACCCCAAACTTAAACTTTGCTTGTCCCCAAGCAAACTAAAACTTAAAAACTTAAAAAGACTCAAGACCTGGCAAGCTCAAAAGATTCAATCAACTTTCGCACAGATTTCAAGCAATTTATCAAAATATTTTTCAATGTTCCCCCCTTTCAAACAAAACAATCCCCACAATCATTTATTCCAAACAATTGAGAATTTCATCCTTCAGGCAATCAGAAATCTAAGCAAGGGATCTAAGTCACACACAAAAGGGAGATCACCAAATCCAAACAACTGCCTTCCTCACAAGGGAAATTTGTGTTTCACTCAATCGCTCAGTTTGTGTCAGGCTTTCACTCAATTTCACTTTTAAGAGCACTTCCCATAAATTTGATTTTCATCTCAAAATGATTCCCACAGAAAACATGCAAGCAACATCAGAAGGTCTTTTATGGGTTGTAATGGGGCCTGGCTAAGGGTAGGATATACAAAGGAACTAGGCTGAAGACCCTAGGAACTAAGAGAGCATGAACTTTTTACATTTTGAATTTCTACTAAAGTTCCTTTTCTCATTCATCTTTTTGCCTTGGGTGACTACAGCCTCTTTATTTCAACACTTTTTATTTTTTTTATTTTTTTTTATTTTTTTTTCTTTTTATTTTTACACTTTTCCATTTTTTTTCCTTCTTTTTTTTTTTCAATCCAAACAACACATTGCACCGGGTAGCCACCCCAAACTTTAGTTTCTTGTACCCATTCTAAGATTACATGCTCTCCTAATCCTAAGATCGGGTTAACATGGTTTTCCAGATTTTTGGGCTTATAACATTAGGTTATCAAGAATTAACAGGCTAATAGGCTCAATGGGGCTAACTAAGGAACATGCATTAGGAATTGTTATTTTAGGCTAAGTAGCTATTTACAAAGAAAATGCCTAAATCATCTGAAGCAAACACATAATCATGCAAACCAAAAAGAGACTAAAGCAAATTCAGGAAAGTGCAATCAAAAGTGATTTCACACAGTCAAAAACATGTTGGAGGCTCAAAACCTCACCTGGACATTTTTGTGCAAATTGCTTGACAGAGATTCTATCCCTAGTGTGTGCTTCCTATCACCCCCAAACTTATCATAAATCATGCCATCATAATAAAAATCTCAAGGTTCAGTTTTCAATCATATGGGGATCATTTTTTTCAAATTTTTTTTTTCAAATCCTAGGGGGAAAAAGTCAACACTATCATGCAATCCATCTATGCAATTTCAATCAAATCCATCAAACTTGTCAATACCAGACTCAACACAACTCCTGAGCTTCTCAAATTATTCAGGAGCTTTATTCAAAACAAAACAGAATTAAAGTAAGGAAAAGAAAATTAAAAAGAAGAAAGGATTAAGAAAACTCATTAAGGGCGGTTCCACCAGGATCCCATTGCTTGTAGCATAAGGCCCACGTGGTGGCCAAAGGGCGGAAGCTCATTCCATGCTTCCCTAACTCGCAGCCTTGATGTGGGGGTGAGCACTTGACAATTATGATGACTTCGTCGAGTGCGGCGGACTTCTCACTTCCTCGTGGGTCACAGATGACCTCTTTATCTATAAAGTCTCCCCAATAGAAGTGGGGCTCAACCTCTTGGACCGGCCATGGTGCAAAATCCAAGGTTGCAAAATCCAGAGCTTTTGGTTCCACAGGGGGAGGTGGCAAACAGTTAGCTGGGGTTACTGGTGCTGCTTCATTTTCTGCACTTTCTTCATTCACTGCACGAACAAATTCATCACCTGCTATACATGCAGAAATTTCAGCACACACCACACAAAGGTTAGTGTTAGTAGAGTCAGTACATATATCACAATAAAATGAATCAGGAAAATCTACAATGTCTGGAAATTCAGCAATTAATTCATCATCCACCCCATTACTCTCAACACATGCATCTAAGACCAAAGAGTCTTCTTTATCTTCAAGCACGGTGGAGCAAATGTTCTCCTGATGCTCATTTCCTATATGAACATGGCCCTCAACCTCATCTGTCTCCTGTTCCATAAGGATGCTTTGCTTAACATACCTTTCAAAATAACAATCTACACACAAAGCAGTGCCATCACAATAACAATCAGTATATGAATTAGAATCAGGGGATTCAACACACAATTCATCATCAGAAACATTATCAACATTATCATCAGAAATATTTTCAAGAATAACTATTTGTGAATCTTTATGTTCTTCAGGGGGCTGTGGAGTTAGCATTGCAGCCGAGTTGGCAACAATTTGATCAATTTTGCATAGCCAACTTCTGAGATTCAGCTTCTCCCCTCTGAAATTCGAGATTACTTGCCTCCATCATCCTCTGAAATTCGAGATTACTTGCCTCCATTCTCTGTTGGAACTCGAGATTTTGTTGTGCCCACCGTTGATTGTTCTCTTCCATTTGTTGTAGCATTGAAGCAATCTCATCCAAGGTGCTCTGTCCTACACTTTGTTGGCTAAAATGATTATTCACTCCAAACCTGCCACAATCACTGTTAGACTCATAACTTCTAGTAAAATTAGGATAATATGTACATGGTGGTGGCTCATAATAGCATGGTGGTGGCTCACTAAAATTAGGATAATACATGCATGGTTGCTCATAATAAACATTAGGCACATAATTTCGCATATAAGTATCCATGGGGCAAAATTCACAACCAGACAATGCAGACAAAACTAATTAGCAAAGAGATTTTTTTTTTTTAAATTTTATTTTCTGCTAATAACAACAAACCAGAGTCCCCGGCAACGGCGCCAATTTTTGACCGCGTTGTCGCCACGCGCCAAAAAGAACGAGAGATTATTAAAATAATGTAGTGTAGAGCGACAACTCGGATATCGTCTCTCAAGGACTCTTTAGTGTTGTTATTATTAACAGAAAATCAAAAGTTAGTTTTGGGGGTTTTGGATTGAGATAAAATAAAGAAAACAAAATAATGAAAACAAAGCAGTTAAAAAGAATAGCAAATAAACTAAAGACGATTAACCTACTGTTCTCGGTTTCCCACTATCATTGGTTCAAGCAAATCCAAGCCCTAAGCAGATTCTAAACCCTTTCCGATTGTAGCATCAATTTACAAGCGAAATCAATACTACGAGACATATATTCCTATTCCCGAATTAAGCAAACGGGGTGAAGCACTCATGAACTAAGCGAACATGATTGAACACACGCGAATTAAGAAAACACGATTATATATAGGAACATACAATCATCGAAATAAATCAATACTAATCCTATACATATCTGAATTAAGCAAACAGAAACATATAGAACAGTACTGAAAAGGAATAGCAATTCAAATAGGAAATCCAGAATCTCAAGTGTAATTGAAACCAATCCCAGTAGATTAATCTAGGAGACTAGTTCTCCATTACAAAGGGAAAACAAAACATATCTAAGAAAAGAAGACAAACTACTACTACTGCCTAAGAACTAGCCAAAACTGGCTAACTCCTTGACCTCCAACTCAGTTCTGCCTAAGACTACTTATATACACGTTTCTGGAATCAGCCTGTTCGCGAGGCAAACTATTCTTCGCGAGGCGAATAATGCAAACAGTCTGCAACTTTTGATCTTCTCGCGGGGCGAGCATATCCTTCGCGAGGCGAATCTCTTCAAATTCCAAACTGTAACGCCCGTGACCTTTCACACGGGTAAACCGTGATGCTTTCTGACTTCCAGGCTCGCGGGGCGAACCAAGTCTTCGCGGGGCGAGACAGAAGGGTTGGCAATTTCTGGAACAGTCACCTTCTGGTTCGCGAGGCGAACATCCTTCTCGCGGGGCGAGAAACTCCAGAATTATTCCTTTTTATTTACCTGAAAACAGAAAATAGAATAAGTATTTTATTTAACTCTAAATCAACTAAATTAACCTAAAAATACTTTATAGACTCAAAATACTACTTAAGGACAATCAAGTCTAATTTGGGTGAAAAATGATATAAAATTAACACAAAGCCAAGGTCTTTACCAGTTATAAAACCAGTCAAACAGAGGCTCATCACTAGCACCAAAGGAAATAGGAGAGCAACAATTACTTTTAAAGAACCGTGCTTTGCATACAACCCTTTTCCCACCTTTCTTTTTGACTTCCTTCACCTTCTTTTCTTTCAAAGCACCACTTTATTTTTTTAAGTATTTCATACCATTTTTCATATTCCTTATTTTTGCATTTCTTTTTTTTTCTTCTTCTTTTTGATAACCACCCCTTCCTTTCACTAACATATAAGCACAAAATATTCTCCCCCACACTTATGTCAAACCCACACACAATAATTCAATGCTCTCCTATCCACTTAGGTTTGGTTAGAAACATTGTTTTTCGAGGTAAGGCTAATGGGTAAAACAAACAAAGATATACATTTAAAGCTCAAATGGGCTAAGCAAAGGGAAAAATTCAAGGTTGGCTATTTGGTTAAAGTGACTACATGAAAAACGGCCCAAATCATTTTTATAACATGTATGTGAATCGTGAACTTCAAACAAGAACCAAGCAAACTCAAAAGCATGAATTTCAATGGTGCACTCACAAAAAAGAACTTAACAATTATAGGCACAAATGACTCACAAGGGTAAAATTAGGTAAACCAATTAATTCTCACCAGAATTTTGATAGCCATGAACTTTAATCAACAAGGTTTAACACAATGCACCAAAGTTATGAAATCCAGTCAAGAACAAACTCAAATGACAAACTAAATCACAAGTTTCCTCTTCACATCAAAGGAAAACAAACGCGGTAGGTGCACAATACAATGAACTTGCTAAGACTGGGGTTCCACAGAAGCATGCTTATTTTTATTTTTTTTCTTTCTTTTTTTTACAAGGGGTAATGATCTTAATTTTCAAACACTAAAAAAAACACTCAAAAAGAAAACTACACACAACCAAAAAACCTAAAAACAAAAAAAGAAAAAATAAAAAAAAGAAAACTCCCCTCTCTTGTGCTTCCAAAATTTGGTCCACACTTGAGGTCACCATCAGTAATGCCTCCTATTCTTCCATATTGTTATGAGATAACCTGAAGCACATGACTAAAAATATATCACAAACAAAGAAAACATTAGCACAAAATAGGTGAGTCAGAAAACAAAATAAAAAAAAAACTAAAAAGAAAGTAAACTAAAAAAAATTGCTCCTAAAAATCACTCTTCATCCTCTGGTTCTTCTTCTATCTCTTGATTCTCTTGAGCTTCCTCCTCGTGGTCTTGCAAACCCAACTGCATAAACTACCTATGCAGCTCATCCTCTGGTACTAGAGGCACAAAATTCTCCCGAGGCACACCCACATGGTCGACCCCAACAACAATAAAAGCATGCAACTGATCAATATTGCGACACAATCTTTGGGTGGCATGAGTGGTCAATTGTTGCCTACGAGCCTGAGTTACCCGAGGGCCTATATTTGCTCTTGCGGGAGGTCGGTGGAGTGGTGGAATTTCTCCCCAATTATCATCAATATACCCAACATCTATGAGTTTTTCAGCTTTGATAGGCTCGATGATTGGGTCCTCCACACCTGGAAGCCTGATTAAGTGGGTAATGAGTTGAGGGTAGCCCAATTTCTTCTTTGGATCCTGAGCTAGCTGATAAATATTGAATCCAATAACTCTTCCTACATCCACAAATCTGTTAGTCAAAATTGAATATATCAACAAAGCGCGAGACACAGTAATTTCAGATTTGTTAGATACTGGAAGCAGTTTAGACATTACAAACTTGACCCAAATCCTAGGAAATAACTTCAAAGTTGTCCTCCACAATAATTTAGGCTTCTCGGACCCTCTCATAGTTTCCCATCTACCCTCAGGAATACACAATTCTCTTAAGACCTCTTGGGCATCCCACTCAGATTTTTCTAATTCTTCATACGTGACCACACCTCCCTCATGGGGTCCTTTCAGACCATAAACAGAATTAATTAGAGCAGGGGAATAGTCTACCTCTTTCCCTCTTACCCAACTTTTGAATCGGATAACAACTGACCTATCCTCACAACAAGCATTAGTATAAAATTCCCGCACTAGCATCTTACAACCATCATCTGGGGTCATAACCAAATCTCTCCATCCCCTCTTTTCAATTTCATCTTGTATCTCTCAGTATTCATTCCTCTTCAACCAAATTTCCTTCTCCCTTATAAAATCTCTTCCCATCAAGTTATGTCTAAATCTTTGCTCATGAACAGGAGAAAGGAATTTATTAGCATTGGGAGGAGGTGGATCACTAGATGTAGATGCCCTTCCTCTAGTACTTGCTCTCCTAGGCACTGTGTTAGTTGCCTTTTGCTTCTTCTTTGGTGGCATCTACAAAACCATTTAAGAAAATTCCCAGCCACAAGCAAGCATCAAATTTCATATCATTTGCAACATATCAATTCAGTGACACATTCAATAATGTGATAGTGTGATTTTACATAATATTTTCTGTACACTTTTGCATGCATATTTCATATAGATTAGGCATTCTTTATTTGATTTTAGTTAGATTTTCCCTTGGAACGGGTGAAGCGGTTTCTTGGTGTTGTTTTGCAGGAATTCAATGTAAAAATGATCAAAATCAGTCATGGTGGAGCCTGGAGGAAATAGAGCTTGAAAAGTAAAGAATATAGCCAAACAGAGCCCATCACGGCCGTGATCAAGCAGAGCAGAAGGCAAAAGTCAGAGACTGTCACGGCCTGGCCGTGACAGACATCACGGCCGTGACCAACCAGAAAATTTAGGATTCGCGACGCGAAACTTGGGCTCGCCTCGCGAGAGTCTAAATGTTAAAAGCGTGCCCACTCCAGAATGCGTCACGGCCTGGCCGTGATGGCCATCACGGCCGTGACGCGCAGCAGGTCTATATAAAGAAACGTAGCAGACAGAACTGGGGGAGTTTTTGGAGCAGAGAAAAGGAGGCAGCCCAGAGAAACCCTAGGGGACGATTCTTTGTTGCTGTGGTGGCTGGGTTCATCCTTCCATGGAGTGTTTCCCTTCCTTCATCTTAGTATCTTTCCTTTTCCCTTCTCCTTTGATGATGTGTAACTAAACTCCCATTGTTGGGGTTAGGGTAGCCATTTCTGAATTCTTATGCATATGACTTGAATCTTGTAATATGGTTTTTACTTCTTTATTGAGTGATTGATTCTCTATGCTTAATGCTTGTTGTGGCTAGCACCCCCATGACATGATTAGTGTTTTGATATGCAATTGGAAAATTCGTGTTAAAACCGGAATTGAGATTAATCACCTGATAAGCCTTGTATCTAGGAATGGAACTAGGTTTATTAGCAATCGTGTAATCCCTAATCATAATGCAAATTCATTAATCTAGGCCACCTAAGGAATTAGGGTCTATTAGTGGATTTAGGCTTTTGTCATCCGAGGAATCGGGGCTTGAGTAATTTAGTGGATTGATTGTCATAATTGAAGTGGAAACTGTTTATTAGTCATATCATTGCATGAGGATGAAGTTTGGTGAACCTAATCCCAACATCTTTTATCATATTTGAAACCCATCTTTTATTGCCTTCCAAGTGTTTGAGAAAATTACAAAAAGAGTTTGTTTTTCTTATTTTGTTGGTTTTAACTTTTGTTAGCATAGAACTCTCTTCAATCCAAGAATCGCTTAGATAGTAATTGAATTGGTACGTGCTAGTACTTGTTGCAGTCCCCGTGGATACGATAATCGGTCTTACCACCGTATTACTTGCACGACTGGGTATACTTGCCCAGATTCGTCAACAAGTTTTTGGCGCCGTTGCCGGGGACTGTATTTCAATATTATCATATCCATTTTGGTTACTAATTTGAGCACAAAATTTTTCTGTTTTAAAATTTTTCTTTTCTGTATAAACTGTGTGCTGTCATTTTTTTAGTGTGTTTGCTGTTGTGTGCTAACCTTTACTACTAATAATCTTGCTTGCTAGACTGTTTGTGTATGCGAGGTACTATTCTAGCTGACCAACTCCTATACGATCCAGAAATTGAAAGAACAGCTAGGAAGAATAGGAAGCAAGCAAGACAGCAGAATTTGTTAAGACAACAAGGAGAAGAACAAGAGACTTCCGCCTCTCAAGTTTGTCAAGAAGAACTCAGGATGGCAGGGAATGGTGAAGATACTCCACCACCACGGAGGACACTTGGTGATTATGCCAATACAAATTTCAATCGGCATGTCACTAGTATAGTGAGACCTCCGGTGAACTCCAACAATTTTGAACTCAAGCCAAATCTCATCAACATGGTTTCACAAAATCAGTTTGCTGGGTTGGAGAAGGAAGATCCTAACAGTCATATTTCCACTTTCCTGGAGTTATGCGATACAGTGAAGATAAATGGTGCCTCTGATGATGCAATTCGATTGAGATTGTTCCCCTTTTCTTTAAGAGATAGAGCCAAGTCTTGGCTCCAATCACAACCAAGGGGGAGCTTTACTACATGGGACAACTTAGAGGCAAAATTTCTGGCAAGGTTCTTCCCCACATCAAGATTTGTAAAGGCAAGGGGTGACATCATGAGCTTTGCTCAACAAGAAGGTGAGACTCTGCATGACGCTTGGGAAAGATTCAAGGAATTGCTCAGGAGATGCCCAAACCATGGTTTTGATGATCTTACTCAGATGCAAACATTCTGTAATGGTTTGAGGCCATCAACCAGGTACATGTTGGATGCTTCAGCTGGAGGTTCAATGAATACAAAGACAGCAGAGGAAGCCCTAACTTTGATAGAAGCAATGGCCTCTAATGATTACTTAATGCATCATGATCGGGGTCCCACACAAAGAAGGGGAGTGTTGGAGTTAGATTCACAAACTGCATTGTTGGCTCAGAACAAGATCATGACACAACAATTGGAGTCTCTTACCAAACAACTAGCTTAACTCCCACAACAACTCCAATCTGTTCAAGGGACAACCATGCCACACCAACAGGTACTGAGATGTGATTTCTGTGGAGGTGATCATGAGAATGGAAGATGTGAGGCACCACCTAGTTCCCATGAAGAAGTAAAATATATGGGGAACTATGGGCGACAAGGCAACAATCAAGGGTGGAGGAATCAACCAAATTTTGGTTGGAATCAAGATGCCGGGCAAACAAGCAAGCCTCCTCCTACACAACCACTTCAAGATCGGGTTTCTAATCTGGAGAACACACTTAATCAGTTCATGTAGATGTCCATGTCGAACCAGAAGAATACCGATGCTTCTATAAAGAATTTGGAGGTTCAAGTTGGTCAAATTGCAAAGCACCTAGCCGAGCAAACTAGCAGCGGGTTTTCTGGTAACACTCAACCTAATCCGAAGGAGCATTGCAATGCTATTGTTTTGAGGAGTGGAAAAAGTATTGAGAATGTGGGCGGTGAACCTTTGGTGAAGAATCAGAATGTTGATGGGAAAACAGAATTGAGTGCTGAGAAAAAAGAAGCAAACGGTCAAGATGTTATAGTTGAGGAAGAAGAAAAGGGCAATGCACAAGACAAGAGGGAGAAGCTAGTAGATGAGAATTCAATTTTGAGGAAGACTAAAAGTCAGCTTTTGAAAGATTGGGACAAGCCTCAAGTGATTCCCTCTTATGTGAAGTTGCCATACCCTCATTTGACCAAGAAAAAGGAGAAAGATGAACAGTTTGCCAAGTTTCTTGATATCTTCAAGAGGCTGCAGATCAATATCCCTTTTGCTGAAGCACTTGAGCAGATGCCCAATTATGCAAAATTCATGAAGGAACTACTCACGAAGAAAAGAAAGATTAAAGAAGGCGAAATTGTTGCCTTAACTGAGGAGTGCAGTGCGATACTGCAAAGGAAGCTCCCTCCGAAGCTGAAAGATCCTGGGAGTTTTACAATCCCTTGCACTAGTGGGAATGTTTCTATCAGGAAGGCCTTATGTGACTTGGGAGCGAGTATCAACTTGATGCCGCTTTCCATGTTGAACAAGCTTGGAGGAGGAGAGGTGAAACCCACAAGGATGGCATTGCAGTTAGCTGACAGATCAATCAAGCATCCTTATGGTATCTTGGAAGATGTTCTTGTAAAGGTGGATAAGTTTATCTTCCCAACGGACTTTGTGGTTTTAGACATGGAGGAGGATGGAGAAGTTCCACTCATACTGGGGAGACCTTTTCTGGCAACTGGTCGGGCTTTGATAGATGTAGAAAAAGGCCAGTTGAAATTCAGAGTGCAAGAAGAAGAAGTAACTTTCAATGTATTGGAAGCTATGCATCGCAAGAGCAATGAAGAGGAGTGTTTCCGCATGGACATGGTGGATACAGTAGATAAAGAAGTCATTGCACATCAATACCATCCCTCTACTCCTGAGAAGAAGGAAAAGCCCAACATGAAAGCAAATCTGAAGCTATGCAAGACAAAGGATGTATCAGTTGGTGAGGAAGTTGGCTCTGCTCATCTTGTGAAAACAGAATTTCCACCGGGAAGGAGTAAGAAAAAGGGCAAGAGGTCCAGAGTGGAAAAGGCAAAGCAGAAGCACAATTGTTGGCCTTCAAAGCAAAATCAGCTCTTTACAGGAGTTTCATGGAAGAAAAGTGCTCTTGCAATTCTATGTCTAGCAGACCCCGGTTAATTGAAAGAAGTTGTCTACACGTCAAGCTAGTGACGTTAAAGAAGCGCTTATTGGGAGGCAACCCAAAGTTTCTTAACTCTTCTCTTTAGTTGTTTTCATTTTCTTAATAATTTTGTTTTTGATTTTAACCTCTTGAATAATTTGAGAAGCTCAAGAGGAAAAATAATAAATTGAGAATTGTCAAGTGTTTATAGGGTAATAAGGAAGGAGGGAAGAGCAAGAAGATAAGAAAAAGCAAAGTCAACACCCGCTACCGCCTCGGTAAGCCGTTCCAATTTTTTGTTTTATTTTATAATTCTTCTCCTCTCTCCAACTTGATTGTTTATATTGGGGACAATGTAAATTCTTAAGCTTGGGGTAGGGGTATTTTTGCATTTGTTCATATTGCATCCATATAGTTTAGCATGATAGCTTTGCATGTTCACATGATTAGATTGCCCTTGCCTGAATTTTGTATCCAATTGTGAGAACTAAGTGCCCAATAATTTGTGATAGTGAATTGTTGAACCCAATTTGTTATTCTTGTGATATAGCTGCAAATGAAAATGTTTGAGATGATCTTGGATAGTTAATAATTAGCATATGGTTCTGTGGATTTGTGTTTTTCATTGATTCTGAACTAAAATGTGAGATTTTGAGCCAAAGGGGTACTCACAAAATTTTGCCCCATTCTTTGTGTTAGAGTGTTATTCCTCTTGGTTTGTTATTCTCTAGAACTTGACTTGAAACCATTTTGAAGCTTAAAAATTTTTTGGAAACATTTTTGAAAATGATTGAGGCACTAGGTATTTTTCTGGCCTTCTGAGCTTTGAATGACTAAATGCTACCCTTTAGTTGCCCAATTTTGAGCCTGAAAGAAAAAAAAATGCTTTTCTTGGTACCTTGAAATTTATTGTTGAATGATGCTTGATAAAGGACCTTCTAAAGTATTACAAAATGGTGAAAAAGGTAGTCGAAAGAGTTTGGGATGAAAAGAATCAGAAAAAAATAATTCTCTTGAGTTGAAAAATCTCCCCTTCTCCAAGCTTAAAAAAAATAAAAAATAAAAAAAAATTAAGTAGAGAAGGGGATGACAAAAAGAAATGAGAAATAAAAGAAAAAGAAAGAAAAGAAAGGTGGAAAGTGGACTGAAACCCAAAAGGTATTTTAGAAGGTCATGCTTTGCAAATGTTGATATGTTGTGTAACCTTTTGAAATATCCTTTTATTGATTTCCCCACCTAAAGATTAATCCCTTGGCCATGTTACAACCAAATAAAAGACCTCTTGATTCTAAATTGTTTTCATTAATAAAGTAGAGATTTGGTTGATAGTCAAGCCTATAGTAGGATTCATTCCTTGAGGAAAATTGAGTGAATTGTCTTATTCCCCTAAACACTTGAGTGGTGAGGAAGAGAGCCAAGCAAATGAACAAGCTTGGGGTGAGCTTCAGGTGAGAAAGAGTGCCCAAATCACTGAGAACATGATTCTAAGGAACCTAAGCCTCTAATTGGACTTGAATTGATTGTCTCTTGCTGAATTGTGTGAATTGCCTATTACTTGGATCATTTACTCGGGTTCTTAGTTCACTATCAATGTTCTGTTTATTCTACTGGCCTTAGTGATTGCTTGAGGACAAGCAATTGAATAAAGCTTGGGGTGATTTGATAGTGTGATTTTACATGATATTTTCTGTACACTTTTGCATGCATATTTCATATAGATTAGGCATTCTTTATTTGATTTTAGTTAGATTTTCCCTTGGAACGGGTGAAGCGGTTTCTTGGTGTTGTTTTGCAGGAATTCAATGTAAAAATGATCAAAATCAATCATGGTGGAGCCTGGAGGAAATAGAGCTTGAAAAGTAAAGAATATAGCCAAACAGAGCCCATCACGGCCGTGATCAAGCAGAGCAGAAGGCAAAAGTCAGAGACTGTCACGGCCTGGCCGTGACAGACATCACGGCCGTGACCAACCAGAAAATTTAGGATTCGCGACGCGAAACTTGGGCTCGCCTCGCGAGAGTCTAAATGTTAAAAGCGTGCCCACTCCAGAACGCGTCACGGCCTGGCCGTGATGGCCATCACGGCCGTGACGCGCAGCAGGTCTATATAAAGAAACGTAGCAGACAGAACTGAGAGAGTTTTTGGAGCAGAGAAAAGGAGGCAGCCCAGAGAAACCCTAGGGGACGATTCTTTGTTGCTGTGGTGGCTGGGTTCATCCTTCCATGGAGTGTTTCCCTTCCTTCATCTTAGTATCTTTCCTTTTCCCTTCTCCTTTGATGATGTGTAACTAAACTCCCATTGTTGGGGTTAGGGTAGCCATTTCTGAATTCTTATGCATATGACTTGAATCTTGTAATATGGTTTTTACTTCTTTATTGAGTGATTGATTCTCTATGCTTAATGCTTGTTGTGGCTAGCACCCCCATGACATGATTAGTGTTTTGATATGCAATTGGAAAATTCGTGTTAAAACCGGAATTGAGATTAATCACCTGATAAGCCTTGTATCTAGGAATGGAACTAGGTTTATTAGCAATCGTGTAATCCCTAATCATAATGCAAATTCATTAATCTAGGCCACCTAAGGAATTAGGGTCTATTAGTGGATTTAGGCTTTTGTCATCCGAGGAATCGGGGCTTGAGTAATTTAGTGGATTGATTGTCATAATTGAAGTGGAAACTGTTTATTAGTCATTTCATTGCATGAGGATGAAGTTTGGTGAACCTAATCCCAACATCTTTTATCATATTTGAAACCCATCTTTTATTGCCTTCCAAGTGTTTGAGAAAATTACAAAAAGAGTTTGTTTTTCTTATTTTGTTGGTTTTAACTTTTGTTAGCATATAACTCTCTTCAATCCAAGAATCGCTTAGATAGTAATTGAATTGGTACGTGCTAGTACTTGTTGCAGTCCCCGTGGATATGATAACCGGTCTTACCACCGTATTACTTGCACGACTGGGTATACTTGCCCAGATTCGTCAACATAATGCTCAAAAAAAAAAAATCATTAAGCTCAGTTACAATAACCTCCACCTTATCGGGACATCAACACAAAGTGTTCAGCCAGTTCCACATTCACAGATTAAAATTCATGAACAGTGAAGATATGAACAGATGCAAACTACTCAACCCAACACTCATTCCATTTCAACAAAAATCTAAAGCAATAAAACCCCCAATATGCATCCATACAACTTCAACCCCTTATTCTCAAAAATCAGATTTTCACATTCACAACACCACCTCCAAAATCAGTTTCCATTTTCAAAATACCCCCACACTTAGTCAACATACAGCCCACAGTCAAGTATCCCCAAGACAATTTCTTCCACATGCGTCATATAACAACATAACAACCAATATCTCATTTTTCAAAATCAAATCCCTAACCCCCCAAAATAACAAATTTCCACATAAAAATTCAAGCAACCCTTCTTCCTTACAAAATCAACAATAAAGCTTAATTAAAAGAGTGGTAGAAGGGTTTCTTACCTTGAACGAACAAAACTTGCGTGCTTGGTCGGGCATGTGTGTTTTGCGACAGAGTGCAAGTGAGGCGCGCAAACCGGTGTGCGTGAAGTATGAGTGAGTGAAAGAATGGAATGAAGTAGTGAGTGTGTGAGGATGAATGAGTAGAAGAAGTAGAGAATGGGTAAGAGAGGTAGATGAGAAGATGAGACTTTCTATTTTTCAGAGAGGCAGTTGAATGCCTTAGGAAGAAGAAGAATAGGGTTTTTAACCTTTTTATTCAAAACGATGCAGTTTTGCTTTAAATTTTTTTTTTTCTGAATGAGCACTCAAATGTTGCTTTTGCCATGCTCAAGCGTGGTCAGACAAGAAGCTCCTCCTCTTTGGACTGAGAACACTTTGACGTTATAAGAGCCACGCCCAAACATTGGCAACTAGCACTCAAGCGCTATCAAATCCACACTCGAGCGGTGGCAGACAGAAACCTTCCCCTTCTGCGACTGATAACGATCAAATGCCACTAAAGTCACGCTTGAACATTCCAATTGTTCCAAAACTCCCCACACGCAGAGAACGCTGAAGCGTCCCACTTGTAGCGCTCAAGCGTTCAAGCCTTTTTCAAGTTTTTTTTTAATTTTTTTTGTCAATTTTTTTAGAACACTATTCACTGATCAAAATAAAAACAAAACAAACAAAAATATTTTTGTATTTTTCCTTTTATAAGAGAAAAGAAAGACAAATTAATAAAGAAAAGAAAAATTAAACTAAACTACCACTTGGGATGTCTCCCAGGAAACCATGTTATAGGACTAGTGAGATTGCTCACACTCCTTAGAAGGCGAGTGAATGGTAATGTTAACCCTGTTCCTATTCAATTCTCCCCCAAGGTACAATTTCAACCTTTGGCCATTTACCTTAAAACTTCTTCCAGAATTTCGCTCTGCAATCTCAATTGCACCATAGGGACTCACTTCCTTAACCACAAAAGGACTTGACCATCTAGACGTTAACTTTCTAGGGAAGAGTCTTAGTATGGAATTATACAATAATACTTGTTGTCCTGGTTCAAATTCTTTCACGATTTTTTTTCTTATTATGCCATCTCTTGGTTCTTTCTTTGTAAATTTTAGAACTGTCATAAGCTTGCAACCTAAATTCTTCCAACTCATTTAACTGTAGTAACCTTTTCTTTCCCGTAGCTTTCAAGTCAAAATTAAGTAGCTTCACTGCCCAATAAGCTTTATGTTCCAACTCAACTGGAAGATGGCATGATTTGCTATACACTAATTGATATGGGGACATTCCAATTGGACTTTTAAAAGCTGTCCTGTATGCCCAAAGCACATCATCCAAATTTCTAGCCCAATCTTTCCTTGAGGAACCTACCACTTTTTCTAAGATCCTCTTCAGCTCTCTATTTGAAATTTCAACCTGTCCACTAGTTTGTGGATGGTAGGGGGTAGCTATCCTATGTTTCACACCAGATTTAATCAGTAATGATTCAAATTGTTTATTACAAAAGTGTGACCCCCCATCACTCATCACAACTCTAGGCACCCCAAACCTTGTAAAAATGTGTTTCTTAAGGAAAGAAATCACAACCTTGGCATCATTGGTTGGTAATGCCACAACCTCTACCCACATGGAGACATAGTCTACAGTAACCAAAATATATTTATTAGAGAAAGACGATGGGAATGGTCCCATAAAGTCAATCCCCCAGACATAAAAAATTTCAACCTCCAAGATGGATTTTAGAGGCATTTCATTCCTCTCAGAAATGTTCCCCACTCTTTGACATCTGTCACATTTTTCAACAAAATTGTGGGCATCTTTAAACAAAGTAGGCCAGTAAAAGCCACATTGCAAGACCTTAGCGGTAGTTCTTTTTCCAATATAATGCCCACCATATTCAGACCCATGACAGTGCCATAAATTTTTTTCAAATTCATCATCAGGGACACATCTCCTAATGATCCCATCAGCACATCTTTTAAACAACAATGGTTCATCCCACTCATAACATTTAGCATCATGAAAAAACTTTTTCTTTTGCTCCCAACTTAAATCAAAAGGGACAATACCTGCAGCCTTATAATTTGCAAAATCAGTAAACCAAGGGAGAGAATTTACCATCATCAATTTTTCATCAGGAAACTCCTTCGAAATGGAAGGAATGTCCTTGTAATTTGGACAAGTCTAGATAGGTGATCTACCACAGCATTTTGCTTTCCTTGCTTGTCACTTATCTCCAAATCAAATTCTTGGAGAAGCAATATCCACCTAATCAATCGTGGCTTAGCATCTTGCTTAGCAAACAAATAGCTCAAGGCAGAGTGATCAGTGTAAACAATGACTTTAGTCCCAACAAGGTAGGATCTAAATTTGTCAAAAGCAAACACAATAGCAAGTAACTGGCATAATTTTTCTGAGTATCATTCAACACACGACTTGCATAATAAATCACATGTAGAATTTTATTTTTTCTTTGTCCTAACACTGCACCTACAACATAGTCACTCACATCACACATAATTTCAAAAGGTAAACTCCAATCAGGAGCAACCATCATAGGTGCAGAAATTAGTTTTTCTTTTATTTTATTAAAAGCATCCAGACATGCATCATCAAACACAAAATTTGCCTCTTTTTCCAAAAGGTTTGTCAAGGGCTTAGCAATTTTAGAAAAATCTTCTATAAACCGCTTATAAAAATCAGCATGCTCAAGAAAACTTATTATCCATTTCACATTAACTGGTGGTGACAACTTCTCAATTACCGCCACCTTTGCTCTATCCACCTCAATTCCTTTTGCATAAATTTGACGACCAAGAACTATACCTTCTCTTACCATAAAATGACATTTTTCCCAGTTAAGAACAATGTTAGTTTCTTGGCATCTTTTTAAAACCAAAACAAGGTTGGATAGGAAAATATCAAATGACGATCCAAACACAAAAAACATCCATAAAAATTTCTATGCATTTTTCAATTAAATCAGAAAAGATTGAGAACATGCACCTTTGAAATGTGGCGGGTGCATTACACAACCCGAAAGGCATACGCCTATAGGCAAAAACCCCAAATGGACAAGTAAAAACTGTTTTTTCTTGATCTTCTAAGGCTACTGCAATTTGATTGTAACCCGAGTACCCATCCAGAAAGCAATAGTACTCGTGCCCTGCCAACCTCTCTATCATCTAGTCAATGAACGGAAGTAGAAAATGATATTTCCTTGTAGCTTTATTAAGCTTCCGATAGTGAATACACATCCTCCAACCAGTGGCTTGCCTTGTAGGAATCAACTCACTGTTTTCATTCATCACCACAGTCATACCACCTTTCTTGGGAACCACCTGAACCGGGCTCACCCACTCACTGTCAGAAATGGGATAAATTATACCTGCATCAAGCAACTTTATCACTTCTTTCCTCACCACTTCCTTCATAGTGGGATTGAGCCTCCTTTGATATTGAACCGTTGGTTTAAAGTCCTCCTCTATAAATATTTTATGCATGCAAAACGTAGGACGTAGCCCCTTCAAATCACTGATGTTCCAACCAATGACTGACTTATGATCCCTTAATACTCTGAGTAATTTTTCCTCCTCACTTTCTAACAACTCCACATTCACAATTACCGGATTCTTCTTTCTCTCATCCAGAAAAGCATATTTTAGGTTTGAAGGCAATGGTTTCAGCTCCCTGGGTGGCTCCTCTTTCACTACCTCTTCCTCTTTTTCAAATTCTTATAATTTTTTATTTGAAGAAGAGGTAGATTCCAAGGCTTCCAACTGATAGATACATTCCACCACCTCAGAATTGACTTCCTCATGCACCTCCTTAATTTATTTGCCTTTCATCAATGTTGCTTCCAAAGGGCTTTCTGCTGCACTATTTTCAAATTCCTCTAGGACCAAGGATTCCAAAACTTCAACCCGGAAACAACAATCAGAATCTTGAGCATGCTTCACTGCATATTTGATTGAGAAAACCACTTTATCATCTTCTACTCACAAAATCAGTTCACCTTTCTGTACATCAATTAAAGCATGACCTGTGGCCAAAAATGGCCTACCAAGGATAAGAGGAACTCTCACATCCTCTTCCATATCCAGCACTACAAAATCTGCAGGGAAGATGAATTTATCAATCTTAACAAGTAAATCTTCCACAATACCATAAGGATATTTTACCGAACGATTTACCAACTGAAGAGACATCATAGTAGGCTTCGTTGTACCAATTCCTAGCCTTTTAAAAATTGAAAAAGTCATCAAATTGATGCTTGCTCCCAAATCAGAAAGAGCCCTGCCAACCTCCATGTTACCAATCTCACAAGGAATGGTGACGCTTCCTGGATCCTTCAACTTAAGAGGCAATTTTTGTTGAATAATAGCACTACACTCCTCTGTAAGCATAAAAATTTCCTCTTCATTGGCCTTCCTCTTCTTGGATAACAAATCCTTCATGAACTTACCATAACTTAGCATTTGTTCTAATGCCTCAGCAAATGGAAAATTAATCTGTAGCTTTTTGAACACCTCCAAGAACCTGGAAAATTGCTTGTCTTCATTCTTCTTCTTCAACCTTTGAGGATAAGGAATTTTAGGAACAAAGGGCAGCGGCTGTGTTGGCTTATCAACTTGTGAATTTTCAGAATTTTCAGCTTCTTCTTTCTTCTCTTCAACCACTACTTCTTCCTCCTCTTGTTTCTCATCATGAACAACTTTTTCAACATCCTTTTCTTTAGAAGACTCCTCTTGGTCAACATTGTTCAGAACCTTGCCACTCCTTAAATGAATTGCTTTGCATTGATCTTTTGGATTAGGAACAGTATCACATGGCAAAGTACCTGAAGCTCTTTCAGACAACTATTTAGAAATTTACCCAATTTGCACTTCCAAATTTCGGATAGACGCCTCTTGATTCTTGAAGTTGGCCCTTGTCTCAGTCATGAAATTTGAAGATTACTCCACAAAATTAGAAGTATTAACAGACAATTTCTCCAAAGCACTCTCCAAAGATGACATTCTGTTTTGAGATTGTGATTGAATTGATTCCGACCTTGTCCACCCCATGAGAAATTAGGATGGTTCCTCCAACCTGGATTGTAAGTGTTTGAATAGGGGTTAATTTGTTGCCCCAATGCATTCACTTGCTCTCCGAGTTGATTTGTACCACAATCACCATTACGATGCTCTCCACCACAAAAATCACATACCAAGGGAGGTGTGCTCAGTGCATTAACTTGTCCATTCCCCAACAAAGTAGCAAGTTGTTGATAAATCACCTTGTTAACTTGTTGCTCAATTAGATTACTACCCACAACATTCACCCCAAGACTTTTTTGTTTTTCCTATCATGTTGCACATTAGCACTGCTGGCTGCCATGGTCTCTAGTATTTCCAAAGCCTCTTCTGGACTCTTCAAATCAAACGCTCCTCCACATGCAGCATCCATCATCTGTCTTGCATTCGGATCCAGTCCATTATAGAAGGTTTGAGCTAACAACCAATTGGGCAAAGAGTGATGAGGACATTTTGAGTAGCTCCTTGAACCTTTTCCAAGCATCATACAAAGTTTCTGACTCTAGCTGCACAAATGAGGTAATTTCAATCCTCAATTTGGCTGACCTCGATGCTGGAAAATATTTTTGCACAAACTTGGAGTCCAAATCATCCCATGTTGAGATACTGCCCTGTTGCTAAGATTGAATCCAACTTCTAGCTTTATCCTTCAATGAGAAAGGAAAAAGCCTCAATCTAATAGCGTCATCTGAAGCTCCATTGAACTTCACTGTATCACATATCTGCAAGGAATTCTCCAGATGATGATTGGGATCCTCTTGAGCTCCTCCACCAAACAGGTTCTGGTGCATCAAATTAACGAGTGCAGACTTGATTTCAAAGTGGTTAGCCAGCACAATAGGTCTCACAATAGAACCCCGGGCACCTTCAGTATTGGGCTTGGAATAATCCCTCAATGTCTGCCTAGCAGGTTGCTCGGCCATGACTGTTTCAAATTCAACCACCTGTTGCTGTAAAAGTGCTTGTTCCATTTCTTGTTACCTGCGAAGCTTGACTGCCTTCCTGTTACTCCGAGCTGTCTTTTCAATTTCAGGATCAAACAGCAAAGAATTCTTGTCAACAGTACCTTGCATACACAACTCAAAAGAAAATTAGTGCACACTGATAATATAAAATAAAAAAAATTGCAGCAATTATAAAAACAGAAAATAAAATTCTCAAATCGAGATTTCCTTGGCACAACTAATATAAACAAAAATCAATCCCCGGCAACAGCGCCAAAAACTTGTTGAGCAAAATTGGTAAGTGCACAAAATCGTTAACTGTAGTATAAAATATCATCCTCAGGGATTGAACCATTAACTACTAACGTACCAACTCAACTTCGTTTGAGCGACCGAAATATTTGGAATTGACTTTCGCTAATTAGTAAGAACAACAATTTAACAAAGAACATAAAATATTTTTGGTATTTTCAATTTGAGAAAGCAAAGCAACAGAAAATTGGTTTTTAAACAATCAAGAAGAAATTGTTAGAGGATCGATTTCCCTGCCTTTCCTACTTGTTCAATCCTGGAAATTAACTTGAACAATTTATCCAATTTCAAGAAGCTGAGTTTTTATTATTTACCCCATAATTCCTTAGGTTGATAAACCTTCCTGCCTAAATTACTAATTCAATTCCTTGAGTATTAGAAAATTAACAAGAGCAATGAGAATGGTTACAACTCAATAATGTAAATATGATTGTGTTCTTATTCCTAAGCAACACACGCAAATCGTTCATTCACAAACAGCACTAAGAATTCGAATTTCCCAATTGCAAATCCACAAAGTAGATGAACATTAAAATAGTGAATAAACTCTTAAAATTAACCAAACCAAAACAAGTAATTATCCAGAATCACAACAAGTTATTTTGGTAGTTCCATCTACCTCTAACAAAAGAGAGTTACCTAGACATGATAGAAATAGAACAAACACAAGAAGATGAAGATAAGAAATACATCATGAGTCTCTACTTGACAGCTTAAACTCTCCATGATTGCTCCCTTTTTTTCCTCTTTTTTACTGTGTAGCTTTCTTTGTAAGAATCTCCCTCAAACTGTCTCTGCAACTCTCTGAAAAAAACTGTTCGTCCGTCTCTCTGTTCTGCACGTTAGAACATCTATCTGAAGTGTAACTGCAACGCTCAAGCGCTTGGAAAATGGCGCTCAAACGTTCCATTGCTTGGCCATTGAAAGAATAGCACTTGGGCGCTGGCTGCGAGACAAAATTGCTCCAACTTCTCACTTGCTCCTTTATTTCCACTTAAAACACCATAAAAATTCATCAAAGGCAACAAGAAACCAACTACAAAATTAATAGAAATAAAACTGAAATAAAACAGAAAAATAACCTACAACTAATAAAAATTAAACAAAAACTAACTAAAATTAACCACCTATTAACTACAAATTAAGAAGCATAACAAGCAAAATTGGCAAGTGCACCAAATCGCTAACTGCAGTATAAAACATCGTCCTCAGGGATTGAACCATTGACTACTAACGTATCAACTCAACTTCATTTAAGCGACCGAAATATTTGGAATTGGCTTTCGCCAATTAGTAAGAACAGAAATTTAACAAAGAATAGAAAATATTTTTGGTATTTTCAATTTGAAAAAACAAAGCAACAGAAAATTGGTTTTTAAACAATCAAAAAGAAATTGTTAGAGGATCGATTTCCATGCCTTTCCTACTTGCTCAATCCTGGAAATTAACTTGAACAAATTATCCAATTTCAAGAAGCTGAGTTTTTATTATTTACCCCCAAATTCCTTATGTTGATAAACCTTCCTGCCTAAATTACTAATTCAATTCCTTGAGTATTAGCAAATTAATAAGAGCAATGAGAATGGTTACAACTCAATAATGCTAATATGATTGTGTTCTTATTCCTAAGTTACACACATAAATCGTTCATTCACAAATAGCACTACGAATTCGAATTTCCCAATTGCAAATCCACACAGTAGATGAACATGAAAATAGTGAATAAACTCTTGAAATTAAACAAACCAAAACAAGTAATTATCCAAACTCACAACAAGTAATCTAGGTAGTTCCATCTACCTTTAACAAAAGAGAATTAGCTAGACATGATAGAAATAGAAGAAACACAAGAAGAAGATGAAGATAAGAAATACATCATGAGTCTCTACTTGACAGCTTAACCTCTCTATGATTGGTCTCTTTTTTCCTCTTTTTTGCCATGTAGCTTTCTGTGTAAGAATCTCCCTCAAACTGTCTCTGCAACTCTCTAAAAAAAATTGTCCGTCCATCTCTCTGTTCTGCAAGTTAGAACATCTTTCTGAAGTGTAACTGCAAACACTCAAACGCTTGGAAAATGGCACTCAAACGTTCCAGTGCTTGGATGTTGGAAGAATAGCGCTTGGGTGCTGGCTGCAAGACAGAATTGCTCCAACTTCTCACGTGCTCCTTTATTTCCACTAAAAACACCATAAAAACTCATCAAAGCCAACATGAAACCAACTACAAAATTAATAGAAATAATACTAAAATAAAACATAAAAATAACCTACAACTAATAAAAACTAAACAAAAACTAATTAAAATTAACCAGCTATTAACTACAAATTAAGAATCACCAAAAGAAAAATTGGCAAGTGCACCAAATCGCTAACTACAGTATAAAATATCATCCTCAAGGATTGAACTGTTAACTACTAACGTACCAACTCAACTTCGTTTGAGCGACCAAAATATTTGGAATTGGCTTTCGCCAATTAGTAAGAACAAAAATTTAACAAAGAACAGAAAATATTTTTGTTGTTTTCAATTTGAGAAAACAAAGCAACAAAAATTTGGTTTTTAAACAATCAAGAAAAAATTGTTAGAGGATTGATTTCCCTGCCTTTCCTACTTGCTCAATCCTTAATTAACTTGAACAAATTATCCAATTTCAAGAAGCCGAGTTTTTATTATTTACCCCCTAATTCCTTAGGTTGATAAACCTTCCTGCCTAAATTACTAATTCAATTCCTTGAGTATTAGCAAATTAAAAAGAGCAATGAGAATGGTTACAACTCAATAATGCTAATATGATTGTGTTCTTATTCCTAAGTAACACACGCAAATCATTCATTCACAAACAGCACTATGAATTTGAATTTCCCAATTGCAAATCCATACAGTAGATGAACATGAAAACAGTGAATAAACTCTTGAAATTAAACAAACCAAAACAAGTAATTATCCAAAATCAGAACAAGTTATCTAGGCAGTTCCATCTACCTCTAACAAAATAGAATTAGTTAGACATGATAGAAATAGAACAAACACAAGAAGAAGATGAAGATAAGAAATACATCATGAGTCTCTACTTGACAGCTTAAACTCTCTATGATTGCTCTCTTTTTTCCTCTTTTTTGCTGTGTAGCTTTTTGTGTAAGAATCTCCCTCAAACTGTCTCTGCTACTCTCTAAAAAAAAGTTGTCCGTCTGCCTCTTTGTTCTGCACGTTAAAACATCTTTCTGAAGTGTAACTGCAACGCTCAAGCGCTTGGAAAATGGCGCTCAAACGTTCCAGTGCTTGGACGTTGAAAGAATAACGCTTGGGCACCGGCTACGAGACAGAATTGTTCCAACTTCTAACCTGCTCCTTTATTTCCACTTAAAACACCATAAAAACTCATCAAAGCTAACATGAAACCAGCTACGAAATTAATAGAAATAAAACAGAAAAATAGCCTACAACTAATAAAAACTAAACAAAAACTAATTGAAATTAACCACCTATTAACTACAAATTAAGAATCATCACTATTCCTTCTCCCCATACCTAGTATGAAGATCAAACCCCTTGACAAGCGTAAACAAACTATCCTCGTTCCCTCGGGCGGCTTGATGAGTTTCCCAAGCCTTGTCCTACACAAAAGGGTAACCAATTAATTCCAAATCACAAGAGTAAAAGGAATTAAAGAGAGGGATAAACTGTTACCTTTATAATGGCGCTAGCACGTGAATTTTTCTCCCAAGCTAGAGCAAGAACACCAAGAACTTGGTAGGATTCAAAGGAAGGGAAAGGGGAGAGGTTTCTGTCACACTAGAATTGCCTAAAGTGCCAATTTGAGGGTTTACACTCGTAACCTTCGCTCACTGTTCTATTTATATAGACTCAGACCTGAGCACGTCCGTGCTCCTCATTAAGCACGATCATGCTTAACTTCGAGCACGGGGTCGTGCTCGTTAAGAACGGTTAGACAGAAAGAGCATCATGAGCGTATCTCCGACACGGTCGTGCTCCCCTTGAGCACGGTTATGCTCGTGGCTCACTTAGCCACCGAGCACACCAACAACATTTAAAATACAACATTTCTAAGGCTCACTTAGCCCTTTTACAACATTTCTAAGGTAACTTATCAACATAAAACATACATATAGACACTTAGAGACTACATACGAAAAACGGGGTGTTACAGTTGTAACTCTCTTGGAAGAATGTGTGTTCCTCTATTGATGCTGGTGGTCTTGGCATTAGATCAGTCAGAAAGATCAATGAGGCTGCCTCAATGAAGTTGTACTGGAATCTCATTTTCTCTACTAGATAATGGGCTAAATTCCTAAAGGCTAGGTTCTTCAAAGGAAACTCTGCTGCCTCATATTACGTTAAGTCATCTATTTGGCCTGCAATAAAAGTCCAAATGACTACTGTAATGGATAACATCACTTGGCATATGGATGATGGGAAATCTGTAAACTTTTGGCTTGATAATTGCTTACCTGACATAATAGTGAACATTTTGTAGATCCTATCTAGCATTCATCTTTTCCTTCAATCTAAAGTCAGTGAGTTCATCAATAATTCATCTTGGTCTATTCCTAATGCTCTAATTGAGAGAAGTCCCAACTAAGGGTGGCAAATGGATGGATCGGATAAATTTTTATTCGGATCTTAACGGATGGATTAAAAACAATCCATTGATCCATTATAATCCATTAAAAATTCATTAAAAAAATCCAATCCATCTATGATCCATCAAATAAAATCCATCCGATCCATCCATTAACAACTTTTCATGGATGTATATCCAATCCATCCACTAAAATTTATTTTAAGAAATTAAATAATTTTATATCTCTTTTATTCGTCCATAAAATATTTTTTTAAAAAAAATAATTTGTAAAAAAATTAAAATTTTATCTCTATATCACCCTCACTCTCCTCTTTCTTCCTCTCTGTACCCTTTCTCTCTCCCTTTTTTTCCTACTCTCTCTCTATCTTTACTCTCTCTCCACTCTATCTCACGACCATTTTGTATCACGGTCATTTTTATGTTATTATATGGGAGTTATTGATTATGTGCATCTACAGAGGTTGTTTTGCCACAATGTTCCATGATATTGTTTTACGAAACTTGTTACGACTTTCTGTGCTTTCAATTAGTTAATACTTTTTTTTTGAAGTTTCTTAGCAAAAAAAGGCAACGAAAAAAGAAAACGTATGTGATAACGTGGACTACAACTGGTGCTTGAGAACAATTAATTAGTTAATACTTAATGTAACAAAAAAAGAAAAAAAAGCAAACAAATAAAATAAAAAACAGTGAAGAAAAAATAATAGGGAACGGAAGAGAAAATTAGATGGAGTGTTTTTTTTTTGGGGTTACAAATGGAGGTTTTTTTATTTGGTAAAAAATAATATGAAAAAAATAAATCGGTTTTGGAATGGATAAAAGTTGATCCATTACATTTTTGATTGTTGGTCCAATGGATTTTAAAAAATATTTGATTGATCATAAATCATCCACTCAAAAAATAATTCAATCCATCCAATCCATTTATATTATTTTTTTATAAATGGATGGATTGGATGGATTTTCTCATGAATGGACTAGATGGATGGTGCACAAATGGATATTTTGCCACCCTTGGTCCCAACCTTCTCGCTGCAATCCAATAGGTAGTCCTTCCTGTTTCTCCTTGCCAAGACAGAATAGTTTGGATTCATAATGATTCGGGAATGCTGTCTTTTAAGGAGGCATATCAATTTCTCAATCCTCAGTTATCATCCCAAGCGTGGTGTAAAACAATTTGGAAGCCTTGCATTCCTACTTATAGATCTTTTTTATATTGTCGACTTGTTCACAATAGAGTTCCAACTAATGAGAACTTGATGGTTAGAGGTTGTATAACAGTTTCAATGTGCAGCAATTGTTCCAGAGAATTTGAATCTTTAGCTCATTTGTTTTTCATGTTGGAAATTTCAGCCAAAGCAAGTCCCACATTGTATGGGAGCTAACTTGGAGAGCCCCCTTAAGCCTATATAAAGAAGCATAAGGGGTGCTAACTAAACACACCAATCCTCACAAGAGAGAGTGAGAGAAAAATAAAGAGATCCTTAGAGAGAGTTTTCTCAGAGAGAAAAAATAGTGAGCCAATTTGTGAGAGTGTTATCCACAAATTGAGGATACAATATTCTTGTATTTTTGTATTCCCATTATTGTTATAGTGGAAGTTTAAGCGGCCTACGGGTCTCGTGGTTTTTTCCTTGCTCACATTGAGGAGGTTTTTCCACGCTAAAAATTGTTCGGTGTTATTACACTTATTTTTACGCTTCCGCTTAATGCCTATTTTTGAGTTCACAGAGGAGGGAAATTATGCTGGTATTTCCCAACAATGGTATCAGAGCTCTGGAATACTAGGTGCCGGATTTATAAGAAAATTCTTAGTATACTCTGTGGCTGCAGCATTGTCTGATCTTCCACATCAGAAAAGAATTATTCTTGTTGCTGGAAATAAAGTGTGGTAGTGTGAAAGTGCATGCCTAGAAAAGTTCTGGCTAGGAAAGACTTGGTATTTAAGTGTGTCTATTGACCCATCTCTCTTTCCTGGGAACTTCCTCGGTATGTACTGTTCACAAACTACAGTAATTTTTAGCATTTGGTACAAGTCACCTATACGACACTATTCACGTATAGTGTTATTTTTATCAAAACCCACCTGGTTGGAGGAGCTATTGGCCTGTGTAACTCAAGATGGAGGGAGATATCACTCATGATGGAGACATGTTCAAGCTAACTGTAGATAACTACTCCTATTGGAAGCCGATGATGGAAGATCATCTATACTGCAAAGATTTGTATTTGCCAATTACCCATAAGGATATGCCGGATGTGAAGACTGACAAAGATTGGGAGCTTCAGAATCGGAAAACAGTAGCTATGATCCGGAAATATATTGATCGAAGCTTGTTCGAGCATGTATCAACTTATACCAATGCATATGAGTTGTGGACAAAACTTGAATCCTTGATTCAAAATAAGACGCCCAGAAACAAAGCCCACCTTGTCAGACGATTGGTAAAGTTGGAGTACATGAACGGTCAAAATATGATTGAACATCTGAACACTTTCAAAGGCATTGTTAATCAATTAACAAAGGCAGGCATGAGTGTTGTTGATGAGTTGCAAACTCTTCTACTCCTCAATTCTCTACTTGAGAGTTGGAACACTCTAGTTGTCACTCTCATCAACTCTGCTCCAGATGGAAAGCTTAGCATGGATTCTATTACAGACTGTTTGCTAAATGAAGAGTCAAGACGGAGGGAAAGAGGTTTGAAGAATAAGTTTGAATCCAATGTTGTTGAAAATAGAGGAAGGAGTAAGAATCGTGGAAAAGGATGTCGTGGAAAATCACAAGGTAGGTCCAAATCTCGAACCAGACTAAATTGTTATTTTTGTGGCAAACCAGGACATGTAAAGCCTGAGTGTAGATTCTTGAAAAGAGACCAACAAGATGGAACAGTCCACCCTGACCAGATTGACCCGAAGAAGAAGAAAGAAGATGGAACAACTACTGCAGTGGCCTCGAATGATGAGAATATATTTCTTATCAAAGAAGAAAATTATCTGAATGTTGCATCAGATGATTGCATATGGATAATTGACTCAGGAGCACCCTTCCACGTCACACCTCATGAAGAATTCTTCTCATCAACCAAAAAGGAGAATTTGGTACGGTGAAGATGGAAACCATGTCACAAGTAAAATCGTCGGTATTGGCGAAGTAACTTTGATGTCTGAGAATGGAAATAAGCTTGTGCTGAAGGAGGTCAGACATGTACCCGATATGCGTCTGAACCTTATCTCAGTGGGAAAGCTAGATGAATCGGGGATGATAAACCAATTTGGTAGCTGATGAGTGTGATTTCACCTCATTTTCCATGTACATTTCTACATGCATTTGTATATAGTTAGGCCATTTTAGTTTGATTTTGGTTAGTTTTTCCTTTGGAACGGATAAGGTGGTTTTGTGTGTTGTTTTACAGGAATTTATGATTAATTTCCCAAGATTTAGCCATGATGAAGCTTGGATGAAGATAGAGCCTGAAAAGAGAAGAAATTGAGCCAAGCAGAGATGATCACGGCTGTGATGGAGCAATTCTAGAAGTTTCGCCCCACGAGACAGGATCTCGCCTCGCGAGCCCGAAGACCAGCCTGAACAGCAACAGTCACCCTTTCTGTCTCGCCTCGCGAATCACCATCTCACCTCGCGAGCCTGAAGGTCTGACTGTGCCAGAGATGTCACCCTTTCTGTCTCGCCTCGCGAGAGAACCAATCTCTGAAGATCAGATTCATAAGATTCGCCTCGCGAACCTGGTCTCGTCCCGTGAGCGCGCGAGACCCAGAACTTCTATTTATAAGCTGTTTTAGGGGAGATTTGAGGGGGAGAAGAAGAGGCGACCAAAAACCCTAAAAATAGACTCTCTGCTGCTGGGGCTGTGTGCATCCTTCCATGGAGTTCCTCCCTTCCTTCATCTCTGTATCTTTTCTTTTGCCTTTCTCTTTGATTATGTGTAGCTAAACTTCCCCCTTGTTGGGGTTAGATAATGGTTTTTTTTTCTGAACTTGGTTGTAACATGATGTGGTTGTAATACAATTTCCTATTTCTTTATGAGTGTTTGATTCCATGCTTAATGCTTTCCTTGGTTTGATCATCCTAGGAATGATTAGTTGCTTTGATAGACAATTGAAAGATTGATATTAAGGCATGCTCTTGAATCAAATGCCAAGTAGTTCATGATCCTAGACATAGGTCTTCGGGTGCTTGCAATCTTATGAATCTTGACTCTTAATGCAAATTGTCATGTTAATCCACCTAAGACATTAGGGTTTAATTTGGGATTTTAGGCTCATTCCACCTAAGACATTAGGGTTTGAGTATTTTAGAAGATTTGATTGTCATAATCGAGTTAGGAAATATGTTATTTACCATTTCATAGCAATCAAGGGAGGATTAGCCTAGTCTAACCCTAACAATTCTATCCATTTGTTGATCACATTTCTGTTTGCCTGTTAAGTGTTTGATAAAATACCTAAAAGAACAAAAACATTTTATTCTTGTTTGTTTCGTTACATGTTAGAGCTACCTTCCATCCAAACACGATCGCCTAGATAGTAGTTCAATTTGCGAAGTGTTACTTGTCCACGATCCCTGAGGACGATAACCGGTCTTACCACCGATTTATTACTTGCAACGACCCGGTACACTTGCCGAGATCGTATCAAGTTTTTGGCGCCGTTGCCGGGGATCGGTGTGCCAATATCACGAGTACCAAAGGGGACTCCTAATTTAGGCATTTTTTATTGTTTTCCTACTGCTGTTTTTCTTTTTTTATTTCTGTTTTCCTACTGTATTTTTCTGTTTTGTTCTGCTTTTCTGTTTTTCATTGAAGCTGCATAATTATCCATCTGTTGATTAGCTTGTACGTGCTGTTTAGTTGCTGTTCTACTGCTGTTTTTCTGTTTTTCTGTTCTGCTCTGTTTGTTCCTTGTATGCGAGGTACAATCGACCCAGGTGAACTTCAATTCGACCCTGAGATCAAGAGACTTTGTAGAAGGAATAGAAAGGAAGCCAAGGCAAGACAGAACAGAGAAGGAGCATCCTCTACAGTGCAAGAACCACAAGTTGAGTTACCAAGTGTGCAAGAACCACAAGTTGAAGTCGCAACTGTCACCATGGCTGAAGACAATGCACCAAGGAGGACAATGGGGGACTATACTTCCCCTAGAGTCGATAGATGTGGGACTCAAATCGTTAGACCTACAGTGGCTTGCAACAATTTTGAAATCAAGGCATCACTTCTCAATCTTGTGCAGCAAAATCAGTTTGGAGGTTTGGAGAGTGAAGACCCTCATGCTCACATTGGCACATTCATTGAGTTGTGTGACACCATCAAGCTAAATGGATCTTCCGATGAGGCAATTCGTTTAAGGCTTTCCCTTTCTCTTTGAGGGATAGAGCTAAGTTATGGCTTCAATCCCATCCTCATGGGAGCATCATCACTTGGAATGATTTGGTGAGCAAGTTCTTATCTCGTTCTTCCCTCCGTCAAGAATGATCAAGTTGAGATCCGAGATTAATGCCTTTGCACGGAGGGATGGTGAATCACTTTATGAATCATAGGAGAGGTTCAAGTCTTTGCTCACAGCTTGTCCAAATCATGAGTTAGAAACATGGCAGCAAGTGGCATCCTTTGTCAATGGGCTCAACAGAAATTCTCGAAGCATGATTGAAGCGGCTGCAGGTGGGTCATTGAGTCAAAAGACACCCGACGAAGCAAAGGACTTGATTGAAACTATGGCTAATAATGATTATCAAATGCCTAGTTCTCGATCATTGGTCAAGAGAGGTGTTTTGGAGCTTGATGAAATTGGTGCTCTTAAGGCGCAAATGGCCATTCTTACCAAGCAATTGGGGTCCGTTCAACTGCAGAATTATCAACTACAAGCGGTCCAAGTTCAAGCTGCCTCAGTGTGTGATTTCTGTGGAGGTAACCATGCAAATGGCAATTGTGAGATTAATGTGGTTGGAAGTTCTGGGCAAGAAGAAGTGAATTACATGGGAAACCAAGGGCCTAAGCATGATCCTTTCTATAACGCCAATAATCCGGGGTGGCGTAGCCATCCTAACTTTGGTTGGAGACAAGGGCAAGGCTCAAGTTCTCAAGCAAAGCATCCTCAAGAGAGTTCAAGCAAGTTGGAGAATATTTTATCCCAATTCATGCAAGCAACTCAAGACAATATGAAGAATCAAAATGCCTCCATCAAGAATCTAGAATACCAAATAGGCCAATTGTCAAAGCAGATGACGGAGAGACCTCAAGGACAATTGCCGGGAGATACCGAGAAGAATCCAAGGCAGGATTGCAAGGAAATTACTACAAGAAGCGGGAAAGTGGTAGTTTCACAAGAAAAACAGAGAGAAGAAAAGACAATTGGTGAGGGAGTTGATGAAGTGTCTATTGAAGATGTAATCAATGAAGAACCCGAGACTTCCCAAGCCACTACCTCTAGTCCTATTGTTGTTGAAGCTGAAAAACCACAGAGGGAAAAACTGGTTGATGAAGAGTTTGCAAGAAAGAATACTAAAAGGCAAATTCTTGAAGAAGTTGACAATCCTAAGGAGTTGCCACCGTATTTCAAGATACCCTATCCTCAAAGGTTGAAGAAGGAGGAAAAAGATCAACAATTCTCTAAGTTCCTGGATGTGTTCAAAAAGCTGCAAATCAACATCCCTTTTGCCGAAGCCCTTCAACAAATGCCTTCATATGCCAAGTTTATGAAGGAGATTCTTACTAACAAGAGGAAGTGGAAGGAGGAGACGGTCATGCTCACGGAAGAATGCAGTGCTATACTCCAAAGGAAGTTACCGGTGAAGATGAAGGATCCGGGTAACTTTACTATTCCATGTACAATTGGTCATTTGAATATTGGAAGAGCCTTGTGTGATCTCGGTGCAAGTATCAACCTTATGCCTCTCTCCATTTTCAAGAAGCAGGGAATTGGTGAAGTCAAGCCAACCGGGATTTCTCTCCAATTGGCGGATCGCTCCATTATGTATCCTTATGGTGTAGTGGAGGATTTATTGGTTAAAGTAGACAAATTCATCTTTCCGGCAGATTTTGTGGTGTTGGATATAGCGGAAGATAGTGAGACTCCGTTAATTCTTGGAAGACCATTCCTAGCCACGAGTAGAGCTTTGATCGATGTAAATCAAGGGGAATTGGTGCTTAGAGTCCAAGATGAAAAGGTCACCTTCAATATTTTTGAAGCAATGAGGCATCCAAGCGACAAAGATACATGTATGAGTGTGAACCTTGTTGAGTCATTGACTGATAAAAGTGTGCAACAAACTTTTGAAGATTCATTGGAAGCGGCTCTTTTGGGTGAGAATATATAAGAAGAGGCATGTGAGGAAGAAGTTGAGTTCATGGTCAAATCCCTTGAGGCTTGTCTAGTTTTGAATACTGATGAGGACAAAGTTATGGAGGATGTGCGGATAGAAGACAAGGGTGAACCACCTGTTCTAGAGTTGAAAGAACTTCCATCTCATCTCCGTTATGCTTTCCTTGGGGTGAATTCTTCATTCCCGGTGATTATTAGTAGCGGATTGAACTCATTAGAGGAAGAGATGCTGTTAAGGGTGCTTAGGGAGCACAAATCTGCAATTGGGTGGTCTATGTCCGGCTTGAAGGGGATAAGTCCCTCATTCTCTATGCACAAAATCCTTTTGGAGGAAAACTTCAAGCCGGTTAGACAGCCCCAAAGAAGACTCAACCCAAACATGAAGGAAGTTGTAAAGAAGGAGGTTGTGAAGCTTCTGGATGCGGGTATAATTTATCCAATCTCCGATAGTCCTTAGGTGAGTCCGGTCCAAGTTGTCCCTAAGAAAGGGGGGATGACGGTGGTTGCAAATGAAAAAAATGAACTCATCCCCTCAAGGACCGTTTATGGATGGAGAGTGTGTATTGATTACAGAAGACTGAATGAGGCCACCAGAAAAGATCATTTTCCCTTGCCCTTCATTGATCAGATGTTAGAGAGGTTGGCGGGCCATGCCTTTTATTGCTTCCTTGATGGATACTCAGGGTATAACCAGATTGTGGTTGACCCAAAGGACCAAGAAAAGACTGCTTTTACTTGTCTTATGGCGTCTATGCATACCGGAGGATGCCATTCGGGTTGTGTAATGCACCCGCCACTTTTCAAAGGTGCATGCTTTCCATATTCTCTGATATGACTGAAAAATTCATTGAGGTATTTATGGATGATTTTTCTGTGTTTGGTAATTCTTTTGAGGATTGTCTTAAAAATCTTGAATGTGTTTTGAAAAGATGCCAAGAAACTAACCTTGTTTTAAATTGGGAAAAATGTCATTTCATGGTTAGGGAAGGTATAGTTGTTGGTCATAAAATTTCATCACGGGGGATGGAAGTTGATAAAGCAAAAATTGAAGTGATTGAAAAACTTCCCCCTCCCATAAATGTGAAAGGTGTTAGAAGCTTCCTAGGGCGTGCAGGTTTCTATAGGAGATTTATAAAAGACTTTTAAAAGATTGTGAAACCCTTATCCAAGCTCTTAGTAGTGGATACTCCTTTTGTGTTTGATGATGATTGCATGCATGCTTTCCAACATTTGAAAGAAAACTCACCACCGCACCGGTCATTGCACCTCCGGATTGGAGTTTGCCATTTGAGTTAATGTGTGATGCAAGCGACTATGCGGTGGGTGCTGACGGCTCTAGGCAAGTATACGTATTCGTGCAAGTAATACGGTGGTGAGACTGTTTATCGTTCCCATGAGGATTGGATGTCAATTACCAGTTCACAAGTTCAGCAACTATCTAGACTATGAAGAGAATTCAAAACAAACAAAACAAAAGGAATAAAATCTTTTTGTATTTTTATTGAATACTTGGAATGCGAAAAGGACACGTTGGGATCAGATTTCACTAAACATCTTCCTCATGTACTACCAGGACTAGATACCTCCCATTCATGCTTCAAATATTAAAATCAACCCACTAGATTACTCTAGCCCTGATTCCTCAGATGACAAGAGCCTAAATCCACTAATAGACCCTAATTCCTTAGGTGGCCTAGATTAATGAATTTGCATTAAGATTAGGGATTACGCGATTACTAGTAAACCAAACTCCATTCCTAGACGCAAGGGTTACTAGGTGATTAATTCCAGTTCTGGTTCTAATACGAATTTTCCAATTGCATACCAAAACACTAATCAAGTCATGGGGGTGCTAGCCACAACAGGCATTAAGCGAGGGAAATCAATCACTAATAGAGAAACATAAACATAGATTAATCAGTAAAGACAAATACATGAAGTTTAGTTTAGTTACATCTAATCCCAACAAACGGGGATTAGCTACTCATAATTACAGAGAAAGCCAAAACCAGAGAAATAGGAGAAGAGGAGAGAAGAAACTCCATGGGAGCTTTCCACCGTCGTCACAGCAGCCCCTCTCAGCGACTCCCTTCTAGGGTTGGAACCCTTTTCGCAGCCTCCAAGAATCCTTTTTGTTAAAAGTTGTCTGATGGATCTGTCTCAGAGACCCCCCCAGAATCCTCCTGCCATCAGAATCCCATTTCTGTCTGTTCTGCGCTCTATTTATAGAGAGGCCACGCGTCACGGCCGTGATGGCCATCACGGTCAGGCCGTGACGTGTTTTGGAGTAGGCACGCTTTCAAATTTGGAGCATCACGGCCGTGAGCCTCATCACGGCTAGGCCGTGATCGGTTCTTCCTGGCCTGTCACGGCTGTGATGGTTATCATGGCTAGGCTGTGACAGCTTCTGACTTTTGCCTTCAATCTTCTCAGTTTTCTTGATCATGGCCGTGATGATCATCACGACTAGGCCGTGATGGACTCTGCTTGGCTCATTTTCTTCACTTTTCAAACTCTATTTCATCCAAGCTCCATCATGGCTGATTCTGATCATTTTCCCTTAAATTCCTGCAAAACAACACCAAGAAACCGCTTCACCCGTTCCAATGGAAAAACTAACTAAAATCAAATAAAGAATGCCTAATTTATATGAAAATGCATGCAAAAATGTACATGAAATATGATGCAAAATCACATTATCAAATCACCCCAAGGTTATTCAATTGCTTGTCCTCAAGCAATCACCAAGGCCAGAAGAGATAAATAATCAAAGCATGGATAGTGAACCAAGAACCCGAGCAAATAATCCAAGTAACAGGCATTTCAAATAATTCAGCAAGAGACAATCAGTTCAAGTCCAATTAGAGCTTAGGTTTCTTAGACTCATATTCTCACTGATTAGGGCATTCTTTCTCACCTGAAGATCACCCCAAGCTTGTTCATTTGCTTGGCTCTCTTTCTCACCTCACTCAAGTGTTTAGGGATATATGACAATTCGCTCCATTTTCCTCAAGGAAAGAATTCTACCATAGGCTTGACTATCAACCAAATCTCTACTTTATTAATGAAAACAATTAAGAATCAAGAGGTCTTTTACCTTGGTTGTAACGGGGCCATGGGATTAATCGTTAGGTGGGGCAATCAAGAAAAGGACATTTCAAAAGGCTACACAAAACATCAAGCATTGCAAATCATGACACCTTCTAAAATACCCTTTTTTGGGTTTTGATTTATTTTTCCACCTTTCTTTCTTTCTTTCTTTTTCTTTTATTTCTCACTTTGCTTTTTGTCATCCCCTTCTCTATTTATATTTCTTTCTTTTATTTGGAGAAAGGGAGATTTTTCAGCTCAAGAGAAACTTTTTTCTGATTTTCTCATCCCATACTTTTTCAACTACCTTTTTACCCTTTTTTTGTAATACTTTAGAAGGTCACCCATCAATCATCATTCATCAAAGTATTTCAAGGTACCAAGGAAAGTATTTTATTCTTTCAGGATCAAAATTGGGTAACTAAGGGGTAGCATTTAGTCAATCAAAGCTCAGAAGGCCGGAAAAATACCTAGTGCCTCAATCATTTTCAAAAATGTTTTCAAAAATTTCTAAGCTTCAAAATGGTTTCAAGTCAAGTTCTAGAGAATACAGACCAAGAGGAATAACACTCTATCACAATGAATGGGGTAGATTTAGTGAATACCCCTTTTTGGCTCAAAATCTCACATTTAATAGTTCAAAAATCAATGAGAAACACAAATCTACGGAACCATATGCTAATTATCAACTATCAAAGATCATCTCAAGAATTTTTATTTGTTGCCTTATCACAAGAATAAAAAATTGGGTTCAAGAATTCACTATCTCAATTTATTTGGCACTCAGTTCTTCACAATTGGATGCAAAATTTAGGCGAGGGGCAATCGAACCCTAAGCTTAAGAATTTACATTGTCCCCAATGTAAACAATCAAGTCAAAGAGAGGAGAAAAATAATTGGAACGACTCACTGAGGCGGTAGCGGGTGCTAGCTCACATACCCAGTCAGAAACTTGTTGGGAAATGCGTCACGGCCGTGAGCCTCATCACGGGCAGACCGTGATCAATTCTGATCCATGGGTGTTGGCCTGTCACGCCCGTGATGCTCTCTGATCTTCAGGGTCTTTCCCATCACGCCCGTGATGGGTGTCACGGCTGAGCCCTGATCCTTTCTAGTCTACTCGTTAGGCTCATCACGACCGTGACCAGTGTCATGGCCTGGGCGTGATGGTTGCTGACTTGCTTGTCCTTGCTTTCTTGCTCTTCCTTCCTTCTTTCCCTGAAAACACTTGGCAATTTTATTAGTAAAAGAGAACTCTTGATCTTCTCTAATTATTCAAGAGTTAAAATCAAAAACAAAGACTACTAAGAAAATGAAAACAACTAAAGAGAAGGGTTAAGAAAAGTTGGGTTGCCTCCCAATAAGCGCTTCTTTAACGTCACTAGCTCGACTCATTAGAAGCATCCACCTGGATCCAATAGCCTGTGGTATAAGGACCAATTGGTGCTCAAGATGTGAGATACTCTGCCCGGATCCCATAGTTTGTGGAGTGGCAATTGCAGAAGTAATATGACTCTATCCACAATTCCACCTAGCCAGTGTGTGAAAACTCCATTGACCTCTTTAACTACAATGATGAACTTACTTCCTCCCTGGTCAAATGGAATTTTCAAGAGGAGAGTTGACAGACAAGTGGAAGGGGTTAGCTTTGCAGCGTCCACACATGCATGTAAGCCGACATATTTGTCCAATGCAGAAATTTCAGATTGCTCAGCAAGCATGGTAGAGTCCATTACCACTTCATCTACATTTTGAACTATCCCCAAAACCAGATTTTACTCAAATTATGCTTCATCTGACTCTTGCGCTAACTGTTTGCAAATTTTCTCAACTTGTGTTTTGAAATTATGCATCACAGCTTCGATACTGTCACAGTTGGTTCTGATTTTGGTCTCAGAGATGGATAGCTCTTGAGAATATTGTTCTAGAGCAACCTTCAAAGGTGGTTGCTCATTCCATTCCCATTCTTCAATTTCCCAAGGACTTGTGAAAGGTACTTCCTCTTCTTGTGACTCTTCCACCATCACCACTTCATCTTCATTTTGATCCATCCCGACAACCATATTTTGTTCAAATTCTGCTTCATGTGGCTCTATGGGAATCATACATGGTGGTGGAGGTGGTAAATACGAGCAAAATGTTTCCCAATCCTCCTCGGAGAAGTTATATATAAGCCTTCCCATCATATAATCAACTTATGCTGGAGTAACATGATCCATCAAATCTATGCAGTCTCCCAAACACCAGTTGTCCTCCAACGCGTGACTTGAGGCTTCCTCATCAGGTGGATAATAATAATTGTCCATGAATTTCGTCCACCTGGCACAACCAAAACTAAAAAGAAAAGATCAAATATATAAGAAAAATAAAATAAAAAAAATAAAAATGTCTAAACTAGTTGCCTCCTTTGTTACTAATGATATTGACAAAACCATTCCCCGGCAACGGTGCCAGAAACTTGGTGATGACTCTAGGCAAGTATACATAGTCGTGCAAGTAATATAGTGGTGAGACCGTTTATCGTTCCCACGAGGATTGGATGTCAATTACCAGTTCACAAGTTCAGCAACTATCTAGACTATGAAGAGAATTCAAAACAAACAAAACAAAAGGAATAAAATCTTTTTGTATTTTTATTGAATACTTGGAATGCGAAAAGGACATGTTGGGATCATATTTCACTAAACCTCTACCTCATGTACTACCAGGACTAGATTTCTCCCATTCATGCTTCAAGTATTAAAATCAACCCACTAGATTACTCAAGCCCTGATTCCTCAGATGACAAGAGCCTAAATCCACTAATAGACCCTAATTCCTTAGGTGGCCTAGATTAATGAATTTGCATTAAAATTAGGGATTACGCGATTACTAGTAAACCAAAGTCCATTCCTAGACGCAAGGGTTACTAGGTGATTAATTCCAGTTCTGGTTCTAATACGAATTTTCCAATTGCATTCCAAAACACTAATCAAGTCATGGGGGTGCTAGCCACAACAGGCATTAAGCGAGGGAAATCAATCACTAATAGAGAAACATAAACATAGATTAATCAGTAAAGACAAATACATGAAGTTTAGTTTAGTTACATATAATCCCAACAAACGGGGATTAGCTACTCATAATTACAGAGAAAGCCAAAACCAGAGAAATAGGAGAAGAGGAGAGAAAAAACTCCATGGGATCTTTCCACCGTCGTCACAGCAGCCCCTCTCAGCAACTCCCTTCTAGGGTTGGAACCCTTTTCGCAGCCTCCAAGAATCCTTTTTGTTAAAAGTTGTCTGATGGGTCTGTGTCAGAGACCCCCCCCTGAATCCTCCCCGTCATCGTAATCCCGTTTGCATGCATTTCTGCGCTCTATTTATAGAGAGACCACGCGTCACGGCCGTGATGGCCATCACGGCCAGGTCGTGACGTGTTTTAGAGTGGGCGCGCTTTCAAATTTGGAGCATCATGGTCGTGAGCCTCATCACGGCTAGGCCGTGATCGGTTCTGCCTGGCCTGTCACGGCCATGATGGTTATCACGGTTAGGTCGTGACAGCTTCTGACTTTTGCCTTCAATCTTCTCAGTTTTCTTGATCATGGCCGTGATGATCATCACGGCTAGGCCGTGATGGGATCTGCTTGGCTCATTTTCTTCACTTTTCAAACTCTATTTCATCCAAGTTCCATCATGGCTGATTTTGAGCATTTTTCCTTAAATTCCTGCAAAACAACACCAAGAAACCGCTTCACCCGTTCCAAGGGAAAAACTAACTAAAATCAAATAAAGAATGCCTAATCTATATGAAAATGCATGAAAAAATGTACATGAAATATGATGCAAAATCACACTATCAGCGGGAGCCATTTTGGGTAAAAGAAAAAATAAAGTATTGCATGTCATTTACTATGCCAGTCGTGTGCTGAATGATGCTCAATTGAACTATACCACGACTGAAAAAGAATTGCTTGCTGTGGTGTTTGCATTTGATAAGTTTGGATCTTACTTGATTGGCTCTAAAACTACTGTCTACACTGATCATTCTGCTTTGAAGTATCTCATGACTAAACAGGATGCTAAGCCAAGGCTCATTAGGTGGGTACTACTGCTCCAAGAGTTTGATTTGGATATAAAGGACAAGAAAGGTGTGGAGAATGTGGTAGCCGACCATTTGTCTCGACTTCCACAAGCAGATGTTCAAGCAAAAGCTGAGTTGCCAATTCAAGAGGAATTCCCAGATGAAAAGTTGTTTATGGTGCAAGTGGCACCTTGGTTTGCGGACATTGCAAATTACAAGGCCGCCAACAAAATTCCGAAGGACTTCAATGCACAACAAAGGAAGAAGCTCATCCATGATGCGAAATACTATGTATGGGATGAGCCTTACCTTTTCAAAAGAGGTTCGGATGGAATTCTGAGAAGATGTATTCCGGAAGAAGAGATTAGTGGGGTATTGACTCATTGCCACAACTCACCCTATGGAGGACACTTTGGTGGTGAGAGAACCGCCATGAAGATCTTGCAAAGCGGGTTATTTTGGCCCACTATTTTCAAAGACTCCGAAGCTTGGGTGATGAAGTGTGACAAGTGTCAAAGAACCAGAAGTATATCCAGAAGAAATGAGATTCCCTTGAAGGGTATTTTAGAGGTGGAGCTCTTTGATGTGTGGGGGATCGACTTCATGGGTCCTTTCCCATCATCCTATAACAACAAGTATATCATGGTTGCGGTTGACTATGTGAGCAAATGGGTAGAAGCTGTCCCAACTCTGAAAGATGATGCAAAAAAAGTGATTAGTTTTGTGAGGAAGAACATCTTCACCCGATTTGGAACCCCTAGAGCCATCATTAGTGATGGAGGTACTCATTTCTGCAACAAAGAGTTCAATGCAGTGCTTGCCAAGTTTGGGGTCAATCATAAAGTTGCCACACCATACCACCCACAAACCAGTGGGCAAGTGGAGTTGTCCAATCGGGAATTGAAGAGGATTTTGGAGAAAACCGTGAACAATGCCAGGAAGGATTGGGCAAAGAAACTGGATGATGCACTTTGGGCTTATCGGACTGCATATAAAATACCTATTGGTATGTCACCTTACCAATTAGTGTTTGGAAAATCATGCCACCTTCCGGTAGAGCTCCAACACCGTGCTTTTTGGGCAGTGAAGGCCCTGAACTTTGATACAAGGCTGGCCATGGATAAAAGACTGTTGCAGTTGAATGAGTTGGATGAATTCCGACTCTTGGCTTATGAGAGTGCAAGGATCTACAAGGAAAGAACAAAATTTTGGCATGATAAGTACATCCTTCCAAAGCATTTTGAATAAGACCAATCAGTTTTGCTCTTTAATTCACGTCTCAAGCTGTTTCCAGGCAAGTTGAGATCAAGATGGTCGGGTCCATTCTATGTCAAGTCAGTTTCTCCATTTGGTGCAGTTGAATTGGAAGATCCATCATCCGGAGATACTTTCACAGTTAATGGGCAAAGGCTCAAGCACTACCTTGGAGGAGACTTTGATCGTCAAGCAGTCTCCGTCCCTCTTAAGGCACCATCTTAGAAATCACCCGTCAAGCTAGTGACGTTAAAGAAGCGCTTATTGGGAGGCAACCCAAGTTTCATTTTCCTTTTCCTTTTGTTTTTGATTTTACCTCTTGAATAATTTGAGAAGATCAAGAGGACAAAAATCATAAATTAATAGATTTATTAAGTGCTTTCAGATTTTGAAGGAAGGAGGAGCAAAAGGGCAGGGAGAAGCAAAGTGACTAGGCCTGTGATCCAGCACCCGCTACCGCCTCGGTGAGTCATTCCAATTTTTCTCCCCTCTCTGACTTAATTATTTACATTGGGGACAATATAAGTTTTTAAGCTTGGGGTAGGGGTATTTTTGTAAATTTTTAAATTTTTGCATTGTTCATATTGCATTCATTTAGGCATAGTTTTGTTTGATCACATGATTCGATTCCCCTTGCTTAGATTGAGCATCCGATTGTGAGAACTTAGTGCCAAATAAATTAGGATAGTGAATTTTTGAACCCAAAATTTTTTATTCTTGTGATAAGGCTTCAAATAAAAAAAATTTCTTGAGATGATCTTGGATAGTTGATAATTAGCATGTGTTTCTATAGATTTGTGTTTCTCACTTATTTTTGAACTGCTAAATGTGAGCTTTTGAGCCATTACGGGGTACGCACTAAATCTACCCCATTCTTTGTGTTAGAGTGTTATTCCTCTTGGATCGTATTCTCTAGAACTTGACTTGAAACCGTTTTGAAGCTTAAAAATTTTTTGAAAACATTTTTGAAAATGATTGAGGCACTAGGTATTTTTCCGGCCTTCTGAGCTTTGATTGATCAAATGCTACCCTTTAGTTGCCCAATTTTGAGCTTGAAGGAATAAAATACTTTTCTTGGCACCTTGAATTATATTGATGAATGATGATTGATGGGGCACCTTTTAAAGTATTGACAAAAGGGTAAAAAGGTAGTTGAAAAAGTATGGGATGAGAAAATCAGAAGGAAAAAAAAAATTCTATTGAGCTTAAAATTTCCCCTTCTCCAAAAAATGAATTGAAAACCCAAAAAATGGTATTTTAGAAGGTGTCACGCTTCGCAATATCTGATATTTTGCTAGCCTTTTGAAATTTCCTTTTCTGGATTTCCCCACCGAACAATAAATCCCATGGCCCCGTTACAACCAAAGAAAAAGACCTCTTGATTCTTAGATGTTTTCATTAATAAAGTAGAGATTTGGTTGATAGTCAAGCCTATGGTAGAAATCATTCCTTGAGGAAAATGGAGCGAATTGTCATATATCCTTGAATACTTGAGTGAGGCGAGAAAGAGAACCAAGCAAATGAACAAGCTTGGGGTGATCTTCAGGTGAGCAAGAGTGCCCGAATCAGTGAGAATATGAGTTTAGGAAACCTAAGCTTCTAATTGGACTTGAATTGATTGTCTCTTGCTGAATTATTTGAAATGCCTGTTACTTGGATCATCTACTCGGGTTCTTAGTTCACTATCATTGCTCTGTTTGTTTTCATCTTCTGGCCTTGGTTTTTGCTTGAGGACAAGCAAAGTCTTAAGCTTGGGGTGATTTGATGGGTGTGATTTCACCTCATTTTCCATGTACGTTTATGCATGCATTTGCATATAGTTAGGCCATTTTAGTTTGATTTTGGTTAGTTTTTCCTTTGGAACAGATAAGGTGGTTTTGTGTGTTGTTTTGCAGGAATTTATGATTAATTGCCCAAGATTTAGCCATGATGAAGCTTGGATGAAGATAGAGCCTGAAAAGAGAAGAAATTGAGCCAAGCAGAGACCATCACGGCTGTGATGGAGCAATTCTGGAAGTTTCGCCCCGCGAGACAGGATCTCGCCTCGCGAGCCCGAAGACCAGCCTGAACAGCAACAGTCACCCTTTCTGTCTCGCCTCGCGAATCACCATCTCGCCTCGCGAGCCTGAAGGCCTGACTGTGCCCGAGATGTCACCCTTTCTGTATCGCCTCGCGAGTTACCTTCTCGCCTCGCGAGAGAACCAATCTCTGAAGATCATATTCATAAGATTCGCCTCGCGAACCAGGTCTCGCCCCACGAGCACGCGAGACCCAGAAATTCTGTTTATAAGCCGTTTTAGGGCAGATTTGAGGGGGAGAAGAAGAGGCGGCCAAAAACCCTAAAAATAGACTCTCTGTTGCTGGGGCTGTGTGCATCCTTCCATGGAGTTCCCCCCTTCCTTCATCTCTGTATCTTTTCTTTTGCCTTTCTCTTTGATTATGTGTAGCTAAACTTCCCCCTTGTTGGGGTTAGATAATGGTTTTTTTTTTCTGAACTTGGTTGTAACATGATGTGGTTGTAATACAATTTCCTATTTCTTTATGAGTGTTTGATTCCATGCTTAATGCTTTCCTTGGTTTGATCATCCTAGGAATGATTAGTTACTTTGATAGACAATTGAAAGATTGATATTAAGGCATGCTCTTGAATCAAATGCCAAGTAGTTCATGAACCTAGACATAGGTCTTGGGGTGCTTGCAATCTTATGAATCTTGACTCTTAATGGAAATTCTCATGTTAATCCACCTAAGACATTAGGGTTTAATTTGGGGTTTTAGGCTCATTCCACCTAAGACATTAGGGTTTGAGTATTTTAGAAGATTTGATTGTCATAATTGAGTTAGGAATTGTGTTATTTACCATTTCATAGCAATCAAGGGAGGATTAGCCTAGTCTAACCCTAACAATTCTATCCATTTGTTGATCACATTTCTGTTTGCCTGTTAAGTGTTTGATAAAATACCTAAAAGAACAAAAACATTTTATTCTTGTTTGTTTCGTTACATGTTAGAGATACCTTCCATCCAAACACGATTGCCTAGATAGTAGTTCAATTTGCGAAGTGGTACTTGTCCACGATCCCTGAGGACGATAACCGGTCTTACCGCCGATTTATTACTTGCAACGACCCGGTACACTTGCCGAGATCGTATCAGTAGCGGCAGATGGAAACTCAACCGAGGAAGCATGATTATTGCTCGCGGCAGAAAGGAAGGCTCTCTGTACATTATGCAGGGAAAGATATGCAAGGGGGAGACGAATGTTGCTCAAGACGCAACCAAAGAACTGTGGCATAGATGACTGGGCCACATGAGCAAGAAGGGTCTAGAGATCCTTGCAAAAGATCATCTCCCAAACATAAAAGGGCAGCCACTTGAATCCTGTGAAGACTGTCTCGCAGGAAAACAACACAGAGTATCTTTTAAAAGATCAGATGATGCAAGAAGAAGAAAGCAGATTCTGGATCTTGTTCATTCAGATGTTTGCTCAACGTATGAAAGGTCTGTTGGTGGTGCTCAATACTTTGTTACCTTCATTGATGATCACTCTAGGAAGGTGTGGGTGTATCCATTGAAGACAAAAGATCAAGTTCTTCAAGCTTTCAAGGAGTTTCATGCTTCTGTAGAACGAGCATCTGAAAGAAAACTGAAATGCTTGAGAAGTGATAATGGCGGAGAATACATAGGTCTGTTTGAGACATATTGCAAAACTCATGGGATAAGACATGAGAAAGTTCCTCCCAAGACACCTCAGATGAATGGAGTGTTGGTGTAAGCCCTAGAGGCCAGTGTATTTATTAGACTTACATTTGTATCTTGCCATTATATATATATGATATGAGGCATTCCAGTTTATTGTGTTACTTGTTTAAACATAATAAAGTCCTTAGAATAGAAATTTCAATTTAATAGAATATCAAGTACATGACTTGATCGTGAGACACTATTGAACAATGAAATCCTATTCTTAAATATCCGTAGTCAAGTATTTTATTAATAAGGACAATAATAATACATTGAGACTATTATGTGTGCAGACTGATTACCATATCTCACAGGTCATGGATATGAGATATCGAGTCGCCACATAGGTACACATTAGAGTAATGATGTACTGGATTGACCCACCATGAGAACACTACATGGAGCGTTATGTGAGTGTCATAAGTAGTTCTCATAGTGACAATGGTGTATGCAATCCTTCGACCTGAAATCGCTACGATCCCTACATGAGGAGTCGTGTGCTTTAATATCGTCAAACGTCATCTGTAATAGGATGATTATAAAGACGGTCATTGGGCATACCACGAGCCATGCAGAGGGATGTGAGTGACCTAGATGGAATTTGTCCCTCCTACATAACAGAGTAATATCCGGGGCCCCCGATAGAGTGAGACCGTATGAAATGCATGATCAGTCTTTGAAATGAGTCAATATGAGATATTGACCTCATTTGTTGTTAAGTCTACTCGGGTATCAAGGAACATGATATTGAACCATACAAGGGTGACACATTCTATGTCTTGTGTTCAATATAGATATATGGACAAAGGGATAATAATGCACATGAATATTTGTCACATAAAGGTTTCGTCAAATCACTGACTTTCTCACTACTTAGGTGGCAGTGATGTATTGCTAGATACCGCTCACTGTTTGTAATATTAAATGGGATTTAATATTACTACTAACGTTTTGGGAACCTATAGGGTCACACACATAAGAGCAGATCAAAAGAAGCATTAAAAGGAGAGTTGGACTCTTCTATTGGGCCTAGCGCATAGTACATGGGGCTTAGGTCAAACGCTGCTCACTAACTCACTTAAGGAGGTGCTACTATAAGTAGACCACTTAAGCTATTGTGCCTACACGGTTTTTACCCTAGCCGCACATAGAGAGTGACAGTGAGCAGCAGGTCTCGTTTTTCGAAGCTAGCACTGTGAGGCAGAGACGCTTCGTGTTCGTGACGTTGGACGTTCACGGGATCTGCTCGTGTGGATACCTTAGAGACATCGCTCGTGCGGTGTTCGTGATAGACGATTTCAATCAATTGTCATCGCTTCAACAGGTAAATCTTCTAACCATGAATCATGACCATTCGCAAGGATCCTTCGATGGGAATTTTTTTCCGCTGCGTTATTTTGTTTTATACGCAAATTCCCAACATGGAGTAGCTGAAAGGATGAACAGAACGATCACAGAGAAAGTTAGAAGCATGCTTTCTCAAGCAAAACTTCCCAAATCATTTTGGGGCAAAGCAGTGAAAACTGCAGTTGATCTGATAAATCTGTCTCCTTCAAGACCTTTAAATGGAGAGATTCCAGATGAAGTATGGACTGGAAAGAAAGCCTCTTATGGTCACTTGAGATTCTTTGGGTGTAGGGCATTTGTCCACATTCCTAAAGATGAAAGAGCAAAGCTAGATGCAAAGACGAAGGAATGCATATACCTTGGTTCACCAAGAGATGAACTTGGTTTCAGATTATGGGATCCTGCAGACAAGAAGATTGTTCGAAGCAGGGATGTGGTGTTCTTTGAAGATCAAACGATCCAAGACATTAAGCAATCTGAGAACCCAAAGCACAAAGTGATTTCTGATTCAAGTCCTGTTGTGATAAAAAATTCAGGGGGAGAGAATCCTCAAAGGAATGATGAACATGATCGGGAGGAACAATCGATCGATGGAACAACAACTGACTAGATAGAACAAAGTCGGGAGTCGATGATGGAGACTGATGAGACAGAAGAAGAATCTCAAGTAAGACGATCCAGAAGAGTCAGACAACCATCAAGAAGATATTATTCAGATGAATATGTCAATCTCACTGATGAAGGAGAACCTCAAAGCTTCATAAAAGCAATTGAGATGAATGATAAGGAGAAATGGTTGCAAGCCATGGAAGAAGAAATGCAGTCCCTGAAAGAGAATCAGACGTATGACCTGGTGAGATTACCAGATGGACGAAAGGCGTTGAAAAACAAATGGGTGTTCAAGTTCAAGACGAAAGAGAACAACCCAAACCCCAGGTACAAAGGAAGAATTGTTGTAAAGGGGTGAAACCAGAAGAAAGGCATAAATTTCGAAGAAATCTTCTCACCAGTGGTGAAGATGACATCTATTAGAGCAATTCTCGGTCTAGATGCAAAACTAGACTTGGAGATTGAACAACTTGATGTAAAAACGACATTCCTACATGGAGACCTAGAGGAGGAAATCTATATGGAGCAACCAGAAGGTTTTGCAGAACCAAGCAAGGAACACCTAGTGTGTCGTCTGAAGAAAAGCCTCCACGGTCTGAAGCAAGCTCCAAGGCAATGGTACAAGAATTTTGATCTCTTCATGACCCAACACAATTTCAAGAAGTCCTCCGCAGACCATTGTGTGTTTGTGAAGAACTATGAGAATGGTGAATCCATCATACTTCTGTTGTATGTTGATGATATGCTAATTATCGGGAAAGATAAGGCGAAAATAGTTGCTCTCAAGAAGGCATTGAGCAAGTCTTTTGCCATGAAAGATCTGGGTGCAGTGAAGAAGATTCTTGGAATGAAGATAACTAGTTATCGTTCTAGAAGGATGTTGTGGATGTCACAAGAAGACTATATCCAGAAAGTTCTTGAAAGGTTCAACATGCATAATGGCAAACCTGTGCATGTTCCATTACCTGGTCATCTCAAACTGAGTAAGACGCAATGTCCAGGGAATGAAGAAGAAAAAGAAGAAATGAACAAGGTGCCTTATTCTTCTGCAGTGGGTAGTCTTATATATGCAATGGTCTGTACAAGACCAGACATTGCTTATGTTGTTGAAGTTGTGAGTATATTCCTATCAAATCCAGGAAAGGAACACTGGAATGCAGTGAAATGGATACTACGATATATGAGAGGAACTGCCAAAAGCTGCTTGTGTTTTGGCAATGGAAATTTAAAGCTTCTTGGGTATTCAGATGCAGATATGGCAGGAGATGTGGATTCAAGAAAGTCTACATCAGGATATCTAATTACTTTTGCAGGGGGAGCTATCTCATGGAAGTCAAGACTACAAAAGTGCATTGCTTTAAGCACTACAGAAGCAGAATTCATCGCAATCACCGAAGGTTGCAAAGAGATCTTGTGGATGAAGAAGTTCCTACAAGAGTTAGGACAGGATCAGGAAAGTTATATTCTCTATTGCGACAGTCAGAGCGCAATCCATCTCAGCAAGAACTCGACATTTCATTCAAGGTCGAAACACATCGACGTAAGGTATCACTGGATCCGTGATGTGTTGGAAAGTAAACTGCTGTAGATTGAGAAAATCCACACAAAAGATAACGGGGCGGATATGATGACAAAAGCTCTACCGAAAGAGAAGATAGAAGTCTGTAAAGAAGTTGCAGCCTTAGCATCAACCCCAAACTGATTCAAGGATATTTTCCCTTTGGCTGAAGGGGGAGATTTGTTGGAAATTTCAGCCAAAGCAAGTCTGATAAGCCTCTGGCTTATCTAGTTTTATAACTAGATGGATTGTAGTTTCTGTGCTAATTATTCGAGTTCAATCTCGTTTTCGCCCAAATTTGGCCTTGTTTTGTTCCTAAGTAGACTTTGACTCGTTCTAGGCAATTTTTGTAGTTTTTAGTCTTTTATGAGTAGAATTACGCTTTTTGTTCCTTTTTTATTGTTTTAGGTTAGAAGTTAAGCTCCAAGAGTCAAGGAAGCACTTCGAGTCAAGAAAACAGTGGAAATTTCCATTCTGGAGATACTCACCTCGCGAAAGGATGCTCGCCTCGCGAGGCTGAAGACCAGCTGAGCAGCAACAGTCATCAATTCTGTCTCGCCCCGCGAGAGTCTGAAGACCCTGGAAGACAGAGACAATCACGGCCTAGCCGTGATGAAGGTCACGCCTCGCGAACATACTCTCGCCTCGCGAGAATCCAATTTGAAAGCGCTCCAAAACTAATGTTCGCCTCGCGAAAGCTTGTTCGCCCCGCGAGCGGGCGAGAACCAGAATCCCTATTTATAGGTTGTTTCAGATCAGAAAAGGGGGATCCGAATCCTAGTTTTTCCACTTGTATAGAGTAGCGTTTAGGCCGAATTTCTTGTCTCTTTGGAGCTGCGTCTCCTCTTTTCTCTTTCTTATTTTACTATGGTGGTTATGTCCGATTGTTTGTCTATGAGCATGAGGAACTAATCCCCTCGTCTGAGGGAACAATGAAGCCACCCATGACGGTGTAGATTCGATGTGATGTATGTCTTTCTCCCTTTTTCTCAATTAATGTTTTCCAATTCTGATTTGATTGTGTTGATCATATGCATGCGTGATTGACTAGTTAAACGTGATGAGGCTTAGGAGGAAATTTGCGTTTTAGAACTTGAATTGGGATCATCGATCGAATATTGCACGAGAGTGAGTAGGAGATCGGTGCAACCTTATAGGAACCAGGTTTAATAGAGTTTGATGATTAGGGTTATGAGACCTAGTAAGTAATTAACTCAATCATTGAATACGTCCTAATGAGCACGACAGTGGATTTAGGAGAATTTGGGAGTCCTGGTTGACATTGTAATTGAACTTAGGGAGGAATTCATCATCACTTGGGTATGCATGATTGGGTAGGTGGATTTGTGACCTTGGACATTTTAATTTCAGATTTTAATAGCTTAGTTTTATTAGATTTGTTAATTGAATTTCGATCCTATTTTCTCTCCAATCTCAACCACTTTCTGTTACTTGACCAACGTATCTAATTTCCCGTGAATTGGTAGAATTGGTAGCCCAATCCTTGTGTTCGACCTCTGTAACCCAATCCTTGTGTTCGACCTCTGTAGCCCAATCCTTGTGTTCGACCTCTGTAGCCCAATCGGTGACTCAACAAGTTTTTGGCGCCGTTGCCGGGGATTGGCACAACCAATTTTCCTAATTTTTAGGGAATTTGATTAGTTGGTTAAGTGATTTTTTTTTTACTATTATCTCTCTCTCTACTTCTTTGATTCCACTTGGTCTTGCCTTGTTTTGTATGCGAGGTACCCTTTCACAAGAGGACATGCTATTTGATTCGGAGATCACTAGGACCGAGAGGCGATTAAGGAAGGAAGCCAGAGAACGAAAGAGGGTTGAAGCGAGTAATCTTGAGAGGATGGCCTAAGAAAATCCTCCTCCCCCTCCTCCTCCTCTATACAAGCCTCTCTTCGAGTACAGTCTACCCAACTTGGGTGATTGTGATTCTTCCATCGTGAGAGGCAACCTCAATACAGACTCCTTCAGAGTGGAAGGATGTGTCACAGCCTATATCCATGAGAATCAGTTTGATGGGAGTGGAAGACAAGACCCTCACAGGCACATCACCCACTTCCTTGAAGCTTGTGACTTGCAGAAGACAAGAGGTGTTTCTCAGGATGAGTTTTGCTTGCGACTATTCCCTCTCTCTCTTAGGGATGTCGCTCGCGATTGGTTTGACAGCTTGGATAGGAACAGTATCAGAACTTGGGAGCAAATGGCACAAAAGTTCCTAACTAAGTATTTTCCTCCTCCGAAAGCGGCACAAGCAAGAGTAGCCGTTACATCTTTCAGACAGACAGAGGATGAAACTTTTAATGAAGCTTGGGAGAGGTACAACAACCTCAACAAGGTCTGAGGCCAAACATTGGAATCCAGCAGCACAATACTCAGCAGGCTCTTCCGGGGCCTAATCAGTTGCAAATAACAGATGGTGGAAGGCAACCTTGGGAGTTGGGTTTTGAGAAGATGAATGCGGCAATTGAGAAGCTGGCAATCAAAATAGGCGCAGCCATTGATAAGTTGGCAACTCACACGGGGTCAACAATTCAGAATCTAGAGATGCAGATAGCTCAGCTCGCAAAGCAACTAAATGAGCGTCCCCCAAGCACTTTCCCAAGTGATACCGAGAACAACCCTAAGAACCATTCCAATGCCATAACAATTAGGAGCGGTAAGGTGTTGGGATCTAACAGGGGTGCAACTAGTTCTCAGGAAGACAAGGGCCCGGAACAACCACATGTTGAGGAAGAGCAGCCTAAGAAAGAGGAGTTGGCAAGTGACAAGGCACCGGAGCAAGGGGGAAGACTGAAACTCGTGGATGAATAGTTCCGAAAGAAGAAGTGGGTTGAACCCCAAGACCTCCCGCCCTACATGAAGGTACCATATCCTGAAAGATTGAAGAAGCCTCAACAGGATAAGCAGTTCAACAAATTCCTTGATGTCTTCCGCAAACTTCAAATTAACATTCCATTTGCGGAAGCCTTGGAACAAATGCCATCTTATGCCCGGTTTATGAAGGAGCTTCTCTCCAAGAAGCGGAGAATAGTGGATGAGGAAACGGTTGCTTTGACCGAGGAGTGTAGTGCCATTCTTCAAAGAAAACTACCTCCAAAGTTGAAGGATCCCGGTTCTTTTTCGATACCATGCGCCATTGGGGGGATGACTCTAGGGAAGGCATTATGTGATCTAGGGGCAAGCATCAACTTGATGCCCCTCTCTATGATGAAGAGGTTGGGGATCAAAGAAGTCAAGGATACGCGGATGTCACTCCAACTGGTCGATCGTTCTGTAAAATTTTGGTCGCGCTGTCGCGCACGCTCCAAAAAACGAGCGGTTTATAAAACTGTAGTTTAGGAGCGACAACTCGGATATCGTCTCACAATGACTCTTGACTTGTTATTTATCACAAAAATCAGTTTTTTGGGGGGGTTTGGATTTGAATGCAATTAAGAAAACAAAGCAATAACAGAGCAATGAAACAGAGCAGTTTAAAAGATTATCAAATAGCTAAAGACGATTAATCTACTGTTCTCGATTTCCCAACTATCATCGGTTCATGTAAATTCCAAGCCCTAAGCAGATTCTAATCCCCTCCCGGTTGTAGCAACAATTTACAAGCGAAATCACTACTACAGATATATGTTCCTATTCCCGAATTAAGCAAACGGGGTTAAGCCCTTCGTGAACTAAGCGAACACGAATTGAACACACGCAAATTAAGCAAACGCAATTAAATATAGGAACATAACATCACCGAAAATAAATCAACACAACACTATACACTCCTGAATTAAGCAAACAGAAATATATAGCATAGCAATGAAAAGGGAAAGGTATACAAAACAGGAATTACAAGAACCTCAAGTGTAGTGGAAATCGATTACAGTAGACTAATCTAAGAAAATTAGTTCTCCATGGAAAAACGAAACACACAGAAAAAATGTAAAAACAACGTAGAAGCAAAAGTTCTTCCAATCTGTCCAGAACATCAATTTATACTATTCAGAAACTGAGCCCACTCGCGAGGCGAACCCTCGCTCGCGAGGCGAACCCTCGCTCGCGAGGCGAATATCCTGAAGAGTCTGCAACGTTTGGTCTTCTCGCGGGGCGAAGTACTGCTCGCGTGGCGAGGAATGGAAAAGTCATGGCTTCTGGTCTTCAGTCTCGCGAGGTGAGACATGGATCCGCGAGGCGACACAGAACGGGTTGCATTTCTCTGGAACAGTCAACTATCAGGGTCGCGAGGCGAGGTGTTGTTCGCGGGGCGAACCAGAGAGGATGACATTTTTACTGTTCAGCTGGCTTTCAGGTTCGCGAGGCGAACACCTCCAGAATTGAAATTTCCTCTGTTTCTTTATTCCCTTGACTTCTAACTTAACCTGAAAACAATAAAATAGCCATAAGTTCTTTATTTGACTCAAAACTGGCTAAATTAACCTAAAACTACTTTAGAGACTCAAAACCTTGCTTGAGGACAATCTAACCTAATTTGGGTGAAAATGAGATATAATTAGCACAAAACCCTGGTCATACTAGCCATAAAACTAGATGAGCCAGAGGCTTATCAAAATACCCCAAACTTAAACTTTGCTTGTCCCCAAGCAAACTACAACTCAAAAATCAAAAAGACTCAAGACATGGCAAGCTTAAAAGATTCAATCAACCTTGCACAAATTTCAAGCAATACATCAAAACAGTTTTCTTCAATATCCCCCCCCCAGTTTTCTTCAATACCCCCCGTTCAAACAAAGCAATCCCCACAATCATTTATTCTGAACAATTGAGAAATTAGTCATTCAAACAATCAGTAATCTAAGCAAGGGATCCAAGTTACACACAAGAGGGAGATCACCAAATTCAAACAACTGCCTTCCTCACAAGGGAGTTTAGTGTTTCACTCAATCGCTGAGTTTGTGTCAGGCAATCAACAATTCACTCAATTCACCTTTAAGAGCACTTCCCATAAATTTGATTTTCATCTCAAAATGATCCCCATAGAAAACATGCATGCAACATCAAAAGGTCTTTTATGGGTTGTAATGGGGCTTGGCTAAGGGTAGGATATACAGAGGTACTAGGCTGAAGTCCCTAGGAACTAAGAGAGCATGAGCTTTTTACACTTTGAAATTCCACTCAAGTTCCTTTTTTTTCATTTTTCATTTGCCTTGGGTGACTACAGCCTTTTTATTCAAATAGCCTTTTTGACATTTTCTGTACTTTTTATTTCTTCTTCTTCTTCTTTTTCTTCTTCTTCTTTTTTTTTCAATCCCAACAACACATCACAACTTGTAGCCACCCCAAACTTAGTTTCTTGCAAACATTCTCTCGTCAAGATTCCATGCTCTACTAATCCTAAGATCAGGTTAACATGGTTTTTCAGATTTTAGCTTATAACATAAGGTTAACAAGAATTAACAGGCTAATCAGGCTCAAAGGGGCTACTATGGAACATGCATTAGGGATGGTTATTTTAGGCTAAGTAGTTATTTACAAAGAAAATGCCTAAATCATCTGATGCAAACACATAAACATGCAAACCATAAAGAGATTCAAGCAAATTCAGGAAAGTGCAACTTGAAAGTGATTCACACAGTTAAAAACATGCTGGAGGCTCAAATCCTCACCTGGACATTTTTGCAAATTGTTTGACAGATATTCTATCCCTAGTGTGTGCTTCCCTTCACCCCAAACTTATCATAAATCATGCCATCACAACAAAATCTCAAAGTTCAGTTTTCAATCACATGGGAATCATTTTTCAAAAACAAAAATTTTTTCAGCCTAGGGGGAATCATCACATTAATCATGCAATCAATCTGTGCAAAATCAATCAAAATCAATCAAGCTCACCGACCAAAGACTCACACAATTTATTCAAACACAAGACCAACCAAACACAAAACAAAGCTACAATTAGTTCCCTCCCCTACACTTAAAACATACATTGTCCCCAATGAAACAACATAACTATAAAATCAGAGTGAGGGAAAGGAAAGGGTACTCCCTGATCAAGTGGCAGTATAGGTGTGAGCTTCCAAGGAGAGCTCCTCAACATTAGCATCCGCAGGAACACCAGCAGCCACACCATGGAATGGCTTCAGCCTCTGCCCGTTAACCTTGAAGGACTTGTTGGTACCTGCACTTTTAATCTCTACTGTACCATAAGGAAAAACGTTAGTAATAACAAAGGGGCCATCCCATTTGGACCTAAGTTTCCCATCCATCAATTTCAGGCGGGAGTTAAACAGTAAGACTTGCTGGCCCACAGAAAATTCTTTCCTAGCAATCATCCTATCATGAAAATGTTTTGTTTTCTCTTTATAAATCCGGGAGCTTTCATAGGCTTCTAGCCTAAGCTCCTCAAGCTCTTCAAATCGGAGTTTTCTTTCAATACCAGCTTTCTTCATTTCCAAGTTACAGCACTTGACTGCCCAATATGCACGGTGCTCAACTTCCACCGGGAGATGACATGCCTTACCAAATACAAGCCTAAAGGGGGACATCCCTATTGGCGTCTTGAAAGCGGTCCTCTGAGCCCACAGTGCGTCTTCCAGACGGCGGCTCCATTCCTTTCTATTCGGCTGCACCATTTTCTCTAAAATCTGCTTGATCTCCCTGTTTGATATCTCAGCCTGGCCATTGGTCAGGGGATGATAAGCAGTGGAAACTCTATGCACAACTCCATATTTCCTGAGTAAGGCTTCCATGGTGCGGTTGCAGAAGTGAGTTCCCTGGTCACTGATAATAGCCCGAGGTATGACAAACCTGCAAAAAATGTTGGACCTAACAAATCTTGAAATAACTTTAGCATCGTTAGTCCTAGTGGGGATTGCTTCCACCCATTTTGAAACATAGTCAACAGCCAAAAGAATGTACAGAAAACCAAAAGAAACAGGGAAAGGACCCATAAAGTCGATTCCCCACACATCAAAAACCTCACAAAAAAGCATGGGCTGCTGAGGCATCTCACTCCTACGAGTGATGGCAGGGCCTGTTGTTTGACACTCCTTACAATTTCGGTAGACCGCATAGGCATCTCTAAAAATTGTGGGCCAGTAGAACCCAGAATCCAGGACTTTTCTTGCCATCCTCTGTGGTCCAAAGTGTCCCCCTACTTGAGAGGCATGAGAAAAGTGCAGGATGGACTCTGTCTCATAATCGGGGACACACCTCCGAATCACCTGATCACTGCAAAACTTCCAAAGGTACGGATCATCCCACACGTAGTACTTTGAATCACTCTTGAGCTTGTGGATCTTGGATCTACTTGTACCTGCAGGAACAACACCAGCAACAAGAAAGTTAACAATGTCAGCAAACCACGGTGTTACCCCATGCAGATGTAGAAGCTGTTCATCCGGAAAATCATCTTGGATGGGAGAAGGATCCTCATCCCTTGCTATTCGGCTCAAGTGATCGGCTACCAAATTTTCAGCCCCACTCCTGTCTTTTATCTCCACATTGAACTCTTGGAGCAAAAGCATCCACCGGATCAATCTTGGCTTAGCTTCTGGTTTCTTTAACAGGTACTTCAGAGCTGCATGGTCAGTGAAAACAATAACCTTTGAACCTAGCAAATATGACCTAAATTTATCAAATGCAAAAACAACAGCTAGCAGTTCTTTCTCAGTGGTGGTGTAATTTGATTGTGCAGCATCTAATGTCCTAGAAGCATAATGAATGACATGGGCAGCCTTGCCCACCCTTTGTGCCAGAACCGCTCCCACAGCATAATTAGAAGCATCACACATGAGTTCAAAAGGGAGGGTCCAGTCAGGGGGTTGGATGACGGGGGTAGAGGTCAATGCTCTTTTCAGGTAGTCAAATGCCTTCTTGCAGTTGTCATCAAAACGGAACATGGCATCATTCTTCAGCAAGTTTGACAATGGCAGAGCTATATTGCTGAAGTCCTTAATGAAGCACCTGTAGAAACCTGCATGGCCAAGAAAAGAACGGATCTCGCGTACGCAAGATGGGTAAGGCAATGAAGAAACCACATTAATTTTTGCAGGATCTACTGAAATACTCTCATTAGAAATAACATGACCCAAAACAATCCCCTGTTCTACCATAAAGTGACATTTGTCATAGTTCAAAATCAGATCAGACTCAATGCATCTTTCTAGAACTAAACTCAGACTATGCAGACATGCATCAAATGAGGAGCCATATACAGTGAAGTCATCCATGAACACCTCCATGCAATTTTCAATAAATTCAGTAAAAATGCTAAGCATGCATCTTTGGAAAGTGCCAGGAACATTACAAAGGCCAAATGGCATCCTCCTATAGGCAAACGTGCTGAAGGGGCACGTGAAAATGGTCTTTTCCTGATCCTCTGGGGCAATATGGATCTGGAAGTACCTGGAAAAGCCATCAAGAAAACAGTAATGAGATTTACCAGCCAGCCGTTCCAGCATCTGATCTATGAACGGCAAAGGAAAGTGATCCTTTCTGGTGGTCTGGTTCAACTTCCTATAATCTATACTGAGACTCGCTTGACTATTCTAGACTCTAGTGGGTACAAGCTCATTATTATCATTTCTTACCACTGTGAGGCGGACTTCTTGGGTACAACTTGCAATCGGACTTACCCAAGTACTATCGAGAGATGGGGTATATGATACCGCTGCGGTTTAGTCACCTCTTTCTTCACCACATCCGTAATCAATGGATTGAGCCGCCTTTGGGCTGTCTAATTGGTTTAGCCCCATCCTCCAACAGAATTCTATGCATACATCCGGGTGGCTAATTCTCGGAATGTCGCCCAAGGTCCACCTAATCGCCTTCTTGTGCTTCTTCGAAACCTCCAATAGTTTTGCTTCCTGGTCAGAGTCAAGGCTGGAGGAAATAATGACTGGAAGTTTTTCATTCGTCTCCAGGTAAGCATACTTCAGGTTCCCAGGAAGTGGCTTGAGCTCTAAGGAGGGTGGCTGCTCAATGGATGGTACATTTGGAGTAGCCATGATGTCAAGAACTCCGGCTGAACAGATAGCTTCACTCTCACTATCACCCTGCAAAGTTGAATCAAGAAACTCAGCACAAACAAAGACACACGGGTTAGTGTCGAGACAACAAGACATGAATATATATCATCAAATCCTGAAATAAATGGAAAATCAGAAACAAGGTCCTCATGGGTGTCCTCAATAATCTCAGAAAACAACTCTAATTGGAAAACAGAGTGCTCCTCCAATGGATGTTTCATAGCGTCAAAGATGTTAAACTTTGCCACAATATCACCAAACTCCATAGACATGGTCCCATCATTAACATCAATCTTAGTCTTAGCTGTCTTCATGAATGGTCTGCCCAGGATTATTGGCGATCTACTGGAATTTGTCTCTCCTGCCATGTCCAGGATGTAGAAGTCAGCAGGGAAAATCAACTCATCAACTTGTACCAGCACATCTTCTACCATTCCCATGGGGCGGGCACTGGTCCTGTTGGCTAACTGGATAGTGAGACCTATATACTGCAAGGGACCAAGATCAAGGTTATTGAAAATAGAGGTGGGCATGACATTTATGGAGGCTCCCAAATCAAACATGCAATTTTCAAATTTTCTGTCCCCAATAGTGCATGGAATAGTAAAAGTGCCTGGATCCTTGCACTTCTGTGGTAGTGCCTGAGTAGGGGCTGAAACAGTAACTCTTTCTGGTGCAGGCTTAGACTGGATAAGGGCTGAAACATTTCTTCCCAAATTAACTCTCTCATTACTCTTCAACCTCCTCTTATTGGTTCATAAGTCCTTCAGAAATTTAGCATACTTAGGAACCTGCTTGATCACATCCAAAAGGGGAATATTCACAGCCACCTTTCTGAACACATCTAAAATTTCCCTCTCCTTGTCTTCCCCACCAATCTTCTTATTTTTCTGCACTCTCTGTGGGAAGGGGATCGGTGGTATGTACACTTTCTCAGCTTCAACACTAACAGTAAGCTCAGGAGTTACCTCAACAGTTTCTTCATCTTTTCCAGAGGTTGCCTCAACAACTTTTCCAGATCTCAGAGAAATAGCACTCACATTAGGATTGGAGACATTGGGATTTATCACTGTTTGTGCCGACGGTTGACTGGATCCTTGAGCTTGCTGTATGTTGTTTATGGAAGTGGCAAGCTGTCCAATCTGTGTCTGCAAGGCTTGAATGGTAGCATCCGTCCGCTGCTGAAACTGTCCAATCTGTCCAATTTGTGTGTTCAAAGTCTGAATACTAGTCTGTGCTTGCTGCTGAAACTGGAGATTATTTGCAGCCAATTGCTTGACCATGTCCTCTAGGGAAGGTTCGGAAGGTGCAGAAGTGGTCACTTGAGGAGGATTCTGTGGTGCTGCCATCGGTTGTTGTTGGGATGAGTTCCCATACCGAAGATTAGGATGATTCCTCCAATTGGGGTGGTACCTATTTGTGGAGAGGTCAGGAGTGTTGTACCGGTTCTGACTGTTGCCTTGATTGTAAGGATGGACTGCATAGGCTTGAGACAATTCAGTAACTGACCATTCTCTCAGAATGGGGCATGCATCAAATGGGTGCTCAGGAGAGTTACACATGCCACACAACATCGCTGACTGAACCTTATCCATTGCCAATTTCTCCACCAAAGAAGTGAGCCTATCAATTCTATCATCACGGTCCTGGTTGGAAGAAGAACTGTGGACCTCATGCACACCTCTTGTCTCAACAGAATTTCTTCTGGTAGTAAACTGCTGGGAGTTCAGTGACATATTTTCAATTAATTGCTTGGCAGCAGCTAGGGTCTTATCAACAAGCTCTCCCCCACTAGCAGCATCCACAATATTTCTATCCATCGGCAGTAACCCTTCATAAAAATACTGGATAAGAAGCGATTCGAAATCGATCTTTGGAGGAAACTGGATATCAACTACTTGAATCTCTCCCAATATTCAGCCAATGACTCATTTCCTTGTCTGATGCCACATATTTCCTTCCGGATTGATGCAACTCTGGAGGCAGGAAAATATTTCTCTAGGAAGAGCTTCTTCAAATCGTTCCAGGTAGTAATAGAGTTTGGCTCAAGATATAACAGCCAATCATTTGCAGCGCCCTGTAGTGAAAACGGGAAAGCTTTCAGCTTGATGTGATCCTCAGTTACTCTCTCTGGTCTCAAGGTTATGGAGCAGACAACCTGGAATTCCTTCAAATGCTTGTGTGGATCCTCACCTGCAAGACCACTAAACCTTGGCAACAAATGGATTAGACCAGATTTTAATTCAAAGGGAGTAACAACACCAGAATATTCAATACACAATCCATTATAGTTAACATCAGGGGCAGCAAGCTGTCTTAATGTCATTTGGTCACCCATGTTATCAAAAACAGTTTTAGAATTAGAATCACTACTAGTGCTAGCCCGAATTTCTCTACGGCGTGTGTGCAGTGTTCTTTCAATTTCAGGATCAAAATCACACAATTCAGGGCAAGTAGACCTAGTAGCCAGACCAATTCAAAACAAAAACGAAAATAAAAGACAAGAAGAAAAAATGCGAAAATAACAAACAAGAGTCCCCGGCAACGGCGCCAATTTTTTGGTCGCGCTGTCGCGCACGTGCCAAAAAGCGAGCGGTTTATAAACCTGTAGTTTAGGAGCGACAACTCGGATATCATCTCACAAGGAATCTTGACGTGTTATTTATTTCAAAAATCAGTTTTTTTTTGGGGGTTGGATTCGAATGCAATTAAGAAAACAAAGCAATAACAGAGCAATGAAACAGAGCAGTTTAAAAGATTATCAAATAGCTAAAGACGATTAATCTACTGTTCTCGATTTCCCAACTATCATCGGTTCATGTAAATTCCAAGCCCTAAGCAGATTCTAATCCCCTCCCGGTTGTAGCAACAATTTACAAGCGAAATCACTACTACAGATATATGTTCCTATTCCCGAATTAAGCAAACGGGGTTAAGCCCTTCATGAACTAAGCAAACACGAATTGAACACACACGAATTAAGCAAACGCGATTAAATATAGGAACATAACATCACCGAAAATAAATCAACACAACACTATACACTCCTGAATTAAGCAAACAGAAATATATAGCATAACATTGAAAAGGGAAAGGTATACAAAACAGGAATTACAAGAACCTCAAGTGTAGTGGAAATCGATTACAGTAGACTAATCTATGAAAATTAGTTCTCCATGGAAAAACGAAACACACAAAAAATGTAAAAACAACGGAGAAGCAAAAGTTCTTCCAATCTGTCCAGAACAGCAATTTATACTATTCAGAAACTGAGCCCACTCGCGAGGCGAACCCTCGCTCGCGAGCCGAATATCATGAAGAGTCTGCAACGTTTGGTCTTCTCGCGTGGCGAAGTACTGCTCGCGTGGTGAGGAATGGAAAAGTCATGGCTTCTGGTCTTCAGTCTCGCGAGGCGAGACATGGATCCGCGAGGCGACACAGAACGGGTTGCATTTCTCTGGAACAGTCAGCTATCAGGGTCGCGAGACGAGGTGTTGTTCGCGGGGCGAACCAGAGAGGATGACATTTTTACTGTTCAGCTGGCTTTCAGGTTCGCGAGGCGAGAAGACTCTCGCGAGGCGAACACCTCCAGACTTGAAATTTCCTCTGTTTCTTTATTCCCTTGACTTCTAACTTAACCTGAAAACAATAAAATAGCCATAAGTGCTTTATTTGACTCAAAACTGGCTAAATTAACCTAAAACTACTTTAGAGACTCAAAACCTTGCTTGAGGACAATCTAACCTAATTTGGGTGAAAATGAGATATAATTAGCACAAAACCATGGTCATACTAGCCATAAAACTAGATGAGCCAGAGGCTTATCAAATATCCTTATGGAGTGGTCGAAGACTTGTTAGTGAAGGTGGACAAGTTCATATTTCCGGCGGACTTTGTGGTGCTTGATATGGATGAAGACGCCGAGATCCCTCTCATATTGGGTAGGCCTTTCTTGGCCACTGGGGGTGCCTTGAGAGATGTGAGACAAGGGAAACTCACTCTAAGGGTGCAAGATGATGAGGTAGTCTTCAATGTCTTTGAAGCAATGAAACACCCTGTTGAGAGGTCGGATGTGTATCGAGTGGATGTGGTGGAATCGATTGTTAAGGCAAAGGCAACTAGAGAAGCCCATGGTTCTTCACTAGCACAAGTGTTGGCAAAATCCCATGATGATGATAGAGAGGAAAAAGACCCTTTGGGGGATGAGGTCTATATTGAGTGGTTAAAAGACATGGAAGCCTTACCGAGTCTCCCAAGGGATGAATGTGCAAAGGAAGAGCTCAACAACAAAGGCATGGAAAAGGATGATAAAGCACCGGAGTTGAAAGGTGGCACAACCGTGGTGGTCAATGAAAACAATGAGTTGATCCCGAAAAGGACCATCACGGAGTGGAGAGTATGTGCCGATTATAGAGGGCTTTTGGATTTAAATGAGTTGTCCGGGATCCGCAAGCAAGCAATCTACAAAAAGCGGACTAAGGAAAGGCATGACAAGCACATCGTGCCTAGGAAGTTTGAGCCCGGACAAGCGGTACTTCTTGACAATTCAAGGTTGAAACTCTTTTCGGGAAAGCTAAGATCAAGGTGGTCGGGACCATTCAAGGTCCTCCAAGTTTGTCCACACGGAATAGTAGAGTTAGAAGGGGCCTCTGGTAACTTCAAGGTGAATGGGCAAGGGATAAAGCATTATCATAGGGAATCGGTCCCAAATTACAAGCAGTTTCTTCCTCCGGATTAACCCTTAGGGGTGACTTGAGTCAGGCTCGGGACGTTAAACAAGCGCTACTTGGGAGGCAACCCAAGCTAGGTATCCTTTATTTTTAGTTTCTGTCATTTTCATTTATATATTAAAAAAAAAACTTGATTCGCCAAGCGAATCCATAGTGGCCGCGCGAGACGGAAGCCCTGAATCTCAGAGGCTTGCTCACGCTTCTGTCTCGCGTCGCAAGGTATACTTTCGCATCGCGATTATGGGCATCATCATCTGTTGGAATTCCAGATCCGCCTCGCGATTCTGGAAAGTGTGAATAACAATTTTCCAGATTCGCCTCGCGAGTGATCTCTCGCCTCGCGAATCTGCAATTTAGGTTTTAATTTGCAGGAGTTCTTCCAGGATGCTATACAACATAAGGGAGCCCGTGAGACTAATTGGATGAGGAGGCAACAATGGAAACTTGATCAGGGAGCACCCTCTCCTCTCCTCACTTTTGTTTTGTTTTTGTTTTTGTTTTTGTTTTTGTTCGTCACTCTTGAATAATTTGAGAAGATCAAGAGTATGTGTATGAATGTGTGTCGGCAAGCTTGTTGGATTTTAATTAAATTTAGCATAGATTGATTGCATGAATTATTTTGACCATTGATAATTTCCCCCTAGGTTCTGAAATAGAAAAGTTGATCCCCATGTGAAAAATTGAAAACTGAACTTTGAGAACTTTATTGTGATTGCTTGATTTATGACAAGTTTGGGGTGAGGGGGTGCACACACTAGGAATTGTATCTCGGTCAAACAATTTGCAAAAAATGTCCAGGTGAGGAATTTGAGCCTCCAACTTTGTTTTTGATTGTGTGGATCACTTTCTAGTTGCACTTTCCCGAATTTGATTGAATCTCTTCATGATTTTCATGTTTATGTGTTGCATCAAATGATTTAGGCAATTTTCTTTGAAATAGTTACTTGGCCTAAAAAGAACCATCCCTAATGCATGTTCCCTAGTTAGACACATTGAGCCTAATTAGCCTATTGTTTCTTGATGACCCTATATTACAAGCCAAAAATCTGAAAAACCATGTTAACCAATCTTAGGATTAGGAGAGCATGGAAGCTTAGCAAGAGAAGGGTTGTGCAAAACTAAGTTTGGGGTGGCTACAAGGGATATGTCATTTTGGGTTGAGAAAAATAAAAATAAAGGTTGAAACCCAAGGCTAAAAGAAAAAAAGAAAAAAAAAGAAAGAAAAAAATTGCCAAAAGAAAAGGGGCAAAACAGAAAAAAATAGCAAGGAAAAGGCTGTAGTCACCCGAGGCAAAAACAAAAATGGAAAAAGGAATTTGAGTGGAATATGTGTCAAATGCTCATGCTCTCTTAGTTCCTAGGGACTTAAGCCTAGTATCCTTGAATATCCTACCCTTAGCCAGGCCCCATTACAACCTTTAAAAGACCTTCTGATGTTGCATGCATGTTTTCGTGGGAACTATTTTTGAGATGAAAATCAAATTCGTGGGAAGTGCTCTTGATATGTGAAATTGAGTGAAAAGTTGATAGCCTAGACGAATTTGAGCGAATGAGTGAAATTTTACATACCCTTGTGAGGAAGGCAATTGTTTGAAATTGGTGATCTTCCTTTTGTGTGTGACTCTGATCCTCAACTTAGATTAATGATTGCATGAATGATGAAGTTCTCAATTGTTTAAAGTAAATGAATGTGGGGATTACATTGATGCAAGGGGGGAAATCATTGGATAAAAACTATTTTGTTAAAGATTGCATGAAATTTGTGCGAAATCAATTGAATCCCTTAAGCTTGCCAAGTCTTGAGTCCTTTTTGAGTTTTAGCTTGCTTGGGGACAAGCAAGGTTTAAGTTTGGGGTGTTTTGATAAGCCTCTGGCTTATCTAGTTTTATAACTAGATGGACTGTGGTTTCTGTGCTAATTATTCGAGTTCAATCTCGTTTTCGCCCAAATTTGGCCTTGTTTTGTTCTTAAGTAGACTTTGACTCGTTCTAGGCAATTTTTGTAGTTTATAGTCTATTTTGAGTAGAATTACGCTTTTTGTTCCTTTCTTATTGTTTCCGGTTAGAAGTGAAGCTCCAAGAGTCAAGGAAGCACTTCGAGTCAAGAAAACAGTGGAAATTTCCATTCTGAAGGTACTCGCCCCGCGAGTGGATGCTCGCCTCGCGAGCTTGAAGACTAGCCGAGCAAAGAAGGTCATCAATTCTGTCTCGCCCCGCGAGAGTCTGAAGACCCTGGAAGACAGAGACCATCACGGCCTAGCCGTGATGATGGGCACGGCTGTGACAGATTAAAGTTTGAAGACTCGCCTCGCGAACATACTCTCGCCTCACAAGAATCCAATTTGAAAGCACGCCAAAACTAATGTTCGCCTCGCGAAAGCTTGTTCGCCCACGAGCAAAGTAGAAACCAGAATCCCTATTTATAGGCTGTTTCAGATCAGAAAAGGGGGATCCGAATCCTAGTTTTTCCACTTGTATAAAGTAGCGTTTAGGCCGAATTTCTTGTCTCTTTGGAGCTGCGTCTCCTCTTTTCTCTTTCTTATTTTACTATGGTGGTTATGCCCGATTGTTTGTCTATGAGCATGAGGAACTAATCCCCTCGTCTGAGGGAACAATGAAGCCACCCATGACGGTGTAGATTCGATGTGATGTATGTCTTTCTCCCTTTTTCTCAATTAATGTTTTCCAATTCTGATTTGATTGTGTTGATCATATGCATGCGTGATTGACTAGTTAAACGTGATGAGGCTTAGGAGGCAATTTGCGTTTTAGAGCTTGAATTGGGATCATCGATCGAATATTGCACGAGGGTGAGTAGGAGATCGGTGCAACCTTATAGGAACCAGGTTTAATAGAGTTTGATGATTAGGGTTATGAGACCTAGTAAGTAATTAACTCAATCATTGAATACGTCCTAATGAGCACGACAGTGGATTTAGGAGAATTTGGGAGTCCTGGTAGACATTGTAATTGAACTTAGGGAGGAATTCATCATCACTTGGGTATGCATGATTGGGTAGGTAAATTCTTACCGTGTTATTTTATTACTTGCGACGACCCGGTACACTTGTCGGTGACTCAACAAGTTTTTGGCGCCGTTGCCGGGGATTGGCACAACCAATTTTCCTAATTTTTAGGGAATTTGATTAGTTGGTTAAGTGATTTTTATATTTATTTATTTTTTACTATTATCTCTCTCTCTACTTCTTTGATTCCACTTGGTCTTGCCTTGTTTTGTATGTGAGGTACCCTTTCACAAGAGGACCTGCTATTTGATTCGGAGATCACTAGGACCGAGAGGCGATTAAGGAAGGAAGCCAGAGAACGAAAGAGGGATGAAGCGAGTAATCTTGAGAGGATGGCCGAAGAAAATCCTCCTCCTCCTCGTTACAAGCCTCTCTTCGAGTACAGTCTACCCAACTTGGGTGATTGTGATTCTTCCATCGTGAAAGGCAACCTCAATACAGACTCCTTCAGAGTGGAAGGATGTGTCACAGCCTATATCCGTGAGAATCAGTTTGATGGGAGTGGCAGACAAGACCCTCACAGGCACATCACCCACTTCCTTGAAGCTTGTGACTTGCAGAAGACAAGAGGTGTTTCTCAGGATGAGTTTCGCTTGCGGCTATTCCCTCTCTCTCTCTTAGGGATGTCGCTCGCGATTGGTTTGACATCTTGGATAGGAACAGTATCAGAACTTGGGAGCAAATGGCACAAAAGTTCCTAACTAAGTATTTTCCTCCTCAAAGCGGCACAAGCAAGAGTAGCCGTTACATCTTTCAGACAGACAGAGGATGAAACTTTTAATGAAGCTTGGGAGAGGTACAATGTGCTCTTGAGAAGATGTCCTTCAGCTTTCTTTGACCTGGTCTCCAAAGTTCAACATTTCTTTAACGGGTTAAGGGGACGCTATCAGATGAATTGTGATGCCGCAGCTGGCGGTTCCTTTTCCTTTTATCATCGAGAGGATGGATGGGCATTATTAGAGAAGATGTCGTACAATGATTACAATCGTGGTAGGGAAACCTCAAGTGGAGTCAGTTCTGCAACAATGGAAGCCATTCTAGAGCAAGTTAAATCGTTGAAAATACAAGTTGCGGCTTTGTCAGAGAACAAGAAGGTTAATGCGATACACGAGGGAATGCCTCCGGGTTGTGATAATTGTAATGGAAATCATGACAGTCAGAGCTGTCCGTTCAACTTCTCTCGAGAACATGTGGACTCATGCCACAATTTCTATGACAGCGTGCCCCAGAACAACTATCAGAGGAACAGTCAGAATCAGAATAGCGGATATATGAGGAGAGACCATCCGGGTTTCGCTTGGAGTAATGCTAGTGGTGGTCTAGCCGGGCAACAACAACCTCAACAAGGTCTGAGGCCAAACATTGGAATCCAGCAGCACAATAGTCAGCAGGCTCTTCCGGGGCCTAATCAGTTGCAAATAACAGATGGTGGAAGGCAACCTTGGGAGTTGGGTTTTGAGAAGATGAATGCGGCAATTGAGAAGCTGGCAATCAACACAGGCGCAGCCATTGATAAGTTGGCAACTCACACGGGGTCAGCAATTCAGAATCTAGAGATGCAGATAGCTCAGCTCGCAAAGCAACTAAATGAGCGTCCCCCAGGCACTTTCTCATGTGATACCGAGAACAACCCTAAGAACCATTGCAATGCCATAACAATTAGGAGCGGTAAGGTGTTGGGATCTAACAGGGGTGCAACTAGTTCTCAGGAAGAAAAGGGCCCGGAACAACCACATGTTGAGGAAGAGCAGCCTAAGAAAGAGGAGTTGGCAAGTGACAAGGCACCGGAGCAAAGGGGAAGGCTGAAACTTGTGGATGAAGAGTTCCGAAAGAAGAAGTGGGTTGAACCCCAAAACCTCCCGCCCTACATGAAGGTACCGTATCCTGAAAGATTGAAGAAGCCTCAACAGGATAAGCAGTTCAACAAATTCCTTGATGTCTTCAGCAAACTTCAAATTAACATTCCATTTGCGGAAGCCTTGGAACAAATGCCATCTTATGCCCGGTTTATGAAGGAGCTTTTCTCCAAGAAGCAGAGAATAGTGGATGAGGAAACGGTTGCTTTGACCGAGGAGTGTAGTGCCATTCTTCAAAGAAAACTACCTCCAAAGTTGAAGGATCCCGGTTCGTTTTCGATACCATGCACCATTGGGGGGATGACTCTAGGGAAGGCATTATGTGATCTAGGGGCAAGCATCAACTTGATGCCCCTCTCTATGATGAAGAGGTTGGGGATCAAAGAAGTCAAGGATACGCGGATGTCACTCCAACTGGCCGATCGTTCTGTAAAATATCCTTATGGAGTGGTCGAAGACTTGTTAGTGAAGGTGGACAAGTTCATATTTCCGGCGGACTTTGTGGTGCTTGATATGGATGAAGACGCCGAGATCCCTCTCATATTGGGTAGGCCTTTCTTGGCCACTGGGGGTGCCTTGAGAGATGTGAGACAAGGGAAACTCACTCTAAGGGTGCAAGATGATGAGGTAGTCTTCAATGTCTTTGAAGCAATGAAACACCCTGTTGAGAGGTCGGATGTGTATCGAGTGGATGTGGTGGAATCGATTGTTAAGGCAAAGGCAACTAGAGAAGCCCATGGTTCTTCACTAGCACAAGTGTTGGTAAAATCCCATGATGATGATAGAGAGGAAAAAGACCCTTTGGGGGATGAGGTCTATATTGAGTGGTTAAAAGACATGGAAGCCTTACCGAGTCTCCCAAGGGATGAATGTGCAAAGGAAGAGCTCAACAACAAAGGCATGGAAAAGGATGATAAAGCACCGGAGTTGAAAGGTGGCACAACCGTGGTGGTCAATGAAAACAATGAGTTGATCCCGAAAAGGACCATCACAGAGTGGAGAGTATGTGCCGATTATAGAGGGCTTTTGGATTTAAATGAGTTGTCCGGGATCCGCAATCAAGCAATCTACAAAAAGCGGACTAAGGAAAGGCATGACAAGCACATCATGCCTAGGAAGTTTGAGCCCGGACAAGCGGTACTTCTTGACAATTCAAGGTTGAAACTCTTTCCGGGAAAGCTAAGATCAAGGTGGTCGGGACCATTCAAGGTCCTCCAAGTTTGTCCACACGGAACAGTAGAGTTAGAAGGGGCCTCTGGTAACTTCAAGGTGAATGGGCAAGGGATAAAGCATTATCATGGGGAATCAGTCCCAAATTACAAGCAGTTTCTTCCTCCGGATTAACCCTTAGGGGTGACTTGAGTCAGGCTCGGGACGTTAAACAAGCGCTACTTGGGAGGCAACCCAAGCTAGGTATCCTTTATTTTTAGTTTCTGTCATTTTCATTTATATATTAAAAAAAAAACTTGATTCGCCACGCGAATCCACAGTGGCCGCGCGAGACAGAAGCCCTGAATCACAGAGGCTTGCTCACGCTTCTGTCTCGCATCGCGAGGTATACTTTCGCCTCGCGATTCTGGGCATCATCATCTGTTGGAATTCCAGATTCGCCTCGCGAGTGATCTCTCGCCTCGCGAATCTGCAATTTAGGTTTTAATTTGAAGGAGTTCTTCCAGGATGCTATGCAACAGAAGGGAGCCCGTGAGATCAATTGGATGAGGAGGCAACCATGGAAACTTGATCAGGGAGCACCCTCTCCTCTCCTCACTTTTGTTTTGTTTTTGTTTTTGTTTTTGTTTGTCACTCTTGAATAATTTGAGAAGATCAAGAGTATGTGTATGAATGTGTGTCGGCAAGCTTGTTGGATTTTAATTAAATTTAGCATAGATTGATTGCATGAATTATTTTGACCATTGATAATTTCCCCCTAGGTTCTGAAAATAGAAAAGTTGATCCCCATGTGAAAAATTGAAAACTGAACTGAGAACTTTATTGTGATTGCTTGATTTATGACAAGTTTGGGGTGAGGGGGTGCACACACTAGGAATTGTATCTCGGTCAAACAATTTGCAAAAAATGTCCAGGTGAGGAATTTGAGCCTCCAGCTTTGTTTTTGATTGTGCGGATCACTTTCAAGTTGCACTTTCCCGAATTTGATTGAATCTCTTCATGGTTTGCATGTTTATGTGTTGCATCAAATGATTTAGGAAATTTTCTTTGAAATAGTTACTTGGCCTAAAAATAACCATCCCTAATGCATGTTCCCTAGTTAGCCACATTGAGCCTAATTAGCCTATTGTTTCTTGATGACCCTATATTACAAGCCAAAAATCTGAAAAACCATGTTAACCAATTTTAGGATTAGGAGAGCATGGAAGCTTAGCAAGAGAAGGGTTGTGAGAAACTAAGTTTGGGGTGGCTACAAGGGATATGTCATTTTGGGTTGAGAAAAAGAAAAATAAAGGTTGAAACCCAAGGCAAAAAGAAAAAAAGAAAAAAAAAAGAAAAAAATTGCCAAAAGAAAAGGGGCAAAACAGAAAAAATAGCAAGGAAAATGCTGTAGTCACCCAAGGTAAAAAGAAAAATGGAAAAAGGAATTTGAGTGGAATGTGTGTCAAATGCTCATGCTCTCTTAGTTCCTAGGGACTTAAGCCTAGTATCCTTGAATATCCTACCCTTAGCCAGGCCCCATTACAACCTTTAAAAGACCTTCTGATGTTGCATGCATGTTTTCGTGGGAACTATTTTTGAGATGAAAATCAAATTCGTGGGAAGTGCTCTTGATATGTGAAATTGAGTGAAAAGTTGATAGCCTAGACGAATTTGAGCGAATGAGTGAAATTTTACATACCCTTGTGAGGAAGGCAATTGTTTGAAATTGGTGATCTTCCTTTTGTGTGTGACTCTGATCCTCAACTTAGATTAATGATTGCATGAATGATGAAGTTCTCAATTGTTTAAAGTAAATGAATGTGGGGATTACATTGATGCAAGGGGGGAAATCATTGGAGAAAAACTGTTTTGTTAAAGATTGCATGAAATTTGTGCGAAATCGATTGAATCCCTTAAGCTTGCCAAGTCTTGAGTCCTTTTTGAGATTTAGCTTGCTTGGGGACAAGCAAGGTTTAAGTTTGGGGTGTTTTGATAAGCCTCTGGCTTATCTAGTTTTATAACTAGATGGACTGTGGTTTCTATGCTAATTATTCGAGTTCAATCTCGTTTTCGCCCAAATTTGGCCTTGTTTTGTTCCTAAGTAGACTTTGACTCGTTCTAGGCAATTTTTGTAGTTTTTAGTCTTTTATGAGTAGAATTACGCTTTTTGTTCCTTTTTTATTGTTTCAGGTTAGAAGTGAAGCTCCAAGAGTCAAGGAAGCACTTCGAGTCAAGAAAACAGTGGAATTTTCCATTCTGGAGATACTCGCCTCGCGAAAGGATGCTCGCCTCGTGAGCCTGAAGACCAGCTAAGCAGCAACAGTCATCAATTCTGTCTCGCCCCGCGAGAGTCTGAAGACCCTGGAAGACAGAGACCATCACGGCCTAGCCGTGATGAAGGTCACGGCTGTGACAGATTAAAGTTTGAAGACTCGCCTCGCGAACATACTCTCGCCTCACGAGAATCCAATTTGAAAGCGCACCAAAACTAATGTTCGCCTCGCGAAAGCTTGTTCGCCCCGCGAGCAGGCGAGAACCAGAATCCCTATTTATAGGCTGTTTCAGATCAGAAAAGGGGGATCCGAATCCTAGTTTTTCCACTTGTATAGAGTAGCGTTTAGGCCGAATTTCTTGTCTCTTTGGAGCTGCGTCTCCTCTTTTCTCTTTCTTATTTTACTATGGTGGTTATGTCCGATTGTTTGTCTATGAGCATGAGGAACTAATCCCCTCGTCTGAGGGAACAATGAAGCCACCCATGACGGTGTAGATTCGATGTGATGTATGTCTTTCTCCCTTTTTCTCAATTAATGTTTTCCAATTCTGATTTGATTGTGTTGATCATATGCATGCGTGATTGACTAGTTAAACGTGATGAGGCTTAGGAGGCCATTTGCGTTTTAGAGCTTGAATTGGGATCATCGATCGAATATTGCACGAGGGTGAGTAGGAGATCGGTGCAACCTTATAGGAACCAGGTTTAATAGAGTTTGATGATTAGGGTTATGAGACCTAGTAAGTAATTAACTCAATCATTGAATACGTCCTAATGAGCACGACAGTGGATTTAGGAGAATTTGGGAGTCCTGGTTGACATTGTAATTGAACTTAGGGAGGAATTCATCATCACTTGGGTATGCATGATTGGGTAGGTGGATTTGTGACCTTGGACATTTTAATTTCAGATTTTAATAGCTTAGTTTTATTAGATTTGTTAATTGAATTTCGATCCTATTTTCTCTCCAATCTCAACCACTTTCTGTTACTTGACCAACGTATCTAATTTCCCGCGAATTGGTAGAATTGGTAGCCCGATCCTTGTGTTCGACCTCGGTAAATTCTTACCGTGTTATTTTATTACTTGCGACGACCCGGTACACTTGCCGGTGACTCAAAAAAGTCCCACATTGTATGGGAGCTAACTTGGAGAGACCCCTTAAGCCTATATAAAGAAGCTTAAGGGGTGCTAACTAAACACACCAATCCTCACAAGAGAGAGTGAGAGAAAAATAAAGAGATCCTTAGAGAGAGTTTTCTCTGAGAGAAAAATAGTGAGCCAATTTGTGAGAGTGTTATCCACAAATTGAGGATACAATATTCTTGTATTTTTGTATTCCCATTATTGTTATAGTGGAAGTTTAAGCGGCCTACGGGTCCCGTGGTTTTTTCCTTGCTCACATTGAGGAGGTTTTTCCACGCTAAAAATTGTCCGGTGTTATTACACTTATTTTTACGCTTCCGCTTAGTGCCTATTTTTGAGTTCACAGAGGAGGGAAATTATGCTGGTATTTCCCAACACTTCACATGCCCTTTTGCTTGTGATATGTGGAATTGGCTGTAGGGCATCTTAGGCTGCAGCATTGGCCTTTCATCCTTCAAAAACATCCTTAATGTTTGTCAAAGGGGATGGAGTAAGCAGGTTACTAATGTTATTATTGCTATATTAATAAATACTTTATAGGCTATTTGGATTTGTAGGAATAAGCTGAGATTTGAGAATCATAAAACTTCTCTCAGATCAGCCATAAGTTCTGTCATTGCAGCTGTTTCTCTTGCAGGAAATCTGTCTTCTAGTTGTACGGCCAGCTCTATATTGAGTTTAGCATCTTTAAAAGCTTTTGAGTTACAGGTCATGCCATATTGTCTCCCTCCTTTAAGGAAGTTCACTGGCATCCTCCTTTTTGAAATTGGGTAAAGTGTAACACTGATTGTTGCAATGCCTTGACTTTCCGTTTCTTGTTAATCTGTAGTTAAGTGTGTGCTTGCCAATAATTGATTTTAAAGTTTTAGAGATTATTTTGAAAAACTAAAATCATTTTCATAACTTATTCTACCTTAGGAAGCTCCAATAAAAATTTCAACAGAAAATTCAGACAAATTCGGTCTGCGTTTTCTCTATCGGTACAAGTTTACTGATCAGAAAATGAAATTTGTACTCGCGAATGAAACAATTAGGCTTCTAATTACGATTGCCAATTTTTCCACTATTTTAAAATTTTTCGTTAAAAGTTTTTCTTTTATTGCTTTTTCGGGTGCGATTTTCATTAGAAATACGATCGATTCGGTATAGATATTTAACCGGAACAAAACAAAAATCAAGGGAAATAACTAGTATCAGATTTTGGAGTGTTGGGTGAGGAAAATCTGATTTTTTTTATAAGATGACTAGTAATTTTATGACACAAAATCATAATTATCATAATAAATTATTATATTTCAAAATTTATATTAAAAATACTATTAAATTTTTTTTATTTTCGTCTCCCTTTTCTGCTGAAACCAGCGCCCTCCCCCTCATCTATATAAGCACATCCTCTTCTCACTTCATCATTTTTCCTTTCATCCACACAAAATCCATTTTACTACACTTTGTTTTATTTCTCTTGTTCTTAAGGAAGACTCAAGTCTTGCTCTCAAGACTTCAATTTTCTGCAGCTCCTAGGTATAATCTCCAACTATTGTTCTGCACTTTTCTTCTATGTTCATTTTATACACATGCATGTTGAGTTGATTCATGAAAGCTTGTTTATTTTGTTTCAAAACTAAATTCTTTCAACTTCTACTACTTCTTTCTACCTTCATCAACCTTTGCATGTTGGGATGAACCCTCCTATGACCATTTTAATAGGGTTGGCTGAAACCCTAAGGAGGATAGGTTGTGATTTTGCAACATATTTTTCACATGCAAGTTAGTTTTACTATGATTTATGCTTATAGTTTTAACTTGTAATCAATAACTAATTATCTTCCTTTACATGCAAAAGATTTTACCACTTCTTGCTCATCTTTATTTCATTTTAATGGCTTGCATGTGAAGAGAAAATCATCCTCCCTATGATCATGGTGTAGCCGAAACACCAAGAGGGAGAAATGACGAGTTTTTGCTAAAATCTCACATGCATGGCTTTAGATCTTTGATTCATGAATTTTTTTTAACTAAAGCAAAATTTTTGAGACTATGTATACCTTCTTGTGATGGTTCTATGGCCAAAAATCTAAAATTTTTAGGTTAGTGAGGCCTAATTTTAAATCACTTGGAAGGTTGCATGGTTAATACACTAAGTTCTTTACATTAGTAGCCTAACAATGGTGCTTGAAAAATTTTAGTGGTCCTATAGCCTTGTTGCCTTGTGATAGCCGAAACTCACTTGATGAGTTGATGAGGCTTGTTCAAATTTTTTTAATCTAAATGATGCTGAGAACACTATAAAGCTTACATGCATGAAATTAGATTGATGAAAAATAGTATTTTTCCACCATTTCTTGATAAGGTCGAAACCTATGGTTCATGAGGCCAAGATTATAAAATTTTATTTTCAAGTTTTAAACTTTTATTTTACCTCCTTGATGCTTGAGGATCATAGATCCAAAAATTTGTGAAAATTTAAAATTTCTAGCATGATTTCTAAGCATGACTGAATGCATGCATCAAATTAGGGTGATTTTATAAAAAAAAAATTTACTTATGTTAATCACTTTTTTTGTATAGATTTGCAATCGTAACACGAACCGAGTCGTTCCTCTTTAAAAACCACAATCGAGTTTCATTACCATTTTACTCTGAGGTAAGGAAAGAAAGCTTGAGGGATATTAAAAATTATGATGACCATGTGTTACCTGTATTTGCTTGATGTGTTGGTTGAATGCTTGTTACATCGATTTATTGTTGTAATTTTTGGTTGATGCATATAAAGTCTAACCTTGAGTTAAAGCTCAAAATAATAAGTTAAGATAAAAATCTTAACAAGATCATGAAAGAAGCTTACAAATAAATAATGTTTTTTTTAAAAGAAGTTTTGTTTGAAAAAGAGAAGAAAGTTAAGGTTATGTTTCTAAATTTTGTAATATTAGAAATTTTATGAAAAAGCATATTTTGATTTATTGAATTAAAAGAATTTTTTTAAAAGGAAGAATAATTTGATTTTGTTGAAAAAGAGTGAATTTTTAAAATCAAGGTGATTTTTGAAAAATGAATTTCAAATAAAAATTTTTACTAAAAGCTTTGCTCAAAAAAATATTCCAATAACTTGGATAAGTTATGGAGATTTGATTTTGTTTTGTTTTTCACTGAACAAAAAAAAAATTGTTGAAAAGTGGACCTAATAATCGAGACGTCGGGCTACTAGTGTAATTAAACACGATCTATGATCCGTGTCACATTGTTGCAGACTTTGTGTCCTTATACATTGTTGTGGACAGCATGTCCTACATACGTTATACAAACGTGATAAATGCAATAAAGGTGTAAAGTTATTTTCTACTACCACAAAGTCTTAGACTGGTGCATCGGTTTAAGACTCTTGTGATTGGACACTCGGACTCAAATGTCCCGTGTTTATAAATTTTAATACATTGAAAAGTTATGAAGGTCGTGAGCATTTGAGCTTCGACAAGGAAAGAATTATGCACAAAGAAAAGCATCGATAATAAAATGTTTTTCATGCATTTGGCAGACGTGCCCAAAGTTGTTTTGTGTGAGTACCTTGAAGGGCAAGGTATATCATGCTACGTTGTATCACTGTGCCTTGACGGACAATGAAACCTATATGCCTTGATTACTATGCCTTGAGTTGGATAGTATGCTATGGATATCCACGCACGTTGCACATTGTGTCAGGAGTTTTGGGCAGTGTAGTGGACTAACACGTTAAGCCTTTTATGGCAAAGATTTCGGGCATGATCAGCTCATTTTAAACAAAGTGAAGTTGAATTATAGAAGTGTCATGGTTTTCAAAAAGTGATGATTATCTCTTGCTATGTACTGCTTAAAATGATATCTTGTTACTTGTATATGTTTCTCTGTATGTTTTGGGTGCATATAGTTGTCATAGTTATCCATATATTGGTATCTTACCCTTGCATTTTCCTTCATGTATATATGTATGTATCCTATTATGTTGAGACTAGATGGACCCAGCTCTGCCTCTCGTGCACTCCCGGGTGCGGACGATCATGTTTGAGGATGCCAACAACCCTGGGGCTTGGTTGATTCATCCGGGGAATCACATGACCGAGTACACTGGCCCGGTTTGCACTGTAGAAGGAACACATGATGGAGGTCCATAGAGGAGGATTCATACCGTGGAGACCATCCAGTTATCACTTCCGTCAGCTTGGTTATATGTACAGCACCTAGTAGACCTAGGACAGCTAGTGTTGAATCCACCACCTCTGAATATGGCGCCAGATTCACCCATAAAGGAGGATCCGGAGGAATTCATGGATGAGGAACCTCAGTATCATCCTATGAGCAATGATGATGATGATGATGCACCTGACGAGGGAGCCGGGGTGGAAGTATCCTCTTCTTATACTTCTTCTGGAAATGAGGGAGACTTTCGTGGTCTCCCGAATGGGTATCACTAGTTTGTATTGACCAGCTTAGGAAGTCTAGTTTTATTTTGGAGTAGTGATGTTGGATGGATCTTGTCAGTCGCATGATTTATGTTGTCTCTTTAAACTCTAGTGCAATGTAGTGTTTTGTTTAAGAAACTTGGATGAACACTCAAGGAAACTTCTGTCAATGCACCTGTCACTAAGAAGGTGTTTGTTATCAATGTGAATATTTATGTATGCTTTTCTATGAATGTAAGTTGATCTTTTAAATTCCATGTCTTAAGTTGAGTTTTATTTAAGAATGAATTACTAATTAAATTTTGACATTCCAAAAGAAATCGACGTATCTTCTAATAACGTTAATATTAGTAAAAAGGATTAATTAATGTAATGCCTGGATGGTCTGCTTGTGGAGGTATTTTTAGAATGTATAGAGCTGCTGCACTTGCCTGTTTTACAAATAACTTAGGAGTTTCTACTTCTCTCCATGCAGAATTCTGTGGTGTTATGCTAGCCATTGAGCGTGCGGATAGAAGAAGATGGAGGAACTTGTGGATTGACTGTGATTCTCTTCTATGGCTGCTTTCAACAATAATAAAGGGGTCCCATGGAAGCTTAGAAATAGATGGCAAAATTGTATTGAAATTACTAGTCATATGAATTTTAGAATATCTCATGTTCGGAGAGAAGGTAACTATTGTGTTAATAGGATAGCAAAGCATTGTCTTACTATTGAAGACTCTATTTGGTGGGATACCATTCCAATTTTTGTTAGAGAGGAATTTTATAGAGATAGGTTGAATAGGTTCAAATGATTTTTATCATGGGTTTTGGTCTATATCCCCCCATGTTTTATTTTTGTATTCTTTTAATAAATTTTTGGTATGTTGCAGATGATTATTAAGGTTTGGGGTGTCAACCTAGCCGAGATGCCTTTCCTTATAGTAATTATTGGGAAAAACCTGGCCAAGTCCCACATTGATTAGAGATAGTGTCAATAAAAACTTATGAGTAGCGGGCAATCATCATCCAATGAGCTAGCTTTTGAGTTTGAGTTAGACCCAAAATCTAATATGATATCAGAGCTATCCTAGATCCATTGTTGGGCCATCCACCATGTTATCCACGCACCAAGCCCAATAGTGTTGGGCGTGAGGGGTGTATTGGGAAATACCCAAGTCCCACATTGACTAGAGATAATGTCTAATAAGAGCTTATGAGTAGTGGGCAACCCTCATCCTATGAGTTAGCTTTTGTGATTGAGTTAGGCCCAAAATCTAATAGTAATCAATAAATATATAATAATATATATATATATATATATATATATATATATATATATATATATCATTGGTTTATTTGTGATTTTTTTACATAGAAACATATATCATTTTTACTCTTTCGGAATTTCTATTTTTTTTAATAATTTCTAGTTCAACTTTCATTATATTTTATAATTTTTATTATCAAATTTTAAATATAATTCTATTGAAATTTTTGGTATACATAGGCCATGTATGAATATTGTTAGATTTACTAGTTAATAGCTCGTGCAATGCATAGCTTTTTATATATAAAAAAAATTATTATATATTTAATCTAACATCCTAACTACCATCTAACAGTTTTAACTAATTGTAATATTATTTATTTTGGTATTTCTAATAAAATAGATGTAGATCTTACATAAACTTCTAAGGCTAGACCCTGAAAATTGAAAAAGGGACTATGCAACTCCAAAATTTAATACACAAGTGACAAGATTCACACCCCAACTCAAAACAAAAAGGTCATAGCTTGAATAGAAATATTATTCTAGCGGAGATTGTAAGCGGCTTTCATTTTAGAATGTTCCTCGGCCTAGCAAATTTCTAAAATATAATGCTAAATAGGAAGAAACTGTTAACATAGTATTTCACACGAAATTATTTACAAAAGAAATGAGCCTTTGATTGGTATGCATGTCTGATGCACTTCATCTCCCCTTTAAAACTACCCTATTATTATGGGTTTAATTGCCATGTATTGTGAGCATAAAATATTTTTATATTGATAATGAATCCTATATTATCACAATATTAAATTATTTGAATTTCATAATAACTAGTCACACATGAAATAATGTGCAATTGATTGACGGTCTATGTATCATAATTAAACTCAATATTTATTTTGATATCAACAATATGATACATCTATTTTAATATGGTATATAATACCAAGTAACCAAAATCACACCAAAATACGATTTCCCATGAGTCATGTTAAAACAAAATACATTTAGTCACCCAAAAAAAAACAAAGAAAAGACATTTTTATTAAACTAAACACTCGGCATGCATTGCATTTTTCATTTTAAATGGGCCTCGAGTCTGTCTTGGAAAATATTATGAACCAACCTCAAACATGGAGAACGCACGTCAAATTAAAAGGGCCTAGTAATCACCACTTGTCACATAAAGGTGGTCCAATAAAATCCGTCGGCCGAAAGGGGACTAAGCGGATAGCCCTTTTGCTAGGTCTCCCATCGGGTGCACCACTTTGTACCTTCTTTCTGTTTACCTTTTGTGAACACCTAATTTTATTCTGATATTTTTTAAGTAATAAAAAATATTTTTTTGTTCTTGATCCATTATAGGATTAAATGAGTCCATTTTTATTTTATTGTTATAAGTGTTTTGTTGAAGCCCATTAAATATCTTGTTGAGCACATGATCCAAGTCATCCAACCCACGGGACGCACCACCCCCTGCACATTTTGTCCTCACCCTTCAGCAAGCCAATAACAAGTTTGGCATTATCTTCCCTTTGATTTTGCTATATATATGCAACATTTTACAGAGGAGAGGGAGGATTTCTGGAGAAGCAGAACCATAGTTTTATAAAAATCTCTGACCCATCAGTAACAGTTGAAGAGCTCTCATGACCAATACATTCTTCACCTAAATCAAAAAATAAACAGAGGAGAATACAAGAACATAAAAAACAGAGATCCTTTTTCCAAGTTCAGTCACCTCCTTCGCCGCCGCCACCGGCTACGGTAGCTCCATACCACTTCGAGGTAACCCAGGTCCGCCATGATAGAATTTCCCCCTTAATAATAGGAGCAGACGTGCTCTGTTTGTTTGGGATTTGTTGAAGATAGAATTAAGTTGAAAGTGGTAGCTATCTTCATGGGAAATTCAGTTCTGATATGGTCCATTTATTTGACCTGGTCCAACCCATTATCTCAACAACAGTTATATGCTGATAACATGATCTCCTATTTTTATGCCCCGGTGGTTACACGTTTGTTGAGCTCTGTGATGGCCAGAGCTCTATATAAGGAACGTGCCCACGTGCCGACGGCGGCGACGAGTTGAAAAGCTTGGAAGACAGCTGCAATCCGGTTGGTGGTCTTCAGTAAAGGATCTGGACTCAAGTAGGAACCTGACTCATCAAGAAGAATGTATCAAAGAGCAATGGCGGGAGGTTGGTTTTTTCATGATCCGATAATATGCTTCCGCTATAAAATCTAATATGTGTTGCTTACATGTATAACATGTTTAGATCATTTTTATTCTTACACGCAACAGCCACACCGTGCCCCACCCATCTCCGTAGCTCCGTCGTCGCTACTCCATTCCTTGCCGTCACGAACCAGGTCTATAGCAGGTCTGCCACGAAGCTGCTCCGACCACTACCGTCACCACCGCATCTCCGCGATCGCCGCCCCATTCTCCGTCGTCTCCGCCAATCGCAGATTTGCTCACGTTCAAACCAGCCACAAGCCACGAACGATCTGTATCTCTGACCGTGCAAGCCGCCACGTGCCGGACGTCCACCATCTCCACCGTTCGCGCACCACCGCCTCGCCGCCGTCCCTAAGGTCTTGCGCAACCTCCCCTCCCCTAAGCATAAGTTTCCTCGTAAGGTTCTCTGATGGTTCCCATTTCCTTTTATTTTTTTTGCTTTCATTTTATGCCTTTTATTTATTATTTGTCTATTTGGTCTAATCTTATTTTTTTTTCAAGTCTGAAGGTGTAGTGGGAGTCTTGGGCCTAGGTTATTTCACGGGTCAGCAAGCATGCAAGTTTTAGTGTTGATTTTGTTTTTTCAAAAAATTAGTGTGGGTTTATTACAGATTAGTCCAAACGAAAATGGTAATAACAAAAAAATCTTACCTACTGGGATTTGTTTGTGTCAAATGAGTTGCTTTAGTTAGACAAAAAGAAAAATGTTTCCAAACTTAAAATAAAAAGTTGCCTTCAAGTTTTTAATTCCAAAATACTTTTTTAAAAATAAACCACAATAAAATCAGAAATGATAAAAATATAAAAAAATCTTTTATAAAAGATTACAGTTCTTTTTCAACAAAAAAAAAATCTTTCAAAAATCATATTATTTTAAAAAAAATCAAAATCAACCAATCAATCCTTTTTATTAAAGAACTACATGGATTTGAGTTTCCCATCATACTCGGGAATACGTAGGAGAGAGATTGGTTATCATCTTGTCAAGCAAAAACTAAATTTTCCTTATTTTAGTGTCTCCTTTCATTTTTTAATAGCTAATTAAAACTTTTGAACTTGTGTTATTTAGGGATGCCCTATGGACTCGGGTGCCATATTCAATCCCTTAGATTCGAGGTTGCCATGTGGACTTATGTGCCATGTTCAACCTCATTTAGGTTTTATCAACAATAATAATTAAAATACAAAACCGATAAACAAATACAAAATATTAAAAAATAAAAATAATTCTTTCTTGTAAATAATTTTTGGGTCAAATAAATATTTAAAAAGTTATTAAAATTTTTGCACAATTAACTTGAGGTATCATTTTTAAACGGGTGATGTAGGGTGCTAACATCTTCCCTACTCGTAACTGACTCCTAGACTCAAGTCTCTCTCTTTTTCAAGACCATTTTTCCTAAAAATAAATGGTTTTTCCAATGTTTTTCCCAAATAAAATATTGGTGGCAACTCCTCTGTTTTTTACCTTTTTTTCGCCACGTCCTGGAGAGACAGTAGCGACACTTATTTATTTTTCTCCTCCTCTCTTGTTGCTTCAATTAAACAATTGAACAAAACATTTCTAAGTTGAGTTGGTGACTGCTGCTGCTTTAAAACTTCTCTTCTAATCACTAAAGGTCACCAGGTATAACAAGCTTCTGAGCCAATATATGCACTTAAACAAGGAAACAACAGAGGGAGTGCCTTGCTTCTATTTAAGAGTACTGTAACACCCCCTTGGCACTACATGTTGAAAATAAAAGACTGAAAATAAATATAATTTTCTCTATTTCTTAGCTTCCTTGAAAATCAGTGATAAATTTTTCTTTTTCTTTTCCTCAAACGATACAACTCAAACCGTTATAATTAACAAACAACCGAATACATATATATGCATCAATAAGGTTTTACATATGGTCCTTTATGTTACAATCATTATTTAAGCCATAGCATAAGAAAAACACACATAAACTAAACCTATATAGTAGCGGTACTACTTTCCAAAAGTGAACTCAAATCAGAATCCTACAACTAGTCATACTTAAGAATACCCATTAGGAAATCCTCCCGAGAACTCCCTGCCCGCAGAAGTATCTAGGTTAGTCCTCCACACGTTTCCGTCATTAGCCTCGTCAAAGTGTAGGGAACGCATTCCCGTGTATGATATCAAACTCATTTGGCTCATCTGTACTCGAATATATATATAGTACACTACAAAAAACAACTATTTAGCGACCGTAATATTCGGTCGCTAAACAGTGTAAATCGGTCACTATTTAATTTAGCGACCGCATTAGCGACCGATTAAAGGTGGCGGCTGAATACCTGGTCGCTAAGGTTTTAGCGACCGAATTAATATTTCGGTCGCTAATTGGTGACTGAATTTTCAGTCGCTAAATAATAATAAACGGTCGCTATTAGGTTGGTTGCATTTTTTGGGTAACCATTTCTAGCGACCGATAATCGGTTGCTAGTTCGGTCGCTAATTTTGGTTACTGTTAACCTATATTAGCGACGGATTTTCGGTCGCTATACCTCATCTGTAAATGTTAAATAAAGTTTAGCGACCGAATTATTGGTTTCTAATTCGGTCGCTATACTGGTTATTATTATTTTATTTTATTTTATTTTTTAAAATAATTTTTTTTTCTTATTTTCTTTAAACGTTAGAAAAATTACTAATAAAACACACCAAATAACTTATGAAATATACAATCATAAAAAATAATAAATATATATAAAAAGAATAATCCAAAATGTCGTACAAGAATCGTTTAAAGTCAAAAATATGGGGGAAAAAATCAATCATGATGAGGGGGAGATGGAGGAATCCAATCATCCTCAGCGTCCGTACCACCGACGTCTGCTAGCTGATCGTCCTCTGCAGTAGCTGTTGGTGTAAGCCCTAGAGGCCAATGTATTTCTTTAGACTTACATTTGTATCTTGCTATTTTATATATATATATGATATGAGGCATTTCAGTTTATTGTGCTACTTATTTAAACATAATAAAGTCCTTAGAATAGAAATTTCAGTTCAATAGAATATCAAGTATATGACTTGATCGTGAGACACTATTGAACAATGAAATCCTATTCTTAAATATCCGTAGTCAAGTATTTTATTAATAAGGACAATAATAATACAATTGAGACTATTATGTGTGCAGATTGATGACCATATCTCACGGGTCATGCATATGAGATATCGAGTCGCCACATAGGTACACATTAAGGTAATGATGTACTGGATTGACCCACCATGAGAACACTACATGGAGCGTTATGTGAGTGTCATAAGTAGTTCTCATAGTGACAATGGTGCATACAATCCTTCGACCTGAAATCACTACGATCCCTACATGAGGAGTCGTGTGCTTTAATATCGTCAAACGTCATCTGTAATAGGATGATTATAAAGACGGTCATTGGGCATACCACGAGCCACGCAGAGGGATGTGAGTGACCTAGATGGAATTTGTCCCTCCTACATAACAGGAGTAATATCTGTGGGCCCCCTGATAGAGTGAGACTGTAAAATGCATGGTCGTCTTTGAAATGAGTCAATATGAGATATTGACCTCATTTGTTGTTAAGTCTACTCGGGTATCGTGGAACATGATATTGAACTATACAAGGGTGACACATTCTATGACTTGTGTTCAATATAGATATATGGACAAAGGGATAATAATGCACATGAATATTTGTCACGTAAAGGTTTCGTCAAATCATCGACTTTCTCACTACTTAGGTAGCAGTGATGTATTGCTAGATACCGCTCACTGTTTGTAATATTAAATGGGATTTAATGTTACTACTAACGTTTTGGGAACCTATAGGGTCACACACATAAGAGCGGATTAAAAGAAGCATTAAAAGGAGAGTTGGACTTTCCTATTGGGTCTAGCGCATAGTACATGGGCTTAGGTCAAGTGCTGCTCACTAACTCACTTAAGGAAGCGCTACTATAAGTAGAACACTTAAGTTGTTGTGCACACAAGGTTGATAACCTAACCGCACAAAAGGAGTAAGAGTGAACAGTAAGTCTCGGTTTTGAAGCTAGCACTGTAAGACAGAGACGCTTCAGGTTCGTGACGTTGGACGTTCACGGAGTCCGCTCGTGTGGATACCTCTAGAGACACCGTTCGTGCGGTGTTCGTGATAGACGAATTTCAACCAACAACCATCGCTTCAAGAGGTAAACTTTTTAATCATGAATCATGACCATTCGCAAGGATCCTTCGATGGGAATTTTTCCGCTGCGTTTTATTTTGTTTTATACGCAAATTCCCAACAGTGGTATCAGAGCCGCTTGCGAAACCATGATTCTGTTACGTGGTTTATCTGTTATGTATGATAACATGTTTATAATGTGAATCGTTGTTCTGAAAATTGTTTTTGAAAATCGTTTGCATCTGGTTTGCGAAACCTTGGTTCTGTGATTTTCGTATGTATATGATATATACGTCTATTGCATGTTTGTGTATGTATGTGATATGTACGTTGGTTCTGAATCCTCTGCATAGTGTGTAATTTCGAAATTCAAATTTTGAAAATTTTATGTCACCATTTAATAATTATATCAATTACAATAAATGTGATTTATGTTACAATAAATGTAATTTATGTAAATGTGATTTATATCAATTACAATAAATGTGATTTGTTACAATAAATGTGATTTATATAAATGTGATTTATATCAATTACAATAAATGTGATTTGTAGTAACAACAATTGTAATAAATGTGATTTATAGTAACATCAATTATAATAAATGAGATTTGTTATATATATGTTACGTTTTCAAAATTCATATTTTGAAATCTCTAATTAATGAAATTAATAATAATAATAATAATTGTGTATTATTATTGGTTGTTACTATTTATTTTGTGATGTATGGTGAATGGTTATGGCCTTAGTCCTTTTATCTTTTGGTTTATATTTTGAAATACGGCCTGCGTGCCGTGCCTTTCTCTTATATTCCATATGTATCTTCTTTTCTCATCTCACTCCCCTCATATGAAAATGAGGTTTCTGTTTATGTAATGTAATGATGGAGACAAGAAGACGTTATCACGTGGGAGATCTTGCTTGGAGAAGCTTGGACGCTCCTAGGTTTTAGTTTAGATTCTCTCATTGGCTTGGGAGAATCAATGCGTTAGGGGCCATAACCATATCACATTTATTTACCTTATATATGTATGAGATGCATGTATGTATATAGTATGTTAAAAGAGTTTAACTAATATATGTATGAGATGCATATATGTAAATAATAAGTTAAAGAGTTTAACAAATGATGAGATCAAACTTTAAACAAATCCCTCAAAAGGAAATATTAAGTCACACTTAAAGGCCTTCCGATGCATGGCACTCGTCAAGACTAGGATCGATTAAGTGTGGGTCCGCCAAAGCGGGGTACCTTTATCTATACTAGTAAGACGCGATGGGACAAATGTAATGTTCAACTGCTATCCATTGGGTCTGACTTAACTAAGCCAACTTCAATAGGATTGAAAGGCTTAGAGGCTCATAAGTTGGGCTTTAGTCCATGTGATGGATTAGAATAAGAGTTATTCACCCAACTGTCCAACAGTTGCATGAGATGCAACCGGAAAGTGTTTCCTACCTAAATAACCGAATTTTGGGTGATCAGCCAAAACTGACTTAAAGCTAGGTGAAATATGGATCTTGGCCCACTAGAAAATCTTCCAACGGGATTTTCCGAATCAATGATGAGGGTCATTGTTTTGAGTAAAATAGTGGGAGGCGTATTTAATTAAAGACCTAATTAAATAACTTCATGGCATGATACTTATATTTTTCATATTTATCTCTGTAGATTACCATGGCATCAAACACATCAAGTAACCTGTCATTGCGATCCGTCCTTGAGAAGGACAAACTATCCGGAACGAATTTTCTGGACTGGTACAGAAACTTGAGGATTGTCCTCAAACATGAGAAAAAGCTGTATGTTCTTGAGGAGCCTATTCCTGAGGAGCCACCAGCTTCAACTGCTCCTAGGGCTGACAGAGATGCTTATAAGAAGCATCAGGATGACGCCTTAGACGTCGGCTGTCTTATGCTTGCTACCATGACCTCTGAGCTGCAAAAGCAACATGAGACCATGAAGGCATACGATATGATCGTGCACCTCAAGCTGCTCTACCAAGAGCAAGCAAGGCATGAGCGGTTCGAAGTTTCCAGAGCCCTTTTACAAAGGTAAATTGGCAGAAGGGAGCCCTGTGAGTCCTCATGTACTCCAGATGATCGGGTACATTGAGAATCTCGAGAGACTGGGATTTCCTTTAGGCCAAGAGTTGGCCACTGACTTGGTTCTGCAATCGTTGCCTGAGAGCTATAGTCAGTTTGTCATGAACTTCAATATGAATGATCTTGACAAACCTTTGCCAGAATTGTTGAGCATGTTGAGAACTGCTGAACAAAATATTAACAAAGGAAATGGGAAGGCCATTTTGATGGTCCAGGATGGAAATAGCAAGAAGCAGCCCAAGAAGCCCAAGAACAAACAAAAGGGCAAAGGCAAGGGCAAGGCCATCAACAAGATCAAGCCCAGTACTTCTGGCTTGAAGCCTGTGGGTGGTGTGGATAAGGAAGGCAATTGCTTCCACTGTGGTCGGACCGGACATTGGAAGAGGAACTGCCCAAAATACTTGGAAGAGATCAAGAAGAAGAAGGGAAGTGAGACTTCCGCTTCAGGTATGTTTGTTATAGAAGTCAATTTATCTACTTCTGCATCATGGGTATTAGATACTGGATGTGGTTCTCACATTTGTACAAATGTGCAGGACCTAGACAGGAGTAGACCATTGACAAAGGGTGAAGTCGATCTACGAGTCGGAAATGGAGTAAAGGTTGCTGCTTTAGCTGTAGGGACTTATGTATTGACTTTGCCCACTGGGCATACTATTCAGTTAGAGAACTGTTATTTTGTGCCTGCAATTAGCAGGAATATCATTTCCGTTTCTTGTTTGGACAAGATTGGTTTTTCTTTTATAATAAAGAACAAAAATTGTTCTATTTATTTGGATGATATTTTCTATGCTAGTGCACACATGAGTAATGGACTTTATGTCCTTGATCTTGAAATGCCCATCTATAACATAAATACTAAGAGGTTCAAACCAAATAAATTGAACCCGTCTTATCTTTGGCATTGTCGTTTAGGCCATATAAATGAGAAGCGCATTTCGAAGCTCCATAAAGATGGACTCTTGGACTCATTTGATTATGAATCATATGAGATATGTGAGTCTTGTTTATTGGGAAAGATGACTAAAGCTCCATTCACCGGCAAAGGTGAAAGAGCCAATGATCTTTTGAGTCTTATACATAGCGATGTATGCGGACCCCTAAACACATCAGCTAGAGGTGGTTTTCAATACTTCATCACGTTTACTGATGATTTCAGTAGATATGGATTTGTGTATCTTATGAAACATAAATCGGAATCCTTTGAAAAGTTCAAGGAATTCAAAAATGAGGTACAAAACCAACTTGGTAAAAATATTAAAGCTCTTCGATCAGATCGAGGTGGTGAATATTTGAGCCTAGAGTTTGATGATCATCTGAAAGAGTGTGGGATTTTATCTCAACTCACTCCACCTGGAACACCACAATGGAATGGTGTTTCTGAGAGGAGAAATCGAACCTTGTTGGACATGGTTCGGTCTATGATGAGTCATGCAAACCTTCCAAACTCTTTCCGGGGACATGCTCTATTAACAGTAGCTTTTACACTTAACCGTGTTCCATCCAAAACGGTAGAAAAGACACCATATGAGATATGGACTGGTAGACGACCCAGCATGTCTTTTATGAAGATTTGGGGTTGTGAAGCATATGTAAAACGTCAAGTTTCTAATAAGCTTGATCCCAAATCTGATAAATGCTTCTTTGTGGGGTATCCCAAAGAAACCAAGGGATACCAATTCTATAATCCTTCCGAAGGCAAAGTGTTTGTCGCACGGACTGGTGTTCCTAGAAAAGGAGTTTATCTCCATAGGAACCAGTGGGAGGAAGATAGAACTAGAAGAAATTCAAGAATATCAGAGTAGTGACCTACCATTGGTGGAACAGGAGCAACCTTCACAGAATGTTGTGGAGGAACAACCCGCTCCAGTAGCACAAGACCAGCGTAGGTCTAACAGGATACGTCACCAGCCTGAGAGATATGGATTTCTCATGACTCCACAAGGTGATGTATTGCTCATGGATCAAGATGAGCCTGTGACCTACCAGGAGGCCATCACTAGCCCAGAATCTGAGAAGTGGCTTGAGGCCATGGAACCTGAGATGGATTCCATGTACACCAACCAGGTATGGACCTTGGTAGAGCCACCTAAAGGGGTAAAACCTATAGGGTGCAAGTGGGTTTTCAAAAAGAAAACTGACATGGATGGTAAGGTTCACACCTTTAAGGCGCGATTGGTCGCTAAGGGTTTCAAGCAAATTCATGGTGTCGACTATGACGAGACCTTTTCACCTGTTGCGATGCTTAAATCCGTCCGGATCTTACTTGCTATCGCTGCATACCATGATTATGAGATATGGCAGATGGATGTCAAAACTGCCTTCCTTAATGGAAAGCTTCTTGAGGATGTGTACATGACACAACCTGAAGGCTTTGACATTTCAGAGGATGCCGGAAAGGTATGTAAATTGCAGCGATCAATCTATGGATTGAAGCAAGCTTCCAGAAGTTGGAACCTTCGTTTTGATGATGTTGTAAGACAGTACGGATTCATCAAAAATGAAGATGAACCTTGTGTCTACAAGAAGGTTAGTGGGAGCATTGTTGTTTTTCTGGTGTTATATGTAGATGACATATTACTCATTGGAAATGACATCCCTACACTACAAAATGTAAAGACATGGTTAGGGAATTGCTTCTCTATGAAAGATTTGGGTGAGGCTACCTATGTATTGGGAATCAGGATCTATAGGGATAGATCGCTGAAATTGCTTGGCCTAAGTCAGAGTACATACATAGACAAAGTGTTGAGACACTTTAACATGCATGAATCCAAGAAAGGACTATTGCCTATGTCACATGGTATATGCCTGTCAAAGGCACAATCCCCTTCCACTCAAGAGGATAGGGATCGCATGAGTAAGATTCCATATGCATCCGCAATTGGATCTATCATGTATGCCATGTTATGTACTCGACCAGATGTATCGTATGCTTTAAGCATAACGAGCAGGTACCAGTCTGATCCCGGTGAAAGTCACTGATCTGCTGTCAAGAACATCCTTAAGTACTTGAGAAGAACTAAGGATTCGTTCTTGGTATATGGAGGCGAGGAAGAGCTTGCTGTAATAGGTTACACCGATGCTAGCTTCCAGACCGATAAGGATGATTCCAGATCGCAATCTGGTTATGTGTTCTGCCTGAATGGCGGGGCTGTAAGCTGGAAGAGTTCAAAGCAGGAGACAGTTGCCGATTCTACTACAGAGGCTGAGTATATTGCCGCCTCCAATGCAGAAAAAGGAGGTCGTTTGGATCGGGAAGTTCATTGCTTTGAACTTGGTACGGTTCCAAGTATTGTGGACCCCATTGATCTCTATTGTGATAACAATGGGGCCATTACACAAGCCAAGGAACCTAGATCTCATCAGCGATCCAAACATATACTTAGGCGCTTCCATCTCATTCGAGAGATCATCGATAGAGGAGATGTGAAAATATGCAGAGTACCAACACTTGATAACGTTGTTGACCCACTTACGAAACCTCTTGCTCAACAGAAGCATGAAGGTCACACTAGATCGATGGGCATTAGATTGATGCCTGATTGGCTCTAGTGCTAGTGGGAGATTGTTGGTGTAAGCCCTAGAGGCCAATGTATTTCTTTAGACTTACATTTGTATCTTGATATTTTATATATATATATATGATATGAGGCATTTCAGTTTATTGTGTTACTTATTTAAACATAATAAAGTCCTTAGAATAGAAATTTCAGTTCAATAGAATATCAAGTATATGACTTGATCGTGAGACACTATTGAACAATGAAATCATATTCTTAAATATCCGTAGTCAAGTATTTTATTAATAAGGACAATAATAATACAATTGAGACTATTATGTGTGCAGATTGATGACCATATCTCACGGGTCATGCATATGAGATATCGAGTCGCCACATAGGTACACATTAAGGTAATGATGTACTGGATTGACCCACCATGAGAACACTACATGGAGCGTTATGTGAGTGTCATAAGTAGTTCTCATAGTGACAATGGTGCATACAATCCTTCGACCAGAAATCACTACGATCCCTACATGAGGAGTCGTGTGCTTTAATATCGTCAAACGTCATCTGTAATAGGATGATTATAAAGACGGTCATTGGGCATACCACGAGCCATGCAGAGGGATGTGAGTGACCTAGATGGAATTTGTCCCTCCTACATAACAGGAGTAATATCTGTGGGCCCCCTGATAGAGTGAGACTCAGAAAATGCATGGTCGTCTTTGAAATGAGTCAATATGAGATATTGACCTCATTTGTTGTTAAGTCTACTCGGGTATCAGGGAACATGATATTGAACTATACAAGGGTGACACATTCTATGACTTGTGTTCAATATAGATATATGGACAAAGGGATAATAATGCACATGAATATTTGTCACAGAAAGGTTTCGTCAAATCACTGACTTTCTCACTACTTAGGTAGCAGTGATGTATTGCTAGATACCGCTCATTGTTTGTAATATTAAATGGGATTTAATGTTACTACTAACGTTTTGGGAACCTATAGGGTCACACACATAAGAGCGGATTAAAAGAAGCATTAAAAGGAGAGTTGGACTTTCCTATTGGGCCTAGCGCATAGTACATGGGCTTAGGTCAAGTGCTGCTCACTAACTCACTTAAGGAGGCGCTACTATAAGTAGAACACTTAAGTTGTTGTGCACACAAGGTTGATAACCTAGCCGCACAAAAGGAGTAAGAGTGAACAGTAAGTCTCGGTTTTGAAGCTAGCACTGTAAGACAGAGACGCTTCAGGTTCGTGACGTTGGACGTTCACGGAGTCCGCTCGTGTGGATACCTCTAGAGACACCGTTCGTGCGGTGTTCGTGATAGACGAATTTCAACCAACAGCCATCGCTTCAAGAGGTAAACTTTTTAATCATGAATCATGACCATTCGCAAGGATCCTTCGATGGGAATTTTTCCGCTGCGTTTTATTTTGTTTTATACGCAAATTCCCAACAGTAGCAACATCAGTAGCTGGCGACGGAACTGGAGGAGCGGAAGCAGGCGGCACAACCGTCAGAGCATCATCCTGAGCAACTGGAGTCTGGATCCTCATCTGCTCCAACACCAGCCGCAGTGTCTGGCCCTGCTCGATGCTCGCCTGCATCAGCTGCTGGTGTGCCTGAGTCAACTGTGCAATCTGGTTCGCCATCTGCTGCTCTCTCTCGCTCTTCTCCCAAAGCTCCGCGTTCAGCTGCGTGATGGTATCCTGCATTTGGTGGAACTGCTCCTGAGGGACGGTATCGGCGCAGGAAGGAGCAGGCGTGCCGGACGATGAAGCGATAAACTCGCCTCCCAGGTGTCCGAGGCCATACACGTGCCCCTTCTTGTTCCTGGCCCCGACGACCTCCAAATAAATGGCATTATCGTCGACGGAGACAGGAGAGCAGGGCCCATCACCAGTCAAAGCCTCATCTTGTGACTGTGAGGCACGTGATATGGCATCGTCCTTCTTCTCGTTGAAGCCCACCTACAAAGTATAGTTGAAGAGATTTAGTTAAAATTATATCTAATATTAACAAATCATTTATAATAAATTACAAGTAAACACTAAATTATTTTTTTGCTTACAGCATAGTTACGGGCCTTGTCGTTGACCCATGTCCCCGACTTCAACTTCTTCGTCCTCTCCACCAACTCCATAGCAGTCGGGGCCCGCTGTTTCTGTGCTTTCTGCACAGAAAAATATAATATTAAATTCATAAGAATAATTAAAAATGAAAACTAATTAATTAAATAGTATATTAAGTCAAAAGTTTAATGTATTACCAGCTCGTCGTAGTGGGCGGCGGCTGATTTAGACCCACCGGTCCAAGCACATGCGCCACCATCAGAAGCTCGATTACGTCGAGCTGTGGCCTGGATCTCCTGGAACTTCTCGGAGCCCAAGATCGGGGTCCAGCTGCCTCCTGATCTCAGGATCCACCCACCTCCCCTTATTCTGACCCTTCCTCAGCTTGTTCATCAGATTCTTCATGACTAGTGAGCCTTTATGCTCAAATATGTCCCTGACGAGAGCCTCTAAAGCTAAGTCCCACCTATACTCTTTCTGAAACTTACAGTTGTTAGGAATTTCGTGTGTACATATATATAATGTAAATTTAATTTAAATAACTTAATAAATTGTTGCCTTAAACTCTAGAAACAACTGATCCCTATGGCCCAGTGGGATGGCCTTCCATGTAGGCCATGGACCATCAAACTTGCGTCGCAGGATCTTCGATATCGAATCAGAAGGGCCCTTCGCGGGCAGAAAGCTGCAGCAAAATTAGAGCATTAATAAATATTCTAAATAAATTAAAAAAACAAGTAAATAGAAATTAACGATACTTCATATATATTAAAAAATTAAATTATCATACTCGTTATCCCCCCTGGGGATAAGAAGAATCCTCCTGTCGGATGGACCACGACTCTCCTGTCCCGATGATGATGATGGTCCTGTCGTCGTAGGTGTGGATGATGAGGGTGCAGCCTGTGTCCCAACCCCATGAGGCTGGGTGGGGGGTGCAACTCCATCACCCTAAGGTGTCCCGTCCACAGAGGTGCTGGTAGGGTGGTCTCGATCTGAAGGTTGTGGGTCGGCCGGGGAAGGGACTCTCGCAGCACGACCTCCACGACGACCTCCACGACGACCCCTACCTCTAGAGGAATCTGCCATCTGTGAAAAAAATGAAAAAATGATTACACAACAGTGTAAATAATACAAAAATAAATTACCTAATAAGTAGAATGACATTTACACAATGAATTATGACATAAATAAATTACCTAAGTAGAATCTCCGTCAGAAAATTCACCCTCACTCTCATCAGTATCACTTGATCGGAATGTACCTTCGCTAAATGCGTCTAACTCGGATTGATCCATTAACTCTCTTTCAACTTCTTCCCCATTTCCGGAAATGTCCGCCAGAGAATTAACAATAATGTCCGGGGTAATTTGCAACGGTATGTGGGGTCTTGAAAACTCATCATCTTGGTACAGAGCATCTTTTTCAGGCTGGTTGATTACATTATCAGTAATTATACTGCGAGCCTTTATCTTAATAACACCCAACCAGCCATGATGTCCTTCGGGATATGGCGAGTAATAAACCTGCTCAGCCTGTTGTGAAAAAATGAATGGGTCGTACGCCTTATTATACCTTCGAGACAGCCTAACTTGAACAATACCATAATTTTTATCTATTTTTGTCCCTACGTCAAGAGTAGGATCAAACCAATCATACTTGAAGATAACTAACTTCATCACGGGGAAACTGGTATAATCGAGTTCAAGGATGTCAGTTAGAACCCCATAGAAATCATCCTCTACATTGCCATCAGTGACTCGCACACAAACACCATAGTTACACGTCTGCATTCCTTCATTCCATGTTTTTGTGTTAAATTTATATCCATTTACAAAATAAGTATTCCATGATGTAACCCATCTGTTAGGCCCCCATGACAAATTTGTCAACAATGGATTTTGAACATTGTTTTCTGGATCTAGTACCTAAAAAATCAAATATTATATTATTCTTATACATGCTATATATTTAAGGAGATAAAATGTATTTCAACAAATGAAGGTGCTTAACCTACATATTTACTGAACCACGTAGCAAAGTGAGAAGTAATTTCTCGATCAACCTGATCGTTTGAAATGTCAGGTTGGAGATCCCTTAGAAAATTGCCGTACATCCTACATATGGGAGATTAACAGCAGGACGATTAATAATCATAAATGTCAATTGAACTTATAAAAGACATTGTAGAAACTTACTCTAAATATGGCGGGACCTCTCACAATTTTGAAGGATATAGAGATGAGCAGCATTAATGTCACGCTGCTCCAAGAAATATCCTTTTGATTTGCCACTAAATCTGCCCGGATAGTTGAATATTGATATAGGAGGACTAGTTGAACTTCCTTCGCCCGAATCAACGTTTCTAGGCATCCTTGTCCTTCTCGTGTTAACTTCGTCTGGATAGAAATAAGAGGCAAAAGTGGAAGTATCCTCTACTAAGTATGCTTCACAAATGGAACCCTCCACTCGTGCCTTGTTCTTGACTTTGTGTTTAAGGGAGTGCAGGAACCTATTACAGAGGGATACATACAAATAATTACTAGTTTTAGGGAAAGCTAAACTACGCTCTCGTGTTCGTGAATTTCATATGTATTAAGTAAAATAGTTGATGTTGTTTACCTCTCAAATGGATACATCCAGCGGTATTGGACCGGGCCACCAACTCTTGCTTCGTACGGTAGATGAACTGGCAGGTGTTCCATGGAATCAAAGAAACTCGGCGGGAAGATTTGCTCCAGCTTACATAACAAAACGGGTATCTTGACTTCCATATCCTTTAATTGATTCACATTTAGTGTTATCGATGTAAGCTCCCTGAAAAAGTGGCTAAGCTCAACAAGTGGGTTCCAAATTTGCTTCGGTAATGTGTCGAACGCAATTGGAAGCAACCGTTGCATGAACACGTGGCAATCATGACTCTTCATTCCATGTAACTTTGCTTCCTTAATGTCAACACATCTACCCAGATTGGAAGCATACCCATCTGGTAACTTTAGTTCTTTAACCCACTTACAGACGGCCACTTTCTGTGCTTTGCTTAGTGTATAACTTATCTTCGGTTTGATAAGTCTGCCACGACCACCGTCCTGCAACTCAAGCTCCTTCCGATTACAAATGTCAGCCAGGTCCAATCGGGCTTTATTTGTATCCTTTGTCCTCCCCTTGATGTCCATCACAGTGTCAAACACATTCAAAAACACATTCCTCTCAGTATGCATGACATCAATGTTGTGACAGAGTAGCTGCGTCCTCCAATACAGCAACCTCCAAAATATACTTTGTTTTGTCCAATTATGGTTGACGCCATAATCAGGAATATGTTCTCCTTGGGTTTCATGGGCGAGCGGTAAGTACTGTACTCTGTGCCATACATCCTACCAGTCAAACGTGGTGGAGGCGGTGTTGTCTCCGCACAACGCTTCTTGAATGCATTCTTGTTCCGCCTATAAGGATGATCTTCTGGAAGGAATTGACGATGACAATCAAAATATGAGATCTTTCGACTATTTTTAAGCATGAATGCCTTCGATCGCTCCATACATATTGGGCATCCAAGCTTCCCCGCGGTCATCCAACCCGACATCATCCCATAAGCAGGAAAGTCGTTGATCGTCCACATTAAAGCTGCTTTCATGATGAAATTATGCCTCAAAGATACGTCATATGTCAACACACCATCATTCCACAACATTGTCAACTCATCTATCAGCGGCTTCAAGTACACATCAATCTTACCTTTTGGATTAGACGGACCCGGAATTATAACTGTTAGGAACATAAACTCCCGCTTCATGCACATCCCCGGGGGAAGATTGTACGGAGTCAGGATAACCGGCCAACAAGAGTATGCTTTTCCAGACTGCCCAAAAGGATTAAATCCATCAGTAGATAACCCCAATCGGACATTGCGAGGGTCCTGCGAAAATGCCATATGAACCCTATCAAAATGCTTCCAAGCTTCTCCATTAGATGGATGACACAAGATATCTTGCTCCCTCTCATGCTCACTATGCCACCTCATGTGAGCTGCAGTGGCCATCGAAGAGTACAATCTTGTAAGTCTTGGCACGAGCGGAAAGTACCACATCTTTTTTAGCGACCTCTTCTTCTCAATGCCCATCCTAGTGGTTGTCTTATACCGATCCGCACCACAAAATCGACAACATGTTATGCTTTTCGCTGAATCATCCTTATAGTACAACATACATCCATTCGGGCAACAATCAATTTTCAAACACCCCAGACCTAAATTTTCCACAGACTTCTTAGCATGATAAAAACTAGTAGGCATCCGATTGTCTTCTGGAAACGCCTTGGACACTGACCTGGTGAGGCGATTAAAATAGCCTTCTTGCATATTGTAGTCAGATTTGATACTCAACCATTCCATGGACATCGACAACTCCGTGTACTCCCTACATCCTTCCCACAATGGAGATCGTGCAGCACTCAGCATATCATAGAATCTTTGAGCTTCGGGATTCGAATTCTCCTCTATGTATTGGGAACCCATTCCACCATCTTCTCCCCTATCTTCTTCTAGTACAACACCAACCGATGGTCCAGCATGATCCATTATCATCTGCTCGTATGGATTCAATTCTTCCCTTCGGTCACCACTTCCATAGTACGAACATTCAACCACAATCGGGTTTAAGTCAGGCAACGTCTCACCATGGTTACTCCACCAATAGTAATCAGGCATGAAGCCCTTCTCATAAAGATCGGCTACAACTCCATCCACGCTTTTGAAAGATTGACACTTGCATCTTTTTCAAGGACACCTCAATTGATCACCGCCCAGTCGTATAAATCTCTCCTGGCTAACAACAAACTCTATAAACTCACTCACTCCAACTCTATACTCTTCCCTAAGACGTTTATTCCGATCCAACCTACGATACATCCATTTCCGATTCTCCGGAATATCCATTGCTAGGAATTAAATAGCCTGACCAATCCTACAATAACACTTATATATTACGGTGCATTCCAATAACTCCATCAATCTCGTTCTTATGACAAGGTATGAACCTATCCCATTCGAAAAGAAACCTTTGCCACACTCGGCTACTAATAGTTATTCCCATATTCAAATACCTTATACTTGACAAAATTTTGGCAGCATTTCCCATCGGTCTCCAAGTTACACGACTCGATCACGGTCAGAATCACCGCGATCAAGTATGCACCAGGAGAACAAAAGGAAATGCATCAGACCGAGATTTCAACAAGTATATAAGGCATTTGAACATTGAAATGACTATTGTACGAGTGTGAAAAAGGTTTTTTCCCAAACTGTCCCACTTGGACAATTCAAGATTCAATACAATGAGCATGCATACCTTGTTAAGTTACGCATGCTCATTAATATTGAATCTCAAATAGGAAACTAAGGTTTTCATAAATTAATTATTACCTCTAACAGAAAATAAAACCATTAACCCATAAATATTGCAACATTGTTGAGCTTATATAAATTGCAGCGTAAATCAATACAAACTTAGATTAAATATTGTAGCAAACATCCTATTGAGCTCCGCTCTCCACTAACAAGTAGCAGTTAATTGTCAAACACATGCATAATTTCTAAATTATCAGCACACAACCAGCATCCCGCCTTTCGGACAGGATCACATCCTATTGAGCTTCGTTCTCCACTAACAAACAGCACATATTGACAAACACATGCATAAACATTAAATTATCAGCATACAATCAGACAAGATCACATCCTATTGAGCTCCGCTCTCCACTAACAAACAAATCACTATTCTATATATACAGAATCCAGTACAACTATTTATAAGACTAGAAACACATAAATTAAAATAAAATAGAATCAACAATATACGGTTACAAATTTATAACAACTTGCAACTTCCCTTCTTCCTTATACTCTCCTCCCCATCTCCTTTATTTCAGAAGAAGAGGAAACAAAGGGAGAAAAGTACTAAGGAACCTTTTCTCTCCCAAAACCTAACTCTTGGAAGATGAGGTAAGGGTATAAATCTTAAATTACAAATTCCATTTGTTTGTGGTTTGTCATATTTGCATGTCTGAGAACTCAAAACAAAATGCGAAACACAAAATTTAAGCTTTAATCAGTGACAAAAACGTAACTAATAAACTAAACTAAAAAAAAAGAATGTTTACACCCAAAAAAAACAAAAAAAAAATCACAGGATATGGTCTCTGTGTGCATTAAGGAGACATACCATAGAGCTATGTTATTTGCACATCACAATCTCTTGCATCTCCCTTTATACTCTTTCATAGGGAAAATGGACCCTTTTCTCATTAACTTAAGGTGTAAAAGGAGATGTTGGAGATTTTGATGAATGAATAACATTAATGCATAACATGTGATACTTCCCCAACCCCCTTTAACCATTGTGGTTGAGGCTATAATTGATTGGAGTTTCTCTAATCTCTATTATGTTTGTGTGAAGTCTTTTTTGTTTTCATCCAAAGCTTAGCTATATTCATGAGACCAGATAGCTAATAAATCTTTCTGCTGCCAGGTCCTATCAAGATCATTTGCTTGTCCTTTCAATTGCATCAACCTTTTTTTGATCAATCGAATGTTGCAATGGAACGCGTCAGTTGTATTACTAATTCACATGATTCAGTAGCATACTTAGAACCATCTCCTGTGCAGGATGATATGAATACAAGGGTATATGAATGCTCCTAATCTTCATGCTAAGGTTTATGTGTGTGCTTATTTAACCACTTCATCTAGCTAAGAATAGTAGAAAATATATTTATCCGACATTAATCTGTTGGGGGCATCGATAAATTTCGAAGTTTTCATTTAGCTATGCAAATAAGTGTTATACAACAACTAAACCAAAACTTGGTTCTACCCCAAGGTAACCAGATTTGTCATGCCACTCGAGTTTTTGTCTTTGGAACATTTTTGTAATAAAATTTGGATTAATTACAGTCTCTGTTTTTGATATTTCATTTTACAATCATGATTGGCCTCATTCTGCAATCTGCAGTTTCCATTCAAAGAGAAAAAGATGAACCCTCAGAAAATTTTTGGACCCTCTTAGACATACCACCAGACCAGAATTTTTGGACACACTCACAAAGCAACCAAAACAGTAATCATCATTGTTGCAAAAAGAATTTGAGACTGTGAAATAACAATAAAACGGAGAATGAAGGGCACATGGGGGATACATAGAAGGAAGGAGGGGATACCTTTGCAGTGGTCCTTGCGGTTGTCCCTGTGGTGGCCAGAGCTCTACGGTGGTGGCACTGTTTCTGCGGAGGGAAAGACCAAAGATGAGAGGGAGGAAAAGGAAGAGAAGAAAGGAAGAGATGAGAGGTAAGAAGACTTACGTACTGTGATACGGTGGTGGCCGTACTGGTGCGGTGGTGGTGGTTGTGGAGACGGACGGCGGACTGGCGCGGTGGTGGAGGTAGGGAGCAGAGCTGAGAGAGGAAAAATGAAGAATTGAGGAAGGAAATGGGAGATTTCGCGATTTAGGGATTTCAGTTTTAGCGACCGAAATAAATCGGTCGCTAAATCGGTCGCTAAAATGGTTAGTTTGAATTTGAAGTTATAATTTTAGCGACCGATTTAAATTTCGGTCGCTAACACACGCTATTTTATTTTTTTTACGCGCCGTTTAGCGACCGAATTAATATCGGTCGCAAATATAAATAAAGTTTAGAGTATGAATTCATAAATTTAGCGACAGATTTCTAAATCGGTCGCTAATATAAATAAAGTTTGATCGTTGCATTTAATTCGGTCGCCATTTCGGTCGCTAAAAATTCATAAATTTATGACTTTTACTATCCTTTGTTTAGCGACCGACATAGCGACAGATATCTCTGCTACGCTCTATTTCGGTCGCTATTTCGGTCGCAGACTCAACTCTAACCAGTGTTTCATGTAGATCCTACAATTGGCCGCTATTTCGGTCGCAAATAGCAACCAAAAAATTCGGTCACTATTTTCGGTCGCTAAATGACCTTTTTTTTGTAGTGATAGAATAGTAGAAACCCAACATAACAATAAATAAAGCAAGGGTGAGATACCATCATTGAGTTTCATCATGATAACTACATGCACGACACTCAAACAAACACCATGTATACATATTATAAATATTTCCTACCAATGGGATTCATACCCGATCATCCAATCGTAATTTTTCAAAAATGCATGACACTTCAATATCCATTCCTATGAGTCTTGACCTTTATTCTCCGGAAGATTCCTAACTTCTCTTCTTCGAGCAATGATTAGGCTGCGATACTATTAACACAATTGTCTCATGAGATCGGCCTCTAAATTTAGGTCCGACTCCAATTGTTCAGGGAATATCACGATGGAGCACCTAAAATAATTTTGGAATAGTTCCCTATTGAGTACATTCGTGCCGGGTAACCGAATTCCACGACCCGAGGTTGCAAGGCCCCAAGTATTCACTGGATTTTCGAAGCCCGAATATGGCATGTTTGCCAGACTATGCATGTAAAATCCTTTGTTATCGTAATTGTTCTTTGTCGTTTGTTTTTCATCTGTCGAGGCTTAAAGCTCCCGACTACCCTTCCTTAGGTATTCCAATTCCTTTTCCTTCCAAGTGCAATTTCCTTTTAGGAACACTAGCCCGACATCTCGGCAATCTAGGTCATTATCATTTCCTTGATTTTTACCCAAAGAATTTTCGTTCAGTGAAACACAAATACCAAAAACAAAAACTCCGAAAACTTATCCAAGTTTGTCAGAAATTTCCGCTGTCCTTAAATTCTTTTCCAACAAAATCATTTTCCGATGAAATTCATTTTAAAACGTAACGAAAATCATTTTTCCCTTAAATCCTTTATTTTTATTTCTGAAAATCGGTTAATTCTTTTTAAAATCATTTCTAACCCATATATTTATTTTTCTCATGTAAAAAGATCGTTTTTCCTCATACTGCCGTTAGGTAAGCAAAAACCCTTATTTCTTGAAGAATTATTTATTATCAATCTTAAAACACTTTTAAAAATACATTTTCTTAAAATTAAGATTTTATTCCATTTTTCCCGATGTTTTCGAAACAAGTGCGAATGTGAAATTTTTTCACGGTTGCGTACGCGCGGTTGCTCATTAACTTATGCTTTTATTAAAACTCATTAAAATATTATTATTTTTAACTTCAAAATTAAATCCACCAATTTTCAAAAACATAATATTTCCCTTAAATTTTCTTAACGTTTTATCCTTAATTTTCAATAAGCACTAACCGGTGTCAGGCTTCCAGTCAATCATAAAAATCAACAGAAAGTTTCATACAACACAATTTATCACATGCTTTCACAACCAAGAATAAATTCACACATCGCAATTTATAGCATGCTTTCACAGATAAATCATGCATCACAAAATATTACGAAATAATTTTAAAACAAACACCACAAACTACAACCATTGATTACAGACACACCAAACAATTTATACACATAGTTACCGAAGCTCCTCAGGCTAACTCCCCTTACCTTTGAAGATTCAAGTTCTGATTCAACGAAGTCTCAGTTCTCAAATCTGGTTTCCTCCACGAACTCCGAACAACAACTACTAACACAATCCTTCACAAAACAACACATAACTAATTAAACTTTGAAAAAATCTATTATTTCATATGGGTATGGTTTCGGCCCAAGCTAAGAAAATAGGTTCGAGGTTTCAAAATTCAACATACTCTTAGATCTATAACCTTAGAGTAGTGTAGAGTTAGAGAAAATTACCATAACTTGAAAATGAAGAAAATCATCTAACCCATTTCATGGTTAGGATTCGGCCATGATTACTAAAAATGGCTAGAAATTTCTAAAATTCACATGCTCTTAGATTAGTGATCCTTAAGCATCAGAGATGACAAAACTAATGATCATGGCTTGAAATTGAAACAAAACCTCCTCCATCCTCACAAGTGAGGTTTCAGCCTCTTAGAGAAAAATGGGAAGGAAATTTTATTTCTACACATGCTCATGAATGAAGATACTAGGGATCATAACTAGTTCATAGCAATTGGAATCATATGAAAAGGATTTTTCTATGATTTTCTAGAAATTTCCAAAGTTCTAGATCTAAGAACTTAAACTTGATGATCATGGCAAAATAAATGGATCTAAGACAAGAATGATCATGAAAGAAGAATGGTTACCTCTTGAAAATTGAGAAAAGATGAAGAAATTGATCCAAACTTGCAAAGAACCACTTAAGAACCTATGGTTTTCTTTGTTGTTCTTGGTTGAAGTTGAAGAAATGAGAGAGTGTGTGAGGGGGGGAGGGGCTGCCATGAGTAGAAGAGAGTGAGGGGGCAAGTACTAGTGAGTCATAAGGGTAGTTTAGGGTTTCTAAATACACTTAGGGGCATTTTAGTCTTTTTACGTAACAAATATCTAAGATATTTTGCAAATTAATCACGACAAAGGTGAGTCATAAGTGGTGACTCACCCTACTCACAACAACCATGTGACATGTGTCCCTCGGTGGCTCGGTTCAGCCTCCGTAGTTCCGTTTCCGACTTCGTTATTCTCTCGATTTAGGTTTTACACCCAAATCGAGTATAATAACATATTTATTTTGAAAATTTAAAAATAACCTATATCATTGGAAATGATATATAAACGCTATCCATTTCATTTCCGGGTGAAAATTAGGTTTCTGATCAGTAAAATCTTACTGTCAGTGAAAATACAGACCGGGTTCCGTCTGAATTTTCAACCAAAAATTTCACCGTATACTTATAAAAATAAGTATGATATGAATATGACTTTGGTTTTATTAAGATCATTTTCTATGTTTCAGATAAAAATTTAAACAGATGTTTGTTTATCGATATAGAAAACAACAGAAACAGTAGAAATCGGGGTGTTACAAGTGTCACATGCTTAAGTGGTTAGAAACTTGATTCCCCTTAAGTAAGGCCATCTCTGACGGCTAACGAAAATGAGGTTCTTGCTTACTAAGAATCGGTGCTTATAAGCACCTATGATTGGAGCGAATTTTAGAAAAGGTTATGAAGAATGGGTGCTTGTAGAAGCACCGCTTCTTAAGTTGCTATGTGCGCCATTTGTAATTTTTTTAAAATAAAAAAAATACAAAAGTGAGGGTAATAAATAAATTATTGATGAAATGTAAGGATGTAGGGTTACTGGTATGACCCATTTAAGATCTTTTTTGAAGTTTTTGGGTTGGAGATATAAGGTGCTTAAGTTATAAAAAATAAAAATAAGTGATGTGTCAAGGTGGGGCCCATTTAAAAAACCAAAAAAGTAAAAACATTGGGTGTTGGGAGGAGATGGCCTAAATGTCTCGGATTCGAGTCTTGTGTATAGAAAAATTAGGTGTTGTGAGAGTTTGTCCCCCTAAATGAGTACATTGAGTACTTTTTTGATATTTTGTTTTTTAATATATTTAAAATTTCAATAATTAATTGTTGTGAGTTGATCATTTACTTATTGTCATTTATTTATTTTTCTTCCACACATATAGAGATTTATAAACAAAATTGTGAAATATATTAACTGATTGTTATGACTACCATATGTGTTGATCAATTATTCTTTCATTTAGTTCGTATTCTTTTCATGACAGAGATTTTTAAACAAAATTGCCGAATTTTGTAAAAAAAAATTTTGTCGAATAATTACATATTCATTTTAGTAATTCTTAATAGAAATTGTCTTAATTTTTTACTAAATATAATTGTACAATGAGTAATATTCTTAATTACTTAATTTTAATAATTCTACATCAGTCATCAAGTAATTATTTTGATACTTTTTTTTAATATATTTTCAAATATACTACTTTTTTGTTGGAACCTATTGTAGTTAGGACATTTTACTCCCTTGTGAGCTCTAAGAATATCCTCACAAACTTAAATTATTTGGATCCGATATGGGACTAATCTTCACTCGATACTTAGTCACAATCAATGACGGAGGGAGGGGGTGACCTATGGTTGGCCACCCCTGCTTTTCATACAAAAAATATATTATACACAAACATATCTTTTTCACTCAATGTAATAAGAGCTCTGCTAATTTGACACAGAATTTGCCACATCATACGCGATATCATGCTACAGTAACGTACTGTAGCGTTACTATAGCACCACTTTTTTTAAAAGTGTTTTTTGACTTTTTTAAAAAAATAAAAATTTTATTTCTAAAAAAAACTCATTCACCAGATGATGAACTGAATTCACTAGATATTTGTACATGATTTACCAGATATTTACACATACTTAACCAAAAAATTTATTTCTCAAAAAAACTCATTCACCAGATATTTACATATACTTAATCAAAAAATTTATTTATAAAAAAAAACATTCACCCGATAATGAACTGAATTCGCCAGATATTTATACCTGATTCACCATATATTTGCACATACTTAACCAAAAAATTTATTTCTGAAAAAAACGTATTCACCAGATAATGAACTGAATTCACCAGATATTTATACCTGATTCACTATATATTTGCACATATTTAACCAAAAAAATTATTTCTCAAAAAAACTCATTCACCAAATAATGAACTGAATTCATCAGATATTTATACCCGATTCACCAGATATTTACACATACTGAACCAAAAAAATTATTTTAAAAAAAATTTTAAAAACTATTTTTTTAAAAAAAAAAACTACTATAATACTACACAATATAACTACAGTATCATACAGTATGACATATTAGATGTGAATGTAGATGTCTGAAAAAACTTGAGTGAATTTAGCATTTCTGATGTAACAAACCATGCCACGCTACTGGTACAGAATGAGCCAGATGACAAGAAATGTGTAATTATGTATAATGTTGACGTGTTATGCTTTTGGTGAATACTAGATAGTTTTTTTTTTTTCGTGTTTTGTTTGTTGCTTTCTTAATTTCTTTCATAGTTTTGTCTTTTGTGTGGATTGTTCTTTTTTTTAATTGATTTTTATTGAGTTTGTTTTTAATTATTTAAGTTTTATTTTTACAAAAATGTTCTTATAAATACCTTTTTTTAGTTTGATTGGTGAAGTTAAAATGATGTTTAAGAACAAGTCTATTCACTTATTTTTGAAAATAAAAGAGAGAGTAAATGGTTATCAGATATTTATCCTTTAATTGTTAAATTGACTCACCTTGTTTTGACTCTTCTTATGCCAACATTAACCACTTAGTGAGCTTTTTTAAACCATAAAAATGGTTAAAACAAAACTCCGAAATAAGATGGAAGATTCTTATTGATTATATGCATGGTTGTTTACATTGAAAATAAGATTGCTCCAAAATTTACCACAAATATGACAATTCATGATTTATTGTCATGTACAACTAAAGACAATAAGATTTTAGGTATGTACTTAAATTGATTAAACATCTATTTGAGTAAATTATATTATATTAAGTTGTTGATTATATATTAAAATATCTATTTCATATAATTTGCTTCGACATGTTTCTATTTTTCATTATTTATGCCATATATATTTAGTCATTAGCCCCCATTTTAAAAAATTTCTGACTCCGTCCCCGGTCACAGTTAAGGTTCCTACATCATTCCCTAAGAATGTATTATGTGGGATTCGAACATAGGCCCTCTCCATAAACTCAACCTGGTGAACCAATCGAGTTACACCTAGTTGGGTTTCAAATCTACTACTTAATTGCTTTAGCTAGCTATCAAATTTTTTTATCATTTATTTATTTTTCATTTAAATTCTTTCCTTTTCACGACAAATATCTCTGGAAAAAAGTTGTGAAATTTGCTGATCATTTAGTACTTATTTTTATTTAATTAATTGCATTTCTTTCAAGGATAAAGATTTCTACAAAAGTGTTGTGGGATTTCTATTTGATTGTTTTCCAAATCAGGACATAGGTTTCTTAAAAAATGTTATTAAATAACTGTATATCTTTTTCAATAGTTTTTGATGGAAAATATCTTAACTTTAATTTTACTAAAAGTAATTTTAAGTCGAGTAATTATCTCAATTTTAATAAAAAAAATTATTTTTAAATATTTTTATTAATTGAATAACTACAAGACTGTTAAATATTTTTATAACTCCTTATAATTTCATAAAGTATAGTGACTGATATTTAAAATTGAATGAGAATTTGATTTTTGTTGTTTTATTTGTTCGGAACAACAATGAACTTACGATTTTGGTTTATATACACAATTTATTATTTACAATGTAAATCGTATAAAAAATATCATTCTAATTCATTGTGAATTATTGGGTCACGAAAATGCATAGCGGTGTTTATTGGTTCGAACTGACCCGACGAATCCGAAAATCCGAATCGAACCAATTAAATTGGTTCGGATTTTTTTTTGTGTTCGGATTCGAACCGAACCAAACCAAACCAAATCCGATGACCATTGGTTCGGTTCTTGGATTCATGGATTTTGGATCCGAACCAAAGCGAACCCAACCAATTACTATATTTTAATATTTATATACGTATTTTTAATATTTAATATGTATATATATTTTAATGTTTTTAATAGTTTTATTTTTTATATTAATACAATTTATTTATATATATATATATATTTATTATTTGTTGGGTCCGAACCGAACCAACCCATTCTTGATTAGTTTGGTTTAGATTTCCTGACAAAAAAATTGCAAATCCGAACCAAACCGAACCCATTGATTTTGATTGGTTCGATTTGTTTTTCATGCAAATCCGAACCAAACCGACCCGTGAACGCCCCTAAAAATGCATGCAGCTTTTACTATCCCTTATAATTGAGACTAACATATAGCATTAATATCAATATGCTTGGTCTTAGGTTCGAACTTTGGATTAATATATATCGAAAAAGATATTATTGGATGGATTTTCCATTATAACCTTATAGGCGTTTGATAGTATCATAGGAAACTGGTCTCTATATATCCTATTGGATGAGAGGATATTTTGAAGAGACAAAAACGTGTATCATTGAAAATTTTTGCACTCATAAATTTGATAACACACACATTTTCAAAATGAAATTCATTGGTAGAATGAGTGAAACGATATTAATATATTGTAGTTTTAAATATTTCAAGAGTTATTAATTTTGAAATATTAATTTTGAGATTTTTAAAACAAAATTCGGTGGCAGAGTGGGTTAAATACATTGTTGCTCGTTTTAAATATTTCAAGAGTTAGTAATATTGAAATATTAATTATGGATTTTTAAAACTAAAATTCATTGGTAGAATGGGTCAAACGAAATTAGTACAATATAATTTTTAATATTGGGTATGGAGAAAACCTGGTTTGGAGAGGAGAACCCATCTTGTGTGCCCTTCAGGTTTTCCGATGGAGATTAATCACTACTAGCGGTAGTGGATACTTCGTACCTATGTCATAGTTATAAAAAAATGTTTTTTTAAACATAGAATATAGTTTTAATTAATGATTATTTAATTAATTTTTACTTTATTATGATATTATAATTTATTTTCATCACCTTGAATATATTATTTATATATAAATTATTATTTTTAAAAAATTTAATTTAATATTTTATATTTGATTAAATACCTATACAATGCATAAGATACCTGTAAATTTAATTTTAAAATCTGACAGAAAGAGGTAATAAAAATAAATTTAAAATATAAAATTATTTGACATAAATCATTGCTAAAATAAGTTTCATATTTACTAAATTATTTTTAAAATTTTAAAAAGTAAAATATTTTTATGTTTATAATTTTTTTATTTTAATATATTTCTATTACAATTGTAATAGATATTTCAAGTAAGATATTTTAATAATTATATTCATTGAAATATTAAGGGATATATCATGACGTGATTTGAAAATACTTTTATGTTACAATGAAGATCATATTTCGAATTTCACTTCAAAAATAGTTTTTAGAGAAGTCTTTACAAACATTTTTTACATTTTTCATATAACTTTCTCATTATTTTCTTTCTATTTTTTAAGAAACTCAGCGGGTTTTTTCGTATTTAAATTTATTGATATTATAAGCTCAATTTTGAAAAGTTTTTTTTTGTCACATGAATGGTTAATTTTCTTAACTCTTTCTGTTATAAGAAAAGTATTGAATTGTCAGCAATTTTTTATTAACAAAGAATTTTAATTTATTAAATTTTTTTTAATAATATATAATTATATAGCTCACATATTATTTACCCGTGCATTATACATGTCTATGGTCTACTGTGTTTAAACAAGCTTTGAATTATATATATATATATATATATATATATATATATATATATATATATATATGTTATAATAATAATAATTATTATTATTATTATTATTTTATGATGTATGATATAGAGACTAATATTTAAAATTTAATAACGATTTATTTATCTTTCTTTTGTTCGCAAGAATAGTGAACTTACGATTTCGGTTTATATACACATTTTCATAATTATAATGTAAATAGTATTAAAAAAATATTTCATTCTAATTCATTTGTGATTTTGTTGAGAATAAAATGTGTATCATTTTTACTGTCTCTATTTTTATAGTTTTAAACTTTTATTTGTAATTTTAAAAATTACATTAATTATTTTCAATAATTGTTTCCTATATTAAAAACAATTATTTTAAAATTGTATATATACATGGATTCTGAATGAATCATTTTATACTATTAAGTTAAAAAAAAAAACTTTAATGATTACATGAAGTAACGTATATCTTGTCACCAACTCATTTTAGAGAACTTTCTTCTTAATATAATTTTTATATTTTAACATGAGTAATAATTGATAATTCAAAGAATTTAATAAATAAAATTATATTTAAAAAATATGAAATTAGTTAATTTAAAATTATTATAATTACTATACATTAAAACAATTTATGTATTATTAGTTCATTGAAAGAGTTTAATTTCTATGCACTGTCAGTATGACTCAGTATAAAGAATTTTTACACAGATATCAGTTAACATGTTGACAAATCAATATCATTATTATTTATCTTCCTTAATTATTAAAATAAAAATACATATATCAAAATATTAATAAATATCAATATAAAATTTGACCGTATTTATTATTTTAATCCCAACTTTTATGTTATATTTTCCCCATGTTAAAACTGTCACGTTTTAAAAAGAAGTGTTGACCACATGAATGGTGAATCTAATAATGATTTGACTGCAACTAAAAATAATAATAAATATCGTCATTACCTATATACTTTTAAATATAATAATCGGTGGTTCTCAAGTCAACGTTATTAGCAAAACTAAAAGATAGTTAATGTATAAAATAATAATATATCATAAATGATAAAAAAAAAGAATCATTTTGAAATTTGTAACACAAATTATAAATTAATTCATAGTATTTATCCATTGTTGCTCTTTTTTTAGGATCTTTCACTCGGATTATTAGTGAATGTGTGAATACATGAAAATAATGAAGGCAAGGAAATCCAAATCCCTTTTAACTTGCTTATAAATACATATTTATCTATTTCACATACCATCACAAGTTAATTTTGTTCATTTTACCTTGTAAATCAAGCTAAGTTTCAATGGAGGTCTCGTTGAAGAAGTTGAAGGTGGTGCTTCTGCTTGTTTTTATCGTTGTCACTTTGATAGGAACAACACATGGATTTGAAGCATGTTGCAAGTATAATCCTTTATGTTGCTATGATAACTCCAACGCAACTACAAAGCCCTAAAGCTTTATAGCTTTTCCTATGTTGTAACTCTCATCAGTTTGGGTTGTAGAATGACCCATTCACGATGTAATAAATGAATTTGTCAAAATAGATGAGGGAATAAATTGTCTTTTCTGTGTTTTTCAAGCATTTCCACTTTACAATATTTTATTAAAGATTTTTTGTAACATCTCAATTTTTCCGCTTTCTAAGATCGGTATAAATATAAATAAACGTTTATAATTTTTTTAGAAACTTAGAAAATGATTTTGGGAAAACCAAAGTCATATTCATATCATACTTATTTTTATAAGTATATGGTGAAATTTTTGGTTAAAAATTCAGATGGAACCCGGTCTGCATTTTCGCTGACAGTAAGATTTTACTGATCAGAAAACCTAATTTTGACTCGAGAACGAAATGAATATATTTTATATCTCATTTCCAACAATAAAGGTTATTTTTAAAATTTTCAAAATAAATAAGTTATTATACTCGATTCGGGCGTAAAACCCTAAATCGCGTAATCGACAGAGTCGAGAACGGACATGCAGAGACAAAACCCGATGTCGGATGCTGAGACCTCTTGCCACCTAGGATGGTGAGTCACATGGATGAGTCACCCGTGTCATGATTGCTTTTTACAAAAATATCTAGATATTTCTTTAAACTAGTGTAAAGACCGTTTTGCCTTTGGACGATTTTACCCTTGAACTTTCATCGAAATGACAAGTTTGCCCCACAATTTGTGGACACAAATCAGTCACATCCTCACTCATTTCTCACCACATGTTGGTCATAATTGCTTTTTGGGAAATGATCATTTTGTCCTTATGTTGTCATAATACCACAAAAATGTCATTTTATGAGATTACTACTTTGTCCTTGAATTTTTGTGCGTTGGACCCTTTTACCCCTCAAAGGCCACGGTCCTAGGCAGCCAAGAGACCCATTTTCACTTTTATAAAAGGCCATCTTCATATTCTCCATCAAGCTTTGCCATTTTTGCCATTAAAGCTCTAAGTACCATAGCTTGATTTTGTGAAGGAAGTAGGTGATTCCTTACCCATTTTTCATTTCCAAGAGGTATACCATGCTTCTCTCACTCAATCATCATCATGTTCTTCATTGATTTTTGTGATTTGAAGTCTTGATCATATTTTTCAATTCATAGATCTAGAAACTTTGAAAATTCATAGAAAATCATAGAAAAATCCTTTTAAAGTGAAACCAATTTCTATGATCTTAGTATCCTCTCTATATTTAAGATCCAAGAGGATACATCAAACAAAAAATTTGTGCCCTTTTATTTTGTCAAGGCCGAACCCTAGTTTCTAGTGGGGGAGGACATTGTTCATTTTGTTAACTAGTCTTGCTTGATTCAATCTTATAATTCATATATATGTTGAGTCCATGATTATTGAATCAAAATCAAATCTCCATGCCATTATTTTACTCATGACCGAAATTATTTTCTTGAGGAGTTGAAAGATTTTCACTACAAAAAAACAATTGTTTAGCGACCGTAAGTTTTGGTCGCTAAACCATGTAAATCGGTCGCTATTTGTTTTAGCGACCGAATCAGAGACCGATTTATGATGGTAGCTGAATACCTGGTCGCTAAGGTTTTAGCTACCGAATTATTATTTCGGTCGCTAATTAGCGACCGTAAATTCGGTCGCTATATAATAATAATCGGTCGCTATTAGGTTGGTCGCATTTTTTGGGTAACCATTTTTAGCGACCGATAATCGATTGCTAATTCGGTCGCTAATTTTGGTTACTGTTAACCTATATTAGCGACGGATTTTCGGTCGCTATACATCATCTGTAAATCTTAAATAAAGTTTAGCGACCGAATTATTGGTTTCTAATTCGGTTGCTAAACTGGTTATTATTAATTTTTTTTATTTTTAATTTTTATAATAATTTTTTTTCTGATTTTCTTTAAACGTTAAAAAAATTACTAATAAAACACACCAAATAACTTCTGAAATATACAATCATAAAAAATAATAAATATATATAAAAAGAATAATCCAAAATGTCGTACAAGAATCGTTTAAAGTCAAAAATATGGAGAGAAAAAAGCATTCATGATGAGGGGGAGATGGAGGAATCCAATCATCCTCAGCGTCCGTACCACCGACGCCTCGCTAGGCGATCGTCCTCTGCGATGCAGACATCGATGGCGGCGGCGGAATCGAGGAGCGCGGCAAGAGCGCACAACCGTCGAGCATCATCTCGAGCAATCGAGTCTGGATCCTCATCTGCTCCAACACCAGCCGCAGTGATGTCGCCCCTGCTCGATGCTCGCCGCATCATCGCCGCTAGTGTGCCCGAGTCAATCGTGCAATCTGCCCGCCATCTCGCCGCTCTCTCTCGCTCTTCTCCCGAAGCTCCGCGTTCAGCCGCGTGATGGTGTCCTGCATTTGGTGGAACTGCTCCCGAGGGACGGTATCGGCGCGAAGAAGGAGCAAAGGCGTCTTGGGACGATGAAGCGATGAACTCGGCTCCCAGGTGTCCGAGGCCATACACGTGCCCCTTCTTGTTCCCCTGCCCCGACGACCTCCAAATAAATGGCATTATCGTCGACGGAGACAGAGAGCAGCCATCACCGAGTCAAAGCCTCATCTTGTGGACTGTGAGGCACGTGATATGGCATCGTCCTTCTTCTCGTTGAAGCCCGCCTACAAAGTATAGTTGAATAAATTTAGTTAAAATAATTATATCCAATATTAACAAATCATTTATAATAAATTACAAGTAAACACTAAATTATTTTTTTGCTTACAAAGATAGTTATGGGCCTTGTCGTTGACCCATGTCCCCGACTTCAACTTCTTTGTCCTCTCCACCAACTCCATAGCAGTCGGGGCCCGCTGTTTCTGTGCTTTCTGCACAATAATATAATATTAAATTGAGAAGAATAATTAAAATTGAAAACTAATTAATTAAATAGTATATTAAGTCAATAGTTTAGTGTATTACCAGGTCGTCGTGGTTGCCGGTCAGTGATTTAGACCCACCGGTCAAAGCACATGCGCCACCATCGAAGCTCGATTACGCCGAGCCGTGGCCCGGATCTCCTGGAACTTCTCAGGAGCCCAAGATCTTGGTCCAGCTGCCTCTTGATCTCGGGGATCCACCCACCTCCCCTTATTCTGCCCCTTCCTCGGCCTTGTTCATCGATTCTTCATAACCAAGTGAGCCTTTATGCTCAAATATGTCCCTGACGAGAGCCTCTAAAGCTAAGTCCCACCTATACTCTTTCTGCAACTTACAGTTGTTAGGAAATTCGTGTGTACATATATATAATGTAAATTTAATTTTAAAAACTTAATAAACTGTTACCTTAAACTCTAGAAACAACTGATCCCTATGGCCCAGTGGGATGGCCTTCCATGTAGGCCATGGACCATCAAACTTGCGTCGCAGGATCTTCGATATCGAATCAGAAGGGCCCTTCATGGGCAGAAAGCTGCAGCAAAATTAGAGCATTAATAAATGTTATAATTAAATTTTAAAAACAAGTAAATAGAAATTAACGATACTTTATATATATTAAAAAATTAAATTAGCATACTCGTTATCCCCCCTGGGGATAAGAAGAATCCTCCTGTCGGATGGACCACGACTCTCCTGTCCCGATGATGATGATGGTCCTATCGTCGTAGGTGTGGATGATGAGGGTGCAGCCTGTGTCCCGACCACATGAGGATGGGTGGGGGGTGCAACTCCATCACCCTGAGGTGTCCCGTCAACAGAGGTGCTGGTAGGATGGTCTCGATCTGAAGGCTGTGGGTCGGCCGGCGAAGGGACTCTCGCAGCACGACCTCCACGACGACCCCTACCTCTGGAGGAATCTGCCATCTGTGAAAAAAATGAAAATATGATTACACAACAGTGTAAATAATACAAAAATAAATTACCTAATAAGTAGAATGACATTCACACAATGAATTATGACATAAATAAATTACCTAAGTAGAATCTCTGTCACTAAATTCACCCTCAGTCTCATCAGTATCATCAGTATCACTTGATCGGAATGTACCTTCGCTAGATGCGTCCAACTCGGATTGATCCATTAACTCTCTTTCAACTTCTTCCCCATTTCCGGAAATGTCCGCCAGAGAATTAACAATAATGTCCGGCGTAATTTGCAACGGTACGTGGGGTCTTGAAAACTCATCATCTTGGTACAGAGCATCTTTTTCAGGCTGGTTGATTACATTATCAGTAATTATACTGCGAGCCTTTATCTTAATAACACCCAACCAGCCATGATGTCCTTCGGGATATGGCGAGTAATAAACCTGCTCTGCCTGTTGTGAAAAAATGAATGGGTCGTACGCCTTATTATACCTTCGAGACAGCCTAACTTGAACAATACCATAATTTTTATCTATTTTTGTCCCTACGTCAAGAGTAGGATCAAACCAATCACACTTGAAGATAACTAATTTCATCACGGGGAAACCGGTATAATCGAGTTCAAGGATGTCGGTTAGAACCCCATAGAAATCATCCTCTACATTGCCATCAGTGGCTCGCACACAAACACCATAGTTACACGTCTACATTCCTTCATTCCATGTTTTTGTGTTAAATTTATATCCATTTACAATATAAGTATTCCATGATGTAACCCATCTGTTAGGCCCCCATGCCAAATTTGTCAACAATGGATTTTGAACATTGTTTTCTGGATCTAGTACCTAAACAATCAAATATTATATTATTCTTATACATGCTATATATTTAAGGAGATAAAATGTATGCTTCAAAAAATGAAGATGCTTAACCTACATATTTACTGAACCACGTAGCAAAGTGAGAAGTAATTTCTCGATCAACCTGATCATTTGAAATGTCAGGTTGGAGATCCCTTAGAAAATTGCCGTACATCCTACATATGGGAGATTAACAGCAGGACGATTAATAATAATAAATGTCAATTGAACTTATTAAAGACGTTGTAGAAACTTACTCTAAATATGGCGCCACCTCTTCACAATTTTGAAGGATATATAGATGAGCAGCATTAATGTCACACTGCTCCAAGAAATATCCTTTTGATTTGCCACTAAATCTGCCCGGATAGTTGAATATTGATATAGGAGGACTAGTTGAACATCCTTCGCCCGAATCAACGTTTCTAGGCATCCTTGTCCTTCTCGTGTTAACTTCGTCCGGATAGTAATAAGAGGCAAAAGTGGAAGTCTCCTCTACTAAGTATGCTTCACAAATGGAACCCTCCACTCGTGCCTTGTTCTTGACTTTGTGTTTAAGGGAGTGCAGGAACCTATTAAAGAGGGATACATACAAATAATTACTAGTTTTAGGGAAAGCTAAACTACTGCTCTCGTGTTCGTGAATTTCATATGTATTAAGTAAAATAGTTGATGTTGTTTACCTCTCAAATGGATACATCCAGCGGTATTGGACTGGGCCACCAACTCTTGCTTCGTAAGGTAGATGAACTGGCAGGTGTTCCATGGAATCAAAGAAACTCGGCGGGAAGATTTGCTCCAGCTTACATAACAAAACGGGTATCTTGACTTCCATATCCTTTAATTGATTCACATTTAGTGTTGTCGATGTAAGCTCCCTGAAAAAGTGGCTAAGCTCAACAAGTGGGTTCCAAATTTGCTTCGGTAATGCGTCGAACGCAATTGGAAGCAACCGTTGCATGAACACGTGGCAATCATGACTCTTCATTCCATGTAACTTTGCTTCCTTAATGTCAACACATATACCCCAGATTGGAAGCATACCCATCTGGTAACTTTAGTTCTTTAACCCACTTACAGACGGCCAATTTCTGTGCTTTGCTTAGTGTATAACTTGCCTTCGGTTTGATAAGTCTGCCATGACCACCGTCTTGCAACTCAAGCTCCTTCCGATTACAAATGTCAGCCAGGTCCAATCGGGCTTTATTTGTATCCTTTGTCCTCCCCTTGATGTCCATCACAGTGTCAAACACATTCCTCTCAGTATGCATGACATCAATGTTGTGACGGAGTAGCTGCGTCCTCCAATACGGCAACCTCCAAAATATACTTTGTTTTGTCCAATTATGGTTGACGCCATAATCAGGAATATGTTCTCCTTGGGTTTCATGGACGAGCGGTAAGTACTATACTCTGCGCCATACATTAGGACCAGTCAAACGTGGTGGAGGCGGCGTTCTCTCCGCACAACGCTTCTTGAATGCATTCTTGTTCCGCCTATAAGGATGATCTTCTGGAAGGAGTTGACGATGACAATCAAAATATGAGATCTTTCGACTGTTTTTAAGCGTGAATGCCTTCGATCGCTCCATACATATTGGGCATCCAAGCTTCCCCGCGGTCATCCAACCCGACATCATCCCATAAGCAGGAAAGTCGTCGATTGTCCACATTAAAGCTGCTTTCATGATGAAATTCTGCCTCAAAGATACGTCATATGTGAACACACCATCATTCCACAGCATTGTCAACTCATCTATCAGTGGCTGCAAGTACACATCAATCTTACCTTTTGGATTAGACGGACCCGGAATTATGACTGTTAGGAACATAAACTCCCGCTTCATGCACATCCCCGGGAAGATTGTGCAGAGTCGGGATAACCGGCCAACAAGAGTATGCTTTTCCAGATCGCCCAAAAGGATTAAATCCATCAAGAGATAACCCCAATCGAACATTGCGAGGTCCTGCGAAAATGCCATATGAACCCTATCAAAATGCTTCCAAGCTTCTCCATCAGATGGATGACACAAGATATCTTGCTCCCTCTCATGCTCACTATGCCACCTCATGTGAGCTGCAGTGGCCATCGAAGAGTACAATCTTATAAGTCTTGGCACGAGCGGAAAGTACCACATCTTTTTTAGCGACCTCTTCTTCTCAATGCCCATCCTAGTGGTTGTCTTATACCGATCCGCACCACAAAATCGACAACACGTTATGCTTTCCACTTGAATCATCCTTATAGTACAACATACATCCATTCGGGCAACAATCAATTTTCAAACACCCCAGGACCCAAATTTTCCACGGACTTCTTAGCATGATAAAAACTTGTAGGCATCCGATTGCCTTTTGGCAACGCCTTGACACCGACATCTTTGAGGCGATTAAAACAGCCTTCTTGCATATTGTAGTCAGATTTGATACTCAACCATTCCATGCACATCGACAACTCCGTGTACTCCCGACATCCTTCCCACAATGGAGATCGTGCAGCACTCATCATATCATAGAATCTTTGAGCTTCGGGATTCAGATTCTCCTCTATGTATTGGGAACTCATTCCACCATCTTCTCCACCATCTTCTTCTAGTACAACACCAACCGATGGTCCAGCATGATCCATTATCATCTGCTCGTATGGATTCAATTCTTCCCTCCCGTCACCACTTCCATAGTACGAACCTTCAGCCACAATCGGGTTTAAGTCAGGCAACGTCTCACCATGGTTACTCCACCAATAGTAATCAGGAATGAAGCCCTTCTCATAAAGATCGGCTACAACTCCATCCACACTTTTGAAAGATTGACACTTGCATCTTTTGCAAGGACACCTCAATTGATCACCGCCCAGCCGTATAAATCTCTCCTGGCTAACAACAAACTCTATAAACTCACCCACTCCAACTCTATACTCTTCCCTAAGACGTTTATTCCGATCCAACCTACGATACATCCATTTTCGATTCTCCGGAATATCCATTGCTGGCAATTAAATAGCCTGACCAATCCTACAATAACACTTATATATTACGGTGCATTCCAATAATTCCATCAATCTCGTTCTTATGACAAGGTATGAACCTATCCCATTCGAGAAGAAACCTTTGTCACACTCGGCTAATAATAGTTATTCCCATATTCAAATACATTATACTTGACAAAATTTCGGCAGCATTTCCCATCGGTCTCCAAGTTACACGACTCGAGCACGGTCAGAATCACCGCGATCAAGTATGCACCAGGAGAACAAAAGGAAATGCATCAGACCGAGATTTCAACAAGTATATAAGGCATTTGAACATTGAAATGACTATTGTACGAGTGTGAAAAAGGTTTTTTTCCCAAACTGTCCCACTTGGACAATTCAAGATTCAATACAATGAGCATGCATACCTTGATAAGTTACGCATGCTCATTAATATTGAATCTCAAATAGGAAACTAAGGCTTTCGTAAATTAATTATTAACTCTAACAGAAAATAAAACCATTAACCTATAAATATTGCAACATTGTTGAGTTTATATAAATTGCAGCGTAAATCAATACAAACTTAGATTAAATATTGTAGCAAACATCCTATTGAGCTCCGCTCTCCACTAACAAGTAGCAGTTAATTGTCAAACACATGCATAATTTCTAAATTATCAGCACACAACTAGCATCCCGCCTTTCGGACAGGATCACATCCTATTGAGCTCCGCTCTCCACTAACAAACAACACATATTGACAAACACATGCATAAACATTAAATTATCAGCATACAATCATACAATATCACATCCTATTGAGCTCCGCTCTCCACTAACAAACAACACATATTGACAAACACATCCATAAACATTAAATTAATTATCGATACAATCGACAAGATCACATCCTATTGAGCTCAGCTCTCCACTACCAAACAAGACGATAATTCACATAATACATTACACTGAGTGTTCAGAGAACTGACCAGAGAGAGAAAACACAACTGAGCAAGGATAAGTGGAGGAGCCGGTAGAAGAATATGACAACAAGGACCTATCGTGCATAAATGAAATTATTCATTTCAACTCAAATCACTATTCTATTATGTTAAATTGTTATACCTAAATAATTTATCTCATGAATATCTAGTGTTAAAGCATGTGCTCACAAAAAAATAATCAATGAAGCATAAAAAATAATAAGATTGGAGAGCTGAAGGTCAATTTATTTTGATTTCGACTTTTTTTTTAAAAATTATCCTTAAATCGGGCCTAATCATGCACACAAATCGAATCAATATATTACATATCCAGTACCATAAAAAAATGTGGATAATGCTAGAATTTCTTTCTATCAAAGAGAAGATTTTCCATGTTGTTCAATGTTCATGTTAGTAAACATGACAGTGCCCATTAAAATAGAAAATAATAGAGAGAAAACTGAAAGGTGTAATTGATTGAATGAGAAAGTTTATTACATCAAGTCATATATAAAAGTGACTTATATTATAAGTAAGATAAAGCAACTGATTTGTAACTAACCACTAATTAACTATATTAATTATATGATCTAATAGTCCATCCTAGATAGACAAGATGTTAGGGTCTTAGTTAGTAGGGAAAAATTGTCATAACTCACAAATTCCATTTCTATGATTTTCTAGAATTTAAATCATAAAAATCAAGGAATATGTAAAGTTGTAGCAACTTAGTGATTTGAATGAAAAACATGAAGAGAAAGGAAGGATGATCATTGATCACTAGACAAGCACAAATATCAAATTTGGAGATTTGTTTCCCTTTATGCAAAGAGTTACAAATTTTTGAAATCCAAGAGTAAAATAAAAGGGTATGGTTCGGCCAAGTGGGGGAAAATAGGGGAGAAATTTTTGTTCATCAAATCATTTGGCAAGCATGAAGAGTATGATTATAGAAGCACCAATATTAAGTTTCAAGACTTAAATCAATGGGTACAAAGAGTTATGATTTTTCTACCATTTTCAAGCTTAATTCTTTTTGAACAAAATTAAGAACAAGCATGAAGCTAATCAACTCAACATCAATTGTAATGAAGAAAGGTTGGAGGAAAATTACCTCTAAGTGATGATCCTTGAGTAAGAAATCAAGACACCTTGAGAAACTAAGAGAAAAGAGAGAAATGTGTTGGATGAAAAAATGAAAATGATGAGTAACAAAAACACACATCCCTAAACTCACACACATACACTAAACACACACACATACACTAAACACACATCTCTGCACACACACACACACACACATACACACACAAACATCCCAAACAGACACACACACATACACTAAACACACATCTCTGCACACACACACACACACACACACAAACATCCCAAACAGACACACACACATACACTAAACACACATCTCTGCACACACACACACACAAACATCCCAAACAGACACACACACAGAGCACACACACACCTACCCTATGATTACAATCCAATTGAACACACAAACTTTAGTACACAGAACACACAACAAACACACACTCACAACACACACACACAACACAACAAACACACACACAACACCAATGTACACACAACACACAACAGAAACAACAATGTAGAGAAAGACAACGAGAGAAGCAATTACCTCGGTCAGTGTGAGGGAGGGCGTTGTGGTGGTGGTGGTGTGAGCAATGTGACCAGAATGAGCCCTGAAATGAGGGGGGAAATGATAGACAGTGACATAGTGAGACAATGAGACAGAGAGATGGAGTAGAGGAGAGCTTACCTGAGCAGAGGGGAGATGACGGTGGTGATGACGACCAGAGGTGTCTTGGGGTGTTGAGGTGACCGGAGCGCGCGCCGTAGAAGAGAGAAACAGTGGGTGGGAGAGAGAAAACGCTGGAAAAAATGAGGAAGAAGGAGGTTCTGTCGAATTTAGGGATTTCAGTTTTAGCGACCGAATTAATTCGGTCGCTAATTTGGTCGCTAATATGGCTAGTCTTAATTTGAATTTGTAATTTTAGCGACCGAATTAAATTTCGGTCGCTAACACGCGTAATTTTATTTTTCCAACGCGCCATTTAGTGACCGAATTAATATCGGTCGCAAATATAAATAAAGTTTAAAGTGTGAATTCATAAATTTAGAGACGGATTTATAAATCGGTCGCTAATATAAACACAGTTTGACCATTGCATCTAATTCGGTCGCCATTTCGGTCGCTAACAATTCATAAATTTCTGACTTTTACTTTCCTTTGTTTAGCGACCGAAGTAGCGACCGATATCTCTGCTACGCTCTATTTCGGTCGCTATTTCGGTCGCAGAATCAACTCTAACCAGTGTTTCATGTAGATCCTACAATCGGTCTCTATTTCGGTCGCAAAAAGGAACCTAAAAATTCGGTCACTATTTTCGGTCGCTAAATGACCTTTTTTTTGTAGTGTTTGTTTCATTTTTCAACTTATGATAACTTGTCTTAACTCTACACTACTCTAAGGTCATGGATCTAAGAGTATGTGAAATTTTGAAATCTCTAACTCAAATTTAGTGTCATGGCCGAATTAGGGTTTTTGGAATATTGAAGTATTTTATTTCTATCTTTGTATTCTAATCTTTATTTTAGGGTTTAAAGTGATCAAGGATCACTAATCCAAGAGCTTAGGATGTTTAGAAATTTTTAGCTAATTAATTCCCACATGACCGAACTAGCATATAGGAGCATAGGTGTATTTGGTGTTTGATTGATGATTATTTGTTGTGTTTTGATGAAGGGTAAATTGTTGTGTGAGTCGTGTACATGTTTTGCGGAAACCGGACGTTTGACGGAATTTTAATTTGACAAGAGAAAAATCTTCAAGAGGTAAGGGGAGTACCTGAGGGATTTTTCCGATAGCCATGTGTAATTGTTATTGTGTGTCTTAATTATGGTGTGTATGTATTGATTTTGTAGTTAGCATTATTTGCTTATTGATTATCTGCTGTTAATTATTTGATTTAACTGCATTTAATTATTTGTTATATTTGGTGATATGTTTTAAATTTTTAAGTGTCATATTATTGATATGAAATAATTGTTGATGTGGATTGTGAGTTTGAAAGCCTGACAGTGGTCAGAGCTCGATTAAATACGCGGTTAAAAGCATTAAAAAGCTTTTTATGAAATGATGAAGTTAATTTAGGTGGAAATAGTAATATGATATTACTTAATCAATTATTTGGTGAAAAATGGGAATTTATGAGAAATAATATTATTTTAATGATTTAACGGCGAAAGACCGTTTTAAGAGTTATGGTGAGGACGTAACCGTGAAAATATTTTAACACTACTAATTTTCACCCAAGGAATTTCTAAATAATAGAAAATATTATTTTATGAAGAAAAATTTCAAAAACAACTTTATTACAGTGTCAGAAAAATTAATTTTTAGTAAGGAGTCACGTTTTTGCCTATTTGCGTTTTTAAAACGGAAAACGGTGGACAATTCCATCAATATTTTTTTTAGTAGTCTTAAAAAGAGAAAAAAATTATTATTACTGAGAATTAGTGTTAAATAAGATTTTTTAGTTTAAATTAGTGAGTTTTAAATAAAATAGTGAATTTTCAACGTGAAAGGATTTTTGGTAAACAGCGGATTATTTCAGTCAGATTAAGAAAGGTTTGGTTTTACTTCTGTTTTTCGCAGAATAAACATAGTTTAAAGTTGTAAATGAACCTAACCGTCGAGACGTCGGATCTAGTGTTCTTAAAGATATGGCCCGGGGCCCAAAAAGTGGAATAATGGACTAGAAGCCCTACAATCAGTGTATTGGTTTTGTGCACTAAAATCTATGTGTCTAAGACTGGTGCATCAGTCTAGATTCTGTGATTTGCACACTTTTGACTTAAGGTCAGTTATGATTTAATTGAGATGTTAAACTTAGTAGTTTAGGATAATGGGTTGTCGCGAAACTTTTTAGTCCCGACATATAAAAAATGAACACAAAGAAAAACAGCGAGAATAAAATGTTTTACATGCTTCCCAAGGCAGACATGCCTTTGCATTGAACTTGAATGCTTGATGGCAAGTATTCACGCAGTTTGCGTCACTGTGCCTTGATGGATATACGACCACGTAGACCATGTGCTATATGTAGTCACCACTTTGCCTTGAGTTGGACTGTGGAATGGTCAATAGAACTTTGTCATATCGGGCATTGATTCTGCCTTAATTGGCAACTAGAGTCTGATCAGCTCATCCATTGATTGATTGGAGCTTCGAAGATTAGGTCTCAAAGTTAGTTGATGAATATTAAACTGTCATGGTTTTTAAAGCGGTTACCACTGACGGGTATGAAACCCTTTGAGATATATTTAAATATATTGTTGTCTTTAATATTTATGATTAAGTGGTAATTGAGAGTCGTACATGTAGTTGTCGTTTTAAAATCCATATATTGGAACTCACCCTTGCATATACAGGTTCTTCTGTCTTTACTATCGTACCTTGGTACACGAATGCAGATATTGCAGAAGAGTTCCTTAAGTCAGTTGGAGACTTAAATCTAGATTGCGGAAAGAGGTGTGATCATAGGGATGATCACGAGGTTTTATCAGTGAGTGCCTTGTAGAGCGACCGGCTTAGGATTTCTTTGGGGGTAGTATGATTTGAGAAAGTTCGTGTAGGTATTTTGAAAACCTTTACATGGTTTAAAATTCTGTTGTAAATAATATGTTTTATTTTTACTATTAAGATAAGTACGTTATGTACTACCCTATTCAAAGGAAATTGTTTTACACCCAAATTTTCTGATTCCAAATAAATCAAATTTTTCCGAAAGCACCCAGTAAAATTATTTTTATTTTATTTCCGCACGTGTTAGTATAGTAATGTCTAAGGGGGTGGTTACATTTTTCATCTTAGGTAGCTGATTAGGATGAGTGAAACAAGATTACTTCTTTTTTAATTTCCCACATAGTTGTAGAACTTAATTAGAATGATCAAGCTTGCCAAATAAAAAATGTATGTTCGATCACCTCGACAATTGAAGGAACTATATTTGGGAAAGAACTTGCCAACAACAATAACTATATTCAGATAGTTAAAAAAAAACTCTTGATAAAAAAACGATAGTAAAAAAATAACTAAAAAAAACTTTTTCCACGATAATGCGTATCATTTGATAACTATCATGGATTGGGGGTATTATTTTTGATAAAAAAGCATGAGCTTATATTATGGTTAAAGTAATATTTTGGTCCCTACATCTGATACGAATTCTCGATTTGATCCCTATATATAAAAAATTTATTAAAATGGTCCATATATATACAGAAAATCTCAATTTGGTCCCTATACGTTACCCTTTTGGTCCCTATATGAGCAAAAAATTATCAAATCAGTCCCTAAAATTTTGTACAGCAGGGACCAAATAGAGACTTTTTGTATGTATAGGGACCATTTTAATAATTTTTTATGTATAAAGACCAAATCAAAAATTCATTTCATATATAAGGACCAAAATATTAGTTTAACCTTATATTATTAACTCAAAATCAGCCTGGGTGAACTACACCCTTTAGTCATTGGAAATGAATAACTCTAAGCTAGAACTTACAACCTCTGTCAAAGGAACACCTAAAGGGGCATCAAAGCCATTCTTGGCCAAAAAATCGGAACTCTTGTTACCCTCTCTAAAGGCATGTTGAAATGATATCTGCCACCCAGCTGACCAAGCAAGCTGGAGAATCTCTTCCAAAAGAGATTGAATTTGATGGTTTGATGAAGACCCTTTTGAGATGAGGTTCGTCACTACAGTAGAGTCTGTCTCGAAGATGACTTTATCAAAGCGGAGGTCCCTTGCCATCTTCATGCTGTGAAGGAGAGCCCAGAACTCAGCAATCAGCATAGAGCATTCTCCCAAATTACCATAGAAGCCCTTGATAAAAGTTCCCTGGTTGTCATGAGCCAGCCCTCCACAAGCGGAAATCCCTGACCAGTGTTGTGCGCGCCATCGATGTTGACCTTGATAACACCTAGTGGAGGAGGTTGCCAGCAAACCCTTACTATTACTCTGCTACTGTTGGTGGAATCAAGAGGGTTGTTGATTTCCCTCTCAATATCGCGGACCTGGGCGCAGATCTGATGCCACAAATCTTCGTCCATCTTGGACTCCTTAGCAAACACTGAGCTATTTCTGTCTTTCCAAAGTGAAGCGACTATCACTGCAAAAAACGAAATCCAATTCCATGGGGTAACACCTATGTTTTGGGCTGACAGGTTCCACTCAAGCCATGGCACTATGCCAAGGCTAAAGAATTTACTCCAGTTAGCAGCGTCTATGACTTTATTCCAGAGCTCAGCAACAGCCTCACAGTCCCTCAGAATGTGCATGATAGATTCTGGCCCAGCCCGGCATCTTGGACAGAGGACATCATTTGACATGCCTCTTCTATTCCTCTCCTCGTTGGTGAGCAATTTCCCGGGGAGGAGTTGTAACACCTCGATTTTTTTTTATTTTTTAATAACGATATAAATATAAATAAATGTATATATTTTTATATAAAATTTAGAAAATGATTTTGGAAAAATCAAAGTCATATTCATATTATACTTATTTTTATAAGTATATGGTGAAACTTTTGGTTGAAAATTCAGACGGAATTCGGTCTGCGTTTTTACTGACAGTAAGATTTTATTGATCAGAAAACTTAATTTTGACCCAAAAACAAAATTAATAGATTTTATATATAATTTCCAACAATATAGGTTATTTTGAAAATTTTCAAAATAATTAGGTTTTATACTCGATTCGGGCGTAAAACGCTAATCGGGAAACCGATGGAGTCTGAAATGAAACTGCAGAGACCTGTCAAGAGATCGGGACAACGAGTCATACATGATGACTCATGGAGGATGAGTCATCAAGCATTTATGAGCATTAAATGCTAGTAATCATGATTTTTAGGTAAAAAAAACCAAAATATCCCCAAGCTTTCGCGGGTATTAACAAGACACATCTACACACTTTTAACCACTCATTTTACATGATTTTAAACCTCCCACATCTCCTCAAATTCGTACATCCATATATACTTAACCATACCTATTTCGTTTTGCTTTCGTTTCATTATTTTTCTCTCAAAAACCGAAATCAGGTAAATGACGAAGCTGCGTACAGAATTTCCGGGAACCGCTAACGGATAGGATCGGTGACTTATTGGTGAGTCACTATGTGTGGCCCAAAATAAGTCACACCTCCGTCAAATGTGAGCCACATATTATTAACCATGATTAGCCAAAATAACCTTAGTTAAGTTAACTATTAACTATGATTAATCATATATTAATTTAATATTCACAAAACTCATTATTTGGACTCTAAGGAACCAAACAAAGCCTAAGTCTAAGCCTATATAAAGGCTCAAAAACGCAGCTGCCCTCTCACCACTTCTCTTCATCTTCCTCACCAAGTTTTCTCCATTTTCTCCAAGTTACAAAACTCATAAGAACACCGAATCTCCACAAAAAATATGACCCTCTTCATTTCTGAAACTCGAAAAAATCTCAGCAAAAGTTGTTCCTCTTTATCTCTTATTTCCAACAAGCTAAAGATCATCAAAAACAGATAAGTGGATTGGGAGATATGCTCAAAATACTGAAACTGCCCAGAATTCTCAGCAACACACGAAACAGCAGAAAGAAGCCCCTTTCACCCCTGTTATGATACGAACCAAATGAAACAATCAACATGAAAGTTGTTCCTTTTCTTCTTATCTTTCTAAAAAGCCAAAGTTCGTGATTTTTGGATGAGTATATTGTGAGATACACTCACAAAACCATCACACCCTCAAAGTTGTCCAGTTTTAACTAAGTGTTGGTTGATCATTTCTCTTCATTTCTTCATCACCAAGAGGTCATATCTTCTCTCCATGATCAATCATGTCTTTTTCTTCATTAATTTCACTTGTTTTATGCCATGATCATCATTGTAAATTCCTAGATCTAGAAACTTGTGAAATCTCTAGGAAATTGTATAAAAATCCTATGATCATGAAACCAATTTCTATGACCTTGTAATCATCTCTACTTTCATTATCCAAGAGCATGAATCAAACTAAAATTTCCTCCCCACTTTTCTTCTCATGGCCGAAACCTCGTTTATGTGGGTGGAGGAACTTTGTTTCAATTTTGTTGTTGTTAAAGTATACTTGATTCAATCTTTATAGTTCATATATATATTGAACCCAAGTTTATTTGTCAAAAAGAAATCCCTAGTTTCATTTTTCATTGAAGGCCGGAAATGGGTTTATGATGGATTGTAATATTTGATTTCAATTATTTATGTTAAATCATTAGATCTATGTCTTAAGTACTTAGGATCATTAATCCAATGACTTAAGAAATTTTAGCAATTTTTAGCCACAAAATCCATTCTTTGTCGTGACCTAACCTTAGTGATTAGGTGATTGTATTTGTTTGATTTTGATTGGTTGAGTTGTGATTTGTTAAAGGATAAAGAATCGTATCATGTACGTGCGTTGACGGTTTTTGGATTCATGACAAAGTTTTAAAATTGCAAGATAAGTTCTTCGAGAGGTAAGGGGAGTACCTGAGGGATTTTTCCGATAGCTATATGTAATTTGTTTGTGGTTTGTATATTTTATTTGGTGTATGTATTATGTAAATAGATTTCTCTGCTTTTAAGTTATCTACTTTTAATTATTTGATTATCTGCATTTAATTGTTATTATGTTTTATTGTATGTCATTAATTGTGCTATTTGCTATATTATTGGCATGATTGTTATTGATGTTTTTTGTGGATTGTAAAGCCTGACAGTGGTCGATGCTCAATTAATAATGAGGTTAAAAGCATTAAAAAGCTATTTACGGAATAATGAGTTTTAATTAGTGGAAAATGTGGAAAATAGTAATATATTATCATTAATTATTGGTTTGGTGAAATTTGGATTATAGTGAAAAATAATAATATTTTAATAATTTAACAGCTTAAGAGTGTTTTATGAGTTATAGTGAGGACGTAACCGTGAAAATATTTTAGCACTGCAAATTTTGACGTAAGAAATTTCTAAATATTAGAAAATGTTATTTTAAGAAAATAAGTTTCAAAAATGATTTTATTATAGTGTTGGAAAAATTATTTTACTAGAAAAGTCAATTTTGGACTTATAACGCTTTTAAAACGTCAAACGTCGGACAATTTTGACAATATTTATGGCAGTATTATTAAAAATGGTAATATTAGTTAAAACAGAGAATTTGTCTCAAAGCAATATTTTCAGGTTCAAAATATTGATTTTTGAAAGAAAATGAATTTTAAGTGATTTTAATGATTTTGTAACACGAATTTCCAACGTAAAAGGATTTTCTGTAAAGTATTTTTATACAATGGGTCATTTCTGACAACATGGATAAGTTAAGGAAATTTTGTTTTGGATTTGTGTTTCACAGAGCGAAAATGTTGTTAAATTGACAAACGAATCTAGCTACCGAGATGTCGGTGTCTAGAGTTCTATGATATGGACACGAGGTCCGAAAAGTGAAGTTATGGACTAGATGTCCTATAAAAATTTATTTTGATTTTTGTGCGCCAAAAATATACGAATCTAAATCTGGTGCACGGATCTAGATTTCGTGATTTGCACATTTTTGACTTAGAGTCTGTTTGATTGGTTTGGACTTGGAGTCCTTTTTTTATTGGTATTATTGTTAAACTAAAATGTTTAAACCTTGGTTGGTCATGAGCCTTTGAGCCTCTACAAGGAAAGAATGAACGCAAAGAAAAATACGTGAACAAAATGTTTTACATGCATTTTGGACAGACATGCCTTTGCACTGAACTTGAATGCTTGATGGCAAGTATTCATGCAGTTTGCATCACTGTTCCTTGATGGATATACGACCACGTAGGCCATGTGCTATATGTAGTCACCACTTTGCCTTGAGTTGGACTGTGGAATGGTCAATAGAACATTGCCATATCTGGCATTGATTCTGCCTTTATTGGCAACTAGAGCCTGATCAGCTCATCCATTGGTTGATTGGAGCTCCGGAGATTAGGTATCAAAGTTAGTTGAGGAATATTGAAGTGTAATGGTTTTTAAAACAACGATGATTGTTGGGTATGAAACCCTTTGATAAATATATTGTTTATCTTTGAAAATTCATGTTAAATGGTATTTGAGAGTCGTGCATATGGTTATCGTTTTAAAATCCATATATTGGAACTCACCCTTGCATATACATGTTCTTCTGTCTTTGCTATTGTACCTCGGTACACGAATGCAGATGTTGCAGAAGAGTTCCTTAAGTCACTTGGAGACTTAAATCCGGATTATGGGAAGAGATGTGTGATCATAGGGATGATCACGAGGTCTTATCAGTGAGCGTCTTGTAGAGTGACCAGCTTAGGATATTTTAAATTTCTTTTGGGTGGTATGTTTTGAGAAAGTCTGTATAGGTATTTTGAAAACATTTATATGGTTGAAATTCTATTATGAATTAGATGGTTTTTTTTATAATTATTGTGTTATGCACGTTATACTCAAAGTATTCAGAAGAAATTGTTTTACAGCCAGATTTTATGACTTCAAACAAAATAATTTTTCGAACGCAACCAGCAAATTCTTTTAATTTATTTCCTCATGTGTTCACATAGTAATGCCCAAGGGGGGCGTTACAGAGTGGTATCAGAGCTGGTCGAGTCTTTCGGGAACCTTGGGGAATAGGTCTGTTAGGTTTTTGGTGTGTGATCTCTGGTTGGACCTTGCTTGAATTGTTTCTTTGTTGAAACAATGTGTGATGGTATACAAGTAGGTGTGTTCTGATAGGTTTTGAGGTAGTCGAGACCTTGTAAGAATTTATGAACAGTAGATGGTACCTTGATCGAATTACTTCTTAGAAGTAATGTGTTTTAGACACATAAGTATACGTTTCGGTTTCTGGTTGCGAACTGACTGAGTTGTCTTGTAGGTCAGTTATGGAACCAGGAATTGGACAAGGACTTGGATGTGATCGTAATGGTGCTCGTGATTATATCATCAACAAGGATGTGATTGAACAGATAAACCAGGCCGTGCAAGCTATGACTAGTGTTGCTACTATCGTGGCTGCCCAGAATGAGCCGGACCAGGTTCAGGCTGCACTGGCAGTCGAGGCAAAAAATCTAGCAAACTTCAGAAGTCAGAATCCTCAACGGTTTTATGGAAATGACAACTTTGAGAAGGCTGACTTGTGGATACATGATGGGCGCGAATCCACAAGTGTACGGCTTCGCCGTCAAGTAATAAAAAGATCGAATCCACAGGGACAGTGATCTTAAATAACTATCAATTATCAAATCAATTAAACTGGACTAGAAAAAGATTTGGAAAAGATTTGGTTTTTAAAAAGATTAACTAACAAATCAAATATCTAAAACGCAATCAAACAAAATCGCAATCAAATCAAATATGGGATTTTTCAATATCAAAAGAGATTTCCAGGAATTTGGGTTACCAACAAGACTGTTCATCTTACTAAATTGACTACCCCTCTTGTTAATTATCGAAATTTTCTTTGAAGGTGAATTTATCCTAAATAAGTTAATGTTCCCTCTTGGGATACAAGAACCGTGCCCGATTAAACCAATCCCTACTCTCATGGTAATTGAATTTAAATCGAACCTTTTAAGCTTTGTGACAACTCAGTGAACCCTCGAAGGACCACTTCTAACTCTCGTGATTTAAGTCCTAAGTTTGATTCCTATAGATCCGATACCTAAGTTCACCGCTAGGTTACTCCTTAGAGTATTTATGACATGCAAATAAGTGCGTACCAAATTCACAAGTAATTCATGCAATAGGAATTAAATCGAAAGCGAATTGAAATTAACAAGAAGTAAAACGTCTATTCAAAATATAAAACAAATCTTGGGCATAGCCCCAATTTCTAGAAATAAAAACAACTACTCAAGCATTGCCATGTTCATAGCAAGCTTGATTAACAAAAGCATAAAAGAAAACCTAAGAGAAGAGAAGAAATTGAGAAGAAGAGAAATCCTAATTTTTGCCTAAGGCAACAGCCCAAGGGATCCCTATTTTCGAGCCTTAAAGTCCTATTTATAATGTAGGGTAACTTGGGATTAAAGTTATTACAAAATCAGATCAAATCAGCAATTAAATTTCCAGATATTGCACGTCACGGCCGTGATGCCTGTCACGGCCAGGCCGTGATGGGTTCTGACTTGGAGATGGCTTCGCTGCTTGGTCTGTTACGGCCGTGACCACCATCACCGCCTAGCCGTGATCAGTTCTGCCTGTGAGGGTCTGGTTCAGTTGGCATGTCACGACCATGATGGCCATCACGGCTTGGCCGTGACCAGTTCTGAGTTTAACCTTCTTTCTTTTCAGCCCTACTCGATCATGGCCGTGATGGCTATCACGGCTAGGCCGTGATGGGCTCTGTTTGGCTTAGTTTTCTTTCTCTTCAAGCTCCGTCTTCATGCAAACTCCAACATAACTGGTCCTGAGCTTTTTAATCTTCAATTCCTGCACATAAACACCACAAAACCACCTTACCCGTTCCAAGGTAAAAACTAACAAAAATCAAATTAAAAATGCCTAAACTTCATGAAAATGCATGCAAAATGTCAAGGAAATATGAGGTGAAATCACACTCATCAAACTACCCCAAGCTTAAGATTTTGCTTGTCCTCAAGCAATCACTAAGGCCGTACAAGATAAACGATCAGAGCATGGACAGTAAACCAAGAACCAGAGTAACAAATCCAAGTAACAGGCTTATCCGAATAAGTAACCAAGAGACAATCAATTTCAAGTCCAATTAGAAGCTTAGGTTATCTAGATTCACGCCTCTCACTAATTCGGGCACTCTTCTCACCTCACTCAAGTGTTTAAGGACATTTGACAATTCACTCAATTTCCTCAAGGAAGGTACCCTACCATAAGCTTGACTATTAACCAAATCTCTAGTTTATTAATGAAAACGCATAAGAATCAAGAGGTCTTTTATTTTGGTTGTAATGGGGCCATGGGATTAATTGCTAGGTGGGGAAATCAAGAAAGGGAAAATTCAAGAAGGCTAAACAAAATATCAAACAATGAGCATGACAACCTTCTAAAATACTTTTTTGAGCTTTAATTCACTTTTCCACATTTCTTTCTTTCTTCCGCTTTTATTTTATTTTTTTTATTTCTCAATTTCCTTTTCTCATCCCCTTCTCCATTTTTTTTGTTTATTATATATATTTTTTCAATTTGGAGAAGGGGAGATTTCCAACTTAAGAGAAATATTTTTCTAACTTTTTCATCCCGCAATTTATTTTTCAAACTACCTTTTTACCATTTTTGCAATACTTTAAAAGGTGCCATACCAAGCATCATTCATCAAAATAAATCAAGGTACCAAGAAAAGTATTTTATTCTTTTAGGCTCAAAACTGGGCAACTAAGGGATAGCATTTAATCAGTCAAAGCTCATAAGGCCAGAAAAATACCTAGTGCCTCAATCATTTTCAAATATGTTTTCAAAAATTTTTAAGTTTCAAAACGGTCTCAAGTCAAGTTCTAGAGAACATAATCCAAGAGGAATAAAATATTCAATCACAAAGAATGGGGTACATTTAGTGAGTACCCCTTTTAGGCTAAAAAATCTCACATTTAGTAGTTTAAAATCAATGAGAAACACAAATCTAAGGAACCACATGCTAATTATCAACTACCAGAAGATCATCTCAAGCATTTTTATTTTTAGCCTATCACAAGAATACAAAAATTATGTTCAAAAATTCACTGTCTCAATTCATTTGGCACAAGGTTCTCACAATTGGATGCATACTCTAAGCAAGGGGCAATCTAATCATGTGATTATGCAAAACTACGCCTATATGAATGCAACATGAAAAATGAAAAAAATGCAAAAAAAATGCAAGAATACCCCTACCCCAAGCTTAAAAAACTTACATTGTCCCCAACGTAAATAATCAAGTCGGAGAGAGGAGAAAAATGGAACAACTCACCGAGGTGGTGGAGGGTGCTGGCTCACATGCCAGTCATAGAGCTGCTAGAAGACGTGTCACCGTCGTGACGTTCATCACGGCTAGGCCGTGATCAATTCTGTTTTGTTGGGCTCCTTCGTATCATGCCCGTGATGGCTATCACGGCTGGGGCGTGATCGCTTCTAGTTTGAAGCTTCTGGCGCATCACGGCCGTGATCCTCGTCATGGCTAGGCCATGATCTCCTATGGCTTTATTTTTCCATGCCTTTTTGCTCTTCCTGCCTTCATAACCTGAAAATACTTGGCAAAACCATCAATTAGTGATCTTTATTCTCTAAATCTTCTCAAATTATTCAAAAACAAAATTCAAAAACAAGTTAAAAAGGGAAAGAAAACTTGGGTTGCCTCCCAATATTTACAGTATTAAGCTTGACCATACTTCTTTCAATCAACCGGGATCAGCTGGGCTTGGAAGTGAAAGAACACCTTTCTTCCAAGGAAGTCCTTCAAAGAGCCTATTTTGTTCATATGGCCACATGCGCTTTCGCTTTGCTCTTTTCACTCTGAGTTTCATGGCCTTGCTTCCTCCCGACGGAAGTTTGAACTCCACATGTTGAGCAGCTCCAATTTCATCATTATTTGGTGCATCATTTGTCATGCAAAGTTTCGGAGTTGCTTCCATGTTAAGCTCTTCCTTCACTTTTGGACGCATTATCTTAATCCTGCAAACATGACTCTCAAAACGAGGGTTGTTATATGAGTTAGTCAAATCAAAATCCACCCTTCCTTTCTCTACATTCAAGGAGAGCTTACCATTTTTTACATCTATTATTGCTCCAACTGTGGTCAAGACTGCCCTTCCAAGAATGATAGGGAATTTAGAATTCCCGTTCATATCCAACACCATGAAATCGGTAGGAATGAAAAATTTCCCTACCTTTATGGGAACATTCTCTAGTATGCCTAAAGGAGTTTTAGTTGAGCCATCCGCAAATTGTAAAGAGAATTTGGATGGACTCAATTCCTTGGTTCCTAACCTCTCAAAAATGGTATGTGGCATCAAACTCGCACTAGTCCCTAAGTCACATAAGGCTTAGTCTATTTTCATTTCTCCAATCGAGCAAGCAATAGAGAAACTTCCTGGATCTTTTAGTTCAGGAGGCATATTAGTTTTTATCATGGCATCATGATCCTTAATTAAGCTCTTAGTTTCTTTTTCTACTTGCTTTTTTTTTACCAACCTTTGTGGGAAAGGTATTGGGGGTTGGTAAGGTGATGGAAGGACATACTTTGGCTCTATCTCTTCATGTTAACTCATGTCCTCCTCACATTCCACATCCTTTTCAACTACCCCAAGCTTATCATCCCTCAAGTATATAGCATTACAATGCTCATTGGGATTAACTTTGGGTTGTCCCGGAAACGTACCCTTAGTTTTAGAATATGTACTAGCTTGTTGGGTAATCTGAGTTTCTAACATCTTATTATGGATGACTAAGTTAGCTACCTTAGATGTTAACTCTTTTATTGCCTCATTGACTGCCCTACCTTGTTGCCTAAACTCTTCATTTTGCTTTGTTTGAGTTTCAACAAAATTTACCAAAAAAGACTCAAGTTTATACTTTTGTACCTGAGGATACCCCAATGCGGGTTTCCTATTACCTTGGCCTTTCTAAAATTCGTGGTTCAACGTGTTGTTGTAGTTCCCGTAGGAGAGATAAGGATTATTCTTCCTCACTTGGTTGTAAGGATTTGGGGGAGCATAATTTGGCAACTTCGGGTTCGTGTCATAGAAGTTGTGACAAGAGTTCACTTGTTCCCTCGAAGCACCGGATCCAGGAGCAATACCATGTGGGCACTCCATTATGTCATGTCCCTGCATTCCACAAATCTCAGAAACAACATTAGTAACACCTATTCAACGAGTCAAATTTAGACATAATTAGATCAGTGCTATTCATTTCAAACTTACCCCCCGAAAGCTTTTTCGGGTTATTACCTCTTTCCGAACCCCATTGGTGACAGTTGGTGTCTACGCTTTCAATGATATTGAAAGCTTCAGTCAGAGGTCTATTCATAAAGGCTCCACCAGCTGCGGAGTCAAGTGACACCTTCGAATAGTAATTGTTGAGTCACCGGCAAGTGTACCGGGTCGTCGTAAGTAATAAAATAAACACGGTAAGTAATTACCGAGGTCGAACACAAGGATTGGGCTACCAATTCTACCAATTCGCAAGAAGTTCGATAAGTTTGGTCAAGTAACAGCAAGCGGTTGTGGAGAGAGGGAAAATAGGATCGCAATTTAAAATCAACAATCAATTAGAGAATAAAGAATTGAAATCTGGAATTAAAACATCTAAGGTCACAATTCCACCTACCCAATCATGCATAGTACCCAAGTGATGATGATTCTCTCCCTAAGTTCAATTACAATGTCAACCAGGACCCCCAAATTCTCCTAATGACACTGTCGTGCTCAATAGGACGTATTCAACGATTGAATTAATTACTTACTAAGTCTCATAACCCAATCATCAAACTCTATTAAATCTGGTTCCTATAAGGTTGCACCGATCTCCTATTCACTCTCGTGCAATATTCGATCAATGTTCCCAATTCAAGTTCTAAACGCGAATTGCCTACTAAGCCTCATCAGCGTTAACTAGTCAATCACGCATGCATATGATCAACGCATTAAATTCAAAATTGGAAAACAATAATTGAGGCAAAGGAGAGAAACATACATCACATTGAATCTACACCGTCATGGGTGGTTTCATTGATCCCTTAGACAAGGGGGTTAGCTCCTCATGCTTGTAACAAGACACAAGCAATCGGAATTCATCGTAAATGTATAATAGAAAAAGAAAATAAGGAGACGCAGCTCCCGAGAACAAGGAATCGCCTCAAACGCTCTACAACAAGTGGAGAATCAAAAGTTTTTTTCATCTGCCCTAAAACAGCAATTTATTGATTTCAGACTCTGCGCGCGCTCGCGAGGCGAGTAGCCTCTCGCGACGCGAATATTAAGTTTTGGCTCCATCTGGATTTGAATGCTCGCGAGGCGAGGTAGTGTTTCGCGAGGCGAGACAGAGAGGATGACATTTCTGGCACAGTCAGACCTTCAGACTCGCGAGGCGAGATGGTGATTCATGGGGCGAGACAGAGAGGGTGACATTTTGCTGTTCAGGCTGGTCTTCAGGCTCGCGAGGCGAGCTCCTGTTTCACGAGGCGAAACCTCTAGAATTGCTTTTCCACTGTTTTATTCATTTTACTTGACTCTAGGAGCTTCACTTCTAACCTGAAACAATAAAAAGAAACAAAAAGCGTAATTCTACTCAAAATAGACTAAAAACTACTAAAAACACATAAAATGAGTCAAAGTCTAACTTAGGAACAAAACAAGGCCAATTTGGGAGATTAGCGAGGGTGACTCGCCCAATTAAGCACAAAATATACCCCTTTTCTAGCTGGAAACTAGATGAACCAGAGGCTTATCAAAACACCCCAAACTTAAACCTTGCTTGTCCCCAAGCAAGCTAGAACTCAAAAAGACTCAAGACTTGGCAAGCTCAAATGATTCAATCAATTTCACATAAATTTCATGCAATCTTAACAAAACAGTTTTTCTTCAATGTTTTCCCCCCTTGCATCAATGTAATCCCCATATTCATTTACTTTAAACAATTGATAACTTCATCATTCATGCAAAAAATAATCTAAGTCGATGATCCAAGTTACACACAAAAGGGAGATCACCAAATTCAAACAATTGCCTTCCTCACAAGGGAATTTAATATTTCACTCATTCGCTCAATTTGTCTAGGCTATAAAATTTTCACTCAAGTTCACATTTCAAGAGCACTTCCCATGAATTTGATTTTTTTTCTCAGACAAAGTTCCCACGAAAACATGCATGCAACATCAAAAGGTCTTCTAAAGGCTGTAATGGAGCCTGGCTAAGGGTAGGATATTCAAAGGTACTAGGCTATACATCCCTAGGAATCAAGAGAGCACGAACATTTGACACATTGAATCTCCACTCAAATTCCTTTTTTCCATTTTTCTTTTGGCCTTGGGTGACTACAACCTTTCTCTTCTAATACCCTTTTTTTGACATTTTATTACTTTTCTTCTTCTTCTTCTTATTTTTTTTTCTTTTGCCTTTGGCTCCAACCTTTATTTTTTTCTTTTTCTCAACCCAGAATGACATATCATGCCTTGTAGCCACCCCCAAACTTACTTTCTTGCAACCCTTCCCTTGCTAAGCTTCCATGCTCTCCTAATCCTAAGATCGGGTCAACATGGTTTTTTTCTTCAGATTTTTGGCTTATTATATAGGGTCATCAAGAAACAATAGGCTAATCAGTCTCAATGTGGCTAACTAGGGAACATGTATTAGGGATGGTTCTTTTAGGCCAAGTAGTTATTTCAAAGAAAATTGCCTAAATCATTTGATGCAAGTACATAAACATGCAAACCATGAAGAGATTCAAGCAAATTCGGGATAGTGCAGCTTAAAAGCGAATCACACAATTATGAACATGTTGGAGGCTCAAATTCTCACCTGGACATTTTTGTAAATTGTTTGACCGAGATACAATTCCTAGTGTGTGCACCCCAAACTTGTCATAAATCAAGCAATCACAATAAAATTCCTCAAAGTTCAATTTTCAATTTTTCACATGGGGATCAAATTGTCGATTTTCAGAACCTGGGGGGAAATCATCAATGGGAAACATGATTTATGCAATCAACCTATGCTAAATTTAATTGAAATCCACCAAGCTTGCCGACACAACATTCATACACAAGCTCTTGATCTTCTCAAATTATTCAAGAGAGAAATTCAAAAACAAAAGGAAAAGGGAAAAGAAAAGGTGTTCCCTGATCAAGTTGTAATGTAGGTGGGCGCTCCTAAGGAAAGCTCTTCTACGGTTGCATCCTCATCAAATGGTCCCTCGGGCACCCGACCAATGACAACTCCCGGAAGAACTCCCACAACACTTCCTGATCTGGAAAAATTGCAAACCTTAATTGCAGATTCGCGAGGCGATACATCACTCGCGAGGCGAATCTGGAAAAATTGTTCTCCACACTTTCCAGAATCACGAGGCGAAATAATATCTCGCGAGGCGAATCTGGAATTCCAACTGCTGATGATGCCCAGATTCGCGAGGCGAAAGTAGCTCTTGCGACGCGAGACAGAAACGTGAGCAAGCTTCTGAAATTCAGGGCTTCTGTCTCGCGAGGCCACTGTGGGTTCGCGGGGTGAATCTGAGTTTTTTTTTATATATCAAGAAACTAAAAAATACAGGATATCTAGCTTGGGTTGCCTCCCAAGTAGCGCTTGTTTAACGTCCCGAGCCTGACTCAAGTCACCCCTAAGGGTTAATCCGGAGGAAGAAACTGCTTGTCATGCCATGCCTTAGCCCGCTTTTTGTAGGTTCTTGCCTTTTCATATGCTTAAATGCGATTACCGGACAACTCATTTAAGTCCAACAACCTTCTATAATCAGCACATACTCTCCACCCCGTGATGGTCCTTGTTGGGATTGATTTATTGCTATTATTGACCACCACGGTCGTGCCACCTTTCCTTGGTACCATATGAATTGGACTACCCCAACTACTATCCGAGATTGGATAGATGATTCCCGCCTCTAAAGGTTTAATCACTTCCTCACGCACAGCTTCTTTCATTCCTTCTTTGTTGAGCTTTTCCCTTGCACCTTCATCCTCTGGGAGACTCGGTAAGGCTTCCATGTCTTTTAACCACTCAAGATAGACCTCATCCCCCAAAGGGCCTTTTTCCTCACTATCATCATCATGAGATTTTACCAACACTTGTGCAAGTGAAGAACCATGGGCTTCTCTAGTTGCCTTTGCCTTGACAGTTGAGTCCACCATATTCACTCGATACACATCCGACCTCTCAGCAGGGTGCTTCATTGCTTCAAAGACATTTAAGACTACCTCATCATCTTGCACCCTTAGAGTGAGTTTACCTTGTTGCACATCTATCAAGGCACGCCCAGTGGCTAAGAAAGGCCTACCCAATATGAGAGGGATCTCGGCGTCTTCATCTATATCAAGCACTACAAAATCCGCTGGAAATATTAACTTGTCCACCTTCACTAATAAATCTTCGACCACTCCATAAGGATACTTTATAGAACGATCGGAGAGTTGGAGTGACATCCGTGTATCCTTGACTTCTTTGATCCCCAACCTCTTCATCATAGAGAGGGGCATCAAGTTGATGCTTGCCCCTAGATCACACAACGCCTTTCCTAGAGTCATCCCCCCAATGGTGCATGGTATAGAGAAGGAACTGGGGTCCTTCAACTTTGGAGGCATTTTTCTTTGAAGAATGGCACTACACTCCTCGGTCAAAGAAACCGTTTCCTTATCTACTATTCTCCGCTTCTTGGAGAGAAGCTCCTTCATAAACCGGGCATAAGATGGCATTTGTTCCAAGGCTTCCGCAAATGGAATGTTAATTTGAAGTTTGCGGAAGACATCAAGGAATTTATTGAATTGCTTATCTTGTTGAGGCTTCTTCCTCTTTCCTGATACGGTACCTTCATGTAGGGCGGGAGGTCCTGGGGTTCAACCCACTTCTTTTTTCGGAACTCTTCATCTACAAGTTTTAACCTTCCCCCTTGCTCCGGTGCCTTGTCACTTGCCAACTCCTCTTTCTTAGGTTGCTCTTCCTCCACATGTGGTTGTTCCGGGGCCTTGTCTTCCTGAGAACTAGTTGCATCCCTGTTAGATCCCAACACCCTACCGCTTCTAGTTGTTATGGCATTGCATTGGTTCTTCGGGTTGTTCTCGGTATCACCTGGGAAAGTGCCTGGGAGACGCTCATTTAGTTGCTTTGCGAGATGGGCAATCTGCGTCTCTAGATTCTGAATTGCCGCCCCTGTATGAGTTGCCAACTTATCAATGGCTATGCCTGTATTGATTGACAGCTTCTCAACTGCCGCATTCATCTTCTCAAAAGCCACCTCCTAAGGTTGCCTTCCACCATCTATTATTTGCAACTGATTAGTCCCTGGAAAAGCCTGCTGAGTATTGTGCTGATGGATCCCATAGTTTGGCCTCTGATTCTGGTGAGGTTGTTGTTGTTGGGCTAGACCGCCACTAGCATTACTCCAAGCGAAACCCGGATGATCTCTCCTCATATAACCCCTATTCTGATTCTGATTGTGATCATTCTGTCTGTTCCTCTGGTAGTTGTTCTGGGGCACACTGTCATAAAAATTGTGGCATGAGTCCACATGTTCTTGAGAGAAGTTGAACGGACAGTTCTGAATGTCATGATCTCCATTACAATTTTCACAACCCGGAGGCATTCCCTCATGTATCACATTAACCTTCTTGTTCCCAGATAAAGCCGCAACTTGCATCTTCAAAAGTTTATTTTGCTCTAGAATGACTTCCATTGTTGCAGCACTGACTCCACTTGAGGTTTCCCTACCATGGTTGTAATCATTGTACGACATCTTCTCTAATAATGCACATCCATCCTCAGCTGATAAATAGGAAAATGAACCGCCAGCTGCGGCATCACAATTCATCTGGTAGCGCCCCCTTAACCCGTTAAAGAAATGTTGAACTTTGGAGACCGGGTCAAAGAACGCTGAAGGACATCTTCTCAAGAGCACATTGTACCTCTCCCAAGCTTCATTATAAGATTCATCTTTTGTCTGCCTGAAAGAAGTGACGGCTACTCTTGCTTGTGCCGCTTTCTGAGGAGGAAAATATTTAGTGAGGAACTTCTGGGCCATCTGCTCCCATGTCCTGATACTGTTGCAATCCAGGCTGTCAAACCAATCGCGAGCGACATCCCTAAGAGAGAGAGGGAATAGCCGCAAGCGAAACTCATCTTGAGAAACACCTCTTGTCCTCTGCAAGTCACAAGCTTCAAGGAAGTGGGTGATGTGTCTGTGAGGGTCTTGTTTGCCACTCCCATCAAACTGATTCTCCCGGATATAGGCTGTGACACATCCTTCCACTCTGAAGGAATCTGTATTCAGGTTGCCCCTCACGATAGAAGAATCACAATCACCCAAGTTGGGTAGACTGTACTCGAAGAGAGGATTGTAAGGAGGAGGAGGAGGATTTGCGGACATCTCCTCAAAATCAATTGCTTCATGCCTCTTTTGCTCTCTGGCTTCTTTCCTTAATCGCTTCTCGGTCTTGGTGATCTCCAAATCAAATAGCAAGTCCTCTTGTGAAAGGGTACCTCGCATACAAAAACAAGGCAAGACCAAGTGGAATCAAAGAAGTAGAGAGAAATAATAGTAAATAAATAACAGAAAAATAAAAATAAAAATAGCTTAACCAAATAATCAAACTTCCTAAAAATTAGGAAAATTGGTTGTGCCAATCCCCGGCAATGGCGCCAAAAACTTGTTGAGTCACCGGCAAGTGTATCGGGTCGTCGTAAGTAATAAAATAAACACGGTAAGTAATTACCGAGGTCGAACAGAAGAATTCGGCTACCAATTCTACCAATTCGCAAGAAGTTCGATAAGTTTGGTCAAGTAACAGCAAGCGGTTGTGGAGAGAGGGAAAATAGGATCGCAATTTAAAATCAACAATCAATTAGCGAATAAAGAATTGAAATATGGAATTTAAACATCTAAGGTCACAATTCCACCTACCCAATCATGCATAGTACCCAAGTGATGATGATTCTCTCCCTAAGTTCAATTACAATGTCAACCAGGACCCCCAAATTCTCCTAATGACACTGTCGTGCTCAATAGGACGTATTCAACGATTGAATTAATTACTTACTAGGTCTCATAACCCAATCATCAAACTCTATTAAATCTGGTTCCTATAAGGTTGCACCGATCTCCTATCCACTCTCGTGCAATATTCGATCAAAGTTCCCAATTCAAGTTCTAAACGCGAATTGCCTACTAAGCCTCATCAACGTTAACTAGTCAATCACGCATGCATATGATTGATAAGCATTTGGCTTATCTAGTTTTATAACTAGATGGACTGTGGTTTTTGTACAAATTATTCGAGTTCAATCTCGTTTTCGCCCAAATTTGCCTTGTTTTGTTCCTAAGTAGACTTTGACTCGTTCTAGGAATTTTTAGTAGGTTTTAGTCTATTTTGAATAGAATTACGCTTTCTGTGTCTTTTTATTGTTTCAGGTTAGAAGTGAAGCTCCGGGAGTCAAGGAAAGTCAAGAAACAGTGGAAATTTCCATTCTGGAGAGACTCGCCTCGCGAAAGGATTCTCGCCTCGCCAACCTGAAGACCAGCTGAAGCAGCAACAGTCATACATTCTGTCTCGCCTCGCGAGTAACCTGCTCGCCTCGCGAACCTGAAGGCCTGACTGTGCCAGAGAAGTCATCCTTTCTGGTTCGCCTCGCCAATAACATTTCGCCTCGCGATCATTCAAACTCAGGATGGAGCCAAAACTGACATTCGCCACGCGAGAATCTTCTCGCCTCGCGAGAGACTGAAGACCCTGGAAGACAGAGACCATCACGGGCTAGCCGTGATGAAGGTCACGGCTGTGACAGATTAAGGTTTGAAGACTCGCCCCGCGAACACACTCTCGCCTCGCGAGAATCCAAATTGAAAGCGCGCCAAAACTAATGTTCGCCTCACGAAAGATGGTTCGCCCCGCGAGCGTCCGAGAACCAGAATCCCTATTTATAGGCTGTTTCAGATCAGATTGAGGGATCCAAGTTTTTCCACTTGTTTAGATCAGTTTAGTTACGAATCCTTGTTTTCTTCTGGAGCTGCGTCTCCCTTTTTCTTATTTTATTTTATTATGGAGATTATGTCGGATTGTTTGTGCGTCGTCACGGGCATGAGGAACTAATCCCCTCATCCGAGGGATCAATGAAGCCGCCCATGGCGGTATAGTGTTCATGTGATGTATGTTTTTCTCCCCTTCTCTCAATGAATGTTTTCCAATTCTGATTTGATTGTGTTGATCGTATGTGTTGCGTGATTGACTGGTTAAACGTGTTGAGGCTGATCGGCGATTCGCGTTTTAGAACTTGGATTGGAATCACTAATTGAATAATGAGCACGACAGTGGATTTAGGAGATTAGTGCAACCCTATAGGGAACAAAAATTAATAGAATTCGAGATTAGGGTTATGAGACCTAGTAAGTAATTAATCCAATCGTCGAATACGTCCTATTGAGCACGACAGTGGATATAGGAGAAATTGGGGGTCCCGGTTGACATTGTAATTGAACTTAGGGAGGAATTCATCATCACTTGGGTACTATACATGATTGGGTAGGTGGATTTGAGACCTTGGCGCCGTTGCCGGGGATTGGCACAACAAATTTTCCTAATTTTAGGGAAGTTTGATTATTTGGTTAAGTTATTTTTATTTTTATTTTTATTTTTATTTTATTATTATCTCTCTCTACTTCTTTGATTCCACTTGGTCTTGCCTTGTTTTGTATGCGAGGTACACGAGGGAATGATTCCGGGTTGCGAATATTGTAATGGAGACCATGACACTTGGAGTTGTCCGTTCTACTTCTCTCAAGAATATGTGGACTCATGCCATAATTTCTATGACAGCGTGCCCCAGGACAACTATCAGAGTCAGAATCAGTATTGGGGTTATATGAGTAGAGACCATCCGGATTCCGTTTGGAGTAATGATGGCGATGGTCTAGCCTGGCAACCACAACCTCAACAGAAATGGCAACCACAACCTTGGGAGTTGGCTCTGGAGAAATGAATGTGGCAATGGAAAAGTTTGCAATCGATACAAGCACAGCCATTGACAAGTTGGCAACTCATACAGGGATGGCACTTCAGAATCTAGAGATGCAGATTGCCCATCTTGCAAAGCAACTAAATGAGCCTCTCCCAGGTGATACTGAGAACAACCCTAAGAACCAATACGAAGCCATAACAACTAGAAGCGGTAGGGTGTTGGGATCTGACTGGGATGCAACTAGTTCTCAGCAAGTTGAGGAAGAACCACCACATGTTGAGGAAGAGCAACCTGAGGAAGAGGAGTTGACAAGTGACAAGGCACCGGAGCAAGGGGGTAGAGATCAAAATGCAGATAAAGTGGTAGAGGATTTCACCATGCTTGCCAAGCAACCTGAAATTACTGCATTGGATAACTATGTTGGCTTACATGCATGTGTGGACATTGGTAAGTTAGACCCTCCCACTCGTCTGGCACACTTCCTCGAGAAAACACCATTTGACCCGAGAGGAAGTGAGTTCATAATTACAGAGGTCAATGGAGTTTCCACACACGGGCCAAATGGAATCAATGATAGAGTCGTATTGCTCCTGCAAGGGCCACTTCACAAACCATGGGATCCGGGTGGAGGATTTGATATGATGAGCGTCTCTTGGCCCTTGTACCACAGACTATGGGATCCAGGTGGATGCTTCTTAATAAGTCAAGCTCGGGACGTTAAACAAGCGCTACTTGGGAGGCAACCCAAGATAGGTATCCTTTGGTTTTAGTTTCTGTCATTTTCATTGATTAAAAAAAAAGAAAAAAAAAGCTTGATTCGCCACGCGAATCCACAGTGGCCACGCGAGACAGAAGCCCTGAATCTCAGAGGCTTGCTCACTTTTCTGTCTCGCGCCGCGAGGTATACTGTCGCCTCGCGATTCTGGGCATCATCATCTGTTGGAATTCCAGATTCGCCTCGCGAGATATTACTCGTCTCGCTATTCTGGAAAGTGTGAATAACAATTTTCCAGATTCGCCTCGCGAGTTGTCTCTCGCCTCACGAATCTGCACCTAAGGTTTTAATTTGCAGGAGTTCTTCCAGGATGCTATGCAACAGAAGGGAGCCCGTGAGACCAATTGGATGAGGAGGCAACCATGGAAACTCGATCAGGGAGCACCTTCTCCTTTCCTCACTTTTGTTTTTGTTTTTATTTTTGTTTTTGTTTGTCACTCTTGAATAATTTGAGAAGATCAAGAGTTTGTGTATGAATAGTGTGTCGGCAAGACTGTTGGATTTTGATTAAATTGAGCATAGATTGAGTGCATGAATTATTTTGACCATTGATGATCTCCCCCTAGGTTCTGAAATTAGAAAATTGATCCCCATGTGAAAAATTGAAAACTGAACTTTGAGAATTTTATTGTGATTACTTGATTTGTGATAAGTTTGGGGTGAGGGGGTGCACACACTAGGAATTGTATCTCGGTCAAACAAATTGTAAAAATGTCCAGGTGAGGATTAGAGCCTCCAACTTTGTTTTTGAATGTGTGAATCACTGTTAAGTTGCACTTTCCCGAATTTGCTTGAATCTCTTTATGGTTTGCATGTTTATGTGTTGCATCAAATGATTTAGGCAATTTTCTTTGAATAACTACTTGGCCTGAAAAGAACCATCCCTAATGCGTGTTCCCTAGTTAGCCCCGTTGAGCCTGATTAGCCTATTGTTTCTTGATGACCCTATATTATAAGCCAAAAATCTGGAAAAACCATGTTAACCCAATCTTAGGATTAGGAGAGCATGGAAGCTTAGCAAGAGAAAGGTTGTGAGAAACTAAGTTTGGGGTGGCTACAAGGTGATATGTCATTTTGGGTTGAGAAAAAGAAAAATAAAGGTTGAAACCCAAGGCAAAAAAGAAAAAGAAAAAAAAAATTTGCCAAAAGAAAAAGGGGCAAAACAAAAAGATTAGCAAAGAAAAGGCTGTAGTCACCCGAGGCAAAAAGAAAAATGGAAAAAGGAATTTGAGTTGAATATGTGTCAAATTCTCATGCTCTCTTAGTTCCTAGGGACGTAAGCCTAGTATCCTTGATTATCCTACCCTCAGCCAGGCCCCATTACAACCTTTATAAGACCTTCTGATGTTGCATGCATGTTTTCGTGGGAACCATTTTTGAGATAAAAATCAAATTCATGGGAAGTGCTCTTGATATGTGAAATTGAGTGAAAAGTTGATAGCCTAGACGAATTTGAGTGAATGAGTGAAATTTTACATACCCTTGTGAGGAAGGCGGTTGTTTGAAATTGGTGATCTTCCTTTTGTGTGTGACTCTGATCCTCAACTTAGATTAATGATTGCATGAATGATGAAGTTCTCAATTGTTTAAAGTAAATGAATGTGGGGATTACATTGATGTAAGGGGGGGAGATCATTGGAGAAAAATTGTTTTGATTGCATGAAATTTGTGCGAAATCGATTGATTCCTTTAGGCTTGCCAAGTCTTGAGTCCTTTTTGAGTTTTAGCTTGCTTGGGGACAAGCAAGGTTTAAGTTTGGGGTGTTTTGATAAGCCTTTGGCTTATCTAGTTTTATAACTAGATGGACTGTGGTTTTTGTGCAAATTATTCGAGTTCAATCTCGTTTTCGCCCAAATTTACCTTGTTTTGTTCCTAAGTAGACTTTGACTCGTTCTAGGAATTTTTAGTAGTTTTTAGTCTATTTTGAATAGAATTACGCTTTCTGTGTCTTTTTATTGTTTCAGGTTAGAAGTGAAGCTCCGGGAGTCAAGGAAAGTCAAGAAACAGTGGAAATTTCCATTCTGGAGAGACTCGCCTCACGAAAGGATTCTCGCCTCGCGAACCTGAAGACCAGCTGAAGCAGCAACAGTCATACATTCTGTCTCGCCTCGCGAGTAACCTGCTCGCCTCGCGAACCTGAAGGCATGACTGTGCCAGAGAAGTCATCCTTTCTGGTTCGCCTCGCCAATAACATTTCGCCTCGCGATCATTCAAACTCAGGATGGAGCCAAAAATGACATTCGCCACGCGAGAATCTTCACGCCTCGCGAGAGACTGAAGACCCTGGAAGACAGAGACCATCACGGGCTAGCCGTGATGAAGGTCACGGCTGTGACAGATTAAGGTTTGAAGACTCGCCCCGCGAACACACTCTCGCCTCACGAGAATCCAAATTGAAAGCGCGCCAAAACTAATGTTCGCCTCGCGAAAGATGGTTCGCCCCGCGAGCGTCCGAGAACCAGAATCCCTATTTATAGGCTGTTTCAGATCAGATTGAGCGATCCAAGTTTTTCCACTTGTTTAGATCAGTTTAGTTACGAATCCTTGTTTTCTTCTGGAGTTGCGTCTCCCTTTTTCGTATTTTATTTTATTATGGAGATTATGTCGGATTGTTTGTGCGTCGTCATGGGCATGAGGAACTAATCCCCTCATCCGAGGGATCAATGAAGCCGCCCATGGCGGTATAGTGTTCATGTGATGTATGTTTTTCTCCCCTTCTCTCAATGAATGTTTTCCAATTCTGATTTGATTGTGTTGATCGTATGTGTTGCGTGATTGACTGGTTAAACGTGTTGAGGCTGATCGGCGATTCGCGTTTTAGAACTTGGATTGGAATCACTAATTGAATAATGAGCACGACAGTGGATTTAGGAGATTAGTGCAACCCTATAGGGAACAAAAATTAATAGAATTCGATATTAGGGTTATGAGACCTAGTAAGTAATTAATCCAATCGTCGAATACGTCCTATTGAGCACGACAGTGGATATAGGAGAAATTGGGGGTCCCGGTTGACATTGTAATTGAACTTAGGGAGGAATTCATCATCACTTGGGTACTATACATGATTGGGTAGGTGGATTTGAGACCTTGGATATTTTAATTTCTGATTTTAAAACCTTAGCTTTATTTGATTTGTTATTGAATTGTGATAATAATCTCTCTCTCTCTCAACCACTTTCTGTCACTTGACCAACGTATCTAATTTCCCACGGATTAGTCGAATTGGTAGCCCAATCCCTGAGTTCGACCTCGGTAATTACTTACCGTGTTTATTTTATTACTTGCGACGACCCGGTATACTTGCCGGTGAATCACCAATGATCAACGCATTAAATTCAAAATTGGAAAACAATAATTGAGGCAAAGGAGAGAAACATACATCACATTGAATCTACACCATCATGGGTGGTTTCATTGATCCCTTAGACAAGGGGGTTAGCTCCTCATGCTTGTAACAAGACACAAGCAATCGGAATTCATCGTAAATGTATAATAGAAAAAGAAAATAAGGAAACGCAGCTCCCGAGAACAAGGAATCGCCTCAAACGCTCTACAACAAGTGGAGAATCAAAAGTTTTTTTCATCTGCCCTAAAACAGAAATTTATTGATTTCAGACTCTGCGCGCGCTCGCGAGGCGAGTAGCCTCTCGCGACGCGAATATTAAGTTTTGGCTCCATCTGGATTTGAATGCTCGTGAGGCGAGGTAGTATTTCGCGAGGCGAGACAGAGTGGATGACATTTCTGGCACAGTCAGACCTTCAGACTCGCGAGGCGAGATGGTGATTCGCGGGGCGAGACAGAGAGGGTGACATTTTGTTGTTCAGGCTGGTCTTCAGGCTCGCGAGGCGAGCTCCTGTTTCGCGAGGCGAAACCTCCAGAATTGTTTTTCCACTGTTTTCTTCATTTTCCTTGACTCTAGGAGCTTCACTTCTAACCTGAAACAATAAAAAGAAACAAAAAGCGTAATTCTACTCAAAATAGACTGAAAACTACTAAAAATATATAAAACGAGTCAAAGTCTAACTTAGGAACAAAACAAGGCCAGTTTGGGAGATTAGCGAGGGTGACTCGCCCAATTAAGCACAAAATATACCCCTTTTCTAGCTGGAAACTAGATGAGCCAGAGGCTTATCAGTAATCCAATCCGTTGTAGAAGGTATGCACTATCAACCACCTCCCGAGCCCATGATGTGGGCAAGACTCTAGAAATCCTTTGTAACAATATCAAGCTTCGGATAAACATTCTCCGTCCTTTTGGAAGAAGTCGGTGATCTGAGTTTGTAGGTAAGCAGTCTTGGATGGAGGGAATAATTCTCCAAGAATGCCTGCTCTAGTTGGCCCCAAGTTGACAAAGTATTAGCGGGCACTTGCTTCAACCAAGCTTTTGCCTTTCCAATCAGAGAGGAGGGAAATAACCTCAAGTGAATAGCATCGATCGGGGCACCTTGAATTCTTATTGTGTTGGTGAACTCCAAGAATGTCTCCACATGATCAGTCGGGTCCTCCGAGGATAATCCTCCAAATTGATTTTGCCTAATCATGCCAATTAACAGAGGTGGTATAATGTAGTTCTCCGCCTCAATTCTGGCCTAGCAATCCCAGTTCGCAAACCCCTAGCATTTGGGGTTGCGTAGTCCTTCAGTGGTTTGGTATCTGGTAGATTCGCCATGAGTGGAATGGGAATCAACCTTTCTCTCGCTCTTTCTCTTTGTAGTCTCCCACGTCTATGAAAGGTCCTTTCGATCGCAGGGACAACTTCAACAAGATTTCCAAGACTTTGGGATCTTCGCATAAAAGAGAAAAATACCTACAAAGAGAGAGATAGATACTAGAAAAATTTAATATATATAAAAAAAAGGTCCAGGAAACTCAATTTAAAAATTAAATTGAAATTCAAGAAAGCACAGTCCCCAGCAACGGCGCCAAAAACTTGATGGGTGCGAATCCACAAGTGTACGACTTCGTCGTCAAGTAATAAAAAGAGCGAATCCACAGGGACCGTAATCTTAAATAACTATCAATTATTAAATCAATTAAACTGGACTAGAAAAAAATTTGTAAAAGATTTGGTTTTTAAAAGATTAACTAACAAATCAAATATCTAAAACGCAATCAAACAAAATCGCAATCAAATCAAATATGGGATTTTTCAATATCAAAAGAGATTTCCAGGAACTGGGTTACCAATAAGATTGCTCATGTTATTAAATTGACTACCCCTCTTGTTAATTATCGAAATTTGCTTTGAAGGTGAATTTATCCTAAATAAGTTAATGTTCCCTCTCGAGATACAAGAACCGTGCCCGATTAAACCAACCCTTACTCTCGTGGTAATTGAATTTAAATCGAACCCTTTAAGCTTTGTGACAACTCAGTGAACCCTCGAAGGACCGCTTCTAACTCTCGTGATTTAAGTCCTAAGTTTGATTCCTATAGATCCGATACCTAAGTTCACTGCTAGGTTCCTCCTTAGAGTATCTATGACATGCAAATAAGTGCGCACCAAATTCACTAGTAATTCATACAATAGGAATTAAATCGAAAGCGAATTGAAATTAACAAAAAGTAAAGCGTCAATTCATAACATAAAACAAATCTTGGGAATAGCCCCAATTTCTAGAAATAAAAACAACTACTCAAGCATTGCCATATTCATAGCAAGCTTGATTAACAAAAGCATAAAAGAAAACCTAAGAGAAGAGAAGAAATTGAGAAGAAGAGAAATCCTAATTTTTGCCTAAGACAGCAGCCCAAGGGATCCCTATTTTCAGCCTTAGAGTCCTATTTATAATGTAGGGTAACTTGGGATTAAAGTTCTTACAAAATCAGATCAAATCAGCAATTAAATTTCCAGATATTACACGTCACGGCCGTGATGCCTGTCAAGGCCAGGCCGTGATGGGTTCTGACTTGGAGATGGCTTCGCTGCTTGGTCTGTTACGGCCGTGACCACCATCACCGCCTAGCCGTGATCAGTTCTGCCTGTGAGGGTCTGGTTCAGTTGGCATGTCACGGCCATGATGGCCATCACGGCCTGGCCGTGACCAGTTCTGAGTTTAACCTTCTTTCTTTTCAGCCCTACTCGATCATGGCCGTGATGGCTATCACGGCTAGGCCGTGATGGCTATCACGGCTAGGCCGTGATGGCTATCACGGCTAGGCCGTGATGGGCTCTGTTTGACTCAGTTTTCTTGCTCTTCAAGCTCCGCCTTCATGCAAACTCCAACATAACTGGTCCTGAGCTTTTTAATCTTCAATTTCTGCACATAAATACCACAAAACCACCTTACCCGTTCCAAGGTAAAAACTAACAAAAATCAAATTAAAAATGCCTAAACTTCATGAAAATGCATGCAAAATGTCAAGGAAATATGAGGTGAAATCACACTCATCAATACACGAACTAGAAATGATTTTTGAGCTTATCAACAGCCCTGAAGAATCAAAGGTTCTGTATGCTCTTTATCTGCTTTTTGGAGAGGCAGGATGCTGGTGGGCGGAGATCAGGTATATATTGGAGGCGGTTAACCAGGAATATACTTGGAGTGTTTTTCACACTGTTTTTCTGGATAAGTATCAGAGCGCCCGAGTTGATAAGGGACATGAGTTATTATGATTACAACAGAACGAACTATCTGTGGATGAATATACCGCAAAGTTTGAATTTCTAGTTAATTATGTCCGTTTCCTTCAAAATCAATCTGATGAAGATTGGGAGTTTAAGAGATTCGAAGGAGGTCTACGATACGGAATCAAAGAGTTTGTGCTACCGCAGGGAATTTACAACTTTCAAGATTTAGTGGAAGAGTGTCGTAAAGTGGATAAGAAAGGGAAAGGTAAAGACTATTCGAGTACTATCGACGGATCATCTCGATTTCAATTTCAGCAGAATAAGAAGGAGAAGCAAAACCAGCGGAAACCTTATTTCAGAACCCCAGGAAATGATCAAAATCAGCAACTTTATCATGTCATTGCACCAGGAAGTGGAGGCCAAAAGAACCAAATTCAAGGCCAAGTCAGAAGATGTTATAATTGTGGAGACCCAAAACATATGGCTAAAACTTGTCCAGTATAAGGAGTTAAGTGTTACAACTGCAATCAAGTGGGACACTTAGCGAAGGATTGTAGTAAGAACCGAGACTCGGTTCGTCAATGCTCAAAGTGTGGAAAGCAAGGCCACTTGGCAGATGCTTGTCCATTTGAAGGGATTCTATGTTATCAATGTGGAATTATAGGGCATAGTGCAAGAGTTTGTAACGTAAAGAAATCTGAAACAAATAGAAACAAAGTATGCGCTGCTAAAAAGGTGGCAAAAGAGAAACGGGTAATAAGGGCGGAAGGTTTACACTGGGAACAAGGTTAAAAACTTCACAACCTAGAGCAACTAGATCATGAACCCAAGATGTAGTTACGCATAGGAATATTATATGTAAGATGCATGTTTTAATGACTATTATATGTTAAGTGTGTAATATGATCTAAGTAGAATCATATGTAGGTACTCTTGAGTATTTGACTCTCTAAAGTCTTTTATGTTATTAGTCTTTTCAGTTGATGCCAGTAATGTATAGTATCTACAACTTTATGAAAATAAAGGTTTCTTGAAAGGAAATTTATTCCAGTTCTTTTTCCCTTGATTGATGTGATCAAAATAGATTTTTGAGATCAGATCATTTCTTTGATAGTGGATTTGTTTTCAAATTTCAAATGTTGTGTCGTTTATTGTGGAAATTTTTGTAAAATGTCATGTTGTTGTTCGGGATAGACACTTTCTTGATAAAAGAAGTTTCTAGATGAGACTTAGTCTAGTCACTTTTACTTTTAGTGAAAGTGATCCAGTCTGAAATTTTGTCGGACTATTGTTATTTTAAATTGTCGTTTAAAATCCTTTGTCCAAGGAATAAATTCTATTAAGGTTAGGAACTATTCGTTTTGTGAGTTCCTAATCCACTAGGAGTTCTCATGAAAGAAGGAACTTTATTAGAGTCATGGTTGTAAATATGTATTAGCTATGCAGTTTTACACTGACAAACCTATTAAAGAATCTTGTTGCATATGGGACATTCCTGTATTCTTTTCAGATCGACAAAGTTTTTCTATACACTTTCTTGTGAAAGTAAGACCTAGGGATTAAGAAAATCCTATCTAGCTTTGAGTCACGAAATTTCGAGGACGATTTTTTTTAAGTGGGGTAGTATTGTAACACCTCGATTTTTCTGCTTTCTAATATCGGTATAAATATAAATAAACATTTATATTTTTATCTGAAACTTAGAAAATGATTTTAGGAAAACCAAAGTCATATTCATATTATACTTATTTTTATACGTCTACGGTGAAATTTTTGGTTGAAAATTCAGACGGAACCCGATCTGCGTTTTTATTGACAGTAAGATTTTACTGATCAGAAAACCTAATTTTGACCCGAGAACGAAATGAATAGATTTTATATCTCATTTCCAACAATATAGGCTATTTTGAAAATTTTCAAAATAATTAGGTTTTATACTCGATTCGGGCGTAAAACGATAATCGGGAAACCGACAGAGTCAGAAACGGAACTACAGAGACCTGTCAAGAGATCGGGACAACGAGTCATACATGATGACTCATGGAGGATGAGTCACCAAGCATTTATGAGCATTAAATGCTATTAATCATGATTTTTAGGTAAAAACACCAAAGTACCCCCAAGCTTTCGCGAGTATTAACAAGACACATCTACGCACTTTTAACCACTCATTTTACATGATTGTAAACCTCCCACATCTCCTCAAATTCGTACATCCATATATACCTAACCATACCTATTTCGTTTTGCTTTCGTTTCACTATTTTCCTCTCAAAAATCAAAATCGGGTAAATGACGGAGCTGCGTACGGAATTTTCAGGAACCGCTAACGGATAGGATCGGTGACTCATTGGTGAGTTACTATGTGTGGCCCAAAATCAGTCACACCTCCATCAAATGTGAGCCACATATTATTAACCATGATTAGCCAAAATAACCTTAGTTAAGTTAACTATTAACTATGATTAATCATATATTAATTTAATATTCACAAAACCCATTATTTGGACTCTAAGGAACCAAACAAAGCCTAAGTCTAAGCCTAAATAAAGGCTCAAAACCGCAGCTGCCCTCTCCCCACTTCTCTTCATCTTCCTCACCAAGTTTTCTCCATTTTCTCCAACTTACAAAACTCATAAGAACACCGAATCTCCACCGAAAATATAACCCTCTTCCTTTCTGAAACTCGAAAAAATCTCAGAATGAAGTTGTTCCTCTTTCTCTCTTATTTCCAACAAGCTAAAGATCATAAAAAACGGATAAGTGGATTGGGAGATATGCTCAAAATACCGAAACTGCCCAGAATTCTCAGCAACACACGAAACAGCAGAAAGAAGTCCTTTTTCACCCATGTTATGATCCTAAACAAATGAAACCTTCAACTTGTTCCTCTTCTTCTGATCTTTCTAACAAGCCAGAGTTCATGATTTTTGGATGAGTATATTGTGAGATACACTCACAAAACCATCACACCCTCAAAGCTGTCCAGTTTTAACTAAGTGTTGGTTGATCATTTCTCTTCATTTCTTCATCACCAAGAGGTAACATCTTCTCTCCATGATCAACCGTGTCTTATTCTTCATTAATTTCACTTGTTTTATGCCATGATCATCATTGTAAATTCCTAGATCTAGAATCTTGTGAAAGCTCTAGGAAATTGTATAAAAATCCTACGATCATGAAACCAATTTATATGACCTTGTAATCATCTCTACTTTCATTATCCAAGAGCATGAATCAAACTAAAATTTCCTCCCCACTTTTCTTCTCATGACCGAAACCTTGTTTATGTGGGTGGAGGAACTTTGTTTCATTTTTGTTGTTGTTAAATTATACTTGATTCAATCTTTATAGTTCATATATATACTGTATCCAAGTTGTTTTGTCAGAAAAGAAATCCCTAGTTTCATTTTTCATTGAAGTCTGAAAATGGGTTTATGATGGATTGTAATATTTGATTTCAATTATTTATGTTAAATCATTAGATCTATGTCTTAAGTTCTTAGGATCATTAATCCAATGACTTAAGAAATTTTAGTAATTTTTAGCCACAAAATCCATTCTTGGCCGTGACCTAACCTTAGTGGTTTGGTGATTGTATTTGTTTGATTTTGATTGGTTGAGTTGTGATTTGTTGAAGGATAAAGAATCGTATCGTATACGTGCGTTGACGGTTTCTGTATTTGTGACAAAGTTTTAAAATCAGAAGCTATGTTCTTCGAGAGGTAAGGGGAGTACCTGATGGATTTTTCCGATAGCTGTATGTAATTTGTTTGTGGTCTGTATATTTTATTTGGTGTATGTATTATTATTTTTTTAAGCAAAAAGGAGTGCAGAAGCATCACTGCAGTGGAAATCATCCCAACTATGTTGGCACCAAAACCACTACCAATCATTAGATTTCTCTGCTTTTAAGTTATCTGTTTTTAATTATTTGATTATCTGCATTTAATTGTTATTATGTTTTATTGTATGTCATTAATTGTGCTATTTGCTATATTATTGGCATGGTTGTTATTGATGTTGTTTGTGGATTGTAAAGCCTGACTATGGTCAGTGCTCAATTAATAATGAGGTTAAAAGCATTAAAAAGCTATTTACGGAATAATGAGTTTTAATTAGTGGAAAATGTGGAAAATAGTAATATATTATCATTAATTATTGGTTTGGTGAAATTTGGATTATATTGAAAAATAATAATATTTTAATTATTTAACAGCGTAATAGTGTTTTATGAGTCATAGTGATGACGTGACCGTGAAAATATTTTAGCACTGCTAATTTTGTCATAAGAAATTTCTAAATATTAGAAAATGTTATTTTATGAAAATAAGTTTCAAAAATAATTTTATTATAGTGTTGGAAAAATTATTTTACTAGAAAAGTCATTTTTGGACTTATAACGCTTTTAAAACGTCAAACGTCGGACAATTCCGACAATATTTACGGTAGTATTATTAAAAATGGTAATATTAGTTAAAACAGAGAATTTGTCTCAAAGCAATATTTTCAGGTTCAAAATATTGATTAAATTAATTTTAAATTATTTTTAAAAAGAAATAAAAAAATAAAACATTATTTTACATAAATCACTTCTAAATAGGTTTTATATTTATTAAATTAATTTAAAAATTATAAAATTAAAATATTTAATATTCTTAATTTTTAATTTCAATATATTTCCTTTACAATTCTAATAAATATTTCAAATAAGATATTTAATATTTATATTCGTTTCAATATTAAGGGATATATCATGACGTGATTTGAAGATACTTATATGTGACAATGAAGGTCATATTTTGAATTTCACTTCAAATATAGTTTATAGAGAAGCCTTTCAAAATTTAACCTATGTGAGTTACAAACTGTTTTTTATATTTATTTTTTACTTTTTTCATATAACATTCTCATTATTTTCTTTCTATTTTTTTAAGAAACTCTGTAGGCATTTTAATTTTTAAATTTATTGATATTATAAGTTACATTTTGAAAAGGTTTTTTTATGTCATATGAATGGTTAATTTTCTTAACTCTCTCTGTTATAACAGAAGTATTGAATTGTAAGCAGCTTTTTAATAATGTTGAATTTTTAATTTATTAAAAATTTATTTTTTAAAATCTATCTATTATCTATCTATTAATAACAATATATTTATATCCCCTTTGCAATATGGTTTTGCCATGTGTCATGTTCCCTATGCAAGAAATGCAACAATGTCTATGGACGCCAAGTGTCAACATTATAGTTTTTTGGATTTATTATTGAATTTATAAACTTAACAAAAAATAACATGACAATATAAGATAAAATAAAAAATGAGCCACATCTAACTAAATTAAAATCAAATCTCAAATTGAGTTAATTATTGTTATCAACATTACCTAAGTTGAACTTCACTCGCCGCCACCTACCCCCAGCTGGCCCATCACCCCACCATTCTGTGTGCAGATCCCTCACAACCCAGCCAAGATCCCCTCCCTCCCTCGTCACCAGACCATCGTCAACCTACCCATCCGCCGCCGCCTCCTCTCCAACCTCCACCTCCCACGTTCCGACCCATCAGCCTGTTACTTCCCCATTCCTAGCCGCCGACCCGTCCCTCCTTCTCCACCCACTACTACAAAAAAGGGCTTTAATAGCGCACCTTCAATAGCGTTTTAATTTGAAACGCTATTTAAAATGAGGCGGAAGACTTTTAACGGTGCTTCCTTAAGAATGCGCTATCTTAGGATGCACCTAAGATAGCGCTCTTTTAAGGTAGCGCTATCTATTTCTAATGGGTAGCAATAGATAGTGCTTTCTTAAGAAAACGCTATCTATTCCTACACCTAAGTATTAATTCTTTCCCTGAAAATAAATTGTTCCCTCCCATGCAAATTTTTTCCTTCGCTCTCAAATTTGTCTCTCTAGGTTTACCCTCCCATGCAAAAGTAAGCTACGGCATGACTGTCTCCCTCCACCGCTTCATGTAACACCCCCCTTAGGGTATTACTATGTAACACATGCGGAATTCAAATTAAAAAATAATTTCCTGGTTACTTTCGGAAAATTGTTTTCTTTTAAGTTAGAAAACTGGGGTATAAGATTTTTTCTTTAAGGATAACTCTGAAATCCATCATACATATATTTAAAACGTAAAGCCACGTTTGTAACAAAGTTACCATGACATACAACATTTCTCTAAGTTTCCATTTTCGTAAGAAAAGTTTAAACTACAGATGGATGTGTATAACACTACATCTACCGACCTCTTTAGATATACAACCCAACTCAGACTCCTAAGCTGGTCATTCTATCAAATATTCATTGGAGAGACCCCCAATCATAATACTTTCCCAACCTCTAACACTAGGTCTTCAAGTGACTTAGAAAGACTCCTTTGCAACATCGGTACTGTAACACCCCAATTTTTCAGCTTTCTAAGATCGGTATAAATATAAATAAACGTTTATATTTTTATCTGAAACTTAGAAAATGATTTTGGGAAAACCAAAGTCATATTCATATCATACTTATTTTTATAAGTATACGGTGAAATTTTGGGTCAAAAATTCAGACGAAACCCGGTTTGTGATTTATTGACAGTAAGATTTTACTGCTCAAATGGCCTAATTTTGACTCGTGAACGAAACACTTAAGATTTTTATGAAGTTTCCAACTTCTTTGGCTATTTTAAAATTTTTCACTTAAAAAGTGAAATAATATATATTATGCGGGTGTTATACGAAATCGGGTAAACGACGGAGCTGAAAACGGGATTTTCGGGACCCGCTAACGGATAAATAGGATGTCAAATCATGATGAGTCACAAGGGGTGAGTCATGGTATGACTCCACATGGTCATGATTACTTTTTAGGGGAAATGACCATTATGCCCTTATGGTTGATTTTAATTACAAATTAACCTAAAGCAAGATTACACCTTTGTCCTTGGATTTTTGGCATATTAACCTATTTAGGAACACTTCATCTTCTTCAAGTCTCCCCATCAAACTCTGGGGGGCCGGATTCCAAGAGGTAAACCATTCTCATCATACTTATTTAGTATCATGTTCTTCATTGAATTTTTCATTTTGAAGTCTTTTTCAATATGATGCATTTTAGGCTTTCTAGATTCAAAAATTCATAGAAAATCATAGGAAAATCCATTTGACATGAAACCAATTTCTATAATCCTATTATTACCTCTATATTCTATATCTATAAGATTGAATCAAACAAAATTTTCGAACCTATTTAACCTAAGAAGGCAGAACCTAGGGTTTTGTGGGTGGGGGAGGATTTTGTTCATTTTCTTTACATGATTCAATCTTATAAGCTATATAGGTATTAGATCTATATTGTTTGAGTTAAATTAGAGTCTCTAAACCATTTTAATGGTCATGGCCGAAAATCATTTTTTGAAGGATTGGAAGATTTAATTTCAATCTTTATGCCATGATCATTGATTTAGGGTTTTAAGTGATTATAAATCACTAATCCAAGAGTTTAGAAATTTTAAGGATTTTCAACCCCAAAGTCAGACCTTGACCTAAACCAACATGTAGGATTTTAGGCTAGATTTAGTTGTTTGTTTGTTGATTGAGTGTTATGTTTAATGAAGGATAAGCTAAGTTATCGGATACGCACGTTACCGGCGTTACTTGGATTTCCGACGAACTGTTTCTCAGAGATATTGTGTTTTTAAGGTAAGGGGAAAGCCTGAGGTATTTTTCCGATAGCCATGTGTAATTGTTATTGTGTGTCTTAATTATGGTGTGTAAGTATTTATTTTGTAGTTAGCATTATTTGCTTATTGATTATCTGTTGTTAACTATTTGATTTAACTGCATTTAATTGTTTGTTGTATTTGGTTATATGTTTTAAATTTCTAAGTGTCATATTATTGATATGAAATAATTGTTGATGTGGATTATGAATTTGAAAGCCTGACAGTAGTCAGAGCTCAATTAAATAAAAGTTAAAAGCAGTTAAAAGTTTTTTTTTATGAATTAATGAGTTTAATTTAATGGAAATAGTAATATAATATTACCTAATTATTTATTTAATGAAAAATGGGAAAAAGTGAAAAATAATATTATTTTAATCATTTAATAGCGAAAGAGCGTTTTATGAGCCATAGTGAGGACGTAACCGTGAAAATATTTTAGCACTGCTAATTTTCACCTGAGTAAATTGTAAATATTAGAAAATAATATTTTAAGCGAAAAAGTTTTGAAAATAATTTTATTACAGTGTTGGAAAAATTAATTTACGACAAAGAGTCCTCCTATTTTTACCTAAATGCATCTTGAAACAACAAACGATGGACAATTCCGTCAATATTTACCAAAGTGTTTTTAAAGAGGGTATTATTGAGAATTTGTCTCAAATAAGGTTTTACAGTTCAAATTATTGATTTTTGAACAAAAATAAGTTTTAAGGAATTTTGTTAAGTTTACAAAACGAATTTCCAATGTAAAAGGATTTTCGGTAAACCTAAAGTTATTCCATCAACTTGGATAGGTTGAGGAAATTTTGATTTTTGTTTTGTTTTTTACAGAACGAAAATAGTTTAAACGAACCTAGCAACCGAGACGTCGGGTCTAGAGTTCTAAGATATGGGCCTGGGGTCTGAAGAGGAAATTATGGACTATAATGTCCTATAAACTGTATATTTGGTTTTGTGCACTAAAATCTACGCATCCAAGACTGGTGCATCGGTCTGGATTTCGTGATTTGCACACCTTTTGACTTGGAGTCAGTTATTTTGGAAAGAGGTATTAAACTTGAAAGTTTAAATTGGTAATTTAGTCGTGAGACTTTTAGCTCCGACACCTAAAGATTGATCACAAAGAAAACAACGAGAACAAAAGGTTTTACATGCATTACAGGGCAGACGTGCCTTTGCATAGGACTTGAATGCTTGATGGCAAGTATTCATGCAGTTTGCGTCACTGTGCCTTGATGGATATACGACCAAGTAGACCATGTGCTATATGTAGTCACCACTTTGCCTTGAGTTGGACTGTGGAATGGTCAATAGAACTTTGCCATATCGGGCATTGATTCTGCCTTTATTGGCAACTAGAGCCAGATCAGCTCATTCACTTGTTGGTTGGAGCTTCGGAGATTGGGTTTCAAAGTTAGTTGTTGAATATTTAAGTGTCATGGTTTTAGAGCGGTTACTATTGTCGGGTATGAAACCCATTGATAAATATATATTGTTTATCTGTGAATATACATGTTAAGTGGTAATTGAGAGTCGTACATGTGGTTATCGTTTTAAAATCCATATATTGGTACTCACCCTTGCATATACAGGTTCTTCTGTCTTTGCTATTGTACCTTGGTACACGAATGCAGAAGTTGCATAAGAGTTCCTTAAGTAACTTGGAGGCTTAAGTCCGAATTGCAGGAAAAGATGTGTGATCATAGGGATGATCACGAGGTCTTATCAGTGAGTGTCTTTTAGAACGGCCAGCTTAGGATTTCTTTTGGGGTGGTATGTTTTGAGAAAGTTTGTGTAAGTATTTTGAAAACCTTTACATGGTTTAAAATTTTGTTGTGAATAATATGTTTTATTTTCTTTACTATTGTGATGAGTATGTTGCGTACTGCACTATTCAAAGGAAATTGTTTTACACCCAGATTTTTTTGACTCCAAATAAATCAAATTTTTCCGAAAACAACCAGCAAAATTCTTTTAATTTATTTCCAAACGTGATAGAATAGTAATGCCCAAGGGGGGTGTTACAGAGTGGTATCAGAGCTGGTCGAGTCTTTTGGGAACCTTGGGGAATAGGTCTGTTATGTTTTTGTTGTGTGATCTCTGGTAGGACCTTGCTTGAATTATTTCTTTGTTGAAAACAATGTGTGTTGACACACAAGTAGTTGTGTATTGTTTAGTTGAGACCTTGTGCAAATCTAGGAACAATAGAGGGTACATTGACCGAATTACTTCTTAGAAGTAATGTGTTTGAGACACAAAAGTACAAAAGTATACATTTCAATTTCTGGTTCCGGACTGACTAAGTTTGTTTTCTAGGTCAGTTATGGAACCAGGAATTGAACAAGGACTTGGATGTGATCGTAATGGTGCTCGTGATTATATCAGCAACAAGGATGTGATTGAACAGATGAACCAGGCCATGCAGGCTATGACTAATGTTGCTGCTATCGTGGTTGCCCAGAATGAGCTGAACTAGGTTAGGGCTAAGCTGACAACCGAGTCGAAAAATCTAGCAAACTTCAGAAATCAAAATCCTCAAGGATTTTATGGAAATGAAAACTCGGAGAAGGCTGACTTGTGGATACAAGAACTAGAAAGTATTTTCGAGAGTATCGACAGTCCTGAAGAATCGAAGGTTCCATATGCTCTTTCTCTACTTTACAGGGATGCAGGATGCTGGTGGGAGGAGATCAGACACATACTGAAAGCTATTAACCAGGAATATACTTGGAGTGTTTTCCGTACAGTTTTCTTGGATAAGTATTTTCCTCAGAGCGCTAGAGTTGAGAAGGGACATGAGTTCTTACGGTTACAACAGAATGAACTATCCGTGGGTGAATATACTGCAAAGTTTGAATTCCTAGTCAAGTATTTCCGTTTCTTCCAAACTCAATCTGATGAAGGATGGGAATGTAAGAGATTTGAAGGAGGCCTACGATACGGAATTAAAGAGTATGTGCTACCGCTAAAAATTCGCAACTTTCAAGCCTTAGTTGAAGAGTGCCGGAAAGTGGAGCAGAAAGGGAAAAGTAAAGACAATTTGGGTGCTACTGGTGGATCATCTCGATTTCAATTTCAGCAGAATAAGAAGGAGGAGCAAAACCAGAGGAAACCTTATTTCCGACACCCAGGAAATGATCAAAATCAGAAACCTTATCATGTCATTGCACCAGGAAGTGTAGGCCAAAAGAATCAAAGCCAAGGTCAAGTCAGAAGATGTTACGAGTGTGGAGACCCAAAACATATGGCTAAAACTTGTCCAATGGAAGGTGTTAAATGTTACAATTGTAATCGAGTGGGTCACTTATCGAAGGATTGTAATGCACCAAAGCGTAGATCAGTTGTTAACAACACCAGAACCACTGACAAAGGGAAAAGTCTACATCAGGAGTAGTGTTGAAAACTTCACAACCTAGAACAACTGGATCGTGAACCCAAGAAGTAGTTATGCATAGGAATAATATAAGTAAGATGCATGCTTTAATGACTAATACATGTTAAGTTTGTAATATGATATAAGTAGAATCATATGTAGGTACTCTTGAGTATTTGACTCTCTAAAGTCTTTTATGTTGTAAGTCCTTTCAGTTGACGTCAATAATATATAATATCTATGACTTTATGAAAATAAAGGTCTCTTGAAAGGAAATTTATTCCAGTCCCTTTTCTCTTGATTGAGGTGATCAGAATAGGTTTTTGAGATCATATCATTTCTTTGATAGTAGATTTATTTTCAAATTTCAAGGGTTGTGTCGTTTATTGTGGAGAATTTTTTGAAACTGTCCTGTTATTGTTTGGGATAGATACCTTCGTGATGAAAGAAGTTTCTAGATGAGACATAGTCTAGTCACTTTTACTTTTGGTAAGAGTGATTCAGTCTGAATTTTGATCGGACTGTTGTTATTTTTTTTAAAATCATTGTTTTATAAATTCTTTATTCAAAGAATGAATTCTCTTCAGAGTGGGAACTAGTCGTTTTGTGAGTTCCTAATCCACTAGGATTTCTCGTGAAAGAAGGAACTTTATTAGAGTCATGGTTGTAAATATGTATTAGCTATGCAATTTTACACTTATGAACCTATTAAAGAATCTTTTTGCATATTGGACATTCCTGTGTTCTTTTCGGATTAACAAAGTTCTTCTATGATTACTTACCTTCTTGTTAAAGTAAGACCTTGGGATTGAGGAAATCCTGTCTAGTTTTGAGTCCCGAATTTCGAGGACGAAATTCTTTTTAGTGGGGTAGTATTGTAACACCCCAATTTTTCCGCTTTCTAAGATCGGTATAAATATAAATAAAAGTTTATATTTTTATTTGAAACTTAGAAAATGATTTTGGGAAAACCAAAGTCATATTCATATCATACTTATTTTTATAAGTATACGGTGAAATTTTGGGTCAAAAATTCAGACGAATCCCGGTCTGCGATTTATTGACAGTAAGATTTTACTACTCAAATGACCTAATTTTGACTCGTGAACGAAACACTTAAGATTTTTATGAAGTTTCCAACTTCTTTGTCTATTTTAAAATTTTTCACTTAAAAAGTGAAATAATATATATTATGCGGGTGTTACACGAAATCGGGTAAACGACGGAGTTGAAAACGAGATTTTCGGGACCCGCTAATGGATAAATAGGATGTCAAGTCATGATGAGTCACAAGGGGTGAGTCATGGGATGACTCCTCATGGTCATGATTACTTTTTAGGGGAAATGACCATTATGCCCTTATGGTTGATTTTAATTACAAATTAACCTAAAGTAAGATTACACATTTGTCCTTGGATTTTTGGCATATTAACCCACTTGCCCTTGAAACCCACGGCCTCAAGGCTGCCAAGAGGCCCAATTTCACACCTATTTAAGGAATACTTCATCTTCTTCAAGAGTTTGCTCCTTTTCTCCATCAAAACTCTTAAGTTACTTAGGCTTATTTAGTGAAGGAAGTGTTAGATTTCTTGCCATTTTAGTGATTCCAAGAGGTAAAAAATTCTCATCATCCTTATTTAGTATCATGTTCTTCATTGAATTTTTCATTTTGAAGTCTTTTTCAATATGATGCATTTTAGGCTTTCTAGATTAAAAAATTCATAGAAAATCATAGGAAAATCCATTTGACATGAAACCAATTTCTATAATACTATTATTACCTCTATATTCTAGATCTAGAAGCTTGCATCAAACAAAATTTTCGAACCTATTTAACCTAAGAAGGCAGAACCTAGGGTTTTGTGGGGGGAGGATTTTGTTCATTTTCTTTACATGATTCAATCTTATTAGCTATATAGGTATTAGATCTATATTGTTTGAGTTAAATTAGAGTCTCTAAACCATTTTAATGGTCATGGCCGAAAATCATTTGTTGAAGGATTGGAAGATTTAATTTCAATCTTTATGCCATGATCATTGATTTAGGGTTTTAAGTGATTATAAATCACTAATCCAAGAGTTTAGAAATTTTAAGGATTTTGAACCCCAAAGTCAGCCCTTGACCGAAACCAACATGTAGGATTTTAGGCTAGATTTAGTTGTTTGTTTGTTGATTGAGTGTTATGTTTAATGAAGGATAAGCTAAGTTATCAGATACGCACGTTATCGGCGTTACTTGGATTTCCGACGAACTGTTTCTCAGAGATATTGTGTTTTTAAGGTAAGGGGAAAGCCTGAGGGATTTTTCCGATAGCCATGTGTAATTGTTATTGTGTGTCTTAATTATGGTGTGTAAGTATTTATTTTGTAGTTAGCATTATTTGCTTATTGATTATCTGCTGTTAACTATTTGATTTAACTGCATTTAATTGTTTGTTGTATTTGGTTATATGTTTTAAATTTCTAAGTGTCATATTATTGATACGAAATAATTGTTGATGTGGATTGTGAACTTGAAAGCCTGACAGTAGTCAGAGCTCAATTAAATAAAAGTTAAAAGCAGTTAAAAGTTTTTTTTTATGAATTAATGAGTTTAATTTAATGGAAATAGTAATATAATATTACCTAGTTATTTATTTAATAAAAAATGGGTAAAAGTGAAAAATAATATTATTTTAATCATTTAATAGCGAAAGAGCGTTTTATGAGCCATAGTGAGGACGTAACCGTGAAAATATTTTAGCACTGCTACTTTTCACCTGAGTAAATTGTAAATATTATAAAATAATATTTTAAACGAAAAAGTTTTGAAAATAATTTTATTACAGTGTTGGAAAAATTAATTTACGACAAAGAGTCCTATTTTTACCTAAATGCGTCTTGAAACAACAAACGATGGACAATTCCGTCAATATTTACCAAAGTGTTTTTAAAGAGGGTATTATTGAGAATTTGTCTCAAATAAGGTTTTACAGTTCAAATTATTGATTTTTGAACAAAAATAAGTTTTAAGGAATTTTGTTAAGTTTACAAAACGAATTTCCAATGTAAAAGGATTTTCGGTAAACCTAAAGTTATTCCATCAACTTGGATAGGTTGAGGAAATTTTGATTTTTGTTTTGTTTTTCATAGAACGAAAACGAACCTAGTAACCAAGACGTCGGGTCTAGAGTTCTAAGATTTGGGCCTGGGGTCTGAAGAGGAAATTATGGACTATAATGTCCTATAAACTGTATATTTGGTTTTGTGCACTAAAATCTACGCATCCAAGACTGGTGCATCGGTCTGGATTTCGTGATTTGCACACCTTTTGACTTGGAGTCAGTTATTTTGGAAAGAAGTATTAAACTTGAAAGTTTAAATTGGTAATTTAGTCTTGAGACTTTTAGCTCCGACACCTAAAGATTGATCACAAAGAAAACAACGAGAACAAAAGGTTTTACATGTATTACAGGGCAGACGTGCCTTTGCATAGGACCTGAATGCTTGATGGCAAGTATTAATGCTGTTTGCGTCACTGTGCCTTGATGGATATACGACCAAGTAGACCATGTGCTATATGTAGTCACCACTTTGCCTTGAGTTGGACTGTGGAATGGTCAATAGAACTTTTCCATATCGGGCATTGATTCTTCCTTTATTGGCAACTAGAGCCTGATCAGCTCATTCACTTGTTGGTTGGAGCTCCGGAGATTAGGTTTCAAAGTTAGTTGTGGAATATTGAAGTGTCATGGTTTTTAAAGCGGTTACGATTGTCGGGTATGAAATCCATTGATAAATATATATTGTTTATCTGTGAATATACATGTTAAGTGGTAATTGAGAGTCGTACATGTGGTTATCGTTTTAAAATCCATATATTGGTACTCACCCTTGCATATACAGGTTCTTCTGTCTTTGCTATTGTACCTTGGTACACGAATGCAGAAGTTGCATAAGAGTTCCTTAAGTCACTTGGAGGCTTAAGTTCGGATTGCGGGAAAAGATGTGTGATCATAGGGATGATCACGAGGTCTTATCAGTGAGTGTCTTTTAGAACGACCAGCTTAGGATTTCTTTTGGGGTGGTATGTTTTGAGAAAGTTTGTGTAAGTATTTTGAAAACCTTTACATGGTTTAAAATTTTGTTGTGAATAATATGTTTTATTTTCTTTACTATTGTGATGAGTATGTTGCGTACTACACTATTCAAAGGAAATTGTTTTACATCCAGATTTTTTTGACTCCAAATAAATCAAATTTTTCCGAAAGCAACCAGCAAAATTCTTTTAATTTATTTCCGAACGTGATAGAATAGTGATGCCCAAGGGGGGTGTTACAGGTACTAGAGTACCAAGTTACTACAGCAAGACCCGAAGAGACCTGATATAACTGTAAGAGTGAGACACCGGCAAATGGATATATCATACAACAACCATACACATGATACATATAACACCTTGGCATATTAACATTTTAAACATTACTCATAGGTAAACAACAAGTATTATTTCAGTGGGTCTCATACCCTAATCAATCAATTTTACAAAGATAATGCATGACACTTCAATCATCAGGCTCTAATCTTAATCTCATGAGATCCCATCACCATTTTATCAATAAGAAAGAAAGAGTTGATCAGGCTCATACGCTCAATTTGGCAAGTTGTCTCCGTCAGCTCATGCGCCTGGATCAACATCATCACGAATCCCTTATAACAGTCATTCGGATGTATACCTCATCGAATACCACATCTTAAGCGAGTATGCAGATAACTCAAGCACACCTGCTTAGGGGAAATGCATATGAATAAAAGACTTTTCATTATCGATACTTTTCTTTGTGTTCACTCTTTTCCGTTGTCGAAGCCCAAAGCTAACGACTATTCACAATTTTCATTACTTGAAAATCAATAACACAGGACACGCAGTCCGAGTGCTCAATCACAACACCTTAGACCGATGACGCAGTCCGAGGTTGTGGTCGTAGAAACAATTGTAATTTTATCCATGTTTTATTTCAACATGATAAGGACTCCTAGCCCATAACAACGAAATTAGGACACAGTCCTCAATTCCAAAATTAGGACTCCTAGCCCATAATATCACGATGGGGACCCTGGGCCCATAATTCTTGACACGGATCTCAGATCACGTGCATAAACTGAATACTAGAGGCGATGTCTCACGAACTAGTATCCTCTTTCACATGTGCTTATTTTTCGCTTAGTGAAAATCACAAACCAAAACAAAACCTCGGTCACTTATCCAAGTAACCGGAACGTTTCTAAACAATTTAGGAGAAAATATTTTCCTTTACAAATTTTTTTATAAAACATTTAGGAAATTCGTTTGCTTTTGAAATCCTTGATGAAATAGAGTCAAATATTTTCAAAGGGGGTTTTCCTTCATAAAACACATAGTTCGAAAAAGGTTTTCTCTCGTACAAACTTTGGATCATAAAAAGGTAGTTTCTATTGTCTTAAAAAAAACACTTCAACGTTTCTTTTTAAAATAAGAATCTCATTTTCTTGAAGTAAGGGTTTTAAACAAGGAACTTTTATAAATGAAACCAATACTTTCAAAGTTCTATTCAAGGCTTATTAAGGCTCTTAATCCTTTATAATCATTGTGCATATACTCAAGTCCAACCTCTCAAACTTCAATCAACGGTAATATATTCTCAACAATAATATCATAGTTAACGACAGTTCATCACATATATATATATATATATATATATATATATATATATATATATATATATAATTCATAACACTTTAAAGCAAATAATGTTCAACTTCAAGTAATAACCACAATAATTCAAGTAAACAAGTTATTCAAGTATTGGCTCAATATCCCAATAATATTCAAATCACTCAAGTAAACACATACACACATGCATATAGTCATTATATATCCCTAGGCAATCCCCTCTTACATTCTATGAAATTAAGAAGATTAGATGCTCGACGAGGTAAGTCACGAATGTTCTCGTTTCCTCCGTGATGGAAGTCTAAGGTTATGAACACAAAATCACAAGTTAAAATCAAAACAAGAACACTAAACCACAAGGTATAGGTTCGGCCAAGATTAGTTATTAGGGTTAGAGATTCCCAAAAATTATACAACTCATGGATTTATGATCCTTAAGTGTTAGGAGTTCATAAATAATGATCATTTAACAAAGTTGAATTAAAATTCCACTAAGTTAAAAACATAGGGCATTCGGCCAAGGATAGTAAAATAGGCTAGCATTCACTAAACTTTCCAATCTCTTAGGTTTAGCATCCATATGTGTTAAGGAGCTCAATACCATGATCATTTTGGAAAAATAAGAACAAGGTATCCTAGGTCCATAACCTTCTAGGTTCGGCCTTCATAGGATTTATAGGCTAGAGATCTTTAAACTTTCCAATCTCTTAGACTTAGCATCCAAATATCTTACGGAGCTCAAGTCCATGATCATATTGGAAAAATGAAAGTAACAAATACTAGCTTTAACAACATAAAATAAACAAGTTATAAATCCTTAAACTTTCCAATCTCTTAGACTTAGCATCCAAATATCTTATGGAGCTCAAGTCCATGATCATCTTGGAAAAATGAAAGTAACACATACTAGCTTTAACAACATAAAATAAACAAGTCATTAAGAGTTCTAAATCCATGATCAATACTTGAAAAGTTGAAACATAGTATCATAGGCCTACTTATTCATATTTTTCGGCCATCATAGGAACAAGCTATCAAAACTTCCAAGATTTATAGATTCAAGATCAAGGGATAATTAGAAACTCAAACACATGATCATATTCCAAAAGTTGAAACAAAAACTTCTTAGGTCACAAATGCAAGCATTTGGCCTTCATTTGAAGAGATGGATAGAGATTTTTGTTTTACACAACCTCTTATTTTGTGAAAATATGAGTTAATACAAGACTATAGAAAGTGGTTTCAACTCAAAAAGAGCTTTCTATCATTTTAGAGAGATTTTAGAATTTTAAAGCATATAAAGAACGCATAAAGTAAACTAAGAAATAAAAGATGAAACTTGCAAAAAGATTTATATGAGAGCATTACCCTTAGTATAAGGAAGAACTTTAATGAAGAACTTAAGTAGAAAAGATGAATAAAAACTGAAGCTTTAAGAGTTTGAACTTTTAGAAGAAAGAAAAAGATGAACTTTAATGGAGGTTAAGGAGAAAGATGATGAAATGAAAATGAAAGGGGTATATATAGAGAGGGGAGAGAATGGAACTAAATTGAGGAGAGAGGAATGAGCTTGGAGAGCAAGTTTTGACCTTGTACCTTGTTTGGTTGAAGAGGAAAGAGAAAAATAGGTTTTTAGAATATAATATGATATATTTCAAAAAGTATCATCATGACCACTTTTTAGGAGGTAGCTTAGGCCATACCTCTAGTGAGTCACCTCACTCCCTCATATCACCTCAAGCCTTTTATGTCTCCTATTCTGCTCCATTTCGTACCCGGTTGCATTTCCGATCGTAATTCTTCTGACGTTTTCGCCCGAATAAAATATTATATTTTATTTTTGAACGAAAATTTTTAAAATAACCAAAGTGGAAGGAAACATAATAAAAACACTAACTATCTCGTCCACGGGTCAAAATTAGGTTTTTTGCTCAGTAAACTTGTACCGGTAGTGAAAACGCAGACCGGCTTCCGTCTGAATTTTCAACCGAAATTTTTACCGTAACTTCATATGATATAACAACACAAGAAAATAATTTTAGTTTAATTAAAATCATCCTCTGAGTTTAATCTAAAATAAACACATTTAAATATGTATTTACTGCTACAGAAAGCATAGGAAAAACAGGGTGTTACACCAAGGACTCGGAAGGGACATGAGGCTATATGGGTAATTGTGGATCGACTGACCAAGTCAGCTCACTTTTTACCTATCAACATGAAGTACCCGATGAAAAGGTTGACTCAGTTGTACATCAACGAGATTGTCAGGTTGCACGATATTCCCTCGAGTATCATTTCGGATCGTGATCCAAGGTTTACATCAGAATTTTGAAAGGGACTACAAAACTCGTTGGGAACAAAACTCAAATTGAGTTCTGCGTATCATCCACAGACTGACAGTCAGTCAGAGAGGACAATCCAATCACTCGAAGATTTACTAAGAGCGTGTGTGATGGAAGACACTGGGAGCTGGGACGAGTTCCTACCATTGATAGAATTCACCTTCAACAACAGTTTTCATTCCAGTATAGGGATGGCACCCTATGAGGCTTTGTATGGTCGATGATGCCGAACACCTTTGTGTTGGTACCAGGATGGTGAGAGTCTACTGTTAGGACCAGAGATCGTACAACAAACGACTGAGAAGGTGAAGATGATCCAGGAGAAAATGCGGACGGCCCAAAGTCAACAGAAAAGTTACGCTGACAAGAGATGACAACCTCTTGAATTTGAGGAAGGCGAGCATGTGTTCTTGAGAGTCACACCAACGAATGGGATTGGCAGAGTGATAAAATCCAAAAAGCTTACTCCCAAATTCATTGGACCCTACCAAATTCTTCGTTGCGTAGGTCCAGTAGCGTACAAAATATCTTTACCTCCTTTTCTTTCCAACATCCATAATGTTTTTCATGTCTCTCAGTTGAGAAAGTATATTCCTGATCCATCACATGTTATTAAACCTGATAAAGTACAATTAAAAGAGAACCTGTATTTTGAGGCTTCGCCGGTACGGATCGCGGATAGGATGATGAAGCAGCTCAGAGGTAAACAAATTCCTTTAGTCAAAGTCATCTGGAACGAGACAACCAGAGAAGCTGCATGGGAAGCGGAGGACAAGATGAAATTGAAATACCCTGAGTTATTTCAAGGTGCGTAATTTCGAGGACGAAATTCTTTTTAGAGGGGTAGTATTATAACAACCGGTTTTTCCTACGTTTTCTGTAGCAGTAAATACATATTTAAATATGTTTATTTTAGATTAAACTCAGAGGATGATTTTAATTAAACTAAAATCATTTTCTTGTGTTGTTATATCATATGAAGTCAAGGTAAAATTTTTGGTTGAAAATTCAGACGGAAGTCGGTCTGCGTTTTCACTGCCGGTACAAGTTTACTATGCAGAAAAACTAATTTTGACCCGTGAAAGAGATAGTTAGTGTTTTTATTATGTTTCCTTCAACCTTGGTTATTTTGAAAATTTTCGTACAAAAAATAAAATAAAATATTTTATTTGGGCGAAAACGTCGGAAGAATTACGATCGGAAATACAACCGGGTACCAAATGGAGCATATTATGGACCATTAAAGAAGTAAGGATACATGATGGAAGGGGCTATGACACACTCTAAAAGTAAAATCATCACACTTTTCAAATTATAATACTATTCTAATCCAAAAGTCACTTTTCTCTCTTCTTCCATCCAATCAAGCATTAAACCACCAAGCTTGCTCAACAAGCTCTCCCTCTTCTCCCCTTTTGGTAGTGGACTTCCTCCCTCTCCCTATATATATACCCCTTTCATTTTCACTTCATCATATTCCTCCTTCAACCTCCATTAAAGTTCATCTTCTTCCTTTCTTCTAAAAGTTCAAGCTCTTAAAGCTTTAGTTTTTATTCATCTTTTCTACTTAAGTTCTTCATTAAAGTTCTTACTTATACTAAGGGTAATGCTCTCATATAAATCTTTTTGCAAGTTCCATCTTTTATTTCTTAGTTTACTTTATGTGTTCTTTATATGCTTTAAACTTCTAAAATCTCTCTAAAATAGTAGAAAACTCCTTTTGAGTTGAAACTACTTTCTATAGTCTTGTATTAACTTATATATTCACATACTAAGAGGTTGTGTAAAACAAAAATATCTATCCATCTCTTCCAGTGAAGGCCGAATGCTTGCATTTGTGACCTAGGAAGTTTTTGTTTCAACTTTTGGAATATGACCATGTGTTTGAGTTTCTAATTATCCCTTGATCTTGAATCTATAAATCTTGGAAGTTTTGATAGCTTGTTCCTATGATGGCAGAAAAATATGAATAAGTAGGCCTAGGATACTATGTTTCAACTTTCCAAGTATTGATTATGGATTTAGAACTCTTTATAACTTGTTTATTCTATGTTATTAAAGCTAGTATGTGTTACTTTCATTTTTCCAAGATGATCATGGACTTGAGCTCCATAAGATAGTTGGATGCTAAGTCTAAGAGATTGGAAATTTTAAGGATTTATAACTTGTTTATTTTATGTTATTAAATCTAGTATGTGTTACTTTCATTTTTTGAAGATGATCATGGACTTGAGCTCCATAAGATATTTGGATGCTAAGTCTAAGAGATTGGAAAGTTTAAGGATTTATAACTTGTGTATTTTATGTTATTAAAGCTAGTATGTGTTACTTTCATTTTTCCAAGATGATCATTGACTTGAGCTCCATAAGATATTTGGATGCTAAGTCTAAGAGATTGGAAGGTTTAAGGATTTATAACTTGTTTATTTTATGTTATTAAAGCTAGTATGTGTTATTTTCATTTTTCCAATATGATCATGGACTTGAGATCCATAAGATATTTGGATGCTAAGTCTAAGAGATTGGAAAGTTTAAAGATCTATAGCCTATAAATCGTATGAAGGCTGAACCTAGAAGGTTATGGACCTAGGATACCTTGTTCTTATTTTTCCAAAATGATCATGGTTTTGAGCTCCTTAACACATATGGATGCTAAACCTAAGAGATTTGAAAGTTTAGTGAATGCTAGCCTATTTTACTAGCCTTGGCTGAGTGCCCTATGTTTTTAACTTAGTGGAATTTTAATTCAACTTTGTTAAATGATCATTGTTTATGAACTCCTAACACTTAAGGATCATAAATCCATGAGTTGTATAATTTTTGGGAATCTCTAACCCTAAGAACTAGTCTTGCACGAACCTATACCTTATGGTTTAGTGTTCTTGTTTTGATTTTAACTTGTGATTTTGTGTTCATAACCTTAAACTTCCATCGCAGAGGAAACGAGAACGTTTGTGACTTACCTCGTCGAGCATATAATATTCTTACCTTCAAAGAAAGTAAGAGGGGATTGCCTAGGGATATTCAATGACTATATGCATGTGTGTATGTGTTTACTTGAGTGATTGAATGTTATTGTGATATTGAGCCAATACTTGAATAACTTGTTTACTTGAACTATTGTGGTTATTACTTGAAGTTGAACATTACTCGCTTTAAAGTGTTATGAATTATATATATATATATATATATATATATATATATATGTGTGTGTGTGTGTGTGTGTGTGTGTGTGATGAATTGTCGCTGACTGTGATATTATTGTTGAGAATATATTACTGTTGATTGAAGTTTGAGAAGCCTGACTTGAGTCTGTGCACAATGATTATAAAGGATTAAAAACCTTAATAATCCTTGAATAGAAATTTGAAAGTACTGGTTTCATTATGAAAGTTCATTGTTTAAAACGCTTACTTCAAGAAAATGAGATTCTTATTTTGAAAAGAAACGTTGAAGTGTTTTTTTAAGACAATAGAAACTACCTTTTTTATGATACAAAGATGGTACGAGAGAAAACCTTTTTCGAACTATGTGTTTTATGAAGGAAAAACCCCTTTGAAAATATTTGACCTTATTTCATCAAGGATTTCAAAAGCAAACGAATTTCATAAATGTTTTATAAAAGAATTTGTAAAGTAAGCAAATGTGAAAGAGAATCTAGTTCGCGACACGTCCCCTATAGTATTCAGTTATAAGCTCGCGAACTGGGATCCGTGTCAAGAATTATGGACCAAGAGTCCAAGTTGTGATATTATGGGCTAGGAGTCCAAATCTTGGAATTGAGGACTGTGTGTTCTAATTTCATTGTTATGGGCTAGGAGTCCTTATCATGTTGAAACAAAAATGGATAAAATTATAATTGTTTCTACGACCACAACCTTGGACTGCAGCCTCGGTCTAAGGTGTTGTGATTGAGCACTCGGACTGTGCGTCCTGTGTTACTAATTTTCAAGTGATTAAAATTGTGAATAGTCGTTAGCTTTGGGCTTCGACAAACGGAAAAGAGTGAACACAAAGAAAAGTCTCGTTAATGAAAAGTCTTTTATTCATATGTATTTCCCCTTGGCAGACGTGCTTGAGTTACCAAATACCCGCTTAAGATGTGGTATTTGATTATGTATACATCCGAATGGCCGTTATAAGGGATTCGTGATGGTGTTGATCCGGGTACTTGAGGTGACGGAGTCAACTTGCCAAACATGGCGTATGAGCCCGATCAACTCTTTCTTTTTTAATGATAAAATGGTGATGGTATCTCTTGAGATTAAGATTAAAGCCTGATGATTGAAGTGACATGCATTATCTTTATAAAATTGATTGATTCGGGTATGAGACCCACTGAAATAATGCTTGTTGTTTACCTATGAGTAATGTTTAAAATGTCAATATGCCAAGGTGTTGTATGTATCATGTGTATGGTTGTTGTGCGATATATCCATTGTTGGTATCTCACTCTTTCATTTCTACTTGTTATTCTCTCTTCCTTTTTGGTATCGCCGTATGTACATGAGTCCAGATGGATCCCAATATCCCGCTTGTGCCAACAACAACGAAGACTGAGGTCTTCGACGACGCAGGGAATGCTGGGGCATGGCAGATACACCCAGGAGCGACATCTGCCACATACCACGGAGCAATCACCACGACTGATTTAAATGCTGACGGGGACCCAATCCATAGAGGCCACACTGTGGAAACTATGAAGGTAGCTCTGCCTCCGATTTGGTATTACCTTCACACACTGCGAGCTCACGGACTGTTACGTGAACCACCACCTCTAGACGTAGAGCCGGCAGCACCAATTGAGGAGGATCCCGAGGAGAACCCTGAGGAGGATCCTGAGGAGGACCCTGAGGAAGACTTCGATGAGATCATGGATGAGGATGAGCCGGAGGATCACGTTATGGATTATGATGACGACGACGATTCCGTAGATGAGGGTGGCTACGTTATAGAACCTTTACCTGAGGTATCGTCTCGTGGGAGCCTTTGTGAAGACCCTGCTTGCAGCCAGTGTCAGTAACCAGTTCGGAGCGTTTTGTGGATAATCTTCCATCATCTGACTTTTAGAGTTATCTTTTGGATGTGGTTTCGGACCCTCTTTCCCTGTGTCTTTACTTACTCTCTTTTAAGTTGTATCTTCTAGATGTCAAATTCTGTTGCAATGGTCGTTGATAAGGCCTTATCTTATGAACTGAAACTTGGCTCTCATTGGGACATGTTATATATATATATATATATATATATATATATATATATATATATATATATATATATATATATATATATATATATATATATATATATATATATATATATATATATATATATATATAGTCTTCAATTCATGTTGAGTGTTCATCACCTCTATCTTGTTTCATTCCTTCATCTAAAAAAAAACTACCGTTTTTAGTGTACTCATCCATCGAGTAAATGATACTTCCCGAAAGTAACCAGCTTTGTAAATCAGAAATATTATCGCATTTGGGTAACCATGTGATGCCGGTTTTAGGGTGTCACACTCAATAGTCAGATATACAAATTGAAGTACTTACGAGAATGAAACACTCTTTTCACAATAAGCTCAAGAAAGATGATTGATGATTTTCACAATTGATCTATCAAATTGATTTCGTAAAATTTCTGATATGTGATTTGTTGTTCTTGTTAAAAGTGTTCCTTTGATCCCTCTTTATATAGAAAATAAGTTATAGTCATTGGAATCAATTAAAACAGATTTGGGTCTGATAACAGAATCTGTTTTCTTGATTATGGTTCTTGAAATAAGATTCTACATCGGCGTCGTCTTCAATCCTCAGGGCTCGTAGTTGATAGTATACGAGCTCCATATACCACGTCATTGGATGAAACTTCTCATTAAGGACTTAGCAAGTCCAAAGACTTGTGTGGACGAGCGCTTCTGTCACTTGTGTAGACGAGCACTTCTGTCACTTTAGTGGATGAGCTCTTCTGTCACTTTAGTGGACGAGCACTTGCATCAATTTAGTGGACAAGCACTTCTGTCACTTTAGTGGACGATCACTTTAGTGGACGAGCGCTTCTGTCACTTGTGTTGGACGAGTGCTTCTATCACTTGTGTTGGACGAGTGCTTCTTATTTCCAAAAATCATTTTCATTAACAAAAACTTATTCCTTTTAATGCAGGTTATGAAAATTTGATTTTCTTCATGCATCTTTTAGTTGAGCTATTTTGTGACTAAAAGATTTCTTTCTCTTACAAATCATCTAAGACTTAAATCTAAAATTCTTCGTTAAGCTTGGTCTTGATGATCCTTTGATCTTTGACTTTGCTCTTTTGATTTCTACATGTAGCTCCTTGATTCCTTCAAGTTCTTCCTTGAATAATTTCCTTTAATTTGCTTAATGAACTTGTTGATCACTGCTTGATTCCTGTCTTTGCAATTTGACACTAAAACACTTGCACACACATTAAATTGTATTTGTCATATATCAAAATCTTTAAGTCATTGAGTCTAACAAAAACAACAAGTATCATATCAATGGGTGTCATACCCGTACAATCAGCTTTTTTAAAGATTATGCATGACACTTCATTGTTCCGACTCTATAAACTTAATCTCATGAGATCCCTTCATCTTTCTAAGAGTTGATCAAACTCAAAGCCCCTACTTGGGCATCACCGTTGTGACTAAACTCCTGTTTGGACATCACCGTCGTGACTTATATGACAGCCCCTGCTTGGGCATTGATGTGCTAGATCCGCGGCAAGTGTAGCGGATTGTCGCCAAGTAATAAAAAGATACCGATCCCACAGAGACCGTGATCTCAAATCGCAACTAATCGTTAAATGATAAAACTGGACTGTGTAAAAATATTTTTGAAAAGGTTTTGATATTTGAAACAAGAGATGACTTAGAAAATCAAATAAGGAATGCAATCAAGTAAAACAGAAAGTAAATCAGTTTATGGTTTTTCAGATCTAAATGGATTCCTAGGAATTTGGGTTACCAACAAGATCGTTTATGTTACTAAATTGACTACCCCTTGTTAATTATCTAAATTGCTTTGAAGGCGAATTTATCCTAAATTAGTTAATGCTCCCTCTCGGGTTACAAAAACCGTGCCCAATTAAACCAACCCCTACTCTCGTGGTAGTCGAATTTAGATTGAACCCTTTACGTTTTGTGACAATTCGTTAATTCTTGAAGGATGGCTTCTAACTCGTGATTTCAGTCCTAAGTCTGATTCTATAGATCCGACACCTAAGTTCACCGCTAGGTTCTTCCTTAGAATGTCTACGACATGCAAATAAGTGTGCACCAGATTTACAAGTAATTAAAACACTAGAAATCATATCTAAAGAAAAATCGCAATTAACAAAGATATAACATCAATTCATTACCATAAACAAACCTTGGGCATAGCCCCAATCCCTACAAATTAAGATACTACTCAAGCCTTGCCATGGTGATGACAAGCTTGGTTAACAACAACATGAAATAAAACTAAGAGAAGAGGAAGAAGAAGAAGGGAGAGATCCTAAATTGTAGCCTAAGAGTAGAAACCCAAAAAGTCCTTTCAAGTCCTCAGCCTGATGCCATATTTATAGATTTGGGAAGTTTGAATCCTAATCAAACACAAATCAGATCCAAATCAGTTGCTTCAGATCCAAGTAACGTGCGTCACGGCCGTGATGGCTTCTGCCTAGGGCGCTTCTTCGGTGATTGGTCTGTCACGGCCGTGATGCTCATCACGGCTAGGCCGTGATCAGTTCTGCCCGTTGAGGGTCTGGTTCAGCTGAAAGGTCATGGCCGTGATGGGCATCACGGCTAGGCGTGACCAGTTATGACTTTTGCCTTCTTTCTTTTCAGTTTTGCTCGATCATGGCCGAGATGGTCATCACGGCTAGGCCGTGATGGGCTCTGCTTGGCTCATTTTCTTCACTTTTCAAGCCCCATCTTCATCCAAGCTCCATCATGGTTGATCCTGAGCATTTAATCCTTAATTCCTGCAAAACAACATCACAAAACCGCCTTACCCGTTCCAAGGTAAAAACTAACAAAAATCAAATTAAAAATGCCTAAACTATATGAAAATCCATACAAAATGATAAACAAATATGAGGTGTAATCACACTCATCAGGCATCACCGAAGTGACTAAAAAGCCCCTGCTTGGACATCACCAAAGTGACTAATAGCCCCTGCTTGGGCATCACCGAAGTGACTAACCTGTGAGGCACGTTTGTCTAAATGCATGAAGAAAAACATTTGGTCAAGATGTTTTCTTTGTGTTCAATCTCATTCGTTGTCGAAGCTCAAAGCTAACGACCATTCATAATTTTCATCACTTGAAATTACTCAACATCAACATAGGACACGCAGTCTGAGTGCTCAATCAAAACACCTAAGACCGATGCCTCAGTCAAGGTTTGTGGTCATAGAAAAAGACTTATAATCTTACCCATGTTTTATTTCAACATGATTAGGACTCTCAGTCCACAACAACGTAATTAGGACACTTGGTCCGTAATAACGAGATTAGCACTCTTAGCCCACAACATCATGATTAAGACTCTTGGTCCACAATACTTAACACGGATCAAAGATCAACGTGCACATTATAGAATACTAGAAGTGACGTCTCGCGAACCAGATTCGATTTCACCTGTTCATACTTTTCGTTCCGTGAAAATCAAACACCAAAATAAAACCTCGGTAACCCATCCAAGTTACCAGAATATTTTCGAAAGTATTTCTTTACAGAAAATCTTTTCATTGGAAAATCATTTGTAAACTATTCTAAGAAATCAATTTTCTCTTAAAATCCTTTTCTTAAAATCATCTCTATTTAAGGTCAAATATTTTCCAAAGGCTTTACCTTCCGTAAAAACACCTATTTTCTAAATGATTTTCTCTTGTAAAAAAACTTAATCCGTAAGAAAATAATTTCCTTTAACTTGAAATTATTTAACACAAGTTCCAAAGTTTTATCCTTCCAGAATAAATACAAGTAAGATCACTTACTTTCCAAAACACATACTTTACTAAAAAAAAACATTTTAAAATGAACACCATTACTTTGAAAGTTCTCTTTGAAGTTTATTTAGGCTTTTAATCATATAATTAGTTGAGCACCAACTAACGTCAGCCTTTTCAGACATCAATCAATATCATCATAATCTCAGTGAACAATATAACAGTTAATGACAGTTCATAATATATATGATTCACAACACTTTAAATCAAGTAAGGATCAACTTCTAACAGTTATCACAATAGTTCAAGTATACAAATCATTCAAACTTTGATTCAAATAAATAAAAATATTCAAATAAATCGAGCAAACCACATACACACATGCACATAGCTATTGAATATCCCTTAGGCTGTCCCCTCTTACCTTTTGTGAAGGTAAAGGTACGTGATGCTTGAGGAAGTGTACTACGAATGTCCTCATCTGCTCCGCGACGAAAGACTAGGTTTATGAACACCAAGCCACAAGTTAAAAGTTAACCAAGAACACTAAACCAAGAAGGTATAGGTTCGGCCATGGCATAAAATAGGGTTAGAGGTTTTCAAAAAGAATACAACTCATGGATTAATGATCCTTAAGTTTTAGGAGTTCATAACCAAGGTTCACTTTACAAAGATAGAACAAAATTCCACTAAATCCATGCTTAGGGTTTCGGGCTCTTTAATATAAGTAGGCTAGAAATTTCCATCCCTTATAAGCTCTTAGATTTAGCGTTAAAAGATACCAAGAAGTCTAAATTCATGATTATATTGGAAAATGAAAACAAAACATCCTAGGTTCACAACCATCATAGGTTTGGCCATCATTGGATAAATAGGCTAGAAATCTTTAAACTTTCCAATCTCTTAGACTTAGCACCCAAATGTATTAAGGAGCTCAAGTCCATGATTATATCGGAAAATGAAAACAAAACATCCTAGGTCCAAAACCACATAGGTTCGGCCATCATAGGGTAAATAGGCTAGAAATCTTAAACTTTCCAATCTCTTAGACTTAGCACCCAAATGTATTAAGGAGCTCAAGTCCATGATCATATTGGAAATGAAAACAAAATATCCTAGGTCCACAACCTACTAGGTTAGACCATCATAGGATGAATAGGTTAGAAATTTCCAAACTTTTCAAGACATTAGATTTAAGATCAAGAGGTATCTAGAGGCTCAAATACATGATCATCTTTCAAAAAGTTGAAACAAAACTTCCTAGGCCACTAATACATAGTTTCGGCCATCCTTGGAAAAATAGGTTAGAGATGTTTGTTTGATACAAGCTCTTAGAATATGAAAGTAGAGATTAATAGAAGTCCATAGAAATTGGTTTCAACTCTAATAGAGTTTTCTACCATTTTCTAGAGATTTTAGAAGTTAAAAGAGCTTTAAGAACATTTTAAGAAGACATAAAGTAAACTCATGAAATAAGTGTAAAACTTGAAATAGAAGAGTATGAGAGTGTTACCCTTGAAACTAGAAAGAAAAAGTATGCAGAACTTGAAGCTTGAAACTAAGTGAAAATGGAAACTTTAAGTGTTAGAAACTTAAAAATGAGAAAGTGAAGAAGTAGGAAAGTGATGAAGAGAAAATGAAATGGGTATTTATAAAGGGAGAGGTGAGATGGGCGTGTAAGAGAAGGAAAGAACAAGTCTTGATGGCCAAGTTTTGGCTTATGCCTTATTTGGTTGAAGAAGAGAGAGAAAATTGGGTTTTTAGAATATAATATCATATAATTTGAAAAGTGTGATGATTACACTTTTGGAGTGTGTCATAACCCATGTCCATCACATCCTATCAAGTCAATTCATTTCTTTTGGGCTCCATTTTCTGCTCCATTGCTTATCCGGTTCAAGTTTCCGATCGTATTTCACCCGGAATAAATATTATATTTTATTTCCGAACTCAAATTTTCAAAAATTTCCAATATCATACAAAACATCACAAAAACAATAACCGTTTCGTTCACGGTTCAAAATTAGGTTTTCTGCTCGGTAAACTTGTACCGGCAGTGAAAATGCAGACTGGTTTTCGTCTGAATTTTCAACCGAAAGTTAAACCATGACTTCCTACGGTAAAAGAACATAAGAAAATGATTTTAGTTTATTTAAAATCACTCTTTGGATTTTATAAAAAATAAACACATATTCACATGTATTTACAGCTACATAAGGACACATAAATCGGGGCGTTACAGTAATCATGCCGATTCAGGGTGACCATACTAAGCGCGTTAGAAAAGACCTTTGTGCTTGTTGGAAACCAAGGCGAATAGATTTGAAATCTTCAACCTTAGGTGACTTTCTCGGGATTAAGAACATTATTATCTGTAATGTTCATTCCTTATTGACAATTGTTCCTTAAATTCCTATGGTTGTATTAGACAATCACAACAGTACGTTTTGTACATGCCAAACTCAATTTTTTGACCTTGATTTAAAGTCTATCATGACTTATCAATTGGTTCGGATAGTCTGGATATTTACATATTTTTGAAAATATGTTATAAGTATTTCTTAAGTTGTGCAACACAGATGGCTTCTTGGTAACAGAAGTTTCTTACTGAAAACTTACTCTAGTCACTTTTACTTTTGGTGGAAGTGATCCAGTCTGAATTTTTTTCGGACAGTTGTTCTTTTAAATCGTCGTGCAGCAAAGTTCTTGTGAAAGAATGAACTTTATTATATTCATGTTTGTAAACGTGTATCGATCATGCATTTTTACAACCACGAACCTACTAAAGAATCTTATTATATAAGGAATATTCCTGTATCTTTCCGACACTTGTCATATTTTTCAAGACCATGTCTTATAGTATTTCGAAAGGACTTGCCACCTTTGATCAACTTTACCCTACATATTTTTCAAAACGTCATTGACGTGTGACCTATCTCATAAGTGATGAGAATGATTATTTGACTCATATCACGATATCAAAGTTAGTTGAGTATAGTAAGAAAATAATTTGGCGTACGAGATCTCACTAGTTAAGTTGATAGCATCGCAATGAATTTTGTGTGGGTTTACCGAGGATCTCTAAGAATTTTCATTCATTTTGGGCGATCGATGTCAGGCTAATGAGGAAAGCACCTTCTTATATGTTAATATCCGCTATGCGGTGGAGAAGCTATGCAGTGGAGAAGTAACCAAAGTATGTATCTGAGGACTGATCAAACTTCATGGATTAGCTTTAAGCGTCGTTTCAGGTGAAGACCCTAAGTTTACTAACGGTTCTGGTAAAATCCGCTCCAAGTGTTAAGGACCAAGTTGATGTTGAGTCCAACGGATCACCCTCAATCAAAGTGGACGAAACGAGAAAAACGATTTGATCTTTAGAAGGTTGGGTGGTAGTAAGTGTAGTATTTAACTACGATCATCCCTTTAGCAGGATAGACAAGAAGTGATGAGAGTTTTGTTGAAGTATAGTGTGACTGGTAAGATGTGGACCCTTAAGATCAATCTTAGTAAATGATAAAATTATTATACATCGAATGTTGATCGAGGTAAAGTAATTGTTGGGGAACCTAGGGTAATGATCAATGTCCGTAGTTAAGAATAATTATATGAGTTTGAAGATTTACAAGAAAATGTTTATAGTAGTTTTACCTAAGTCGAATATGAGCGAAAAAATGGAATTCTTGAGTAAAACTAAGTTGTTGGAAAAGTTTAAAATTTAAGAGTTAGATAATTCTACCATATGTGACCTCTTTTGGTATTAATTGCATTAAGAGGTGCAATAAAGTTATTTTGAGGTTGAGATGTATGATTATGATATAAATTGGAGTGGTGAATTATAATCAAAAGGAACTAAGACTATGATTGGATACTGTGACACCCTAAACCCAGCATCACATGTTTACCCAAATGCAGAAATATTTCTGATTTACAAAGCTGGTTACTTTCAGAAAGTATCATTTACTCGATGGACGAGTACACTAAAAACGGAAGTTTTTTTTTTTTTGAGATGAAGGAATGAAACAAGATAAAGGTGATGAACACTCAGAACATGAATTGAAGACAACATATATATATATATATATATATATATATATATATATATATATATATATATATAACATGTCCCAATGAGAGCCAAGTTTCAGTACATAAGATAAGGCCTTATCAACGGCCATTGCACAGAGTTAGACATCTAGAAGATACAACTTAAAAGAGAGTAAGTAAAGACACAAGAAAAGAGGTCTGGAACCACATCCAAAAGATAAATCTAAAAGTCAGATGACGGAAGATTATCCACAAAACACTCTGAGCTGGTTACTGACACTGGCTGCAAGCAGGGTCTCCATAAAGGCTCTCATGAGACGAGACCTCAGGTAATGGATCTATAACGTAGCCACCCTCATCTACGGAATCACCGTCGTCATGATCCATAACGCGATCCTCCGTCTCATCCTCCTCCATGATCTCATCGAAGTCTTCTTTAGGGTCCTCCTCAGGGTCTTCCTCGGGATCCTCCTCAATCGGCCCTGCTAGTTCTACGTCTAGAGGTGATGGCTCATGTAGCAGTCCGTGAGATCGCAGTGTGTGAAGGTAATACCAAATCGGAGGCAGAGCTACCCTCATAGTTTCCACAGTTTGGCTTCTACGGATTGGGTCTCTGTCCGCATTTAAATCGATCGTGGTGATTGCTCCGTGGTATGTGGCAAATGTCGCCCCTGGGTGTATCTGCCATGCCCCAGCATTCCCTGTGTCGTCGAAGACCTCAGTCTTCGATGTTGTCGGTACAAGCGGGATATTGGGATCCATCTGAACTCATATACGTACGGCGATGCCAAAAAGGAAGAGAGAATAACAAGTAGAAATGAAAGAGTGAGATACCGACAACGGATATATCGCACAACAACCATACACATGATACATACAACACCTTGGCATATTAAAATTTTAAACATTACTCATAGGTAAACAACAAGTATTATTTCAGTCGGTCTCATACCCGAATTAATCAATTTTATAAAGATAATGCATGACACTTCAATCATCAGGCTCTAATCGTAATCTCATGAGATTCCATCACCGTTTTATCATTAAGAAAGAAAGATTTGATCAGGCTCATACGCCCCATTTGGCAAGTTGTCTCCATCACCTCATGCGCTCGGATCAACATCATCACGAATCCCTTATAACGGCCATTCGGATGTATACCTCATCGAATACCATATCTTAAGCGGGTATTCGGATAACTCAAGCACGTCTGCTAAGGGGAAATGCATATGAATAAAGACTTTTCATTATCGAGACTTTTCTTTGTGTTCACTCTTTTCCGTTGTCGAAGCCCAAAGCTAACGACTATTCACAATTTTCATTACATGAAAATCAATAACACAGGACACGCAGTCCGAGTGCTCAATCACAACACCTTAGACCGATGCTGCGGTCCGAGGTTGTGGTTGTAGAAACAATTATAATTTTATCCATGTTTTATTTCAACATGATAAGGACTCCTAGCCCATAACAACGAAATTAGGACATACAGTCCTCAATTCCAAAATTAGGACTCCTAGCCCATAATATCACGATTGGGATCCTTGGTCCATAATTCTTGACACGGATCCCATATCACGTGCATAAACTGAATGCTAAAGGCGACGTCTCGCGAACTAGTATTCTCTTTCACATGTGCTTACTTTTCACTCAGTGAAAATCAAAAACCAAAACAAAACCTCGGTCACTTATCCAAGTAACCGGAACGTTTCTAAATCATTTAGGAGAAAATATTTTCCTTTACAAAGTCTTTTATAAAACATTTGGAAATTCATTTGCTTTTGAAATCCTTGATGGAATAAAGTCAAATATTTTCAAAGGGTTTTTTCCTCCATAAAACACATAGTTCGAAAAGGGTTTTCTCTCGCACAAACTTTGGATCATAAAGAGGTAATTTCTATTGACTTAAAAACACTTCAACGTTTCTTTTCAAAACTAGAATCTCAGTCTCTTGAAGTAAACGTTTTAAACAAGGAACTTTTATAAATGAAACCAATACTTTCAAAGTTATATTCAAGGCTTATTAAGGCTTTTAACCCTTACAATCATTGTGCCCAGACTCAAGTCTGACTTCTCAAATTTCAATCAACAGCAATATATCTCAAACAGTAATATCACAGTTAATTACAGTTCATCACATATATATAATTCACAATACTATAAAGCAAGTAATAATCAACATCAAGTAATAATCACAATAGCTCAAGTAAGCAAGTCATTCAAGTATTGGCTCCATATCATAGTAATATTCAAATCACTCAAGTTAAACATATACACACATGCATATAGTCATTGAATATCCCTAGGCAATCCCCTCTTACTTTCTGTGAAGGTAAGAAGATTAGATTCTCGACGAGGTAAGTCACGAATGTTCTAGTTTCCTCCGCGATGGAAGTCTAAGGTTATGAACACAAAATCACAAGTTAAAATCAAAACAAGAACACTAAACCACAAGGTATCGGTTCGGCTAAGACTAGTTCTTATGGTTAGAGATTCCCAAAAATTATACAACTCATGGATTTATGATCCTTAAGTGTTAGGAGTTCATAAACAACAATCATTTAACAAGGTTGAATTAAAATCCCACTAAGTTTTAAACTTAGGGTATTCGACCAAGGCTAGTAAAATAGGCTATCATTCACTAAACTTTCCAATCTCTTAGGTTTAGCATCCATATGTGTTAAAGAGCTCAAAACTATGATCATTTTGGAAAAATAAGAACAAGGTATCATAGGTCCATAACCTTCTAGATTCGGTCTTCATAGGATTTATAGGCTAGAGATCTTTAAACTTTCCAATCTTTTAGACTTAGCATCCAAATATATTATGGAGCTTAAGTCCATGATCATCTTGGAAAATGAAAGTAACACACACTAGCTTCAATAACATAAAATAAACAAGTTATAAATCCTTAAATTTTCCAATCTCTTAGACTTAGCATCCAAATATCTTATGGAGCTCAAGTCCATGATCATCTTGGAAAAATGAAAGTAGCACATACTAGCTTTAATAACATAAAATAAACAAGTTATAAATCCTTAAACTTTCCAATCTTTTAGACTTAGCATCCAAATACCTTATGGAGCTCAAGTCCATGATCATCTTGGAAAAATGAAAGTAGCAAATACTAGCTTTAAAAACATAAAATAAACAAGTTATAAATCCTTAAACTTTCCAATATCTTAGACTTAGCATCCAAATATCTTATGGAGCTCAAGTCCATGATCATCTTGGAAAAATGAAAGTAACACATACTAGCTTTAACAACATAAAATAAACAAGTTATTAAGAGTTCTAAATCCATGATCAAGACTTGGAAAGTTGAAACATAGAATCCTAGGCCTACTTATTCATATTTTTCGGCCATCATAGGAACAAGCTATCAAAACTTCCAAGATTTATAGATTCAAGATCAAGGGATAGTTAGAAACTCAAACACATGATCATATTCCAAAAGTTGAAACAAAAACTTCCTAGGTCACAAATGCAAGCATTCGGCCTTCATTGGAAGAGATGGATAGAGATTTTTGTTTTACACAACCTCTTAGTATGTGAAAATATAAGCTAATACAAGACTATAGAAAGTGGTTTCAACTAAAAAGGAGCTTTCTACCATTTTAGAGAGATTTTAGAAGTTCAAAGCATATAAAGAACACATAAAGTAAAATAAGAAATAAAAGATGAAACTTGTAAAAAGATTTATACGAGAGAATTACCCTTAGTATAAGGAATAACTTTAATGAAGAACTTAAGTAGAAAAGATGAATAAAAACTGAAGCTTTAAGAACTTGAACTTTTAGAAGAAAAGAAAAAGATGAACTTTAATGGAGGTTGAAGGAGAAGGATGATGAAATGAAAATGAAAGGGGTATATATAGGGAAAGGGGGGAGAGTTCACGGCCAAAGGGGGTGAGGAGAGCTTGTTGAGCAAGCTTGGTGGTTTAATGCTTGATTGGATGGAAGAAGAGAGAGAAGTGACTTTTGGATTAGAATATTATTATAATTTGAAAAATGTGATGATTACACTTTTAGTGTGTGTCATAGCCCCTTCCATAATGTCTCCTTACTTCTTTTATGGTCCATAATCTGCTCCATTTGGTACCCGGTTGAATTTCCGATCATAATTCTTCCAACGTTTTCACCCGAATAAAATATTTTATTTTATTTTTGCACGAAAATTTTATAAATAACCAAGGTTGAAGGAAACATAATAAAAACACTAAATATCTCATTCACGGGTCAAAATTAGGTTTTCTGCACAGTAAACTTGTATCGGCAGTGAAAACGCAGACCGGCTTCCGTCTGAATTTTCAATCGAAAACTTTACCGTGACTTCATATGATATAACAACACAATAAAATGATTTTAGTTTAATTAAAATCATCCTCTGAGTTTAATCTAAAATAAACACATTTAAATATGTATTTACTGTTACAGAAAACGTAGGAAAAACAGGATGTTACAGATACTTTGAGTAGGGAGTTAATGCATGTTGTTGTAAAAGTATTGTTGATCTTGGTGATAATTGTGAGAGTTAGATGATTGGGAATAAAGTTTTCTAGTGGAGTAGTGTTGAGAAGTGAAGTGATTAAGTTTTGATTATGTCTTTTGAGTATGATAGACTCAGGTAAAAGGTTGAGGATAGTGAGGACAAATATAACGACATAAGAATGAATTATGTTATGGAGTTATTGAATAAGAGGAATGAAGCGACGGGAAATGCAATGTAAGATCTTAAGGTTAAAATGAGAGTATAAAATCCTGTTTAGTTTCGAGTCACGAAATTTCGAGGATGAAATTTTTTTTAGTGGGATAGTAATGTAACACCACGATTTTCACTACTTTCTAATATTGGTAATAAATATATGAATGTTTATATTTTTATCCAAAATTTAGAAAATGATTTTGGGAAAACCAAATTCATATTCATATTATACTTATTTTTATAAGGTTACGGTTAAATTTTGGGTTGAAAATTCAGACGAAACCCGATCTACGTTTTCGCTGACAGTAAAATTTTATTGACCAGAAAACCTAATTTTGACTCAAGAATTAAATGGTTAGATTTTAAATCCCATTTCCAACGATATTGGTTATTTTGAAAATTTTCAAAATAAATAGGTTATTATACCTTATTTAGACGTAAAACCTAAATCGGGTAATCGACGGAGTTGAGAATGGATGTGCAGAGACAAAATCCGACACCGGATGATGAGTCATCTTGCCACCTAGGGTGGTGAGTCATATGGGTGACTCACCTAGCTTTTAATGCATGTCATGATGACATTCAAAATATCATGATATTTATTTGTGTGAAAAAACCTAAATACCCCCAAGTCCTTTATAAAATTCCAAGTTTACCCTAAGTGAATTTAACCAAAATACCCTCCCATCATCCTCACTTTCGTGGCTACCTCACTTCATTTCCCACACTTAGACATTTTTGTGTTTTCTTACTTCATCTTCTCCATTTTCTTAACTTTCTCACGAAACCCATAAGCAAAATTGTGAAGCAATTGCTTGATTCCTTTCCATTTTTCAACTTCCAAGAGGTATACCTTGCTCATCTTAATCAATAAACCTCATGTTCTTCATTCATTTTCTTGATTCAAGCCATGATTAACATGTTTTAAATTCCTAGATCTAGAACTTCAAAAATCTCTAGAAAATCATAGAAAAATCATTTTAATGTGATTTCAATTTCTATGAACTAATCATGATCTCTATATTCATCATTCAAGAGCATGAATAAAAATAAATTTTCTTCCCCATTTTTATTCATGAGGCCGAACCCTAACTCTTGGTGGGTTAGATGGTTTTGTTTCAATTTTTGAAATATGATAATTGTTTTAATCTCTATAATACTTCTAGTTAATAGATCTAGAAGTTTGAGAATTTTTGAAATCCCTAACCTATCTATTCATTTTTGGCCGAATTTATGCTCTAGAGGAGTTGAATGATTTTGTTTCCATTTTCAACTCATGATAATTTTCCTTAACTCTATACTACTCTACGATCATGGATCTAAGAGTATGTGAAATTTTGAGATTCCTAGCCTAATTTATTTGTCATGGCCGAAAACCCTAACCCTTGATGTTAGGAGGTTTTTGTCTTAATTTTTGATTCATGACAATTGTTTTAGTTTTTCTAATGTCTTAAGATCATAGATCTAAAAGCATGAAAATTTTAAATATCTCTAGCCTAACTAAACTATGTTGGCCGAACCTAAATATATAGGTTAGAGGAGATGTTGTTTCATAATTTAACTTGTTGTGATGTGATTTGTTGTGAAGGATTAGTTGTTGGTTGTTGTGTGAAGTTGTGTGGAGAATCAGAATTTCCGAGAGGAAATTTCATAGAGGAAAACTGTAACTTTCGAGAGGAAATTTTCGATAGCTATATGCTATCAGTGAATGATCTGTAATGTTTGTTTATGTTCCAGTGTGGTGGTTTAAGTTATTATTTTATCTGCTGTTAATTATATGCTTTTAATATAATTATCTGTTGTTATGTGTTATAGTTTTTAATGCACGTTATAAACCGTATTATGTGCTATATATACCGTTGATGTGGAATTTTTATTGATGTTGATTGTTGATTGAGAAGCTTGATAGTGGTCAGTACTCAATTAATTACGAAGATAAAAGAGTTAAAAAGCTTTATGGGAAATATTGAATATTTAATTGATGATGTATTGGAAAATAATATCATTTAATTATTTGATTTGCTAAAAATGAGGAATAGTTGAAAATGTTATTATTTTAATAATTTATCGGTGTAAGAGTGATTTATGAGTCACAGTGAGGGCGTAACCGTGAAATTTTTTTACTGATGCTAATTTTTACTTAAGAAATTACAAAATAATATGAAAGGTTCTCATAAAATGTTAATTTTCAAAAATAACTTAATTATTTTGTTGAGAAAAGAAAAAGTCAAATTTTGACTTAAAAACTTTTTTAAAAATGCTAAATGAAGGTTAATTCCGAAAATGTTTACAAAAAGCATTTTTATAAAACAGTTGTATTTATTTGGACAGAGAGTTAGTCTCAACTGACTTCTTTTTCAATAACTAAAGTTTCGGGAAAAGATTTTCAGAGGAAAAATGAATTTCTTGGTGATTTGACGGTTTTAGAAATGAATTTCAAACGAAAATGATTTTCTGTAAATGAGTTTTACTCAACGGTGTTATTTTCGACAACTTGGATAAGTTGCGGATATTTTGTTTTGGATTTGTGTTTCACATAACGAAAACGGTGTAAACATTGAAATATTGATGACAACCAAATGGTGAGGTTGCCTTTGATGATCTTTTTGGTTGAATTTTAACAATTAATTTGCGGAACAATTTTTGAGATTAAAATAAAGGGAAGAAAAGAAACAAATGGATGGAGAATAGAGATGGTGATGGCGCCACAAACTAGAGAGTTTGATAAGCCAAGTGAGGTTCGCCACAAGAATCGTGGATTCTTGATAAGAACAAGATGGCTCAACCAAGAACCAAAGAGAGACAATTCCCTCACAAATGGATTTAATCCAAATTCAACATCAAAGTTGTTTATTCATGTGTTTAGGCATGTTACATATAGGGGTGTGGCTGCCAACAATTGGCTTCACCCTTTGTCTTCCCAATGATTCCATAACCCCCACATAACTAGCCTATTCATGACTTACTAAACTCACACTTAACTCAACCACTTAATAGTGACTTATTACCCTCTCTCTATCATTATGTAGCAGTCACACTTATTTCTCAAATTAAAAGTGTAACTCCCACATAATTAACAAAACATAAAAAAGGCTAAAAACTTAAAGGAGTTACTATTGGTATGCAAACCAACAAGATTCCTCCCACTATGCACCCAAATTCGAAATTCTTCATAAAACCCAAGTTTATTGCACTTTATTTAATAGAAATAAACTAGAAAATGATAATATGGGAAGTGGACGTCCAAGCCCATCATAGGTCTTCAAGTTGGATGAGATAAGTAACCATTTTGTCCTCCACTCCGTCAAGACTTGAACTTGGGCTTGTTTCCATCAAGGTTGACACTATTTGGTTTAGAACTTCTTGGGCTTTCTTGGCTCTTGCTCTTGTCTTAGACCCACCAAGTCCTTTTAGTGCTCCTTGGTCCATGCTCCTTATTGGGCTCATATCATTCTTGATGACAAGTTGACTTGCCCCCCCTTGGCTCATATCATCCCCTCCTTCTTTGAGTGAATTCGACCTCGAATTGAAACAATCTTCATCACCAAAATTAGATATTGGTGGTCCATCTAAAGTATTCCTCACAATCACATTGGGTGCTTCAGACTTAAGTTCAAAATATATTTCAATAGGAGGTAAAGCAAGAGTGGGTGATTGGTTGAGCATTTTGGAATCCATGCAAGTTTCCAAACCATGGGGTACTTCATTTTGGATGAGATTTCCAAATTTTTGCAAAAGAGTTACAACATCACTAGGCAAAAAGAGATCATTAGAAGTGTTAGCAATCAAATGAAAATTCTTGCAATAAAATATGCATTGGGGCTGCCTTGAAATAAAAACCTTCTTCTCTTCACTTTTTGTTGCCAAATAACTCTCTTTTTTCTCAATTATTTCAGCACTATTTTTCACACTATTTTTCTCTTTATCATCACTCTTCTTATCACTTTCTCTTTCCTTTTCCTTGTGATCATCACTTTTCCTTTCACTCTCTTTTGCTTTTGCCTCATTCTCTTGTTTTGCTTTCTCTCTCTCTTTCTTCTCATTCTCTTTCTTGTTGGAGTCTTCCACCAACTTCTTGACATGGTCTTCAAAGCTTTCTATTTGTCTTTTCATTCATTCCTCTTTTCTCAACCTCTTTTTTTCGTTCTCTCTCATCTTCTTGTCACGCCTCTCATGCATTTGCCGGATCCACTCTTCAACCTCTTTCCTATGTTCTTGCACATAGTCAAAATTTTCAAATCGCAACATAGCAAAGAATACAAGTTAGAAAATAACAAAATATATATGTAAGAACCAATCCACTCACCAAGTGTGCACAATGTATATTTCACTCAATTGACTTTTTCCACACAAGATGTAATTTTCACTTTTGCATTTTTCCACTCAATTGTTCTCTTTTAGGCCTTAGAGGAGTCAAACAACAATCCACACAAAAATCCAAGAAATTCAAGTAACAAAAATAAATAAAAAAAACTTATCAAAAAATAAAGGAAACAAAAAAAAAGGCTAGAAAAGCAAAGCTTTGGAAATAAGAACAAAGGAAGAAGGGAAATAATTTTTTTTAATATGCAACACACTAGAGAAAAGCTTGCAAAGAGAAACACAAATGAATTTCGTTTCTTTTTTTTTTTTGTTGATTTTGGGTAGCAATAAAATGAACACAAAAACACAATAATTCCCTTCAAAACAGAAACAAGGTAACAATTTTTTTTTTGTTTTGGGTTTTGGTACAAAAGATAGAAAAGATGAAAGAAAGAAGATGAGGAACAAAGAAGAAAATTGAAGAACAAAACTCAAAATTCAACCAAAGCCTAAGCTTTGATACCACTTGATGACAACCAAATGGTGATGTTGCCTTTGATGATCTTTTTGGTTGAATTTTAACAATTAATTTGCGGAACAATTTTTGAGATTAAAATAAAGGGAAGAAAAGAAACAAATGGATGGAGAATAGAGATGGTGATGGCGCCACAAACTAGAGAGTTTGATAAGCCAAGTGAGGTTCGCCACAAGAATCGTGGATTCTTGATAAGAACAAGATGGCTCAACCAAGAACCAAAGAGAGACAATTCCCTCACAAATGGATTTAATCCAAATTCAACATCAAAGTTGTTTATTCATGTGTTTAGGCATGTTACATATAGGGGTGTGGCTGCCAACAATTGGCTTCACCCTTTGTCTTCCCAATGATTCCATAACCCCCACATAACTAGCCTATTCATGACTTACTAAACTCACACTTAACTCAACCACTTAATAGTGACTTATTACCCTCTCTCTATCATTATGTTGCAGCCACACTTATTTCTCAAATTAAAAGTGTAACTCCCACATAATTAATAAAACATAAAAAAGGCTAAAAACTTAAAGGAGTTACTATTGGTATGCAAACCAACAAGATTCCTCCCACTATGCACCCAAATTCGAAATTCTTCATAAAACCTAAGTTTGTTGCACTTTATTTAATAGAAATAAACTAGAAAATGATAATATGGGAAGTGGACGTCCAAGCCCATCATGGATCATCAAGTTGGATGAGATAAGTAACCATTTTGTCCTCCACTCCATCAAGACTTGAACTTGGACTTGTTTCCATCAAGGTTGACACTATTTGGTTTAGAACTTCTTGGGCTTTCTTGGCTCTTGCTCTTGTCTTAGACCCACCAAGTCCTTTTAGTGCTCCTTGGTCCATGCTCCTTATTGGGCTCATATCATTCTTGATGACAAGTTGACTTGCCCCCCCTTGGCTCATATCAAATATGAACCTAATAACCGAGACGTTGTGATACTAGTGTTCTGTAATAAAAGTACATAGATTTTTGATCCGTGTTACGGTGTTATGGACTTTATGTCCTATTTACGGTGTTATGGACCTTGTGTCCTATTTATGTTGTAATTAACGGTGTTAAAGGTGAATGTTATTTTCTATCACCATGAACCTAAGACTGATGCATCAGTATAGGGCTTCGTGATTGAGCACTCGGACTTTGTGTCCTGTGTTGACGGTGAAAAACTTAAAACGTTGAAAATTACGAATGGTCGTGAGCTTTTGAGCTTCGACAAGGAATGAATGAACAAAAAGAAAAGTGATGAGAAATGAAATGTTTTACATGCATTTTCGGCAGACGTGCCTATGGTTTTAATATGGATATCTTGATGGACAAGGTATTTAAGATGTTGTATCATTGTGCCTTGATGGACAATGAAAACCATATACGGTGATCACTGTGCCTAGTTTTGGACAGTGCTATGGTTAAATCCGGTGTGCCTTATTTGGCAATCAAGCTTGATCAGCTCACTTATACGATGTTGGGATCTCCGGAGATTAAGTGCAAAATTTTAGACGATGATTATTGAAGTGTCATGCATTTATTTTAAAATGACGATGACCGTCGGGTATGAGACCCCTTGATAAACTATTGTGCTTATGTTGAAAATTTCCTATGTTGTGGATATATGTTTATATGTTTTTTTTTTGTCGCATATGTAGTTATCGTGTTTAAATCCATATATTGGTATCTCACCCTTGTATATATCTGTTCTTCTGGTTTTGCTGTTGTACCTTGGTACACAAGTACAGATATTCCAGAGGAGTTCCCTAAGTCACTTGGGGACTTAAGTCCGGATGCTGGAAGAGGTGTTTGATCCTAGGGATGACCACGGGGTCTTTTTAGTGAATGTCTTGTAGAACGACCAGCTTAGGTTTTTGTTTGGGAATGTACGTTTGAAAAGTTTAGTACGTGTGTCTTGACAATCTTCATATGGGTTATGAGGAAAAACTTTTAAGAAAAACCTATACATTGTGGAAGGTTTGATGATAAATAAAATTGGTATATGTGTGTTGTCAAGTATAGTGTGATTGTACTATTGTGTTATGTGCATCACATTCTTCCGAAGCGTTAAGAAGAAAATTTTTATACCCAGATTTTTCTGACGTAAAATAAATAAAATTTTGAAAGCAACCAGCAAATTTCTTTTTAATCTATTTCCGCACGTGTTCACGAGGTAATCCCCAAGGGGGTGTTACACGAAGTATCCACCACCGTTAGCAATGACTAATCTCCGTCGAGGAACCTGTTGGGCACATAAGATGCGTTCTCCCCTCCCAACCAGGTTTTCTCCATACACAAGAGTCAGGATTCGAACCCCTGACCACATGCTTAAGGTGCCCAAGTCCCTTACCACTTGGACCAACCACATGTTGGTACAAATAACATATACAAATACGATGATTTAATTGATAATTTGTGTACCAAATTTCAAAATAACATATTTTTTAATCATTTATGATATATTATATTATAAATTAATTATTTATCCAAATATTTTTATCCTTAAATGTAAAGAGTTAATTATACGTATTTATTATAATTTTTTTGATTCAATCAATTCATCAGATTCACGTGTTCAAATTGATAGTATAAATAAATAAAATAATGTACATAGATTTAAAAAAGTTTGTCTAAAAAAAAGAGTTAAATTTAAATTTGTACAGTATGTTTATCTGTATTTGAGAATTATTATTCGAAATATGCTTTATTATATTAATTTATTCAAGATAATAACAACAATTCTTGAAAACGTGATGGTTTTAAAACGTGAAAAAATAATATAAAAGTTGATAAATTCAAGAATGTAATTTTTTTTTTACTTCAATTATATATATTTCAGATATTACACTTAATATTTTTATTTGAAAACCTAAATTTTTTTTATAGCCTAATAATACATAATAATTTCAATATAAATTAACTGTAATAAGTTTTATTAGACCAATTTGATATTTTTTAAGTAATTTTAGTTTTTAAGTCCTTTGAATTAATAATTATTAATTATGGTCAAATATAAAAGATATCTTAAGATGAAAATTACTCGGAGTTGGGGATATATATTTTTATATAGAACCTAAACTTTTTATAGCCTAATAGTAATAATACATAACATTTTTCAATATAAATTAATTGTAATAAGTTTTAATAAAAAAATTTGATATATTTTAAAGTAATTTTAGTTTTTAAATCCTTTGAATTATTAATTATTAATTATGGTCAAATATAAAAAATATGTTAAGATGAAAGTTACTCTGAGTTGAGGATATATATAATTAATTAATTATATATATGATCTGTTAAATTTACGAGCACAAACTTTTCAATGGTATACCTTCCTTTCAGTTTATCACTAAATCTTTTTTAATTAACTAATTAATAATATAAAATGGTTCAAACAAGATCCATGTGTATCTACAGTTTATATATAATCATGTTTATAGCTACAATTTTAATATTATTATGTTTAAAATATAAACTTAAATTACAAATAAAAGTATAAGAGACTGCAAAGTAATATGCATTTTTATGAACGAATATTTCACAATGAATTTGAATAATATTTTTTTTATTTGTACATTGTAAATACTAAATTCTGCATATAAACCAAAATCGTAAGTGGATTAATGTTGTTTCGAACAACTACAATAAATAACTGAAATACTTATTCAGTCTTAAATTTAGTCACTAATTATAGTATAGAAAATTTTAAATATACTTAGATTTAAACATGATTTTCAATCAAAAACGATTTTAAATATATACTAGTCTTATTTTTCCAAATAAAACTTCATACTTTGTAAGATCTCAGATAGTCCATGCAACAGATGGGAAATATTAGTTTTTAAAAAAAAAAACAAAACAATTCAGAAAGTACACATAATATCGGTAATTAATTTTTTTATTGATTTTTTTTATTAAAAAAGAAATTCATTCATTCAAATTGGTAAAATACATTGAAAACAACACAAATTCAACATCGCTGAAAACCGAAAATGATGAATCTGCGAACAAACTTATAGCACCCAGGTTGATAGCATAACACGACAAAATGCCTACAAACGCGACAAAATCAAAGTGACCGAAATACCCATGCCTCATATCTGTAATGTTGACGCCCAAATCTTGATTGAATCTGTAATGGATCGAAGCTGATCTACCAATCTGAACCAAACGAACACCGCAACAAGACGGAAACCAAACTCCGCCGCAATAAGATGACGAACAAAACACCGCCGAATGCAGATGACGAAAGCAAGGAAAAACACGAAAGAAAAATCAGATCTATGTGAAAAAACCAATAAAAGGAGAGAAAAAACAATGTAGAGGGGTGATTCCAGATCAAAAAATGGCCCCAAAACACGGCCTCCGGTGGATGAGGAAGAAGGAAAAGAAGAGTAGAGGAAAGGTTGAGAGAGAGAAGCGGCTCTAGGTTCTGCAATTAAAAAAACAAAACAAAAAAAAAACAAAAAAAAAAACAACAAAAAAAATTTATTGACTTTTATCATACTTTTCATGATTTAAGTCTGCGCCTTAAACCGTGGTTCAAAAATTTCTAAAATTACTTCATATTTCCAGTATAGAAATTAATGCAAAATTAATTTTTATTATTTTTTCATATAATTTCCTATTTTCATATATTTTACATGTAAAAAAGGAATCGTATAAAAATTTAAGAGGTCTTATAAACTCACAAAATTAACTTGTGTAACAGAATTAAGAAAGACACGATACGAGATAGTACAATTCATTCTTCTTTTGTTCAATTATACCCCCAATCCATGAAAGTTATCAAATGATACGCATTATCGTGGAAAAGAGTTTTTTTTTTTTTTTTGGTTTATAGTTTTTTTTACTATCTTTTTTTTTATCAAACGTTTTTTTGTTTACTATCTGAATATACGGAGCCTTGACTCTTTTGTTTGAAATAATTTTTCTCCGTCTCTTCACCGTCCTACTTGGTACATCATAACAAATCAACAAATTTAATATAAATTCGATTCAAGAATTTATGTCAGTTTCGTTGTTGTTGACAAGTTCTTTCCCAAATATAGTTCCTTCAATTGTCGAGGTGATCGAACATACATTTTCTATTTGGCAAGCTTGATCATTCTAATTAAGTTCTACAACTATGTGGGAAATTAAAAAAGAAGTAATCTTGTTTCACTCATCCTAATCACCTACCTAAGATGAAAAATCTTTAATAAAATACTGTAAAGTGAAAATGCTTGAAAAACACAAAAAAGACAATTTATTCCCTCATCTATTTTGATAAAGTCAATTATTACATAGTGAATGGGTCATTCTACAAGCCAAACTGACAAGGGTTACAACATAGGAAAATGTAAAAAGCTTTAGGGCTTTGTAGTTGCGTTGGAGTTATCATAGCAACACAAAGGATTATACTTGCAACATGCTTCAAATCCATGTGTTGTTCCTATCAAAGTGACAACTATAGAAACAAGCAGAAGCATCACTTTCAACTTCTTCAACGAGATCTCCATTGAAACTTATCTTGATTTACAAGGTAAAATGAACAAAATTAACTTGTGATGATATGTGAAATAGATAAACACGTATTTATAAGCAAGTTAAAGGGATTTAGATTCCCTTATATTCATTATTTTCACGTATTCACGCATTCACTGATAATCTGAGTGAAAGATCCTAAAAACAAGAGCAACAATGGATAAATACTATGAATTAATTGATAATTTGTGTTAGAAATTTCAAAATGATTCTTTTTTTATCATTTATGATATATTATTATTTTATACATTAACTATCTTTTAGTTTTGCTAATAATGTTGACTCGAGAACCAAGGATTATTATATTTAAAAGTATATAGGTAATGACGATATTTATTATTAATTTTTAGTTGGAGTCAAATCATTATTAGATTCATTATTCATGTGGTAAAAATGATTGTATAAAAGAAACTAAAATAAAATATTGAGATTTAATAGAGTTGAAAGATGAAACACTGTATTTACCTGCATTTGAGAATTTTTATTTGAAATATATTTTATTATCTTAACTTATTCAAAATAATAACAACACTTCTTTTTAAAACGTGACAGTTTTAACATGGGGAAAATATAACATAAAAGTTGGGATTAAAATAATAAACACTATTAGTGTAAAAAAAATATATTGACATCCACTAATATTTTGACATATGTGCTTTTATTTTAATAACTAAGGAAGAAAAATAACAACGATGCTGATTTGTCAACATGTTATTGGATGTCTGTGTAAAAATTCTTTACACTGAGTCACTGACAGTGCATAGATATTAAACCATTTTTACTAAAAAAAGAAATTAAACTATTTCAACAAACTAATAAAATAATAATACATAAATTGTTTTAATGTATAGTAATTATAATAATTTTAAATAAACTAATTTCATTTTTTTTAATGTTATTTTAGTTATTAAATTCTTTGAATTATCAATTATTAATTATGTTAAAATATAAAAATATAATAAGAAGAAAATTACTCTAAAATGAGTGGGTGACAAGATATACGTTACTTCAGGTAATCATTAAAGTTTTTTTAACTTAATGATATAAAATGATTCATTCAGAATCCATGTATATATAAAATTTTAAAATAATTGTTTTTAATACAGGAAAAATTATTGAAAATAATTAATGTAATATTTAAAATTACAAATAAAAGTGTAAAAAAACAGAGACAGTAAAAATGATACACATTTTATTATCAAAAAACTCACAAAAGAATTAGAATGAAATATTTTTTAAATACTATTTACATTATAATTATGAAAGTGTGTATATAAACCAAAATCGTAAGTTTACTATTCTTCCGAACAAAACAAAAATAAATAAAATCATTATTAAATTTTAAATATTGGTCTCTATATCATACTTCATAAAATTATTATATATATAGATATAGATATATATATATTTTGAATACAAAGCTTGTTTGAAAATAGTAGACTTTAGACTATAAACATGTATGATGCAAAGATAAATAATGTGTGAGCTATATAATTATATATTACTAGAAATAGATCCCGTGCCCGGCACGGGGATAAAGTTTATTTAATTTGTATACTAAAAATAAAAATTGATAAATTGACAAATATAAATAATTATTAATAAAAAATATTGTTCATAATCATTTACAAATTCAATCTTAAAAAACTTAAGACTACATCATCGATATCACAAAGCTTCCACCCCCTTGAATAATAAAAATTTGTCAATAAACTTAGTAGTCACATACATCATAATTTCTTCATGTTTTTATAGATATTTGGTTCTCCCCACAACCCTTTATCTATCATTTTTTCTTCATTGGTCCCCCCTTCATCCACGATATATTTTTTAAAAATATGTCTCATTTCTAAAATTGCACTTAATAGCACCACGCAAGTTTCCATCACCTTTAATAATATCAAATTGTGAATGATCTTATTAATCATATATTTTTATAAACATTTATATCTCTCAAACCTTTACCTATCATATATATATATATATATATATATATTTAAATATGTCATTTCTTTTTTATTTATTTAAAACATGTCTCATTTCTAAACCTGCATATAGTAGCACCACCCAAGTTTCCACCCCCTAGCTTTAATAATATAAACTGGTATCTTAGTAATCATACACAACATAATATAGATTAGGATATAGATTATAAACATTTGGTTCCCCCACCACCCTTATCTATCTTATTTTTTTTATTGGTTCTCCCCTTCATCTATCATATATTTTTAAAAACATGTATAGGGAAATTGAAAGGAATATGTAATAGTGAAGATATATATAGATTAGGATATAGATTGAAACAAAACAATCAAATTTAATTTCAAAATTAGATTATTGTAGAATAGATTTACGTAACAAAATAAGATGATGATACAAAGAGCTGAAATTAAATTTGAAATGAATTAGATAATTAGATAAGATTAGCTAAATTTAAATGTGATTTAAAATCATAAATCGGTTTAATTAAACTGAAATAAAATCATGAATCCTTTAATTTCAAATATAGTTAGATAAATCGGTTAAATTAAAATCATAAATTTAAATTGAAATAAAATTATAAATTGAAATCATAAATTGAAACAAAATCATAAATCGGTTAAATTAAAATTGATTCAACTAAGATAATTAGATAAGATTAGTTAGATTTAAAATTTCAATTTCAATTCCAATTCCAATTTCAATTTAAAATTTCAACATCGTTTCAGATTTGTTTAAAATTAAAATTAAAATCCCAATATTAGTTTTCTTTTTCTTTTTTTTTTCTTTTTTTAAGCAAGGTGACTAGTCAATATAAATTTATTAAAACAATAAAAAAGAAAACAAGAACATGGGGGGACAAAAACCAAAACCCATACGAAATAAACGAGAATCAAGCATACCTAAAATTATGGTTTTTATTCGGTCTCAGGTTATACTTATTCTGAGATTTGGACGTAACCACCGTGAAACTATCTTCAGCGACATTATTATTATTCTGCTCTTCTTCCTTAGAAGTACTAGCATCCTTTTGCTTTTCCAACCAAGCAAATAAAACATTAAGATCATTCTGAACAACAGTTGGAAAAGCGCTAAGATCTTGAACAGAAAGTGGATTTGAATTAATCTCAGGAGTCTCAAGATTGTTACCACTAACTGTTAAATCACAGGTAGTCTTGGAATGCACGGACACTGGAGTATGCTCAGGCACTGGAGTATCCTTGATTGTAGAGTCAACATTAGTTGCAACAGAAGTTGAGATCTTCTCTGTAGAGCCATTGACAGCATTGGTTGCAACAGAAGGTGAGTTCTGTGGGATGGAATTTGAGACATGATCAGGGGATAATTCCTCATAGACTGTCTCAACCGATTCACTATCAATCAAGTTTTCTCCCGGTGATGTATCAATCTGCCCATTAACTTCAATTGATTTCTACTCTGGAACCTTAGGGCCATAAGCTTGCTTAGTCTTCTGCACCAAAGGCAGATCCTTATGCACCGGTTTCTCCTTGTCAAATTTACAAGTTAAAGCCAAGTGCCCAATTGATTTATAATGAGAACAAAAAGAAGGAAGTTTCTCATATTTGATACCAACAAGAAATGCAAAACCTTTTCGTTCTACCATAATCTCCTTGAGCAACTTCCCTGTTAAATCAACATCCACTAAGACTCGAGCATAGTGACCATATGCCCGAGTACAAGTAGCTTCATCCAAACTTAATAGAGTACCTAAACTGCCTGCAATTTCAAATAACAATTTTGAGCACCAATATTCCTGCGGCAAGTCATGAATTCTAAACCAGCATTGAGTATGAGATTGTTTCTGCTTATAAGGAATAAAATCAGGAGACCACTGAAAAAGATACAATAGCCTCGGTTGAAGGTTCCAAGCCCCAACAGCCAAAACACTACGCAAATCCTTTTGAGAAGCAAAAGTGAATTCATAGAATCCCTTTCCTAACGGAATGATGTTCCATTGACCCAAAGGCTTCCATAGTTTTGAAAGTTTGTCGCGTAGGTCGGAGATCTTTATCGGGATATCACCCTTCAACAACAACAAGTGGCCATGAAGGTTGTTTTTGCAACCTTCCAATCCCCTTTGATATTCATCCTCGGATATTTTGATAGAGACAGAGTCTCCCTTCACGCACGGTCGAGGAAGCTGACTAACCGGTATGTCAAAAGAACCACTCAAAGCCTGAGCAAAAGATTTTCGTTGTGGAAAAGATGAGGCAGAAGGAGATTCCGAATTAAGAAACACCCAAGGACAAGTCATGATACAAAAGCCAAATCCAGAGAAGCCCCCTTCTGCGACCTGAGTCTGTATTAAAAGATTGGAGACCCGTCACAAGACAGACGAATCCCGTCGCTAGTCAGGCCATCCAAGAGATGTAAAGATGAAAAGGGCGGATCCCGTCGCGGAGGTGATGGCCGACAGGTGGAGAAGGGTCCGTCACAGAATGACGTCGATCTGGTGGTGATGGTGGCGGTGAGAGAAGGGCGGTGGTTCTTGGCTGGGGCTGTGAGGAAGAGGGGTGGCCGGAGAGTGGCGAAGGTGGTGGGTCGGGTGGGATAAGAGGCGGCGGGTCACTACTACAGAAAAAGGCTTTAATAGCGTTTTTTCCCCTTTAGTAGCACTTACAAGCGCTATCTATTTCCCCACTACTGAAGGTGAAACAAATAGGCAGCGCTTAAAAAAGTGCTATTGAAAGTAGGAATATGTAGCGCTTCCTTGAGAAAGCATTGCCTATAGTTAAAAATAGACAGCGCTTCCTTAACAAAGCGCTATCTATTGCATATACTTTAGACGGCGTTTCCTTGAGAAAGTGTTGTCTAAAGTATGCAATAGATAGCGCTTTTTCAAGGAAGCGCTATCTATTCCCCATTTTTTATATTAATATTCACTTTGTTTTTCTACATTTCTTACCTGCACTAAGCAATTCACAATTTTTTTTGTTGATAAATCAAATTTGTATTGAAAGAGTACTAGAAGTACTCAAAAACAGCCACACATATATAATGTACAAAGCTTAGATACAATATTGGTAACTAATATACTTTAACACAATTCATAGTAACGCTTACACATAACCAATTCTAATATTTAAGTCCATAAACCACAAGGTCGCTAACCTACACTAGACAATAACCATGCATACTAACAATGTATACAAGCTAATCAACACACTAGTAATTCTAACCAATTTGTGCATGCGGCTTCCATATTCTGCTTGATCGTACAAAATCCTTGTTGTCGGCCTGCATAAGATACACATACAGATCACCTGCACATACACAGAAGCAAATATCAACTTGTAGATCTAAAATTACTTGCTTCAGAAGCACTATATTTTGAACCAATCACTTTCAATGACACATGTTAGTACATTCTTTACTTTATTTACACAAAATGAATCAAAACTGGTGCAGGCATTATTGCAAAGCTAGATTAGGAATTAAGACAGGAAAGGAAACAACGTCCATAAATTCAGATTTTCATTCTTTTCCCAACAATAATCTAGCAAATTAAAGAAAGGGGACATACTTGAAGTATCCAATGATCCAATAATTAACACCCTTAGAAACAGAACCAATTTACACATAATCTAAACATCTCAGGTTCAACCCAATTTGTTTTGTGGCATTATACGTTTCTGCATATGTAGATTATGGACCCCCTGAAGTTGACTTAAGAAACAAGAACAAGACACATACACAGAAGCAAATATCAACTTGTAGATCTAAAATTACTTGCTTCAGAAGCAATATATTTTTAGAAGCACTAGATCTAAATTCCATTTGGGTAGAATTATAAACAAGTGAGATCATTGTTTCCGACAAGTTGATTTTTAAAGCACTATATTTTGGTTTGGGATAATGATATATCTGTACTAAGTATAAAAAAATGAATAAAAAGTCTGTTACTTATAAACTTCTTAGCCATTTTTCATTCTGTCCTATTTTCGTTTTCTTGCTAATGTTATCTTGGACATAGTTGCTGAATTTTGCCATTTTGGTGTCTTTAAAATGCGTGTTCTTTTGTACTCGATTCATATTCTCTGTTACTTATTCACTAACAATGTAGTAGTAGGCAGTAGTATGCTGGTTAGTGCAACTGTGCAAGAGCCAAATACATTAGAAATCATAGGACGTACTTTACTTTAGCAAGATACAATCAGAGAAATTCAATCATAAGAACATAGCTTTTAGATATTGAATAATGGCAATAAGTGCTCAGCCATCATATCTACTAACTAATGGTGTTCAAATCATTGTTCAAATAAGTTATTTCACTAATTGATTTTGCATAAATAAAGGAAGGAAAAATAAGAGAACAACTCTGTTTGGTGGTTTCAATAGAAAGTTGGACGGGACAATTGTTTAGAAGGACATGGATTTTATTATTATTTTTAAAGAGTGTAATTCACTAATGGTACCTGAAATCATGGTTATGACATCATATTCATATCAGGAAGAAAGGACTCTTTGCTGCAAGATGCTATACCTAGGGGAAATTCTAACATCCATTAACTTCAATACATCTGGACTAAACATAATTAAACCTCTTACACATAGATTCAACCTTTAGTAATTAAAACAAGGAATGATGGCCATTCAACATAATTTTAAATTGAATCCAAAGATAATCATGACTCATTAGCAGTGGACTATACTCCGATAGTCCATAAAGTATAATAGAAGTTTAACCAGTATTAAGGTTGCCCTGAAAACTCATTGCTAAAGACAAAACATAAGCACCAATGATGGCTAAAGAATGTTGTCTGGCACAAATAGCACAACTAAGGAAGAAACTACCATTACCTTATCCATATTAGGTACAAGGTCCTGTAATTTCTTCAGTTTCCCACTTATTCTAGTTCTTCTCTCCTGTTTACATGAAGAAGAAAAAATGATAATCATTGTGAATGGATTTTAATTACTACATAATTCCTATAAAACCAGCAAATTCTAAACACATTTGTCTTACATCAATAACATACCAACACATAGTAACACATTTTATGTACAAATAACAAACATGGAAGAAGAATCACAGCAAGTTGAGCTACCAATGAAGGACCACAGCAATAAATAAAATAGGTTTTTGCTATCACTCTGCGATAATGTTTTAATAATTCAATCATGCATGCACACTAAACTGTTTGAAAGCAAGATTGACTAACCCGTTCTGCAATGCTACGTGGATGAGTAGCACAGCCTCGCTTAGCACGGATTTTACAAGGGACAAAATCTTCAGGAATATGCAATAGCTTCTCGACTGTTGCCATTTCTAAAGTTGTTTGTGGCAGGCTAAACTGAAGTGGATAAAAATTGAAAACAGTGAAGCAGCTGAGCTTAATTAATACATAACATAGAGATGGTATGCTATGCTATGATGAGAAGTGCAATTCTAGTGAGTGGATTCAAGAAATGATCCTCCAATTCCAATATAAAGTTGTTTGTTACTTGAGATTCCAAGGCATTGAGACAGTTCAGAATATCTCCATCGATATTCTTAGAACGCTTAGTTGGTGGGGAGGAGAAGACAATGGAATTAGAGTTGTCCCAAGGTTCAATTCCAAAGGTGGTTGAAGCATAGAATGTGGAGGTCTACTACGGTGGTCACAACTGGTGCCCTTCCTCACCTCTGATGTCTGGGAAAGAGAATCTTGCCCTGTGAAGCTCAATTGAGACTTCAATATTGACACCGAGGATTGACCATCAGAGACACCACCATGTCCATGAGTAGTTGTGATTGTGAACCCCGCTGCTCATATATTCATTCACACTTGTTACAATATACATATACATGATTTGCTATTGCCATTTATATGCGTATACTAATACGAAGAGAACAACGACGATGATGATAAAATCAGCATCTGGATTGAATCTAAAATGATAAAATTATATATAGTGCTGATTGTTATGCATCGGTATATTTGGACATAAAAAATCTACATATATCATTTATTGTTATGAAAAACAGGAAAGTCGATTAACTCGAGTAATTAATCGCAAGAGAGTTACTCTCACAGGTCACATCAATAGATATCTGATTAAAGATATTTGATTACACTGATATTAGGTAAATAAAGATATTTAATTGCAATATGTAACACCCTGTTTTCCCTACGTTTTCTATAGCAGTAAATACATATTTAAATGTGTTTATTTTAGATTAAACTCAGAGGATGATTTTAATTAAACTAAAATCATTTTCTTTTGTTTTTATATCATATGAAGTCACAGTAAAATTTTCAGTTGAAAATTCAGACGGAAGTCGGTCTGCGTTTTCACTACCGGTACAAGTTTAATGGGCAAAAAACCTAATTTTGACCCGTGAATGAAACAATTAGTATTTTTATTATGTTTCTTCAACCTTGGTTATTTTGAAAATTTTCGTGCAAAAAAAATAAAATAAATTATTTTATTCGGGCGAAACGTCGGAAAAGTTACGATCGGAAATGCAACCGGATATCAAATGGAGCAAATTATGGACCATAAAAGAAGTAATGAGACATGATGGAAAGGGCTATGACACATTCTAAAAGTACCATCATCACACTTTTCAAATTATAATACTATTTTAATCCAAAAGTCTTTTTTCTCTCTTCTTCCATCCAATCAAGCATTAAACCACCAAACTTGCTCAACAAGCTCTCCCTCTCACTCCCTTAGCCGTGAAACTCTCCCCCCTCTCCCTATATATACCCCTTCCATTTTCACTTTATCATCTTCCTCCTCCAACCTCCTATTAAAGTTCATCTTATTCCTTTCTTCTTAAAGTTCAAGCTCTTAAAGCTTTAGTTTTTATTCATATTTTCTACTTAAGCTCTTCATTAAAGTTCTTCCTTATACTAAGGGTAATGCTCTCGTATAAATCTTTTTGCAAGTTTCATCTTTTATTTCTTAGTTTACTTTATGTGTTCTTTATATGCTTTAAACTTCTAAAATCTCTCTAAAATGGTAGAAAACTCTTTTTGAGTTGAAACCACTTTCTATAATCTTGTATTAACTTATATTTTCACATACTAAGAGTTGTGTAAAACAAAAATCTCTATCCATCTCTTCCAATGAAGGCCGAATGCTTGTATTTGTGACCTAGGAAGTTTTTGTTTCAACTTTTGGAATATGATCATGTGTTTGAGTTTCTAACTATCCCTTGATCTTGAATCTATAAATCTTGGAAGTTTTGATATCTTGTTCCTATGATGGCCGAAAAATATGAATAAGTAGGCCTAGGATACTATGTTTCAACTTTTCAAGTATTGATCATGGATTTAGAACTCTTAATAACTTGTTTATTTTATGTTGTTAAAGCTAGTATGTATTACTTTCATTTTTCCAAGATGATCATGGACTTGAGCTCCATACGATATTTGGATGCTAAGTCCAAGAGATTGGAAAGTTTAAGGATTTATAACTTGTTTATTTTATGTTGTTAAAGCTAGTATGTGTTACTTTCATTTTTCCAAGATGATCATGGACTTGAGCTCCATAAGATATTTGGATGCTAAGTCTAAGAGATTGAAAAGTTTACAGATTTATAACTTGTTTATTTTATGTTGTTAAAGCTAGTATATGTTACTTTCATTTTTCCAATATGATCATGGACTTGAGCTCCATAAGATATTTGGATGCTAAGTCTAAGAGATTGGAAAGTTTAAGGATTTATAACTTGTTTATTTTATGTTGTTAAAGCTAGTATGTGTTACTTTCATTTTTCTAAGATGATCATGGACTTGAGCTCCATAAGATATTTGGATGCTAAGTCTAAGAGATTGGAAAGTTAAGGATTTATAACTTGTTTATTTAGTGTTATTAAAGATAGTATGTGTTATTTTCATTTTTCCAAAATGATCATGGTTTTGAGCTCCTTAACACATATGGATGCTAAACACAAGAGATTGGAAAGTTTTCTGAATTCTAGCCCATTTTACTAGCCTTGGCCGAATGCCCTATATTGTTAACTTAGTGGAATTTTAATTCAACTTTGTTAAAAGATCGTTGTTTATGAACTCCTAACACTTAAGGATTATAAATCCATGAGTTGTATAATTTTTTGGAATCTCTAACCCTAAGAACTAATCTTGGACGAACCTATACCTTATGGTTTAGTGTTCTTGTTTTGATTTTAACTTGTGATTTTGTGATTATAACCTTAGACTTCCATCGCGGAGGGAACGAGAACGTTCGTGACTTACCTCGTCGAGCATCTAATCTTCTTACCTTCACAGAAAGTAAGAGGGGATTGCCTAGGGATATTCAACGACTATATGCATGTGTGTATGTGTTTACTTGAGTGATTTGAATATTATTTTGATATTGAGCCAATACTTGAATAACTTGTTTACTTGGACTATTGTGTTTATTACTTGAAGTTGAACATTACTTGCTTAAAAGTATTATGAATTATATATATGTGATGAACTGTCGTTAACTGTGATATTATTGTTGAGAATATATTACTGTTGATTGAAGTTTGAGAAGCCGGACTTGAGTCTGTGCACAATGATTATAAAGGATTAAAAGCCTTAATAAGCCTTGAATAGAACTTTGAAAGTATCGGTTTCAGTTATTAAGGTTCCTTGTTTAAAACGCTTACTTCAAGAAAATGAGATTCTTATTTTGAAAAGAAACGTTGAAGTGTTTTTAAGACAATAGAAATTACCTTTTTATGATCCAAAGTTGGTACGAGAGAAAACCTTTTTGAACTATGTGTTTTATGAAGGAAAACCCCTTTGAAAATAGTTGACTTTATTTCATCAAGGATTTCAAAAGCGAACGAATTTCCTAAATGTTTTATAAAATAATTTGTAAAGGAAAAGATTTTCTCCTAAATGATTTAGAAACGTTCCGGTTACTTGGATAAGTGACCGAGGTTTTGTTTTGGTTTTTGATTTTCACTGAGCGAAAAGTAATCACATGTGAAAGAGAATACTAGTTCGCGAGATGTCGCCTCTAGTATTCAGTTTATGCAGTGATCTGGGATCCGTGTCAAGAATTATGGACCAAGGGTCCTAATCGTGATATTATGGACTAGGAGTCCTAATTTTGGAATTGAGGACTGTGTCCTAATTTCGTTGTTATGGGCTAGGAGTCCTTATCATGTTGAAATAAAACATGGATAAAATTATAATTGTTTCTACGACCACAACCTTGGGCTGCAGTCGCGATCTAAGGTGTTGTGACTGAACACTCGAACTGTGCATCCTGTGTTATTAATTTTTAAGTGATAGAAATTGTGAATAGCCGTTAGCTTTGGGCTTTGACAAACGGAAAATAGAGAACACAAAGAAAAGCCTCGATAATGAAAAGTCTTTTATTCATATGCATTTCCCCTTGGCAGACGTGCTTGAGTTATCCGAATACCCGCTTAAGATGTGGTATTCGATGAGGTATACATCCGAATGACCGTTATAAGGGATTCGTGATGATGTTGATCCTGGCACATGAGGTGACGGTGACAACTTGCCAAACGGGGCGCATGAGCCTGATCAACTCTTTCTTTCTTAATGATAAAACGGTGATGGTATCTCATGAGATTAAGATTAGAGCCTGATGATTGACGTGTCGTGCATTATCTTTATAAAATTGATTGATTCGGGTATGAGACCCACTGAGATAATACTTATTGTTTACCTATGAGTAATGTTTAAAAATGTTAATATGTCAAGGCGTTGTATGTATCATGTGTATGGTTGTTGTGTGATATATCTGGTGTTGGTATCTCACTCTTTCATTTCTACTTGTTATTCTCTCTTCTTTTTGGTATCGCCGTATATATATGAGTCCAGATGGATCCCAATATCCCGCCGGTGCCGACAATATCGAAGACTGAGGTCTTCGATGACGCAGGGGATGCTGGGGCATAACAGATACACCCAGGGGCGACATCTGCCACATACCATGGAGCCATCACCACGACCGATCTAAATGCTAACGGAGACCCAATCTGTAGAAGCCACATTGTGGAAACTATGAGGGTATCTCTGCCTCTGATATGGTATTACCTTCACACACTATGAACTCACGGACTGCTACATGAGCCACCACCTCTAGTCGTAGAGCCAGCAGAAGGTCTTGATTGAGGAGGACCCCGAGGAGGACCCTGAGGAGGACTTCGATGAGGTCATGGAGGAAGATGAGCCGGAGGATCATGTTATGGATCATGACGACGACGACGATTCTGTTGATGACGGCGGTGACGTTATAGATCCATTACCTAAGGTCTCGTCTCGTGGGGGCCTTTGTGGAGACCCTACTTGCGGCCGATGTCATGAACCGATTTTGGAGTATTTTGTGGATTATCTTCCGTCGTCTGACTTTTAGAGTTATCTTTTGGATGTTGTTTCGGACCCTCTTTCCCTATGTCTTACTTACTCTCTTTTAAGTTGTAATTCCTAGATGTCTAAATCTGTTATAATGGCCATTGATAAGGCCCTACCTTATGTACTGAAACTTGGTTTTCATTGGGACATGTTATATATATATGTTGTCTTCAATTCATGTTCTGAGTATTCATCACCTTTATATTCCTTCATCTCAAAAAAATTAACTACCGTTTTTAGTGCACTCATCCATCGAGAAAATGATACTTTCAGAAAGTAACCAGCATTGTAAATCAGAAATATTTCGGCAATTGGGTAACCATGTGACGCCGGGTTTAGGGTGTCACACAATAGAGTTACGCTTCCAATATCTTCCCCTTTTGACATCCCCAATTAGACCCTTGAAGTTGAAAACACATAGAATACATACAAATAACAGTTTCAGCCAAACAAATCCCAAAATAGGTTTTCATCCAACCCTTAGCCCCCAAATAGGTTTTGTGTTACTGAGGAATTTAGGACAAACCTGAGAATGTGGTTGTGTTCTAGAATATATACATCACAAATTATGCTAGAAATTACCAAACCTGATTAAAATGTTGTTGCAGCTTCTCATTTGTAAAGTTAATATAGAACTGCTCAAAACTAAGCGAAAAATATTTATTAGGTATAAGGCTGAATACTAAACCAAAAATGCCAGATGAAATCATTAGCTTACATGTTGAAATTAAAACTTTCAAACCCATAGATATCAGAACTCCAATGAAAGATTTTGAATTTGGATCTTGGCCAATTGAAATGTTAATCTTCTCCACAAGCCTGAAAGCAATAATGAGAATTTGTGAGCATATGAAACCTAGAAGAAAGGAAATCTAGCATAATTATTGGTCCGATAAAACTCGTTTTTCAGAAAATAGAAGAGGGAAAAGGAGAGAGAAACAAATAGAGAGAAAAGCTTACGAAAAATAAGGGTTTCTGTGTTTTGTTGAAACCCCAGTCCAGGTGAAGAGATGACGATGGTTCCCTTTTCTCTAGTTCGCCTCTTCTTATTCCGGTTCTAGGGATAGTGAAGGACGATTCCCTTTTCTCTTTGCCAGCAAGTAGCAACGACGTGCTTGAGGTCGACGGTGGAGAGTGAATGGGAAGAGTGAAAGACAGAGGAGGGAAGAGAGAAGAGGGCTTACCATTTAGAGATGATGCTACAAACGGCGAGACTGAAGGAGAACGGCGGCGCGGTGGAAGGTGCGGTGGAGGGAGACAGTCGCAAGCAGTGCCTTGAAGTGTAACACCCGGGTGTCGGCGAGGGCGGGGAGTGGCCGTCGGTGCAAGAAGGCACGGACAAGGAGCGGCTCCTAGCAGGCTTCTAGGCGGAGGGGCACATGAATGAACCGATTACACACCGGAATGAGAGGGATCCTGAGACTGTGTAGGTATGAGACTATATAGTTGAGGATGACTTATAAGAATTGATTGGTACTACCCATATCGATAAGATGCATCTTCTTTTCGGGAGCCGATCACTTAAGAACTCCACAGTTAAGCGTGCTTGACTTGAAGCAATTATGGGATGGGTGACCTCCAGGGAAGTCTTCCCAGGAAGCGTGTGAGTGAGGACAAAGCACACTGAAAAGACCCTTGTTGGTCTGTGGGGTCAGTCGTCAATCCATAGAGCAGCTAGCGATGTTACACTTGGTAAGCTGGTCACAAAGTCCATTGAAATTCCGTTCCACTTCCATTCTAGGATGTCCAATGATTTTAACATTCCTGCTGGCCTCTGGTGTTCAATCTTAGACTTTTGACATATCAGACAAGAAGCGACGTATTCCATTACGTCCCTTTTCATTCCATACCACCAGTATAACTTCTTGAGATCTTGATACATCTTCGTGGCTCCTGGGTGTAAACTCAGCTTACTCCTGTGAGCCTCCTCTAAAATCAACTTCCTAAGCTCGGCGTCATCTGGTATACGGATTCTTCCACTGAATCTCAAATTACATCCGCTCCCTCTCTGAATTCTAATAGTGCTCCCTGTCGCACTAAGTCCCTTTCTTCCTACAGATACTGGTCACTCCCTTGTTTTTCCTTTATTTGTTCCATCAATCCGTTCGAAACAGTGATCTTATCTAGACACACCCTTCCCGGAAATGTCTTAACTGATAAACTTAGATCTCGGAATTGTTCCAACAATCCCCGCTCTTTAACCGTCATTATTTACATGTGTATTGACTTCCTGCTAAGTGCATCCACCACCACATTCGCCTTTCCAGGGTGATACTGTAGTTGAAAGTGATAGTCCTTGAAAAACTCCAACCAACGCCTCTGACGCATGTTCAACTCCTTCTGGTCGAAGAGGTACTTCAAACTCTTGTGGTCACTGAAAACATTAAAAGTAGCTCCATACACATGATGCCTCCGGATTTTCAGGTCAAAGACTACCGATGCTAACTCCAAGTCATGCGTCGGGTAATTCCTTTCGTGAATCTTCAACTGCCTTAAAGCATATGCTACGACCTTTAGGTTCTGCATCAGCACACATCCCAATCCCTGATGTGAAGCGTCACAATAAACCTCAAAAGGTTCCTTAGGATCAGGTAGGATCAACACGGGTGAGGTTGTCAACCTTCTCTTCAGCTCTTGGAAACTTCCTTCACAAGCCTCCGTCCAAACAAACGGTTGGTCCTTCTGAGTTAACTGGGTAAGGGGTCCCACTATCTTGGAAAATCCCTCAATGAATCTCCTATAGTAGCCCGCTAAACCAACTAAGCTACGGATTTCAGTTGCCATTGTTGGCCTTTTCCATTCTAAAACAGCTTCGACTTTTGACGGATCCACTGCGATTCCTTCGCATGATATTACATGACCTAAGAATTGTACTTGGTCCAACCAGAATTCGTACTTTTCTGGCTTCGCATAGAGTTATTTCTCTTTCAAGGTCTGAAGAACTATGCTGAGATGTTCAGCATGCCTTTCCTTGTTTGGAGAATAGATCAGAATATCATCAATGAAGACGACAACAAACTGATCTAAGTAAGGACGAAAAATCCTATTCATGTAATCCATGAATACGGCAGGAGCATTCGTCACTCCAAACGGCATCACTAGGTACTCATAATGCCCGTAGCGTGTTAGAAACGCCGTCTTTGGGACATCCTATGCTTTCACACGAATCTGATGGTAGCCTGACCGTAAATCTATTTTAGAGAATACGGTCGCGCCACGCAACTGGTCCATGAGATCATCAATCCTTAGGAGCGGATATCTGTTCTTGATAGTAACTTTGTTCAACTGCCAAAAATCTACACAAAGCCGAGAAGTCTCATCCTTCTTCTTTACTAACAGAACTGGAGCCCCCCACGGCGACACACCGGGTCGAATAAATTCCTTTCTCATCAAATCTTCAAGTTGTTCCTTCAGGGTTTCTAACTCCGATGGTGACATGCGATATGGTGCCATGGATATCAGTCCAGTGCCTGGAACATGATCAATCGCAAACTTGATATCTTGAACAGGCGGTAGACCAGGTACATCCTTAGGGAAAATTTCCGAAAACTCATTGACGACAGGTATGGACTCTAAGTCTAACTCACTCTTAACATCTGAGGAAAATAGCAGCATGTAACCTTGAGCTCCCTGACGCGCTGTCGCGCACGCGTCAAAAGATGAGCGGTTAGTAAAAATGTAGTTTAGTGTGCGACAACTCGGGTATCGTATCACAAGGACTCTTGTAGTGCTATTATCGCAGAAAATCAGTTTTCTTGGGGGGTGTTTGGTTTGAAATTGATTGAAAAAAAAAAGAATGAAAACAGAGCATAAAAACAGAGCAAATTACGTGATTATCAAATAAGACTAAGACGATCAATCTGCTGTTTCGTTTCCCACTATCATTGGTTCATGTAATTCCATGCCCTAAGCGGAGTCTAATCCCTTTTCGATTGTAGCATCGATTAACAAGCGAAACCGCCGCTACGGGACATATATTCCTAATTCCGAATTAAGCAAACGGATGAAGCCCTTCGTGAATTAAGCAAACACGAATTGAACGCACGCGAATTAAGCAAACGCGATTAAGTTTAGGAATATAAAATCATCGAAAATAAATCAACACTAATTCGATACAAACTGAATTAAGCAAACAGAGAATAACGAATAGCATTGAAAGAGAGAAGAGAATTAAATCAGGAATTACAAGACCTCAAGTGTTGGCGGAAGCTGATTACAGCAGATCAACCTAGGGAGATTAGTTCTCCATCAAAAACGCAATACAACCAAAGAAATTCGAAAACAAGGATTAGCAAAAGATCCTTCTGTTCTGCCCTAAACAGATATTTATAACTTTCAGAAACTGCGCAGTCTCGCGAGGCGAGTGGCCTCTCGCGAGGCGAATATTAAAATGGCGCCTTCTTGAATTTGTATTCTCGCGAGGCGAGCGTGATTCTCGTGAGGCGAGTCTTCAAAACTTGGGTTGTCACAGCCGTGATGCCTATCACGGCCAGGCCGTGATGGTCTCTGTCTTCGGGTGCTTATCTGTCATGGCAGTGACCTTCATCACGGCCAGGCCGTGATGGTCTCTGTCTTCAGGGGTTTCTCTTCACGCCCGTGATGGGTGTCACGGGATGACCGTAATGCTTGCTGACTTCAGGCTCGCGAGGCGAGAAATAGCTCGCGGGGCGAGGCAGAGAACATGACTTTTCTGGCACTGGCTGGTCCTCACTCTCGCGGGGCGAGTATCTGCTCGCGTGGCGAGTGTTTCCAGATTGCAATTTCCATTGTTTCCTTCATTCCTTGGACTCTAAGTCAACCTGAAAACATGAAATAGCCATAAGTGCTTTATTTGACTCAAAAACTGACTAAATAACCCTAAAACTACTTAAGGGACTCAAAACCTTGCTTGAGGACAATCAGGCCTAATTTGGGTGAAAACGAGATATAATTGGCACAAAACCACGGTCATACTAGTCATAAAACTAGATGAGCCAGAGGCTTATCAAAATACCCCAAACTTGAACTTTGCTTGTCCCCAAGCAAACTAAAACTCAAAACGACTCAAGACTTGGCAAGCTAGAAGGATTTCAACCAAATTCCGCACAAATTTCAAGCAATTCATCAAAACAATTTTCCTTCAATGTCCCCCCGCCCCCTTTCAACAATGTAATCCCCACAATCATTTATTCTGAACATCTGAGAATTTCATCAATCAAACAATCATTAATCTAAGCAAAGGATCTAAGTTACACACAAGAGGGAGATCACCAAATTCAAACAATCGCCTTCCTCACAAAGGGGTTTAGTGTTCACTCAATCTCTCAGTTTGTCTAGGCTGACAACATTTCACTCAGTTTCACTTTTAAGAGCACTTCCCATGAATTTGATTTTCATCTCAAAATGGTTCCCACGAAGAACATGCATGCAACATCAAAAGGTCTTTCAAGGTTGTAATGGGGCCTGGCTAAGGGAAGGATATACAAAGGTGCTGGGCTGAAGTCCCTAGGAACTAAGAGAGCATGAAGCTGTTTACACATTGAATTCCCTACTCAAGTTCCTATTCTTATTCTTCTTTTTGCCTTGGGTGGCTACAGCCATTTTCTTCTAATACCTTCCTTGACATTTTGCATTTTTTTTTTTGAGCAAACAGAGATTTATTTTTGCCCTTTGGCTCCAACCTTTATTTTTTCTTTTTCTCAATCCCCAACAACACATCATATCCCTGTAGCCACCCCAAACTTAGTTTCTTGCAACCATTCTCTTGCTAAGCTTTCATGCTCTCCTAATCCTAAGATCGGGTTAACATGGTTTTTCCAGATTCAGGCTCATAACATAAGGTCATCATGAAACAATAGGCTAATTAGGCTCAAAGGGGCTAACTAGGGAACATGCATTAGGGACTGGTTCAATTTAGGCCAAGTAGTTAATTCAAAGAAAATTGCCTAAATCATTTGATGCAAACACATAGACATGAAAACCATGAAGAGATTCAAGCAAATTCGGGAAAGTGCAACTCGAAAGTGATTCACACAATCAAAAACATGTTGGAGGCTCAAATCCTCACCTGGACATTCATGCAAATTGTTTGACCGAGATTCTATCCCTAGTGTGTGCACCCTATCACCCCAAACTTATCATAAATCATGCTCTCACAACAAAATATCTCAAAGTTCAGTTTTCAACTTTTCAAAAGGGGATCACAATTTCCAAATTTCAAAAACCTAGGGGGAATCATCAACATAAATCATGCCATCAATCTGTGCTAAATCAACCAAAACCTACCAAGCTTGCCGACACAAGACACACATGCTCTTGAGCTTCTCAAATTATTCAAGAGCGAACAGAAAACACAACAACACACAAAACACAACAAAACAAATGGTTCGCTCCCCCACACTTAAAACATACATTGTCCCCAATGAACAACACAATTATCAAAACAGAGTGAGGGAGAGGAAAGGGTGCTCCCGATCAAGGTTGCGGTGTAGGTGGGCTCCCCAAAGAGAGCTCCTCAACAAGTAGCATCCACAGGTCCCGAGCTCTCATGAAATAGCTTCAGCCGCTGCCCGTTAACTTTGAATGCCTTGTTGCTACCTGCACTTTTAATCTCTACTGCACCATGAGGAAAAACATTAGTAACAACAAATGGTCCAATCCACCGGGACCGAAGTTTCCCAGCCATCAATTTCAAAGTGGAGTTAAACAAGAAAACCACTGACCCACGAGAGAATTCCTTCCTAGCAATCAACCTATCATGAAAGTGCTTGGTTTTCTCCTTATAAATCCGAGAGCTCTCATAGGCTTCTAGCCTAAGCTCTTCAAGCCGTTAGAATCGGAGTTTCCTTTCAATACCAGATTTTTGCATTTCCAGTTGCAGCACTTGACCGCCCAATAAGCACGGTGCTCAACTTCCACAGGAGATGGCATGCCTTGCCGAATACAAGCCTAAAGGGGGACATCCCTATCGGCGTCTTGAAAGCGGTCCTCTGAGCCCAAAGTGCGTCTTCTAGACGGCGCGGCTCCAGATCCTTCCTATTCGGCTGCACAACTTTCTCTAGGATTTGTTTTATCTCCTCGTTGGAGATCTCGGCCGCCATTGGTCCGAGGATGGTAAGCGAGTGGAGACTCTATGCACAACCCCATACTTCCTGAGTAGAGCCTCCATGGTGCGGTTGCAAAAATGAGTGCCCTGGTCACCGATGATGGCACGAGGTATGCCGAACTCCGCAAAAGATATTGGACCTAACAAAATTTGCAACAACTTTAGAATCGTTAGTCCTAGTGGGGATAGCTTCCACCCACTTTGAAACATAGTCAACAGCCAAGAGAATGTAAAGAAAGCCAAAGGATGCAGGGAAATGACCCATAAAGTCGATCCCCCACACGTCAAACACCTCACGTAAGAGCATGGGCTGCTTTGGGCATTTCACTCTTGCGAGTGATGGCTGTACTCGCTGTCCGACACTCCTTACAAGTCCGATACACCTCATAAGCATCTCTAAAGATGGTGGGCCAATAAAAAACAGAATCTAGGACCTTTCTCGCAGACCTCAGTGGCCCAAAGTGTCCCCCTACTTGAGAGGCATGAGAAAAGTGCAAAATATACTCAATCTCATAGTCGGGGACACATCGCCTAATCACCGATCACTACAAAACTTCCAAAGAAATGGATCGTCCCAAACATAGTACTTGGCGTCGCTCTTTAGTTTGTGGATTTGTGACCTAGTTGCTCCTGTCGGAAAGACACCAGCAACTAGGTAATTCACAAGGTCGGCAAACCAAGGGGTAACGCCATGCAATCAGAAAGCCGCTCATCGGAAAGTCATCCGGAATGGGGGAAGGATCCTCATCCCTCTCTATCCTACTCAAGTGATCAGCCACTAAATTTTCAGCTCCACTCTTGTCCTTTATCTCTACGTTAAACTCTTGGAGCAACAACATCCACCGAATCAACCTCGGCTTTGCTTCGGTGCTTCTTCAATAAGTATTTCGAGCTGCATGGTCAGTGAAAACAATAACCTTGGAACCTAGCAAATATGATCTAAACTTATCGAGAGCAAAAACAACATCTAGGAGTTCCTTTTCAGTGGTGGTGTAATTACACTGTGCAGCATCTAAAGTCCTAGAAGCATAGTAAATGACATGTGCAGACTTGCCTACCCTTTGTGCCAGGACCGCCCCCACAAAGATAGTTAGAAGCATCACACATGAGCTCAAAAGGGAGGGTCCAAAGTCGGGGGCTGGATGATGGGGGTAGAGGTCAATGCCTTTTTCAAGAAGTCGAACGCCTTCTTGCAGCTTATCATCAAAGCTGAATATGGCATCATTCTTCACAAGTTAAGTTCGACAGAGGGAGAGCTATCTTGCTGAAGTCCTTAATAAAGCCCCCGTAGAAACCTCGCATGACCAAGAAAAGAACGAATCTCGCGAACGCAAGATGGGTAAGGCAATGTGGAAATCACATCAATTTTAGCAGGATCTACTTGAGATACCCTCTCTAGAAATAACATGCCCCAAAACAATCCCCTGTTCAACCATAAAATGACACTTTTCATAGTTCAACACATGATCGGTTTCAATACATCTTTCTAAAACCAAATTCAGACTATGCAAGCATGCATCAAATGAGGAGCCATATCTTGTGAAATCATCCATGAACACTTCCATGCAATTTTCAATAAATTCAGTAAAAATGCTAATCATGCATCTCTCGGAAAGTGCCAGAACGCTTGCAAAGGCCAAATGGCATCCTCCTATAGGCAAACGTGCGAAGGGGGCACGTGAAAGTGGTCTTCTCCCGATCCTCCTGCAATGTGGATCCGGAAGTATCCGGAGAAGCCATCAAGAAAACAAGAGTGGGATTTACCATGCCGGCCGTTCGAGCATCTCGATCGATGAACGCGGCAAAGGAAAGTGATCCTTTCGAGTGGCCTGGTTCAACCTCCTATAGTCAATACAGACTCTCCAGCTATTCTGGACTCTAGTGGGGACAAGCTCATTGTTCTCATTTCTTACCACTGTGAGGCCAGATTTCTTGGGCACAACTTGCACTGGGCTCACCCAAGTACTATCAGAGATGGGGTATATGATACCCGCATGTAGGAGTTTTGTTACCTCCTTCTTTACCACATCCAGAATCAATGGATTTAGCCGCCTCTGCGGCTGCCTAACTGGTTTAGCCCCATCCTCCAATAGAATCCTATGCATACATCTAGAGGGGCTAATTCCTGGAATGTCAGCCAAGGTCCATCCAATTGCTCTCTTGTGCTTCTTCAAAACCTCCAAGAGTTTAGCTTCCTGGTCAGAGTCGAGGTTGGAGGAAATGATAACTGGGAGTTTTTCATTCCTCTCTAAGTAATCATACTTCAAATTGCTAGGAAGTGGCTTAAGCTCCAAAGAGGGTGGCTGCTCCACAGATGGTATGTTTGGAGCAGCCGGGCTGTCAAGAATTCCAGCCGAACAGACAGCTTCACTTACACTATCACCCTGCAAAGTAGAATCAATCTCAGCACAAACAACACAAGGGTTAGTGTTAGTACAGTCATTACATGAATAAACATCATTAAAATCATAAATGGATGGAAAATCAGCAACCAAGTCATCATAGGTGTCATCGACAATTTCGGAGAGCAACTCTATTTGGAAAACAGAGTGCTCTTCCAATGGATGCTTCATAGCATCAAAAATGTTGAACCTTGCAATAATGTCACCGAACTCCATGGACATGGTTCCATCATCAACATCTATCTTCGTCTTTGCCGTCTTCATGAACGGCCTGCCCAGGATGATTGGTGATCTACTTGAATTGGTTTCCCCTGCCATGTCCAGGATGTAAAAGTCGGCAGGGAAAATCAAATCATCAACTCGTACCAACACATCTTCTACCACTCCCATGGGGCGAGCATTGGTCCCGTTGGCCAACTGTATGGTAAGTCCTGTATGTTGCAAAGGGCCCAGATCAAGGTTGTTGAAAACGGAGGTGGGCATGACATTTATGGAGGCTCCCAAATCCAACATGCAATTGTCGAATTTGCTATCCCCAATGGTGCATGGAATAGTGAAAGTGCCCGGATCCTTGCACTTCTGTGGCAGTGCCTGAGTGAGGGCTGAAACTGTAACCTTCTCAGGGGCAAGTTTGGGCTGAATGAGGGCTGAAACATTTCGCCCTAAGTTAACTCTCTCATTACCCTTCATCCTCCTCTTGTGGGTACACAAATCTTTCAGAAACTTTGCATACCTTGGGACTTGCTTAATCACATCTAGGAGTGGAATGTTTACCGCCACCTTTCTGAACACATCTAAGATCTCCTTCTCCTTGTCTTTCCCATCAACCTTCTTATTTTTCTGCACTCTTTGTGGGAAGGGAATCGGGGGCACATACACTCTCTCAGTTTCAACAACAACGGAGGGCTCAGGAATGGCCTCAACAGTTTCTTCATCTTTCTCAGGGGCTCCCTCTACTACTTTCCCGATCTCAAAGAAATGGTACTCACATTGGGATTGGGGGCATTGGGATTCACCACCGCCTGTGCAGGTAGTTGGCTCGATCCCTGAGCTTGCTGCAAGTTGTTTATGGATGTGGCAAGCTGTCCAAACTGTGTCCTCAAATCCTGAATGATAGCATCTGTTCGCTGCTGAGACTGTCCAACTTGATGCTGAAACTGGAGATTTTGTGCAGCCATTTGCTTGACCAAGTCTTCTAATGAAGGTCCTAAAGGTGCGAAGTGGTCACTTGAGGAGGATTCGGTGGTGGTGCCACCGGTTGTTGTTGGGATGAGTTCCCATACCGCAGATGAGGGTGATTCCTCCAGTTGGGATGGTGCCTATTTGTGGAGAGGTCAGGAGTACCATACCGGTTCTGATTATTGCTTTGATTGTAGAGATTGGCTGCATAAGCTTGAGGCATATCGGTGATTGACCCATCCTTCGAGAATAGGGGCACGTGTCGGTCGATGCTCGGGAGAACTACACATGCCACACAACCTCGCCTACTGAACCTTTTCCATTGCCGGTTGCTTCACCAAACAAGTGAGCTCATCAATTCTGGTTTCGAGTGCCTTGTTGGAAGATGAACCTTGGATCTCATTTACACCCCCTTGTCTCGGCGAGTTGCTCCTGGTTGTGAAATCCTGGGAGTTTAATGACATATTCTCAATCAATTGCTTCGCAGGCAGAGTGGAGTTTTATCGACGAGTGCTCCTCCACTAGCGGCATCCAAAATATTTCTGTCCATTGGGAGCAATCCCTCATAAAAATACTGAATAAGGAGCCGCTCGTAAATCCGGTGTTGAGGGCAGCTAGATACCAACTTTTTGAACCTCTCCCAAAGATTTCACCAATGACTCATTGCTTTGCCTCGATGCCACATATCTCCTTTCCGATGGAAGCAGCTCGGAGGCAGGGAAGTACCTTTCCAGGAAAACCTTCTTCGATCATTCCAAGTTGTAATGAGAATTTGGCTCCAAATAATATAGCCAATCCTTTGCAGCGCCTTCAAGGGAGAATGGGAAGGCTCGCAATTTGATATGGTCTTCGCAATGCCTTCCTGCCTCAAGGGTGTAGAAAAGACCACCTGGAATTCCTTCAAATGCTTATGTGGATCCTCACCGCAAGACCACTAAATCTTGGCAACAAGTGTATTAAACCAGATTTAAGTTCAAAAGGAGCAACCACACCAAAGATACTCAATACACAACCCATTGTAGTTAACATCGGGGCGCAAGCTGCCTCAATGTCCTTTGGTCACCCATGTTATTAAAAAAACAGGTTCGAAATCAGAATTACCACTAGTGCTTGCCCGTATTGCCCTAAGGCGTGTGTGCAGTGTTCTTTCAATTTCAGGATCGAAATCACACAAGTCAGGACAAGTAGACCTAGTGGCCAGTCTAATTCAAAACAAAAAACGAAAAAAGAAAAAAAAGAAAGCGACAACAACAAACAAGAGTCCCCGGCAACGGCGCTTAATTTGACGCCATTGTCGCGCACGCGTCAAAAGATGAGCGGTTAGTAAAAATGTAGTTTAGTGTGCGACAACTCGGGTATCGTATCACAAGGACTCTTGTAGTGCTATTATCGCAGAAAATCAGTTTTCTTGGGGGGTGTTTGGTTTGAAATTGATTGAAAAAAACAAGAAGAATGAAAACAGAGCATAAAAACAGAGCAAATTACGTGATTATCAAATAAGACTAAGACGATCAATCTGCTGTTTCGTTTCCCACTATCATTGGTTCATGTAATTCCATGCCCTAAGCGGAGTCTAATCCCTTTTCGATTGTAGCATCGATTAACAAGCGAAACCGCCGCTACGGGACATATATTCCTAATTCCGAATTAAGCAAACGGATGAAGCCCTTCGTGAATTAAGCAAACACGAATTGAAAGCACGCGAATTAAGCAAACGCGATTAAGTTTAGGAATATAAAATCATCGAAAATAAATCAACACTAATTCGATACAAACTGAATTAAGCAAACAGAGAATAACGAATAGCATTGAAAGAGAGAAGAGAATTAAATCAGGAATTACAAGACCTCAAGTGTTGGCGGAAGCTGATTACAGCAGATCAACCTAGGGAGATTAGTTCTCCATCAAAAACGCAATACAACCAAAGAAATTCGAAAACAAGGATTAGCAAAAGATCCTTCTGTTCTGCCCTAAACAGATATTTATAACTTTCAGAAAATGCGCAGTCTCGCGAGGCGAGTGGCCTCTCGCGAGGCGAATATTAAAATGGCGCCTTCTTGAATTTGTATTCTCGCGAGGCGAGCGTGATTCTCGCGAGGCGAGTCTTCAAAACCTGGGTTGTCACAGCCGTGATGCCTATCACGGCCAGGCCGTGATGGTCTCTGTCTTCGGGTGCTTATCTATCATGGCCGTGACCTTCATCACGGCCAGGCCGTGATGGTCTCTGTCTTCAGGGGTTTCTCTTCACGCCCGTGATGGGTGTCACGGGATGACCGTAATGCTTGCTGACTTCAGGCTCGCGAGGCGAGAAATAGCTCGCGGGGCGAGGCAGAGAACATGACTTTTCTGGCACTCGCTGGTCCTCACTCTCGCGGGGCGAGTATCTGCTCGCGTGGCGAGTGTTTCCAGATTGCAATTTCCATTGTTTCCTTCATTCCTTGGACTCTAAGTCAACCTGAAAACATGAAATAGCCATAAGTGCTTTATTTGACTCAAAAACTGACTAAATAACCCTAAAACTACTTAAGGGACTCAAAACCTTGCTTGAGGACAATCAGGCCTAATTTGGGTGAAAACGAGATATAATTGGCACAAAACCACGGTCATACTAGTCATAAAACTAGATGAGCCAGAGGCTTATCACTCCCTCTTTCAAAGAAGCTCTTACCTGACTAGCAGATAATAATCCAGAAATCTCATCCCTAAAGACTAAGGTTCTTTGAGCACAGTCTATCAGGATATGGTTGGAAGATAACCAATCCATGCCTAAAATTACGTCTAGTTGTTTTAAAGGCAAATAGATTAAAAGAATGAGTTGCACCTGAATAGAAAAGTAAAGTTAAAAGATTACAGGCTAAATCGCACTTACCCTGTACCAGATCGGTGGAATTTGATGCTTCAACTCCATTCATCGTATACACTCGCCCTTTAATAGTCGGCTTGCTTGCTTTGGCATGATTGACAGCTGGTTCTCTTTTCGGTTCTCTGCAGCCCCTGGCTATGTGCCCCATACGATCACAGTTAAAGCACTTCATCTCTTTCCTCAGGCACGTATCAGCTAGATGATTGGGATCTCCGCACCGGTAATACTTCCTATCTCGACCTTGATTATTATTTCTCTGGCCTCCACTTCCCGTTCCAGAAGTATCGGAACAATGTTGTTGCTGTTGTTTCTGATTGTTACTGGGTGATTAGTAATATGGCTTCCTCTGGTTCTGCTTCCAATTTTGGTTCTGTCCCTGATATTGACTCTTGGGACTAACGGGTCCTCCAACATTTCCCCTGCTATCTCGCCCCTTGCGCATCAGTTCTACCTTTCGACATTTCTCTACCAGGGCTTGGAAATTCCTGATTTCCAAGGGCATCACAGATTCCTTGATCTCAAAGCGCAAACCGGCTTCGAACTTTTCGTACTTCCACTCCTCATCGGGGTTGTTATGGAAAAAGCGGAAGTATTTGGCAAGGGACTCAAACCTTGCCGCATATTCCCCCACCGTCATGACCCGCTGACTCAGCCTCAGGAATTCCTGCTCTTTCTCCGTCCGAGCACTTTGGGGAAAATATTTGTCAAGAAATTTGTTGCGAAATACTCCCCAGGTGATTGCATGATGCTCAGCTACTAGCGGTTGTCCAGCGCCCTTCCACCAAGATATCCAGCATCTCCAATCGGCTTGGAATGTTGCGTAAGGCACCTTTGCTTCTTCCGGGGTGTGCACCAGCTCAAAGATCTTTTCCAGCTCTAGGATCCAAAGATTGGCTTTAGTCGGGTCTACGTCCCCATCAAACTGCGACATATTCGGGAGTCGGGATGCATTCAGATTCTTCCCCTCTACAGCCTGTTCAGCTCTTAGTCGCTCCTGTTGATTCTGGGCAGCCGCGTTGGCAGTCTGGAAAGCTATTGCAGCAGCAACATCAGTCAACGCTTGGGCAGCGAAGTCCATCCTGCCATTGCCTCAGCCACGACCGCCACGCCTGCGCACTCCTCCTGGCTCCATACTTGTGACACCCTAAACTCGGGTCATCACATGGTTACCTATTTGCGGAAATAAAACTTAATTTACTGGTTGCTTTCGGAAAATAATGTTTTCTCAACGTTTATCTTTTCAAAATATGGTGATAATTTTTTTTTCTTTTTAACCTCAAAACAACAACAACGAAATCAAACCACACTTAAATACATACTGTATATAAGTTATACAACTATACTGCCTCATATGTTTTCACACCTAGATCCTTACCAGTTAATTTATTCTTAAAACATAATATAACACAATAGGACCTAAGCTGGTCGTAACTAACGGACACTGCAACCCATAGAAGCAACAACAGCATGCCCCGAACTAGACAGCCTCCTTCTTCTTGTAGAGGTCATACCCCTTGTGCTACTCTGATATGTTTGTAAGGGTGAGACGCCAATATATGGATTTAACATGATAACTAAATGCTCGCACAAAAGAAGACACATACACATATACATAAACATCTCAATTATAACATACAATTTATTAGTGGGTTTCACACCCAAAACATCAACATTGGAAAACTATGCATGAACACTTCAATACATCATCTAAACATTCACACTTAATCTCATGAGATATCCCAACCAGAAATGAGTTGATCAGACTCCAGGCACGCAGCCAGAACACCAGGCACGCAGCGGAATACTGTGCATGCAGCCAGAACACAGGCACGTCTGCCAAATGCATGGAAAACACTCTATTCTTGACGCTTTTCTTTGTGTTCGATCTTTCCTTGCCAAAGCTCAAAATGGCTTACGACTCACACAGTTTTTACCATCTTTAAAACTTTCATTAAAACACAGGACCTCACAGTCCGAGTGCTCAATCACGACACCTCTCGACCGATGCAGCAGTCATAGGTTCGTGGTAATAGAAAACATCTTAAATGTTTAAATACGGTATACACCACATATACAAGATGAACCTGAAGGTCCAAATGACCCCAAGTTCATAATAACACGGAACCTTAGTACTCGACGCCTCTCATTACTAAGTTCAACTGCACTTTCAACACGGTTGAATTAATTTTTGGTTTTTCAGAAATTCTTTTCAAATTGGAAATTCATTAATAAAATCCTTAAATAATAAAACTTAGTTTTTCACAAACCAATGAGTCACTTGAGGTTTTAACTTCTTCAAAATATGCACTGCCGTTTCAAAATACTTGCCGTCTACACTATTCCAATTTTGCCGTCAAATCTTATTTTTAAGGCTTTTAAGCCAAAATTTAGCTTTTTCCACTTCAATAATTTTCTAAAATCCTCATTAACTTATTTTCACCAATTAATTTCATAAAATAATATTTTGTAATATTCCGGAATTTCTTACGTAAAAATTAGCAGAGCAAAAAAATCTTCACGATTTCGCTCTCATTGCGACTCACAAATTACTTTTACACTAACAAATCATTAAAATAATAATATTTCTCAAAACTCATTATTTTTTTTCAAAATAATATTTTTCACCACTATTATCTCCCAACATTTCCCATAAAACATTGAATATAAATTTTTTACAGCTTATTAAAGCTTTTATCTGATTAATCGGTTGTGCACTGACCACTGTCAGGCTTCTGAAACAACACTCACAAATAACATTATATTAAACAAAAATGATCAAAATTATATCCCCAAACAGATCATGCATCATAGCAATATAATATACAACTGCAGATAATTAAATAAATTAAAAGCAGATCAAACACCGATACACAGATAAACAACACAACGTAAACAACAAAAACAAATAACCATAACCACATATAAATCATATAAACCACACTAAAAGCAAATAGTTATTGAGAAAATCCCTCAGGTAAGCTCCCCTTACCTCTTGAAGCTCCTTGGTGAAATTAACAGAACTCCGTCGGTTGTCAGAAACCCTCGTACGTCGTAAAACAATTAACCTTCAACAACACATCCAAACAACCAATCAAAACAAGCTAAACAAACACCTAATCCTCTCTAATAGGTCACGACCTCTTAGGGTTTTGGGTGACTAAAAATTCCTAATCATGATTAAATCATGGATTAATGGTCCTAATCAACCAAGATCATGGATTAGTGGCTAAACAACTAAATCTTAAACTCAAAAATTCCTAACCCTCATATACTTAGATTCGGCCTTGACATGATCATAGGGCTAGGGTTTTTAGTTTGATAAACCAACTTGGATTTATTAAGAATACATACTAATAGCTTGATTACTAAGGCCATTAATGAAAACTTTGAACAAAACTCATCAAATCTCATCTACCTAGGGTTCGGCCTTTATGAAACAAATAGGTTAGAGTTTTATTTTTGATCTTCTATACAAGAATTATCAAGGTACTAGAAGATTGAATCATGAATCAAGACATGAAAATGAAACAAAACCTATAAACACTATTTTGTCCTAGATTCGGCCCAGTCCAGAAATCAAGGAAAGAAATTTCTCATGATCATATGTGATGAGCCTCTCGGTTGACTGGTTTTATAACTAGTAAAGACCATGGCTTTGTGCTAATTTTATATCATTTTCACCCAAATTAGACTTGATTGTCCTTAAGTAGCATTTTGAGCCTATAAAGTATTTTTAGGTTAATTTAGTTGATTTAGAGTTAAATAAAACACTTAGGCTATTTTCTGTTTTCATGTTAATAAAAGGAAATAAATCTGGAGCTATATGCTTCTAGATGATGAAAATAGAGATGATTATAAGATCATAGCAATTGGTTTCATGTCAAAAGGATTTTTATAGAATTAGTTATGAATTTTCAAAGTTCTAGATCTAGAAACTTAAAAGTGATGAACATAGATGAAATAGACTTTGAATCAAGAAACTTATTGAAGAACATAGCCATGATTAAGGAAGAAGATTAGGATTTACCTCTTGAAGATCAATGACAAAAGAAATCCAAGAACTTGCTTCACAATTTGACACTAAAAGACTTGTGAACTTTAGGGTTTTTGAACAAATGGCAATAGAAACTAAATGAAATGTGAGAGAAGGTATTTATAGATATGGGTGGCGCCATCTTGGAAGGATCTAGTAAGGATGAGTTGTCTTGTTCAAGGGATTAAAATGCAAATACTTCCTAGGGACCATTTTGCAAAGATTCCAAAAGTATAGGGACTATTTTGCAAAATTGCCAATAAATTGTAATGATGACTATTTGCCACATTAAATGTGGTCTTATCTTGACTAACTTTGACTGATTTTTTTTCTCCATAAGATATTTTAGGAAGAATCAAGAAGAGTTTAGAACATTTTAGAAGATGGTAGAATAATGTAGAAGAATGTAGAACATTCTAGAACATTCTTGACTCATCCAAAAATTATGAGGGCAGCCCCTTATCCCTCATGGGCTTGCGCATGGCCTACTAAATTTGGGGTTAGATTCATTTTTGTGGGGCCCACTTAAAGATTTAAGCTTAAGCATGACATAGGAAACTTGTATAGTTTCAAATAGGCTTTACGGAATTAATCCATGGACAAGAAATTTGGGCTTCATAGCCACGGTCCAATAAGAGATTGGGAACAAGGATTCTAGCCCAATTCACTTGAAAAAAAACTTAGAAACTAACTTAGGGACCAAAGTGTAATTAATAGAAAGTTCAGGGACTTAAGCGTAAAATTCCTAAATTGTTACTCTAACCTTGTAGAACCTTCTAGACTTAAAAGTATGATTCATCCCCATGAATCATCTCAAAATCCTAATATAAACTCTTTATCTGCTCTTGGAAGCTCCGAAATCCACTCTGTCGTTTACCCGATTACATATTCCGTCCGTAAAACGTAAATTTTTTTTTTTCTGAAATAATTCTATAAATACAGAACTTTAGGAAATAAAATAAAAATCTTAAGTCTTTCATTCACGAGTTAAAATTAGGTCTTTTGAGCAGTATAATTATATTGTCAATGGAATTCACGGGCCGGGTTTCACCTGACTTTCCAACCTAAATTTTAATCGTAGCTTCCTACATTTAAGTAGAATTGAGTAGTAAACTCCGTTTATTTAAAATAATTTTCTAAGTCTCAGATAAAAATATAAACATAATTATATAAATTTCTGATATTAGAAAACAGCGATTAAAAAAAATTTCGTCCTCGAAATTTCGTGACACGAAGCTAAACTGGAATGAAAGATCCCGAAGCCTTACTTTCACAAGAAAGTATTTAAAAGAATTTCATCAATCTAATAAGAATACAAGAATATTCTGTGCATAAAGAATCTTTAACAAATTCAGGGAAGTAAAATTGTAAGATCGGTACACTTTTACAAACATGAATCTAAGAAAGTTTCATCTCTCACAATAATTTCCTTGCCAACAATTTAAAAGAACTATGGTCCGTCAAGAATTCGGACTGAATCACTTTCTACCAAACGTAAAAGTGACTAGAGCAAGTCTCATTTGAGAAACTAGTTTTGTCAGAAAGTGTCTATCCAGAACAAAACAACAATAGGTTAGTCTAAACATAGAATTCCACCATGAAGTTTAAAAGAGACAGATAATTTCAACATATCCACACACAATCCATCGAAACAAGTATGAATTGTACCCGAATTAAAATGGTATAGCTAAGAGATTACCGTCATGATTTGAAGTCTCAGCTCCCCACACCTTATATACTCTACCCGCAGTCTTTGGCTTGACAAAGATTGGTGTTATTGACAGTCGATCCACGCCTTGATGCATTGCATTTCTTCGATATGTGTCCCACTTGATCACAATTAAAACACTTGATTCCCCTCACTGGGCATTTATCCGCTATATGGCTTATATCCCCACAATTGTAACACCTCCTGACTTGGCCTTGACCTTGGTTCCTCGGGCCTCCACCCCATGATGCAGAAGAATTAGAACGATATTGTTGTTGATTTTGGTTATTTCCTGGTGGACGGAAATAAGGATTTTGCTGATTTCGTTCCTCTTTCCGATTCTGATTCTGGTTCTTGGAACGAGAGGGTCCTCCATCATTCCCCTTATTGTCTTTTCCTTTCCTCATCTGTTCAATCTTCCGACTCATCTCCACCACTAGTTCAGAGATTTTCTCCAGCTCCTGAATCCATAAGTCAGCTTTCTCATTATCAGCATCCCCACCAATAGGACCACCTCTGCGACCGCGTCTCACGACGCGTCCACGCCCTCGCCCACGCCCACGCCCACTCCCTGGTGCTGGTTCCATAACCGACCGTAGAACAACATCAGTTAGACCGCAACCAGAAAATGAAACGTGAATTGGTGTATTAACACACATTACTTCTAAGAAGTAACTCAAACAAAACTTAACTCAGAGAAAACACAATGTCAACACAACAGATCGATTCCCCAAAGATCCCGAAAGACTCGACCAGCTCTGATACCACTAATGTGACACCCTAAACTCGGGTCATCACATGGTTACCCATTTGCGGAAATAAAACTTAATTTGCTGGTTGCTTTCGGAAAATAACGTTTTCTCAACGTTTATCTTTTCAAAATATGGTCATAATTTTTTTTTCTTTTTAACCTCAAAACAACAACAACGAAATCAAACCACACTTAAATACATACTGTATATAAGTTATACAACTATACTTCTTCATATGTTTTCACACCTAGATCCTTACCAGTTAATTTATTCTTAAAACATAATATAACACAATAGGACCTAAGCTGGTCGTAACTAACGGACACTGCAACCCATAGAAGCAACAACAGCATGCCCCGAACTAGACAGCCTCCTTCTTCTTGTAGAGGTCATACCCCTTGTGCTACTCTGATATGTTTGTAAGGGTGAGACGCCAATATATTGATTTAACACGATAACTAAATGCTCGCACAAAAGAAGACACATACACATATACATAAACATCTCAATTATAGCATACAGTTTATCAGTGGGTTTCATACCCCAAACATCAACATTGGAAAACTATGCATGAACACTTCAATACATCATCTAAACATTCACACTTAATCTCATGAGAAATCCCAACCAGAAATGAGTTGATCAGACTCCAGGCACGCAGCCAGAACAACAGGCACGCAGCTAGAACACCGGCACGTCTGCCAAATGCATGGAAAACACTCTGTTCTTGATGCTTTTCTTTGTGTTCGATCTTTCCTTGCCGAAGATCAAAATGGCTTACGACTCATACGGTTTTAACCATCTTTAAAACTTTCATTAAAACACAGGACATCACAGTCCGAGTGCTCAATCACGACACCTCTCGACCGATGCACCAGTCATAGGTTCGTGGTAATATAAAACGTCTTAAATGTTTAAATATGGTATACACCACGTATACAAAGATGAACCTCAGGGTCCAAATGACCCCAAGTTCATAACAACCCAGAACCTTAGTACCCCGACGTCTCGGTTACTAAGTTCAACTGCACTTTCAACACGGTTGAATTAATTTTTGGTTTTTTAGAAATTCTTTTCAAAATTGGAAATTCATTAATAAAATCCTTAAATAATAAAACTTAGTTTTTCACAAACCAATGAGTCACTTGAGGTTTTAACTTCTTCAAAATATGAACCGCCGTTTCAAAATACTTGTCGTCTACACTATTCCAATTTTGCCGTCAAATCTTATTTTTAAGGCTTTTTAAGCCAAAATGTAGCTTTTTCCACTTAAATAATTTTCTAAAATCCTAATTAACTTATTTTCACCAATTAATTTCATAAAATAATATTTTGTAATATTCCGGAATTTCTTACGTAAAAATTAGCAGTGCAAAAATATTTTCCCGGTTTCGCTCTCATTGTGACTCACAAATTACTTTTTCACTAACAAATCATTAAAATAATAATATTTATCAAAACTCTTTTTTTTTTCAAAACAATATTTTCCACCACTATTATCTCCCAACATTTCCCATAAAACATTGAATATAATTTTTTTACAGCTTATTAAAGCTTTTATCTGATTAATCGGTTGTGCACTGACCACTGTCAGGCTTCTCAAACAACACTCACAAATAACATTCAACAAAAATGATCAAAATTATATCCCCAGGTAGATCATGCATCGTAGCAATATAATATACAACTGCAGATAATTAAATAAATTAAAAGCAGATCAAACACCGATACACAGATAAACAACACAACATAAACAACAAAAACAAATAACCACAACCACATATAAATCATATAAACCACACTAAAAGCAAATAGTTATTGAGAAAATCCCTCAGGTAAGCTCCCCTTACCTCTTGAAGCTCCTTGGTGAAATTAATGAGAACTCCGCGTTGTCGAAAACTCGTACGTCGTAAAACAATTAACCTTCAACAACACATCCAAACAACCAATCAAAACAAGCTAAACAAACACCTAATCCTCTCTAATAGGTCACGGCCTCTTACGGTTTTGGGTGACTAAAAATTCGTAATCATGATTAAATCATGGATTAATGGTCCTAATCAACCAAGATCATGGATTAGTGGCTAAACAACTAAATCTTAAACTCAAAACTTCCTAACCCTCATATACTTAGATTCGGCCTTGACATGATCATAGGGTTTTTAGTTTGATAAACCAACTTGGATTTATTAAGAATACATACTAATAGCTTGATTACTAAGGTCATATTAATGAAAACTTTGAACAAAACTCGTCAAATCTCATCTACCTAGGGTTCGGCCTTTATGAAACAAATAGGTTAGAGTTTGATTTTTGATCTTCTATACAAGAATTATCAAGGTACTAGAAGATTGAATCATGAATCAAGACATGAAAATGAAACAAAACCTATAAACACTATTTTGTCCTAGATTCGGCCCAGTCCAGAAATCAAGGAAAGAAATTTCTCATGATCATATGCTTCTAGATGATGAAAATAGAGATGATTATAAGATCATAGCAATTGGTTTCATGTCAAAAGGATTTTTCTAGAATTAGTTATGAATTTTCAAAGTTCTAGATCTAGAAACTTAAAAGTGATGAACATAGATGAAATAGACTTTGAATCAAGAAACTTATTGAAGAACATAGGCATGATTAAGGAAGAAGATTAGGATTTACCTCTTGAAGATCAATGACAAAAGAAATCCAAGAACTTGCTTCACAATTTGACACTAAAAGACTTACGAACTTTAGGGTTTTTGACCAAATGGCAATAGAAACTAAATGAAATGTGAGAGAAGGTATTTATAGATATGGGTGGCGCCATCTTGGAAGGATCTAGTAAGGATGAGTTGTCTTGTTCAAGGGATTAAAATGCAAATACTTCCTAGGGACCATTTTGCAAAGATTCCAAAAGTATAGGGACTATTTTGCAAATTGCCAATAAATTGTAATGATGACTATTTGCCACATTAAATGTGGTCTTATCTTGACTAACTTTGGCTGATTTTTTTCTCCATAAGATATTTTAGGAAGAATCAAGAAGAGTTTAGAACATTTTCGAAGATGGTAGAATAATGTAGAAGAATGTAGAACATTCTAGAACATTCTTGACTCATCCAAAAATTATGAGGGCAGCCCCTTCTCCCTCATGGGCTTGCGCATGGCCTACTAAATTTGGGCTTGGATTCATTTTTGTGGGGCTCACTTAAAGATTTAAGCTTAAGCATGACATAGGAAACTTGTATAGTTTCAAATAGGCTTTACGGAATTAATCCACAGACAAGAAATTTGGGCTTCATAGCCACGGTCCAATAAGAGATTGGCAACAAGGATTCTAGCCCAATTCACTTGAAAAAAAACTTAGGAACTAACTTAGGGACCAAAGTGTAATTAATAGAAAGTTCAGGGACTTAAGCGTAAAATTCCTAAATTGTTACTCTAACCTTGTAGAACCTTCTAGACTTAAAAGTATGATTCATCCCCATGAATCATCTCAAAATCCTAATATAAACTCTTTATCTGCTCTTGGAAGCTCCGAAATCCACTCTGTTATTTACCTGATTACGTATTCCATCCGTAAAACGTAAATTATTTTTTTTCTGAAATAATTCTAAAAATACAGAATTGTAGGAAATAAAATAAAAATCTTAAGTCTTTCTTTCACGAATTAAAATTAGGTCTTTTGAGCAGTATAATTATATTGTCAATGGAATTCACGGGCCGGTTTTCGCCTGACTTTCCAACCTAAATTTTAATCGTAGTTTCCTACATTTAAGTAGAATTGATTAGTAAACTCCGTTTATTTAAAATAATTTTCTAAGTCTCAAATAAAAATATAAACATAATTATATAAATTTCTGATATTAGAAAACAAATGAAAAGTCGGGGTGTTACAATACTGACCTGTAAGACACAATCAGTCAGATGGTAACCAGAAAATAAAAGGTAAATCGTCGGATAACATACATTACTTCTTAGAAGTAATTCAAACAAGACTCGATCAGAGAATACACAACATCGACACAACAGACCTAAACCCAAACATTCCGAAAGACTTGACTCGCTCTGATACCACTAATGTGACACCCTAAACCCGGCAACACATGGTTACCCAAATGCGGAAATATTTTTGATTTACAAAGCTGGTTACTTTTTCAAAGTATCATTTACTCGATGGACGAGTACACTAAAAACGGTAGTTATTTTTTATTGAGATGAAGGACTGAAACAAGATAGAGGTGATGAACACTCAGAACATGATTGAAGACAACATATATATATATATATATATATATAACATGTCCCAATGAGAGCCATGTTTCAGTACATAAGATTAGGCCTTATCAACGACCATTGCAACAGAATTTGACATCTAGAAGATACAGCTTAAAAGAGAGTAAGTAAAGACACAGGGAAAGAGGATCCGGAACCACATCCAAAAGATAACACTGAAATTCAGATGACGAAAGATTATCCAGAAAATGCTCCGAACTGGTTACTGACACTGGCTGCAAGCAGGGTCTTCACAAAGGCTCCCACGAGACGAGACCTCAGGTAATGGATCTATAACGTCGCCGCCCTCATCTACGGAATCGCCGTCATCGTCATGATCCAGAACGTGATCCTCCGGCTCATCCTCCTCCACGATCTCATTGAAGTCTTCCTCAGGGTCCTCCTCAGGATCCTCCTCAGGGTTCTCCTCGGGATCCTCCTCAATAGGCACTGTCGGCTCTACGTCTAGAGGTGGTGGTTCAGGTAGCAGTCCGTGAGTTCGCGGTGTGTGAAGGTAATACCAAATCGGAGGCAGAGCTACCCTCCTAGTTTCCACAGTGTGGCCTCTACGGATTAGGTCCCCGTCAGGATTTAAATCGATCATGGTGATTGCTCCGTGGTATGTGGTAGATGTCGCTCCTGGGTGTATCTGCCATGCCCCAGCACTCCCTGCATCGTCGAAGACCTCAATCTTCGATGTTGTCGGTACAAGCGGGATATTGGGATCCATATGGACTCATGTACATACGACGATACCAAAAAGGAAGAGAGAATAACAAGTAGAAATGAAAGAGTGAGATACCGACAACGGATATATCGCACAACAACCATACACATGATACATACAACACCTTGGCATATTGACATTTTAAACATTACTCATAGGTAAACAACAAGCATTATTTAAGTGGGTCTCAAACCCGAATCAATCAATTTTATAAAGATAATGCATGACATTTCAATCATCAGGCTCTAATCTTAATCTCATGAGATACCATCACCGTTTTATCATTAAGAAAGAAAGTGTTGATCAGGCTCATATGCCACGTTTGGCAAGTTGACTCCGTCACCTCATGTACCCGTATCAACACCATCACGAATCCCTTATAACGGCCATTCGGATGTATACATCATTAAATACCACATTTTAAGAGGGTATTTGTTAACTCGAGCACGTCTGCCAAGGGAAAATGCATATGAATAAAATACTTTTCATTAACAAGACTTTTCTTTGTGTTCACTCTTTTCCGTTTGTCGAAGCCCAAAGCTAACGACTATTCACAATTTTCATCACTTGAAAATTAGTAACACAGGACGCACAGTCTGAGTGCTCAATCACAACACCTTAGGCCGAGGCTGCAGTCCAAGGTTATGGTCGTAGAAACAATTATAATTTTATCCATTTTTGTTTCAATATGATAAGGACTCCAAGCCCATAACAATGAAATTAGAACACACAGTCCTCAATTCCAAGATTTTGAATCCTAGCCCATAATATCACAACCTGGACTCTTGTCCATAATTCTTGACATGGATCACAAATCTCGTGCTTATAATTGAATACTAGAGGCGACGTCTCGCGAACTAGATTCCCTTTCACATGTGCTTACTTTTCACTCAGTGAAAATAAAAAACTAAACCAAAACCTCGGTCACTTATCCAAGTAACCGGAATGTTTCTAAATCATTTAGGAGAAAATCTTTTCCTTTACAAATTCTTTTATAAAACATTTAGGAAATTTGTTTGCTTTTGAAATCTTTGATGAAATAAGGTCAAATATTTTCAAAGGGGTTTTTCCTTCATAAAACACATAGTTCGAAAAAGGTTTTATCTCGTACCATCTTTGGATCATAAAAAAGGTAGTTTCTGTTGTCTTAAAAAAACACTTCAACGTTTCTTTTCAAAATAAGAATATCATTTTCTTGAAGTAAGCGTTTTAAACAAGGAACTTTCATAATGAAACCAATAGTTTAAAAGTTCTATTGAAGGCTTATTAAGGCTTTTAATCCTTTATAATCATTGTGCACAGACTCAAGTCTGGCTTCTCAAACTTCAATCAACAGTAATATATTCTTAACAATAATATCACAGTCAACGACAGTTCATCACATATATATAATTCATAACACTTTAAATCAAGTAATGTTCAACTTCAAGTAATAACCACAATAGTTCAAGTAAACAAGTCATTCAAGTATTGGCTCAATATCACAATAATATTCAATCACGCAAGTAAACACATACACACATGCATATAGTCATTGAATATCCCTAGGCAATCCCCTCTTACTTTTTGTGAAGGTAAGAAGATTAGATGCTCGACGAGGTAAGTGATGAACGCTCGAATCCGCAAGTGAACGGCTTCGTCGTCAAGTAATAAAAAGATCGAACCCACAGAGACTGTGATCTTAAATAACTATCAATTTTTAAATCAATTAAACCGGACTAGAAAAATATTTGGTTTTTAAAAGATTAACTAACAAATCAAATATATAAAATGCAATAAAAAATAGGAAGTAAATCAAATCTGAGATTTTTCAATATCAAAAAACATTTCCAGGAATTGGGTTACCAACAAGACTGCTCATGTTACTAAATTGACTACCCTTCTTTTTTAATTATCGAAATTTGCTTTGAATGTGAACTTATCCTAAATAAGTTAATGTTCCCTCTCGGGAAACAAGAACCGTGCCCGATTAAACCAACCCCTACTCTCGTGATAATTGAATTTAAATTGAACCCTTTAAGCTTTGTGACAACTCAGTGAACCCTCGAAGGACCGCTACTAACTCTCGTGCTTTAAGTCCTAAGTTTGATTCCTATAGATCCAATACCTAAGTTCACCGCTAGGTTCCTCCTTAGAGTATCTATGACATGCAAATAAGTGCGCACCAGATTCACAAGTAATTCAAGCAATAGGAATCAAATCGAAAGCGAATTGAAATTAACAAGAAGTAAAACGTCAATTCATAACACAAAACAAATCTTGGGCATAGCCCCAATTCCTAGAAATAAAAACAACTACTCGAGCATTGCCATGTTCATAGCAAGCTTGATCAACAAAAGCATAAAAAGAAAACCTAAGAGAGAAGAAGAAATTGAGAAGAAGAGAAATCCTAGTTTTTTGCCTAAGGTAGCAGCCCATAGATCCTATTTTCGAGCCTAATTGTCCTATTTATAGAGTAGGTTAACTTGAATCCCAAGCAATTACAAAATCAAATCAAATCAGGTTTTAAAATTCTAGCTATTGCGCGTCACGGCCGTGATACCTGTCACTGCCAGGCCGTGACAGATTCTGTCTTGGAAAACTTGGCACCGATGGCCTATCACGGCCGTGATGGCCATTACAGCCTGGCCGTGACAGGTTCTGACTTTTTCGTTCTTTTCTTTTCAGCCTTGCTCGAACATGGCCGTGATGGCTATCACGGCTAGGCCGTGATGGCCTCTGTTTGGCTCGCTTTCTTGCTTTTCAAGCTCCATCTCCATGCAAGATCCATCATGGTTGATCTTAAGCATTTTAATCCTCAATTCCTACACACAAACACCACAAAACCGTCTGACCCGTTCCAAGGTAAAAGCTAACAAAAATCAAGTTAAAAATGCCTAAACTACATGAAAATGCATTCAATATGATAAAGAAATATGAGGTGAAATCACACTCATCAAACTATCCCAAGCTTAAGATTTTGCTTGTCCTCAATCATTTTCAAATATGTTTTCAAAAAATTTTAAGTTTCAAAACAGTTTCAAGTCAAGTTCTAGAGAACACAATCCAAGAGGAATAAAACACTCAATCATAAAGAATGGGGTAGATTTAGTGAGTACCCCTTTTAGACTAAAAAAATCTCACATTTAGTAGTTTAAAATCAATGAGAAACACACATATAAGGAACCACATGCTAATCATCAACTATCAGAAGATCATCTCAAGCATTTTTATTTTTAGCCTATCATAAGAATACGAAAATTGGGTTCAAAAATTCACTGTCTCAATTCATTTGGCGCAAAGTTCTCACAATTGGATGCATACTCTAAGCAAGGGGCAATCTAATCATGTGATTATGCAAAACTATGCCTATATGAATGCAACATGAAAAATGCAAAAAATGTATAAAAATGCAAAAATACCCTTACCCCAAGCTTAAAAACTTACATTGTCCCCAATGTAAACAATCAAGTTGGAGAGAGGAGAAAAATGGAACAACTCACCGAGGTGGTGGAGGGTGCTGGCTCACATAACAGTCAAAGAGCTGCTGGAAGACGTGTCATGACCGTGACATTCATCACGGGCAGGCCGTGACCAGTTCTGGTGTCAAGCTAGTCCCCATCAAGGGCGTGATATACACGGCTGGGCCGTGATCAATTTGGGTCTATAGGAGCTGGCCTCTCACGGTCGTGACTTTTATCACGGCTAGACCGTGATACATTATGATCTTCTGCTTCCTTCTCATCACGCCCGTGAGGGATATCACGACTGGGCCGTGTTCCTTTCTGATCTTCAACTGTTAGCTAATCACGACCGTGACCCCCGTCACGGCCTGGGAGTGATCAATTCTGGTCTCACATCATGGCCATGATGGATATCAGGGGTAGGCCATGATCTCCTCTTACTTCGTTTTTCCATGCCTTTTTGCTCTTCATGCCTTCAAAACCTGAAAATACTTGGCAAAACCATCAATTTGTGATCTTTCTTCTCTTCTTCTCAAATTATTCAACAACAAAATTCAAAAACAAATTGAAAAGGGAAAGAAAACTTGGGTTGCCTCCCAAGAAGCGCTTATTTACGGTCTTAAGCTTGACCATATTCCCTTGGATCAACCGGGATCAGCTGGGCTTGGAAGTGCAAGAACACCTCTCTTCCAAGGAAGTCCTTCAAAGAGCTTATTTTGTTCATATAGCCACATGTGTAACACCCCAATCTTTCCGCTTTCTAAGATCGGTATAAATATAAATAAACATTTATATTTTTATCTAAAACTTAGAAAATGATTTTGGGAAAACCAAAGTCATATTCATATCATACTTATTTTTATAAGTATACGGTGAAATTTTTGGTCGAAAATTCATATGGAACCCGGTCTACGTTTTCGCTGACAGTAAGATTTTACTGATCAGAAAACCTAATTTTGACCCGAGAACGAAATGAATAGATTTCATATCTCATTTCCAACAATAAAGGTGATTTTGAAAATTTTCAAAATAAATAAGTTATTATACTCGATTTGGGCGTAAAACCCTAAATCGCGTAATAGACGTAGTCGAGAACGGATGTACAGAGACAAAACCTGACATCGTATGCTGAGACCTCTTGACACCTAGGATGGTGAGTCACATGGATGAGTCACCCATGTCATGATTACTTTTTACAAAATATCTAGATATTTCTTTAAACTAGTGTAAAGACCGTTTTGCCCTTGGACGATTTTACCCTTGAACTTTCATTGAAATGCCAAGTTTGTCCCCACAAATTGTTGACACAAATCAGCCACATCACCAACCACCCCTCACCACATGTTTGTCATGATGGTTTTTTTTTGGAAATTACCATTTTGTCCTTAATGTTGGATTTTATCACAAAAGTGCCATTTCGTAAGATTACTCCTTTGTCCCTAAAAATTTATGTTTGGACCCTTATGACCTTGAAAACCAAGACCAAACCCTCCAAAGAGAGCCCATTTCACTTCTATAAAAGACCATCTTCATCAACTTTGCCATTTTCCATTAAAACTCCTAAGTTACATAGCTTGATTTTGTGAAGCAAGTCCTTGGATCTTCACTTTTTTTTTTATCTTCAAGAGGTGAATCCTATTCTCCTTCCCTAATCATGTATGTGTTCTTCAATAAGTTTCATGATTCAAAGTCTATTTCATCTATGTTCATCACTTTTAAGTTTCTAGATCTAGAACTTTGAAAAATCACCATAAATCATAGAAAAATCCTAAAAATATGAAACCAGTTTCTATGATCCTATTATTACCTCTATATTCTATATCTAGAAGCTTGTATCGAACAAAATTTTTGAACCTATAAAACCTAAGGAACTAGAACCTAGGGTTTTGTGGGGGAGGGGGGGGGGGGGGGGGGGGGATTTTGTTCATTTTCTTTACAAGATTCAATCTTATATGCTATATAGGTATTAGATCTATGTTGTTTGATTTAAATTAGAGTCTCTAAACCATTTTAATGGTCATGGCCGAAAATCATTTGTTGAAGGATTGGAAGATTTAATTTCAATCTTTATGCCATGATCATTGATTTAGGGTTTTAAGTGATTATAAATCACTAATCCAAGAGTATATAAATTTTAAGGATTTTGAACCCCAAAGTCAGTCCTTGACCGAAACCAACATGTAGGATTTTAGGCTTGGTTTAGTTGTTTGTTTGTTGATTGAGTGTTATGTTTAATGAAGGATAAGCTAAGTTGTCGGATACGCGCGTTATCAGCGTTACTTGGATTTTCGACGAACTGGTTCTCAGAGATACTGTGTTTTTTATGTAAGGGGAGTACTTGAGGGATTTTTCTGATAGCCATGTGTAATTGTTATTGATTGTGTTAGTTATTGAGTCTATGTAAAATTTCAATTAGTTAGCATTACTTGCTTAAGTTATCATTTGTTGTTAATTATTTGCGTTGTTTGCATTTAATTATTTGTTTTATTTGACTATGTGTTTTAATTGCTAATTGATGCAATCTTAGCATGATAGTATTATTTGATGTGGATTGTGAATTTAAAAGTCTGACGGTGGTCAGAGCTCAATTAAATAAGAGTTAAAAACAGTTAAAAGTTTTTTTATGAATTAATGAGTTTAATTCAATGGAAATAGTAATATAATATTACCTAGGTATTTATTTAATGAAAAATGGGAAAAGTGAAAAATAATATTATTTTAATCATTTAACAGTGAAAGAGCGTTTTATGAGCCATAGTGGGGACGTAACCGTGAAAATATTTTAGCACTGCTAATTTTAATCTGAGTAATTTATAAGTATTAGAAAATAATATTTTAAGCAAAAAAGTTTTGAAAATAATTTTATTACAGTGTTGGAAAAATTAATTTACGACAAAGAGTCCTATTTTTACCTAAATGCATCTAAAAACAGCAAACGACGGACAATTCTGTCAATATTTACCAATGTTTTTTTAAAGAGGGTATTATTGAGAATTTGTCTCAAATAAGATTTTACAGTTCAAATTATTGATTTTTGAATAAAAATTAGTTTTAAGGAATTTTTTTAAGTTTACAAAATGAATTTCCAACGAAAAAGGATTTTCGGTAATCCTAGAGTTATTTCCATCAACTTGGATAGGTTGAGGAAACTTTGATTTTGTTTTGTTTTTCACAGAACGAAAATGGTTTAAACGAACCTAGCAACCGAGACGTCGGCTCTAGAGTTCTAAGATATGGGCCTGGGGTCCGAAGAGGAAATTATGGACTATAATGTCCTATAAACCGTATATTTGGTTTTGTGCACTAAAATCTACGCGTCCAAGATTGGTGCATCGGTCTGGATTTCGTGATTTGCACACCTTTTGACTTGGAGTCAGTTATTTTGGAAAGAGGTATTAAACTTGAAAGTTTAAATTGGTAATTTAGCCGTGAGACTTTTAGCTCTGACACCTAAAGATTGATCACAAAGAAAACAACGAGAACAAAACGTTTTACATGCATTACCGGGCAGATGTGCCTTTGCATAGAACTTGAATGCTTGATGGCAAGTATTCATGCAGTTTGCGTCACTGTGCCTTGATGGATATACGACCAAGTAGACCATGTGCTATATGTAGTCACCGTTTTGCCTTGAGTTGGACTGTGGAATGGTCAATATAAATTTGCCATATCGGGCATTGATTCTGCCTTTATTGGCAACTAGAGCCTGATCAGCTCATTCACTTGTTGGTTGGAGCTCCGGAGATTAGGTCTCAAAGTTAGTTTTTGAATAATGAAGTGTCATGGTTTTTTTCCTATAAAACGGTAACGACTGTCGGGTATGAAACCCTTTGATAAATACATATTGTTTATCTATGAATATTCATTCTAATTGTTATTTGAGAGTCGTGCATATGGTTATCGTTTTAAAATCCATATATTGGAACTCACCCTTGCATATACAGGTTCTTGTGTCTTCACTATTGTACCTTGGTACACTAATGTAGAAGTTGCAGAAGAGTTCCTTAAGTCACTTGGAGGCTTAAGTCCGGATTGTGGGAAAAGATGTGTGATCTTAGGGATGATCATGAGGTCTTATCAGTAAGTGTCTTTTAGAGCGACCAGCTTACGATTTCTTTTGGGTGGTATGTTTTGAGAAAGTTTATGTAGGTATTTTGAAAACCTTTACATGGTTTAAAATTTTGTTGTGAATAATATGTTTTATTTTATTTTTTTACTATTGTGATGAGTACGTTTCATGCTACACTATTCAAAAGAAATTGTTTTACACCCATATTTTTTTTTACTCCAAATAAATCAAATTTTTTCGAAAGCAACCAGCAAAATTCTTTTAATTTATTTCTGCACGTGATAGTATAGTAATTCCCAAGGGGGGTGTTACAGATAGGTATCAGAGCTGGTTGAGTCTTTCGGGAACCTTGGGGAATAGGTCTTTTATGTTTTTGTTGTGTGATCTCTGGTAGGACCTTGCTTGAATTGTTTCTTTGTTGAAAACAATGTGTGTTGACACACAAGTAGTTGTGTATTGTTTAGTTGAGACCTTGTGCAAATCTATGAACAATAGATGGTACATTGACCGAATAACTTCTTAGAAGTAATGTGTTTGAGACACAAAAGTACAAAAGTATACATTTCAATTTCGGGTTGCGGACTGACTAAGTTTGTTTTCTAGGTCAGTTATGGAACCAGGAATTGAACAAGGACTTGGATGTCATCGTAATGGTGCTCGTGATTATATCAGCAACAAGGATGTGATTGAACAGATGAACCAGGCCGTGCAGGCTATGACTAGTGTTACTGCTATCGTGGTTGCCTAGAATGAGCTGAACCAGGTTCGGGCTGAGCTGACAGCCGAGTCAAAAAATCTAGCAAACTTCAGAAATCAAAATCCTCAAGGATTTTATGGAAATGAAAACTCAGAGAAGGCTGACTTGTGGATACAAGAACTGGAAAGTATTTTCGAGAGTATCGACAGTCCTGAAGAATCGAAGGTTCCGTATGCTCTTTCTCTGCTTTACAAGGATGCAGGATGCTAGTGGGCAGAAATCAGACACATACTGAAAGCGATTAACCAGGAATATACTTGGAGTGTTTTCCGCGCGGTTTTCTTGGATAAGTATTTTCCTCAGAGCGCCAGAGTTGAGAAGGGACATGAGTTCTTACAATTACAACAGAATGAACTATCCGTGGGTGAATATACTGCAAAGTTTGAATTCCTAGTCAAGTATTTCCGTTTCTTCCAAACTTAATCTGATGAAGTATGGGAATGTAAGAGATTCGAAGGAGGCCTACGATACGAAATTAAAGAGTATGTGCTACCGCTGAAAATTCGCAACTTTCAAGCCTTAGTTGAAGAGTGCCGGAAAGTGGAGCAGAAAGGGAAAAGTAAAGACAATTTGGGTGCTACCAGCGGATCATCTCGATTTCAATTTCAGCAGAATAAGAAGGATAAGCAAAACCAGAGGAAACCTTATTTCCGACACCCAGGAAATGATCAAAATCAGCAACCTTATCATGTCATTGCACCAGGAAGTGGAGGCCAAAAGAATCAAAGCCAAGGCCAAGTCAGAAGATGTTGCAAGTGTGGATACCCAAAACATATGGCTAAAACTTGTCCAACGGAAGGAGTTAAATGTTACAATTGTAATCGAGAGGGTCACTTATCGAAGGATTGTAATGCACCAAAGCGTAGATCAGTTGTTAACAACACAAGAACCACTGATAAAGGGAAAAGTCTACATCAGGAGTAGTGTTGAAAACTTCACAACCTAGAGTAACTGGATCATGAACCCAAGAAGTATTTATGCATAGGAATAATATAAGTAAGATGCGTGCTTTAATGACTAATACATGTTAAGTTTGTAATATGATCTAAGTAGAATCATATGTAGGTACTCTTGAGTAATTGACTCTCTAAAGTCTTTTATGTTGTAAGTCCTTTCAGTTGACATCAATAATATATAATATCCACGACTTTATGAAAATAAAGGTTTCTTGAAAGGAAATTTATTCCAGTCCCTTTTCTCTTGATTGAGGTGATCAGAATAGGTTTTTGAGATCAGATCATTTCTTTGGTAGTAGATTTATTTTCAAATTTCAAAGGTTGTGTCGTTTATTGTGGAGTTTTTTTTGGAACTGTCTTGTTACTATTCAGGATAGATACCTTCGTGATGAAAGAAGTTTCTATATGAGACTTAGTCTAGTCACTTTTACTTTTGGTAAGAGTGATTCAGTCGGAATTTTAATCGGACTGTTGTTATTTTTAAATCGTTCTTTGATAAATTCCTTGTTCAAATAATAAATTCTCTTCAGAGAGGGAACTAGTCGTTTTGTGAGTTCCTAATCAACTAGGAGTTTGTCGTGAAAGAAGGAACTTTATTAGAGTCGTGGTTGTAAATATGTATTATCTATGCAATTTTACACTCATGAACCTATTAAAGAATCTTTTTGCATATTGGACATTCCTGTGTTCTTTTCGGATTAATAAAGTTCTTCTATGATTACTTACTTTCTTGTTAAAGTAAGACCTTGGGATTGAGGAAATCCTGTCTAGTTTTGAGTCCTGAATTTTGAGGACGAAATTCTTTTTAGTGGGGTAGTATTGTAACACCCCACTTTTTCCGCTTTCTAAGATCGGTATAAATATAAATAAACATTTATATTTTTACATGAAACTTAGAAAATGATTTTGGGAAAACCAAAGTCATATTCATATCATACTTATTTTTATAAGTATACGGTGAAATATTTGGTTGAAAATTCAGATGGGGACCCTATGCGTTTTCATTGTGATGAAGAAGATTTCTTGATCGAGAAAACCTAATTTTGACCCGAGAATGAAATGAATAGATTTATATATCATTTCCAACAACAAAGGTTATTTTAAAATTTTTCAAAATAAATAAGTTATTATACTCGATTTGGGCGTAAAACCCTAAATCGCATAATCGACGGAGTCGAGAACGGACGTGCAGAGACAAAACCCGACGTTGGATGCGGAGACCTCTTGACACCTAGGATGGTGAGTCACATGAATGAGTCACCCATGTCATGATTACTTTTTACAAAATATATAGATATTTCTTTAAACTAGTGTAAAGACCGTTTTGCCCTTGGACGTTTTACCCTTGAACTTTCATTGAAATGCCAAGTTTGTCCCCACAAATTGTTGACACAAATCAGCCACATCACCAACCACCCCTCACCACATGTTTGTCATGATGGTTTTTTTGGAAATTACCATTTTGTCCTTAATGTTGGATTTTATCACAAAAGTACCATTTTGTAAGATTACTCCTTTGTCCCTAAAAAATTATGTTTGGACCCTTATGCCCTTGAAAACCACGACCAAACCCTCCCAAGTGAGCCCATTTCACTTCTATAAAAGACCATCTTCATCTTCTTCATCAACTTTGCCATTTTCCATTAAAACTCCTAAGTTACAAAGCTTGATTTTGTGAAGTAAGTCCTTGGATCTTCAATTTTTTTTGATCTTAAAGAGGTGAATCCTATTCTCCTTCCATAATAATGTCTATGTTCTTCAATAAGTTTCATGATTCAAAGTCTATTTCATCTATGTTCATCACTTTTAAGTTTCTAGATCTAGAACTTTGAAAAATCACCATAAATCATAGAAAAATCCTAAAAATATGAAACCAATTTCTATAATCCTTTTATTCCCTCTATATTCTATATCTAGAATCTTGCATCAAGCAAAATTTTCAAACCTATAAAACCTAAGGAGGCAGAACCTAGGGTTTTGTGGGGGGAGGATTTTGTTCATTTTCTTTACAAGATTCAATCTTATATGCTATATAGGTATTAGATCTATGTTGTTTGAGTTAAATTAGAGTCACTAAACCATTTTAATGTGTGAACACCTAATTTTGTCCGGGTATTTTCTCCTCTTATTATTATTATTATTATTATTATTTATTTATTTTTTTAAAAAAAAGGAAAAGAAAAATAATAAATAAAAATCTGCAAAAAAAAAAAAAATCCATTATTTGGCCCATCTCTTTTAGCCCAATCCACTTACATCATCCCATCTCAAACAAAAAGGGCTGACCTTTTTTTTTAAAAAAATATATAAAATAAAAATAAAAATAAAACAAAAATAGGAAAGGGACAAAACAAGTGTGCAGAACCAAGAGGAAGAGGCCAAATTCCTTAATACATTTCAGAAGCTTAAATGGAATGAGACAGTGTTAGGCATTTTCAACAAAAATGATTTCCAAATTCAAGTATCAATAAGGTAAAAATGGGAAGAAGGAATACTCTGCTACTTTTGAGAGAGTCAAACCTGAACCAAAGAGAAAAGTACTCAACATGAACAAGGAAATTTGCAGCATCAAGGAAAGACTCAACAAACAAAGAATCGGTAAAATTGGAAATGTTGAAAAGGACCCTGCATTGCAACCATGGCAGAGGACATTGGGTCCTGTTTTGGAGTCTTGCAACAGTAGAAAGTATATAAAGGGCACTGAAGAAACGGGGGAGGGGGGGGATACACCAAAAATTTTGTTGCCTATTTCCTCTCTATTTTCGATTTCAGCCTAGAAAAAAAAGAAACAATAACAAAACAGAAAAAAACAAAGCAAACCAGATTCACATTCACGTTCTTCTTCCACCTCCCTTTCCCTTCATGTCTTTCCTCTACTCTCTACACTTTCCTTGAGCCTTCATAGTTCCAGAAACATCACCCATCTCCATCCTCTCTTCTCCCCCAATTTTCTTCTCTTTCTCTGATTCAACTTTCATCTCTCAAGTTCAAACACAAAACCCAATAAAACAAAGTCCCAAACCATCAGTAACAGCGAGTAGATCCGGGAGGCCACCACCGTTGCCTCTTGACCCGCCTCCCTCCGCTTCCGTCACACCCCCTGCCACTGTCCCTCCCTGCCGTCCAGCCGCGCGACGCCTCACCGCACATGTCTTCCACCACTGGGAGTTGCAGATCCGCGAGCTCCACCTCACTGTCCGCATCTTCTCCGTTGCGCAGCCACCTCCACTGTGTCAAGGTCCCTTCTTGTTTTTTTCTCCCTCTGCACGATTGAGGGTTGAGGGTAAAGTGGAGGCTTTTGCTCTTTCCCTTGTTCTTTTTCTTTTCTTATTTCTTCTGCCCTTTTATTGTTTGAATAGGCTATTGGGTCTTCATGATTTTTGGTCTCTGTTGGGTTTGATAGTTGTATGGCCCAAATTTGTTGTTAGTTGTTGTTGTTATAAAATAAAAATAAAAATACCTTTTTAATTCACGCAACAATCTAAATCGAAAAATAATTGTGGGATTGCTTTGTGAGAGGTTTCACACTCAATTCCTTAGGTGCGAGATAGCTCTGTGGACGTATTTGCCATGTTCTACCTCGTTTAGGAGTTTTTGACATAAAGAAATATTAAATAAATAAAAAACGAAAATACATAAAAACCTTTTAAAATAAAATCAAAAAAAAAATCAAATCTTTATCAAAATTAAAATCAACCAACCAATCAAATATTTTTTAAAGAACTACGTGGCTTTGAGTTTCCCATCGCACCCGGGAATACGTAGGAGCAAGATAAATCATCTTGTCGGGCCAAAACTAAATTTTCCTTTTTTTTGTGTCCCTTTTTATGTTAAAATAATTAATCAAAATAATTAGACTTTTCTCTTTCCAGGGGTGCTCTATGGACACGGTGCCATGTTTAATCTCTTAGATTTGAGGTTGCCCTGTGGACTCACGTGCCATGTTCAACCTCATTTAGTTTTTAGAAACCATAAAGTTAAAAATATAAAAAAAAATAATAAAAGTCAAAAATTTAAAATTAAAAACAACACTTTCTTGTAAATAATTTTTGGGTAAAATAAATATTTAAAAGGTTATTAAAATGTTTTTTTTTTGCACAATTAACTTGAGGTACCGTTTTTTAAACGGGCGATGTGGGGTGCTAACACCTTCCCTACTCGTAACCGACTCCCGAATCCAAATCTCTATATTTTTTTTAAGACCAGTTTACCTTTAAATAATTGGGTTTTCTAAGATTTTCCCAATAAAAATTTTAGTGGCGACTCCTCTGTTTTTACCTTCCCTTTTCGCGGCTCCCGGACGGGACGGTCGCGACATAATGGTCATGGCCTAAAATCATTTGTTGAAGGATTGGAATATTTAATTTCAATCTTTATGCCATGATCATTGATTTAGGGTTTTAAGTGATTATAAATCACTAATCCAAGAGTATATAAATTTTAAGGATTTTGAACCCCAAAGTCAGTCCTTGGCCGAAACCAGCATGTAGGATTTTAGGCTTGATTTAGTTGTTTGTTTGTTGATTGAGTGTTATGTTTAACGAAGGATAAGTTGAGTTATCGGATACACGCGTTATCGGCGTTACTTGGATTTCCGACGAACTAGTTCTCAGAGATACTGTGTTTTTGAGGTAAGGGGAGTACTTGAGGGATTTTTCTGATATCCATGTGTAATTGTTATTGATTGTGTTAGTTATTGAGTCTATGTAAAATTTCAATTAGTTAGCATTACTTGCTTAAGTTATCATTTGTTGTTAATTATTTGCGCTGTTTGCATTTAATTATTTGTTTTATTTGACTATGTGTTTTAATTGCTAATTGATGTAATCTTAGCATGATAGTATTATTTGGTGTGGATTGTGAATTTGAAAGTCTGACAGTGGTCAAAGCTCAATTAAATAAGAGTTAAAAGCAGTTAATAGCTTTTTTATGAATTAATGAGTTTAATTCAATGGAAATAGTAATGCTTCTTTTCAGAGGGAGTAACGCTTCTTTTCTTGGCTGTTTTGCTCTCAATATTGGTGTCTCGTTTGCTTTCCATGCTGAATTACTTGGAGCTATTATTGCCATTGAACTGGCTCACAAGAATGGTTGGAAGAAGCTTTGGTTAGAATGTGACTCTTCTTTAGTTGTTAATGCCTTCAACTCTAATGGTTTGGTCCCTTGGCATCTTAGGAATAGGTGGCTAAACTGTACTGCTCTTACTAGTGATATGTCCTTCTTTTGCTCTCATTTGTATAGGGAGGGTAATGCTTATGCTGACAAGCTGGCCAATTTTGGTTTGCGTCTTGATGGTTTTTGTTGGTGGAGCTCATTGCCCTCCTTCTTATCAGATGATTTTGGCAGAAATAGGATGGGTCTTCCTACTTTTAGATTTGCTTACCTTTGTGGGTCAGGTTGATGCCCCCCCACGTTTCTGTTTTTCTTGTATTCTTCTTTTTTATCAATAAATTGGGTGTGCTGCAGATGATTGGCTTTGCTTGAGGTGCCAGCCTAGCTGGGATGTCTTGCTTGGCAGTGATGCTTTTGCACACTTCTTTTGCTTAAAAAAAAATTTAATGGAAATAGTAATATAATTCAAAGAAAAAATAATATTATTTTAATCATTTAACAGCGAAATAGCGTTTTATGAGCCATAGTGGGGACGTAACCATGAAAATATTTTAGCACTGCTAATTTTCACCCGAGTAATTTATAAATATTAGAAAATAATATTTTAAGCGAAAAAGTTTTGAAAATAATTTTAGTACAGTGTTGGAAAAATTAATTTACGACAAAGAGTCCTATTTTTACCTAAATGCGTCTAAAAACAGCAAACGACGGACAATTCCGTCAATATTTACCAAAGTGTTTTTAAAGAGGGTATTATTGAGAATTTGTCTCAAATAAGGTTTTACAGTTCAAATTATTGATTTTTGAACAAAAATAAGTTTTAACGAATTTTGTCTTGTTTTTCACAGAACGAAAATGGTTTAAACGAACCTAGCAACCGAGACGTCGGGTCTAGAGTTCTAAGATATGGGCTTGGGGTCCGAAGAGGAAATTATGGACTATAATGTCCTATAAACCGTATATTTGGTTTTGTGCACTAAAATCTACGCGTCCAAGATTGGTGCATCGGTCTGGATTTCGTGATTTGCACACCTTTTGACTTGGAGTCAGTTATTTTGGAAAGAGGTATTAAAGTTGAAAGTTTAAATTGGTAATTTAGTCGTGAGACTTTTAGCTCCGACACCTAAAGATAGATCACAAAGAAAACAACGAGAACAAAACGTTTTATATGCATTACAGGGCAGATGTGCCTTTGCATAGGACTTGAATGCTTGATGGCAAGTATTCATGCAGTTTGCGTCACTGTGCCTTGATGGATATACGACCAAGTAGACCATGTTTTATATGTAGTCCCCATTTTGCCTTGAGTTGGACTGTGGAATGGTCAATAGAACTTTGTCATATCGGGCATTGATTCTACCTTTATTGGCAACTAGAGCCTTATCAGCTCAATCACTTGTTGGTTGGAGCTCCGGAGATTAGGTCTCAAAGTTAGTTTTTGAATATTGAAGTGTCATGGTTTTTTTTCCTTTAGAACGGTTACAACTGTCGGGTATGAAACCCTTTGATAAATATATATTGTTTATCTATGAATATTCATGTTAATTGGTATTTGAGAGTCGTGCATATGGTTATCGTTTTAAAATCCATATATTGGAACTCACCCTTGCATATATAGGTTCTTCTGTCTTTGCTATTGTACCTTGGTACACGAATGCAGAAGTTGCAGAAGAGTTCCTTAAGTCACTTGGAGGCTTAAGTCCGGATTGCGGGAAAAGATGTGTGATCATAGGGATGATCACGAGGTCTTATCAGTGAGTGTCTTTTAGAGCTACCATCTTAGGATTTCTTTTGTGTGGTATGTTTTGAGAAAGTTTGTGTAGGTATTTTGAAAACCTTTACATGGTTTAAAATTTGTTGTGAATAATATGTTTTAGTTTTTTTACTATTGTGATGAGTACGTTACGTACTACACTATTCAAAGGAAATTGTTTTACACCCAGATTTTTTTTTTACTCCAAATAAATCAAATTTTTCCGAAAGCAACCAGCAAAATTCTTTTAATTTATTTCCGCATGTGATAGTATAGTAATGCCTAAGGGGGGTGTTATAGAGCGCTTTCGCTTTGCTCTTTTCACTCTGAGTTTCATGGCCTTACTTCCTTCCGGCGGAAGTTTTAACTCCACATGTTGAGCAACTCCAATTTCATCATTATTTGGTGCATTATTTGTCATGCAAAGTTTCGGAGTTGCTTCCATGTTAAGCTCTTCCTTCACCTTTGGAGGGATTATCTCAATCCTGCACACATGACTCTCAAAAGGAGGGTTGTTATATGAGTTAGTCAAATCAAAATCCACCCTACCTTCCTCTACATTCAAAGAGAGCTTACCATTTTTTACGTCTATTATTGCTCCAGATGTGGCCAAGAATGGCCTTCCTAGAATAATAGGGAATTTAGAATTCCTATTCATGTCCAACACCATGAAATCGGTAGGAATGAAAAATTTCCCTACCTTTATGGGGACATTCTCGAGTATGCCTAAAGGGGTTTTAGTTGATCCATCCGCAAATTGTAAAGAGGACTTGGATGGACTCAATTCCTTGGTTCCTAACCTCTCAAAGATAGTAAGTGACATCAAACTCGTACTAGCCCCTAAGTCACATAAGGGTTGGTCTATTTTTAATTCTCCAATTGAGCAAGCAATAGAGAAACTTCTTGGATCTTTTAGTTTAGGAGGCATATTAGTTTTTATCATGGCATCATGCTCCTCAATTAAGCTCTTAGTTTCTTTTTCTACTTGCTTTTTCTTGACCAACCTTTATGGGAATGGTATTGGGAGTTGATAAGGTGGTGGAGGGAACATACTTTGGCTCTACCTCTTCATGTTTACTCATGTCCTCCTCACATTCCACATCCTTTTCAACTACCCCAAGCTTATCGTCCCTCAAGTATATAGCATTACATTGATCATTGGGATTAACTACGGGTTGTCCTGGAAACGTACCCTTAGTTCTAGAATATGTACTAGCTTGTTGGGAAATCTGAGTTTCTAACATATTATTATGGATGGCTAAGTTATCTACCTTAGATGCTAACTCTTTTATTGACTCATTGACTGCCCTACCTTGTTGCCTAAACTCTTCATTTTGCTTTGTTTGAGTTTCAACAAAATTTTCCAAAAGAGACCTGAGTTTAGACTTTTGTACCTGAGGATACCCCGATGCGGGTTTCCTATTACCTTGGCCTTCCTGGAATTCGTGGTTCAATGTGTTGTTGTAGTTCCCGTAGGAGAGATAAGACTTATTCTTCCTCACTTGGTTGTAAGGATTTGGAGGAGCATAGTTTGGTAACTTCGATTTCGTGTCATAGAAGTTGTGACAAGAGTTCACTTGTTCCCCCGAAGCACTGGATCCAGGAGCAATACCATGTGGGCACTCCATTATGTCATGTCCCTGTATTCCACAAATCTCACAAACAACATCAGTAGCACCTATTGAACTCACATTAGCCTTTTCAAGCTTATCAAAACGTTTATTCAATGAGTCAAATTTAGACATAATTAGATCAGTGCTATTCATTTCAAACTTACCCCCCGAAAGCTTTCTTGGGTTATTACCTCTTTCTGAACCCCATTGGTGTCTACGTTTTCAATGATATTGAATGCTTCAATCAGTGGTCTATTCATAAAGGCTCCACCAGCTGCGGAGTCAAGTGACACCTTCGAAGAGTAATCCAATCTGTTGTAGAAGGTATGCACTAACAACCACCTCTCGAGCCCATGATGTGGGCAAGACTCCAACAATCCTTTGTAACGATCCCAAGCTTCGGATAAGCATTCTCCGTCCTTTTGGAAGAAGCCGGTGATCTGAGTTCGTAGGTAAGCAGTCTTGGATGGAGGGAATAATTTCTCCAAGAATGCCTGCTCCAGTTGGTCCCAAGTTGACAAAGTATTAGCGGGCACTTGCTTCAACCAAGCTTTTGCCTTTCCTGTCAGAGAGGAGGGGAATAACCTCAAGCGAATAGCATCAATCGGGGCACCTCGAATTCTTATTGCATTGGTGAACTCCAAGAATGTCTCCACATGATCAGTCGGGTCCTCCGAGGGTAATCCTCCAAATTGATTTGGCCTAATCATGCCAATTAACAGAGGCGGTATAGTGTAGTTCTCCGCCTCGATTTCTGGCATAGCAATCCCAGTTCGCAAACCCCTAGCATTTGGGGTTGCGTAGTCCTTCATTGGTTTGGTATCCGGTAGATTCACCATGAGTGGAATGGGAATCAACCTCTCTCTCTCTCTCTCTTTCTCTTTGTAGTCTCCCTCGTCTATGGAAGGTCCTTTCGATCTGGGGGTCAACTTCAACAAGATCTCCAAGACTTTGGGATCTTCGCATAAAAGAGAAAAATACCTGCAAAGAGAGAGATAGATACTAGAAAAAAAGAAAAATTAATATATATATAAAAAAAGGTCCAGAAAAATCAATTTAAAAATTAAATTGAAATTCAAGAAAGCACAGTCCCCGGCAACGGCACCAAAAACTTGATGAATGCTCGAATCCGCAAGTGAACGGCTTCGCCGTCAAGTAATAAAAAGATCGAACCCACAGAGACCATGATCTTAAATAACTATCGATTTTTAAATCAATTAAACAGGACTAGAAAATGATTTGGAAAAGATTTGGTTTTAAAAAAATTAACTAACAAATCAAATATCTAAAACGCAATCAAAAATAGGAAAGTAAATCAAATCTGATATTTTTCAATATCAAAAGAGATTTCCAGGAATTGGGTTACCAACAAGACTGCTCATGTTACTAAATTGACTACCCCTCTTGTTAATTATCGAAATTTGCTTTGAAGGTTAATTTATCCTAAATAAGTTAATGTTTCCTCTCGGGATACAAGTACCGTGCCCGATTAAACCAACCCCTACTCTCGTGGTAATTGAATTTAAATCGAACCCTTTAAGCTTTGTGACAACTCAATGAACCCTCGAAGGACCGCTTCTAACTCTCGTGATTTAAGTCCTAAGTTTGATTACTATAGATCCAATACCTAAGTTCACCGCTAGGTTCCTCCTTAGAGTATCTATGACATGCAAATTAGTGCGCACCAGATTCACAAGTGATTCATTTAATAGGAATCAAATCGAAAGCGGATTGAAATTAACAAGAAGTAAAACATCAATTCATAACACAAAACAAATCTTGGGCATAGCCCCAATTCCTAGAAATAAAAACAACTACTCAAGCATTGCCATGTTCACAGCAAGCTTGATTAACAAAAGCATAAAAAGAAAACCTAAGAGAGCAGAAGAAATTGAGAAGAAGAGAAATCCTAGTTTTTTGCCTAAGGTAGCAGTCCAAAGATCCTATTTTCGAGCCTAATTGTCCTATTTATAGAGTAGGTTAACTTGAATCCCAAGCAATTACAAAATCAGATCAAATCAGGTTTTAAAATTCCAGATATTAGGTGTCACGGCCGTGATGCCTGTCACGGCCAGGCCGTGATAGATTCTGTCTTGGAAAACTTAGCACTAATGGCCTGTCACGATCGTGATGGCCATCACGGCCTGATCGTGATAGGTTCTGACTTTTTCGTTCTTTTCTTTTCAGCCTTGCTTGATAATGGCCGTGATGGCTGTCACAGCTAGGTCGTGATGGCCTTTGTTTGGCTCAGTTTTCTTGCTTTTCAAGCTCCATCTTCATGAAAGCTCCATCATGGTTGATCTTGAGCATTTTAATCCTCAATTACTGCACACAAACACCACAAAATCGCCTTACCCGTTCCAAAGTAAAAACTAACAAAAATCAAGTTAAAAATGCCTAAACTACATGAAAATGCATGCAATATGATAAAGAAATATGAGGTGAAATCACACTCATCAGTAAGTCATGAACGTTCTCGTTTCCTCCGCGTGGAAGTCTGAGGTTATGAACACAAAATCACAAGTTAAAATCAAAACAAGAACACTAAACCATAAGGTATAGGTTCGGTCAAGACTAGTTCTTAGGGTTAGAGATTCCCAAAAATTATACAACTCATGGATTTATGAACCTTAAGTGTTAGGAGTTCATAAACAATGATCATTTAACAAAGTTGAATTAAAATTCCACTAAGTTACAAACATAAGGCACTCGACCGAGGCTAGTAAAATAGGCTAGCATTCACTAAACTTTCCAATCTCTTAGGTTTAGCATCCATATGTGTTAAGGAGCTCAAAACCATTATCATTTTGGAAAAATAAGAACAAGGTATCCTAGGTCCGTAACCTTCTAGGTTCGGCCTTCATAGGATTTATAGGCTAGAGATCTTTAAACTTTCCAATCTCTTAGACTTAGCATCCAAATATCTTATGGAGCTCAAGTCCATGATCATCTTGGAAAAATGAAAATAACACATACTAGCTTTAATAACATAAAATAAACAAGTTATAAATCCTTAAACTTTCCAATCTCTTAGACTTAGCATCCAAATATTTTATGGAGCTCAAGTCCATGATCATCTTGGAAAAATGAAAGTAACACATACTAGCTTTAATAACATAAAATAAACAAGTTATAAATCCTTAAACTTTCCAATCTCTTAGACTTAGCATCCAAATATCTTATGGAGCTCAAGTCCATGATCATCTTGGAAAAATGAAAGTAACACATACTAGCTTTAATAACATAAAATAAACAAGTTATAAATCCTTAACTTTCCAATCTCTTAGACTTAGCATCCAAATATCTTATGGAGCTCAAGCCCATGATCATCTTGGAAAAATGAAAGTAACACATACTAGCTTTAATAACTTAGAATAAACAAGTTATAAAGAGTTCTAAATCCATGATCAATACTTGGAAAGTTGAAACATAGTATCATAGGCCTGCTTATTCATATTTTTCGGCCATAATAAAAACAAGCTATCAAAACTTCCAAGATTTATAGATTCAAGATCAAGGGATAGTTAGAAACTCAAACACATGATCATATTCCAAAAGTTGAAACAAAAACTTCCTAGATCACAAATGCAAGCATTCGGCCTTCATTGGATTTTTTACACAACCTCTTATTATGTGAAAATATAAGTTAATACAAGACTATAGAAAGTGATTTCAACTCAAAAGGAGTTTTCTACTATTTTAGAGAGATTTTAGAAGTTTAAAGCATATAAAGAACACATAAAGTAAACTAAGAAATAAAAGATGAAACTTGCAAAAAGATTTATATGAGAGCATTACCCTTAGTATAAGGAAGAACTTTAATGAAGAACTTAAGTTGAAAAGACTAATAAAAACTAAAGCTTTAAGAGCTTGAACTTTTAGAAGAAAGGAAGAAGATAAACTTTAATGGAGGTTGAAGGAGGAAGATGATGAAGTGAAAATGAAAGGGGTATATATATAGGGAGAGGGAGGAAGTCCACTGCCAAAAGGGGAGAAAAGGGAGAGCTTGTTGAGCAAGCTTGGTGGTTTCATGCTTGATTGGATGGAAAAAGAGAGAAATGACTTTTGAATTAGAATAGTATTATAATTTGAAAAGTGTGATGATTGTACTTTTAGAGTGTGTCATAGCCCATTCCATCATGTCTCCTTACTTCTTTTATGGTCCATAATCTGCTCCATTTGGTACCCGGTTGCATTTCCGATCGTAATTCTTCCGACGTTTTCGCCCGAATAAAATATTATATTTTATTTTTTGCACAAAAATTTTCAAAATAACCAAGGTTGAAGGAAACATAATAAAAACACTAACTATCTCGTTCACAGGTCAAAATTAGGTTTCCTACACAGTAAACTTATACCGGCAGTGAAAACGTGGACCGTCTTCCGTCTGAATTTTCAACCGAAAATTTTACTGTGACTTCAGATGATATAAAAACACAAGAAAATGATTTTATTTTAATTAAAATCATCCTCTTAGTTTAATCTAAAATAAACACATTTAAATATGTATTTACTGCTACATAAAACATAGGAAAAACAGGGTGATATAATACTACCCCTCTAAAAAGAATTTTGTCCTCGATATTACGCACCTTGAAATAACTCAGGGTATTGCAATTTCATCTTGTCCTCCGCTTCCCATGTAGCTTCTCCGGTTATCTCGTTCCAGATGACTTTGACTAAAGGAATTTGTTTACCTCTGAGCTGCTTCATCATCCTATCCGTGATCCGTACCGGTGAAGTCTCAAAAGGCAAGTTCTCTTTTAATTGTACTTTATTAGGTTTAATAACATGTGATGGATCAGGAATATACTTTCTCAACTGAGAGACATGAAAAACATCATGGAAGTTGGAAAGAAAAGGAGGTAAAGATATTTTGTATGCTACTGGACCTACGCAACGAAGAATTTGGTAGGGTCCAATGAATTTGGGAGTAAGCTTTCTGGATTTTATCACTCTGCCAATATCAGTCGTTGGTGTGACTCTCAAGAACACATGCTTGCCTTCCTCAAATTCAAGAGGTCGTCGTCTCTTGTCGGCGTAACTTTTCTGTCAACTTTGGGCCGTCCGCATTTTCACCTGATCATTTTCACCTTCTCGGTCGTTTGTTGTACGATCTCTGGTCCTAACACCAGACTCTCACCATCCTGGTACCAACACAAAGGTGTTCGGCATCGTCGATCATACAAAGCCTCATAGGGTGCCATCCTTATACTGGAATGAAAAATGTTGTTGTAGGTGAATTCTATCAATGGTAGGAACTCGTCCCAGCTCCCAGTGTCTTCCATCACACACGCTCTTAGTAAATCTTCAAGTGACTGGATTGTCCTCTCTGACTGCCCGTCAGTCTGTGGATGATATGCAGAACTCAATTTGAGTTTTGTTCCCAACAAGTTTTGTAGTCCCTTCCAAAATTCTGACGTAAACCTTGGATCACGATCCGACATGATACTCGAGGGAATACTGTGCAACCTGACAATCTCGTTGATGTACAACTGAGTCAACCTTTTTCATCGGGTACTTCATGTTGATAGGTAAAAAGTGATCTGACTTGGTCAGTCGATCAACAATTACCCATATAGCCTCATGTCCCTTCTGGGTCCTTGGTAAGCTGGTCACAAAGTCAATTGAAATGTCGTCCCACTTCCATTCTGGGATGTCCAATGATTTTAACATTCTTGCTGGGCTCTGGTGTTCAATCTTAGCCTTTTGACATATCAAACAAGAAGCGACGTATTCCATTACGTCCCTTTTCATTCCATACCACAAGTACAACTTCTTGAGATCTTGATACATCTTCGTGGCTCCTGGGTGTAAACTCAGCTTACTCCTGTGAGCCTCCTCTAAAATCAACTTCCTAAGCTCGGCGTCATCTGGTAAACAGATTCTTCCACCGAATCTCAAGATTCCATCCGTTCCCTCTCTGAATTCTGACAGTGCTCCCTGTCGCACTAAGTCCCTTTCTTCCTGCAGATACTGATCACTCCCTTGTTTTTCCTTTATTTGTTCCATCAATCCGTTCGAAGCGCGATCCTATTAAGACACGGACTTCCCGGAAATGTCTTAACCGATAAACTTAGATACCGGGAATTGTTCCAACAATCCTGCTCTTTAACCATCATTCTTGTGGCGTGTATTGACTTCCTGCTCAGTGCATCCACCACCACATTCGCCTTTCTAGGGTGATACTGTAGTTGAAAGTCATAGTCCTTCAAAAACTCCAACAAACGTCTCTGACGCATGGTCAACTCCTTCTGGTCGAAGAGGTACTTCAAACTCTTGTGGTCACTGAAAAAATTAAAAGTAGCTCCATACAAATAATGCCTCCAGATTTTCAAGGCAAAGACTACCGCTGCTAACTCCAAGTCATGCGTCGAGTAATTCCTTTCGTGAATCTTCAACTGCCTTGAAGCATATGCTACGACCTTTCAGTTCTGTATCAGCGCGCATCCCAATCCCTGATGTGAAACGTCACAATAAACTTCAAAAGGTTCCTTAGGATCAGGTAGGATCAACACGGGTGAGGTTGTCAACCTTCTCTTCAGCTCTTGGAAACTTCTTTCACAAGCCTCCGTCCAGACAAACGCTTGGTCCTTCCGAGTTAACTGGGTAAGGGGTCCCACTATCTTGGAAAATCCCTCAATGAATCTCCTATAGTAGCCCGCTAAACCCACAAAGCTACGGATTTTAGTTGCCGTTGTTGGCCTTTTCCATTCTAAAATAGCCTCAACTTTGGACAGATCCACTGCGATTCCTTCGCATGATATTACATGACTTAAGAATTGCACTTGGTCCAACCAGAATTCCCACTTTTTCCGACCGCATAGAGTTGCTTCTCTTTCAAGGTCTGAAGAACAATGCTGAGATGTTCAGCATACCTTTCCTTGCTTGGAGAATATATCAGAATATCATCAATGAAGACGACAACAAACTGATCTAAGTAAGGACAAAAAATCCTATTCATGTAATCCACGAATATGGCAGGAGCATTCGTCACTCCAAACGGCATCACTAGGTACTCGTAATGCCCGTAGCGTGTTCGAAACGCCGTCTTTGGAACATCCTCTGCTTTCACACAAATCTGATGGTAGCCTGACCGTAAATCTATTTTCGAGAATACGGTCGCGCCATGCAACTGGTCCATGAGATCATCAATCCTTGGGAGCTGATATCTGTTCTTGATCGTAACCTTGTTCAACTGCCGAAAATCTACATAGAGACGATAAGTCTCATCCTTCTTCTTTACTAACAGAACTGGAGCCCCCAAGGCGATACACTGGGTCGAATGAATTCCTTTCTCGTTAACTCTTCAAGTTGTTCCTTCAAGGTTTCTAACTCCGATGGTGACATGCGATATGGTTCCATGGATATCGGTCCAGTGCTTGGAACCAGATCAATCGCAAACTCGATATCTCGAACAGGCGGTAGACCCGGTACATCCTTAGGGAAAATTTTCGGAAACTCATTGACAACAGGTATGGACTCTAAGTCTAACTTACTCTTAACATCTGAGGAAAACAGTAGCATGTAACCTTGAGCTCCCTCTTTCAAAGAAGCTCTTACCTGACTAGCAGATAATAATCCAGAAATCTCATTCCTAAAGACTACTGTTCTTTAACATCACGATATGGTTGGAAGATAACCAATCCATGCCTAAAATTACGTCTAGTTGTATTAAAGGCAAACATATTAAGTCTACAAGAAAGTGCCTATCCTGAACAATGATAGGACAATTTAAGCAAAGCAGAAATTAACGATTCTTGGCTCACCAGTTGGGGTAGAAACAATCAATTTATATGGTAAGGAAGAAATAGGAAAGTCTAGAAGTTTCACACGATCCATCGAGATAAAAGAACGAGTTGCACCTGAATCGAAAAGTACAGTTAAAAGATTACCGACTAAATTGCACTTACAATGTATCAGATCGGTGGAATTTCATGCTTCTGCTCCACTCATCATATACACTTGCCCTTTAGCAGTTGGCTTGCTTGCTTTGGCATGATTGATAGCTAGTTCTCTTTTCGGTGCTCTCCATTCCCTGGCTATATGCACCATACGATCGTAGTTAAAGAACTTCATCTCTTTCCTCATCCACGTATAAGCTAGATGACTGGGATCTCCGCACCGGTAACACTTCCTCTCTCGACCTTGATTATTATTTCTCTGTCCTCCACTTCCCGTTCCAGAAGTACCAGAACAATGTTGTTCTTTGTTGTTTCTGATTGTTACTGGGTGATTGGTAATATGGCTTCATCTGGTTTTGCTTCTAATTTTGGTTCTGTCCCTGATATTGACTCTTGGGACGAACGGGTCCTCCAACATTTCCCCTGCTATCTCGCCCCTTGCGCATCAGTTCTACCCTTCGGCATTTCTCTACCAGGGCTTGGAAATTCCTGATTTCCAAGGGCATCACAGATTCCTTGATCTCAAAGCACAAACCGGCTTCGAACTTTTCGCACTTCCACTCCTCATCAGGGTTGTTCTGGAAAAAGCGGAAGTATTTGGCAAGGGACTCAAACCTTGCAGCATATTCCCCTACCGTCATGTCCCGCTGACTCAGCCTCAGGAATTCCTGCTCTTTCTCCATTCGAGCACTTTGGGGAAAATATTTGTCCATAAATTTGTTGCGAAATACTCCCCAGGTGATTGCCTGATGCTCAGCTACTAGCAGTTGTCTGGTGCCCTTCCACCAGTATCTAGCATCTCCAATCAGTTGGAATGTTGCGTAAGGCACCTTTGCTTCCTCCGGGGTGTGCACCAGCTCAAAGATCTTTTCTAGCTCTTGGATCCAAAGATCGGCTTTAGTCGGGTATACGTCCCCGTCAAACTGCGATGGATTCTGGCGTCGGAAGGCATTCGATTCTTCCCTCTCGCATCTTGTTCAGCTCTTAGATGCTCCTGTTGATTCCGGGAAGCCGTTGGCGATGCACTGAAAGCTATTGCAGCAGCAACGTCAGTCAATGCTTGGGCAACGAAATCCATCCTGCCATTGCCTCGGCCACGACCGCCATGCCCGCGCGCTCTTCCTGGTTCCATACTGACCTGTAAGACACAATCAGTGAGATGGTAACCAGAAAATAAAAGGTAACTCGTCGGATAACATACATTACTTCTTAGAAGTAATTCAAACAAGACTCCATCAGAGAATATACAACATCGACACAACAGACCTAAACCCAAACATTCCGAAAGACTCGACTCGCTCTAATACCACTAATATGACACCCTAAAACCGGCATCACATGGTTACCCAAATGTGGAAATATTTCTGATTTACAAAGCTGGTTACTTTCGAAAAGTATCATTTACTCAATGGATGAGTACACTAAAAACGGTAGTTTTTTTTTTTTGAGATGAAGGAATGAAACAAGATAGAGGTGATGAACACTCAGAACATGAATTGAAGACAACATATATATATATATATATATATATATATATATATATATATATATATATATATATATATACATGTCCCAATGAGAGCCAAGTTTGAAAGACATAAGATAAGGCCTTATCAACGGCCATTGCAACATAATTTGACATCTAGAAGATACAACTTAAAAGAGAGTAAGTAAAGACATGAGGAAAGAGGGTCCGGAACCACATCCAAAAGATAACACTAAAAGTCATATGACGGACGATTACCCAGAAAACGCTCCGAACTAGTTACTGACACTGGCTGCAAGCAGGGTCTTCACAAAGGATAGTATTATAATTTGAAAAGTGTGATGATTGTACTTTTAGAGTGTGTCATCTCCCCTTCCATCATGTCTCCTTACTTCTTTTATGGTCCATAATCTGCTCCATTTTGTACCCGGTTGCATTTCTGATCGTAATTTTTTCGATGTTTTCGCCCGAATAAAATATTTTATTTTATTTTTTGCACGAAAATTTTCAAAATAACCAAGGTTGAAGGAAACATAATAAAAACACTAACTATCTCGTTCATGTGTCAAAATTAGGTTTTCTGCACAGTAAACTTGTACCGGCAGTGAAAACGCAGATCAGATTCCATCTGAATTTTCAACCAAAAATTTTACTGTGACTTCATATGATATAACAACACAAGAAAATGATTTTAGTTTAATTAAAATCATCCTGAGTTTAATCTATAATAAAAACATTTAAATATGTATTTACTGCTACAGAAAACGTAGGAAAAACAGGGTGTTACATTGAGAGTTAGGAATCAATTTTTCGTTCTATTTGATTGTAAAAGAGAGAGGGAGTCTCTCTGAGTGATTAGGGTGAGGTATCCCTAAGGAAGAACATTGAGGCTCTTCACAAGAGTGTGGTATCTAGAGGTGAAGGAGTGCCCTGTGGTGTAAAGGTTTTTCAAGCTACCTGGCTAAAGCTTGTTGTGTTAGTGTGTGAAAACCCACATGTGAAGTGGGGACTGGATGTAGGTCACAGTGGTGGTGACTGAATCAGGATAAATCTGGTTGTGTGGTATCTCTAAACTGAAACTCTTAAATTTCTGTCTTGCGCATATAACTATGATCTTGATGTTCTAAGTATTCAATTGATATCAGTTCTTGATCTGCATAATCAGTATTGAACCTTGAGTAAATTGTAATAATAACTGTGTATTCAATTCTATTCTTAAGGACCAATATTTAAATTTAATCTTGCATCATATGTGATCAAATTCGAAAAGCTTAATTTCTGATTCTTAATCACTGAAACTGAAACCTGCAAGTTTGTTCTTGATTGTTAATGCTTGTATCTGAAACTTGCATAACTTGGTCTTAATCTTTAAAGGATTAATCAGTTTCGATATTTTGTTATTATTGAGTTTTGAACCCGAACCTATTCTGTGATCTATCTTTCTGAATTAACTTTATGAATTAATCTTTCTTATCCTCATCACCTTCAATTCAAGATTTTATAAAAACCCTTAATTGATTTTGTAAAATATCCCGAGGCCACAAATCTGAAAACTAAAGTTTTGTGAAAAGTTTTTAAGAGGGAAATATTTTTGAAAACACAATTCACTCCCCCTCTTGAGTCGTTGAAGCCAAAACAACAATTGGCATCAAAGCTAAACTCTTAAGTTTGGCTTAACAACTATAAGAGTATGGCTTCCAATGATTGTTTAAATGAAGGGGCTTCCCTTGCACGCCCTCCTGCCTTCAATGGATCTGAGTATATCTATTGGAAGGAAAGAATGGTAATCTTTCTTGAGGCAGCAAGTGTTGACATATGGGATGCAGTAGAAAATGGACCACTTGCCCCCTCTACTATAGATGCTAATGGTGCTCCAAGAAATAAGCCTACAACTGAATGGAATGAGGATGATAAGAAAATAGTTCAATATAATGCACATGCTAAGAATATAATAACATCTGCTTTAAGTCATGATGAGTTTTTCAGGGTTTCAAATTGAAAATCAACAAAGGAGATGTGGGATTCATTGCAAGTAACACATGAAGGAACCACAGATGTCAAAAGAGCAAGAATGAACACCTTCACACATGAGTATGAGCTGTTCATAATGAAGCAAGGAGAACCTATGACTGAAATGCAAAAGAGATTCACTCACATTGTCAACCAACTTGCTGGTCTTGGAAAAGCTATATCAAATGAGGATCAAATTAACAAAGTAATGAGATGCTTGAGCAGAGAATGGCAACCTAAAGTAACTGCAATTTCAAAATCCAAAGACCTTTTAACAATGTCAATTGCAGCGCTCTTTAGAAAGCTACAAGAACATGAAATGGAGTTGACTAGATTGGTGCTAAGTGAAGACGAAGACAAGAACAATAGAATCGTCACATTCAAAGCTGTAAAATCTACAAAGGTTGACAGAAAACTTAAGAAGGAAAAGAAACTTAAAGGTGCAGACATAGATTGGGAGGATAACAATCTTGTCTCAACGAATGATTCCAATGATGAAAAATCAAGCTTGTGCTTAACTGCTCATCTTCATAAAGAAGATGATGAGGTAAATGATTCCAACCTTGATGAATTATCTTCTTATGATGAATTGCAAAATTCTTTTGAAGAAATTCATAAAGAATCCATTAGACTTGCTAGATTGCTAATTAAGTCTAAGAAAACCATCATATGCCTAGAAGAGAAAATTTCTGTTGTAAACAAAGAGCTAGATGAATTAAAAACAGAAAATTGTTTTGTAAAAGAAAGATTGGCTACTGTTTTGGAACCACCTATATGCTCTAATTGTTCAAAGTGTTGTACATTGACTAAAGAAGTTGAAAAACTGAAAAAATGACTTAGCCAAGTTCACAAATGGTAGAGATAACTTGAATGCTTTATTAGGACCGCAAAAGTGTGTTTATGATAAGGCGGGAATAGGCTATGAACCTAAGATACATGAGAAATCTTTCAAGAAATTTTTTGCTGCACCTAAGACTTCAAACACACCATTTGTTAAATGCAATTTTTGTGCTAGAAAAGGTCACACAGCTTGTACACGTCAATACAGAAAATCAGCATACAATAAATCTAAGTATATATTGGTTCCTAAAGGAACTATTGCTGCAACTAACTCAAAAGGACCCAAAGAGATTTGGGTACCTAAAACACAAACATGATTCTGTTTTGTAGGTGTGTTGGAAAGCCAAGAATGTGGAATGATATCTTGACAAAGGGCGCTCAAAGCACATGATCGTAGACAAAACCAAGTTCATTTCCTTTACCCCTAAGTCAAGTGGTAGTGTTACCTATGGAGACAACAATAAAGGGAGAACACTTGGCATTGGCAACATTGTAAGTGACTCAACAACAATCACTGAGGATGTACTATATGTTGAGGGACTGAAACACAACCTATTAAGTATCGATCCAACTATGTGACAAAGGCTTCAAGGTAAAATTCAATTCCAATAGTTGCTTAATAGAAAATCGACATGATGAAAATTTGAAATTAATTGGACATAGGACAGATAACATCTATATGATTGATTTAGATAGTATCTCTTCTAATACTGCATGCTGTCTTATTTCAAAAGAAGAAGAAGAGAATTGGCTTTGGCATAGAAGAATTGCACACATTCACATGAACCACTTGAATAAACTGATTTGTAAAGATCTTGTAGTTGGTTTGCCTAAACTGAAATTTGTGAAAGATGGACTATGTGATGCATGTCAAAAAGGAAAGCAAGTTAAGGTCTCTTTTAAACCAATGAACATTGTTTCAACAACTAGACCCTTGCAACTTTTACAGATGGATTTATTTCGTCCATCTAGAACCAAAAGCTTTGGTGGTAACTTGTATGCATTGGTAATAGTAGATGATTACTCTAGACATACATGGACATATTTTCTATCTCGTAAGAGTGATTCATTTGTTGCATTTAAGAAAATGGCAAAAATTGTGCAAAATGAAAAGGACGTGAAAATTGTTTCTATAAGAAGTGATCATGGGGGAGAATTTCAAAATGAAGTGTTTGAAAACTTTTGTGATGAGCATGGCATTCAACATAATTTTTCTTCTCCTAGAACTCCACAACAAAAAGGAGTGGTGGAAAGAAAGAATAGATCATTAGAGGAGATAGCAAGAACTATGTTGAACGTCTCTAGCTTGCCAAAACATTTTTGGGCAGATGTCACAATACATCCTGCTATGTGCTAAATAGAGTCTTGATATGACCAATCTTAAAGAAAACCCCTTATGAGCTTTACAAAGGAAGAAAACCAAATATAGCGCATTTTCATGTTTTTGGTTGCAAATACTTTGCTCTTAACAATGGAAAGAATAATCTTGGAAAATTTGATGCAAAGGCTGATGAAGGAATTTTCCTAGGTTACTCTCTATCTAGTAAAGCATTTAGAATATATAATAAGAGAACACAAACTATTGAGGAATCTGTGCATGTGACATTTGATGAGTCTAACCCCAAAAGGTTGGGAAAGGATTCTGTTATTGACGATCTTGCAGATTCAATTGAGAAAAATCTCCTAGAAGAGAAATAGGACAATGAAGAAGATGAAGGCTTAAAGAATGAATTGCTCCAAAGCAAGAGCAAACAGAACAACAAACGACCTACCAAAGGAATGGAGGACTGTTAGAAATCATCCAATTGATAACATCATTGGTGAACTTACAAAGGGGGTAACTACTAGACAATCTCTTAGAAATGCTTGTAATCATATGGCATTTGTGTCTCAAGTAGAACCTAAGAACATAGATGATGCTATAATTGATGAACATTGGATGATGACTATGCAAGATGAGTTAAACCAGTTTGAAAGAAACCAAGTTTGGAAACTAGTGCCTAAAACCAAGAACTGTCAAGTAATAGGTAAAAAATGGGTTTTTAGGAATAAACTAGATGAAAATGGTATAATTGTAAGAAACAAGGCTAGATTGGTAGCCAAAGGGAATAACCAAGAAGAAGGCATGGATTATGATGAAACATATGCACCAGTAGCAAGATTAGAAGCTATAAGAATGCTACTTGCTTATGCTTGCATAATGGGATTTAAATTGTATCAAATGGATGTTAAGAGTGCTTTCTTAAATGGATTTATACAAGAGGAAGTGTATGTTGGTCAACCACCTGGTTTTGAGAATAATGAATTGCCTAACCATGTTTATAAACTGTCTAAAGCACTATACGGCTTAAAGCAAGCTCCTAGAGCTTGGTATGAAATGTTAAGTAATTTTCTCATTGAAAAGGATTTAAAAGAGGTAAAGTTGACACAACTTTATTCACTAAGAAAAAGGCACACAACATTTTACTGGTACAAATATATGTGGATGGTATAATTTTTGGTGCCACTAATGAGCATTTGTGAAATGAGTTTGCAAGTCTTATGCAGAGTGAGTTTGAAATGTCAATGATGGGTGAGCTGAACTTTTTCCTTGGACTGCAAATAAAGCAAACTAAAAATGGAATCTTTGTTAGTCAAACCAAGTACTGCAATGAGTTGATCAAGAAGTTTAGCATGGAAAATGCTAAGGAGATGGCTACTCCAATGAGTACCTCCTGTTATCTGGACAAGGATGAGCAAGTTAAACCTGTTGATGTTTCCAAATTCAGAGGTATGATAGGCTCACTACTTATCTTACTGCTAGTAGGCCAGATTTCATGTTTGGTGTATGCATGTGTACTAGGTATCAAGCAAATCCAAAAGAATCACACTTAACAGCAGTTAAAATGATAATTAAGTATCTGACAGGAACAAAAGACATGGGATTATGGTATCCCAAGGGAGCTACATGTACTTTAATTAGCTATTCAAACTCTAATTTTGCTGATTGTAAACTAGATAGAAAGAGTACTAGTGGAACTTGCCATTTACTAGGAAACTCATTAGTATCATGGTTCAGTAAGAAACAATCTAGTGTGGCTTTATCCACTGCAAAGGCTGAATATGTAGCTGGTAGGTAGTTTGTTGTGCATAGGTTTTATGGGTGAAACAACAATTAGTTGATTATGGTGTGCAGCTAAACCAAGTTCCTATTAGATGTGACAATACAAGTGCAATTAACCTAACTAAGAATCGCATAATGCACTCTAGAACTAAACACATAGAAACCAGACATGATTTCATTAGAGATCATATTCAAAGTAAAGAAATTGAGATTGAATATGTTGATACAACTAAACAACTTGCTGATATTTTTACCAAGCCCTTGAACATGGAAAGCTTCTTTTTCATTAGAAGAGAATTGGGCATAATGGATCAATCCTATATCTAATCTCTAAAGAAACAAAAGAAAATCAAAAAGAAAGAACTAGTTCTAGAAATTCATAGGAATTAGAACTTAGTTTGTTTTTTTTTTTTTTTGAAAGGTAAAATGCCTTAGTTTGTAATTTTGACTGATGGTTTCTGTTCTTTTTTATTTGTCCCTGCACATATCCCTATATCATGAACAATTTTATATGCTATGTTTGAATATTTAAATGCTTGCCTTCTCTATTGCTTTGGATGTTTCTTTTTTTTACCTTTTTGATAATGCCAAAAGGGGGAGGAAAAATTATGATATAGAGAAAGGGGATAATAACAAATTATACATGCATGTGTTGAGGGGGAGCTTATAAGCTTACATGATTAAGGGGGAGTAAATTAAATTATGGTCTGATAATATTTTTTTTGCTCTGATATACTTCTGCTCTGATACCATGATACAAATCTGTCAAAAACACTTAGCTTCTGCTACACTTATACTCTGATCTTATAATTTGTTAAAAGATTTGTCATACTTTTTTTTTTAAGACAAAAGGGGCCTCATTAAAACCTTAAGGTGCAAAACCCTCCTTAGGGAAAAAACACCAGAAGGAAAAAGAGTGCCCAATTTATTGAAAAGAAAGAAAAGAGTACAAAAGAGACTTAGGGGGGCATAGACCAAACCCAAGACGAGCTAATGAAACCTAAAATTAGGTAGACCATATTTGTTTCTGAAAAAGTCCTCCCTGATAAAATTAGGAAGGGCATCCCACCAAACTAAACCTGTAATACCTAAACCAAAAGAAGCCAACTTGTCAGCACAGTGGTTTCCTTCTCTGTAGATATGAGAGACTGCAAAATGCATTTGCTTAGTGAGCAAGACACTGTTGATCCATCTATTTCTGAGGTTCCAGGGGACGAGCTTGTGGTTCGCAAAAGCAGTCACAACAAGTTTAGAATCGTTTTCCTACCAGAGATTATGCCAACCTTTCTTGAAAGCAATCTCAATGGCCATCATGGCACCATGCAATTCCGCATGGAGAGAATATTGAGAGCCAATATTAATAGAAAAACCACCAATAAAGTCAGAGAGGCTATCACGGAATAAACCACCGCAAGCAGCTGATCCAGGACAACCAAGAGCACTACCGTCAGTGTTGCATTTCACCATGTTAGTGATGGGAGGCTGCCAACGAATTTCTCTAATTATTCTTGCAGCAGGCAGGCGACATTGGACATTAAAAGCCTTGACAATGGTGAAGTCCATAATGGAATTAGACATAGTATCAGTACCGAGCATACCGGCCAAGGCCACATTGGAGGAGATCAAAGCAATTGCTGAGTTGATGGAGACCAGCTTATTATTGAACCGAAGTTTATTCCTGCAATGCCAAACAGTATACAAAATGTTAAGAATACCAGCGATGAGAATAACATTAGCTTGACTAGACCAACCACGGGAGCAGACAGGAAGCATAGAAGTAAAGTTAGAGTAGTCAATGAAGAGGTTTAGACGATTCATGAACCAGTGCCAAATTGTCCTTGCAAAACTACAGTCCAGGAAAAGGTGCCGAGTGTCCTCATATGCATTACCACAAAGACTGCACATAGAGACCATGGTACAGCCCCTGCGTTGTAAGTTGTCGAGCAGTTTTTCGAGAACCCGAAATGTTACCAGTGTAGAACTTGGATTTTTCAATACTAATCACCTGCCCAGAGATCTGTTCATAGTCTTTAAATAAAGACAAAGAGATTCGTTAGAGTAGATTTGGATGCTCGCAAAAGACTAAAATGTCATCTCATAGAGGATGTGACTTGGCATTTTGCGTTTCTAGGACCCGCCATCAATTGCAATTTTCCTTCTTCCACCAAAGATATTGATACCTCTCGCTAAGAACTTCTTCAAAGAAGCGCGAATAAGAGGGGAGATAATGGGTCTCCTTGACGGACACCTCTCAAACAGCTGAAGAAACCAATTGCATTACCATTAACAGATATAGACAACTTAGCTGACATCAGAATAGTTTCAATCCAGGAGCAAAACTTCCTATTAAAACCAAAAGAATTGAGGACATTTAAAATAAAGCTCCACTCAAGAGTATCAAAAGCTTTCTTCATATCAATCTTCATAGCTAATTGGCCCCCAAAAGACCGTCTGTCCAGCTGGTTTATGCACTCAAAAGCGACACCAATGCAGTCAGAAATTTGTCTTCCCTTGATAAATCCTCTTTGGTTGTCATAAATAATTTTAGGAGCTATAGTTGCCAACCTGTCTGCTAAGATTTTAGTAATAATCTTGAATTTAAAATTAGCCAGAGCAATTGGCCTGTATTGTTCAATTTTGGCAGTGTGAGGGACTTTAGGAATAAGAGTGATGATACTGGAGTTGTAATTAGGGAGGATCCAATCATCCTTAAAAAATTGGAGAACAAAGATGATACACATCAAGATGAAGGACGTCCCAATAAGTCTGAAAAAAGTGAACTCCAAAACCATCTGGCCCGGGAGCCCCGCTAGCATTCATTGAGAACACGGCATTTTTGACTTCCTCCATGGAAGGTAAAGCAGTTAATAAATCATTGTCCTGCTCAGTAACAATAGAAGGGATGACTTTGTCAATAAGGTTATTGGCCTGACAACTGTTCACACTGGCAAAGAGAGTTTGATATAAGTCAAGAACATGACTTTCTATGTCGGTCGGGTTATTGAGGAGCTGATTTGCATGGTGTAGCATAGATATCTTACTAGTGACACCTTTGATTTTTGTCATTCGGTGGAAAAAAGTTATGTTCCTATCCCCCTCAAGATGCCACTTAACTCCGGCCTTTTCCTTCCAGAATTGTTTTTCATAACCGAGGGCTGACTGAAGCAATAACTGGGCCTCCTTCTCCTCTTCCAAAAGATCAATAGAACTACCAACATTATTTATCCGAAGCTGAATTTGATCTAGGTTAGACAAAGCAGCGCTGACATTGTCATGAACATTACCAAAAGTAGACTTGTTCCAATCCTTTAGCTTCTGTTTCAGATTCTTCAATTTGAGTTAGGACGAACATGGGGCAGCCAGCTATAGGATCCTGCCAAGAGTCAGCAATTAATTTTTTACAACCTGGGTGGCTAGACCACATTTTATGAAATTTAAACATAGAGCCATGCCGTCTCACATCTTTGGTCATAGCTAGAAGAAGAGGAAAGTGATCCGACTTGGCTCTTGGTAGAGTGCAGAAGAGACACTACTCCACTTATCAAGCAAGGCATTGTTACGAAGGATCTATCCAACCTTCTCTCAGTGTAATGGCTACCAACTCTTCCAATGGACCAAGTGAAGGCCGAACCTTTTGTGTCAATATGAACCAGGTCCGAAGAGTCTGTCCAAGACCGGAAGTCCTCACAAGAAAGCTTAGATGGGAGGCCGTGACCTCTATGCTCGTGGGAGCCCAGAACACAATTAAAATCCCCAACATAGCTCCAAGGAACATTGTGAATGAGCTGCAACCCAGAAAGATCAGACCAAAGTCATGCGCTTGAGATAATTGGTGGAGGCATACACAGCAGTAACAAACATGTGTTCACCATCAACGTTCAAAGAGCAAGTGATTTGCTAATCTGAATTGGAAATAATAGTAGGGGAAATAGAATTGGAGCAAAGGCACCACAAATTAGGCAGATTATTAGCTCTATCGTTAGCAATGAAAAAATTCATACCTATCTCTTTCAAAAAGCAAACAGGAAGCTGACTTTGAGAGATCCAAGGTTCAACAATGAAGACCATATCCGGCTTATTCAAAGAGAAAAGCTTTTTCAGAACCAATCTTGTTTCAAGATTAGCAATTCCTCTTACATTCCAATAGAGGATAATCATTAGGCGAAATTACATGGACCACCCCGTGCACGGGTATTTCCTGCCTGCGCTCTCTGAATCTGAAGTTGTTTCTTTCGTAGCTTTTTTTTCTGGGATTTTGACATAACCACAGAAAAAGTTCCCACATTAGTTTCCTGCAGATACTTAGTTGCTTTAGGATCAAAAGAGGGAGGAGACTCCCCAGCATCCTCTTCCTCTTCCTCGTCTACACTTGTGCTCCACAGTTTGCCAGCAATAATGTTCATATCCTTCACCACAACCGGGTTGTTCTTGGTGTTGCAATGCACAGTAGTATGCATGGAGGCATTACCTGATCTGAGGGCTGAGTTTGGAAACCAAGACTGCTCATCACTGTTAACGGGGGATGCCCCAGAGTCTTGGGGAATCAAATTGGATGGAGAGTTGAGATTGGAGAAAACATTATATAGTGCTTCCTCGGTGTTTAAAACGCTGGCCAAATCTGAGTCAGAAGAGCCATTACCAACTGCCATCACAGGTTCCTGCAACAATGTTTCCTGAGCATTTAAATGCTCATTATGGTCGGTGTTAACACACAAGTCTGGATCAGAAATCTGCTCCAATACATAAGGAACCGCATCAGATAAAAATTGAGATTTGTCCTTCCTCAGAATAAGGCTGTCCACAATTGCTTCTTCTACAACAGCGACCGCCTTGCCTCTGTCCACCACAGTGTTATTTGTGACAGCATCAACAACAGCAGGACCTTGGGGGTTATCAATGGTAACAACAGTTTCATTGCGAGCCGTATTCTGGTTATCTGCCGAGGGTGGAGCAGCCTTCTTTGGAAGATAAACCTTAGGGACAGTTGAAGGACCTTTCCTAACGAGAGGGTTAGAGGTCGTTTTGGAGGTTTGAAAGTCGCCTGTCTTGCCACAGGAGGTTGAGGAGTGCCCAATGCTTTGACAGAGGTTACAATAAAGGGGCAGTTTTTCATATTCCACATTCACGATGAAGGCAAAGTTTTCCCGTTCAACCATAATTTCATACGTCAATTCTTTTGAGAGATCTAGATCAACTAGAATTCTAGCGAAGTGGCCATACATCCTTCTACGAGTCATATCATCAATTGAGATGGGAGTACCAATGCCAGAAGCGATTTCAAATAAGATCCTTGATCGCCAGTACTCTTGTGGGAGATCAAAGAGTTTTATCCAACACTGAGAATGTGTTTGTTTCTGTTTCCTGGGGTTAAAGTCAGGCGTCCATTGAGAGAGCCTTAACAAAATGGGGAATTTGTTAGACTCAATGACTTAGAGATTTTGATATATGACAAATACAATTTAATGTGTGTGCAAGTGTTTTAGTGTCAAATTGCAAAGAGAGGTATCAAACAGTGATCAACAAGTTCATTAAGCAAATTCAAGGAAAATATTCAATGAAGAACTTGAAGGAATCAAGGAGCTGCATGTAGAAATCAAAAGATCAAAGTCAAAGATCAAAGGATCATCAAGACCAAGCTTAACGAAGAATTTTAGATTTAAGTCTTAGATGATTTGTAAGAGAAAGAAATCTCTTAGTTACAAAATAGCTCAACTAAAAAGATGCATGGAGAAAATCAATTTTCGTAACCTGCGATAAAAGGAATAAGTTTTTGTTAATGAAAATGATTTTTTGAAATAAGAAGCGCTCGTCCAACATAAGTGATAGAAGCGCTCGTCCAACACAAGTGACAGAAGCGGTCGTCTGTTTTAATTGATCCCAACGACTATAACTTGTTTTCTATATAAAGAGGGATCAAAGGAACACTTTTAACATGAACAGATCACATATCATAAGTTTTACGAAATCAATTTGAGAGATAAATTGTGAAAATCATTCATCATCTTTCTTGAGCTTATTGTGAAAAGAGTGTTTCATTCTCATAAGTGCTTCAATTTGTATATCTGACTATTGAGAGTTATGAATCAATTTTTCGTTCTATTTGATTGTAAAAGAGAGAGAGTCTCTCTGAGTGATTAGGGTAAGGTGTCCCTAAGGAACCAGCATAAATCCGGTTATGTGGTATCTCTAAACTCAAACTCTTAAATTTGTCTTGCGCATATACCTATGATCTTTATGTTCTAAGTATTCAATTGATATCAGTTCTTGATCTGCATAATCAGTATTGAACCTTGAGTAAACTGTAATAATAACTGTGTATTCAATTCTATTCTTAAGGATCAATATTTGAATTGAATCTTGCATCATATGTGATCCAATTCGAAATGCTTAATTTCTGATTCTTAATCACTGAAACTGAAACCTGCAAGTTTGTTCTTGATTGTTAATGCTTGTATCTGAAACTTGCATAGCTTGTTCTTAATCTTTAAAGGCTTAATCAGTTTCTGTATTGTGTTTTTATTGAGCTTTGAACCCGAACCTATTATGTGATCTATCTTTCTGAATTAATATTTCTTATCCTCATCTCCTTCAATTCAAGATTTTATATAAACCCTTCATTGATTTTGTAAAAGATCCTGAGGCCACAAATATGAAAACTAAAGTTTTGTGAAAAGTTTTTAAGAGGGAAATATTTTTGAAAACTCAATTCACCCCCTTTTTTGAGTCGTTGAAGCCAAAACAACAGTTTTATCTATTAATATTTGGTAAATGTTAATATGTTGATGTGATGCATGTATCATACATATGGTTATTGTAATCTATCCATATATTGGTATCTCACTCTTGCATATCTTCTTGTTAATTCTCTTTGCTTTTCGGTATCGTTGTATATCTATGAGTTTAGATGGATCCGAACATCCCATTGGTACCGTCGGAATCGAAGACTGAGATCTTCGATGATCTGGGGAATGCGAAGGCATGGCAGATTCACCCCAGATCTACATCGGCTACCTATCATGGACCGATAACCACGCTGGAGAAGAATGCCGAGGGCGAACCATGTCGCAGAGTTTAGACAGTTGAGAGGAGGAGGATTGCTATCCCACCACCTTGGTACTACTTACACGTGCTACAGATGAATGGGCGACTACATGAGCACCCGGCTTTAGGGGTACCATTACCTGGAGTCGAGCCGGCTTCACTGATTGAGGAGGACCCCGAGGAGTACCTGGAGGATGAGCCCGTGTACCATGTCTTGTATCACGATAATGATCTTGATGAGGTGATGGAGTACGTGCTTGATGACGATCCGGATTTTTATGATTCCGACTCTCCTGATGAGGGTGGAGACGTCGTGGACCCATCACCTGGGGTCTCTTCTTGTGGGAGTGTTCGTGGTGAGTCTTCCTTTTAGTCATTAGTAGTGGCCAGCTTAGGGGTGTGTATTTTGTGGTTAGTCTGTCTCGGTTATATATATATATATATATATATATAAAATGTTTACATTTCATGTTCTGAGTGTTCATCACTTAACCCTGTTTTTTAGAATACTCACTTATTAAGAAAATATCATTTACCGGAAGCAACCAGCAATTTAATTATTTTATTTTCCGCAACGGGTAACAAAGTGACGCCCCAGTTTAGGGTGTCACATTAGTGGTATCTTGGTCAGTCTCTCAGACATACTAAGAGTTGATATTTCGTCATCAGTTGAATCAACGACGCAAAATCTTAAATAGTTCTTTACTCCAATCTGGTGATAACTCGTCCTCAAGTAGATCTGTAAGTAGACAACAACTCCTCACGAGGAATCTATCAAATCAACTACACACGGCAGAGAATACTTGTTCATAATTGTTACATTGTTGAGTTGTCGGAGATCCACAAGGAGTCTAGAAGTACAACATTAGTGCTTCCTACTAAAAACACTTGGTCTAACAAACTTTCTAGATCACAGATCTTCCAGTTTGAAACGAGTCATCTAACTCGATTAACTTTGTAGGCGACATCCTACACAAAGTAATAGAGATCAACCCGAATCTAGAAACTAGTTCGATTGAAAACTCAACATCCTTTGAAAACGGCAAACCAAGAACATACTCAGAAAATTCTCCTGAAAAGTCTTCCACGATAGGTACCTCATTCAAATGTCTGACACAATCCCAAAGGGATGAACGAACGTGTCAACATGAACATAAGTACCCTTTACTAAACATGAGTTCTCACAAGGTCTCAACCTAATTAGAACCCATCAAAACATACATACTTGTGTGTCAACACACATTGTTTCAACAAAGAAACAATTCAAACAAAGTCCAACCAAAGATCACACAACAAAAACCTAACAGACCTATTCCCCAAGGTTCCTGAAAGACTCAACCGGATCTGATACCACTCTGTAACACCCCCCTGGGCATTACCACGTGAACACCTGCGGAAATAAATTAAAAAGAATTTTGTTGGTTGCTTTCGGAAAATTATTTACTTTACGTCAGAAAAATCTGGGTATAAAAATTTTCTTCTTAACAGTTCGGAAGAATGTGATGCACACAACATAATAGTACGATCACACTGTACTTGACAACACACATATACCAATTTTATTTATCATCAAACCTTCCACAACGTACAAGTTTTTCTTAAAAGTTTTTCCTATTAACCAATATGAAGATTGTCAAGACACACGTACTAAACTTTTCAAACATACATTCCCAAACAAAAAGCTAAGCTGGTCGTTCTACAAGACATTCATTGAAAAAAACCCGTGGTCATCCCTAGGATCAAACACCTCTTCCAAGATCCGGGACTTAAGTCCCCGGGTGACTTAGGGAACTCCTCTGCAATATCTATACTCGTGTACCAATGTACAACAACAAAACCGGAAAGAACAGATATATGCAAGGGTGAGATACCAATATATGGATTTAAACACGATAACTACATGCGCGACACACAAAAATAACATATACACATATATCCACAACATAGGAAATTTTCAACATAAACACAATAGTTTATCAAGGGATCTCATACCCGACAATCATCATCATTTAAAAGTAAATGCGTGATATTTCAATAATCACCGTCTAAAATTTTGTACTTAATCTCCGGAGATCCAAAACATCGTATAAATCAGGCGATCAAGCTCGATTGTCAAATAAGGCTCATCGGATTTAACCATAGCACTATCCAAAACTAGGCACAGTGATCACCGTATATGGTTTTCATTGTCCATCAAGACACGATGATACCATGTCTTAAATACCTTGTCCATCAAGATATCCAGATTAACACCATAGGCATGTCTGCCGAATAATGCATGTAAAACATTTTATTTCTTCTCACTTTTATTTTTGTTCATTCTTTCCTTGTCGAAGCTCAAACGATCACGACCATTCGTAATTTTCAACATTTTAAGATTTTCACCGTCAAAACAGGACACAAAGTCCTAGTGCTCAATCACGAAGCCCTAGACTGATGCATCAGTCTTAGGTTAATGGTGATAGAAAACAACATTGACCTTTAACATCGTTAATTCCACTGTAAATAGGACACAAAGTCCATAACACCGTAAATAGGACATAAAGTCCATAACACCGTAACACTGATCAAAGATCTGCGTACTTTTATTGCAGAACACTAGTATCACGATGTCTCGGTTACTAGGTTCATATTTCAACGTTTACACCGTTTTCGTTCAGTGAAACACAAATCCAAAACAAAATATCCGCAACTTATCCAAGTTATCAGAAATAACACCGTTGAGTAAAACTCATTTACAAAAAATCCTTTCCGTTTGAAATTCATTTCTAAAACAGACAAATCACCAAGAAATTCATTTTTCCTCTGAAAATCTTTTCCCGAAACTTTAGTTCTTGAAAAAGAAGTCATTTAAGACTAACTCACTGTCCAAATAAATACTGTTGTTTTTAAAAATGCTTTTCGTAAACATTTTCTGAATTAACCGTCATTTAGCATTTTTAAAAGCGTTTTAAGTCAAAATTTGACTTTTTCGCATAAAATAATTTTCTCAACATAATAATTAAGTTATTTTTGAAAATTAACATTTTATAATAACCTTTCATATTATTTTGTAATTTCTTAGGTAAAAATTAGCATCACTAATATTTTTTCACGGTTATGCCCTCACTGTGACTAACAAATCACTCTCACACCGATAAATCATTAAAATAATAGCATTTTCAAATATTCCTCATTTTTAACAAATCAAATAATTAAATGATATTATTTTCCAAAACTTCATCAATTAAATATTCAATATTTCCCATAAAGCTTTTTAACACTTTTATCTTCGTAATTAATTGAGCACTGACCACTGACCACTGCCAGGCTTCTCAATCAACAATCAACATCAATAAAAATTCCACATCAACGGTATAGCATATAATACAGTTTATAACATGCATTAAAAATTATAACACATAACAACAGATAATTATATTAAAAGCATATAATTAATAGCAGATAAAATAATAACTTAAACTACCACAATGGAACACAAACAAATATTACAGACCACTCACTGATAGCATATAGCTATCGGAAAAATCCCTCAGGTACTCCCCTTACCTCTTGAAGTTACAGTTTTCCTGTTTGAAATTTCCTCTCGAAAATTATGATTCTCCACACAACTTCACACAACAACCAACAACTAATCCTTCACAACAAATCACATCACAACAAGTTAACTTATGAAACAACATCTCCTCTAACCTATATACTTAGGTTCGGCCAACATAGTTTAGTTATGTTAGAGATCTTTAAAATTTTCATGCTTTTGGATCTATGATCTTAAGGCATTAGAAAAACTAAAACAATTGTCATGAATCAAAAATTAAAACAAAAACCTCCTAACACCAAGGGTTACGGTTTTCAGTCATGACAAATAAATTAGGCTAGGAATCTCAAAATTTCACATACTCTTAGATCCATGATCATATAGTAGTATAGAGTTAAGGAAAATTATCATGAGTTGAAAATGGAAACAAAATCATTCAACTCCTCTAGAGCATAAATTCGGCCAAAAAGGAATAGATAGGTTAGGAATTTCAAAAATTCTCAAACTTCTAGATCTATTAACTAGAAGTATTATAGAGATTAAAACAATTATCATATTTCAAAAATTGAAACAAAACCATCTAACCCACCAAGAGTTAGGGTTCGGTCTCATGAAGAAAAATAGGGAAGGAAATTTATTTTGATTCATGCTCTTGACTGATGAATATAGAGATCATGATTAGTTCATAGAAATTGGAATCACATTAGAAGGATTTTTCTATGATTTTCTAGAGATTTTTGAAGTTCTAGATCTAGGAATTTAAAACATGTTAATCATGGTTTGAATCAAGAAAATGAATGAAGAACATGAGGTTTATTGATTAAGATGAGCAAGGTATTGATCAGCCGCTGGCTCATCTAGTTTTATGGCTAGTATGACCAGGGTTTTGTGCTAATTATATATCATTTTCACCCAAATTAGACTTGATTGTCTTTAAGCAGCATTTTGAGTCTCTAGAGTAGTTTTAGGTTAATTTAGCCAGTTTGGAGTCAAATAAAGCACTTATGGCTATTTTATTGTTTTCAGGTTAACTTAGAAGTTAAGGGAATAAAGAAGCAGGGGAAATTTCAATCCTGGAGGTTTTCGCATCGCGAGAGTCTTCTCGCCACTCGAACTCGAAAGCCAGTGAACAATGAGAATGTCATCCTCTCCGGTTCGCCCCGCGACTCCTCTTCTCGCCTCGCGACCACGAACACCGACTGTTTCCCGGAAAAATGCAAGATTTACGTGTCGCCTCGCGAATTCAAGTCTCGCCTCGCGAGACAGAAGACCAGAAGCCATGACTCTTCCATTCCTCGCCACGCGAGCCGTACTTCGCCCCGCGAGAAGACCAAACGTTGCAGACTCTTCATAATATTCGCCTCGCGAGAGAGGGTTCGCCTCGCGAGTAGGCGCAGTTCCTGAATGCTATAAATGGCTGTTCTGGGCATATTAGAGAGGAACTTTTGATTCTCCATTGTTTTTACATATTTTCTGGTTGTGTTTTGTTTTATGGAGAACTAATTCCATTTGATTAGTCTACTGTAATTGATTTCCACCACACTTGAGGTTTTGTAATTCCTGTTTTGTATGCTTTTCCCTTTTCAATACTATGTTATATATTTCTGTTTGTTTAATTCAGGAGTGTATAGTGTTGTGTTGATTTATTTTGGTGATGTTATGTTCCTATATTGAATCGCGTTTGTTTAATTCGCTTGTGTTCGGTCATGTTCGTTTAGTTCATGAGGGCTTAACCCCGTTTGTTTAATTCGGGAATAGGAACATATATCTCGTAGTAGCGATTTCGTTTGTTAATTGTTGCTACAACCGAAAGGGGATTAGAATCTGCTTAGGGCTTGGAATTTACATGAACCGATGATAGTTGGGAAATCGAGAACAGTAGATTAATCGTCTTTAGTTATTTGATAATCTTTTAAACTGCTTTGTTTTCATTGCTCTATTTATGCTTTGTTTTCAATTTGAATTTCAATCCAACCCCCCCCCCCCCCCCCCCAAAAAAAACTGATTTTTGTGGTAAATAACAATTCAAGAGTCCTTGTGAGACGATATCCGAGTTGTCGCTTCCTAAACTACATTTTTACAAACCGCTCGCTTTTTGGCGCGTGCGCGACAGCGCGACCAAAAATTGGTGCCGTTGCCGGGGATTCTTGTTTGTTATTTTCGCATTTTTTTTCTTTTTTCTTTTACTTTCGTTTTTGTTTTGAATTGGTCTAGCTACTAGGTCTACTTGCCCTGACTTATGTGATTTTGATCCTGAAATTGAAAGAACACTACACACACGCCGTAGAGCAATTCGGGCTAGTACTAGTGGTGATTCTAATTCTAAAACTGTTTTTGATAATATGGGTGACCAATGGATATTAAGACAGCTTGCTGCCCCTGATGTTAATTATAATGGCTTGTGTATTGAATATTCCAGTCTTAATTACTCCCTTTTGAATTAAAAATCTGGTCTAATCCATTTGTTGCCGAGGTTTAGTGGTCTTGTAGATGAAGATCCACACAAGCATCTGAAGGAATTCCGGGTTGTCGCGCTCCACACCGTTGAGACCAGATGGAATAACCGAGGATCACATCAAGCCGAGAGCCTTCCCGTTTTCACTACAGTGGCCGCAAAGGATTGGCTGCTCTATCTTGAGCCAAACTCTATTACCACCGGAGCGATTTGAAGAAGGTTTTCTTAGAGAAATATTTTCCTGCCTCCGAGCTGCATCAATCGGGAAGGAAATATGTGGCATCGACAAGGAAATGAGTCATTGGCTGAATATTGGGAGAGATTCAAGCGGTTGGTATCCGATTGCCCTCAACATCGATTTACGAGCAACTTCTTATTCAGTATTTTTATGAAGGGTTACTGCGATGGATAGAAATATTTTGGATCTTGCTAGTGGGGGAGCACTTGTTGATAAGACTCAGCTGCTTGCCAAGCAATTAATTGAAAATATGTCATCGAACTCCCGGTGGTTTTACAACCAGGAGAAATTCTGTTGAGACAAGGCGTGTGAATGAGGTCCATAGTTTTTCTTCCAACCAGGCCCTTGATGATAGAATTGATAGGCTCACTTCTTTGGTGGAGAAATTGGCAATGGATAAGGTTCAGCCGGCAATGTTGTGTGGCATGTGCAACTCTCCTGAGCACCCGTTTGATGCATGCCCCATTCTGAAGGAAGGGTCAGTTACTGATTTGTCTCAAGCTTATGCAGTCCATCCTTACAATCAAGGCAACAATCGAATCGGTACAAGACTCCCTCGACCTCTCCACAAATAGGTACCATCCCAACTGGAGGAATCACCCTAACCTTCGGTATGGGAACTCATCCCAACAACAACCGATGGCAGCACCTCAGAATCCTCCTCAAGTGACTACTTCTGCACCTTCCGAACCTTCCCTAGAGGACATGATCAAGCAATTGGCTGCAAATAATCTCCAGTTTCAGCAGCAAGCAAATACTAGTATTCAGACCTTGAACACACAGGTTGGACAGATTGGACAGTTTCGGCAGCGAACGGATGCCACCATTCAAGCCTTGCAGACACAGGTTGGACAGCTTGCCACATCCATAAATAACATACAGCAAGCTCAAAGATCAAACCAACTACCTGCACAAACAGTGATAAATCCCAATGTCTCAAATCCTAATGTGAGTGCCATTTCTCTGAGATCTGGAAAAGTTGTTGAGGCAGCCTCTGGAAAAAATGAAGAAACTGTTGAGGTAACTCCTGAGCCTTCTGTTGATGTTGAAGCTGAGAGAGTATATGTGCCACCAATCCCCTTCCCACATAGAGTGCAGAAAAATAAGAAGATTGGTGGGGAAGACAAGGAGAGGGAAATTTTAGATGTGTTCAGAAAGGTGGCGGTGAATATTCCCCTTCTAGATGTGATCAAGCAGGTTCCTAAGTATGCTAAATTTCTGAAGGATTTATGCACCAACAAGAGGAGGTTGAAGAGTAATGAGAGAGTTAATTTGGGAAGAAATGTTTCAACTCTTATCCAGTCTAAGCCTGCACTTGAAAGAGTTATTGTTTCAGCCCCCACTCAGGCACTACCACAGAAGTGCAAGGATCCAGGCACTTTTACTATTCCATGCACTATTGGGGACAGAAAATTCGAAAATTGCATGTTGGATTTGGGAGCCTCCATAAATGTCATGCCCACCTCTGTTTTCAATAACCTTGATCTTGGTCCCTTGCAGTATACAGGTCTCACTATCCAGTTGGCCAACAGGACCAGTGCCCGCCCATGGGAATGGTAGAAGACGTGCTGGTACAAGTTGATGAGTTGATTTTCCCTGCTGACTTCTACATCCTAGACATGGCAGGAGAGACAACTTCAAGTAGATCACCAATAATCTTGGGCAGACCGTTCATGAAGAAAGCTAAGACTAAGATTGATGTTGATGATGGGACCATGTCCATGGAGTTTGGTGACATTGTGGCAAAGTTTAAAATCTTCGATGCTATGAAGCAGCCCCTGGAAGAGCACTCTGTTTTCCAATTAGAGTTGCTCTCTGAGATTATTTATGACACCCATGAAGACTTGGTTTTTGATTTTCCATTTATTTCTGGCTTTGATGATATTTCTTCATGTACTGATTGTACTAACACTAACCATTGTGTGGTGTGTGCTGAGATTTCTGCATGTATAGCAGGTGATGGATTTGTTAGCACAGTGAATGAAGAACGTGCAGAAGATGAAGCAGCACCAGAGACCCTCCCTACCTATCTGCCGCCTCCCACTGTGGAACAACCGGTGATGGAGTTCAAGCCTCTGGATTTTGCACCATGGCCAATCCAAGGGGTTGAACCCCAATTTTATTGGGAGGACTTTGTTGATGAAGCGGTCATCTTTGACCCAAGAGGAAGTGATGAGTCCGCCGCATTAGGCAAGGTCACCATAAGTGTCAAGTGCTCACTCCTATATCAAGGCTGCAAGTTATGGGACCATGGAATGAACTCTCTCTCTTTGGCCTTATGCTACAAGCAATGGGATCCAGGCGGAAGCTCCCACCTACATTGCCACTTGATCAGGGAACACCCTTCCTTTCCCTCACTCTGATTTTATAATTATGTTGTTTCATTGGGGACAATGTATGTTTTAAGTGTGGGGGAGGGAACAGATTGCATGTTTTGTGTTTTGTCTTGTTTTTCTTTTAGCTCTTGAATAAATTGTTTGAGTCTTGTGTCGGCTAGCTTGCTGGATTTTAATTGAATTTGCATAGATTGATTGCATGTTATGTGTTGACTGTTTTCCCCCTAGCCCTAGGTGAAATTTTTTGTGCTGAAAAGTGACCCCCATGTGATTGTAAACTGAACTTTGAGATATTTTGTTGTGATGGCATGATTTATGATAAGTTTGGGGTGATAGGAAGCACACACTAGGGATAGAAACTCAGTCAAACAATTTGCAAAAAAATGTCCAGGTGAGGATTTGAGCCTCCAACATGTTTTTAATTGTGTGAATCACTTCAAGTTGCACTTCCCGAATTTGCTTGAATCTCTTCTTGGTTTGCATGCTTATGTGTTTGCTTCAAATGATTTAGGCATTTTCTTTGTAAATAACTACTTAGCCTAAAATAACCATCCCTAATGCATGTTCCTTAGTTAGCCCCATTGAGCCTAATTAGCCTATTGTTTCTTGTTGACCTTATGTTATAAGCCAAAATCTGGAAAACCATGTTAACCCAATCTTAGGATTAGGAGAGCATGGAATCTTAGCAAGAGAAGGTTTGCAAGAAACTAAGTTTGGGATGGCTACAAGGTGTGATGTGTTGTTTGGGGATTGGGAAAAAAGAAAAAATAATAATAAAAATGTTGGAGAAAAAATAAAAAGAAAAAAAGAAGGAAAAAAAAAGAGAAAAAAAAGAAATAAAAGAGCAAAAATGTCAAAAAGTATTAGAAAAGAAAAGGCTGTAGTCACCCAAGGCAATTGGAAAATGAAAAAAAGGAACTTGAGTGGAAATTCAAAGTGTAAAAGCTCATGCTCTCTTAGTTCCTAGGGTCTTCATCCTAGTACCCTTGTATATCCTACCCTTAGCCAGGCCCCATTACAATCATAAAAGACCTTTTGATGTTGCATGCATGTTTTCTGTGGGAATCATTTGGAGATGAAAATCAAATTTATGGGAAGTGCTTCTTAAAAGTGGAATTGAGTGAAATGTTGTTAGCCTAGACACAAACTGAGCGAATGAGTGAAACACCAAATGCCCTTGTGAGGAAGGCAGTTGTTTGAATTTGGTGATCTCCCTCTTATGTGTAACTTGGATCCCTTGCTTAAATTAATGATTGTTTGAATGATGAAATTCTCAATTGTTTAGAATAAATGATTGTGGGGATTGCTTTGTTTGAAAGGGGAGAACATTGAAGAAAATTGTTTTGTTGAAATTGCATGAAATTTGTGTGAAATTGATTAAATCTTTAAGCTTGCCATATCGTGAGTCTTTTTGAGTTTTTAAGTTTTAGTTTGCTTGGGGACAAGCAAAGTTTAAGTTTAGGGTATTTTGATCAGCCACTGGCTCATTTAGTTTTATGGCTAGTATGACCAGGGTTTTGTGCTAATTATATATCATTTTCACCCAAATTAGACTTGATTGTCTTTAAGCAGCATTTTGAGTCTCTAGAGTAGTTTTAGGTTAATTTAGCCAGTTTGGAGTCAAATAAAGCACTTATGGCTATTTTATTGTTTTCAGGTTAACTTAGAAGTTAAGGGAATAAAGAAGCAGGGGAAATTTCAATCCTGGAGATGTTCGCCTCGCGAGAGTCTTCTCGCCACGCGAATGATGCGTGATTTTTAGATATAAAGGCAAGTGCACCTCGTCGCAATCAAGTAATACGGTGGTGAGACCGGTTATCGTATCCACAGGGATCGGTTGTCAATTACCAATTCACAAACTCAACAACTATCTAGACTAAACTATGGTATGAGATATCAAAATAGAAAACAAAGCAATACAATATTTTTGGTCTTTTTGGACTTTTAACAAACACTTGGAGTGCAGAATTTATAACTGGATAGAATTGTCAGGTTTAGACTACACTAATCCTCCCTTGATTGCAATGGAATGGCTAACAACACACGTCCTAATTCAATTATGCCAATCAAGCCTTTTCTAAAATACTCAAGCCTAATGTCTTAGGTGCATTGAGCCTAAAACCCCAAATCAAACCCTAATGTCTTAAGTGGATTAATCTGTGATTTTGCATTAAGTCAAGACTTATAAGATTGCAAGCATCCAACACCTATGTCTAGATTCTTGGACTACTTGGCATATGATTCATGAGCATGCCTTAACACCAACCTTTCAGTTATCTATCAAAGCAACATATCATTCCTATGGGTAGCTAATCCAAGGAAAGCATTAAGCACAGAATCACATACTCATAAAGAAATAGAAACTTGCATTGAAACCAAATCAATTAACAATCAAGTTCAGAAAAGCTACATCTAAACCCAACAATGGGGGAATTAGCTACACATGATAATGTCTACAAAAGAGAAAGAGAGAAGAGAGGAAGAAAACTCCATGACGAATCCTTCAATCTTCTTCCAATCCAAGAGCAGAGAAGATGTCATCTTTAAGGTCCCAGCCTTCCCCCAGCCATCAGCCCTCTTTAGGGTTTCCAAGCCTTTGCAAAAGTCCCCTTTTTCTGTCTGCTGTGCTGTTATTTATAGATCTGCTGCGCATCACGGCCGTGATGTCTATCACGGCCAGGCCGTGATGCTTTCTGTCCAAGGCGTGTCTTCAAGTTTTTGACTCTCGCGAGGCGAGATAAGTGTTCGCGACGCGAGACCTCATTTTCTGGTTGGTCACGGCCGTGATGTCTGTCACGGCCAGGCCGTGACAGTCGCTGACTTTTGCCTTCTTCTCTGCTTGATCACGGCCGTGATGGTCATCATGGCTAGGCCGTGATAGGCTCTGTTTGGCTCATATTCTTCTCTTTTTAAGCTCCAAAATCATCCAAGCTTCATTATAGCCAAATATGCACAGTTTTCCTTCAATTTCAGCAAAACAACACACAGAAACCACCTTCACCCGTTCCAAGGGAAAATCTAACTAAAATCAAATAAGGAATGCCTAATCTATATGCAAAATGCATGCAAAAGTCTATAGAAAACATGATGTAAAATCACACTATCAAATCACCCCAAGCTTATTCAATTGCTTGTCCTCGAGCAATCACTAAGGCCAGAAGAATAAACAGAACATGGATAGTGAACTAAGAACCCGAGCAAATGATCCAAGTAATAGGCAAATCAAACAATTCAGCAAGAGACAATCAATTCAAGTTCAATTAGAGGCTTAGGTTCTCTAAATTCATATTCTCACTGATTCGGGCACTCTTTCTCACCTGAAGCTCACCCCAAGCTTGTTTATTTGCTTGGCTCTCTTTCTAACCTCACTCAAGTGTTTATGGGTATATGACATTTCACTCAATTTTCCTCAAAGAATGAACTCTACCATAGGCTTGACTATCAACCAAATCTCTACTTTATTAATGAAAACAATCAAGAATCAAGAGGTCTTTTATTTGGTTGTAACTTGGCCATGGGATTAATCGTTAGGTGGGGATAACAAGAAAAGGACATTTCAAAAGGGCTAACAAAATCAAGCTTTGTAAACATGACCTTCTAAAATACCTTCTTGGGTTTTCAATTCACTTTCCACCTTTCTTTGCTTTCTTTTTCTTTTTATTTCTCACTTTTCTTTTTGTCATCCCCTTCTTTATTTTTATTTTTTTTTCTTTTCTTTTATTTGGAGAAGGGGAGATCTTTCAACTCAAGAGATTTTTTTTTTCTTTCATCCCATACTTTCTTCAACTACCCTTTTTCCCTTTTGTAATACTTTAGAAGGTATCCTACCAAGCATATTTATCAAAACATTTCAGGGTACCAAGAAAAGCATTTTATTCATTCAGGCTCAAAATTGGGCAACTAAGGGGTAGCATTTCATCATTCAAAGCTCAGAAGGCCAGAAAAATACCTATTGCCTCAATCCTTTTCAAAAATGTTTTCAAAAATTTTCAAGCTTCAAAATGGTTTCAAGTCAAGTTCTAGAGAAATCCATCCAAGAGGAATAACACTCTAACACAAAGAATGGGGTAGATTTTAGTGAGTACCCCTTTAGCTCAAAATCTCACATTTTAGTAGTTCAGAATCAATGAAAAACACAAATCCACAGAACCATATGCTAATTATTAACTATCCAAGATTATCTCAAGCATTCTTCATTTTGCAGCCATATCACAAGAAAAAAAAAAATTGGGTTCAAAAATTCACTACCTCAATTTATTTGGCACTTAGTTCTCACAATCAGATGCAAAATTCAGGCAAGGGGCAATCTAATAATGTGAACATGCAAAGCTATCATGCTAAACTATATGAATGCAACATGAAAAATGCAAATGCAAAATACCCCTACCCCAAGCTTAAGAATTTACATTGTCCCCAATGTAAACAATTAAGTTGGAGCGAGGAGAAGAAAAATAAAATAAAGCAAAAAATTGGAACGGCTTACCGAGGCGGTAGCGGTACTGGTTCACATGCTTTTTGGCTTTGTTTCTCCCTGCTCTTTTTGCTTCTCCTTCCTTATTATCCTAAAAACACTTGGCAATTTTATTAGTAAAAGAAAACTCTTGATCTTCTCAAATTATTCAAGAGTTTTAAAATCACAAACAAAAACTAACTAAGGAAAAGGGTTAAGAAAACCTGGGTTGCCTCCCAGTAAGCGCTTCTTTAACGTCACTAGCTTGACACATTAAGAAGCATCCACCTGGATCCCATAACCTGTGGTATAAGGACCAAGGGATGCTAACCATGTGAGATCCTTCACCTGGATCCCACGGTTTGCAGCATAAATATGGGAGTGAGTGCTTGAAAATCATGGTGACTTCTTCAAGTGGAAAGGACTTCTCACTCCCTCTTGGGTCAAAGATGACCCTTTCATCAACAAAATCTTCCCAATAAAAATGGGGTTCAACCTCTTGGACTAGCCATGGTGCCTTTATATTTAAAGATGCAACATCCGGTTTCTCAGGCAGAGGCATGAACTCCATCGTGGGTTGCTTCACAGTGTGAGGTGGCAAACAAGTCGAGAGGATCATTGGTGTTGTTTTGGCTTCTGTACAATCTTCACTCTCAGCATTTCCAAATCCATCACCTTCCAAATATGCAGAAATCTCGGCACAAACCACACAAGTGTTTCTCCCATCACAATCAACACATGCATAGGAACTAATAGAATCATCTAATTCCAACAGTTCTTCATCATCCCCAAGCATGGTGAAATAGATGTCCTCCAATTGCCTCTTCCTTTCAAGCTCGTTAATCAAGGGTTCAATGGGAGATGGTGCAACTATGTTCTCCAGAACAGAGTCTTCATTTCTTAATCCGGTTGCTCCCACTTCTTCAACTTCCTCATCATCCATCATTGCATCATCTTCATCATCGTCCATCAAGTTCCCTTTTGGCATTTCGGATAGTTGGTTAGAGAGTTCCTCAATACGTGCCCCGAGACTTGAATGGTATCTTCTTGATTTTTAAACCTTCCATTGTTGTTACCATGAAGTTCTCCAAAATACCCTCTAATTGAGACCGACTATCCGGAATAGGTTGCTCGGAATTGATCATGCGAATCGGTTTGAAGTTCTCCCAAGCAACTTCCAATGGTGATGGCTCATCATACCATTGAGATGGTTGTGGTTGATATGAAGATGTGGAATGTTCCCAATGTTCCTCTTGATCCATCCAAGTATTGTTTGGAGGGTTCCCCCACCATGGAGTGGAAGTGTTGGGAAATTGATTTCCCCATTCAGAATAGCCTACCACTGGTGGAGGAGAGACGGTTGCCCTTGACAACTCATTACTCACTTGTTGGATGTTTACGGCTAATTGCAGCATATCTACCCGCAGCTGCAGCTCATATATCTCCATTTCTGCATCAGATGGCTGATAATAATTATAGTCCATGATCCTGCCAAATCAATTTTCACCTCACAGACACTTAAGCCCAAGATTAAGAAACACAAAATCAAATATATACAAAACTAACAAAAAAAGAGATCAATTATATACAGAAAAATAAAATAAAAAATGTCTAAACTAGTTGTCTCATTTGTTACTACTGATATTGGCAAAGCCAATCCCCGGCAACGGCGCCAAAAACTTGATGCGTGATTTTTAGATATAAAGGCAATTGCACCTCGTCGCAATCAAGTAATACGGTGGTGAGACCGGTTATCGTATCCACAGGGATCGGTTGTCAATTACCAATTCACAAACTCAACAACTATCTAGACTAAACTATGGTATGAGATATCAAAACAGAAAACAAAGCAATACAATATTTTTGGTCTTTTTGGACTTTTAACAAACACTTGGAGTGCAGAAATTTATAATCTGGATAGAATTGTCGGGTGTTTAGACTACACTAATCCTCCCTTGATTGCAATGGAATGGCTAACAACACAAGTCCTAATTCAATTATGCCAATCAAGCCTTTTCTAAAATACTCAAGCCTAATGTCTTAGGTGCATTGAGCCTAAAACCCCAAATCAAACCCTAATGTCTTAGGTGGATTAATCTGTGATTTTGCATTAAGTCAAGACTTATAAGATTGCAAGCATCCAACACCTATGTCTAGATTCTTGGACTACTTGGCATATGATTCATGAGCATGCCTTAACACCAACCTTTCAGTTATCTATCAAAGCAACATATCATTCCTATGGGTAGCTAATCCAAGGAAAGCATTAAGCACAGAATCACATACTCATAAAGAAATAGAAACTTGCATTGAAACCAAATCAATTAACAATCAAGTTCAGAAAAGCTACATCTAAACCCAACAATGGGGGAATTAGCTACACATGATAATGTCTACAAAAGAGAAAGAGAGAAGAGAGGAAGAAAAATCCATGACGAATCCTTCAATCTTCTTCCAATCCAAGAGCAGAGAAGATGTCATCTTTAAGGTCCCAGCCTTCCCCCAGCCATCAGCCCTCTTTAGGGTTTCCAAGCCTTTGCAAAAGTCCCCTTTTTCTGTCTGTTGTGCTGTTATTTATAGATCTGCTGCGCGTCACGGCCGTGATGTCTATCACGGCCAGGCCGTGATGCTTTCTGTCCAAGGCGTGTCTTCAAGTTTTTGACTCTCGCGAGGCGAGATAAGTGTTCGCGACGCGAGACCTCATTTTCTGGTTGGTCACGGCCGTGATGTCTGTCACGGCCAGGCCGTGATGTCTGTCACGGCCAGTAGTGACGATCTCGACTTTTGCCTTCTTCTCTCTGCTGATCACAGCATGATGGTCATCACGGCCAGGTCGTGATAGGCTCTGTTTGGCTCATATTCTTCTCTTTTTAAGCTCCAAAATCATCCAAGCTTCATTATAGCCAAATATGCACAGTTTTCCTTCAATTTCTGCAAAACAACACACAGAAACCACCTTCACCCGTTCCAAGGAAAAATCTAACTAAAATCAAATAAGGAATGCCTAATCTATATGCAAAATGCATGCAAAAGTCTATAGAAAACATGATGTAAAATCACACTATCAGCGAACCTGAAAGCCAGCTGAACAGCAGAATGTCATCCTCTCTGGTTCGCCCCGCGACTCCTCTTCTCGCCTCGCGACCCTGACCACTGAATATTCCAGAAAAATGCAAGATTTGTGTCGCCTCGCGAATTCAAGTCTCGCCTCGTGAGACTGAAGACCAGAATCCATGACTCTTCCATTCCTCGCCACGCGAGTCGTACTTCGCCCCGCGAGAAGACCAAACGTTGCAGACTCTTCATAATATTCGCCTCGCGAGAGAGGGTTCGCCTCGCGAGTAAGCGCAGTTCCTGAATGCTATAAATGGTTGTTCTGGGCAGATTAGAGAGGAACTTTTGATTCTCCATTGTTTTTACATATTTTCTGGTTGTGTTTCGTTTTATGGAGAACTAATTCCATTTGATTAGTCTATTGTAATTGATTTCCACCACACTTGAGGTTTTGTAATTCCTGTTTTGTATGCTTTTCCCTTTTCAATACTATGCTATATATTTCTGTTTGTTTAATTCAGGAGTGTATAGTGTTGTGTTGATTTATTTCGGTGATGTTATGTTCCTATATTGAATCGCGTTTGTTTAATTCGCGTGTGTTCGTTCATGTTCGTTTAGTTCATGAGGGCTTAACCCCGTTTGTTTAATTCGGGAATAGGAACATATATCTCGTAGTAGCGATTTCGTTTGTTAATTGTTGCTACAACCGAAAGGGGATTAGAATCTGCTTAGGGCTTGGAATTTACATGAACCGATGATAGTTGGGAAATCGAGAACAGTAGATTAATCGTCTTTAGTTGTTTGATACTCTTTTAAACTGCTTTGTTTTCATTGCTCTGTTTATGCTTTGTTTTCAATTTGAATTTCAATCTAAATCCCCCCCAAAAAAATTTGATTTTTGTGGTAAATAACAATTCAAGAGTCCTTGTGAGACGGTATCCGAGTTGTCGCTTCCTAAACTACATTTTTACAAACCGCTCGCTTTTTGGCGCGTCTTGGCGCAGCATACACGACCATATACCTCTTGGAAGTTGAAAAATGGCAAGGAATCAAGCAATTGCTTCATAATTTTGCTTATGGGTTTCTTGAGAAAGTTAAGAAAATGGAGAAGATGAAGTAAGAAAACACGAAAATGGCTAAGTGTGGGAAATGAAGTGAGGTAGCCACGAAAATGAGGATGATGGGAGGGTATTTTTGTCAAATTCACTTAGGGTAAATTTGGAATTTCATAAAGGACATAGGGGTATTTAGGTTTTTCACACAAATAAATATCATGATATTTTGAATGTCATCATTACATGCATTAAAATCTAGGTGAGTCACCCATATGACTCACCACCCTAGGTGGCAAGATGACTCATCATCCGTTGTAGGATTTTGTCTCTGCACATCCGTTCTCGACTCCGTCGATTACCCGATTTAGGTTTTACGCCCGAATAAGGTATTATAACCTATTTATTTTGAAAATTTTAAAAATAACCAATATCATTGTAAATGGGATTTAAAATCTAACCATTTCATTCTCGAGTCAAAATTAGGTTTTCTGATCTGTAAAATTTTACTGTCAGCGAAAACGCAGACCGGGTTCCGTCTGAATTTTCAACCCAAAATTTAACCGTAACCTTATAAATATAAGTATAATATGAATATGACTTTGGTTTTCCGAAAATCATTTTCTAAATTTTGGATAAAAATATAAACATTCATATATTTATTACCGATATTAGAAAGTGGTGAGAATTAGGGTGTTACACTTCGTACCTATATCATGGTTACCAAAAAAAAAAATCATCGTATTTGTCCATTGTTATTCTTGTTTCTAAGTATCCTCCACATTATTATAAAAAAATCATCGTATTTCTTTCATTTCACTTTGTAAACCAACCTAAGTTTCAATGGAGATCTTGTTGAGGATGTTGAAGACGGTGTTGCTGAATGTTTGTCGCCATTGCCATTACTTTCATAGGTACAACACATGGATCCTGGACACCACCTTGTTGTAGGTGGAATCCTATATGCTGCTAAGATAACTTCACGGAATTACAAAGCCCTAAAACTTTGTAGCTCTTCCTATGTTGTAACCCTCATCGGTTTGGGTTATTAAAAGACTCATTCATTATATGGTGGATTTGTTAAAATAAATGAGAGATTGAATTGGAATCTAGATAAATTCTCTAATTGTATGTTGTTGAATGCAATCATAAAAGAGCACTACTAAAAAAAATCAATATCAGTGATGGACAAAAATCGTCGCTAAAGAGAAAAAAATCGTCGCTAAAATTGGTAACGACGAAATTAGCGAGAAAATTAAATCCGTCAAAAAAAAATGGCGTCACTAAAATTTAGCGACAAAATTTATGTTTTGTTGTAAACAGCGACGGACAAAAATGCATCACTAAAAATAAAAAATCCTTCTCTATAATAATTTAAAGACATAAGTAGAAAATTTAATAATTCTGTCGTTGTTTACGACGAATTAGTATCCGTTGCTATTTACGATGAATTCAAATATGTCGCTGTTTATGACGAATTTAGATCTGTCGTTGTTTAATAAAGAAATAAAAAATAAAATAAAAAGAATCTTGGAATCCAAATATCTAAGTTCCAAGTTCTGTCAAATAAGTAATGTACCTTCTAATATAGCATCCATTGCTCTTGATTTTGCTACTTGTGCAACATCCCTCCGCTCTTCTGTTACTTCATCCAAAGGATTTCCCATTAAATCAAAGATTTCTTTAGATGCGGACAACATGGCAATTACTTGCTTCAACATAAACATGTTAAATATCAACTAAACTAATTTATCTCCATTACATAATTGAAAATGACTAAATTAATCTCCATTATTGTCTTTATAATCCCTAATTATCAGAAATACTTGATAGACTAGAACTAGCCAAAACTCCACAAGATGCATCTTATTAAAGTAATAAAATGCAGAATGTACAATGATCAAACATATCGGCTATTCAACGAGGACCTTAAAGTTCAATGAGAAGGTTCAAGAAACCCAATATACCGAAAATTGATCAAAAAACCAAGAATAATTCAAACAAAATGCCTCAATATACAATAAAGAACCCAAAGATTTTCCCTAACTTGAATTTTAACTTCATATATTCAAATCCCTAATTTGATAGAGAAAGAAAGAGAGTGAGAGAGAAGGGTAAATCCCTAATCTGAGATACTAAGTGAGACTGAGAGAGAGGAGGGAAACAAGGCGCGGCGGAAGGTGGTGGTCAGAGGTCAGGCGGGACGGACGGTGCAGTAAGACTTGGGCGCGATGGAAGGGGAGCCCTAGGTCATTCGATTCATTCGCGAATGATTTTATGTTGGGTAAGAGTGTGAGAGAGAAGGGAACCAGGCACGGCAGAAGACGATGGTCACAACTCAGGTGCAACGGACGGTGGTAGTCAGGCTCCAGTGCAGCGAACTGGAATCCTTGGTCATGGTCATTCGGGAATGGAGTGAAGTGAGAGTGAGATGAGATTACGATTACGTTTACTAATAGAGACAGAGGATATTAAAAAAGCGATGAAGAAGTAGCATTTAATTACATTTCTTGTTGTGTTGTTTTTTTTAAGGAAATTTCTTGTTGTGTTGTTAAATCATATAAGTATTTCATTACGCATATAAAATATTATTTTACTCGATAGAGATTTGCTCCAATTTTTTCGTTGTTAAATTTGTTTAAAAGTTTACAACAAAATAAGTGACGGGTTCTTCAGCTGAAAAAATATTCGTAGTTAATTTTGTCGCTAAATTCAAATAAAGAAATTAACGACAGATTTAGCGACAAAAAATTTAGCGACATCCTTCGTTTGTCGGTAATTTCGTTGTTAAATTCAATCGTTTGTCGGTAATTTCGTTGTTAAATTCAAATCAAAAAGTTAGCGACAGATTTAACGACAGATTATTTAACAACAAATTTTCTTTGTTGCTGGCTTCATCGCTAAATTAAAAGAAAACATTTTGCGGAGGCCTTTCAACGACAAGCATATTTGGCACTGATTTCGTCGCTAAATAGTAAACAACCAAATTCCATAAAATAAAAATACAATTCGTTATTGAATTTGTCGTTGAATTGACACTGTTTGTGACAGATGTGTTTTCGTCCCTAATTTCTGTCACTAATTTCAATATTTTTAGTAGTGGAGGTGGAGAGAACCCTAGAGTTCCACTGCCAGCATATTGGAGTTTCACCGGTCGTCACAGCGGAGCGGCTCCGACTCGTACATCTCTTATCGGCCATCGTTCTGCTCGTGTGTGCCTTTGCAACGAATGGGTCTCTGTATCGTGGTGGCTACGACTCGGATCTCGTACCAGATCAACACCTCGATATCGTCGTTGCCTTCAAGGATCGCCACCCTCTGCCATCCTCTCTGCCCTACCCCGAGCCTTCCAGGATCGCCACTCTCTAGCCCACCTCAATATTACCCAGATTTATATTTCTCGTTCGTTGTTATGTGGTGTGTTGTGCCACAGATTGTTTAACGACAAATTTTCTTTGTTGTTGACTTCGTCACTAAATTAAAAGAAAACATTTTGCGATGGACTTTCAACGACAAGCATATTTGGTCGCTGATTTCGTCTCTAAATAGTAAACAACCAAATTCCATAAAATTAAAATACAATTCGTTGTTGAATTCATCGTTGAATTGTCGCTCTTTGTGACAGATGTTTTTTCGTCCCTAATTTTCGTCGCTAATTTCAATATTTTTAGTAGTGGAGGTGGAGAGAACCCTAGAGTTTCATCGCCAGCATATTGGAGTTTCTCTGGTCGTCACAGTGGAGACGGCTGATGTCGCGTTCGTCGACGCGCGCGTGCGAATCCGGTAAGTGTACCGGACTACCGTCAAGTAATAAAAGATATCGACCCCACAGAGACTATGTTCTCGAATCGCAATTAAATTCTAATCGATTATATCTGGACTTTGTAAAGGGTTTTGAAAAAGGTTTGAATTTGAAATTAAAGATAGATGAGCAGAAAACAAATGTTTTTGGGGTTTTCGATTTAAACGGATTCCTAGGGATTTGGGTTACCTTTGAGGCCGTTTATGTTGCTAACTGATTTACCTTTGTTGATTACCGAAATTGCCTTGAAGGCGAGTTTATCCTCTGATAGCTTAAGCTCCCTCTCGGGTTACAAAAGTCGTGCCCAATTGACCCGACCCCTACTCTCGTGGTAGTCGATCCCAGATTGGACCCTTTGCGTTCCGTGACAACTCGTTGCTCCTCGAGGGACGGCTTCTAACTCTCGTGATTTCAGTCCCAAGTCTGACTTCTATAGGTCCGACACCCAAGTTCACCGCTAGGTTCCTCCTTGGAATGTCTCGAATCATGCAAATAACCTAAGTTCACCGCTAGGTTCCTCCTTGGATCATTCACATCTCACAAACCGGTGGCTGCCGGGCTTTACGAGTGAATCACCCTAGAAATCCTAAGTTCACCGCTAGGTTCCTCCTTAGAACGTCTATGTCACGCAAATAAACGGTTGCCGAAATTTATGAGTGATTAACACACTAGAAATCAGATCTAAAACAATTACGAAATCAACAACGATTTTACATCAAATCAACATCATTTACAAACCTCGGGCAGAGCCCTAGTCCCTAGAAACAAACTACTACTCCAGTCTTGCCATCGAGATGACAAGCTGGGTTGACAACATAATGAAAATCAGAAAAGAGAAGAGAGGAGAAGAAGAGATCTATGCCTAAGTCCTAGTTGTTATGGATCATCCAATGTGTGATTGTGTATCTGATGCCTTGGTCCATATTTATAGAAATGGGGAAGTTAGAGTCCCAAACCAACTCAAAATCTGATCTATTTCGGTTTCTTCAGGTCCAAGTAATGCGCGTCACGGCCGTGATGGCCATCACGGCCAGGCCGTGACGGTCTCTGCCTCTGCCAATTCTGGAAAATTCAATTTCTCGCGACGCGAGCCCTCAGCTTCATGGCCCGTGATGAATTTCACGGCTGGGCCGTGATGTGCTCTGACTTGTGGTGGTTTTGGGTCACGGCCGTGATGGATATCACGGCCAGGCCGTGACAGACTCTGACTTGACCTTTCTTCTTTTTTGATTATGCTCGATCATGGCGTGATGGGAATCACGGCTAGGCCGTGATGGGCTCTGTTTGGCTCATTTTCTTCAGTTTTAAAGCTCCATCTTCATCCAAACTTCATCATGGTTGATCTTGAGCAATTTACCCTTTATATCTGCAAAACAACACACGAAAACCGCCTTACCCGTTCCAAAGGAAAATTAACCTAAAATCTAATAAAAATATGCCTAAACTACATGAAAATGCATGCAAAATGATGGACAAAGATGATGTGGAATCACACTCATCAAATCACCCCAAGCTTAAAACTTTGCTTGTCCTCAAGCAATTACTCAGGCCATAAGATAAATCAATTAAAACATGGATAATGAACCAAGAACCCTAGAAGCTAATCCAAGTAATAGGCATTTTTAATAAGCACTCAAGAGATAATCAAGTTCAAGTCCAATTAGAAGCTTAGGTTCTTCAAGTTCATATCCTCACTGATTTGGGCACTCATCTCACCTCACTCAAGTGTTTTAGGGTTTATGACAATTCACTCCATTTCCTCAAGGAAAGTATTTTACCATAGGCTTGACTATTAACCAAATCTCCACTTTATTAATGAAAACACTTAAGAATCAAGAGGTCTTTTCCTTTGGTTGTAATGTGGCCATGGGATTTATTGTTAGGTGGGAAAATCAAAGAAATGGAATTTCAAGAAGGCTAGATAGATTATCAAACACTACAAAGTATGACACCTTCTAAAATACCTTTTGGGGGCTTTGATTTACTTTTTCCACCTTTCTTCTTTCTATTATTATTTTTTTTCTTTTTCTTTTTCTTTTCATTTCTCACTTTCTTTGTCATCCCCTTCTCCATTTTTTTTTTCTGTTTATTTCATTTTTATTTGTTTGGAGAAGGGGAGCTTTTTAGCTCAAGAGAAATATTTTCATCCCATTCTTTTTCCAACTACCATTTTGCCCTTTTTGTAATACTTTAAAAGGTGCCATACCCAGCATTATTTATCAAAGTAATTCAAGGTACCAAGAAAAATATTTTATCTTTAGGCTCAAAATCGGGCAACTAAGGGGTAGCATTTATCATTCAAAGCTCGGGAGGCCGGAAAAATACCTAGTGCCTCAATCATTTCCAAAAATGTTTTCAAAAATTTTTAAGTTTTGAAATGGTTTCAAGTCAAGTTCTAGAAAATACAGTCTAAGAGGAATTACAACACTCTATCACAAGAAATGGGGTAGATTTAGTGAATACCCCTTTTGGCTCAAAATCTTACTTTTAGTAGTTCAAAAATCAGTGAGAAACACAAGTTTAAGGAACCTCATGCTAATTATCAACTATCAAATGACTATCTCAAGAATTTTTATTTTTAGCCATATCACAAGAATAATGAAAAATTGGGTTCGAAATTCACTATCTCAATTCATTTGGCTCCAAGTTCTCACAATCGGATGCATGTTCTAAGTGAGGGGCAATCTATAGAATGTGATCATACCAATCTATGCCTATGAGAATGCAATATGAATGCAACAATGCAAATGCAAAAATAAATATATGCCCCTACCCCAAGCTTGATTACTTACATTGTCTCCAATGTAAATAATCAAGTTGGAGAGAGGAGAAAATTGGAACAACTTACCGAGTCGGTGGCGGGTGTTGGCTTCACATTCCAGTCAAAACTTGGGTAGAAATAGTATCACGGCCGTGAGGCTCATCACGGCTAGGCCGTGATCGTTCTACGGTCCTCGGGAGTTGCCTGTCACGGCCGTGATCTACATCACGGCTAGGCCGTGATGCTCTCTGACCTCGGCATCCTACTCATCACGCCCGTGATGGTTGTCACGGCTAGGCCGTGATACTTTCTGTGCTCTTGTATAGCTTATCACGGCCGTGACCACCGTTGTCCAGTCGGTGTGATGGCCTCTGACTTTATCTTTTTTATGCTCTTCTTCTCTTTCTCAACCTGAAAACACTAGACAAACCTATTAATGATATTTTTGCCTCTTGATCTTCTCAAATTATTCAAGAGGTTAAATCAAAAACAAAAGGAAAAAAAAAGGGAAAGAAAACTTGGGTTGCCTCCCAAGAAGCGCTTATTTATGGTCTTAAGCTTGACCATACTTCCTCAAGTCAACCGGGGTCGGCTGGGCGTAGAAGTGCAGGCACACTTCTCTTCCAAGGAACTCCTTCAAATAGCCGTTTCTGCTCATACGGCCAATAATGCTTCCGCTTCGCTCTTTTCTCTCGGAGCTTCCTAGCCTTCCTTCCTCCCGGCGGAAGTTTTGTTTCTGCATGGACAGCAACTCCAACTTCACCACTGCTGGGTGCATCATTAGCCTTGCATATCTTTGGGGTTGCTTCCATGCTAAGTTCTTTCTCTACCGCTGGAGACGTTACATCAATTTTGTACACATGGCTCTCAAAAGGAGGGTTGTTACAAGAGTTAGTCAACTGAAAATTTACCCTACCTTCCTCTACATTTAGAGAGAGTTTGCCATTCCTTACGTCTATTACTGCTCCAGCGGTTGCCAAGAATGGCCTTCCTAAAATGATGGGGAATTTAGAATTCCCTTTCATGTCCAATACCAGGAAGTCGGTAGGGATGAGAATTTTCCCTACCTTTACAGGAACATTCTCTAGTATGCCTAGAGGAGTCCTAGTTGAGCCATCCGCAATTTGTAAGGGGAATTTGAATGGTCTCAACTCTTTGCTTCCCAACCTTTCCATGATAGTGAGGGACATCAAGCTCGTGCTAGCCCCTAGGTCACATAAGGCTTAGTCAATTTGCAGTTGTTCGATCGAGCAAGAGATGGAGAAACTACCTGGGTCTTTCAGTTTAGTAGGCATTTTAGTCTCTACATCTACTTGCTTTTTCCTGACCAACCTTTGTGGGAAAGGTATCGGGGGTTGGTACGGTGGTGGAGGAACATACTTCGGTTCTGGCTCTTCTTTTTCGCTCGTGTCCTCCTCCGGTTCCACCTCCATTTCAGCTACCCCCACCCCAAGCTTATCATCCCTTAAGTGTATGACATTGCAATGCTCATTGGGATTTGCTTCGGGTTGCCCCGGGAATGCACCCTTGGGTCTCGAGTACGTACTGGCTTGTTGGGAAATCTGGGTTTCTAGCATCTTGTTATGAGTTGCTAAGTTGTCTACCTTAGATGCTAGATCCTTTATTGCTTCACTCACTGCCCTTCCTTGTTGTCTAAACTCCTCATTCTGTTTTGTCTGAGTTTCAACAAAACTTTCAAATAAAGTCTCGAGTTTAGATCTTTGTACCTGAGGGTACCCCGGTGCTGCTCTCTTATTACCTTGACCCTCTTGGAACTCATGATTAAGCGTGTTGCTGTAGTTGCCGTAGGAGAGGTAAGGGTTGTTCCTTCTTTGGTTGTAGGGATTTGGGGGAGCATAGTTGGGCAGCTTCGGGTTCGTATCATAGTAGTTGTTACAAGAGTTCACTTGCTCACCCGAGCGCTTGGATCCATGAGGGCATTCCATCATGTCATGTCCCTGCATTCCACAAATCTCACAAACAAGGTTAGTAGCACCTAATGCACTCACATTAGCTCTTTCAAGCCGATCAAAACGTTTATTAAGTGAGTCTATCTTTGACATAATAAGATCTGTGCTATTTACCTCAAACTTACCCCCCGAAATCTTGTTCGGGTTATTACCTCTTTCGGATCCCCATTGGTGGTAGTTGGTGGCGACATTCTCGATAATGTTGAATGCCTCAATGAGAGGCCTATTCATAAACGCTCCACCGGCTGCAGAATCTAGTGACACCTTCGAAGAGTAGTCCAATCCGTTATAGAAGGTGTGCACTATTAACCACCTCTCGAGTCCATGATGTGGGCACGACTCCAGCGATCCCCTTGTAACGATCCCAAGCTTCCGATAATGATTCTCCGTCTTTCTGGAAGAAGCCGGTGATCTGGGTTCTTATGTAGGCCGTCTTGGATGGAGGGAAGAATTTCTCCAAGAACGCCTGCTCCAGTTGGTCCCAAGTAGTCAAGGTGTTAGCGGGGATTTGCTTAAGCCAGGCCTTAGCCTTTCCAGTGAGAGATGAGGGGAACAGTCTCAAACGCACAACATCGACCGAGGCTCCATGAATCCGGATTGCATCGGTGAACTCTAAGAATGTTTCTATATGATCGGTCGGGTCCTCCGAAGGCAATCCTCCGAATTGATGTTGCCTAATCATGTTGATTAGCATGGGCGGTATGGTATAGTTTTCCGCCTCAATCTCTGGCCTTGCAATCCCAGTTCGCAAGCCTCTCGCATTTGGGGCTGCGTAGTCCTTCAAAGGTTTTGTATCCGGTTGATTCGCCATGAGTGAAATGGGAATCGACCTTTCTTCCTCTCTTAGTAGTCTTCTACGTCTGTGGAAGGTCCTCTCGATCTCCGGATCAATCTCACTAAGGCTCCCAAGACTTAGGGATCTTTGCATATAACACACAGAGAGATGGATACAATAGAAGGAAAAGATTTTTTTTTTTTTTTTGATTTTTGATTTTTGATTTTTTTTTTTTTAATATTTCAGAAATAAAATTCAAATAAAAAGAAAAGGGTCCAGAAAAATCAATTCAAAATTTGAATTGAAATTCGAAAAGGCACACTGATCCCGAATCTGCGCGCCAAAAACTTGATGTCGCGTTCGTCGGCGACGCGTCGGAATCCGGCAAGTGTACCGGACTGCCGTCAAGTAATAAAAGATATCGAACCCACAGAGACTGTGTTCTCGAATCGCAATTAAATTCTAATCGATTATATCTGGACTTTGTAAAGGGTTTTGAAAAAGGTTTGAATTTGAAATTAAAGATAGATGAGCAGAAAACAAATGTTTTTGGGGTTTTCGATTTAAACGGATTCATAGGGATTTGGGTTACCTTTGAGGCCGTTTATGTTGCTAACTGATTTACCTTTGTTGATTATCGAAATTGCCTTGAAGGCGAGTTTATCCTCCGATAGCTTAAGCTCCCTCTCGGGTTACAAAAGCCGTGCCCAATTGACCCGACCCCTACTCTCGTGGTAGTCGATCCCAGATTGGACCCTTTGCGTTCCGTGACAACTCGTTGCTCCTCGAGGGACGGCTTCTAACTCTCGTGATTTCAGTCCCAAGTCTGACTTCTATAGGTCCGACACCCAAGTTCACCGCTAGGTTCCTCCTTGGAATGTCTCAGTCATGCAAATAACCTAAGTTCACCGCTAGGTTCCTCCTTGGATCATTCACATCTCACAAACCGGTGGTTGCCGGGCTTTACGAGTGAATCACCCTAGAAATCCTAAGTTCACCGCTAGGTTCCTCCTTAGAACGTCTTTGTCACGCAAATAAACGGTTGCCGAAATTTATGAGTGATTAACACACTAGAAATCAGATCTAAAATAATTACGAAATCAACAACGATTTTACATCAAATCAACATCATTTACAAACCTCGGGCAGAGCCCTAGTCCCTAGAAACAAACTACTACTCCAGTCTTGCCATCGAGATGACAAGCTGGGTTGACAACATAATGAAAATCAGAAAAGAGAAGAGAGGAGAAGAAGAGATCTATGCCTAAGTCCTAGTTGTTATGGATCATCCAATGTGTGATTGTGTATCTGATGCCTTGGTCCATATTTATAGAAATGGGGAAGTTAGAGTCCCAAACCAACTCAAAATCTGATCTATTTCGGTTTCTTCAGGTCCAAGTAATGCACGTCACGGCCGTGATGGCCATCACGGCCAGGCCGTGACGGTCTCTGCCTCTGCCAATTCTGGAAAATTCAATTTCTCGCGACGCGAGCCCTCAGCTTCATGGCCCGTGATGAATTTCACGGCTGGGCCGTGATGTGCTCTGACTTGTGGTGGTTTTGGGTCACGGCCGTGATGGATATCACGGCCAGGCCGTGACAGACTCTGACTTCAGCCTTTCTTCTTTTTCAGTTATGCTCGATCATGACCGTGATGGGAATCACGGCTAGGCCGTGATGGGCTCTGTTTGGCTCATTTTCTTCAGTTTTAAAGCTCCATCTTCATCCAAACTTCATCATGGTTGATCTTGAGCAATTTACCCTTTATATCTGCAAAACAACACACGAAAACCGCCTTACCCGTTCCAAAGGAAAATTAACCTAAAATCTAATAAAAATATGCCTAAACTACATGAAAATGCATGCAAAATGATGGACAAAGATGATGTGGAATCACACTCATCAACGGCTCCGGCTCTCGCATCTCTTATCGGCCATCGCTCTGCTAGTGTGAGCCTTTGCAACGAACGGGTCTCTGTATCACGGTGTCTACGACTCAGATCTCGCACCAGATCAACACCTCGATATCGCCGTTGCCTTCCAGGATCACCGCTCTCTGCCATCCTCTCTGCCCCACCCCGAGTCTTCCAGGATCGCCACTCTCTGTCCCACCTCGATATTACCCAGATTTATATTTCTGGTTCGTTACTGTGTGGTGTGTTGTGCGTTGGTGTGTTGGTTCATTGTGGGTTGTTTGGTTTTCTCTATTTTGTGCATCTTTTATGGCTTGTCCTTGGACGTTTCTCAATCCGGAATCTCCTTTGTCTTCTACAACGAATCCGTTGCGAAAATCTTTTGTTCAGGCTTTGAATAGGTCATTCGACATCCCAATTAGTCAGCTTCCTCTCCCGTGCATGAAGGAAGACTTTGTCTCTATAAAAATATCTGAGGATAAATATCAAAAGGTATTAGAATGTTGCAAAACCAAGCTTCATGGCTGCTTGTTGTTGTTGAAGGGTGATATCTCTGTAAAGATCTCCAACTTACGTGACAAAATCTTAAAGCTATGTAAGCCTTTGGGTCAATGGAGAATGATTCCGTTAGGAAAGTGATTCTATGAATTTAGTTTTACTTCTCAAAAGGATTTGTGTAGTTCCTTGGCAGTTGGGGTTTGGAACCTTCAACCAGGGCTATTACGTCTTTTTTCAATGGGTCTCCAGATTTTATTCCTAATAAGAAGAAACAATCTCATGCTCAATGTTGGATTAGAATTTATGACCTGCCGTGAGAATATTGGCGCTTGAAATTATTATTTAAAATTACAGGCGGTTTAGGTACTCCAATAAGTTCGGATGAAGCTACCCGTACTAGGGCATATGGTCACTATGCTCGATTTTTAGTAGATGTTGATCTAATAGGAAAGTTGCTTAAGGAGATCATGGTTGAACGTGAAGGTTTTGCATTTTTTGCCGGTATCGAATATGAGAAACTTCCTTCTTTTTGCTCTTATTGTTAAACAATTGGACACTTGGCTTCGATTTGTAATTTTGACAAGTAGAAACTGGTGCATAAGGATCCTCCATTGGTGCAAAAGACTAATCAACCTTATGAACCTAAGGTTCCAGAGCAAATACAAATTGAAGATAATGGGCAGATTGATACATGCATCACCGGGCGAAAAAATGAGTGACAGTGAATCGGTTGAGACTGTCTACGAGGAACCTTTATCCCCGGATCATGTCTCAAACTCCATTCCACATAACTCATCTTCTGTTGCAACCAATGATGTCAGTGGTTCTACAGAGAAGATCTCAACTTCTGTTGCAACTAATGTTGACTCTACAGTCAAGGATACTCTGGTGCCCGATCATTCCATAACTACCTGTGATTTAACAGTTAGTGGTAAGAATCTTCAGACTCCTGAGTTTAATTCAACCCCTATGCATCCTAATGTTGCTCATGATATGAGAATACTTGCCAAGTTTTTGGGAAATAGGGATGAGGATGACATAGAGAAAAACTTTATCTCAGCGGAGAAGTTTAATAATGATAATGATGTTGATTCTGATTTCACGATGGTTTTGTCTAAATCTCAAAAATATAATCTGAGGAGGAATAAAAAACCTAATGTAAGGTTTAAATGATTTATTTTGCATGAGTTTTGGTTTATGTCCCTCAATGCTTTTTTTTTCCTTTTTTTTTCTTCTTTTTTTTTCAATAAATTATGATGACATAGGGTCACCTAGCCTTTAAAAAAAATAGGGATTGAATTATCTTTTCTTGTGTTTCTCTTGAATTTTCACTTTACATCATTTTATGAAACCTTTTTCATCTTAATTATCTAGGTGATAAGGATGATCGAACCAAGATAATTAAAAACCAATAGTTTAGATAATTAAAAAAAAGGGGATTCGACTTACTTATGGTATAACAACACCAATAGTTTTACTTTTTTTCCTCATATCTAAATGTAGTCAATGAATGAAAGTTGATGTAGAAATAGTTTTCGTTGCCTTGTCCATATTTTGAGAATATCTTTCTGCTGATATGATTGTTTTGTAATGTCCCCAATGTTTGTTGTAACACCCCGAGTTTTTCCGTTTGCTAATATCAGAAATTTATATAATTACATTTATATTTTTATCTGAAATTTAGAAAATGATTTTTGGAAAACCAAAGTCATATTCATATCATACTTATTTTTATAAGTATATGGTGAAATATTTGGTTGAAAATTCAGACGGAACCCGGTCTGCGTTTTCACTGACAGTAAGATTTTACTGATCAGAAAACCTAATTTTGACCTGAGAACGAAATGAATAGATTTTATATCTCATTTTAAATGATATAGGTTATTTTTAAAATTTTCAAAATAAATAGGTTATTATACTCGATTCGAGCGTAAAACCCTAATTCGGGTAATCGACGACGTCGACAACGGACGTGCAGAGACAAAACCCGACATCGGATGCTGAGACCTCTTTCCACCTAGGATGGTGAGTCATATGGATGAGCCATCCATGTCATGATTACATTTAACAAAAATCTAGATATTTCTTTAAATTAGTGTAAAGACCATTTTGCCCTTGGACCATTTTACCCTTGAATTTTCATTGAAATGTCAAGTTTGTCCCCACAATTTGTGGACACAAATCAGCCACATCTTCACTCACCACATGTTAGTCATGATGACTTTTAGGAGGATTTTACTAGTTTGTCCTTAATGTTGGTTTTAACTACAAAAAGGCCATTGTACAAGATTACTATTTTGCCCCTAAAACTTTGTGCTTTGGACCCTTCTCTCCCTCAATTCCCACGGCCCCAAGCCTCCATGAGATCCCATCCCACCTCTATAAAAGGCATGTTCATCATCTTCATTAAACTTTGTCCATTTTTCTCTTAAAAACTCTTAAGACATATCCTTGATTTTGTGAAGAAAGTGTTCGATTCTTTGCCAATTTCTCAATTCCAAGAGGTAATATTTGTTCCTCATCATCATTAAGCATCATGTTCTTCAATTACTTTCATGATTTAAAGCCTTAATAATCTTTTTCAATTTCTAGATCTAGAAAGTTCGAAATTCTCTAGAAAATCAAAGAAAAATCCTAAAAATATGAAACCAACTTCTATGAGTTAGTTATCATCTATACTATCATAATCCAAAGAGATTGATATAAACAAAATTTTCCTTCCGAATTAACCAAGCATGGCCGAAACTCACTTGTGTGAGTGGAGGAAGTTTTGTTTCATTTTCTTAAGAAGTTAAGCTTGATTTCATACTTGTAGTTCATATGTATCATGAATCCATGTTGTTGAATCCAACTAAATTCTATAGCCAAATTTTTATGTGTTGGTCGAATCTCACTCTTTGTAGAGTTAGAAGATTTTGTTTCATTTGTTGTGTTTTAAATCCTTAATCATGTATCCTTAATGCTTAGGATCCTAAATCCAAAAGCTTACAAAATTTTAGCATGTCTAGCCAACTTAACACATGATGGCCGAAACCCTAACTATTTGAGTTAGAGGAGTTTTGATCCAATCTTTGTCAAGTGACAATTTATTATGTATCTCTTATACTTAAGGATCATTGATCCAAGAGTTTGTTAAACTTTGAGATCTCTAGCTAATTTAGCTAGTCATGGCCGAAACCTTCAAGTAGGAATAGGTGATTTTAATTGTTTGATTGATAATTATTTGTTGTGGTTTGTTGAAGGAGATTGTGTGTGAATCGTGTACGTGTGCTGTCAAGAAATCGGAGTGTCGGCAAACGTGTATCGTAAGGAAAGATCTTCAAGAGGTAAGAGGGGATTTCCTGAGGGATTTTTTCGATGGCTACGTGCTAGCTATTGTTGGTCTGTATATTTATCTGTGGTTGTGGTGTTTGGTTTAGTCTGTTTTGAATTGGTTTAAGTTGTGTTATTTTTACCTGTGATGATTTCTCTACATTTAAATTGTTTATCTGTAGTTATATATTATGATGTTATGATGCATGATCTGCCTGGGTTAATTGCTATAATGTTGTTGATGATTTTTGACGTTGTTTGTGGATTGAAAAGTCTGATAGTGGTCAGTGCTTAGATAAAAATGAGGTTCAAAGTGTTAAAAAGTTTTTATGGGATAATGAGTTTTAATTGATGAGAAATAGTAATATAATATTACTTAGGTTGTTGGTTGGTTGAAAATGAGAAAAAGTTGAAAATATCACTATATTAATGATTCATCGGTGTAAGAGTGACTTATGAGTTACAGTGAGGACGTAACCGTAAAATTATTTGTGTACTGTTAATTTTTATGTGGATAAATCCAATATATTATAAAAAGTTATTTTATGAAATTAATTTTCGAAAATAACTTAATGATGATTTTAGAAAATTATTTAAGTGGAAAAGATCAAATTTTGACTTAAAGGATTTTAAAAATGCTAGATAACGGCAATTCAGAAAAGTATTTATGGCAAGTAATTTTAAAGTGACAATCGTTATTTTAAACCAAGGATTAGTCTATGTGCCTCTCTTCTTGAAAAGTAAAGTTTTCAGAAAAAGATTTATTAGAAATTTGATGATTTTCTAAAGAGATTTTCAATTAGGTTTGAATGGTTTTCTGTAAACGAGTTTTACTCAATGGAGTTACTACTGACAACTTAGACAAGTTGTGCAATTTTTGTTTTAAACTAAAAAAAAGTGTGCTAGTATTCCTAAGGCGTTATGGACATGATATCCGTGGGATTTGGTATCCTAATTAAGGTGTTAGGAGCAAAAGGTTTTACATGCATTTACTTGGCAGATATGCCTATGGCACTAATCTGGATATCTTGGTGGACAAGATGTTCAAGATGGCTTAAGTTTTATTTTGGATATCTTAATAGAGAAGATATTCCAGAAGGCGAATCTGAATAGCTTAAAGGGTAAGGTATTCAAGAAGGCGGTGGCGAATCTGTATATCTTAATAGAGAAGATATTCAAGAAGGCAAATCTGGATAGATTAAATGGCAAGGTATTCAAGAAGGTGAATATGGGTATTTTAGTAGATAAGGTATTCCAGAAGGCGAATATGGATATCCCAATGGAAAGGTATTCAAGAAGGCGTGCCTTATTTGGCATTTGAGCCTGATCAGCTCATTTATTTGGTATTTGCAGCTCCAGAGATTTAGTATGAATTTAGATGAGATATATGAAGTGGTCATGCATAGTTTTCAAATGGTGATGTTTGAGGTGTGAAACCCACTGATAAATTACTTGCTTTGATATGGATGCTTATATTGTTAAGAACATGTATATGTTTATCTATTTCCTTTTGTGTCTGGCATGTAGTTGTCGTGTTAAATCCATATATTGGTTTCTCACTCTTGCATATTTTCTTGTTGGTCTCTCTACTTGTGGAATATATTCTATTTGAGTATAGGTGGACCTGGAGATCATGCCCCTGGTGCTTTCGAGGATCTTTAGGCCTGACCTTTAAAGCGACTGTGGATTTTAAGAATGACCTTTGGAGTCTTCTTAGTAGGTGTCGTAAAGAGTGACCAACTCAACTAGGGCATTAGATTGGTTTATAACTTTTATGTCTGGCTTTAGAGAGTCATTCTTTTAAAGTAAGACGATTTCTGTTTCCAGTAATGTATAATGATATCTTATGTTGTTTCTTTCCCTAAAGGACATATATGGATAAAGGTCTAGATGTGAAAATAATATGATGAGGTATAGTTGTATGATGCTATATATATATATATATATATATATATATATATATATATATATATATATATATATATATATATATATCCAGATATGGTCATAGTTGTGACAATGTTACGTATGTCGAGGAAGAGAAAAAATTTTATCACCATTTTTGTATTAAAAAAAGTTATAGAAGATTATTTTCCGAAAGTAACCAACAGATTTTATTATTTTATTTTTTGTATTTTGGGTAACTATGTGATGACCCCAAGGAAGGGTGTCTCATTTGTCCTATTGGAGGAATTTTTTGTTTTTGTGTCAACTTTAGCTTAGGAGTTAAACTTGGCCATTTTTTTTGTTTCAGTCTTTCTTGATATTGGGGAGTCCATTGGACTTGGTTAATTAACTGCTAATAATAACCAGAAGACCTGAAGGAGACATTGTGAACCTAAGGTTGGGGTTGACAACAATCATGCTCGCTATACATTACATCAATTGGGTCCCCCAGTTATTCCTCTTATTATAATCAGGTTCCTCTTGCCCTGTGTCGTCCAATTTTCAATGTCCATAGCCAACTTGGCACACATGTGACTGATTTGACGCTTAGTGAGGTCACTTTTCCTATTGTTTTGTGAACCAATTGGATTGACAGTCTCCTATGACAACACACTAGTCCAGATCGACTCTTAATTATAATCACTATCATCTAGAGAGATATGACCCTCACCACCAGGAAAAGTAACCTCATTAAGTGGCAAATCAGTCACACGTGTTCCACGTAGGCTACGGGCGTTAAATTTGGACAATATAGTAATGGATGGACTTGGTTGTAATAGGATGACCCGAATCCTTATATACTATTTTTTTAAAAAAAAAATTTTTTTTAGCAAACCGGTTCAGGCCGGTCCACAACCGGTTATGACCGGTTTCACCGGTTTTGAACCGGTTCTCCGATTTTTCCACCGGTTCAGTACTGGGACGGTTTTCCCTGTAAACCGGACCAGTCAAGGTCACGGTTCCCGGTTAACCCGGTCGGACCGGCCGGTCCAGTTCGGTTTTGAAAACCTTGCCAAAACCTATATACATGGTATAACATTATGGATGATTACAAAATACACCCAAAGTGTTAATTTGTATACCAAAAATGAATGTAAGATAAATAGAGAAGAAAGACTAGTAACCGCAGCACTTGGTTGAGAATTAACTTGGATCACCACTAATCAAAGCATATTACATAATTACACAATTTATAAGCAACCATCAGATCAATATCTCCCAGCCGACACTTGGTTGGAGTTTCATGTTTGACCCAAAGCTTAACAATAAAATTGTTTCCACCAAAGAACTTGGTCTTCAGTCATCGACCCAAAAGTTAGGTTAGGACATAGTGCCCAGTATGCCATGTACTCGTGAAAGAAGTCAGTTGTGAATGGTAAATGATAACTTACCTTTAAACAATTAATATTTAAAATTAGATTCTTTTAAAGTGAACAATAATGTATTCACCTTATTAGTTGAATGTAAGTAAGATCTCAATGTAATTTAACTAATTAAAAATAAATATATTCTTACTATATTGCATTAGAAGAGTTGTATTCCTATATTTATTGTAAATAGCTCCTTAGACTTCACCAAATGCTTGTTTCTGTTAGGAAAAAGTTTGATTAGTCACTATACTTTGTTTAACGAGAGTAACAAGACTATTTCTGTTTCTCTTATACATTGGTGGCCAAGTTCACTTCACCATGCGAGTGGAACCCATATCTAATCTAATCAAAAGTTAAATCATGGATTCTGCACTATTAAATTAATTAATAACAACAAATGCCTTTATATATATTTCTCTAAAAAACAAAAACAAAAAACAAATGCCTCTATATTTTCATTTTGAACTCATCTTTATGGGACTTGACCTATTATCAAGTCTTGACCTTGAAATTTATTGGCCACAATCATGCATCACGTGACAATTAGATATTACTTATTTATTAGTGATTGTTCCGTTAACGCAACCACGGTAACCACTCGAGTTAACTAAATAGAAGAGAGAAAAAAATACAACTATTGCGTAAGAAAATAATGTTTTCTATTTCTTTCGACTTATCAATATAATTTTATTGAATAAGAAGTAATTTTTACTCTCATCTTAATAATAGTAGTCTTATACAAGATATATCAAATAATAAGAATAATATTAATCAAATAACAATAGACTATTTGCAAATGTTAAAAGGAATTTTAATTTTACACTATTTGCAAATTTTGCAAGAGAATGCGGGTGCGTTTGGGTAAATAACTTAATTAAGAGCTTATTACATAAGACATTATCGCATGAGAGCTTATGCCATAAGCGCTTAAAGAAAGAAAAAGAAAGAAAGGGGCATGAGAGGATTTGAATAGTAAAAAACACGGAAATGGTGTCTAGTGCATAAACTCTTATGATAATTCCATAAGCTTCTCCCAGTGACTTATGAAAATAAGTCAAAAACTCCTTATGGGATGACATAAGTTATTTTTATAAGCTTTGTCAAACACACTGCATAAGAGCTTATATCATCAGATAAGTCAAAAGGAGCTTAAATAAGCTCTTCCAAACACCACCAATATCAAAATGTTTTAGCTGGATCGTACATTTGATAAATCATCATCGAAGTTACCATTTAAGAAATCTGATGATGGGACTCCCCTGTCTCTCAGGGTTCCTTTATGCTATTGCATGTTGGATGAATTTTTCTGAGGTGGGGGATGGGTGAGGGTTGTGGGGGCTGACCATTGTAGCCATTGATGACATGTGCCCTTTTTATGCATGGTTTCAGTCAAATACTTAAAAGCCAGGAAGCTTCCTCTCAGCCACAGATACTAGATACGAGAAAAGTGTTAAAAAGAGTAATGTTATATTATATATCAGCTATAATAGTTGTTAACGTTATTCAGTTCGATTGGCTCACTACATATTTAGAGGAAAAATGAGTTTAGTTAGATTGGCTTGCTTTCGTCACAAAACTAAATTAAAACTTCAACCCGGTTCATTTATTTAAAATGGATTTAGTTCATTAGAAATTAAAGAAACAAAGCAAAAATTAATAATTTCACTAATAATAGCTAAATTCAAATTTTAATAGTATGAGTTGGCTCATTTTAGATATTAACTACAACTTTTAATTTTTGCAAATTTTTAGTCATGTTTTAAGGATGTTTATGACTAGACCCATCAACTACTAGATTTCATTTACCCTTAAGATGTAATATGGGAATTGAGTTGGACCCGGATTCGCTCCAACGGCAGGAGCGTCTTGCCGCTACGCTGGGCCGTCGGATCGTCCTTCTGGGAGCAGGAGCAATTGGTCCCACTCTCCACTTCGTAGCTGGATTGTCAGATCTCGTAGGAGCGACGCTGGACCGCAGCAGCAGCAGGAGCCAATCCGTTTTGAATTGAGTTCTACATATTGATATGAGATTCATATTTGGGGGCTAAGGTGCACTACCCATATTTTGCACCACCCACTACACCACCCATATGTGACAAATTTTGGATCAATCAAATTGTCACATGGGTTTAGTCAAAATTTCAAACTTTTTAATTATATTTCTACTGTAGTCAAATATATGAATACAATATATTGTAGTATAGTATTTGTAAATTTAACCCATATTAAAATAATATTTTTTTGATTAAAAAATTTCATTATATTGCAAAATAATATTTTAATATGAATTAAAATAATGTTCGTTGTCAATAATATTTTTAATATAATCAGATTTTTTTTAATAAAAAAACATTATTTTAATATGAGTTAAATTTGCAAATACAAAAAGCACGTATATTATACTACAATATATTGTATTCATATAGCTTGACTACAGTATAATACAACTAGAAAGTTTGAAATTTTGACCAACCTATGTGATAATTTGATTAACCCAAAATTTGTCACATAGATGGTGTAGTGGATAGTGTAAAACATGGATGCTATACCATAACCCAACCATGATATTTGGTGTTAAAATCTCCAACCTCGATAGTTGAATTTTTACAGTATGAGCCAAGGTTTAAATTAATTTGGATATAAATGCATGTAAAATGTTAGTTTGTACTTTGTACATGATGAGTACAAACAGAATAAATAAATCAAGGAAAGCCCACTTGATGAATATAATTAATATTTTAGGTAAGTCATAAAATTGCAGGTCCAAGTGTCCAACCGCTTCAATTAGAATATAGTTGCCAGAAGAAGCTTCTCTTGCTTCAAAGTTGGACTCAAACAGTTGGAGAGAATTGTTTTGAGGTTTTCTACTCCAACAGATTTGATAAAATTCTAGAAATCCCACCAACTCACATAGGCACTTTCCTTCCGTTTTCCTTTATCATATTTGCACCATAATATTCTCTGCTGATAATACTTTTTCTTGTTATTTTTAATTCCCTTGAACAAGTTAAATTTTGGCACTTCAATCCTTACCTTCCCAATGTGCTGTTAAAGTCCTTGTTTTGCAGATGTGGTTGTGGTTACACGACAAACATAGCCTAACATGGTGGCGAAGTAGCCTTGCCACTTGTTTGATTTGAACAGAATCATATAGAAAAGTTTGATAAACAATGTCTATCATTTTGTCATATAGAAAAAAGAAGCATGTCCCACTTCATGCGCCATGTTTGAAATCACAAATGTCGCCTTAACGGTGCCTAGGTGAGTTTTACACTATTCACAATAAAACGAACTCTTTAGAACTTCTTCTAAATGATAACTTGCCATCTCCATAAAATAAAATTATGAAACGACTCTCTCTTGTTCTTGATCTTTTAAGAGGTAATAACCTTTTAAATTATTTATTTACATTCTAAATTACTTATTCATTCTTAATAATCATACTTTTTATTAAGAGAAATATCAATATACAATTAAAAGTGCCATTAGTCTTATTTATAAAAATTTATGTTATTTAAATACCTAAAATACGACATTTAGACAGTATTCTCTTCACATCTATACAGTACAATATATCAATTCCAATACATCTCTAATATATAACAATATTTAACCATACTCGCTTCCATATATAATATGCCACAGATGTTTCATGTTTATGACAAGTGTTAAAAAAAAATATTTTTGACCATAAAATACTGCATAAAATTGATTATTGATATTCTGTGACGTGAAAATCCGTTTGCCAAAACCCTGAAATTTTTACACTCAAAGACAGAAGGTTGTCAAAATGGTTAAGAAACCCTTTGTTTGTGTGCGTCCACGCTTGCGTCTCACGGTGCAAAACTCGACCATGCATGTTGACTCATAGTCTGATAAAGCTAAAACAATTGTCACCTCAATTAGGCTGGACATAAATTGAGACCCAATAAGATAACTGCATTCCTTATCTTTTAAGCTTTACAGAAAAAGAAAGAAAGAAAAAGAAAGAGAAAATAATCCTAGGGTAGGAATAAAAAATAAACATACAGAGAAAGATAGACTCAAATGATCTTCAATTTGATCATTCAAACAGGATAAAGGCTATTTTTTTGGCCATAAAAAAAGAGGGTGAAAAAAAAAAAAAGAACAAAAGAACATAGGGGAATTAACACTAAGATATAGAGCTTGGCTAGAAATTATGGATTGGATTTGTTGTGCTTGGTGAATTGATGATTCACCAAGGATTAGGAATTTCATCAGAAGACATCAACAACTGTTCTAAATAATCAGCACCAAGATCTTCAAACACCACAGCATTGTTTATCCTAACATCTTTATCTTTGTTCTTCTTAACACCCATTTTCCTTCTCAAAGAGTGTTTCCTCTTCAGAGCAATAACAGGGGAGCACCCATCTTCTCCAGACCCATAATTCATCTCCCTGAGCGATTCCCTCACAGTCTCAACCGGGAAGTTGAGTATAGCCGCAGAACCCCTCATGGAAAAAGCAGCTTGATCATAAGCCAAAGCAGCTGCTTCTGCGCTGTCAAATGTCCCCAACCATACCCTTATCCCATGTCTAGTCGAGTCCCTTATCTCGGCTGCAAACTTTCCCCACGGCCGCCTCCTGACACCTCGATACGACTTCTCCTTCCTGGCATCATCGCCGTTTTCACCCGAACTCACCTCCTCTTCCTTCACCATCTTGGCGGTGTCGAAGGGTTGCTGTGGAATGTTTGTGTTGGCGATCATGCCATAGAGAAGCATCTCTTCGGGGTCGTTCTCGTTAAACGGAAGGAAATTGTGCTCGAAGTTCCACGAGAACGACTCCAGCGAGCTGAAGGAGGAGGATTCGGATGAAAAGTCGGAGTTGGATGAGTTGAAGATGGAGGAGGAATCCATTTTTTTTAAGTGTGGTGAAGTTTAAAGTGGCTTGCTAATAGAGTGGGGAAAACAGAGTAAACAGAGAGTCGCTCTGTTTTTTTTCGTCAGTCTTGCAAAGCCCGCTCCCTTTATATATAGCCGTTTTGTGGCGACAGTAAAATGGTAAAAGCCGCCACTAAAGCGAATGAGATAAAAATGCAAGTGAAACCATAGAGAGGAAGTACCGCATGTCATGCTATGACAGTTCTTTGAGAGATTAATAAGTTCCTTTTTTTTTATTCCAATATTGCTTATTATTAGTAAGAAATTTAATTCATCTTTCAGTGTAAGAAAATTTATTTCTTGTGCTTATTCAAATTTAACATTTTCTAATCATCTTCTCTCGGACATTAGCTATATTCGACTATTCCTACCTTCATCTCCTACTAAGGGTGTGTTTGGGTAAACAAGTTAATTAAGAGCTTATCACATAAGACCTTATCGCATGAGAGCTTATGCCATAAGCGCTTAAAGAAAGAAAAAGAAAGAAAGGGGCATGAGAGGATTCGAATAGTGAAAAACACTGAGAGGTGTTTAGTGCATAAGCTCTTATGATAATTCCATAAGCTTCTTCCAGTGACTTATGAAAATAAGTCAAAAACTCCTTATGGGATAAAATAAGTTATTTTTATAAGTTCTGTCAAACACACTGCATAAGAGCTTATGTCATCAGATAAGTCAAAAGGAGCTTAAATAAGCTCTTCCAAACACCACCTAATTAATATCGCTACTTTTTTTAAGGAGCTATAAGGTGGATGAGTTGGTTTAGGGGTACATAAGGTTTGAGTGATAAGGAAGTCATATGTTCAACTCTCCCCACTAATATAACATACTAATTACTAACATTTGTTTATAAAAAAAATATTATTATTATTATTAATGTAAAAAATGTTGAGGTGTTATAAATATATATTTATTACGTGTGAATCGATTGAGTATACATGGGTTATGTCTTGAACTCTTGATGTTGTGTGACTCTAATTCAATGCTATGATTATTCGATAAAAAAAATGTTATAATTAGTTTGGTACAATAGCCTTAGTTAATTATATTTATTAGTGAATGTGCATTATGTGGTGGTAAAGTGATGATGATCCATGTTTTGTAGTTATAACTTATAATGGTATATATGTGTATGCTTATGATGTGACAATTGAAACAGGTCTGCTAATTTGACACAAAATGCCGGACAACAATACATACATCGTATGAATAAAGTCCGCACATATGGCAAGATCAGAAGTCAGATCACTGCAAGATCAGAAGACGCTTTTTTTTTTTTTTAAATTTAAATTTTTTTTAAAAAAAATTTTTTGATTAAGTATGGGCATTCACCACATATTTGAAGGCATTCACCAGATAATTGAACTACGTTCACCAGATAATCTAAGGCATCCACAAGCTAATTTAGTATAGGCATTCACCACATATTCGAAGGCATTCACCAGATAAGTGAACTACGTTCACCAGATAATCTAAGGCATCCAAAACTCGGTTTTAGTATGGGCATTCACCAGATATTCGAAGGCATTCACCATATAATTGAACTACGTTCACCAGATACTCTAAGGCATCCAAAACTTGGTTTTAGTATGAGCATTCACCACATATTTGAAGGCATTCACCAGATAATTGAACTACGTTCACCAGATAATCTAAGGCATCCAAAACTTGGTTTTAGTATGGGCATTCACCACATATTTGAAGGCATTCACCAGATATTTGTACCCCGTTCACCAGATATTGACACATACTTAATCAAAAAATTTATTTACAAAAAAAATTAAATTAAAAAAAAAAGTACTACAGTGGCTTGACAAGTGCAGCTACTGATGCAGCCGTGATGATGCGGCACTGTTCATACGATGTATGTATTGTGTCGCAAAATCTGTGTCAAAAAATCATTTCCGCAATTGAAAAGGTACTTGGTGAAATTGATTGATAATGTAATGATATGAATCTTTGGACAGTCAATCGAAAAAACGAGAGGCTCCCGGATATAAGTAATATCATTGGGGTTGGGCACCCTAGTGGACAATCTCGGAGTTGAGGGATATTGATGATGGCTAGAGAGTGTAGTATACAGAGGATACAAAATTAAAATCGTCGAGATATGTGGTCCTCAATGAACCAATCTCCAAGCAGACTCAAAGATTCGAGATAGATATATACCTATATGTATTTGATCCCCAATGTGAGTGAGACTTGAGATATAAGCGAAAAGAAACGTGACAAGTCATTATTATCTTTATTTATATAATGAAACTATACATGTGAATGTGGTATTGGATATAATGTGTTGAGTTGTCCTTGTATGATTATGTGTGAAGGGGCTGTCACTAAATTTTATACTCACCTCACACTTAAAATATATGTTGTAGTGATGTTTCGATTGGGAACTATCAGAACCTTTTTATGTATCTCGTGTGTTGGAGCAACTAGAAATCTTAAATATCATGTAGAGAGTTTTACTAGGTTTGAGTCCATAAGTTTTTGCGCTGTAACCTTTAGATGTATATCAGGACTTGTAATTTTATTTCTTAGTTACTCTCACGTATCATATTTGTTGTGCACGTGTGGATCATCAATTGTGATTAGTGTAGCTGCTAGTCTGCTAGAAGCTATAAAGTTCTAAGCTAGTCAAGTGTTCCATATTCAGTTAGTTAGTTATAAGGAAGTCAGTTAGTTGTAACTGTTTTGTAACTAAAGTTTGTTGTAACTAGTATGGATATAAAGCTTAGCTGATGGCTTGCATAGATGCAGTTTTTTGACAATTCATTGTAATCAAGAAAAGAGTGCAAGTGAGGTAGTGTGTGTAAAGACTTACCTAGAATGCTTACTGTGATTAGAAGTGAATAAAGTTCGACATCAGTGTGGATGTAGGAGTCTGTTCTTTGGCTCTGAACCACGATAACTCAGTGTGTGTCACCATTCTTCTTTCCTTTCTCTTCTCATCTGCATCAATTCCTTTTCTACACTGGTTCTGTTCTAGCAACAGTTCAGTTTTCTTCATTAAGCATCAGTGTGCAATCACAACAAGTGGTAACAGGAGCTTTGTCGAATTGGGGCTGATTCCGCGATGGGCACTACCAAGTTCGATGTGGATAAATTCAATGAAGAAAATGACTTTAGTCTATGGAGGATCAAGATGAAGGCTCTTCTTGTTCTTCAAGGACTCGAAGAAGCCTTGGGAGGAATAACCAAACTTCCTGCAACACTTTCATAAAAAGAAAAGAAAGACTTGATCGGCAAGGCACATAGCATGATCATTCTTTCCTTGGGTGATGAGGTTCTTCGTGAGGTAGCTGATGAATCAACCACTGCAGGTGTTTGGCTTAAACACGAAAGGTTATACATGATAAAGTCATTGACAAATAAACTCTATTTGAAGAAGAGACTTCACCAGTTGAAGATGGAGGAAGGATCATCAATCAAAGGACATGTCTCTCAATTTACAAAGGCAGTTCTTGATCTAAAGAGCGTGGATGTCAAGATTGATGATGAGGATCAAGCTGTGATGCTTCTGTACTCACTCCCTCCCTCTTATGAGAACTTGGTGGATACAATTATGTTTGGTAGGGAAAGCCTCACCTTGGAAGAAGTTAAAGCCACTCTTAATTCTAGAGAAATGAAGAGGAGAATTACTGATGGCAAAGGTGAAGGTGGAGAAGCAGAAGGACTGTTTGTTAGAGGGAGATCTGAAAATAAAGAAGAAAAGAGCAAGAATAGGAAGCATAGATCCAAATCCAAAGGCAAAAAGGAATGCTATTACTGCCACAAGGAAGGACATTTCAGAAAGAATTGCCCCGAAAGGAAAAGGAAGAACAATGATAAGCACAATTCAAATGATATGGCTGTAGTGGCAGATGGGTATGAAAGCTCAGATGTTCTAGCTGTCTGATAGTGTGATTTTACATCATGTTTCCTGTATACTTTTGCATGCATTTTTCATGTAGATTAGGCATTCTTAGTTTGATTTTTATTAGTTTTTACCTTGGAACGGGTGAAGGTGGTTTTGTGTGTTGTTTTGCATAAATTGATGAAAAATGCTCAGATTTGGCCATGATAAAGCTTGGATGAAGATAGAGCCTGAAAAGAGAAGAAATTGAGCCAAGCAGAATTCTGAAGATTCGCCCCGCGAGACTGGTTCTCGCCTCGCGAGCCTGAAGGCTGACTGTGCCAGCAGAATGTCATCCTTTCTGTGTCGCCTCGCGAACCATCTCTCACCTCACGAGTCTGAGGACCAGAAGCCATCACGCCCAGGCCCTGATGCTCTTCACGGGCGTATTTGAGAAGACCCTTACTGTCTCGCCTCGCGAGAGATCCAGTCTCTGAAACAGCAGATTTTTAACATTCGCCTCGCGAGACATGTCTCGCCTCGCTAGCACGCGCAGAGTCTGATTGATATAAATTGTTGTTTTAGGGCAGAATGAAGGAGTTTTTGAAGGGGGGCACTTGGAGGCACTTGGAGCTGCGGCTGGACTAGGGTTTCAACCCTAGAAGGGAGTTGCTGAGAGGGGTTGCTGTGAAGAAGAAGGAAAGCTCCCATGGAGCCTCTTCTCTCCTCTTCTCCTATTTCTCTGGTTTGGCTTTCTCTGTAATTATGAGTAGTTAATCCCAGTTTGTTGGGATTAGATGTAATCAAACTAAACTTCATGTATTTATCTTGACTGATTATTCTATGTTTATGCTTCGTATTAGTGATTAATTTTCCATGCTTAATGCTTGTTGTGGCTAGCACCCCCATGACTTGATTTGTGTTTTGATATGCAATTGGGAAATTCGTATTAGAACCGGAACTGAATTTAATCACCTAGTAACCCTTTCATCTAGGAATGGAGTTTGGTTTACTAGTAATCGCGTAATCCCTAATCATAATGCAAATTCATTAATCTAGGCCACCTAAGGAATTAGGGTCTATTAGTGGATTTAGGCTCTTGCCATCCGAGGAATCGGGATTTGAGTAGTTTAGTGGATTGATTTTAATATTTGAAGCATGAATGGGAGGTATCTAGTCCTGGTATTGCATGAGGTAGAGGTTTGGTGAAGTCTAGTCCCAACATATCCTTTCTGCACTCCAAGTGTTTGTCAAAAGTCCCCAAAAAGACCAAAAACATTTTATTTCTTTTGTTGCTTTATTTTTCTTTTTTGATTTCTCTTGATTTTTAGTTTAGTCTAGATAGTTGCTGAGTTTGTGAATTGGTACTTGACATCCAATCCCCGTGGATACAATAACCGGTCTCACCACCGTATTACTTGCACGACTGGGTATACTTGCCCAGATCCGTCCGACAAGTTTTTGGCGTCGTTGCCGGGGATTGGTTTTGCCAATATCATTAGTAACAAAGGAGGCAACTAATTTAGACATTTTTATTCTTTTTTTATTTTTCTGTATATATTTGATCTTTTTGTTTTGAGTTCTGTTTTTGCAAGGTGGACGAAAGTCATGGAAAATTTTTATTATCCACCTGATGAGGAAGCTTCTAGTCATATTTTGGAGGATAACTTGTGTTGGGAAGACGATATAAATTTGGGAGAATTCTTCGAGGAGTTTTCTCTATCTCATAATATTCCATCACGAGTCGATCCTATGATTGGTGAGCTTGTATATATATACTCCAAGGAGGATTGGAAACCTTTTTGTCATATTTACCACCTCCACCACCGTGTATTGTGATTCCCATAGAGCCACATGAAGCAGAGTTTGAACAGAATATGGCTGTGGGAATGGATCAAATTGAAGATGAAGTGGTGGTGGTAAGTGAATCACAAGAAGAGGGATTACCTTTCACGCACCCTTGGAGAGAAACAAGTGAGAAGGCAGGGCATTTGGAAAGCACTCCCTCCACCATGCTTGCTGAATTTACTGCATTAAATAAATATGTTGGCTTGCATGCATGTGTGGACACTGGTAAGTTAGCCCCTTCCACTTGTCTGTCAAATTTCCTGGTGAAAATGCCATTTGACCCCGCTAGGAAGTGAGTGCATTATTGTAGTTAAAGAGGTCAATGGTGCTTTCACACCATGGCTAGGTGGAACCATGGATAAAGTCATGTTACTTCTGCAATCTCCACTCCACAAGCCATTTGATCCGGGAAGAGGATCTTAGGACGTCAAGCTAGTGACGTTAAAGAAGCACTTATTGGGAGGCAACCCAACTTTTCTTAACCCTTCTCTTTAGTTAGTTTTTGTTTTTGATTTTAACTCCTGAATAATTTGAGAAGATCAAGAGTTTTCTTTTACTAATAAATTTGCCAAGTGATTTCAGGGAAAGAAGGAAGGGAGAGCAAGAAGACAACAAAAAGCAAAGTCAGCACCCCTCACAGTCGTGATGTACTTCCCAACAAGTTTCTGACTGGAATGAGAGCCAACACCCGCTACCGCCTCGGTAAGCTGTTCCATTTTTATCCTCTTTCCAACTTGATTGTTTACATTGGGGACAATGTAAATTTTTAAGCTTGGGGTAGGGGTATTTTGCATTTTCATTTTGTATGTTGCATTCATATAGTCCTGCATGATAGTTTTGCATGATCACACAATTAGATTGCCCTTGTTTAGATTTTGCATCCAATTGTGAGAACTAAGTGCCAATTAAATTGAGATAGTGAATTTTTGAACCCAATTTTTTTTTCATTCTTGTGATATGGCTACAAATGAAAAATGCTTGAGATAATCTTGGATAGCTGATAATTAGTATATGGTTCTATAGATTTGTGTTTCTCATTGATTCTTGAACTACTAAAATGTGAGATTTTGAGCCAAAAGAGGTACTCACCAAATCTGCCCCATTCTTTGTGATAGATTGTTATTCCTCTTGGATTGTTTTCTCTAGAACTTGACTTAAACCATTTTGAAGCTTAAAAATTTTTGAAAACATTTTTGAAAATGATTGAGGCAATAGGTATTTTTTCTGGCCTTCTGAGCTTCGAATGACTAAATACTACCCCTTAGTTGCCCAATTTTGAGCTTGAAAGAATGAAATACTTTTCTTGGTACCTTGAAATTTATTGATAAATATGCTTGGTAGGATACCTTCTAAAGTATTAAAAAAGGGTAAAAAGGTAGTTGAAAGTTTGGGATGAAAAGAATCAGAAAAATATTTCTCTTGAGCTGAAAATCTTCCCTTCTCCAAATAAAAGAAAACGAAAAAGAAAAAGAAAAAGAAAAAATATATATATAGAGAAGGGGATGACAAAAAGAAATGAGAAATAAAACAAAAAGAAAGGAAGAATGGTGGAAAAAGGAATCAAAACCCAAAAAGGTATTTTAGAAGGTGTCATGTTTGCAATGATTGATATTTTGTGTAGCCTTTTGAAATGTCCTTTTATCGATTTCCCCACCTAACGATTAATCCCATGGCCCCGTACAACCGAAGTAAAGACCTCTTGATTCTTAATTGTTTTCATTAATAAAGTAGAGATTTGGTTGATAGTCAAGCCTATGGTAGAAATCATTACTTGAGGAAGATGGAGCGAATGAGTGAGGTGAGAAAGAGAGCCAAGCAAAGTATTAAGCTTGGGGTGACCTTCAGGTGAGAAAGAGTACCCGAATCAGTGAGAATATGAATTTAGAGAACCTAAGCCTCTAATTGGATTTGAATTGATTGTCTCTTGCTGAATTGTTTGAAATGCCTATTACTTGGATTAGTATTTACTCGGGTTCTTGGTTCACTATCCATGCTTTGATTATTTATCTCTTATGGCCTTAGTGATTGCTTGAGGACAAGCAATTGAATAAGCTTGGGGTGATTTGATAGTGTATTTTACATCATGTTTCCTGTATACTTTTGCATGCATTTTTCATGTAGATTAGGCATTCTTAGTTTGATTTTTATTAGTTTTTACCTTGGAACGGGTGAAGGTGGTTTTGTGTGTTGTTTTGCAGAAATTGATGAAAAATGCTCAGATTTGGCCATGATAAAGCTTGGATGAAGATAGAGCCTGAAAAGAGAAGAAATTGAGCCAAGCAGAATTCTGAAGATTCGCCCCACGAGACTGGTTCTCGCCTCGCGAGCCTGAAGACTGACTGTGCCAGCAAAATGTCATCCTTTCTGTGTCGCCTCGCGAGTCTGAGGACCAGAAGCCATCATGCCCAGGCCCTGATGCTCTTCACGGGCGTATTTGAGAAGACCCTTACTGTCTCGCCTCGCGAGCCACCCTCGCCTCGCGAGAGATCCAGTCTCTGAAACAGCAGATTTTTAACATTCGCCTCGCGAGACATGTCTCGCCTCGCGAGCGCGCGCAGAGTCTGATTGATATAAATTGCTGTTTTAGGGCAGAATGAAGGAGTTTTTTAAGGGGGGCACTTGGAGGCACTTGGAGCTGCGGCTGGACTAGGGTTTCAACCCTAGAAGGGAGTTGCTGAGAGGGGTTGCTGTGAAGAAGAAGGAAAGCTCCCATGGAGCCTCTTCTCTCCTCTTCTCCTATTTCTCTGGTTTGGCTTTCTCTGTAATTATGAGTAGCTAATCCCAGTTTGTTGGGATTAGATGTAATCAAACTAAACTTCATGTATTTATCTTGACTGATTATTCTATGTTTATGCTTCGTATTAGTGATTAATTTTCCATGCTTAATGCTTGTTGTGGCTAGCACCCCCATGACTTGATTTGTGTTTTGATATGCAATTGGGAAATTCGTATTAGAACCGGAACTGAATTTAATCACCTAGTAACCCTTTCATCTAGGAATGGAGTTTGGTTTACTAGTAATCGCGTAATCCCTAATCATAATGCAAATTCATTAATCTAGGCCACCTAAGGAATTAGGGTCTATTAGTGGATTTAGGCTCTTGCCATCCGAGGAATCGGGATTTGAGTAGTTTAGTGGATTGATTTTAATATTTGAAGCATGAATGGGAGGTATCTAGTCCTGGTATTGCATGAGGTAGAGGTTTGGTGAAGTCTAGTCCCAACATATCCTTTCTGCACTCCAAGTGTTTGTCAAAAGTCCCCAAAAAGACCAAAAACATTTTATTTCTTTTGTTGCTTTATTTTTCTTTTTTGATTTCTCTTGATTTTTAGTTTAGTCTAGATAGTTGCTGAGTTTGTGAATTGGTACTTGACATCCAATCCCCGTGGATACGATAACCGGTCTCACAACCGTATTACTTGAATGACTGGGTATACTTGGCCAGATCCGTCCAACACTGTCACAGAAGATACTTGCAGTGAAGAATATAACGCCATTCGTTACATTAGTAACCCAAATTAATTTCAATAAAAATCCTTCAAAACATTTAATTAAAAAACACAAGTCATAAAATTTTTCTCAAATAACTAAGTATGGAAATACCTCGTACTAAATAAAATAATAGTATTTACAAAGTATTGAAAAATATCATTAAATCCAATCATTTGAATAAAAACTAAAAGCCTCAAAATCGGGCGTCTAATTACAATCTGAGAAAAATAGTATGTAAACCAAAGAACGTCGTCCGTATAATACTCCAAACCATACTACATTACTAACCAACTAGCTAATCAAAGATAACTCTTCAGATCTCTGGATCCTCAACAGCGATGTCCTCGGGCTCTGAAAACAACACTTATAATGAAATATAAAATCCTAGTGCACAACAATACATTTATAAAATGTTTCGAAAATAGTGTTGTTATCAGTCGGTGCGGTAACCGGAAAACTGTCCATGGTATCCGCTAATTTCCCAAAATAATATATAAAAAAAATACTTTTAATAACAACAAAAATTTCATCAAGTCAAATACATATAGCATAAGGTTAACTCGTCTCAATGCATCACATTCTACATACCAAGTAAATTCTAAATTAAATCAAGTGGCTCGAAGGCCTCATAACTAAACTGGTCTCTTGCCGGCATGCCATAAATCTCACACATCACATGACAATGGCGTCCCATTGCCCACCCCTACTCATGAGGAATGTTTCGATGTCACCCTCCTGTCGGGGACATTTCTATTTCGATACCTCCCATGTGCACATGGCGGTATTTCTCCCTTTTTGACACCCCAACGTGTGACGGTGTTACTTTCGATACCCCTTTTTAGGCGGTATTGCTCTTTTTCGACATCCCAATTATATGGGGATGTTACTTTCGATACCCCATTACGATGGTATTACTTTTCGATACCCCTATCATAGGTGGTATTGTGGCAAACATCATACAACATATTATAGCTCAAATATGTCATGTCTCATGCATGTAACAAACTATTTCCCTCAATTTTAAACATATAAACTTCCTCCAACAACAAACAATCATGAATATCACAACACATCATACATGAATAAGCACGTTACGACATCAATTGATCAATTAATTCCCCTTTTAAACAAAACCCCAATTTTAGAATTTAGGTTATTAACAATATGCATCAAGTCAATTAAAGACTCCCAAAACCACATGGTAATCCCTTATCAAAAAAAACTATCATATATACCATGGAAAGGGTTCATAAAAAGTATTGTTACTCACCTCTTGAAGACCTCCAAATAGCTCTATGCGTTTCCTACTGCGAATCCTGACGTTTGCCAAGAGTTATCATCATCTTCCTCTTCCTAGACTCCCTCTTCCACAACTATCTCTTCTTAATCCTTGAATTTCTTCTCTTCTTAGCCGTTTATGAGTTTCTAGGTGTAATTAGGGTTCAAAAACGCACCCTAAGAGTGTTAAGATTCTATTTATAGAGCCCCCAATAGCCCAAAACGTGTAAAAACGCGCTAAGCCCGCTTACTCTGCATATGGTGCTGTATTTCGCACATATCTTGAGTTATAGACATTCAAAAATTATAAATTTTATATCGTTGGAAAGATAAACGAATTATATACAACTTTTATGAATACCACAAAATCTGAAACCGACGTTTAGATAGTCAAAACGTGGATAGAATTTAAAAAAACGATTCTGGCGCTGGAACATGAATAGTGTGTACGAATTTGGTCATAACTTGAGCTACAAGAATCCAATTTGGACAAATTTGGAGTCTATGGAAAGCTAAGAGACAGGGATATATTTCTTATGCATATCTAGAATTCAAACAAGTTCTCTTTGGTTACGAAATATCTGTCTGAAGTTAGGTATCTAGTCATATTATGCGAAATTGGGCTTAAAACACTCAAACTATCTATTTATAACGGGTAACACAGCATGGGCCTTGATATGCTTATGTTTCCTATCATTACTGCCGTAATAATTTAGTCCAGGGTAGGTTCTTATCCTTATTTTTATTTTATTTTTTTCAAATCAATTTTACATTATTGTGGAACCCACTGGATTTTTATTATAAAGAAAACAATTATAATAAACTTTTATACTACCTTTTTTTTTATTAAAATAATTATATTTGAATTTTTAGGATGTTACATTTCTCCCCTCCTTAGAGAATTTCGTCCCCGAAATTCATCACATACTCACACACATATTGTAACATATGCTAAAAACCAAACATAAGGTTACCTTACCTTAAACAACAAGATATGAGTATTGACATACGATGTCCTCTTCCATCTTTCAAGTAGTTTCCTTCGGAGTTAATCATTTCCCATAACACTTTCACCAATGGAATTGTCTTGTTCCTTAGAGTCTTTGTGCCCTCGTCCAAGATTTGACTAGGCCTAGGCTTATAGATCAAATTATCCTTCAATTGTAAAGACTCAGGAGCTATCACATGAGACTTATCAGGTACATGTTTTCTAAGTTGTGACACATGGAAAACATCATGAAGATTTGCCAATTGTGGCAGAAGAGCCAATTGGTAAGCAACGGGCACGACTCTTTTGAGAATTAGGAAAGGTCCCACGAAACAAAGAGTCAGTTTTCTGAATGACATTGACCTCCCCATCCAAAACTTAAGAGTGCCTCTCAAGATTACATGTTCCTCTTCCTAAAATTCTAAATGCTTTCTTTTCTTGTCGACATAACACTTTTTATCTATTCTGCACAATGCACATCTTTCCCTCAATTATTAATCCTAATTGCGATCTCTTTGATTAAACTGATCTTAACAATATCTTCTCACCTACTTCGCACTATCATAAAAGGGGATCTACGTTCCTAATCACATCATTAAAATATATATATATATATATATATATATATATATATATATGTATATAGTCATTAAATATTCCACCAGCTAATAAATGTACAATTCATGGCCCCTTAACTTTAAAAAAATAATTTTTTTAAAGAAAAAAAAATTTAATTTTAAAATGAAGTCAATAATAACATTTATATAATAAAATCATGCACTTAAGCATTTGTTTCTATCCATCCGCCTATAATTAGAACACCTTCACTTGCATTTCATCTTTATAAGCATTCTCACAAATTAAATTTAACAAACAATCCATAAAAGAAATTGATGTAATATTTTATATCATCCACACATAGACATAATATCTCTTACAACTCTATACCAAATTTCTTATATTCTACACAGAACTGAGGAATTTTATAAATTTTATAAATAAAGAAATGTGAAGTAGTAGCACGTTCACATACTAATTTTTAGCTATCCCAAAATGATAATTTCAATAGAGGAAGAAATAGTTTCACTTTATGTTGATAAAAAGATCTTACTAAAAAAAATATGTGATAACAAAATGGAGAATAATGTTTAACAAAATTACAATTAAACTGTGTAGACATTATGCAAAAATAACTGTAAAAATTAACACCACAATAGTATAAGAAACCAATTCAATCTCGATCCTTGAGTAAGCACATATAAATAAGAAATAACATTTTTTCACTTTTTGTTAAGAAATATAAGTTTGTTAGGATTAGACATGCCATTAATCTATATGGAAAACAAATCATAGGGGATTATCAATCGCGATTAATACTTTGTCACTTGAGAAGCAATTTGAAATTTCAAGGAAAGTGATCCTCTAAAAATTATATAACAAAATTACAACATTATAATAAAATTTGAACATATATATAAAATTCTTTAATCTCAATTCCATTTTTATTCCCGTCCACTAATACTTCTTTAAATCTTGATGCTTCTTGGTTATTCCTAGACACATGGTTAACGTTCTTTTATGTGTCTCTTCTAACATTTTTTTCCCCTTTAAGGCTTCCCTCCTTAGGGACAATGATCCTATTCTTAAACAACACTACACCATTATTATATAACACATAATTCTCTTGATCCAAAAGAGATTTCAAATCCTAGTTTAAAAACTACACTCGCTTAATCTATTTTCTAAAGTCACTACAAATTTTCAACCTATTCAATTCCAAGTTTTAAGCCTTAAAAAGATATCCAAATTCATGTCTCTAGACTCTTCTATTAGGTTCATCTCTTGTAACTTCGAGTTAGACTTGTGCGGAAATTTCCTACTCCGAGTATCGACCACTGCATTAGTCTTTCCCGGACTATACTTCAACTCAAAATTATAGTTCCTAAGAAAATTCATCCACTTTCTTTGCCTTATATTTAACTCTTCGTCTATGTCTCCGTCTATATCTCTTAACAAATGTTTAAGGCTCTACTGGTCATTAAAAACTTCAAGTTATATCCTATACAAGAGATTTTCCCTTCCTAATCAGCTTGGTGAGAGGTAAGGCTAGTCTAGAGAACTCGTTTATAACTTCTTATAATACTTCTCCAATTCTAGGAAACTTCTCACACTTGTCATTGTCTTAGGCTTCCCTCACCCTATCCCTGCATCTACTATACTAGAATCAACCACTACTCTACTCCATTGATCTAAGCTCATCTATCCTAGGTAAAAGATACCTATCCATAATAGTTACTTTGTTCAATTGCATATTGCCCACATATAACCTCATACTCCAATGAATTTTTTTCCACTAAAATCACTCAAAAGTTATTACAAAATCAAGCATATTTCTTACCATTGACTAAAGTGGAATTTGACTCATACTATAATTAAAAAAATTTAATTAGGATCCGATAAAAATCACTACAGAGTGAAGCCGTGCGTCAGTATACATGAGCAAATTGTGATTCCAAATAAGTCTAATTTGAATTTGGCAAAGTGAAATTAATTCAAACGTTAGTGACTTGACAAAGTGAAGCAATGATTCCAAATATGAAATAGAAAAATCAATTCAAGTGAGATTTGCGATTTTGCCATCAAACAAAAAGAAAATTTTAATTCAAGCAGCGTAAACACAAATGAGATAGGACTGCACATTTTGTATGAAAATAAAACTAAGGAACCACATATACACCACAACAAAAGAAACAAAACCACAATTAAAAAAATCTTAAAAAAATTATCAAATTAATTCATTAAATAACATTAAAACATTTTAAGAATCCCAAATCAATAATAAAGAATCTCAAAACCTCGATTCTTCATATTAGACAAATATACATGTGAAAACCTCAATTTCCACATTAAAAAAAAATCAAAACAAATTAAGAGATCACATCCTTCAATAATTCATTCCATTAAGGTTTTAAGAAAGTGTTTTACTCACATGTTATGAGTATTACTGTCACGTCACTATAAATTCCCACCTTACCAGAAAACTAGAGTATGTATCGATCCTTGAGTTCCCTCAACTAAGCACTTATTAGAAGAAACAACCAATACAATAAGGGTTGACACCGAAGAAAAATCGCTAGATATTGGTTGTGAAGAGATATAAAAAATAAAAATAGTTCTATTAGAGTACTTTATGACAACGAGTCTAAATACAATCACTCCTTACCAAGAATAGCATCTAACCCAGACATAGATAACAAATAAGATCGAAGGCATAAGGCACGTCCCGATGCACAAGAAAACAATTTAAACAAGATCTGGAAGAAATAAGATTATCCCCCATAGAAGTAGAAACACGTGGATCAAAGGACAAAAGAAAGATAGGTAACTCCAAATTTCACACATGAAGGATATATAAAAGAATGTGTTGCTCCTGAATCAACAATAGAGTAACTTTTCTCCTGTACGAGTTAAAGAAATTCAGCCTCCTTCGGATCTAAGCTGCCTCGGAATGATGGCGGGTTGTTCTTCTTGAATTCGGAAAGTCACACGTGCTAAGGGTCCTAGGTTGCCACCACTCTATTAGTGATTGGCCTCCATTCCCATTCAGTTGACGGAGAGTCCCCTCCTGCGCTTGCATAACTATGGCTATACAATCCAAAGCTGGTGCAAGTGTAACGTTCGTCCCTCGCCTATTAATCGTCATAAATCTGCTCACTACCAATGAAATACTGGGTTGATCAGGTCCAATATCCCAAAGAATAGCATGCAGGATTTATAACTCTAACAAGCATCCTATGCACCCAAGTTTTGTTTTATAAAAGTCTCAATGCCACAGTCCGATTTAGAATCGAACTGCTCTGATACCAAAAATGTAACGCCCTTCGTTACATTAGTAACCCAAATTAATTTCAATAAAAATCCTTCAAAACATTTAATTAAAAAACACAAGTCATAAAATTTTTCTCAAATAACTAAGTATGAAAATACCTCGTACTAAATAAAATAATAGTATTTACAAAGTATTGAAAAATATCATTAAATCCAATCATTTGAATAAAAACTAAAAGCCTCAAAACCGGGCGTCTAATTACAATCTGAGAAAAATAGTATGTAAACCAAAGAACGTCGTCCGCATAATACTCCAAACCATACTACATTACAAACCAACTAGCTAATTGATGAGCCTCTGGTTGACTGGTTTTATAACTAATAAAGACCATGGCTTTGTGCTAATTTTATATCAATTTCATCCAAATTAGACTTGATTGTCCTTAAGTAGCATTTTGAGTCTGTAAAGTATTTTTAGGTTAATTTAGCTTATTTAGAGTTAAATAAAGCACTTATGCTATTTTCTGTTTTCAGGTTAATAAATAGGAATAATTCTGGTTCGCCCCGCGAAGAATATCTCTTCCCGCGAGTAACCCAGCCCTGAAAGTCAGAGACTATCACGGTTTACCCGTGTTGAAGGTCACGGCTGTGGCAGTTTTGAAGTTGAAGAGTCTCGCCTCGCGAGTATCCATTCGCCTCGCGAGCCTGGAAGTCAGAAAGCATCACAGTTGGCCCTTGATGTTCATAACGGGCGTAATAAGAAGACCCTTCCAATTCTCGCCTCGCGAAGGTGTGTTCGCCTCGCGAGAATACCAATGGTTGCAGACTGTTCACAATTTCCGCGTTGCGAGAGAGGCTTCGCCTCGCGAGAAAGCTGATTCCAGAAACTTGTATATAAGTCTGTTTAAGACAGAACTGGAGAGGAAGCTAGTCTCTGGGCTAGTAAGCTGGCTAGTTTTAGTCAGAGTAGCTAGTTAGTCAGTAGTTTATTTTCTTTTCTTTACTTTTGTGTTTATTTTTGTAATGGAGAACTAGTCTCCTTGATTAATCTACTGGGATTGGTTTCCATTTACATTTGAGGTTCTGTAATTCCTGTTTTCACTTACTTTTCTCTTTTCAATGCTATGCTGTATGTTTCTGTTTGCTTAATTCAGGAATGTATTGTATTGTGTTGATTTATTTTCGGTGATATCATGTTCCTATAATTAATCGCGTTTGCTTAATTCGCGTGTGTTCAATCATGTTCGCTTAGTTCATGAGTGCTTCACCCCGTTTTCTTAATTCGGGAATAGGGACATATATCTGTAGTAGTGGTTTCGCTTGTAAATTGTTGCTACAACCGGGAGGGGATTAGAATCTGCTTAGGGCTTGGATTTATATGAACCAATGATAGTGGGAAACCGAGAACAGTAGGTTGATCGTTTCTTAGCATATTTGTTAATCTTTTAACTGCTATGTTTTTATTGTTTTGTTTTCTTTATTTTATTTCATATCCAAACCCCCCAAATCTGACTTTTACTGATTTTCTGTTAATAACAACAACACCTAAGAGTCCTTGTGAGACGATACTCGAGTTGTCGCTTCCCTATCTACATTATTTTGTAAACGCTCGTTCTTTTTGGCGCGTGGCGACAGCGCGTTCACTAATCAAAGATAACTCTTCAGATCTCTGGATCCTCAACAGCGATGTCCTCGGTCTCTGAAAACAACACTTATAATGAGATATAAAATCCCATTGCACAACAATACATTTATAAAATGTTTCGAAAGTAGTATTGTTCTCAGCCGGTGCAGTAACCGGAAAAACTGTCCATGGTATCCGCTAATTTCCCAAAATAATATATAAAAAAATACTTTTAATAACAACAAAAATTTCATCAAGTCAAATGCATATAGCATAAGGTCAAATCGTCTCAATGCATCATATTCCACATACCAAGTAAATTCTAAATTAATCCAAGTGGCTCGAAGGCCTCATAACTAAACTGGTCTCTTGCCGGCATGCCATAAATCTCACACATCACATGACAATGGCGTCCCATTGCCCACCCCTACTCATGAGGAATGTTTCGATGTCACCCTCCTGTTGGGGACATTTCTATCTCGATACCTCCCATGTGCACATGACGGTATTTCTCCCTTTTCGACTCCCCAACGTGTGACGGTGTTACTTTCGATACCCCTTTTTAGGCGGTATTGCTCTTTTTCGACATCCCAATTATATGGGGATGTTATTTTTGATACCCCATTACGGTGGTATTACTTTTCGATACCCCTATCATAGGTGGTATTGTGGCAAACATCATACAACATATTATAGCTCAAATATGTCATGTCTCATGCATGTAACAAACTATTTCCCTCAATTTTAAACATATAAACTTCCACCAACAGCAAACAATCATGAATATCACAACACATCATACATGAAGAAGCATGTTACGACATCAATTGATCAATTAATTCCCCTTTTAAACAAAACCCCAATTTTAGAATTTAGGTTACTAACAATATGCATCAAGTCAATTAAAGACTCCCAAAACCACATGGTAATCCATTATCAACAAAAACAATCATATATACCATGGAAAGGGTTCATAAAAAGTATTGTTACTCACCTCTTGAAGACCTCCAAATAGCTCTAAGCGTTTCCTACTGCGAATCCTGACGTTTGCCAAGAGTTATCATCATCTTCCTCTTCCTAGACTCCCTCTTCCACAACTATCTCTTCTTAATCCTTGAATTTCTTCTCTTCTTAGCTGTTTCTAAGTTTCTAGGTGTAATTAGGGTTCAAAAATGCACCCTAAGAGTGTTAAGATTCTATTTATAGAGCCCCCAATAGCCCAAAACATGTAAAAACGCGCTAAGCCCGCTTACTCTGCATATGGTGCTGTATTTCGCACATATCTTGAGTTATAGACATTCAAAAATTATACATTTTATATCGTTGGAAAGATAAACGAATTATATACAACTGTTATGAATACCACAAAATCTGAAACTGACGTTTAGATAGTCAAAACGTGGATAGAATTTAAAAAAACGATTCTGGCGCTGGAACATGAATAGTGTGTACGAATTTGGTCATAACTTGAGCTACAAGAGTCCAATTTGGAAAATTTTGGTGTCTATGGAAAGCTAAGAGACAGGGATATATTTCTTATGCAGATCTAGAATTCAAACAAGTTCTCTTTGGTTACGAAATATCTGTCTGAAGTTAGGTATCTAGTCATATTATGTGAAATTGGGCTTAAAACACTCAAACTATCTATTTCTAACGGGTAACACAGCATGGGCCTTGATATGCTTATGTTTCCTATCATTACTGCCATAATAATTTAGTCCAGGGTAGGTTCTTATCCTTATTTTTATTTTATTTTTTTCAAATCAATTTTACATTATTGTGGAACCCACTGGATTTTTATTATAAAGAAAACAATTATAATAAACTTTTATACTACCTTTTTTTTATTAAAATAATTATATTTGAATTTTTAGGATGTTACAAAGAATGGAATCTTGACTCGGGATGTTCATTCCATATGGCCCCTAATCAAGAATGGTTTGGATCCTACAGAAGGGTTGAAGCTGGAAAGGTGTTGATGGGGAACAACATAGCCTGTAAAGTAGCTGGAATTGGCACTGTCAGGGTCAAACTCAGCGATGGATCCACAAAATTGTTCACTGAGGTAAGGCATGTACCCGATCTGAAGAGGAACCTTATTTCTCTTGGTATGTTAGATGAGGCTGGATGCACATTCAAAGGTGAAGATGGAACTCTCAATATCTTCAAAGGATCACTGCAGATAATGAATGGAACCAGAAGAAATGGATTGTACAGACTTCAAGGTAATACTGTAATCAATCCTGCTAGGTTAATTTTTGATTCTAAGATAAGCACAAAACTGTGGCATCATAGATTAGCTCATGTTAGTGAAAGAGGGTTTGAAGAATTATACAAGCAAGGATTGATTGGCAATGATGACTTTGAGAAACTTGAGTTTTGTGAACACTGTCTCTATGGCAAACAGAAAAGAGTCAAGTTCTCAACAGCCACTCATACCACTAAAGCAATAGTGAACTATGTGCATTCTGACATTTGGGGGCCAGCAAGGGTTCCTTCATTAGGTGGAGCTAGATACTTCATCTCTTTCATTGATGACTGGTCTAGAAAGGTATGGATATACTTGGTGAAACACAAGAATCATGCCTTCAAATGCTTCAACCAGTGGAAGGCTCTTGTAGAGAATCAAACAGGAAGGCATATCAAAGTTCTAAGAACAGATAATGACCTTGAATACTTGAGTGAAGAATTCACTGAGTTCTGTAAAGATCATGGCATAACCAGGCACAAAAGTGTTAGACTAACTCCTCAACAAAATGGCCTAGCAGAAAGAATGAATAGGACCATTTTAGAGAGGGTTAGGTGCATGTTATCTAATGCAAACCTTAGCAAGAGTTTTTGGGGTGAAGCAGTTCACACTACATGCTATTTGATAAACAGATCACCATCTACTGCAATTGGTTTTAAAACACCAGAGGAATTGTGGAATGGGAAGCCAGCATGCTATGATAACCTCAAAATATTCGGTTGCACAACATACATTCATATGAATGAAGGCAAGCTTGAGCCTAGGTCTAAGAAGGGAATCTTCTTAGGGTATCTAGATGGTGTCAAAGGCTACAAGGTATGGCTAACAGGTCCAAAGGGAGGAAAAGCTGTAATTAGCAGGGATGTGGTCTTTCAAGAAGATTCCATTCTTGGCAAAGAAGAGATCACAAATAATCTCACTGACCAATCATACAAAGAAGAACAGAAGGTTCAGTTTAAGGTGGAGAAACCTGCTGAAGAAAGACAAGAATTCAGCACTGAAACTGATCAGCACAGTGCTCAGAGAAAAGAAGCAACTTCATCCTATAATCTAATCAGGGATAGAGAAAGGAGACAGATTAGGGCACCACAGAGATATGGCTATGCAGATCTTATAGCATATGCGCTGAGTGTGGAGACTGATTTTGAAGAAGTTGATCCAATCAATTGCAAACAAGTAATGTCAAGTGCAGATATGCATCACTGGAAAGCTGGCATGGAAGATGAAATTGATTCACTGATGAAAAACAGTACTTGGAGCTTAGTGGAGAAGCCTGCAAACCAGAAAATTGTAGGCTGTAAATGGATCTACAAGAAGAAACCAGAAGTGCCAGGGGTTGAGAGGAGCAAATACAAGGCTAGGCTTGTGGCAAAAGGCTTCACTCAAAGAGAGGGGATAGATTTCAATGAAATATTATCTCCAGTTGTGAAGCATACTAGCATAAGAGTCATCTTGTCTCTTGTTGCTACCTATGATATGGAGCTTGAACAAATGGATGTAAAGACAACATTTTTGCATGGTCAACTAGAGGAAAGGATCTACATGAATCAACCTGAGGGCTATGAAGTCAAAGGGAATGAGCATATGGTTTGCTTGCTCAACAAGTCACTATATGGACTCAAGCAATCTCCAAGGAAGTGGTACAAACGTTTTGACTCTTTCATAATGAGAAACGGTTACAAAAGGAGCTCTTTTGATAGTTGTGTCTATTTCAAAAGAACTGAAACAGGTTGCTTCATATATCTTCTACTATATGTAGATGATATGTTAATTTCTAGTTCAGACACAAGTGCAATCAAAAGGCTCAAGGATCTCTTGAACTCGGAGTTTGAAATGAAGAACCTAGAAGCTGCAAAGAGGATCTTAAGCATGGAAATTGTGAGGAAAAGATCAGAGAAGTTGTTGTTCCTGAATTAGACAAACTATGTTGAAAAGGTGCTGAGAAGGTTCTGTATGACAGAAGCAAAAATAGTCTCGACCCCAATAGCTGCACACTTCAAACTATCTACTGATCAATCACCTAAAACTGATGAAGGCAGGAAATTAATGAGCTATGTTCCATACTCAAATGCAACTGGCAGCCTGATGTATGCTATGGTCTGTTCAAGACCTGACTTAGCATATGCAGCAAGCATGGTTAGCAGGTTCATGGGAAATCCAGGGAAGGAGCACTGGATGGCAGTCAAATGGATATTCAGATACCTAAAGGGCTCTAAATCTCTTGGTCTCATATTTGGTAAATCAGATTCAGCAAGCAGTGGTATTGCAGGGTTTGTAGATTCTGATTTTGCAGGAGATTTGGATAAGAGAAGGTCCCTCACTAGTTACATTTTCACATTATATGGAAATGTAGTGAGTTGGAAAGCCAATCTTCAATCAGTTATAGCACTATCAACCATAGAGGCAGAGTACATAGCTTTGACGGAAGCAGTCAAGGAAGCTATCTGGTTAAAGGGTTTTGTATCAGAATTGCAAGACAACACAATGTCTTCAACAGTGTGGTGTGATAGCCAAAGTGCCATTTGTCTCTCAAAGAATCAAGTATTCCATGAGAGGACAAAACACATTGATGTAAGGTTACATTACATTCGAGATGTTATTGCTCAGAAGATGGTTGAAGTAAAGAAGGTGGCTATTGAAGACAATCCTGCAGACATGCTCACCAAAGTAGTTCCAAGCACCAAGTTCAATCATTGTTTGAGCTTGGTGAACTTTGGAGACTGTAACTAATGAGCCTCCTAAGGAGGTTGTTCCTAGCTACTCTAATCAAGTATTTGAAGATCCAAGGTGGAGAATTGTTTTCCACGTGTGGATCATCAATTGGGATTAGTGTAGCTGCTAGCTGGTAGAAGCTAAAAAGTTATAAGCTAGCCAAGTGTTCCATATTCAGTTAGTTAGTTATAAGGAAGTCAGTTAATTGTAACTGTTTTGTAACTAAAGTTTGTTGTAACTAGTATGGATATAAAGCTTAGCTGATGGCTTGCATAGATGCAGTTTTTTAACAATTCATTGTAATCAAGAAAAGAGTGCAAGTGAGGTAGTGTGTGTAAAGACTTACCTAGAATTCTTGCTGTGATTAGAAGTGAATAAAGTTCGGCATCAGTGTGGATGTAGGAGTCTGTTCTTTGGCTCTGAACCACGATAACTCAGTGTGTGTCACCATTCTTCTTTCCTTTCTCTTCTCATCTGCATCAATTCCTTTTCTGCACTGGTTTTGTTCTAGCAGCAGTTTAGTTTTTTTCATTAAGCATCAGTGTGCAATCACAACAATATTCAATTTTCTGTAATATTAGAAAATATAATCTTGTATATTTTAAATAAGACGAATTTATTGGAGAAAAGTTCACCTTTTTCCTTTCAACTTGTCGTGAGTAAGAGTCTCTTTGGTTTAAACTTTGATAGAATTGATTTTGAAGAAATTGATTTTAAAGGAATTCAATTTTTTTTAAAAATCAAGGTTAAAAAATTGACTTGTGTTTGATAAAGATACTAGTGTAGTTGCCCGTGCGAGACGCACGAGCATCCGTTAGATGATTATTTTTGTAATAGTTTATTATAAATAATTTCAACATGAGCAACATTAAATGTATTATTTTTTTGAATATAAAATAATACTATTGTGTGCAACAGTTGGATTCGTATATTCAATAGTTAATGAATAACAGACTACATGACAAATTTGTATGATAAAAATATTAGTAGGTTTTATAAAAGCTTGACTTTTCATTAAGGATATGAGTTCATGATATGCAATATGTTAATCTTTTATGTTAATGAAAAGAATACATATTTCCATGATATTATATGTTATTGTATTAAACATTTATATAACAACAACAATAGAAGATACTTTGATGAAAAGAAAGCAATCATGCTTTGATATTCAACACTATTTTAAATATGTATGATCATGTTATTTAGGGTAAGTTATAATATTGGATTGTTATGTTCAATTTAAGTATCGCATTATTTATTCTTTTATTAATTTTGTCATTTTCCGTAAGTTTTTATTTTCCGTAAATTTTTATTTTGTTTTTCGTAAATTTTTATTAATCTGAGACAATGATTTTATTTTTTCATAAGAAAGTGACACGTGTTGCCCGTTTATTTGTTCACAATAAAATCATGCTACAATTTAAATTTAAGAAAAGGCCCTAATATGAATAACACAATAATTAAAATAATTAATTAAAACATTATTTTTTTAAGAAAATATCAGATGTTGTCGGTGACATGTGTCGCCCGTTTATTCGTCCACGAAAAATCAAGCTACCATTTGTTTTAAACAAATTATCTAATATGTAATCATTTATATTTAAATTGTTAAATTCATCAAACACGAAGGTGGAAATTAAAAAAAAAAGGTCAAAAAAAGAAGGCAATATAATAAATAATAATACAATAAGTAAAATAATAATCTAAATAATTTTTATTTTAAAAAATTCAGACGCCAAAAATCTACGTGGGCACGACTCGTAACATTTGGCGCCGACCTTTTCGTCCACAGTAAATGAATGACACAGTTAAAAATAAGAGAAGACCCATCAAGCTACCATTTGTTTTAATCAAATTATCTAATATTTAACAATTTTATATTTAAAATGTTAAATTCATCAAACACGAAGGTGGAAACAAAAAAATTTAAAAAAGAAGGCAATATAATAAATAATAATACAATAAGTAAAATAACAATCTAAATAGTTTTTATTATAAAAAATCCAAATGCCAAAAATCTATGTGGGCACGTCCGTGACATCTGACACCGGCCTTTTCGTCCACGGTAAAAGAATGACACAATTGAAAATAAGAGAAGGACAATGAATGGATTTTACAATAATTAAAACAATTAAATAAGAGAAGGCTCATCAAGCTACCATTTGTTTTAAACAAATTATCTAATATTTAACAATTTATATTTAAATTGTTAAATTCATCAAACACGAAGGTGGAAATAATAAAAAAATTGAAAAAAGAAGGTAATATAATAAATAATAATACAATAAATAAAATAATAATATAAATATTTTTTATTATAAAAAATCAAGAGGCCAAAAATCTACGTGGGCACGGCCCGTGATATTTGGCGACAGCCTTTTCATCCACAGTAAAAGAATGACACAGTTAAAAATAAGATAAGGCCCGTGAATGGATTTTACAATAATTAAAACAATTAAATAAGAAAAGGTCAATCAAGCTATTATTTGTTTTAAACAAATTATCTAATATTTAACAATTTTATATTTAAATTGTTAAATTCATCAAACACGAAGGTGAAAATAATATAAAAAATGAAAAAAGGAAGGCAATATAATAAATAATAATACAATAAGTAAAATATAAATATAAATATTTTTTATTATAAAAAATCAAGTGGTCCAAAAATCTACGTGACATTTGGCACCGACCTTTTCGTCCACAGTAAAAGAATGACACAGTTAAAAAATAAGAGAAAGCCGATGAATGGATTTTACAATAATTAAAATAATTAATTAAATATTTATTATTAAAGAAACGCCAGAGGTCGAAATCATATGTGCACCCCTCTCGTGACACGTGTCGCTCGTTTATTTGTCCACAGTAAAAGCATGGTACAAATGTATTTTAAGAAAAGTCCCTAGAATAAATTATACAATAATTAAAATAATTATTATTAAAAAATGGTAGAGGACAAAAATATGTGGGCCCTGCTAGTTATACGTGTCACCCGTTTATTCGTTCACATAAAAATAAAGCTACCATTTATTTTAAGTAAATAATATAATATTTTAAAATTTAATATTTAAATTGTTAAATTCATCAAACCAAAATGTTGAAATTAAAAAAAAAAATTGAAAAAGTGAGGGCCATATAATAAATAATAATACAATAAGTAAAATAATTATGAAAATATTTTTAATATAAAAAATTCGAAGACCAAAAAATTTTCATGGGCCAGACGCGTGACACGTGGCGCCCGCCTATTCGTCAAAAGTAAAAGCAGGACACCATTTAATTTAAACAAATTATATAATCTAAAATATATATATATATATATATATATATATATATATAATTTGGGCTGGGACCACTGTAACACGACCCCCCCCCCCCCAACACCCCCGAGGTATTACTACGTAACACATGCAGAAGTAAATTAAAAGATAATTTGCTAGTTGCTTTCGAAAAATTGTTTTCTTTTAAGTCAGAAACTTGGGTATAAAATTTTTCTTTAAGCATAACTCTGAAATCCATCATTCATACATTTAAAACGTAAAGTCACATTCGTAATAAAGTTATCATGACATACAACATTTCTCTAAGTTTCCACTTTCGAAAGAAAAAGTTCAAACTACAGATGGATGTATATAACACTACATTTACCGACCTCTTTAGATATACAACCCAACTCAGACTACTAAGATGGTCATTCTATCAAATATTCATTGGAGAGACCCACAATCAGAATACTTTCCCAACCTCTAACACTAGGTCTCCAAGTGACTTAGAAGGACTCCTCCGCAACATCGGTACTAGAGTACCAAGGTACTACAGCAAAACCCGAAGAGACCTGATATAACTGTAAGAGTGAGATACCGGCAAATGGATATATCATACAACAACCATATACATGATTCATACAACACATTGGCATATTAACATTTAAAACATTATTCATAGGTAAACAACAAGTATTATTTCAGTGGGTCTCACACCCGAATCAATCAGTTTTGTAAAGATAATGCATGACACTTCAATCATCAGGCTCTAAACTTAATCTCATGAGATACCGTCACTGTTTTATCATTAAGAAAGAAATAGTTGATCAGGCTCATACGCCACACTTGGCAAGTTGTCTCCGTCACCTCATGCACCCGGATCAACATCATCACGAATCCCTTATAACGACCATTCGGATGTATACCTCATCGAATACCACATCTTAAATGGGTATTCGGTTAACTCAAGCATGTCATCTAAGGAGAAATACATATGAATAAAAGACTTTTTATTATCGAGACTTTTCTTTGTGTTCACTCTTTTCCGTTGTTGAAGCCCAAAGCTAACGACTATTCACAATTTTCATTGCTTGAAAATCAATAACACAAGACACGCAGTCCGAGTGCTCAATCACAACACTTTAGACCGATGCCGTAGTCCAAGGTTGTGGTTGTAGAAACAATTGTTATTTTATCCATGTTTTATTTCAACATGATAAGGACTCCTAGCCCATAACAACGAAATTAGGACACACAGTCCTCAATTCCAAAATTAGGACTTCTAGCCCATAATATCACGATCAGGACCCTTGGCCCATAATTCTTGACACGGATACCAGATCACGTGCATAAACTGAATGCTAGAGGCGAAGTCTCGCGAACCAGTATTCTCTTTCACATGTGCTTACTTTTCGCTCAGTAAAAATCAAAAACCAAAACAAAACCTCGGTCACTTATCCAAGTAACCGGAACGTTTCTAAATCATTTAGGAGAAAATTTTTTCCTTTACAAAGTTTTTTATAAAACATTTGGAAATTCATTTGCTTTTGAAATCCTTGATGGAATAAAGTCAAATATTTTCAAATGGGTTTTTCCTTCATGAAACACATAGTTCGAAAAAGGTTTTCTCTCGTACAAACTTTGGATCATAAAAATGTAGTTTCTATTGACTTAAAAACACTTCAACGTTTCTTTTCAAAACTAGAATCCCATTCTCTTGAAGTAAGCGTTTTAAACAATGAACTTTTATAAATGAAATCAATACTTTCAAAGTTCCATTCAAGGTTTATTAGGGCTTTTAATCCTTGTAATCATTGTGCACAGACTCAAGTCCGGCTTCTCAAACGTCAATCAACAGTAACATATTCTCAATAATAATATCACAGTTAATGACAGTTCATCACATATATACAACTCACAATACTTTAAGGTAAGAAATAATCAAATTTAAGTAATAATCATAATAGTTCAAGTAAACAAGTCATTCAAATGTTTTCTCCACATCATAATAATATTTAATTCACTCAAGTAAATACATACACACATGCATATAGTCATTGAATATCCCTAGGCAATCCCCTCTTACTTTCTGTGAAGGTAAGAAGATTAGATACTCGAAGATGTAACATCCTATCTTTCGGTAAATTAAATATTTTAATTAGATGGGAGTGAGGGTTAGATAAATTTAAAAATTTATTTAAGAATCTAAACATATGTGCAAGTTCAAAATAAAAAATTCAAGCAACCCAAATTTTTCAGTAGGTAAACACCTCAAGCAAGTACGTCAAAAACTCCTATTGAAAGCACCTCAATTTAAATCCTCAACTAAGGTAGTTTATCATCAACAACATTAAAAGATAATTAGTCATAGATATAAATCTTAATCATAGCTAGATGATTATAATTAATCTACTCAACTTTTACTCATTATGAGTAAATAGCACTAATCTTAATTAACTATGCCCTAGTTACAAATTTTAACTCAACTAAATTAACTAAATTCAGTTTTCAAAAATTAAACAAGTACATGGCAGTTTTATATATATATATATATATAAAGAAGACACCTCCACCTTAGAAAAGTAAGACATGCACCTGCTTGCTAAATTGGTACCGTCAATTCTGCCTTTCCCTTTTTTTAAAAAAATTAACGCCACCTACTCCTCATGAAATGCTCCAAGATATATTTCATCACTTGACCATAAATTAGCTGCACCGCTTAACCTCATTTATGCCTTTCCTTTCACTAAATTAACGCCAACCACACAACCTAGTGAAGCTATAGCCTTGATGAATCACTTGTCTATGAAAAAGAAATTGGTAGTAAAGATTTTACTTATTTATTTACTTAGTATTATTATTATGAATACTATTTTTATTGTCATTATTATCATTATTATTATTATCATTATTATTATTACCATTATTGTTATTCTTATTATTATTATTATTATTGTTGTTGTTGTTGTTGTTGTTGTTGTTGTTGTTGTTATTATTATTATGATGATAATATTTTTGGTATTTACCATTCGGAAATGATATTATAATATGAGGATATATGATGATGATTTTGGATAACATGATGATGATTATGATGATAGAATGAGTGTAATGATTGTGCTTAGAGGATTGAGTAAATCATAAGTTATGTTGAGACACGAGGATGTATTTGAGAATTGCATACGATATGTGATAGCAGTGCCCAACCAAAATAATTATCGTGAGATGAGGTTGATATTAATGAGATGAGATTATTTTGAGGTTATCTACGAGGTTAGGAGGACCGGTTAGGGCACTAAGGGGTGACCTGAAACATGGTATGTGATATGAGGGACCTGAAACATGGTCGAGTGGACTTGAAACATGGTCGATTGAGGTCTATGCCTCGGAGGGAAAATTCCCGGGGATAGGCTAACGGCGGACCGTCCAGAGTTGATTTCATTTTAGTCGCAGCTATAGTTCATGCATTGCATGAGCATCCTGGATTGTGGTCCAGAGGTGTGCACCGGGTTGTGTAGCTATAGTGCCATTGCTTTGCATGGGCACCCTCCATCCGCGGACGAGGGTGTGCGCCGGGGACTCTGGGACGTGTCGATTATTTTGTTGTGATATCCGGATATGGCCGATACCTGAAGAGATTATTCATACAGCATTTGCATTGCATCATGATGGAGGGTAGAGGAAAGATTATAGATGTGGATTGAGGATGATTATGTTACATATATTTATCTGGGGAGACGGATGTTTAGTGTGCCGTTATTTAATTAAATGTTGCTAAACCCTTTCCACGTTTGATGTTATATGGCTTCTTATCCCCTTTTCTTTTGTTGTGTGTGGTGTACCTATACATTTTGTACTTCAGACTCCGACAGAGCAGATGGCGCATTGGGACCACCCATGGATGACCCAGGATCCAGGGTTCCCCCTCTCGGGGACCTGTGAGGTGGAGTGCTTAGACCCGCACGGGTGGCTTGTGGACCCGGTCGATCGTTTCGCGGTATATACGGGTCCTGCGTCCATCACTACGGGGCTTGGGCAGGGAGCGCCCATCGGATTTGTTGGCACGTTTCATTTCTTCATGACCTTCACATTTCCAATAGGACAGCCTGATAGACACGTACCACCGATGCCGCCTATGTTCGGAATGACCCCTGTACCCTTCATGGTACCTCTTGATTCCCTAGCACCCCTTCCTAAGGTACTCGCACCCCCAGAGGTTCGTGCTACGATTTCGGAGTCTTCGTGGGTACCTTCTAGAAGACTACATCCTTGGGATAGCAGACTCTACAGGCAGAGGTTTCAAGGGCAGCCGGCCAGGAGTTCTTCCAGTGATAGCGGAGGAGTGTCCGGACCTGCCGAACCTCAGGATGCAGACGAGGGTGGTAGTGTATGATGGCTAGGGCCAATGCCATCATTATAGGTGTGGGTGAGGTTTTACTGTATTTTTGGAGAGGGGACGGGGTGTGGTGTGCATCAGTGAGGGTTTTCAGTTTGGCTTTTGATGTATTTTGTTGATGTCACTAGCTTGGGTATATATCGGGATCCTACAGAGGGGAATCCCTTGACAGCAGTACTAGCAAGTATGTATATAATTATAGTTGTATGCTATATGTATGTTTACATATGCGTTTATAACTTTAAGTTGTAAAATTTTCCGCTGTTTTAATATATTCACTTAACGATAATAACGAAATTAGGTCTTAATATTTTGGGGTTTCTTTAATGGGACGTCGGGGCGTCTCAGAAGAGGTATGTCACGAACGTCCTCGTTTCCTCCGCGATGGAAGTCTAAGGTTATGAACACAAAATCACAAGTTAAAATCAAACAAGAACACTAAATCACAAGGTATAGGTTCAGCAAAGACTAGTTCTTAGGGTTAGAGATTCCCGAAAATTATACAACTCATGGATTTATGATCCTTAAGTGTTAGGAGTTCATAAACAATGATCATTTAACAAAGTTGAATTAAAATCCCACTAAGTTATAAACTTAGGGTATTCGGCCAAGGCTAGTAAAATAGGCCAACATTCACTAAACTTTCCAATCTCTTAGGTTTAGCATCCATATGTATTAAGGAGTTCAAAACCATGATCATTTTGGAAAAATAAGAACGAAGTACCCTAGGTCCAAAACCTTCTAGGTTCGGCCTTCATAGGATTTATAGGCTAGAAATTTTTAAACTTTCCAATCTCTTAGGCTTAGCATCCAAATATCTTATAGAGCTCAAGTCCATGATCATCTTGGAAAACAATGGAAACTTAAACATTCCAATCTCTTAGACTTAGCATCCAAATATCTTATGGAGCTCAAGTCCATGATCATCTTGGAAAAATGAATGTAATACATACTAGCTTTAATAACATAGAATAAATAAGTTAGAAATCCTTAAACTTTCCAATTTCTTAGACTTAGCATCCAAATATCTTATGGAGTTAAAGTCCATGATCATTTTGGAAAAATACAAACTCAAACATCCTAGCACCTAAACACTAAGTTTCGGCCATCATAGGATGATGAGGAAAATATTCTTGGTTTAACAACAACTCTTAGTTTTAGAATCACAAGGTATTAAGAGTTCTAAATCCATGATCATACTTGGAAAGTTGAAACATAGTATCCTAGGCCTACTTATTCATATTTTTCGGCGATCATAGGAACAAGCTATCAAAACTTCCAAGATTTATAGATTCAAGATCAAGGGATAGTTAGAAACTCAAACACATGATCATATTCCAAAAGTTGAAACAAAAAACTCCTAGGTCACAAATGCAAGCATTCGGCCTTCATTGGAAGAGATAGGTAGAGATTTGTGTTTTACACAACCTCTTAGTATGTGAAAATATAAGTTAATACAAGACTATAGAAAGTGGTTTCAACCCAAAAGGAGTTTTCTGCCATTTTAGAGAGATTTTAGAAGTTTAAAGCATATAAAGAACACATAAAGTAAACTTAGAAATAAAAGATGAAACTTGCAAAAAAATTCATATGAGAGCATTACCCTTAGTACAAGGAAGATCTTTAATGAAGAACTCAAGTAGAAAAAATTAATAAAAACTAAAGCTTTAAGAGCTTGAACTTTTAAAAGAAATGAAGAAGATGAAGGTTTAATGGGGTTTGAAGAAGGAAGATGATGAAGTGAAAATGAAAGGGGTATATATTGTAACACCCTGTTTTTCGTATTCTTTATCAGTAAATACATGCTTTAATGTGTCTATTTTTGATAAAATCCAGAGGATGATTTTATTTAAAATAAACTTATTTTCTTGTGTTGTTTTACCGCATGAAGTCACAGTAAAATTTTCGATCGAAAATTCAGACGAAAACCAGTCTGGGTTCTCACTGCCAGTACAAATTTTCTGAGCCAGAGACAAAATTTTAATTCGTGAACGAGACGGTTAGTGTTTTTATGATTTTTGTGTAAGTTTGGAGTTTTTCGAAAAATCTTGTTCGGGGCCAAATCTTAGGGATTTCCCGGGCGAAATCGTCGGGAAATACGATCGGGGAAGTCATCTGATACGCAATGGAGCAGAGCATCAAGAGGATGAAGTGACATGGAGTGACTTGATGTGAAGGCTATGACACATCTCAAAAAGTGAATATTGATTTTATTTCAAAATCTGACTTTTTCATATTTCTCTCTTCAATCACATCACATCACCTTAACTCCTTATCCTCTCTACAAGTAATCCACCTTCTTTCTTCTTCTTTCTTCTCTTCTTCCTCTCCAAAACAGTGCCACTCTCCCTCACTCTCTATAAATACTTTTCATTTCCACACTTCATCATTTTCCTCCATTTTCTCACCTTTACACTTCACTACATTTCTTTTCTTCTTCTTCTCTCTTACAAAGTTTACATTTTTATCAAGCTTTTTCTTAAAGTTCTTCATCAAAGTTGTTCATCTTGTTAAGGTTAATACTTCTATGTAGTTCTTTTTCAAAGTTTCATCTTTTATTTCAAAGTTTTCTTCATGTGTCATTTATGTGCTTTTAACTTCTAAAATCTCTTAAAAATGGTAGAAAACTCCGTTTGAGTTGAAACCAATTTCTATGTTCTTATTTTTACTCCTACTACAACATACTAAAAGGTTGTGTAAAACAAAAAATTATAACCCTATTTTCTTGATGAGGCCGAAACAATGCTTTTTGGTTTTGTTTAACTTTGCTTGTATAGACTTGTATTTGAGTTCTATTCCAAGATGATCATGACCAAGGGCTCCTTTGTACTAAAGTATGTTAGGTTTAAGTGATTGTAAAAGTTTAGAGATTTTAAACATTTTCATGTAAAGGCCTAAACTTTAAGTAGTTTAAGACATTGGTGCTTAGTTGATGTTTCTCCAAAGTGATCATGGATTAAGGCTTCTCGATGTATAAGGATGCTAAATCCAAGGGATTGGAAAGTTTGAAAATTTCTAACCTTTATTTTGTATCAAGGCAGAACTTTAAAGGTTTTTGGCAAAAATATTAAGTTTTGTTTTCTTCCAAAATGATCATAGATTAAAGCTCCTTATAATAAAGGATGCGATGTCTAAAGTGATTGGAAAGTTTAAAATATTTTCTTGTTTTATTTTCCTATGATGGCCGAATGTAACATTTGACCTAGGATGTGTTATTTTATTTTGTTTTCCAAGATGATTATGGATTAAAGTTCCTTCATGTTAAAGGATGCTATGTCCAAAAGATTGGGTGATTTAAAGATCTCTAACCTCACAAACTTGTTAAGGCCGAACCTAAGAGTTCATGGTCTAAGACATTTGATTTTTCCATTTTCCGAAATGATCATGGTTTCAAGCTCCTTACTATGTATGGATGCTAACCTAAAGAGATTGGAAAGTTTAGAAATTTTTAGCCTATTTATCTATGCTTGTCCGAAACCCTAAGTCAAGTACTTAGTGGGATTTTTAATTCAACTTTGTTAAAATATCATTGTTTATGAACTCCTAACACTTAAGGATCATAAATCCATGAGTTGTATAATTTTCGGGAATCTCTAACAACCCTAAGAACTAGTCTTGGCCGAACCTATACCTTGTGGTTTAGTATTCTTGTTTGATTTTAACTTGTGATTTTGTGTTCATAACCTTAGACTTTCATCGCGGAGGAAACAAGGACGTTCGTGGTTTACCTCTCCAAGCATCTAATCTCCTTACCTTCACGGAAGGTAAGAGGGGATTGCCTAGGGATATTCAATGACTATATACATGTGTGTATGTGTTTACTTGAGTGATTTGAATATTATTGTGATATTGAGCCAATACTTGAATAACTTGTTTACTTGAACTATTGTGGTTATTACTTGAAGTTGAACATTACTTGCTTTAAAGTGTTATGAATTATATATATGTGATGAACTGTCGTTAACTGTGATATTATTGTTGAGAATATATTACTGTTGATTGAAGTTTGAGAAGCCGGACTTGAGTCTGTGCACAATGATTATAAAGGATTAAAAGTCTTAATAAGCCTTGAATAGAACTTTGAAAGTGTCGGTTTCATTCATAAAAGTTCCTTGTTTAAAACGCTTACTTCAAGAAAATGAGATTCTTATTTTGAAAAGAAATGTTGAAATGTTTTTAAGACAATAGAAACTTCCTTTTTATGATCCAAAATTGGTACGAGAGAAAACCTTTTTCGAACTATGTGTTTTATGAAGGAAAACTCCTTTGAAAATATTTGACTCTATTCCATCAAGGAATTTCAAACACAAACGAATTTTCTAAATGTTTTAGAAAATATTTTGCAAAGGAAAATGATTTTCTCCTAAATGATTTGGAAACGTTCCGGTTACTTGGATAAGTGACCGAGGTTTTGTTTTGGATTTGATTTTCACTGAGCAAAAAGTAAACACATGTGAATTGAATCTAGTTCGCGAGACATCGCTTCTAGTATTCTGTAATATGCATGTTGCTCCTTGATCCGTGCCATGTTGTTGTGGACTGTGTGTCCTAATCACGTTGTTGTGGGCTGTGTGTCCTAATCACGTTGTTGTGGACCGTGTGTCCTAACCACATTGTGATGAACGTTGTTAAAGGTGAATGTTGTTTTCTACGACCACAAGCCTAGGACTGGTGCATCGGTCTAAGGTGTTGTGATTGAGCACTCGGACTGCGTGTCCCTGTTGATGTTGATAATTTCAAAATGGTGAAATTTATGAATAGTCGCTAGCCTTTGAGCTTCAACAACGAATAAGAACGAACACAAAGAAAACATCGAGAACTAAATGTTTTACATTTGCATTTACGGCAGACGTGGCCGACATGGTTTTAAAGTGAGACCTTAACAGGAAAGGTTTCATGTGACTATGTATTATCGTTGTTCTTAAATTGTCAATGAGACGGTGTACGTGTATCGTTGTGCCTAAATGGACAATGAAACAGCGTGCATAATCGTTGTGCCTAAATGGCCAATGAGACGGTGTATTATCGTTGTGCTTAGCTAGCCAATGAGACGGTGTATTATCGTTGTGCTTAGCTAGCCAATGAGACGGTGTATCGAGCCTGATCAACTCATTTGGAGGATGTTGGGATCTCCGGAGATTAAGAATAGAGCCTGATGATAGAAGTGTCATGCATTATCTTTATAAAATTGATTGATTCGGGTATGAGACCCACTGAAATAGTACTTGTTGTTTACCTATGAGTAATGTTTAGAATGTTAATATGCGAAGGTGTTGTATGTATCATGTGTATGGTTATTGTATGATATATCCATTTGCCAGTGTCTCACTCTTACAGTTATATCATGTGTCTTTGGGTTTTGCTGTAGTACCTTGGTACTCCAGTACCGATGTTGCAGAGGAGTCTTTCTAAGTCACTTGAAGACCTAGTTTTAGAGGCTGGGAAAGTATTCGGATTGGGGGTCTCTCCAATGAATATTTGATAGAATGACCAGCTTAGGAGTCTGAGTTGGGTTGTATGTCTAAGGAGGTCGGTAAATGTAGTGTTATATACATCCATCTGCAGTTTGAACTTTTCTTTCGAAAGTGGAAACTTAGAGAAATGTTGTATGTCATGGTAACTTTGTTACGAACGTGACTTTACGTTTTAAATGTATGTATGATGGATTTCAGAGTTATCCTTATAGAAGAAAAAATTTATACCCCATTTTCTGACTTAAAAGAAACAATTTTCCGAAAGCAACCAGCAAATTATCTTTTGACTTACTTCCGCATGTATTACGTAGTAATGCCCAAGGGGGGTGTTACATATATAGAGAGGGGAGAGAGTGGCACGAAATTGAGGAGAGAGGAATGAGCTTGGAGAGCAAGTTTTGACCTTATGCCTTGTTTGGTTTGAGAAGAGAGAGAAAAATGGGTTTTTAGAATATAATATGATATATATCAAAAAGTGTCATCATGACCACTTTTTAGGAGGTAGCTTAGGCCATACCTCTAGTGAGTCACCTCACTCCCTCATCTCACCTCAAGCCTTTTATGTCTCTTATTCTACTCCATTGTATAACCGGTTCGAGTTTCCGATCATATTTCGCCCGGAATAAATATTATATTTTATTTTCGAACTCAAATTTTCGAAAATTTCCAATATCCTACAAAACATCAGAAAAACATTAACCGTTTCGTTCACGGGTCAAAATTAGGTTTTCTGCTCAGTAAACTTGTATCGACAGTGAAAATGCAGACCGACTTTCGTCTGAATTTTCAATCGAAAATTTAAACGTGACTTCATATGATAAAACAACACAAGAAAATAATTTTAATTTATTTAAAATCATTCTCTGAATTTTTTCAAAAATAAATACATATAAATATGTATTAACTGCTACATAAATCATAGGAAAAACAGGGTGTTACAACCACCGTTGACATGCGTTGTCATCCAATTCGTCTATTGTGACACAATGATCAAAAAGCTAGAGCGCATTCCTAAAAAAAGTTTAAGATTAAAAAAAGGTTTTAATAAAAAAAGTTTAATAAAAAAAATGTAAATAAATAACAGTTTTTTTAAAAAATTCGAATTTTTTTTAAATTAAATAAATTTTAACAAACAAGTTAAAGAAAATCTTTTTAAAAAAATGTTTAAAAAAGTTTTCAGTAAAAATTTAATTAAAAATTATTTGTATAAAAAAGAAATCGGGAAAAAAATTTAAATAAAAAATCTTAAAAAATCAAATAAAAAATATTATTTAGAACAAGTTGGAAAATTTTTTATTAAAATAAAAGTTTAATTAAAAAAATTAAATAAAAAAATATTTTGTTAAAAAATGGTTAAATTAATAAAAATTTAAATTTAAAAAAACTTTAAAAAATTTGTTAAATAAAAAAATTGATAATTTTTTTTTAAAAATGGCACAAGCTGACATATTGTCGGTGAGTTTGATTTTACATTGAGACCAACGTTCATAAATGGCACAACATTATCTTTTCACATAACATTTTTTGTCTCCTTGAAAAAACATAATAATAATAAGAAGAATAAATGACATGGTGGAGCTAGGTTATACTGTGTGAAAAGTGGGGCCCCATTGATGGATTTGACCTTGGATGGCGGCCAGGTCAGAGGAGCATTCTTGGGGCAGGGGGTGACCTCAAATTATGACGTTATTTATTTGTAGTTTTGTGTTGTTTTTTACTTTTTTTGTCTTTTGAAATAAATAACGAGTAGTATTTTAATATTTATAAAGACAAAATGGTAGGATTAAGGTGTACCACTCATATTTTGTACCACCCATTACACCATTCATATATGGTAAAATTTGAACCAATCAAATTGCCACATGGATTTTGTCAAAATTTCAAACTTTCTAGTTATATTATACTGTAGTCAAACTATATGAATACAGTATATTATAGTATAGTATATGTACTTTTTGTATTCGTAAATTTAATCCATATTAAAATAATGTTTTTTGATTAAAAAATTGATTAAATTGTAAAATAATATTTTAATACGAATTAAAATAATGTTCGTTGTCAATAATATTTTACAATATAATCAATTTTTTAATAAAAAATATTATTTTAATATGAGTTAAATTTGCAAATACAAAAATCACATATATTATATTATATTATATTATATTATTACATTATGGCGTCATATGATCCATGTAGCCGACCCCACCTAGTGGGATAAGGCTTGGTTGGTTGTATTCATATAGTTTGACTACAGTATAATACAACTAGAAAGTTTGAAATTTTGACCAACCTATGTAGCAATTTGATTGGCTCAAAATTTATCACATCAATTATATAGTGGATGATATAAAATATAGATGATATATCATAACACCATGGCAAAAATGGGACCAAGGAAATTCTATTGGACTTTGGATGTGCCCGCTCGGGACTCCTCAACTAGTGCCGTGGAGATTGTGGAGAAAGACAGAGACAACACAACAGAGCTTTCTCTTTCCCTTAAAAAATAATTATTCTTGCAACTATTTTAAATTAAAAATAATGGTTAATTAAAGCTTTTTTAAAGTGACAAACTCCATCATCATCATCTAAATATTATAAATAAATTAATGAGATTCACCTAAATTTATAATTCACATTCACTATGACTACTAGTGTTGGACATTAATGTGATCATGTGCATGAACTTCTTATGACAAATAAATATTATGTTTAATTTTTGTAGTTGTTAGAGCCTCGATTTCTGTTGTACCTGTAGAAATTATTTTGTTAAAAAATACAAAATCCATTTATATGATTTTTATGCCTTAAAATTACGGGTTCGTTTAGTTTGATGAAAAGTTTAAGCATTAATTAAAAAGAAAAGTGTTCATTTTTCTTCGGTAAATTATGGTGATATAGGATCAGTTTCCTTTAAAAAAAAATCTTCTTGATGATATATCTGAAGATTTGAAACAGTTTTTACTAACAAAAATAGGTGCTGAACCACTGCACATAAAGTGCTATACCATTTTAGTATTTACAACATGAAAATAAGAGGATAAATCAATTTATGATACAAAAGTTGTGGCTATACAGAATTTTCTATCTTTTTCCCATCTTTCGGCCGGTGTTGCTAAGTTTCAAACAAAAGGTATGGATAGATTTTTATTCGATTACGAAAAATGTTTCATAACGGTTTGAGTGAAATTCGAATCCTTAATTTTTGTTGAAGGGGTTTAATAATTGAATTATAACTCCAGTAAAAAAAAAAAAAAAACCTTGAATTATATAACTCTTTGGTCTGCATAAATTTTTTCAGTGCCCCTTTTGATTCACATGCTATTGATGCCTTTCCATCGTTAACACTTAATGTGTTTTATTAGTCTAGCCTATGTCTATATGATGATATACTATGTTGATCTTTAAATTTTGAACTTCTTGCTTTACCAAAAAAAAAAATTTTAAAATATTTGAACTTCTTTTATTTCTACTTTTTTGATTAATTAAATTTTAATTAAGATAACCAATAAACTACCAGTAAAATATTTCACCAATTGGCTATTTTATACACGTATTGCTATCGATATATACGCCAATCACGCTTACCCTTCTTACACAATTAATCATTTCCATAAACAAAATACGTTTAATTTAACTATTTTCTTACGTTCAATAATGTCAGTGCAAACGTGAGGTGCTTGATTATGTGTTGTAAGGGTACAATTCGACCTTTTCTATACATTGCATCAATTTTTTTGTCAAAAATGAAATACATTGCATCAATCAATATTAATAAAATACAAAAGTGCGTATCTAATCTCCAATCTTAAAAGATGTAGTTAATCGGTTATCAGTTTACTTAATTCAGGTTGAAAATTTGTCAAGAAACAAGACAATTGCCTCCATTCTTAGAGGCTTTCAAGCCTAATTATCTTAGCCGTAAACAGGGCTTGACAGTCAAGTTTTTTTTTTTAGGTTTAATTATACTTTTGGTTCCTCTGATTTTACATGGTAGATACTTTAATGACATGGCTGATTAATTAATTTTTTTAAAATTAATTGATTATTTGAATAAATAAAAAAATCAAAACGCAAATTTGAACATACAGAACGCATAAGGGAAACAATAGAATACCGAGGGTTGGAGATTTAGGGAATTCATCGAGCATGGGGGACGAAGCATACCACTGCCATCGCAGACCACCACCACCACCACCACCACCACCACCACCACCACCACCACCACCACCACCACCACCACCACCACCACCACCACCACCACCGCTTCAAGTAGAACAATTGAACACTATCAATAGGCTATCTTTATTTTTGTTGAAATTGTCTTATTGTTAAAAGTACATCAATTGTAAAAATACCAGGAAGAGTATCTCATGAGTTTCCAGAAGGACGATATCAGTATCGTGAAAGAACTTCCACCTCATGAAATCTCTGGATGTAGAAGCTATTGGCAGCCAGGTTTATCATCTTACATCTGATGCACCTTAGAAGACATATTGCACTTGTTATAACAGTGTCAATAAACACCTTGCATTTTAGATTACAGATGCAGATCTTGCAAAGGTGGCCATGGAAATTGCAGATTTTAGGTCTAGGTTATAGCATCAGAATATTAACATTGGTGTGTTTAGAAAAAGGTTGCTACGTTTTAGTTTTTGGCCCATGCGTTCTACTTTTTTTTTTTTTTTTGAAAAATTCAACTAATTAAATTAATTAACTAATGCCATGTCATAAGTACCAGGCCACATCAGCTAACACTGTTAGTAATTGGATGAAAGGTAAATGCCAGTAGGGGTGAGCATCAGGCGGGTTCGGGTGGGGTTTGTAGGGTTCGGGCGGGTTCGATGTAAGAAAAATGAAACCCGAACCCGCCCATCTATACATCGGGTTGATCGGGTGCGGGTTGGTCGGGTTTCGGGTGGATTCGGGCGGGTTGAAACGGATTTAAGATTTTTAATTATTTAATTTTATTCCAAAAAATTAAAAAAAAACCCAACGAGCATAATTAAAATTTAAGACTTTCAGCCCAATTAAGTACCAAAAAAAAAAAAAACAGAAGAGGGGAAAAAAAATCTAAAATCCAGTCTTGGCAGCCAATTCTCCATAAAAAAAAATTCTTTTTTTTGTTATGAGCGGGTCGGGTCGGGTACCGGTGGATGACATAAACCAGATCTGAAACCCGCCCTCTCTTATCCATCTTAAACCGATTTTTTCACCCGCCCAACCCGCCAAACCGATTCAACCCGATCGTTGCACAAAATTAATAACGGGTCGGGCGGTTTCGGGCGGGTCATACATTTTTGCTCACCCTTAAATGCCAGGACCAAAATTGCTAAATTTTGAAAGTTTAGTGACTTGATTTGAACAATTAAAACTACGAGATCAAAATTGTCCATTCGTAAAACCAAAGGGATCAAAAGTATAATTAAACCTTTTTTTTATCTCTTAATTAAAATTTTGTGTCATTCTCTGTGTTTGGAGTGTAAATATGTTGAAAAGAAATTAGAAGTAGGGAACAAACCACGGGATTTCCCCTAGTTGGTTTACTTATTACTTTATTAGTATAATGGTTTGTGGTTTATACCTTTGTAGAAATTGTCAGCAGCTTTGTAACTTAATGACATTGCTTTACTTTTTGAAGACGAATAATCTTTCATCTAGAAATCTGTAAATTTGACTAATAACCTTATATGCTTATTTTTCACTATCTCCACTCCACTCATGGAGATTACATTTTCTTTGTTCAAAGCCTTATACCTTTTTACATGGGTCCATAAATCCTCTCTTTTACCTCTATTCATTTGGAGGATGAGTATGACAGCTCGTTTAGAAACAATGATTTTGATTTCTACTTTATCCAATTCAGTGGCAAAATGCACTTAATGTTCACTGAATTGAGGATAATCTATATATTATCACTTTGGTGGTTGTCTTTCCAATTGTGTCTTGCAAATAATTAAAATAACGTGTTTCCTAAAACAAGTAACTGTTCTTTTACCCTATTCGAATTTTCTGAAAGAGGTTCATGTGAAAGGTTTTAGTAAAGATCGTATATTTCTGCATCCTTCCCATGCGAATACCAAAATGAAAATGACCTTTTATCTTATTCCCCAATGCGCATGAATGAATTTTCTTCAACATTAGTCTATCATGAGAAATCACTTTCCTTTGCATACGAAAGCTTTCAATCACAGTGGAAATGGGTCCATTGAATGGTCCTGATGCATGCCCCCTTGAACTTGTTTCCAAATCACCAAAACTAAGATTTTGGCTAATGTTTTGGAAGTCCTCCAAAAAGAATGGGTACAAATATTTTGATGGAGACTTTTCCTATCAACACTGGCCCATCAATAGGCATCTTTGAATTTCAAGACTTCCTTGTACATGCAGCTTCTGAGAAAGCACATTTTTGGGTTAATTATATATTCTGCAATTTGTCGCTTTCAACAAATAGGACAAACCAATTTCTTTCAAATATTTAAGTTCGGCTTGATAATAGATTACTACGCCTTTTAATTTGCACTTTTTTCTTTTAGCCGTATATCCTCCGATCGAGAGTCAGAGACTAATCACTCGAGGTAGTGAGATCCATTTAAGAGGTTGATATATCTCAACAAATGCTCTTTCATGCATATGAATCGAGAATCGAACCCCTGACCACATACTTAAGGAACACAATTACCTACCAACTGCATCTTTTAATTTGCACCTTTGCTGTATTCTTATTTCTGAACCAACCCAAATCTTATATTATTTATATTTATTCTAATGTCTTCTTATTGACCATTATAATTTCAAGCTTAATGAAGGCCAAAAGATGGTAATATCATGTAATGGTAAGGATTCTATTTGTCAATGAAAATATAAAGTCAAATGCACTGGTTAAAGAATAAAAAATAATAATGTTTTATTGGAAAATGGTCTATTTAACATTTTGATAAGTGATGTATTTAGTTTATCAATAAAGACTTATTATCTTTTTATTCCATAACCAGTGCACTTATGATAGAGGTCACCTATCATAAAATGGTGTCTCATTTTCACTCTCGTTCATTTAGATTGTGTCACTTGAAAATTTAATTATATTAATTTTTATAAATGTGTCATTTTTAAATGACATAACACAACTTAAGTGGATGTGATAGAAAATGAGATATCTTTTTTAGACAAGTAATTTATATTAGCCTTAGGATAAAGATTAGATATATCAAAATTGTGTCTTATTCTCTGTCTCACCTATTTAGATTGTATAAAAATAATTATATTATTTATTATAAATATATCTTTTTTAAATGACATAATATAATTTAAGTGTATGAAACATAAAATGAGATATTCTTTTAAGATAGGTGATCTCAACACGTGCATGCATTGATTAGCAAGACCAACTAATAAATAAATAAATTATGTGAAGGAAGGTGGAAGGAAGATGTCTTCGCGGCCTCTTGCATGGGGACAAGGGTGCAGGTCCCCATCGATTACAACTCAAAATGACTATTAGTTAAGGTTTGACTATTCGTAGTTGTTTGCTACTTGCCGGTTAATGGAAGAACTGTGAATTCATGCCGGCCCATCCTATTTGGTCCAGTCCATATTGTGTCATCATATTTTCAGGTCGGGTCGGGTTAAGTCAATTTAAATATGGGCTGTTAATTTACTGCCTCAGTTCAGTCCTAGGCAGATTACAGGACAAATGGATTGGCTCATGAGCCAATACGTTTTAATAAAGATAAAAAATTATATAATTTTAAAATTAATAATATTATAAAATTCAGTAAGTTATAAATTTAAAATTAATGTTGTTAAAAAAATTTATTTTCTATTATTTAATAATAAGAAATAGGCTTAAAACACATATATTATATATTACTACGAATATTAACGTGTTAAGTTACGTAATTAACGACGAGCAATGGAGCAAGCAATATAGATAGAAAAGTGTACTATGAGTGTTGAGTTATGCGTTTTCATCCATGTGGTTTGAGAGGGAGGTTTTATCATTAGTATCCAGATAAAACTCCTCGAGAAATGTATGTTGGTCAATACAACATCTTTTATCTTTTAGAGAGTAAGACAACATCTTTTTTAAAATGTTAACTACTTAAGTTCTTTGACAAATTTAACTAGTAAAAATATATTATTCAAAACATCTGGAGGTGGAATTACTATCCTATAAATAATAATGTATTGTTTTTAAAAATAATAAGAATGTGTAGTATAAAAACATAATACTTCAGTTCAATTTATATATATATATATTTTTCAAAGTTCGGGCCAGTGGGCCAACCCAACCCATCACGGGTCAGCCCGCATTAAACCAATGAATCTTCAGGCTGGGTTGGGTTAAGCCAAAATAATTTCGATCCTATATTTTATCAATCCAACTCATGCTCAATCTCGAGCAATTTGGGCCAACCTATCGAATCGGATTCATTTTGACAGATACCGTGCTTATTCATGTTTTTTTTTTCATAAGATTTTGGCCATATTTCATCTACAAATAATTAATATTCACGTTTTCGTTATACTAGGAAAAAAAAGTATATACATTTTGATCGATTGATTCAGCAATAGTGTAAATATTCTAAATTATGAAAGAATTGCCAGAAATATTGTTCGGGCTGAGGACTAAAGCCCGGTCACCAAGCTTGGATATCGAATCCAACCAAGGCGGGAATGATAAAATATCGATATTATCTTTATTAATCCTGATATTATCTCAAACAACCTTATCCGGTTAAAAGAGATAATATCCCCTAAATTAAGGGATAAGATATTGATATTATCCTTAAATAATCCTGATATTATCTGAAATAACCTTATCCGGTTAAAAGAGATAATATCCCTTAAATTAAGGAAATCACATCTCAGAAGATTTAAGAGATAAAAGGAGATAAATCCAGATCTATAAAAGATATGAGAATTCTATTATAAAAGGAGGAGATAACCCAAGAGAGAAACTCACTTTTTCACTGATCCCCGGTGACTCTCCCTTAAGCGTATTAGAGAAAGTAGCTCGACCAAGAGACTATTGAAGAGTCCTTGCTCGCTGGTATTCGTCAGATACAAGATTAAGGGATCAAGATCACTACGACCAAGGGTTGAACCTAGAACTACGTCCGGCTTTGATTCCCATTGAGATACGTAGGACCGGAATACAACATTCTATCAAGTCATAATCAAAAACAACCCCCATCGTTCACTCTTGGTTTGACGTTCTACGACGAGATTCCGGCAAATCGGATATCGGCAGGAACATTTGGCGCCCACCGTGGGACTGAGGAAAAACTTTCCCCGGTTCCAAAAAAAAGCTTGATGGTGACTACACAGAATGGTCCGAGGGGAGGGGCGAACAGCATGAATTATGAAGATCATGAGGCCTCGAACACGAATCAGGACCACGACAATCACCCTCCCCCTCCCGTCAATAAAGATAACCCTCGGCTGGAAGAGGTTATTGCATAGCTAAGGATGCTGCGGAAGGAGAACAAGGAGATACGTGCGCAAAATCAAAGGCTCTCTCAAAGGCTTTTAAGAACTCGGAAAAGAGAAAGATCAGAGACACCTTCCGAGGAAGAGCAATCTTCACCCGAGGCTGGCCAAAAGGATCCATCCTACGTATCCTCTCCCCGGGGAACTAACTGGCCATCCAAGACCAAACCTCTCCCAGAGGTTTCAGAAGCTAAATCCCGTACAGAAAGAACTACCCAAAAAGAAAAGGTAGCGGATCAGCGGCCGAGGTTACCGTTCACAGATGACATCGATGAGGTAATCATGCCTAGACATTTTAAACCCCTTAACATCGATAAATTCAACGGAACCACTGACCCAACCGAGCACGTAAAATCCTTTATTTCTTCTGTTTACTTGGTGACTGATTCAGAAGCTGTCATGTGCAAAGTTTTTCCAACCACTTTGCAAGGCCCTGCCTTAACCTGGCTTACGAATCTACCACCTCGGTCAATTGATTCCTTTGATGTGCTCGTAACTAAGTTCATCGCGCAATTCGCAGCAAGCCGAAGGCATAAAAGGCACTCGGTCTCCCTGGTGAATTTCAAACAAGAAAGGAATGAATCACTCAGAGATTATATGGCTCGTTTTAATGCCAAACAAATCTTAATTCCCAACATGAGCTCGGAACTCTACCTTCATACCGTCATGGGCGGTCTGAAGTCGGGACCATTCTTTGAGTATTTATCTCGAAAACCACCGAGAGGTTTTGAAGAGTTACAGAAAAAAGCTACAGGTTTCATGAACTCGGAAGAGATGGTTGAATTCAAAAGGAGAGAAAGAGGTTTTGAAGACAAGAACTCGGTTCCAAACAAAGAAAGAAACATGGGGGCTGATCCACAAAGGACCCAAAAGCCCAATGAAAGGGGATTCTCGGAGAGGCAACCCAGGTACCAGTCTTACACGCCGTTAAACCGATCTCGGGCAACATTCTCCAGGAGGTGTGTAACACCGAGTTACTCACCTTACCTCGACCATCCAAAACGCCGCCCAATGTTGACAGAAGCAAAGAATGCATGTGGCATCAAAACTATGGTCATTCCACTGAAGACTGTAGAGCAACCTAGGAAAAAATCGAGGACCTGGTACGGGCAGGTCGTCTTGACCGTTTCGTTCGCCGAGATGATAATGGAGACCTACAGGGAAACAACCAGAACGGAGAAGACGACGTAGACGCGGTTATGACAACCTTAACCGAGATTCAAACCTACAGGGAAACAACCAGAACGGAGAACGGATGAACAATCAAAGAGCTCTTAATGAAGAATCAGAAGGAGGAGTCAGAGGGGTCATCAATACAATCTCAGGAGGATTTGCAGGTGGAGGATCGACGAGTTCAACTCGGCGGCATCATGTAAAAGCCCTCTGATCTGTCTACACGGTGTTTGGACAGCCTGCAAGGACAAGACCTCCAATAACTTTCACGGATGATGATTTCCGGGGAGTGGATCCAAATCAAGATGATCCAATGGTGATAACGGTCGAGCTAGCCAACTTCTAGGTCAAACGAACACTCATTGACCAGGGGAGCTCGGCCGATATTCTATACCCGGCGACCTTCAAGAAACTCGGAATTCCAGAAAAGCTGATAAAAGAGTAGGAAGACAAGTTAGTAGGGTTCGTCGGAGAGCAAGTGAAAACCCGAGGTTACATAGACCTCCTAACAACGTTTGGAGAAGGAAGACTCTCCAAATCCGTATCATTTAGGTACGTTATTGTAGAGGCCAGCACGTCGTACAACATCCTTATTGGAAGACCGACGTTGAATGAACTCGGAGCGATTGTCTCTACCCCACACCTGACAATGAAATTCCCAGCCGAGTCCGGAGAGATAGTCGCAGTCCGGGCGGACCAAAGGCTAGCCAGGCAATGCTATGTAGATAGCCTAAAGGCTACCCGAAACCAGGATATCGCAAAAAACCCTGAGGATGACAAAGCAGAAGTGGTCAGCTCGGTAACTTCAGCCAACTCGGTCAGCATGCAAGAACTTGACCCAAGGATGGAAATGTACGAATCCAGAGTCGAACTAACAGAGTCTTTAGAAAGGTTCCAGCTGGGAGCCCAAGCTGAATAATGCACCCAAGTCGGCAGTCAGCTCGACCCCCCGCTCAAACAAATGATTCAGGCTGTCTTAAGAAAGAATGCCGATTTGTTTGCTTGGAAGACGTCGGATATGCCTGGTATAGACCCCAATTTTATGTGCCACAAGCTATCCATATGTCCCGACGCCAAGCCTGTAGCTCAAAGAAAAAGGAAACTTGGTGAAGAAAGGCGCCGAGCAGTAGCCGAGGAGACTTCCAAACTGGTCAAAGCAAATTTCATCAGAGAAGTGAAATACACTACTTGGCTAGCCAACATGGTATTAGTTAGAAAGGCCAACGGTAAATGGAGAATGTGCACCGACTACACCGATCTCAACAAGGCGTGCCCAAAGGATTCTTATCCTCTCCCCAACATTGACAGACTAGTGGACGGGGCCTCAGGGTACAAAGTTTTGTCCTTTTTGGACGTATACTCCGGTTACAACCAGATCTGGATGTATCCACCCGATGAAGAAAAAACGGCATTTATGACTGATGAGGCAAACTACTGTTATCGGGTAATGCCTTTCGGTTTGAAAAATGCTGGAGCAACATATCAAAGGCTTAGGGACAAAGTTTTTGTCAACCAGATCGGAAAGAACCTAGAAGTATATGTTGATGATATGGTGGTAAAATCTACTGACCTGAGGCAACACTCAGTCGACCTCGAAGAAATCTTCAGTCAACTTAGAAAATACATGAGGTTAAATCCAGAAAAGTGCTCTTTGGTGTACAGGGAGGAAAATTCTTAGGCTATATGCTAACGCACAGAGGGATTGAAGCTAATCCAAACAAGTGCAAGGCTGTTGTGGAAATACGGAGCCCTCAGAATGTGAAAGAAATTCAGAGGTTAGCTGGCCGATTAGCTTCTCTATCCCGCTTTCTCCTGAAGTCCGCAGAAAAGGCAAGACCCTTCTTCCATCTTTTGAAAAAACCAAAAAAGTTCACCTGGACTGAGGAGTGTGAGAAGGCCTTTGAAGACCTGAAACTCTTCCTAGCCTCTCCCCCAATCCTCACTCGGCCTCAGTTCGGCAAAGATCTGTACTTGTATCTATCTGTCAACGATTATGCAATCAGTGCAGTAATCATCAAAGAAGATGAACAGCAACAGATGCCGGTGTATTATGTGAGTAGAATCCTGAAAGACGCGGAGACACGATATCAAGTAATCGAAAAACTAGCCCTCGCCTTAGTTATGGCAGCTCGGAGGTTACATCCTTGTTTCCAGTCGCACCAAGTTATAGTAAAAACTGATCACCCAATAAAGCAGGTGCTCAGGAAACCCGATCTAGCCGGACGAATGATATCTTGGTCTGTAGAATTGTCGGAATTCGGTTTGCAATATGAGTCGAGGGGCCGATGAAAGCACAATGCCTTTCCGACTTCATTGCCGAGCTTTCGTCAAAACCGAGGCCGGGATCCTTTGTCTGGCTCCTATATGTTGACGGGTCATCTAACTTGAAAGGCAGCGGGGCTGGAATAATTCTCGAAGGGCCTGATGATCTGATCTTGGAACAATCCTTAAAGTTTGGGTTTATTACTTCAAACAACCAAGCAGAGTATGAAGCCCTTATTGCAGGACTTCTGCTAGCTAAAGAAGTTGGGGTCCGAGAATTAAAATGCCGAAGTAACTCACAGCTTGTCACAGGACAAGTTTCGGGTGATTATCAAACAAGGGATCCCCAACTAACCAGATATCTCTGTAAGCGAGACAGCTAAAAATTCCAGGGCAGATCTGTTATCCAAGTTGGCTAGCACCAAGAAAGCGAGACAGCTAAAAACTTTCATTCAGGAAAACCTTCTCGAACCAAGCATAAAAAGTGCCGAAGTAACCATGACCGAGCACTATGATCGTGGCTGGATGACACCGATTTGGGAATATCTAGCCTCAGACAAATTGCCCAGTGACCCCAAGGAGGCGAGGCGAATCTGTCTAAAATCTTGCCATTACACCATCCGAGACGGCGAGCTGTATAGAAGAGGCTTCTCGGTGCCATTACTAAAGTGCCTAACAAAAGAGCAGTCTGAGTACGTAATGGATGAGATGCACCGCGGAATTTGTGGGATGCATTCAGGTGGCCGATCTCTGGCAGCTCGGGTCCTACGAGCGGGCTTTTACTGGTCAACCATGAGACTGGATTGTGCTACTTGGACTAATAGGTGTGAGCCCTGCCAGAAGTTCGCCAACATAGCACGTGTTCCCGGAGAAGAGCTCCATTCCATTTTCTCACCATGGCCTTTTACCATGTGGGGGATGGACATAGTCGGTCCTTTCCCGGTTGCCAAAGGTCAGGTCAAGTTCTTGCTAGTAGGTGTAGACTACTTCACCAAGTGGATTGAAGCAGAACCATTGGCCACCATAACTGCTAAAAAGGTTCAGAGCTTTGTATGGAAAAACATCATATGTAGGAACGGCCTCCCTTATGCAATTGTCACAGATAACGGAAAGCAATTCATCGATAAGGAGCTCAGAGAGTTCTACTCCAACCTCGGAATTAAACATAAAGTGACCTCGGTTGAGCATCCACAAACGAATGGACAAGCGGAGGCAGCCAATAAAGTCATTTTAAACGAGCTCAAAAGAAGGTTAGGCCAATCAAAAGGGGCTTGGGTTGAACAATTACCAAGCACCCTATAGGCTTACCATTACTCATCGCAATCTTCAACTGGTGAAACGTCGTTCAGGCTAACCTACGGAACCGATGCAATGATTCCAGTTGAGCTCGGCGAACTCTCTTTGTGAAGGCAGCATCATGACCAAAGTAAGAACGAGGAAGAACTCCGAGTTGAGATTGACATGGTTGAAGAAGTCCGAGACGAAGCAAAAATCAGAGACGAGCTATGCAAGCAAAAAGCAACTCGGAAGTACAACTCGAGGTTGCGACCGAGGGAGTTTGTGCAAGGTGACTTAGTGCTGAGGTTGCAAAACGACGAGAGAAAAGACCCCAAAGAGGGTAAACTCGCTTCGAACTGGTCTGGCCCGTTCAGGATAGTTGAAAATCTGGGAAATTGTGCCTACGGGCTAGAAGAATTGTCAGGAAAGGTTGTTCCAAGAACATGGAACACTTCCCACCTTAAGTTTTATTTTAGTTAAGATTATAGGTGATGCACTCTTTTTCCTATCCCGGTCTTTTTCCCACGAGGTTTTGGCCGGGAGGGTTTTAATGAGGCACACCCGAAAAAATAAATAAATAGAATCATTTTCAGTTGCATTATTAGGCAAAGATACTGTTATGGTTAAAAATTCATTTATAAAAACATCTAAAAACCTAAAGAGGCCGACCGAGCTAAAATCGACCAAGCTGAGGTCGAAATGCCGGGCCTATAAAGGTACACAACACCTAAAAACCTAAAAAGGTTGTCCGAGCTAAAATCGACCGAGCTGAGGTCGAAATGCCGAGCCTATAAAGGTACACAACATCTAAAAACCTAAAAAGGTTGTCCGAGCTAAAATCGACCGAGATGAGGTCGAAATGCCCAACCTATAAAGGTAAACAACAACTAAGAACCTAAAAAGGCTATCCGAGCTAAAATCGACCGAGTTGAGGTCGAAATGCCGAGCCTATAAAGGTAAACAACAACTACGAACCTAAAGAGGTGGTCCGAGCCAAGATCGACCAACCCAAAGTGGAATGGCTAAAACCCAAAAAGTCAACCGATGCCTAAGAAGGTAAGTAAATACCTACAGGTATTCCGAGTTCCAAAAACTCGAGTCAACCGAGTAACACGCCAAACTGTAACAGCCGAGCACTAATAAGCTAGAGCTCCAAAAAGCTGAAACGACAAGTGGAATGGCTAAAACCCAAAAAGTCAACCGATGCCTAATAAGGTAAGTAAATACCTACAGGTATTCCGAGTTCCAAAAACTCGAGTCAACCGAGTAACACGCCTAACTGTAACAGCCGAGCACTAATAAACTCGAGCTCCAAAAAGCTGAAAAGGCATTAGAAAATTTTCTAAGTATATATTAACTCGTAAGCAAGAACGCGATTTCATTAAATGAAAAGGGCGTTAAAACCCAAAATACATAAGAGTTCAAAAAAAAGGGCATTCCCCTAAGAACATGTTTCCTAGCTTACTAATGGGCATTCCCATAAGCAACAATTTTATAAGTTGAGGCCGTCCTCGACACTCGGAGGAAGAGCAGAAGATTGATTAGGTAGGCCCATTTCACCTTCACCATCGGGTCCCTCCTCGGTCGCTCGCCCCTCACCCTCATCTTCTTGAGATACGTCTTCCTCATCCTCCAGCTCAGACAATGGAACTAGGATTCCATCTCGGTTAAAATCCTTGTCCACGTCAGCAAAGGAGAAGTCAACATTCGGGTTGAAGTGCTGAAGCTGCTTCACGGCTCGGGAGAAGCCATTAACGTGCTCCTTTATAATGGAAGCCTCAGCTTCAGCTAGATTGTACTGAAGCTTGAGATTGACCTCTTTCTCGGCCTCTAGCGACTTCCGCAGCTCCAGACCGGCCTCTTTCTCGGCTCGAAGCCCCTCCACAACCTTATGAAGATTGAGCCGGTCGGTTCTTTCCGTTTCCAGCTCGGCTGTAACACCCGGGTACCGACGAGGGAGGGGAGTGGTCGCTGGTACAAGAAGGCACGGACAAGGAGCGGCTCCTGGCAGGCTTCTAGGCGGAGGGACACATGAATGAACCGATAACACACCCGAATGAGAGGGATCCTGAGACAGTGTAGGTATGGGACTATACAGTTGAGGAAGGCTTATATGAATTGATTGGTACTACCTATACTAATAAGATGCATCTTCATTTCGGAAGCCCATCACTTAAGAACTCCGTAGTTAAGCGTGTTTCACTTGGAGCGATTCTGGGATGGGTGACCTCCTGGGAAGTTTTCCCGGGAAGCGTCTGAGTGAGGACAAAGCACGCTGAAAAGACCCATGTTGGTTTGTGGGGACAGTTGTCAATCCATAATGCAGCCAGGGATGTTACATTTATGGTATCAGAGCGACACCTCTCCCAGTACGGAGTGGTTCGGGGACGAACCAAGCGGAAGTTGGTGGGCATGTAACTCCCGGGTGCCGACGAGGGCGGGGAGCGATCATCGGTGCAAGAAGGCACGGACAATGAGCGGCTCCTGGCAGGCTTCTAGGCGGAGGGACACATGAATGAACCGATAACACACCCGAATGAGAGGGATCCTGAGACTGTGTAGGTATGAGACTATACAGTTGAGGAAGGCTTATATGAATTGATTTGTACTACCTATACTAATAAGATGCATCTTCTTTTCGGAAGCCCATCACTTAAGAACTCCGCAGTTAAGTGTGCTTCACTTGGAGCGATTCTGGGATGGGTGACCTCCTGGGAAGTTTTCCCGGGAAGCGTGTGAGTGAGGACAAAGCACGCTGAAAAGACCTGTGTTGGTTTGTGGGGACAGTCGTCAATCCATAATGCAGCCAGGGATGTTACATAGGCCATAAGGGTGGTATTGCCTTTTTCCAGCTCTACCTTTTGGGCCTTCAGCTGCCCAATAACCCGAGCTTTCTCCTCACACTTGGCCACAGCTTGAGCCAATTCATCCTTCACTTTCAGGGCGCGAGCTGCATCGGCCTTCATCATTTCCACCCTCTTGACATTCTCTAAGAACTGGTGACTCCAGAAGCGGGTAATCGAATCTATCCGGAGAGCATATGCAGCAGCAGCCTCCATGCTTTCACTAGGCCCTTGCTCCAGCAAAAGACGGGCATCAGCGGGTTTGAGCACCTGGCCGTCGATGAGTGAACAGGGGTTAAACTCACTACCCTAAAGAGAGTCGAGGTCCGGGTTGCAATTCCCGTCGTACCATTTGGTGTCCGAAGTAAGATCGGCCATCACAGGAGCTTTTCCTGGCCTCCTCTCGGTGGAAGGAGTTTCTTCAACAACCACTAGGGGGGAAGGACCTCTCCCCGGAACCTCGGACTGCAAATCCTCCCGAATCCGTTTGGAGAGACGTGTGTTCGGGTCAGCTCAGCAGCATCAGCGACCTTCTTCTTTTTCCCCTTAGCTTCGGTAACCGGCAATGACCCACCAGCATCTTGGTTAGCCGACTTCTTCAGCAAATCTTTATAATTGAACTTTCCCATTATCACTGAAAAAAAATGAGAAATCTGTTAGATACAAGTATGCTGCAGGGTAAGTAAAACACCCACTAAAAAGCTACTTACGATCAAAATCGGCTTGCCGGATTGACAATTTGGGAAGCAATAAAAGTCTACCACAAGGCAATGGCCGAGGATAGAGCTTTAGGAGCTCAACGTCGTTTTTTTCTTGAGTTGTCATGCAGCCGACGTCATAGCTGGAAAACTTAGTGGGATGGGGTTGCCAGTAGAAAGAAAATTTGGAGACTCCATCCGAGTCATAGAATAGGGACTCGTTTCCTACAATAGGTCGGACTTTGAAGAAGTCCGACTTGAAAAATTTGTATGAACTCTTGTAGAGCCCAATGATGCCTCCCCCCTCAGCCCCACTAAGGGAGATCCAACCAACCCGATCTCCAAACCTAACTTTATAAAAGTAAAGGAATATAGGAGTAGTAGCCACCACTCCTATCTGCCCGCAAAGAATTTGGAAAGCCTTTAAAAAAGCCCAGCTGTTTGGATGGAGTTGAGTCGGGGCAACATTCATAATCTTCAAAACATCACACTCGAATTGGGTAAAAGGTAGGGTGACTCCAATCTGCTCAAACATGGTTTTATACACGTATGTGAAAAAAGGTTGACCAGGAGCTGCGTGAAGGAAGACATGTTCATTCTCAGAACATGGCAAACACTCTACTGTGCCACCAGAAGAAGAAACTTTGTTTTTCATGGACGAGAGGGACTCAAACCCTAAAATTTGAATGAAAGGCTCCCACATCCGGTCTTACCCATAAATACCCAGGTATAGTGATATCTGGGTATGGAACTCTAGACATCCTATTGATACACTTACGGCGCTTGGAGATGGGTATGATATTAGGAGTAGCCGAGCTACTCCCATCTGGGGAAGAGGAGGCACCATTAGCTCCACCACCGCCATGAGAGGAAGAAGGAGAAGGACGAGGAGAGCCCCCAATCGGACTGATTTCAGGCTCCACGATCTGAACCCCAGAAGAGGCATTCTGGGATACCTCGAATGAAGTCTCCATGAATGAAAAATCCGAAATCAAACTGGAAGAAAAAGAGATGAGAAGGACGTACCTCAAATAGGAAAAGGAGTACCAAAGCTTGGACCAGAAAGGACTCGAGAAGGAGTAAAAGTCTAGGGCTCAAGGAAGGTGAAACCCCATGGCAGGGGCTCGTCCAAATTTATAGAAAAAAGCGCAACGTCCTTTCGGCGAATTAATGACGGTTGTTGGCGTGCGAGAGAAGGGAAACGTCCCTTCAAGTCTGACCGAATTCGGCACACTAATGGAAAGGAAACACGTGGCAGGAATGTCAGAATGTACACTGCCATCAAGGAAAAATATGAGCACGCAACTACAACGCAGGTCTCGGAAATGATGCCATAAAGGCCACACGTCACACAGAGCAACGTCTCTTTTCCATCTCGGGAACCGAGAAAGTATGGCCTCAGTACGAATCTCAGGTGATCACCTCCACCTCGTCTAGCCTCGGCTCCTTCGAAAAAAGATTCCACGCAATCAGCTCAAAGCTTGGGGGGCTTGTGTATGAGCCGAGGTGTAGAGCTCGGTACCTCGAAGCGTCAAGCTCGGTCGCCTGAGCTGTTCACCGAGTTGGAGGATATATATATATATACCGAAGTATGAAGCTCGGCCAAATACCTTGCCGAGCCGAAAGACCAAAGATAAAACCAAGTTCCTAAGCTCGGCTAATGTCATAAAAGCTTCTACACTTTACCAGCTCAAAGCTTGGGGGGCTTGTGTACGGGCTGAGGACTAAAGCCCGGCCATCGAGCTTGGATACCCAATCCAACCAAGGCGGGAAGGATAAAATATCGATATTATCTTTATTAATCCTGATATTATCTCAAACAACCTTATCCGGTTAAAGGAGATAATATCCCCTAAATTAAGGGATAAGATATTGATATTATCCTTAAATAATCATGATATTATCTGAAATAACCTTATCCGGTTAAAAGAGATAATATCCCTTAAATTAAGGAAATCACATCTCAAAGAAGATTTAAGAGATAAAAGGAGATAAATCCAGATCTCTAAAAGATATGGGAATCTTATTATAAAAGGAGGAGAACCCAAGAGAGAAACTCACATTTTCACTGATCCCTGGTGACTCTCCCTTAAGCATATTAGAGAAACTAGCTCGACCAAGAGACTATTGAAGGGTCCTTGCTCGTTGGTATTCGTTAGATACAAGATTAAGGGATCGAGATCACTACGGCCAAGGGTTGAACCTAGAACTACGTCTGGCTTTGATTCCCATTTGGATACGCAGGACCGGAATACAACATTCGGTCAAGCCATAATAAAAAACAACCCCCATCGTTCACTCTTGGTTTGACGTTCTATGACGAGATTCCGACAAATCGGATCTCGACAGGAACAAATATGAAGCTTTGTTAATTGATATGTTACTTTAACAGAAATATGTTTTTATTGTATTAAAAAACAAATCGTATTTTTCCAATGTACAAAACTTACATGCAGTCCCTTATATCCTTGTGCTATTATTCTCCTACCATAGATGGACTTGGTGACATTTTTTTCAAACTCGGCAAACATTGTTAATTTTTCTCTGTTATTTTTTTTGTGTTTTTTGTTTCCTTTCTCCCACATTCTTTCCCCTCACCCTCAAAACATTCTCCATCTTGGCAACTGAAAAGTCCCCAAAACTAAGGCAATTGAAAAGTTGTTTTTTTAATTTTTATTGTGAATCTGTTAGGTCCCATTTTTCCCAACCGAGAAGAAGAGTGTCATTGCGGGACGGTGGCACAACTGCTGGGCACGGTGGTTATTGAAAAACGCAGTGGTGAATGGGTAAAGCTCCGGTTTCTGGTTCTCGATCGGCTCGCGATGGAGGCTGGTTGACTGGCTTGCGGTTGTGGGCACATCAGATGGACGATGATCGAGGAGGGGACGACGGTTCCTCTGTGCTCAGGGGAAGCGACGCGGTGGAGGAGATGATCTGGTGCGAAGTGCGAAGCGACGCTCATGGTGGTGCACAACGGAGAAGATATAGACAGAGGGGTGGAGCTCGCGGATGCAAGCGATGCTGAAGTGGCGGACATCTAGACTCTCGGCGAAGGAAGGGCAGTGGACCTGGTGGCACTTCGATCCGTGTTCAGTTGTCATTTGTCAAAGGGATGGAGAACGTTTGAGGGTTCAAGGAAGAACGTGGGGTGAGAGAAAGAAAGAATAAAAAATATAAAAAAAATTAACAGAGAAAATATTGTTAACAATTAAAAAATTAACAGTGTTAGTTGAGTTGGAAAAAATGCCACATGTCCATAGGAGAATAGTAGCACAAAGATATAAGGAACTGTAAGTAAGCTTTTTCCTTTTCCAAATGCTTATTAATGGTTTTAACAGGACTTAAAGACCTAGAGCGCAGTTGAAGTCCTAAAAACATGATAATTAAAAGTCTCGCTGATTCACCTAGGCGTGGATAAATTCCATCAATTACTTATTTGTATAAAAATATATAATTGAAGAATTTTCTTACCACAAATATTGATTGGGTTGTCTTATCTAAATCCTACTTTCGAAAGTACCTAGTGTTACCCACTCAACTCATCTCGTGGTAAAGTAAGCATGTGTTTTTTCAAAGACAAAATTTAGGTATATATAATTTTATAGGTATAATGTATAGGATATATATAACAATTGTTACACATGTTATATTTTTATTGATAAGTTGTTATTCATATCATATTGTTATTGAAAACAACAATATCTATCATGCAAACAATCTTTCTATCTTTTCACACTTTTGGTTATATATTTCTCATAAAAGAAAAAGAAGAAAGAAAAAGAATGCATTTATAGGGTTTGTTTGAGAGGGGAAGGGATGGGAAAATGGACCGACCGCCGCTCGCCTAACCGCCGCCTGCCAAACCGACCAATCACCTTCCTGATCAATAGATAGTCGTACGACTAATCAGTCGACTAATGACCGCACGACGGAACCTAAACCCTAAACTGTTCCGATCGCTCGATTGTTGGTCTCCCGACTGACTGACCGACCGTCAGTCACTCGACCGATCGCCTGACAGACTATCCATGGTTGCCTAATTGAAGATTGGCTGCTCAGCCGATCGATCGACCGACGAGACACCCCGATGTCCCACTAAAGTAAACCATATTTTATTTAAAACATAATCGTGATATTTGCGTTAAACAGATATATACAACAGCGGAGAAATAAACACTTTAACTAAAACAACCATCAAATATAAACATACATCACACGTATATATAAATATATACATACAGTACTGTAGAGGGAATCCCGTCAGTAGGATCCCATATATATATATATATATATATATATATATATATATATATATATATATATACAAACTGGGTAAGATAATAAAAATACATCAAAAGTCTAAACCAAAGACGCCTCGCTGTCACTCAACACCTATTCCCCTCTCAAATACAGCAAAATCCTTACTGCACACCTGTGTACACCTAACTGGATAGCACTGGCCGATACTATCACATACAACTACCACTACCCTTGCAGTCACCCCTGGGTTTCTGAGACACCCCGTTGTGCCCCATTGTATTATTAAATTAAAACCTTATTAATTATTTACTTAATCACGTACTTAACGTTAATCATAATACAAAAATACGAAGAAATTAAAATCTTAATTAATAAACATATAAATTCTGCAAATTAATGTATCACACCTTATATAATAATACATACACACATAAGTCTTGCATTAGAGTATTAAAACACTGTCTAGGGTATCCTATCAGTAGGATCCCTTGCAAGGTACATACTTACACAAACTATTATAGTCAGCGGAAAGTAAACGTCTTATAAGACTCACTAGCTCTAGACACTATACTACATCGCTGGAATCCACGGCTCTTCCTCCCGCATTCGGTTCATACGGAGTTCCATCCAACTCCTCAGCAACTGGTTCTTTGATAAAGTCTTCTAACGGAATAAGATAGACATACACAAAATGGAGAAATAGGGAGATAAGAAACAGTTCTATCATCATAAGTGGAAAATGAATACATAGCATATAATATAATAATAGTCAAAGACACGCATCACACAAAACTAACAATCATCCTCAAATTATGATATCATCCTCTACCTTTACTCTTATGCAACTAAACTTTTATGCTAACTTGGTCATCTCTATTCCCGTCACGTTAGTCAGTAGTCTAGAACGGTTCGGTGTCAAGAACTCGGCATAGCACCTCTATCTTTCAATAGGATAGCACTCGGTATAGCACCTCTATCTTTCAATAGGATATATCAAATCAACGTGTCAAGGACTAAGGAGTATTACGGTAGTCTACCTCGCCATCAAATCCGTAGGGACTCACCCGCAATATCCGATATTCATAATAGGATATCCCGACCTCGTGTGTTCCACTCACACTGCTATGAACAACAATACATATACATACACACACACACACACACACACACACACACACACACACATATATATATATATATATATATATTAATCTCATTAAATCGCATCAGTTACAACCTAGTGCTTCAAGCTTCCATCATAGCCTTAACTTACAATCTACGTCACATCTCATCTATAATATAATACATTTAAGCTAGGCACCTTTAAGTCACATTCAATCTCTTACCCAGACAAAGTATCTCTGAACAACACATATCTTTGCTTAATAGCCAACTAAGCACATTATCAAACCAGGCAGATCATGCATAACACAATAATCATAAAATATTCAAACATCAAAATAAAACGTCACATGCAGTAGAATACCTCAACCAACATATCACAATCAATTCAATAACAATAAAGTCAGACATCCTCAATATCATAAGATTAACCTAATGTCGATAACCTACAATCCCCAAATCATCATTGGTATTACAAAAAAAGTTTCCAATGCGATTTTGGTCTTGTCGATCACTCACCCACTAGTAGGGTTTAGGTCGCCCTACACAATTATTATAATATATACTACTTATCCATTCTGACGATAGGTTGATTCTTTCCCCCACCTGAGCTAACACCGGAAACACGAAGTCGAAGCTCCTCATTACCAAACAAGAAGTTACCAAATCCACCTTGGAATGAAGAAGTTTGATAAAGAACTTGAAGAATAAATGAAGAACTATGAAGAACTTAACAAGAACACTATGATGTTCTTAGTGTTTGGTGAAGAACAAGTGTAATAGGAAGAAAGAAATGTGTTAAGTGTGAGGAGAAATGGGCAGCCACGAAAATGAGAGGATGAGTGAGTGAAAAATGCTTTGTTTAATGTTAAAATGTAACCATGGTTGAGTTTACTTAACCTAGGTGAAGTTAGAAAATAATATAATAACGTAACTACGGTTATAATAACCTAACTATAGTTAATAGTAATCATGGTTAGGTTAGAATATGTGGTGGAGAATGAAGGGAGGTCTGGCTGGTTTTGGGCCACAAAAGAGGAGGAAGAAGCCAAATTGGCCTTGACTTGCCTAAACCATGGTTAAAAATTAACTCGGATAGGTTAGGTTAAGCTTAAGGGCATTTTGGTCATTTCACCTAAAATTGCATTTAATGCTTCATAAATGCTTGGTGAGTCATGGTGGTAAATCACCCCATGACTCAACTCCTCCGGTGTCCAGTTTTGTCTCTCCACATCCGTTCTCGACTCTGTCGGTTTCCCGATTAGGGTTTTACGCCCGAATAAAAACATAATATTTTGTTTTCGATAGATAATTTTCAAAATAACCAACTCGTTGGAAATATGATTTAAACATAAACCATTTCGTTCACGAATCAAAATTAGGTTTTCTGATAAGTAAAATCTTACTGTCAGTGAAAACGCAGACCGTTTTCCGTCAGAACTTTCACCAAATTTCGTCTGAATAAACATAATTTTTTATTTTTTATCAGCAATTTGGAAAGTAGAATTCCTCACGGACGTAATATAAAAAGTCTACTAATTTTCAGTTTCGGGTCAAATTTGGGTTTTCTGCCGGTATAAAATTATAGTGTTAGTAAAAACACAGACCGGTTTCCGTTTGAGTTTTAAACCTCAATTTTAACCAGAGCTTTCTACTATAGAGTAGGTTCTAGATATGATTTTGTTTTCTCCAAAATCTTTTTCTAGGTCTCAGATAAAAATATAAACAAATATATATACCGTTAATACAACGTATACGAAAGTCGGGGTGTTACAGTCTCGATGGTCCCACAACCCCTCTACTACTACTGGAAGAGCTCCTCCCAGAAGGCCGCTGAAATAAGCATATGTATCCCAAGATGTTCCTAGATGATAGTCTGGAAGACTCTAAAACAACTGTTCTAACATATGGCATCTGTGGAACCTCTGGGGCAAGTATGTGATCTATATCGGGTACAATCTGGTCGTCATCCGGTGCTGGTGCAATAACAGGTACAGGTACTGGTACCGAAACCGGTACTGGATCTGGCACAGGAACTGGAATTGGTACAATCTCAGGCATCTGTGGAATCGGTGCTGCTGGAAACCCGATAAGCAATGGAAAGGCCTGGCCCACTCCAAAGGTCCCGACCATTCCGAACGGTGCTCCATTCCCTATGCTCGTCGTCACCGACATAGGACCCATATAAACTACAAAACGAGTGATTGGGTCCAGAAACCACCCGTTCTCATCGATGAACTCCAACTCAAAGGTCCCCGTCCGTGGGAACCCTGCCGGAGTCTCAATCCAAGGGTGCCCCCGGTGAGCCATCTAAATTATCGGGGTATGAAAGTTTAACAGTAGAAAGACAAACACAAAAGAAGAGAAAGAAGGGATAAGAAACTATTTAACATCAAAACATGGAAAAGAGGTAGTAACATTTAATCAATAAGGCAAACAAACATACATCTCAACACACACACACACACAAATAAATATATATATATATATATATATATATATATATATATATATATATATATATATATATGCAAACATCCTCGTAACACATTATTTTCCTCTACCATTCAATTGAGTCATCCAAGCGACGCGTTCCCAAACCCTGTTGCACATACTCATCCATGGTGAGAATGCCCATGCAAAGCAATGGCACTATAGTCGCACATCTCCCACCGGTGCACACCATAGTTCTCTCACGAGGGTGCTCATGCAACGCAATGAAACTATAGCTGCAACCCCAATAATAAAATGGAACGGTCCTGCAAGGACTCTGATCCTTGTGTGATCCCAACACACGGATCCTCAACATGCATTTGAATAATTATCACTGACATATCTCGAGTCATACCTTAGTGCCTTAACCTCTCATCACTATCTCATAGATAACCTCAACAATCATATTTCATCAATATCATCATGTTACCACAATAATTATATCGGTTAGGCACCTCTGAAAACATGTATCATGTACCCCTACATATGTCACCAAAACTCATAATGTATTAACACTTAGAAATCTCTAAGCACAATATAATCACCAATCATGTTATCATTTCCAAGCATCTCATAATAACCCAATAATAAAATAAACATGATTAATCCAGACAATCATCATATTTCAAACAGCACACCATGAACAGTTAAACAGACAATTCCATGCAACCTCGAATACTACATTTTTAATGTAACGGTGATCAACCTACAATTTCAATATCATCATTGGTACCACTAAGTAGTCCCCAATGTGGTATTGATATTGTCCGTTACTCGCTCACCAGTAGGGTTTGGGTCGCCCTACGCCGTTATTGAAATAAATGTCACTTAGCCATTTCCGACGTTAGATGGCTTCTTTCCCCACCTCCGTTGTCGTATGATAACCTAAACACAACCATCGATGAACTCCAACTCAAAGGTCCCCGTCAGTGGGAACCCTGCCGGAGTCTCCATCCATGGGTGCCCCTAGTGAGCCATCTAAATTATCCGGGTCTGAAAGTTTAACAATAGAAAGGCAAACACAAAAGAAGAGAAAGAGGGAATAAGAAACTCCTTAACATCAAAACATGGAAAATGGGTCGTAACATTTAATCAATAAGGCAAACAAACATACATCTCAACACACACACACAAATATATATATATATATATATATATATGCAAACATCCTCGAAACACATTACTTTCCTCTGCCCTTCACAATGATGCAATTGATATGTATAATAACGTGGCTGCCACCAATCCGTACATATATATATATATATATATATATATATATATATATATATATATATATATATATCCCCCATCCGGTCAATCATTCGTCCAAGCGACGTGTCCCCAAACACCGGTGCACAGCCTCATCCGCGGTGAGAATGTCCATGCAAAGCAATGGCATTATAGTCGCACATCTCCCGTCGGTGCACACCCTGGTTCTCTCACGAGGGTGCTCATGCAACGCAATGAAACTATAGCTGCAACCCCAATAATAAAATGGGACGGTCCCACGAGGACTATGATCCTAGTGTGTTCCCAACACACGGATCCTCAATATGCATATGAATAATTATCACTGACATATCTCGAGCCATACCCTAATGCCTTAACCTCTCATCACTATCTCATAGATAACCTCAACAATCATATATCATCAATCTCATAATGTTACCACAATAATTGTCTCGGTTAGGCACCTCTGAAAACATGTATCATGTACCCCCAAATACGTCACCATAACTCATAATGTATTAACACTTAGAAATCTCTAAGCACAATATAATCACCAATCATATTATCATTTCCAAGCATCTCATAATAACCCAATAATAAAATAAACACGATTAATCCAGGTAAGCATCATATGTCAAACAGCACACAATGAACAGTTAAACAGACAATTCCATGCAACCTCGAATACTACATTTTTAATCTAACGGTGATAAACCTACAATTTCAATATCATCATTGGTACCACTAAGTAGTCCCCAATGTGGTATTGATATTGTCTGTTACTCGCCCACCAGTAGGGTTTTGGTTGCCTTACGCCATTATTGAAATAAATGTCACATAGCCATTTCCGATGCTAGATGGCTTTTTCCCCCACCTCCGTTGTCGTATGATAACCTAAACACAACGAATGAGGCACTCCTCTACTCCTCTTGATTCTACCACACAAGCAAGACAGGTCTCCGGGCCCCCAAAAAATACTTGAATATCACATTACATAGCGTACATTACAGGTAACCCTAATCCGAAGTCGGAATTGAAAACCGATCGAAGAATAGAAAGATAAGTCTAACATCGTCACCGACGACATTTCGACATAAAAAGGGTATAGACTACCTTCACTTAAAGAAGCAAAAGAAGTTAGGGTTGAGAAGACGTCGTTGCCACGAGCACAACGACGTACTCAAAAATTCGCCGGGACGTTGGATTTCTCGAACTCTCGACCTGAAGCTCTCTCTTTCTAACTCTCTCACTCTATCTCTCTCTAACTCTTGTTTTCTGTCTTCTTCTCTTTTTCACACAGTGGTGAAAGTGAGCTTCTGTCTCAATTATGCCCCTTTTTATTTTTCACCCTCAGCATGCCCACGCTTGAGCGTGGGAAGGCCCACGCTTGAGCGTAGGATCCTCCACGCTTGAGCGTGGGTAGGTAACTCTACTGTGCGTACAACCAATCAGGGATTGCCACATGGGTCAACTTGTGCCATGTTGAGTCAACTCCAGAGCTAGTCTGGTTGACCTCCACGCTTGAGCGTGGAATATTTCACGCTTGGGCTTTGACCATTAACCAGAAAACCCACTTTCACATTTTGTCGCGTTCTGAGTCTGTTCGACGCCCTATTGATCTCAAATTTGAGATATAGACTCTCTTATCCCTAATAAACAGTCTCAAGCCCTCAAAAATGCCTAATATCTTTCTTAAACTCAAATTCCTTATTTCACATACTTAAGCTTTTTAAGCAATATACCGGATCTAGATTACTTTTACGTTCGATTTCACACTGTTGGTTGCGTACTTTCCATGCAAAGGTTCCTAGACTTTTATCAACATATTATTCCTCTAATACAAGTCTTACACCTCATCATTATACGTAAAACAAAATCATAAAAACACATCTGTTACATTCCTACCCCCCTTAAAAGAAATTCCATCCTCGGAATTTACTTACCTGAAAACAAGTGTGGATGTTGTTGCTGCATGTCTGCCTCACGCTCCCAAGTAGCATCTCTCTAGTAATGTCATCCCAGATGACCTTAACCAAAGGAATCTGTTTACTGCGGAGTTCTTTAATCCTTCTATCTACAATCTTAACTAGTAACGCCTCATATTATAGATTCTCTCAGTTGTATGGACTCGGGCTTAATTAAATGAGAAGGATCTGGATAATATTTCCTCAATTGAGAGACGTGAAAGACGTCATGAAGATTAGAAAAGTTAGGTGGTATGGCTATATGATAAGCTACTGGACCAATTTGTCGAAGAATATGAAAAGGTCCAATAAATCGAGGATTAAGCTTTCTAGACTTGATAGCTCACCAATTCCAGTCTTTGGAGTGACTCTAAAAAACAAGTGATCACCTTCCTGGAATTCTAAGGGTCTTCTCCTCTTGTCACTGTAGCTCCTTTGCCTATCCCGTGCTTCTTTCATTTTCTCTCTTATCTTCTTGACTTGTTCCGTTGTTTGATGTACCACATCGGGACCCAACACTTGACTCTCACCAGTCTCATACCAACATAATGGAATCCTACACTTTCTGCCATACCGATACTGCTATGGAAACTGTTGTTATAAGTGAATTCAATCAAATGTAGGAACTCATCCCAGACCGCCCGCCTGCCTGACGGACCATCGAATTGTCCATTGCGCTTATTGATAATCCGCTGGCTTATCTAGTTTTATAGCTGTGATTGCCATGATTTGAGTACTAATTTTAGGAATTTTGGTCATTTTTGAGCCAAATAAAGCGCTTGATGCTTTTTTAAGTTTTCAGGTTAAAAGTGAAGCTTGAGTAAACTAGAAAATTTTAAGAAAACAAGCAACTTGAAGAAAAACATGTCTTGCCCCGCGAGACAGTGCTCGCGCCGCGAGACAGAAGCCTGAATTGAGGATTTTTTGAAGGCTCTCTAGGGCGCCCCGCGAGCCAGAAATGAGATTTTGAAGACCTTTATGGGGCGCACCACAAGAAGTGATTGGCACTGCTAATCAGATGAGGAATTTCTGAAGGTCCCCTGTCTCGCCTCGCGAGAATTCAAACCTGGACAGAGCCAAATTCAAGTACTCACCCCACGAGTGTGGGTCATCAGAGTTTAGTATATAAGCTAGTTTCAATGCGAATTTTTGTACCGTAATCCTAGTTTTTGAGAGCTGCGTCTCGCTTAGTGTTTTTTATGAGAATTCTGAGTTTTGGTTGATGCTTTCTTTCAATTACTTAATGATTGTGAACGCCATGAGGAACTAATCCTCTTTTTTAAGGAATCAATGTAGCCACACATGACGACATAGTGAATTGTGATGTTTTCTATTCCCTTTTCTTAATTCTTGCTTCTTAATTCCGATTTGCTTTGTGTTAATCAAAAGAGCTCGTGATTAACTAGTCAAGTGTGATGAGTCCGACCGGAGATTCATGCTTTTGGACTTGAATTAAGAACATAAATTGAATATTGATAGAGATATAATAATAGATTTGTGAAATCGTTTAGGGAACTGAGAACTTAATGAATCTTGCATGTTATTTATCATAGAGATATTGTTGATTGACATGTTTAGGTTTTTTTTCGTGCTCGAACGAGACATTCGAATAATTCAGGTTTTCTGGTTGGCATGAAATTGAATTTAGGGATAGAAAATAAATCACTTGGATCTTTGTTTGATTGTGTTGGTGAAATCGTGACCTTAGATTTTTCCCAACATTAACCTCACTCTTGTTAATTGCCTTGAATTGTTTTAATCTTGTTTAATTTAGATAATTGCCTTGTTATCTCATTGATCTAAACAAACTCCCTCTCCACGAAATTCATGCGAAAAAATTCACAGGAAAATCCGCAAGTAATCCATGAATTTCTAGTAATGTAGGTAATATAACCAAGCTTACACCGACGACATACCCAATTAATTCTATTTATAACAAATGTTAGGCTCCTAATCTGGAGAAGATTTATATGAAGATAAGATAGTCATTCATTACAAGATAAATAAATGGTTACCCATCACATGATAAATAGATATGTTTACAATAAACATTAAATTATTTCAAAGTCTCCATCTTTAAAAGTGTTTAATTAGTATAGACAATTTGTGTAAAGTTTTTTATGATGTTTACCAATCACAAATCATGGTATGAATTACTTTTAAGGTAGTTAGGATGAAAGTTAATTTTTTTTAATGATGTGATGACACGGACTCGGCAAGTGTACCGGTTCGTTGCAAGTAATAAAACGGTAAGAACCGGATATCGTTCTCAGGGATCGTGGACAAGTACCACTTCGCAATTTAGACTACTATCTAGGCGATCGAGTTTGGAGTGAAGGTAGCTCTATCATCTAACAAAACAAACAGGAATAAAATGTTTTTGTTCTTTTAGGAATTTTATCAAACAGTTAATAGGCAAACAGAAATATGAACAACAGATGGATAGAATTGTTAGGGTTAGACTAGGCTAATCCTCCCTTGATTGCTATGAAATGATAGATAACACAGTTTCTAATTCAATTATGACAACCAAATATTCTCAAATACTCAAGCCCTAATGTCTTAGGTGGAATGAGCCTAAAATCCCAAATTAAACCCTAATGTCTTAGGTGGAATAATATGAGAAATTGCATTAAGAGTCAAGATTCATAGGATTGCAAGCACCTCAAGACCTATGTCTAGGCTCATGAACTACTTGGCATTTGATTCATGAGCATGCCTTAACATCAACCTTTCAGTTGTCTATCAAAGCAACTAATCATTCCTAGGATGATCAAGCCTAAGAAAGCATTAAGCATGGAATCAAATACTCATAAAGAAAAAGGAAATTGCATTACAATCAAGTCATGTTACAATCAAGTTCAGAAGAGCAATCATCTAACCCCAACAAAGGGAAGTTTAGCTACACATAATTAAAGATAGAATCAAAGAAAGAAATACATAGATGAACAAGGGAAGGGGCTCCATGGAAGGTTGCACAGCAGCCACAACAGCAAAGGGTCTGTTTTTAGGTTTTTCTGGATGCCCCTTCTGTTCTGCCCAGAGGTTCTTTTATAACACGTGGCCTGTCACGGCCGTGACATCCATCATGGCCAGGCCGTGATGGATTCTGTTTCAGGCAGATTTTGTGACTTCAGGACTCTCGCGTGGCGAGCTACCCTTCGCGCCGCGAGCCATCTTTTTCATGCCCGTGATCTCCATCACGGCCAAGCCGTGATGGATTCTGACTTGTGGTGGTTTTGGGTCACGGCCGTGATGTACATCACGGCTAGGCCGTGACAGACTCTGACTTCAGCCTTTCTTCCTTTTCAGTTTTGCTCGATCATGGCCGTGATGGGCATCACGGCTAGGCCGTGATGGGCTCTATTTGGCTCATTTTCTTCACTTTTATGGCTCTAAATCATCCAAGCTTTATCATGGCCAATCCTTGGGAATCAACACGAATTCCTGCAAAACAACACACAAGACCACCTTATCCGTTCCAAAGGAAAAACTAAACAAAATTCAACTAAAATGGCCTAACTATATGCAAATGCATGCAGAAATGTACATGGAGAATGAGGTGAAATCACACTCATCAAATCACCCCAAGCTTAAGACTTTGCTTGTCCTCAAGCAAAAACCAAGGCCAGAAGAAGAAACAGAACATGGATAGTGAACTAAGAACCCGAGCAAATGATCCAAGTAATAGGCAATTCAAACAATTCAGCAAGAGACAATCAATTCAAGTCCAATTAGAGGCTTAGGTTCCTTAGACTCATAATCTCACTGATTTGGGCACTCTTTCTCAACTGAAGCTCACCCCAAGCTTGTTTATTTGCTTGGCTCTCTTTTTACCTCACTCAAGTGTTTAGGGGAATAAGACAATTCACTCAATTTTCCTCAAGGAATGAATCCTACCATAAGCTTGACTATCAACCAAATCTCTACTTTATTAATGAAAACACCTAAGAATCAAGAGGTCTTTACTTTGGGTTGTAATGTGGCCATGGGATTAATCGTTAGGTGGGGATAACAAGAAAAGGACATTTCAAAAGGCTACATAAACATCAAGCATTGCAAACATGACCTTCTAAAATACCTTTGGGTTTCAGTTCACTTTCCACCTTTCTTTTCTTTCCTTTTCTTTTTATTTTTCACTTTTCTTCTTGTCATTCCCTTCTCTATATATTTTTCTTTTTTTTTCTTTTCTTTGGAGAAGGGGAGATTTTTTTACTAAAGAGAAACTTTTTTTTTTTTTGATTCTTTCATCCCAAACTTTTTTTTCAACTACCTTTTTACCCTTTTGTTATACTTTAGAAGGTCCCTTAGCAAGCATATTTATCCAAACATTTCAGGGTACCAAGAAAAGCATTTTATTCATTCAGGCTCAAAATTGGGCAACTAAGGGGTAGCATTTCATCATTCAAAGCTCAGAAGGCCAGAAAAATACCTACTGCCTCAATCATTTTCAAGAATGTTTTCAAAAATTTTTAAGCTTCAAAATGGTTTTAAGTCAAGTTCTAGAGAAAACAATCCAAGAGGAATAACACTCTAACACAAGAAATGGGGTAGATTTAGTGAGTACCCCTTAATGGCTCAAAAGCTCACATTTATCAGTTCAAAAACCAGTGAGGAACACAAGTCTATAGAAACACATGCTAATCATCAACTATCCAAGACCATCTCAAGAATATTTATTTGAAGCCATATCACAATAATAGAAAAATCAGGGTTCAAAATTCACTATCACAAATAAATTGGCACTCAGTTCTCACAATCAGATGCTCAATCTAATCAGGGGTAACCAAATCATGCGATCATGCAAAACTATGCCTAGATGAATGCAATATGAACAATGCAATTCAAAAAAATTAAAAAATACCCCTACCCCAAGCTTAAAAACTTACATTGTCCCCAATGTAAATAATCAAGTTGGAGCGGGGTGAAAATGGAACAACTCACCAGGATGGTAGCGGGTGCTGGATCACATGCTTTATGGCTTTGTTTCTCCCTGCCCTTTTTCTCCTCCTTCCTTCAAAATCTGAAAACACTTAACAAAACTATTAACAAATCTCTTGATCTTCTCAAATTATTCAAGAGATGAAAATCAAAAACAAAAGAGAAAAGGAAAAGAAAACTTGGGTTGCCTCCCAAGAAGCGCTTCTTTAACGTCACTAGCTTGACGGATGATCTCTAAGATGGTGCTTTAAGATGGACGAAAACTGCTTGACGATCAAAGTCTCCTCCAAGGTAGTGCTTGAGCCTTTGCCCATTAACAGTGAAAGTATCTCCGGATGATGGGTCTTCTAATTCAACTGAACCAAATGGAGAAACCGACTTGACATAGAATGGGCCTGACCATCTTGATCTCAATTTGCCCGGAAAGAGTTTGAGTCTTGAGTTAAACAGCAAAACTGACTGGCCTTCTTCAAATTGCTTGGGAAGAATGTACTTGTCATGCCAGAATTTTGTTCTTTCCTTGTAAATCCTTGCACTCTCATAAGCCAAGAGTCGGAATTCATCCAACTCATTCAATTGAAGCAGTCTCTTATCCATGGCTATCTTAGTATCAAAGTTCAGGGCCTTCACTGCCCAGAAAGCACGATGTTGGAGCTCTACCGGGAGGTGGCATGATTTTCCAAACACTAACTGGTAAGGTGACATACCAATAGGTGTTTTGTATGCAGTCCGATAGGCCTAAAGTGCATCATCCAATTTCTTTGCCCAATCCTTCCTAGCATTGTTCACAGTTTTCTCCAAAATCCTCTTCAATTCCCGATTGGACAACTCCACTTGCCCACTGGTTTGGGGGTGGTATGGTGTGGCAACTTTGTGGTTCACCCCAAACTTGGCAAGCACTGCATTGAACTCCTTGTTGCAGAAGTGGGTACCCCCATCACTAATAATGGCTCTAGGGGTCCCAAATCGGGTAAAGATATTCTTCCTTACAAAACTAATCACAGCTTTTGCATCATCCTTCACAGTTGGAACAGCTTTCACCCACTTGCTCACATAATCCACCGCAACAAGAATGTATTTGTTGTTGTATGATGATGGGAAAGGACCCATGAAGTCGATCCCCCATACATCAAAGAGCTCCACCTCAGTATACCCTTCAATGGCATCTCATTTCTCTTGGATATGCTCCCGGTTCTCTGACACTTATCACACTTCATCACCCAAGCTCTGGAGTCTTTGAAAATAGTGGGCCAAAATAACCCGCTTTGCAAGATCTTCATGGCGGTTCTCTCACCACCAAAGTGTCCTTCATAGGGTGAGTTGTGGCAATGAGTCAACACCCCATTAATCTCTTCTTCCGGAATGCATCTTCTCAGAATTCCATCCGAACCTCTCTTGAAAAGGTAAGGCTCATCCCATACATAGTACTTGGCATCATGGATGAGCTTCTTCCTTTGTTGTGCATTGAAGTCCTTCGGAATCTTGTTGGCGGCCTTGTAATTTGCAATGTCCGCAAACCAAGGTGCCACTTGCACCACAAACAACTGCTCATCTGGGAATTCCTCTTGAATTGGCAACTCAGATTCTGCTTGAACATCTGCTTGTGGAAGCCTAGACAAATGGTCGGCTACCACATTCTCCACCCCTTTCTTATCCTTTATTTCCAAATCAAACTCTTGGAGCAGTAGTATCCACCTAATGAGCCGTGGCTTGGCATCCAGTTTAGTCATAAGATACTTCAAAGCAGAATGATCAGTGTAGACAGTAGTTTTAGAGCCAATCAAGTAGGATCTAAATTTATCAAATGCAAATACCACAGCAAGCAATTCTTTTTCAGTCGTGGTGTAATTCAATTGAGCATCATTAAGCACATGACTGGCATAGTAAATGACATGCAACACTTTATTTTTTCTTTGTCCCAAAATGGCTCCCACCGCATAGTCACTTGCATCACACATTAGCTCAAATGGTAAACTCCAATCTGGAGGTGCAATGACCGGTGCGGTGGTGAGTTTTTCTTTCAAAAGTTTGAAAGCATGCATGCAATCATCATCAAATATAAAAGGAGTATCAACTACCAAAATCTTGCATAAGGGTTTCACAATCTTTGAAAAATCTTTTATAAACCTCCTATAGAAACCCGCATGCCCTAGGAAGCTTCTAACACCTTTCACATTTATGGGAGGGGGAAGTTTTTCAATCACTTCAATTTTTGCTTTATCAACTTCCATCCCCTGTGATGAAATTTTATGACCAAGAACTATACCTTCCCTAACCATGAAATGGCATTTTTCCCAATTTAAAACAAGGTTAGTTTCTTGGCATCTTTTTAGAACACATGCAAGATTATTCAGGCAATTATCGAAAGAATCACCAAACACAAAAATCATCCATAAATACCTCTATGAATTTTTCAGTCATGTCAGAGAAGATAGAAAGCATGCACCTTTGAAAAGTAGCGGGTGCATTACACAACCCGAATGGCATCCTCCGGTATGCATAGACGCCATATGGGCAAGTGAAAGCGGTCTTCTCTTGGTCCTGAGGGTCAACCACAATCTGGTTATACCCTGAGTATCCATCCAGGAAGCAATAAAAAGCATGACCCGCCAACCTCTCTAACATCTGATCAATGAAGGGCAATGGAAAGTGATCTTTTCTGGTGGCTTCATTCAGTCTTCTGTAATCAATGCACACCCTCCATCCAGAAACGGTCCTTGAGGGGATGAGCTCATTTTTATCATTTGCCACCACCGTCATCCCCCCTTTCTTGGGAACAACTTGGACCGGACTCACCCATGGACTATCGGAGATTGGATAGATTATTCCCGCATCCAACAGCTTAACAACCTCCTTCCGCACAACTTCTTTCATATTCGGGTTGAGTCTTCTTTGGGGTTGTCTAACTGGCTTGAAATTTTCCTCCAAGAGGATCTTGTGCATACAGAATGAGGGACTTATCCCCTTCAAGTCGGATATAGACCACCCAATTGCAGATTTGTGCTCCCTAAGCACCCTCAACAGCTTCTCTTCCTCCAAGGAATTCAATCCACTGCTAATGATCACTGGGAATGAAGAGTTCATCCCAAGGAAAGCATAACGGAGATGTGATGGAAGTTCTTTCAGCTCTGGCACCGGTGGTTCACCCTTGTCTTCAATCCGCACATCTTCCACCACTTTGTCTTCATCATTATTCACAACCAGACAAGCTTCCAGTGATTTAATCATGAAATCAACTTCTTCTGCACATACCTCTTCTTCTTCATCCTCCACCATTAGAGCTGCTTCCAATGAATCTTCAAACTTTTGGTGCACACTCTTGTCAGATAATGAATCAATGAGGTCCACACTCATGCATGTGTCCTTGTCGCTTGGGTGCCTCATTGCGTCAAACACATTAAAGGTGACCTTTTCGTCTTGAACTCGAAGCACCAATTCCCCTTGATTGACATCGATCAAGGCTCTACCTGTTGCTAGGAATGGTCTTCCAAGTATCAGTGGAGTCTCACCATCTTCAGCTATGTCCAACACCACAAAATCTGCTGGAAAGATGAATTTATCTACCTTCACCAACAAATCCTCCACTACACCATAGGGATATGTAATGGAGCGATCAGCCAGTTGAAGAGAAATCCCTGTTGGTTTTACCTCACCAATTCCTAGCTTCTTCAACATGGAGAGCGGCATAAGGTTGATACTTGCGCCTAGATCGCACGATGCTCTCCCGATGTTCAGATGACCAATAGTGCATGGGATAGTGAAGCTAACCGGGTCCTTAATCTTTACTGGTAGCTTCCTTTGAAGTAGAGCACTGCACTCTTCAGTAAGCATAACCGTCTCCTCCTTCCACCTCCTCTTGTTCGTAAGAATCTCTTTCATGAATTTGGCGTAGGAAAGCATCTGTTGGAGAGCTTCGGCAAAAGGGATGTTGATTTGTAGCTTTTTGAATACATCCAGGAACTTAGAAAATTGTTGGTCTTTTGCCTCCTTCTTCAACCGTTGGGGGTACGGGATTTTGAAATATGGGGGCAGCTCTTTGGGATTATCAACCTCTTCCAGAATTTGTCTTCTAGTCTTCTTTGTTGCAAATTCTTCATCAACCAATTTCTCCCTCTGTGGTTTTTCAGCTTCAACAACAATGGGACTAGAGGTAGTGGCTTGGGAAGTCTCGGGTTCTTCATTGGTAACATCTTCAACAACCACCTCATCACTAACCCTCTTTTCTTTCTTCTCTTCGCTCTTTTCTTGTGGCCCTACTACCCTTCCACTTCTTGTAGCAATTTCCTTGCAATCCTCTCTTGGATTTTTCTCGGTGTCTCCCGGCAATTGTCCTTGGGGTCTTTCCGCCATTTGCTTCGCCAGTTGGCCTATTTGGTGCTCAAGATTTTTGATGGAGGCATTTTGATTCTTCATAGTCTCTTGAGTTGCTTGAAAATTGGCTTGGGTCGCTTGCATGAACTGGCCTAGAATATTCTTTAAGTTGCTTGATTTCTCTTGAGAGGGCTTTGCTTGAGAACTTGATCCTTGCCCTTGTTTCCAACCAAAGTTAGGATGGCTACGCCACCCCGGATTGTAGGTGTTAGAGTAAGGATCATTCTTGGGCCCTTGATTCCCCATGTAGTTCACCTCTTCTTGTCCAGAACTTCCAACCACATTAATCTCACAATTTCCATTTGCATGGTTACCTCCACAGAAATCACACACTGAGGTAGGTTGAACTTGGACAGCTTGTAGTTGAGAATTCTGCAGTTGAACGGACCCCAATTGCTTGGTAAGAATAGCCATTTGCGCCTTAAGAGCGCCAATTTCATCAAGCTCCAACACACCTCTCTTGACCAATGATCGAGAACTAGGCATTTGATAATCATTGTTGGCCATAGTTTCAATCAAATTCTTTGCCTCTTCAGGTGTCTTTTGACTCAATGACCCTCCTGCAGCCGCTTCAATCATACTTCTGGAATTCCTGTTTAGCCCATTAACAAAGGTTGCTACTTGCTGCCATGTCTCTAACTCATGATTTGGACAAGCTGTGAGCAAAGACTTGAACCTCTCCCAGGCTTCATAAAGTGACTCACCATCTCTCTGTGCAAAGGCATTAATCTCGGATCTCAACTTGATCATTCTTGAAGGAGGGAAGAAGCGAGATAAGAACTTGCTCACCAAATCATTCCAAGTGATAATACTTCCATGAGGATGAGATTGAAGCCATGACTTAGCTCTATCCCTCAAAGAGAAAGGGAAAAGCCTTAAACGAATGGCCTCATCGGAAGCTCCATTTAACTTGATGGTGTCACACAACTCAATGAATGTGCCAATGTGAGAATGAGGGTCTTCACTTTCCAACCCCCCAAACTGATTTTGCTGCACAAGATTGAGAAGTGATGCCTTGATTTCAAAGTTGTTGCATGCCACTGCAGGTCTAACAATAGGAGTCCCACATCTATCGACTTTAGGGGAAGTGTAGTCCCCCATTGTCCTTCTTGGTGCATTTTCTTCAGCCATGGTGACAGTTGCTACTTCAACTTGTAGTTCTTGCACACTGGGTAACTCAACTTGTGGCTCTTGTATACTAGAAGATGCTCTTTCTCTGTTTTTTCTTGCTTGGGCTTCCTTTTTATTCTGTCTACAAAACCTCTCGATCTCAGGGTTAAATTGAAGTTCACCTAGGTCGATTGTTCCTCGCATACAAGGAGCAAACAGAGTAGCACAGAAAAAGAACAGAAAAACATAAAAACAACACGTACAGACTAAGCAACAAATGGACAATTACGCAGTTTTGTTGACAAACAGAAAACAAAACAAAACAGAAAAAATACAGCAGAGAAACAGAAAACAAGAAAGAAAAACAACAGTAGGAAAACAGTAAAAATGCCTAAATTAGGAGTCCCCTTTGGTACTCGTGATATTGGCACACCGATCCCCGGCAACGGCGCCAAAAACTTGACACGGACTCGGCAAGTGTACCGGTTCGTTGCAAGTAATAAAACGGTAAGAACCGGATATCGTTCTCAGGGATCGTGGACAAGTACCACTTCGCAATTTAGACTACTATCTAGGCGATCGAGTTTGGAGTGAAGGTAGCTCTATCATCTAACAAAACAAACAGGAATAAAATGTTTTTGTTCTTTTAGGAATTTTATCAAACAGTTAATAGGCAAACAGAAATATGAACAACAGATGGATAGAATTGTTAGGGTTAGACTAGGCTAATCCTCCCTTGATTGCTATGAAATGATAGATAACACAGTTCCTAATTCAATTATGACAACCAAATCTTCTCAAATACTCAAGCCCTAATGTCTTAGGTGGAATGAGCCTAAAATCCCAAATTAAACCATAATGTCTTAGGTGGAATAATATGAGAAATTGCATTAAGAGTCAAGATTCATAGGATTGCAAGCACCTCAAGACCTATGTCTAGGCTCATGAACTACTTGGCATTTGATTCATGAGCATGCCTTAACATCAACCTTTCAGTTGTCTATCAAAGCAACTAATCATTCCTAGGATGATCAAGCCTAAGAAAGCATTAAGCATGGAATCAAATACTCATAAAGAAAAAGGAAACTGCATTACAATCAAGTCATGTTACAATCAAGTTCAGAAGAGCAATCATCTAACCCCAACAAAGGGAAGTTTAGCTACACATAATTAAAGATAGAATCAAAGAAAGAAATACATAGATGAACAAGGGAAGGGGCTCCATGGAAGGTTGCACAGCAGCCACAACAGCAGAGGGTATGTTTTTAGGTTTTTCTGGATGCCCCTTCTGTTCTGCCCAGAGGTTCTTTTATAACACGTGACCCGTCACGGCCGTGACATCCATCACGGCCAGGCCGTGACGGATTCTGTTTCAGGCAGATTTTGTGACTTCAGGACTCTCGCGTGGCGAGCTACCCTTCGCTTTGCGAGCCATCTTTTTCATGCCCGTGATCTCCATCACGGCCAAGCCGTGATGGATTCTGATTTGTGGTGGTTTTGGGTCACGGCCGTGATGTACATCACGGCTAGGCCGTGACAGACTCTGACTTCAGCCTTTCTTCCTTTTCAGTTTTGTTCGATCATGGCCGTGATGGGCTCTATTTGGCTCATTTTCTTCACTTTTATGGCTCTAAATCATCCAAGCTTTATCATGGCCAATCCTTGGGCATTTCAACACGAATTCCTGCAAAACAACACACAAGACCACCTTATCCGTTCCAAAGGAAAAACTAAACAAAATTCAACTAAAATGGCCTAACTATATGCAAATGCATGCAGAAATGTACATGGAGAATGAGGTGAAATCACACTCATCATGTGACAATTTATTATCAATTGACACTATAAAAAATATTTACACTGATAATACATACTAATTAATTTTTAAAAAAAATTCTTGAAATTAAATACATGTTTGGATTAACTTTTATGAGAGGCAAAACTGTAAAAGTGTTTCCCAGAGACACAAAATTAATTTTGACATGTTTGGGTGTTCTATACTAGAATTGATTTTGCCTCTGGAATCAATTCTAACTTGAAGCTAGAATTTGGAGTTTCCAGCCCCAAACGTGATTCTTAGCCTCAAATTCATTGTTTAACTCACTTTTATGCGAATGTATCGAAACATAAATCACTTTACTTCAACTCAATTATATTAAAATCAAATCTACAAAATCAATTTTATCCAAAATTACGTTTGTCAAATGCTCATCCAAACACACACTTACTAGCATTTGCTTCCAAAATGAGCACTGCTTGTGCTCTTTTTCAATATATTTTTTTATTGTAAAAAAATTTGCAATTTTGATCCTCGTATTGTTGGTCATGTGCGATTTTGGTCCCTAAAGTTTTTTTGTACATATTTGGTCATCCTATTTCTTCAATGTTGCAAATTTAGTCCTTGAGTCCAACGTCTTTCAATTTTTCAATGATTATCAGAGAGGAACTACCGCTCTAAGCGATAGAACCCCTGGTTGCGATTCTGTGGTATAGGACCCCGTGGTGGAACCAAAACAGGTACCGGAAAGGAAGGACAAAACCTGTATATAGCAAACGGAACCATTGAATCATATTGAATCGAATAGGCAGAGGAGGGAAACTTCAACCAAAGGTTGTGTGCTTAGTGGGGGTTCGTCTATGTTAATCATTGAAAAAATTAATAGATATTGGATTGTAGACCGAATTTACAACATTGAAAAAATATAAAAGGACCAAATTTATACGAAAAAAACTATAAAAACTAAAAATTGCACATAATTAATGATAAAGGAATTTAGTAAAAAAAATAATAATAAAGTGATTAAATATGCTATTAAGCTTTATTAAAAATATGGAAAATAGTAGTTTTCGCTTGAACAGTTAAAACTCTATCTGATTCTCTCTCTCCGCCTTTTTTTTTATTTCTGGTTTCTTAACTTAACTCCCTTCTTTTGTTAAAAAAAAAACAAACTTAACTCCCCTGCTGCAACGGAAGTTTGTGAATTGTGAAGATTTTGAAAATAAAGTGTACTGGCCAAGATGGCAAGCTCGATCGTCGAGCTCGGAAACCAAACTAATTAACGATAATATTTATCTAGAACTCAACTAATAACTTCATCTCATATAAGGGATAAGCCTTATTAGATAAGGAGGATGTTGGAGTTTGGCTAAAGAGATAAGTGATAAGAAGAGATAAACCCGATCCTAGAAATGAGGATCGGATGACTCCTCTGTAAAAGGAGGAAGAACCCTAAGAGGAAGATACTTTTGCTAACTTTGGTGATCTCCCTTAAAGCGTATTAGAGGTGCCGGCCAAACCAAGAGACTAAGTTAGAGTCCTTGCCTGCTGGTGTATATCGGATACAAGATTAAGAGATTGACTCACCACTTGGTCAAGGGTTGAACTCAGAACTACGTCTGACTTTGATTCTCATGGGGATACGTAGGACCTGAACACAAGTATTCTACCAAGCTATAATCTAAAATAACCCCTAGATCTATTCTTGCTCAACGTTCTACGGCTAAGATCCGGCAAGTCGGATCTCAACAGCAACATAACGTGATATGGTATGAAAATAAAAAACGACGAAGGCTTATCAATATATATGTGCATTTAATCTGAGAAAATTATGCTTACAACTTGCTTTTGGAATTTCATATATATTAACTGGAACACTAAAAAAACCATTATTAAAAAAACCATTATACCTTCTATCCTCCACTTGACTATTTGAGAGGAAAAACTAGTTGAGAGCTAATCACGGGTGGCCCTAAGTATGGTTGAGCCGAGCGATCGTCTAGAGTTTCAATTTTTTGGGATATCAGATAGTGTAAAATATTACATAGTATATATAAACGTTAAATAAAAATTTAAAAATTTATATAATTTATAAAATTTTTACATATTATCCATGTTACTGTGACAAGTTTTTCAAAATTGAAATTGTTAAAATCTTATTAATTACGATCTATTATGTCACAATGTAGATTAAATAGTCTTATTTTGATTTTTTATCGAAAATGATTTTTTAAAAAACCTTGATTATGATCGGATTATTAAAGATTTTGTAACAAAAAATATAAGGAGGACAATCTTCAAATGATTACGAGGATATTATTTTCCTGAGTTCGCTCATGACACCCAAAACCTCATGACCGGCCTTGGAGAGGTTCCAAATCCCCCGTGTATAACTGAAACCATGTAATGAAAATTACAATAAAACCAGAGGCAGAATAGTATTATGATTAATAACTTAAGAAAAACATGAAGAGCACTCCCACGTGATCATATAAGCTCAACTGCCTTTCCACCAAAAAACATAAAAAATAAAAAATAAAAAATAAGCTCAACTGCCTGCGATGGAAGTTTGCATAGTAGCGCACGCAGTACATTGGTGGTGGTCCTCATCACACTCTCTCTCAGTCTCACTCTCTCCATCAATGAGACAGCAACCAAACTGAGAGAAAAGTCCAAAATCACATGACCTGTGTAATTGGAGAACCCCATCAGTGTCCCCACCATTTGACTAACTCGTTAGGCAAGCAGTGAAGTTACAGATTCATGGAACATAGTCTTATCCATACTCAACTTTTCAACAGTTTAAATATGACCCACACTCCCGTGCCCTTCCCACCAACCTAACAAATTTGAGTTCCTCGTACTCCAATCAGCAGCTCCTTCATCTCAGTACTATACTGTCTATCCATGACCACATGTGTTGCTTATCTATTTGTGTGTTTCGAGTAATTTGTCATCATAAAGTACTTCATTAGTTTCCAACCGATAAATAATTCTACACCAGGAATTTTGCACAATATATTGTATATACTTTACATTAAATTGGTTTACTTGTTGGCATTCTTATGTGAGTTTTGATACAGTGTATTTAGGGAATATTTAGTTTCAGAGAAAAAGGAGTGTTACGATACAATCATCAACCAATATTTGATGTTTTTTAAAAAAGTGAAAAGAGAGAAAGTGAAAGGATCAAATGAGTATTTGTGATGATAATTTCATGAGAAGTAACTTTAGATATATTTTACATACAATGGTGTTCATGGTTCTCTTTGGTTCGGATATGCATGCGAGAAAAAATCGAATCAATCAAAATCAATCGGTACAATTTGGATCCAAAAAATATTAAAATATATAATCTAAATATTAAAATTAGCAAATATTTAAAAGTAAATATTAAAATGTATATAAATACTAAATATAGTAAATATTAATATATTAAAATATATAAATATCAAAATATAGTAAATGTTTATATATATATATATATATATATATATATTAAAATATGTTAATTTGTTTGGTTCGGTTAGATTCAGATCCAAATACTAAAAAATACCGAACCGATTTAGTTGGATTCCGTTCGAATTTTTAGATTCATTGGATCGATCTGAACCAATGAACATCCCTACATATATGTCATGTCAAACTGTATAATTTTAATCATTTAGTTATAATTGGTTACACCTTATTTTGTGTTACTGTGTACTTGTATTCTAATCAATGTTTCAAGAACCAAATCGGAAATCGAACCGGCGAGACTTTCAGGTCATGGTTCAACCAACGGTTGAACCGGATGATTAATAAATAAATAAATTAATATATATATATATATATATATAAATATTTGTATATAAAAACAATTAAAGCATAAAAAATATTTAAATATTTTCACTCACCTCACCTATATACATAGATTATCCTTTAATAACCCCCGCACCCACCACAAAAAAAAAAAAAGTGCAATCAAATTTTGCTTCATGTCCATCACTTAGATTTATCCAAACTCCCAACAATTCCAACTGAGAATAACACAGCTGCTGAAGCGAATTCAGAGGAAGAAAACATAAGGAAGGGAGGGATCATGGAACTGAAATCGGGAAAGTTGAAACCGAACTCAGAAGAGGGAGTGGGCTTTTGGAAAGCGAGGAACGGTGGAAGAATAGTCGTTTGAGCAGAGGGAGTCATCGGTGTCGGAGTGGGAGCGCAATAGTGAGCGGCGTGTGATGATCTCTGGTTAGGTTTCCTTTTGGTATTTGGATTGGCCGGTTTTTTAAAACCCGTCCTCGATCCGGTTCCTGCGATTTTTTAACGGTTTTATCAGACCACCGGTTTTTAAGGGTCAACCGAACCGCAGACACGGCCAGTTTCTAGGTTGAACCGGTCAGTCCAGTTCGATTTTTAAAACACCAATTCTAATTCTTTCACCTTCCCGAAATATGAAAAGATATATTTCTAGGTTATATTAGGGCATGCTTGGTTTTTTTTTTTCCCTCAAGTTCTTGTTTTAAAAAATAATTACAAAAATGTCATATTGTTTTCATTATGTTTTCTATTTCTAAATATTTGTGTAGGAAACAACAAAAACAACTTTTAGTTAGTTGTTTTCACTGTTTCTTGTACAAATTTTTAAAAATAGAAAACAAATAAAAACGTGAGACAATTTAATTTGTAATTATTTCTAAAAAAATGAAATCAAAAGAAAACTAGAAACAAACCAAACAGCTCCTTAGATTTCTCTCCCCTTAGTACTCAAGGACATATATAGTGGTAGGGGCATATAACCTTTTGGTTGAACACTACCTTACTTTACTTCTCCATGTAATTAGCATATCATCTTTTCTCTATATGTTTACGGGTTTGAGTACCCCTCGTACTCATTTTAATACTTTTTTAGCATATAAAAAAAAAATAGACTTGTTTTTATTAACCCCAAATAAGAGCATAATTTCCTTATAATCTTTACGGTTCAAATTTCATTGAGTAAATCCTAATATTGTACTTTCAAAGGGTCAAAGTTGAAATCATAGAAATCGCTAGGTGTTGACGTATATAGGTCCATGGTTGGCATAGAAGGGTTGTATTAGTGTTTTAAAATATACACCGCATTACGTGACGTGGCAACAATATCTCGATTGCAGATTGTAGGAACTACAATCGTATCTGACTGTGATTATTGATCTCCTTGATCATAAAGCGTATCAGCCCGCAATAGTCACAACACAATCATTGCTGCAAGGTGACCGCAACCATGATTTAAAATCGTGTATTGTATACGCACTCCAACTTCTTTGTGTTGGATCTTGGAAGTCTTTGGGCTCACTGGTGCGAAATATGTAAAAAACGGGTAAGGGTAACGTCAGTTAAATAAAAAGTAGACGTTAAAAAGGAGGCGATGGCAGAACCATAAATATTAGGGTCATTTAAATCACTTTTTACGTTAGTTGTTAAAAGGTGATTGAATTAAAAAAATTTGAGTGAGCACAAAATGTATACCCACGTTTCATCATCACTTTCATACTTTGCTCTGTTCACAACATACACCCGCACCTTCTCTGCCCTAACTCTCTCTGTCTCCCTCACTCTCAGCAACCACCGCAAACTCCTCTACTCACCACCGCGAGCTCCTCTCCTTAACACTGTGAGGTAACTTTCTCTTTCCCTTCTCAACTTCACACTCTTTCTTGCGAGCCCTAACTCTCTCTGTCTCCGTCACTCTCGGCAACCACATCGAATGGCGGCCTCTCCCTCACGTGAGCTCCTCTCCTTACCACCGCGAGGTACACTCTTTCTCTCTCTCTCTAAATCACACACTGTCTTTCTCTCACTTCACACGTGCCCTAACTCTTTCTTTCCCACTCACTCTCAGCCACAACGAACGGCGGCCGCTTGTGATAGCATCACCACTGAGCCACTCTCCTTCTCCTCTCTATGAACTCAGGTAACTCCCTAAACCCTCAAAGTTTTATCTTCTTTTTTGTTTTTGGTGTGGGTTGAGGAGTTAATTTATGATAGTTGAAGATGAAATGAGTTGGGCTTACTGTGCATTTGTTGTAAATGATGGTCTATGGTGTTTCCTAGTTTTGGTTGCAATGGGTTGATGATACTGTTTTTATGGAATGATATTGAGATTGATTATGTTTGCAATAGTGGAGCTTTTTTTTTTTTTGTAGTGTGTAGTTTTGGAACTGTTTTGTTAGAGGGTAGTTTTCCTTTTATTTTTTAGTTGAAATGTATACTGTGAAGCTCAATAATAAAAAAGAAACAAATCCTTATCATGCTTATACGGTGTTGGTGTTGCCAAAAGTTGTTCAAATAACATTAGTGGTTTTGTTGGCTTCTATGAGTTTCAAGTTGGCTTCTATTTATTTTAGTGGGTTTAAAATAAATGACATTGATGAGTCTAAATTTGATGTTTATTTGGTTGAAGGGGATGAGATATATTTGATAAGTTTGCTTCTATGAGTTTGATAGTTGTGGGATTTATATTTAAGTTCCCAATATTTTTTTTCCACGTAAACCATTTGTTACCTTTTAGACACTTAAAAAAGTCAATATTTGACCTAAAATTTAACTAGATTGAAAACTTCCCATGTTGTGGTTTTAGTTTCTATGTCTTAGGTAGCTTGTTGCCATTCTCTAGTATAGAAAGTGTAGTTGTGGATATTTTAGCATTTGGTGGTGTTTTGTGGTTTAAGCTTCACATGTGAGCATAAAAGAGAGCTATCATAGGACACATGTGGAGGTGGATGACTTGGCAGAGAGGGAGCAGGAGTTGGAGGTAAAATGCAAAGAGCTTGACTTGGAGGTGAAACAGCGAGAGCTTGACTTGGAGGTGAAACTACAAGACCTTGAGTTTGCGAAGCAGGAGCTCGAGTTGTCCTGGAAGGTATATTCATAATTAATGATCAAATTTCTCAATTAATTACTTATGTGTTTTTTATTCTCAACTACTTATATACTTTCTTTATTTAATATTGAAAGCAAAGCTGAGTTCGCTATCTCCCTACAGTCGTTTGTTCTCGATTGATGAAGATTATTGATGAATGTGCAATATATGTTAATTTGTGAATTCAAATAGAAGTAAGTTGTAAATAATCTTAGGATTTATAGGAAAAGTGATAAGAAAACACATACATTCATTTCAATAAAGTTTTGATAGTTAGAATCTTAAATTGTAAGAAAAATACACTAAAAATATGTTGCAAATGTGTAGGAATGAAGGATTAGCGCTCAGCTCTGGAACCAGGTGCTCAGCCTCAATAAAATACAAAAAACGTGATGTACAGCAGCTGCCCAGCGCTCAGCGCAGAACAGGAGCGCCCAACGTGGATAGAAATCAGAGCAGCCAGCGCTCAGCGCTGCTGCTTGGGCGCCCAGTGCAAGGAAGCAAAAGGAAGGCCAGCACCCAGCGCTGGTGTGCTGCGCTCAGCGCCAGCACAAACAGAAGGGTACCATTTCGAGCACAAGCTAGTGCCCAGTGCTGTGCAACGCACAGAACTAGTATAAATTCGATTTTTCGACATATTTGAAGGATCTTTGGCTCATTTTACACACTAACCTTGGTTCATCACTTTCTCTCTGGATTCTTTGGAGATTCAAGCTTGGGAACAAGATTTAGAGTTTCCATGGCTTCCTCTACTCATTCCTACTCAAGTTTCTTCTTCTCTTCTCTTTTTACTATGAGTTGCTAGATCTCTTAGGTTAGGTTTAGGATGATTTCAATTAGAATTTGATGTAATTGACTTTGATTTCTGATTTCAATTCTATTTCATTCAATTTGAGTAATTGCTTCTATGCTTAATGCTTCTCTTGGATTGATCAACCTTGAATTGATGTTAGATTCAATTTCACAATTGGAAAATTGGTTATTCGATTGGAATTGAAGTAGATTATCGTTGTGATGTTGATTCTAGGAATAGAACTCTATTACAATGCATCCTTATGAGTCTTATGCTTAATGTTTGTGCTAATTCTTGAATTACCTAAGGAATTAGGGTTCTTAATTGGTACAAAAGGATTATCACCTAAAGAATTATGGATAAATCTAGGTTAGTGGCTTGAATGTCAATTGTACGGAATGAATTGAATTTAGGATTAAATAAGGTTACGTCAAGTGAAGATTGAATGATTCCGATGCCTAACCGCTGTTACCTATATTGAATTCATTTGTTACTTGTATTGCATTCATTCATTCATTCTTGTGACAACTTGGAATAAAAAAATTCATAAACATTATTGGAACTATGAAATTCATTCGTTCAAATAGCTATTGCCTAGGTCACGTTGATACTTGATCACCATCCTCGTTGGGAACGATACTTTACTTTCACTTTATTACTTGTACGATTTGCTACACTTGCCAATATCTCAACAAGTTTTTGGCGCCGTTGCCGGGGATTGTTGATTTCAATATCAACAAGGCTAAAGCATTGTTAATTTGAACATATTTTTTCTTTTTTTGTTGATATTTTTCTATTTTTTGTTAAATAATTGATATTGTGGATATTCTCATTTTGTTGTGAGACTTTTGTGTAGTGTATGCGAGGTAAAGCAAAAAGGGGATTGTTGATTGATCCCGAAATTGAAAATACGGCAAAGAAGAATCGAAAAGAATCAAAAGAAAGGAAGAAGCAAAGCAAGGAAAAAGTAAACTTTTCTACATCACAAGTCCAACCAGAAGAAATCATGGCTGAAAATGTGCAAGGTATCCGAAGGACATTGGGAGAATATTCTAATGGTCCAATCAACCGGAATCATTCAAGTATTATTAGACCACCGGTAGCCGCAAATAATTTTGAGATCAAGCCGGCATTACTCCATATTATGCAACAAAATCAATTTGGAGGAAGTGATGCCGAAGCTCCAAATAGTCATGTCTCAAATTTTCTAGAGATATGTGAGACTCTCAAGATTAATGGAGCAACAGATGATGTGATAAGGTTGCGGTTGTTCCCTTTTTCATTGAGAGATAGAGCCAAGGCTTGGCTTCAATCTCAACCAAGAGGAAGCATCACTATTTGGGATGACTTGGAAGAAAATTTCTTAGCAAGATATTTTCCACCGTCAAAGTTTGTGAAGATGAGAGGTGATATTTCAAGCTTTATGCAACGTGATGGTGAGACTTTATATGATGCTTGGGAACGTGTAACAGCCTAATTTTTAGTGACACTGTTTAACCGGTTAAAAAATAATTAATTATATTTTAATCTAAGAGTTAGAAAGTAATTTTTAAATAAAATAAAATCATATTCATAGTCTCTCTTATGGTAGTAGGCTACGGTGAAATTTTGGGTTGAAAATTCAGACGGAGCCCGGTCTGCGTTTTTAACTGATAGAATAATTTTATACTGACAAAAAACCCCAATTTGACCCGAAAACTGAAATTTGTAGATTTTTTATATTTTGTCCACGAGGAAGTCTACTTTCCAAATTTCTGATCAGAAATAAAATATTATGTTTATTCGGACGAATTTTGGTAAAAGTTCGGATGGAAATTAGTCGGTGTTTTCACTGACAGTAAGATTTTAATGATCAGAAAACCTAATTTTGCCCGGTGAACGAAATGGTTTATATTTAAATCATATTTCCTACGAGGTAATAGGATCATCCATGATCATCTCATCTCATCTCAAGATCTTAATCTTCCTATTTCATAGTTTTTCATTTCTTAAATCTAGAACTTTGAATAATTTTAGAAAATTGTAGAAAAATCATAAAAATGTGAAACCAATTTCTATGATCTTGTTATGTCATCTACTTTCATTATCTAAGAGTGTGTGAACAAAAACACTTTATACCTATATGATCTTGATCTGACCGAACCTAGGATAGAAAATGGGTTTGTATTTTTTGCTTCTTTTAGGAAATCTAATGCTTGGGTTAAGCTCTCTAATACCTATATGGTTATGATCTAAGAGCTTAACTTCAACAAAGATTTATATCCTAATTTTATTGTGTTGACCGAAAATCTAGAATTTAGGAGTTTATTTATTTTGTTAAATTAATGAATTCTAATGATTGTTTAATACTCTTAAGTATCTAAGTAATCTAAATCCAAGAACTCAAATCAAAAAGAATTTCCTAGCCTACTTTACTATACATGACCGAAACCCTAACCCTAAAGGTTAGAGGATTTTGTTTCAAATTTTAGTCTTGTATTAAGTAATCTATGTTAGTTAAGACTCTAGTAACTAGGATCCAAAAGATGGCATTAAGAAGATAACCCTAAACCTATTTTCTTAATCTTGGCCAAATATTGCCCTAAAGTGTCATAGATGGTTCTTGTTTGATTAATTATAGTCATGTTGTTTGGTTCAAGGTGAAACTTTTAAGCTGTGGTGTGATAGCGAGGAACGTCGAGTTCGGGATTTCGGTGCTAGCTCAGGTGGGGGAAAGGACCACTCTATCGTCGGAATCGATAAGTAGTATATTATATAATATTTGTGTAGGGCGACCTAAACCCTACTAGTCGTTGAGTAATCGACAAGACCAAAATCACATTGGAAACCTTTTCTGTAAAATCAATGGTGATTTGGGGATTGTAGGTTTATCGACATTAGGTTGATTATATGATATTGAGGATGTCTGACTTTATGTTGTTGAATTTACTGTGATACACTGGTTAAGGTATTCCATATGCATGTGACGTATTATTTTGGTGTTTGAACATTTATGATATTGAGGATGTTTGTTGTCTGTCACGGCCGTGATGGTTATCGTGGCCAGGCCATGACAGGTTCTGTTTTGAAGAATTCTTGCATTTGATGTCTGTTACGGTCGTGATGGCTATCACGGCCTGGCCGTGACAGAGTCTGACTTTGTTATTTATTTGATTTGATTATTATGGGTTGGTTGTGATAAATTGCTTTATATGATATTGAGATATTTGAATTTTTCCTTATATTGTGTGATGCAAGATCTACCTGGTTTTTAATACTATGCTGAGTTGATTTTAAGCAAGGATATATGTTGTTCGGGAGATGATTGTTTGGGTAAGAGAATGAATTGAATTAGAGGTGCCTAGCTTAATTAAGTTATCTAGTGGATGAGATGTGACATAGAATGCGAGTTGTGGTTATGATGGGAACTTGAGGTACTAGGTTGTTATTGATGCGAGATTGTGAGATTCATATAGAGGCTTTGATCCAGGTACTGTTTCAGTCCCTGACGCGCTGATCTGATTTATCCTATCAAAAGATAGAAGTGCACTATATTGAGTTCTAACCTATCAAAAGATAGAAGAGTACTAAACTGAATCCTATCCTATCAAAAGATTGAAGAGCACTATACCGGATCCTATCTTATCGAAAGATAGAAGTGCTCTATTCCGAGTTTTATCCTATCAAAAGATAGAAGTGTACTATACTGAGTTCTTTGTATCGGACTACCATGGACTACTGACGAATGTTAAAGGAATAGAGACAGTTATGTTAGCCTAAGGATTTAGATGGCATGAGTTGAGGGTAGAGGACAATATTATAATTTGAGGATGATTGCTAATTATGGATGTTAATTTAGTGTGACAATTATTGTATGATATACTATGACTCTTTTCCGCTTTTTGATGATAGAACTGTTTCTTATCCCTTGTATCTTTCTGTATGTTTTATTTTATCTTTTATTGGATCGTACTTGAAGACCCTGTGGCTGAGCTGAACGAAGACGAGTTGGATGGAACTCCCTATGAACCGGAAGCCGGAGGTCGAGTCGTGACCTATGGTGATTAGAGTCTAGTTAGTCTATGGCCAGTGCGTCTCGTGAGACGTTTTTATATTTTCCGCTATGTTTAATATTTTGTTTAAGTATTCCTGTGAGGGATCCTACTCAGAATACCCTCAACAGTAGTTTGAAATATGTGTAAAAGACTTATGTGTGTATTTATGACTATGGTGTGATGTTTAAGTTATATGTTTATTAACTTAAGTTTTAATTTTTATGTATTTTCACGTTAAGTGCGTGATTAAGAAATTAAATAATGAGGTTTTAATCTAATAACACAACGGGGCACAACGGGGTGTCTCATTTTGGTATCAGAGCAGTTCAGTTCTAATCGGATTGTGAGGTCTATGATGTTGTTACTGGCCGTGTCTAGTTGAGTCCACATCGGATTTTAACTATGATTAGAAGTTGGGTAGTGTGTCCGAACCCAATGCGATAATTAACATTAGTATGGCATATGGTATTTATATACTTGTCTATGTGGTATTATATGTCATACTGATAAGAGCGAATGATTTCTTTTATAGAATCATGACTTGTGGAAGAGGACGTCCGATCGATAGTGGTGACAGAACTCCTGAAAGAATTGTTGGAGCTGACAATGTGGAAAATAATCATACCGGAAGTGGAGGAGAGTCGTCTGAGACTCAAGATACCATGAAAAACATAGCTACTGCTCTGTTATTACAAACACAACAGAATGCTGAGATGCTGCAGATGAACAAAGAGCAGCAGGAACAACAGAATCAAAGGAGAGCTGCAGCAGTTGAAGATGCCAGAATGACTACTTTCCTGAAAGGGAAGCCACCCCAATTCTGAGGATATTATGATCTAGAGAAGGCAGAATGGTGGGTACATGAGATCGAGAAGATAATCGATACCCTGCGCTGCAGAGGGGATAGGAAAGTGACGTACGCTGCCTTCATGCTAACTGGAGGAGCAGAGTCTTGGTGGAGAGGCAAGCAAAGATTGCTGGAGGCCTAAGGCTGATTTATCAATTGGCAGTTGTTTAGTGACTGCTTCTTTGAGAAGTATTTTACGCGTCTAGTTCGACGCGAGAAAGAGAGGGAATTCATGAGTCTCAAACAAGGCAACATGACTGTTGGTGATTATGCATCACGATTTGAGGCTCTGATTAAGTATTATGAAATTTATCAGAAATTCCTGGATGAAGATTGGCAATGTAGAAGTTTTGAGGAAGGACTCCGACACGAACTCCAAAGGGCTATAGTATATCTCGATATCCAGAGTTTTCCAGAGCTGCTGGAAAGAAGCAGTGCGATCGAAAGTATAGATTAGAGGCTGGCTGCTGAGCAGAAGCAACAAAGGATTGGAGGTCCTATTCGATCATATGTGCAGAGGAGAGTAGATAGCGGTTCTCAGTGGAGACGGGAACCATATAACAGATCAATGCAGACAGTTGCACCATCACCAGTTCCTACAGCCCAAATGGGTGGAGCAAGCCAGCAGCAGCAGAGAGGTTTAGGTTGTTACTTATGTGGAGGACCGCATTATCTGCGGGATTGCAAGGAGAGACCTGACTGTCTCCATTGTAAACCAGGTCATTTTGCTCGTGAGTGTAGACAAAGAAATAGGCAGCAGACTGTAGCTACTGGTAGAGGAGCTGGAAGTTATGGAGGTGAAGCTGGGAGAAGAGATCCAGGAATAGGTCAGCAGATGGATAGACCCCCAACCATTGGGAGAGTGTTCACCAATGAGGGGAATTGATTCCTCTGTTCCTGAAAATCTCATAGAAGGTATGTGTAATATTGTTATAATCGGAATAGTGGAATACGCTCCAAGGATCTAAGAATTGTGATTTGATACTTTGAGTAGGAAGTTAGGGTAGTATTGATTGTGGTATTAATCGTGGAAGTTAGATGTTGAAATTGATTGTGGTGTTAATTGCGGGAGTTAGATGTTGGAATAAGGTTTTCTAGGGGATCAGTATTAAAAAGAGAAAAGGATTAAGTTTTAATTATGTCCTTCAAGGATGATAGATCAAGGTGAAATGTTAAGGACAATGAATATAATGTAGTGATGGATTGTTTCGAGGATAAATAGAATGATATAAGAATGAATTCTGTTATGAAGTTACCGCTGTCACCAAAGGGAAAGACAGCGATGACAAATATAATGTGGGATCTTTAGATTTAGATACGATTACAAGATGACGTCTAGTTTTGAGTTAATAAATTCCGAGGACGGAATTTTTTTCTAAGATGGGTAGTAATGTAACAGCCTGATTTTTAATTATATTGTTTAACCGGTTAAAATATAATTAATTATATTTTACTCTGAGAGTTAGAAAGTGATTTTTAAATAAAATAAAATCATATTCACAGTCTCTCTTATGGTAGTAGGCTATGGTGAAATTTTGGGTTGAAAATTCAAACGGAGCCCGGTCTGCATTTTTAACTGACAGTATAGTTTTATACTGACAGAAAACCCTAATTTGACCCGAAAACTGAATTTTGTAGATTTTTTATATTTTGTCCTTGAGGAAGTATACTCTCCAACTTTCTGATCAGAAATAAAATATTATGTTTATTCGGACGAATTTTGGTAAAAGTTCGGACGGAAAACAGTTGGTGTTTTCACTGACAGTAAGATTTTAATGATCAGAAAACCTAATTTTGACTCATGAGCGAAATGGTTTATATTTAAATCATATTTCCAACGAGTTTGGTTAGTTTGAAAATTTTCAGTCGAAAACGAAATATTATGTTTTTATACGGGCGTAAAACCCTAATCGAGGAACCGACGAAGTCGAGAAGAGAGGTGCAGAGACAAAACTAGCCACCGGAGGAGATGAGTCATGGGGTGAGTCACCACCATGACTCACCAAGCATTTATGAAGCATTAAATATAAATTTAGGTGAAATGACCAAAATACCCTTTTAGCTTAACCTAACCAAAGTTATGTTAGATTTTAACCAGGGTTAAGGAACCATGGTTAGTTTGTGTGGTCTAAAATCAGCCACACCCTCCACTAAATGTGAGCCACATATTAATTAACCTTAGTTAGTAAAGGTAACCTTAGTTAAGTTAATTATTAACTATGGTTAAGCTTATATTAATTAAATATTCCTAAAAGTTATTAATCTAAGCTTAACAAACCAAACAAGGCATAAGATTACTCCTATATATACCCCCCAAACCTTAGTCTCCCTCCCCTTTCATTCATCTTCTTCATTTTTTCTTCATTTCTCCACAAATCACCAAAACTCCATTATCTTCTTCAAGATCATCATCTTTTCTTCATATTCTTCCTACACTTGAGGTAATAGGATCATCCATGATCATCTCGTCTCATCTCAAGATCTTAATCTTCCTATTTCATAGTTTTTCATTTCTTAGATCTAGAACTTTGAATAATTCTAGAAAATTGTAGAAAAATCATAAAAATATGAAACCAATTTCTATGATATTGTTATGTCATCTACTTTCATTATCTAAGAGTGTGTGAGCAAAAATATTTTCTACCTATATGATCTCGATCTGGCCGAACCTAGGATAGAAAATGGGTTTGGTATTTTTGCTTCTTTTAGGAAATCTAATGCTTGGGTTAAGCTCTCTAATACCTATATGGTTATGATCTAAGAGCTTAACTTCAACAAAGATTTATATCCTAATTTTATTGTGTTGGCCGAAAATCTAGAATTTAGGAGTTTATTTATTTTGTTAAATTAATGAATTCTAATGATTGTTTAATACTCTTAAGTATATAAGAAATCTAAATCCAAGAACTCAAATCAAAAAGAATTTCCTAGCCTATTTTACTATACATGGCCGAAACCCAAACCCTAAAGGTTAGAGGATTTTGTTTCAAATTTTAGTCTTGTATTAAGTAATCTATGTTAGTTAAGACTATAGTAACTAGGGTCCAAAAGATGGCATTAAGAAGATAACCCTAAACCTATTTTCTTAGTCTTGGCCAAACCTAGCCCTAAAGTGTCATAGATGGTTGTTTGATTAATTATAGTTATGTTGTTTGGTTCAAGGTGAAACTATTAAGTTGTGGTGTGATAGCGAGGAATGTCGAGTTCGGGATTTCAGTGCTAGCTCAGGTGGGGGAAAGGATCACTCTGTTGTCGGAATCGATAAGTAGTATATTATATAATATTTGTGTAAGGTGACTTAAACCCTACTAGTCGTTGAGTAATCGACAAGACCAAAATCACATTGGAAACCTTTTCTGTAAAACCAATGGTGATTTGGGGATTGTAGGCTTATCGACATTAGGTTGATTATATGATATTGAGGATGTCTGACTTTATGTTGTTGAATTTACTGTGATACACTGGTTGAGGTATTCCATATGCATGTGACGTATTATTTTGGTGTTTGAATATTTATGATATTGAGGATATTTGTTGTCTGTCACGACCGTGACAAGTTCTGTTTTGAAGAATTCTTGCATTTGATGTCTGTCATGGCCGTGATGGAGTCTGACTTTGTTATTTATTTGATTTGATTATTATGGGTTGGTTGTGATAAATTACTTTATATGATATTGAGATATTTGAATATTTCCTGATATTGTGTGATGCATGATCTGCCTGGTTTTAATACTATGCTCAGTTGATTTTAAGCAAGGATATATGTTGTTCGGGAGATGATTGTTTGGGTAAGAGAATTAATTGACTTAGAGGTGCCTAGCTTAATTAAGTTATCTAATGGATGAGATGTGACATAGAATACGAGTTGAGGTTATGATGGGAACTTGAGGTACTAGGTTGTTATTGATGCGAGATAGTGAGATTCATATGGAGGCTTTGATACAGATACTTTTTCAGTCCCTGACGCGTTGATCTGATTTATCCTATCAAAAGATAGAAGTGCACTATATTGTGTTCTAACCTATCAAAAAATAGAAGAGCACTAAACTGAATCCCATCCTATCAAAAGATAGAAGAGCACTATACCGGATCCTAGCTTATCGAAAGATAGAAGTGCACTATGCCGAGTTTTATCCTATCAAAAGATAGAAGTATGCTATACCGAGTTCTTTGCATCGAACTACCATGGACTACTGACGAATGTTAAAGGAATAGAGATATTTATTTTAGCATAAGGATTTAGATGGCATGAGTTGAGAGTAGAGGACAATACTATAATTTGAGGATGATTGCTAATTATGGATGTTAATTATGTGTGACAATTATTGTATGATATACCATGACTCTTTTCCGCTTTTTGATGATAGAATTGTTTCTTATCCCTGTATCTTTATGTATGTTTTATTTTATCTTTTATGGGATCGTACTTGAAGACCCTGCGACTGAGCTGAACGAAGAGGTGTTGGATGGAACTCCCAATGAACCGGAAGCCGGAGGTCGAGTCGTGACCCACGGTGATTAGGGTCTAGTTAGTCTATGGCCAGTGCGTCTCGTGAGATGTTTTTATATTTCCCGCTAAGTTTAATATTTTGTTTAAGTATTCCTGTGAGGGATCCTACTGAGAGAATACCCTCAACAGTAGTTTGAAATATATGTAAAAGATTTATGTGTGTATTTATAACTATGGTTTGATGTTTAAGTTATATGTTTATTAACTTAAGTTTTAATTTTTATGTATTTTCACATTAAGTGCGTGATCAAGAAATTAAATTATGAGGTTTTAATCTAATAACACAACGGGGCACAACGGGGTGTCTCAGAACGCTTCAAGGAGCTCCTAAGAAAGTTTCCTCATCATGGTTTTGATGAACTTCACAAATGCAAATCTTTTGTAATGGATCGAGACCTCGGACAAAGCTCATGTTAGATGCCTCGGCGGGAGGTTCAATGAATTCAAAAGCCGCGGATGAAGCTTTGAGGTTGGTTGAAGCCATGGCTTCCAATGACTATCTCATGAATCATGATAGAGGAGGTCCATCAACAAAGGGGATATTGGAGCTTGATTCTCAAAAGGCACTATTGGCTCAAAATAAACTCATTACTAATCAATTGGAAGCAATCACAAAGCAACTAAATGCTATGAGTTTAGGGCCAATGCAAGCACAACAAGTAATGATTTGTGATTTTTGTGGTGGAGAGCATGAGAATGGAAAATGTGAAGCATCTCTAGGTTCTCAAGAGGAAGCAAAGTATATGGGGAATTTTCCAAGACAAGGGTAGAATTCTTATTCAAATTCCTATAATCAAAATTGGAAGAAGCACCCTAACCTTCCTTGGACACAAGAAGCTCCACAAGACAACATATCTTCACAACAACCACTACTCCAAAATCAACCACATCGTGATACTGATGAGAGAATGAATAAGTTGGAGAGCACTCTTGCACAATTCATTCAAGTCATACAATCTAACTTCAAAAATGCCGATGCATCAATCAAGAACCTTGAAGTGCAGATTGGACAGCTATCTAAACAAGTTTCAAGTGCATTAAGTGCATTATTTTATAGAAATACTACTAATAATCCAAAGGAGGAGTGCAAAGCTATCATGTTGCGAAGTGGAAAGTTTGTAGAGCCAGTTGTTGATCATGCCATAAGCCAAAATGCTTAAAATTCTGAATTGAGCAAGAAGATGGTTGAGACTAGTGAGAAAGAAGAGAGTTCAAAGAGGAAATAAGAAGTGGAACCTCAAGATGATAGGAAGGAAAAGAAGCTGAAATTAGTTGATGAAAATTCTATATTGAGGAAGACGAAGAGTCAACTATTGAAGGAAAGGGGCAAGCCACAAGAAATTCCTTCTTATGTGAAAGTGCCATATCCGATTGACGAGAAGAGAAAAGAGAAAGAAGAGTTGTTTGATCGGTTCTTGGATATCTTCAAACAACTGTGAATAAATATTCCCTTTACCAAAACATTAGAGAGAATGCCATCATATGCAAGGTTCATGAGGGAATGACTTACAAAGAAAAGAAAATTTGCACCAAGTGAAGTAGTGGCTTTGACTGAAAATTGTAGTTCTATCCTCCAACAAAAGCTTCCACCTAAGTTAGAGGATCCAGGATCCTTTACTATACCATGTGTCATTGGAGAGGTAATAAATGCTCGAAGCCCTATGCGATCTTGGAGCAAGTATCAATCTTATGCCATTATCCATGATGAAAAGGCTTGGCATTCATGATGTAGAACCAACAATGATCTCCTTGTAACTTACGGATAGATCAATTAGGAGACCATATGGTTTGGTGGAGGGCTTGCTTGTGAAAGTAGAAAAGTTCATATCCCCCTTGGATTTCTTTGTCTTGGATATTGAGGAAGATGTGAACATTCCTTTGATTTTTGGGAGACCCTTCTTACTACAGCCGGTGCCTTGATTGATGTATCAAATGGAGAGCTTGTATTGAGGGTGAATGGAGAACAAATGGTTATGAAAATGTTTGATAGGGAGCCTATGGAGACTTCACCAATTATCCATGCTCAAGTTCATTATGTGCAAAGTCAAGAGGTGCATAAAATTTCTAAGGATGAATATCGGAAGAAAAAGAAGAGCAATAGAAGAAGAAGGAAAAATAAGAAGTCTCAATGGTCATATCAATTCTAACCACTTTGGCCAATAGAGGATCATTCATCAAAGAAGGGGAATACACCAATGTTTGATATTGAGAACAATGTGAGGAGTGGTGACAAGAAAAGGAACAACAAGTCACCATTTTTCTCATCCTTCAAACCACCTTGAGCATAAAATAATCAGGCGTCAAGCTAGTGACGTTAAAGAAGCGCTACTTGGGAGGCAACCCAAGCAATTTTCTTCTTGCATTTTTGTTCTCTTATGCTTTATCATGAAAAACATAAATAGTCCATTGAGTTGTTGAGTGGTTCCTTGTTGTGTAGGCCATGTAATGTGGTGTAATTACTTTGAATTGTTGTGCAGGAACATCTAAGGAAAAAAGACCAAAGGAAGGGGAGAAATGACACAAGAAAATGGTGAAATTGACCCTCTAGAGGCGCCGGGCGCTACTGTGAGCGCTAAGCGCAAACAGAAGACAGATTCAGCAGAAAATACTGCATTGTGGGTGCTGAGCGCGGTTTCCCAATGCTGAACGCTGGCCTTGAGTAAAAAAAAAATTGCACATGCTTCATCCAATATGCAGAAGAAAGGGGGTGCTCTTAACTCGTTACTTTTTAATCTTCCTTACTTGACAACTCTTAGTTGAATAATTTGCACACATTTGTATAATTTGCACAAACTTGTCATTAGGAATGGATTTTTGTGTAGATTCAATTATGATCATGGAACTTTTGCTTGGCTGAAATTTCTAGCATCATACATTGTGTACTAGCTGAGCATATGATTTCATTGAGACCTTTGATCCTTGTGACTTGTTTGTTGACAATCTTTCATACTATGAATGTACAATATTGGATACACGGATTTTCTCTTGCACATGATCATAAACTGTGAGCTTTTGAGCCCAAACTGATTACTTGTTCTTTCATGTGTGATTATCCATCACTTGCATATTCTCACTTTTTCTTGCCTTGATACTTGTGACTGTTGCAATGTTTTTGCATATGCATAAATGATTGAGGCAATATTTCTTTGCTTAAACTCAAGGTCATAATTGTTATCCTATCATTTGCCATTGCTATGCCCCATTGAGCCTTGGCCTATTTTTCTTGTTATGATAGCACATCACAAGCCAAAAATCAAAAAAATAATTTTGTCCCACTATTTTGGCTTAGAGGAATGTTTGGACTTAAGTTTGGGGTTGATCTCTTGCTTAGGGACAAGCAAGCAAATTAAGTTTGGGGTGTGAGTAGGCCACTAAAGATGCCTACTATGAAAAAAAATTGAAAATAAAATAAAAATAAAACAAGAAGAAACAAAGAAAGTATACAAAAGTAGAGAAAAAGGCAAAATAGAAAGATGAAAAAGAAAAGAATGAAAAGAGAAAGAAACAAGAAGAAACAAAAGAACAAGAGAAAAAAAAAGAGTTGTAAATAAATAAAAAGGGAAATAGCACAAATTGTGTGCTTATATACTTGTTACCTAGCTAAGCAATGGAAGCTCCAAGAGTCCACATTCCTTGAAGTCAAGATAGTTTTGCCTATATCCTTGATTTTATCCACCCTCACCCTAGCCCCATTACATCCAAATAAAAGACCTCATGATATGTGTTGCATTGACATTTGTGATGTGTATTCTTAACATCTTGTCAAGATTAGGTTTTGGGAATGCATAGTGTTTGGAATTGAGAGCAAATAACACCCAAGTGAGGATGAGTGAAACACTTGATAGAAAGGTTGCAAGGGATTTTCTTGTGCATTCAATGGAGCTAATTTTGTGGTGTTTGATTGTCTTAAAGCATGAAGCATGTGATCAAATGGAATTAATGCTTGATTGTTTGATGCTTGTGCATTTTGCAAAAGTGCTAGGAAGTTGAAATCTTGCATGAGTAATGTACTTCACAAGAGAATTGAACATGAAAATCCATTTCTCAAACCCTTTATGTGAATCTAATTGTTTGCTTGAGGATAAGCCAATTCTCTAAGTTTGGGATTGTGATGAATGTGCAATATATGTTAATTTGTGAATTCAAATAGAAGTAAGTTGTAAATAATCTTAGGATTTTTAGGAAAAATGATAAGAAAACACATACATTCATTTGAATAAAGTTTTGATAGTTAGAATCTTAAATTGTAAGAAAAATACACTAAAAATATGTTGAAAATGTGTTGGAATGAAGGATTGGCGCTCAGCTCTGGAACCGGGCACTCAGCCTCAGCAAATACATAAAACGTGATGTGCAGCAGCTGTCCAGCGCAGAACAAGAGCTCCCAGTGTGGACAGAAAGCAGAGCAGCCAGCGCTTAGTGCCAGGAAGCAGAAGGGCAGAGCGCCCAGCGCTGGTGTGCTGCGCTCAGCGCCAGCACGGACAGAAGGGCACCATTTCAAGCAGAAGCCGGCGCCCAGCGCTAGATGACACACAGAACCAGTATAAATTCAATATTTGGATAGATTTGAAGGATCTTTGGCTCATTTTATAAATTTCTCACCTTGGTTCATCACTTTCTAGATTCTTTGGAGATTCAAGCTTGGGAACAAGATTTGGAGTTTCTCTGGCTTCCTCTACTCATTCCTACTCAAGTTTCTTCTTCTCTTTTCTTTTTACTATGAGTTATTAGATCTCTTAGGTTAGGTTTATGATGATTTCAATTGGAATTTGATGTAATTGACTTTGATTTCTAATTTCAATTCTATTTCATTAAATTTGAGTAATTGCTTCTATGCTTAATGCTTCTCTTGGATTGATCAACCTTGAATTGATGTTAGATTCAATTTCACAATTGGAAAATTGGTTATTCGATTGGAATTGAAGTAGATTATCATTGTGATGTTGATTCTAGAAATAGAACTCTATTGCAATGCATCCTTATGAGTCTTATGCTTAATGTTTGTGCTAATTCTTGAATTACCTAAGGAATTAGGGTTCTTAATTGGTACAAAAGGATTATCACCTAAGGAATTATGGATAAATCTAGGTTAGTGACTTGAATGTCAATTATATGGAATGAATTGAAGTTAGGATTAAATAAGGTTACATCAAGTGAAGATTGAATGATTTTGATGTCTAACCGTTTTTACCTATATTGAATTCATTTGTTACTTGTATTGCATTCATTCATTCTTGTGACAACTTGGAATCAAAAGTTCATAAACATTCTTGGAACTATGAAATTCATTCGTTCAAATAGCTATTGTCTAGGCCACGTTGATACTTGATCACAATCCTCATTGGGAACGATACTTTACTTTCGCATTTGCCACCTCCGCCAGTAGATCTTGGTTTTATATTCAGTGGTGATGATCTTGGGCACCTTTGCAAAGCTGGCGAGTGGCTAGCCACCACGGTTGTGAGTCTTTGGTCCATGTAAGTATGCTTTAATTTTATAATTAATTCATTTTATATATTTTATTTCAATTTTATGATTTATTTCTACCTCAATATATTATGCAATTAACATCCACTTATTTGATATCTTAGGTATCTGAGTCGTCTTCAACTTCAGAGGGGCTCCAACCTTTATGGCTTCTTAGACTCCTACATCCTTGTGCCTGAATTCTTTGCCAATCACAATGAAGTCAATTCATACATTGGAAGATTACTGGGAGGTGATGACCAATAAGAAATATATCTGGCACCCTACATAATGAACAAACATTGGCAGTTGCTCATACTTCATCCTGCCAGGCATACTGTCATGTTCTTATGTTCTCTCCACCAGAACTCGCCACAAGTGGTAGTGGAATCCATCAATACGTGAGTAATTAATCTTCTATTTAATTTAATTTTTAACATTTGCTTTTATTTTATTACACACATGATGAATTGGTTAATTGACATGAATATTCTGTTTATGATAGCGCGCTGAAGGCATGTAGCATAAGTTGTGCCAACGGGAGGAGTAGGACTACTAAGTCTAAAGGAAATCCTGAATGGAATATCCTCAAGGTTGGTAGTTTATTAAATAGTAATTAATATTATAATTACTAATTACAAATGTATATGTATATTTAATTGACATTAAATTGCATTTCTTTTGTAGTCTCGTAAGCAGCAGGACAATTGGTCGTGTGGCTATTATGTGATGCATCATATGCTGAACATAGTCTTCACATCTATTATAGAGGGATGGGTGAAGGTAATCACTTAAACAACTTATTTAATTATATATTTTAGTTTTGGTGATGACTTGAGTTAATGTTATTGTTAATTATTTGAACGTGTGCAGGCTTTTAGCCACCAATCTCCTCTTAAACCAGGAGAGTTTAGAGACTTGAGGACGCGTTTTTCATAATTTTCTTTAAGTATGCTAAAGAAAAAAGAATAGAAAAAATACATCTTGAATACTTAGAAGATGTGTAGTTAATAATATTTGTATATGAATTTACATTTAAATACTTAGAAACTTTTAGTTGTTTTTTCTATTAATGGGTTTTTGTTTATTGTCCCCCCATTGGTTCTTTGTATTTCTTTTCTTTTATTAATAAAATTTAAGGATACTCTTTTTCCTTAATGATGTTTTTACCCCTAAGGAAGGTTTTGCATCATAAGGTTTTAATGAGGCCCTTATTTGCTAAATTTGAGTGTGTGCAAATTCTGTAATGTGTGCAAATTCTGTATTGTGGACTGTTTACTAATTGCAGGGATATAGGTGAGGGAAGGGATATATTGTAGCAGAATTTAAAAATAAATTAACGTCAGTTCTCTATTCAACTGATGTTAAAAGTAATTTTCAAAAATTTTTTACTTATAACGTCAGTTATTTAAATAAACTGACGTTATAAGTAGAATTTTTAACGTCGATTTATTTAAATAACTGACGCTATAAGTAGAACTTTTAAGTTTTAACGTCAGTTATATTTAATAACTGACGTTAAAAGTACTACTTTTACAAACTTTTTTCTTACGTTAAACACTTTTAACTGACGTAAAAAGTGCTTTCTGTACTAGTGGCTTCTTCCAAATGCTTAAAATGACTATTATCAATGTGAAAAAACTGTTTCTTAAAAAATCTTTCAAACAAAAACTATTTTGCTTTGTTTATAAAAAAACTATAAAAGAAACGAATATAAATAGATTTTAGTTTTACGCATCGTTTGGATGAAGGGGAAGTAGGAGAGATGGGAGTGAGGGAGAGGGAAGTGGAAGAGAAAAAGACAGTTTATGCATCAGCCGTCGCAAATACATTATGCCTCGTAACCCGAACCCCAATTTCCAACGAATTGTTCGTCGCGAATTCCAACTCCCATTTTCCGACGGCTTAGCCGTCGGTAACTTCACAAATTTTTCTGCAATTTTGGCGCTAAAATTTTCGAGGAAAAGCATGCAAGATTTTGCGACGGAAATGCCGTCGGAAACATCAAAAGTCGCCGCAAAATAAAGAAGCAAACCCGTTATGGTTTGCGACGGCCTAGACCATCGATACAAACAATTTTTCCGATGGATTTACGATCGTCGCTAATCAGACAAATTCTTGTAGTGGAGAGAAGAGATGAGAGAAGTTTTTTAAGTGCGACCCATGCAAAAATCTCCTCACTTTTTACCTTTTCATATTTTCAAGAATCAAATAAAATTATTATTATTATAAGGATAAAAATGTCTTTATAACAAAATTTAACCTTTTTTTTTCTCTCTCAATCCAAATAATTCAAAAACTCACTCATTCTGTACTCATTTTCTATTATCTCCTACTTCTTTCTATTCTACTTCTTTCTTTCCTAATTCTTCCCACCTCTAAACATAGCATTAAAGATCTTTGAAGTTATAAGTTCACAAGTCTTTCTTTAATTTTGGTAACAGACATTTTTGGCAGTAAATAATTGGTGGCAGCATGTCACTGAAATCTGCTGACGCATCAGCTTAACTGCAATATAGATTTCCAAATCTGCTAAATCCTTTTGGCCAATGTATACAGAATTAAATCTGTCGCATTCAACAGCGTCACGCTAAAGCAAATCACAAACGGATTAACCCAAAATGGAATACAATCAATTAATCACACGCAATTATAAGATAAACTTTGTACAATGTATAATGTAGTATTCGATTAACCTTGTGCCCATTGAAGATGCAATTGGTACATGAATCTCTGCTATTAATTAAATATATATAAATATATAGTGAAATAAAATGCTAAGAGACAAAGTTTAAAGGTATTCAATTTTAGACGCATCACTCCCATTTAAAAGTGAAGTCAAACCATAATTAGATTCCCTTGTTACGGGTTTAAAAAATGGCATTTAATAATTTAGAGATTTGTTTTTTTTTTAAAAAATAGAAATTATTTGTATTTGTTTACAATCATAAAATATTTTTTAAAAAAATAGTTAGTGATTTTCAATTATTTTTTGCAAAAACTAATGTAAGTAGCCTTTCTTTCTTCTTTTTTTTTTTACTTAATTTTTTTTTCATCAAGTAATGTTAAACAAATTGTTCACCGAAAAAAAAAAATAGTAATGTTAAACAAATGCCCTCTTAACCGGTCGACCAACCAAATGGCTTATATGGACTTATGGGCCACTTTGGGTTTCTGTATTCCGAACGTTTTATTTGTGAAATTAAGTTTTAGGTCGATTTGGTTTAAATTTTGATAGAATTGATTTTGAAGGAATTAGTTTTAAAAAAATTGATTTATGTTTAGTAATGATGTTTTAAAAGCGAGTTTAAAAGAACGATTTGTGTTTGAATGATAAAAGTAAAATTACTTTTGATATGTGAATATAAAAAATTTTGTGGGTCCCACACCCACAATCAATTCTACTCAACGGAAAAGCTAGAAATTCTTGTTTCCATCAGAATCAATTCTATCCACCAAGGAATTAATTATTTTCAACGAAATTTTGTAACCAAACACATAAATAGTGCTCAAACTTGATTTTGATTCCTGCAAACGGAATTTGGACCCAAAACTACCGTTTGCAACTGCACACCAAATAGATATTTACTCGTTTGCATTCACATTATAAATGTGCCTAGAATGAGAGATCTTCATAATGGATAAATATATGAGTAATGATATTTACACACCTAAAATAAACACCCAATCTAAACATCCAATATTTATGTTAGATTGGGTGTTTATTTTAGATCTACAAATATTATTACTCAAATATATAGCTTCATCAATCAAATGTCTTGTAGGTTTTGAAGCTAAGGTGTAGCATATGATTATCGTGACTTGGATCAATGCACCTACGTTTAGGCATTTATTGTGGGTTATTTTTATAGTTATTTTTTAAATTTGTTCTAATCCAAAATAGTTAGCATCATCATAGTAAGGAAAAATGGTAGGTTGAAGGTTGATGGACATGACAACAGTTTCAGCTATTTTTTTTTTCTTCTCAATTTTTTCACTTTGATATGAATGACAAATGATAGATGTACGTGACAAAATTTCACAAAATCCTAAAAAAAAAGTAGTTGTGAGAATTTTATTTCTCAATAGAATTGTACACAATATACCAATCATGCTATGCTATTGCTTATTAAAACAAATGCTATGCTATTCTAAGATAAAACCTGCCTAATTAAAATAAATGTAGGAGGCATATTTTTTTGTTATAAACAAAAAAATTTAATAAAAAGAATATAGCAAGCTCTCTAACTTTTCTACAAAAGTCAAACAAAGGCTAGAGCTAATAACATTGTCTGATATAAGCAATAAGATTAACACATCAAGCTAAAAACAAAAATGAGGTCCTCTTATTTTTGCCAAAAACCAGGATGAAAGACAAACTTTAATAAAGTCCAGAATTTTGACCATATCGAAAATATCATTATAAAACAGAATATTTTTTTTTTATATAAACCATATATATAGACATGCCACGTGTCATAGAATACACCATACAGGTTTAACCTTCTTTTCTGTTAATAAATAAACTCCGGTATTTTTAGAGCATCTACGGTGGTAGAAGCACATTTTTATTCTTATCTATCATTTTGTGGGTTTAAAGATATCATATATGATATAAGAACTCAATTTCAATTTTACTCCAATAGAAGAACTCGTTTTGAGTTATTAAATGGGTCCCACAAGTATTATTTAATTGCTTTTTCATCCTCTCACTCTCAATGAAAAAAAAATTGTTTGACAAGAACGATTCTTACAGAAGAACTGTTCTACAACCTGATTGTCATGTCATTCATCTATAATGGAAGTTCTTATAAGAACCCGTTCTTATACTTAAGAACCACTTTAAAAACGACCATTGGCGAATTTGTTAGAGACAGATCCCATAAAATTTTGATTAGTGTGGACAAGATTATATAATATAAATATTTTATCAAAAATTATAAATGCATAAGCGATAAAATAATAACATCATTATCATTAGTAAAAAATTGGAGATTATAAAAACAATCTTCATTATCACGAAATTTCAATTGAATTAGAAAATTCTATTATATAATTTTGGCTAAATCCCTATTTTGGTCCCTTATCTTTATTTTAGTTTTCGTTTTGGTCCCTTCTGTCAGTTTTGCACTGACGGTATTAGGTATCCGCAGTGAGTCATCGGAAACCGCCATCGGAATCTGGATTTTAGAGAGAGAAAATAATATTCTCTCTCTCTCCTTCCTCCCCTTCCTTCTTCCTCCTTCCTCCTTCCTCCTTCTTCCTTCTTCCTCCTCCGTTTTTCCTCCTTCTTCCTCCATGAAATAGTGACAACATCAATGAGATTTAAGGAAGGGGAGAGGAAGAAGGAAGGGGAGGAAGAATGAAGAAGGAGGAAGAAGGAAGAAAGGAGGAAGAAGAGAGAGAGAAAAAACGAGATTTTCTCTGTCTAAAACCCAAATTCTGGCAGCAGTTTTCGGCGATGGTGGCGGTTCCGACGACTGACTGCAACGGTTTCTGGCGACTTACGATAGCGGACTGACAGAAGGGACCAAAATAGGCTAACGGTTGAAAGATAAGGGATCAAAACGGAGAAAAATAAAAGATAAGGGATCAAAATAAAAACTAAAATAAAGATAAGGGACCAAAATAAAAATTAAGCCTATAATTTTCAAGTTGACTATCAAACTCTATAAACTTCACAGAAGAAAATTATGATGGATAAATTTGATTAAACAAATCAACTTCTACTTATCCAATGCAAAAAATGAATTTCTTATGAATGATATTATTAAGCTCTTGAAGTTATGTATGAATTACCTAATAAAATATCCCAACTTGAAATTGATGCAAGGTTGAAACCTTTTCTTCGTCTTCGTCTTCGTCTTCGTCTTCCTTTTGTCATGAATGTATCATTCATATTTGAATAACAATATTTTGCTTCTCAAAAAATATTGATACTTTATCGGGTAAATTATGTGAAGTATCAACCCTCATGCTTTACAATCTCTCACAAAATAGTGCTCTTTCGCTCTGTAACTTTTTTTTTTTTTTGGAAATTAAATTCTCATCAAAATTATATTTTAAGTTGTACTAAAAAAAATATAAAGTGTTATACAGAATAAAGTTATAAGACAATGGGGGCAAGATTTATATTTTAGTGGAGAAAAAAAAAATAACTTAACAGTTAATTAAAAAATTTCTCACTTTGTGCCCCCTTCCCTTATACATGGGTTCTTCCCTACCCGTATTGAAGATAATGGAACGACCAACATAAGATAATGAAGGATCGCAATTCTCTGACTTGCATGGAAAAGGCACCGTGCCTTTCTCATACCCGTGTTCATGGTTCGATTTAGATTAGTTTTAAGGTAAAAAGTTATTCAATCTAAAGGAAAAAAAAGTATACGGTTCGGTTTGGATGGTTTCCTTAAAAAAAATCTAATCCGATCTGAACTGATTAAATACGGTTTGGATATCGATTTGGTTGATTCGATTTTTAACGATACATCATTACATATTTATATTACATCAAAGAATCAAGATTACAAGCTAAATTAAACAAAATCTTAAACTTGTATATACTTATTTATATATTCATATAATAACATTTCATAAAATATGTACAAAATAAATAAATATCATCATTAACTAGTTCCATAACATCTTTTTTCTGTTTGGAACTTAGAAAAAGTAAAAAAAATTATATCAAATCAAACTAATAAGTATTATTAGGAAAAAAACCAATAAGTAAAAAATCAATAATGCATAAAATAGAATAAATATATATTAAATTTTATATATGTGGTTTGGTTTGGATTGATTCGGTTTAAGAAAATGAATCCAAAATCCGGTCTGATCGGTTTTCACAAAACAAGAACCAAAAAAATCCGATAGACATCGGTTTTGTTCGGTTTTGATTTTTTTGGATCGGTTTTTGGTTTTCTTTTGGATCGGTTTGGACATGAACACCCCTACTTTCCCATCTTCTGGACCGTCTGATCAATCAAATGGTTCATAATGTGCCATGTGGCATTTTTTTTTGAAAAGAATGAAACAGAGCCCTGGTTCTCGCGTCATCTCCTTCGTCATACCGCACGCCACCCCGTACACCCCCAACCACCGTCAAAGACCACCACCACCGTCAGGGGCGACTCCCACCAACAATTCCATACCAACCCTGATTCGCGTCGTCTCCTCCGCCATACGTGCGTCTTCACCCTCTACCCCCACCCCTACCGCAAAAAAGAAAAGGCTTCCACCACCAAAGCTTTCGGATTATTATTATTTTTTTTACTTATGATAAATTAACAAGGAGATTAAAAGGTTTTACCTTCGTAAAAAGGAGATCCAGAGAAAGTAAATGAGGAAAGGGAGAAATATTTCGAAAATGCATAGAGTGATGATGACGGCGACGGCACGCGAAGTGTATCAAGGCTTGAGACTGGCTACAATACTGAAGATGAAAAAACTACTAAGGTCGGTCATTAGAGTCAGCGGTGGAGGGATATTGATTTCCGTCGGTGTGGCGTGGCGATGGGCGACAAAGGGGCTGCTACGGTAGGGAGACCAAACTGGGTTTCTTTCTTCCCCTACTCCCTTTTCGTTTGTGTAGTTACATTTTCAATTTTTTTAAAAAAATATTGCCACAAGGCACGTTATGAACCATCTGATTGGTTGAACGGTCCAGAAGATGGGAAAGGCATGGTGCCTTTCTCGCGCGCAAATCAGAGAATCGCGATCCGATAATGGAGGTAGAATGTTATGTGTAGGAACTCAGCCACTAGAATTGTATATGTAGCTAGTAAGGTATTGAGAAGTTTTGATATAAATTTTAAATATTTAAAACGTTAGCTGTACGATAATCGTTATATTATTATTTGATAAATAATTATTAAAATTATAATATAATTGATCAAATATATTTTATTTAAATAATTTAATTGATATATACTGTCAATATAAAGTTTTTTATACTATCAACTAATTAAAAATCAAGGTATAGATGATTTTTAAGGTTGTTAGGATAAGAATAAAAGATTTTTAATGATGGGTCATTTCCTGATTGATTGACAGTGTAAAAAATCTTTAACTGTCAATACATACCAATTAAATCCTTATTTAAATCCTTTTTTGGTGTATTTGTTAATCCTTAAACCTTTCTCGTGGTGCCTGCTATATCTCGAACAGCCTGAAATCTATAATATATGGTTATGCCTCCTACAGTCCTACTCATCGCAGCATTCGCTGCGTGTTATTCGGGGTCTAATCATGTCCGACCCAAAAAAGAGCAAAAGGTTTATTGGGCTACAAAAAAAAGTGGTCATGGCCCAAACTCCAAACAATGAAACGGCAGACAATATTTTTCATAACAAGCTATTTTACTTATGTAGTGTTTGGTTGGGGGAATGAGGAGTATTAGCAACACACTTTTTAACACTTTTTTAACACATTATGTCGCATTGGTCGAAATTTATGTGTCCCACTATTTTGAAAATGGGTTGCACTAACTCATGCGGGTTCCACTTAAAATTTGTAGGGATCTACATGAATTTTAACAAATAAAATGAAGTGTGTTGAAAAAATTAAAGAGCGTATTGCTGGCTTTTTTCATTTCATGGTACATTATACAATGATAAAATTAGGATATAACTGAATAAAATAAATTAATTAATTGAAATTATACAAATATAAGATAATACATATATAAGTAGTGCGAATATTATTATAAGCTAGATTTATATCCTTAGGTGACGATTGTTTTCTAGAATGTTTTATTCTTATGCAAACTACATTTTTAGGAATCATATTTGCAGAAATGTTTATTTCTTACCTTCACACATGAGAATAAAGTTTTTCCAAGTTTCTAACTATCATTCATTAATTTTATTCCCGTGAATCTTTTATGCCTGAGAATAAATTTTTAAAACTTATACCAAACATGAGAAACTTTTATTTCCTTGCCAATATTTCCGGGAATACTTTTTTAAAACTTATACCAAATGCTACCTTATTTATGATTTGTCAAAGGAATCCAATAGGATATACGTGACGCTTAGGTGTAGAATGGCATGGTATTCATTTACGAGGAACATTTTTTGAACAATAGAATGGGGATGCCTTTTTTAATGTATTTTCTGTATGCACATATATATAAATATGTTAAAAATAAGTGAGATATATAAATAAATACATTCATATCACATATACGGTGTCTAAATTTTGATGTTCAAATAACACAACTCTTCGTTTATTTCAGATTTCGATAGAATTACTTTTTTAAAAAAATGATGCTAAAGTAAATGATTTTAAAAGGTCAAGGTTAAAAAATTGATTTGTGTTTAATAATGGTATTTTAAAAATAAGTTTAGATCAATTGATTTTGTTTGGATGAAGAAGTAAAAATTACTTTAGATGCGTAAATATAAAGAATTTCATAAAACTCACACTTAGAATCAATTCTACTTGATGAAAAAATTAGAAATTTTTACTTATCTTAAAATCAATTCTACCAACCTAAAATTCAATATTATTGGACACACTTTTAAAAATAAACATGTCAAGATACTGTTGAAATGACTTTTGGGGTGTCAAACATGATTTTGGCTAATAAAATGTGATTATGAGTATTAACCAATCAGATACTTTCTAGTAGAAATGCATCATACCTAATTTGTACACGATAGATGGTGGTCTTTTCTCATTTTGGTCCCTGAGAAAAGCACCGCGATTTGCTTTAGTCCCTAACAAAACTAAAGTACCAAATTTGTCCCTCATAATTTCAAACTAGGGACGCGTTAGTCCCTCTGCCTAATCCCGCTAGACACTATATGTTATCTCTGTGATGTGTATCGTTAATTTTTTACGTTGTTCCATTTTAGTCCATGAGACACTAGAGCAAAATATGCTTTAAACGTCAGGATTTAATATCGGTTCCTTTTTAACCGATGTCTAAAATGAGGTGGTGGCAATTTTGAAATTAATGTCAAAACATTTGACATCGGTTACTAAATTAACCGATGTTAAAAGTTTTACATATCGGTTCGATTTGTCAATCGATGTTTAGTAATAAAACAAAAAATGAAAATCAAAATTCTGCTTTACTTTTAACATCGGTTCTCGAGTAACCGATGTCTAATGTCTTAAAACAAAAAGGAATATTAAAATTGTGTTACTTTGGACATCGGGTGTTTCTTGAACCGATGTGTAATACCCCAATACCCATTTTTTTTATTCCTTCCCTCCATTCTCACCACGCCCTTTCTTTTATCTTGGCTTCCTAAACCTAAACCGTGTGCGTCGTGCCATTACTTTGCTCCATGCTCGTCGTGCCATTACTTCTGCTCCGTGCTCGTCGTGCCATTACTTCTGCTCCGTGCTCGCCGTCGTCTTGCTCCGTTTGCTCTGTAGTGCACCGTCCGCAGAGGTTCGAGCAACAACGAAGGTGGTCCATCGTCTTGCGCCGTCTGTCGTCGCCATTTTAAGTTTTCTGCTTTCAGCAATCATAGGTGTTTTGTTCGCCATTCTCTTCACATTGGTTCTCATCACTCAAGCTCCCCATCAACGTAACCCATCTCCAGTTCTCATCACAGAGGTAACCCATTTCATTTTTCTAGATTTTCAGTTTTGTAACTTAGGCGTTCCCTCTTTTTCTGCAAAGAATGTGATTTGATTGTACTCCCTCTCTTCCCCCAAGGGTCCTAACCCTGGTACTCCCTCTCTTCCCCCAGCTTCATCACTTTAATCATCTTATGCTCTTTTGCTTCTTTCTAATAACAATCAAAAGCAAGTATTTTAAAATACTCTACGACATGATTTTCGCTTGTCAAGTACCATAGCTAATGTACTGGAATTTAGGACTATTTCTGTGTTGTGAACAGTCTTTGTGCTCACTTAGTAGAGATAGTAGGTGTTATTTCTCCCTAGGCTCGTAGTTGTCACTGCTTATCTGGGTTGACTAGCTGGTATTTCCATTTCATATATAGGTAATGGACTGGATCATCTCCTTCATACTTCATACCCTTTTCATATGTTGGATTTTTGGTTATCATCATATGAGAATTAAAAGAAAGCATTTTCTGTGATATTGTTGTGCCTAGTTCATTTATAGTTTGATCTAGTTGGGTTATTAATTTCTTGGACATTTGATTGTAGGGGTCAATTGCTTTATGAGGGATTTATCATGTGATTTCTGAATATAGTTTTGGGGTAATTGATTAAAGATTAGCTTTGAATTTAATTCTTTTCTGATTGCTTTGTTGTACGTCAAGTATTGTACAAATTAATAAAGAAGCCATTCAATAAGATAGCTTGATCTTGATGTATAAGAAAATTTTATACATTTTGTTTTTCGAGATTACTAGCTATCATAGTCTTAGTTTATCCTTGTTTATTATGGCACTTATGTTGATTGTTAGTAACTTTTTTTGATGTGACCTACCAAAGGAAATGCATTTTGGGCCTTATTCGAACCTTCAATATTCAATTTATTAGTTTTTAGAATTTTAGTTCTTAGAATTGTGTACTGTAGCTGTATTGTTTTCTCAAAATTCATTTGTTGTGTTGTTTCACTATCTTATGATATGATGACAAATAAAAACTTTACACAGAAATATTGTACCCTTTTATACTTGCATTTTACACAAGAAAACATAAGATAATACTAGGTTATCACTCATCATTCATCAGTTCATTCATGCAATCTTCCAGAACATATACTAGGTCATTACATAGTGCTTCATTGCTTTGTGATAAGATGTTTACAGCACTCTGCATCCATTTTCAGTTTCTTGTAAGAATCATAGAGGTAACCCATTCAGGCAAGGAAATGCTTGGTCTTGATGAACAAGCAAATGATAGGAAGGAATGGAGTTATATATAGAGCTTCTCAAGGCCTGCATATAGAAAGTACCAATATCTTTTATGAAAGGGTGGTTTGGGATAGTGACAAAATGCTCTTTAAGTAAAGTTGAAAAAAAGAGGAGGTGAGGTTAAATAAAGTGCTCTCTGTTTGATAAAAAATAAATAAAGTGCTCTCTGTAACAATGATTCTATGACTCAAACCTCTTATATTACAGGTAATTTTTGTTTGGAGTCACATAGTTCACTGAGATTAACCAGTTTGGATAAATTAGAAGTTAACTTTTACAATTTTAACACGCACATGAATATAGACACCATCAATTTTTGGATTTACAATTGAAGCACAATACAAGAGGGGAAGGAGATCGAAGAAAATCATTAAAATTCGAAAAGATCTGATTAAGGTGCCTAACGAAGTTAGCCAAGACACAAAAAAATTCATAGCTACATCAATTTTTAAGATTGGAATAGGGTAGCATTGCGTTAGATGTTGAAGATTTGGAATAGGAATCATCATGGTATTCAACAGAGTAATGAGAGCACTTGATATTAATAGGAATCTTGACTATTATTAGTCAAGGCTTGCTTCAAGTTGTTGTGCTACACAACACAAAAAGGAATTGACTGAAAAAGACACATATATAATTTAATTGAGGACTTAATAGAGGAGATATTAAAAAACAGTAGTTAGGCCAGTAGCAACAACAACAGCTGTCCATGTGTGCCACATTTAGTTGAGTAACTTTTTTCTCTAGAATGTTTCATGTGCCAATGTTATGGCATCCATATCTTACTTTGGAGTCATTGAAGAGATTTGGGAGGTCGATTACACTAAATTTAGGGTGCCCGTTTTTAAATTTAAGTGGGTCGATAGTAACAGCGGTGTACAAACTGATGAGTTGGGATTTACATTGGTGGACCTTGACAAGGTAGGTTATAAGGAAGAGCCTTTCATCATGGCATTCCAAGCAAAACAAGTGTTTTATATCAGTGATCCTTCTAACAAAAGGTGATCAATGGTTCTCCAAGGAAAAAGCATGCATAATGGTAGTGAGGAAAATCAAGATTCAACTCTTGATATTTCTGATACTCCTTTTTTCTCAACACGGGTGCCTACTTTCAATGAGGAAAATGAAGTGGACGATATACATGTCACTCGTGATGATCATCAGGAAGGGTTATGGGAGAACATTACTACTTGACCATAGTATAAGTTATGTTTATAGTTATATTTATAAGTTATACTTATAAGTTATGTTTATAAGTCATCTGTATTTATGAGTTATATTTATAAGTTATGTTTATAAGTCTTGTTTAAAGTCATAGTTACAAGTTTTATTTTTCTTGATATTTACAAGTTAATTTAAGTTATGTTTGATATAACTCGTTTATTACTGACATTACATTTTTTTATGTCTAAATAGGCATACATGGCTGATCACGAGGACATCCCTCCTTCACGCAGCGGGTCGGATACCCCGCCTAAACGCAAAAAGGGTATAGGTGCCACACGATTAAGGAATTTGACCGTCAATCATGGTGCTAATCAAAGGATACAGATCCAGTTTGATGAACGTTGCAAGCCTGTAGGGCCAATGGCTGATCAGTTTCACAGTTTTGTGGGGTTCGTTGCTCGAAGCAAGACTAGTATTCTTATTGAGGATTGGGACCATGTACCGGAGAGTATGAAGGATCAAATATGGGATACCATCATGGTATCTATACTTTTAATATCTTTGTTTGTATTTATTTTATTTAACCATATTAATATCATACACTAATTTCTCCATTTTGTTGTGTAATATAGCTCACCTTTGAAGTGCCCAATACCGAGCGTATAAGGAGGACGTGGATAAAGTATGTGGGTGAGCATTGGAGGAAATTTAAGGCGGACCTGGGCAGATACTACATATTTGGGCAGCGTGACAAGTCCCCACTTGAAACATACTCGTTTCTTGACTGGGAGACTTGGGATCGTCTTGTTCAGTCCCGACATGAGGCCTCCCACCAGGTTACCTTAATTGAGTCATCTGTTAATTTAATTAATTTTATTAATTTACGTAATACGGTTGTCTGTCATTTATAACAGGTGAAAAGGAAAAAGGCGCAAGACATCCAGAAAAATAATGTCTACCCCCATGTAATGGCTCGTGCAGGATATGATGGTCTTAATATAAAAATGATGGAAGATGAAAAGAAAAGACTCCAAGAAGAAGCATCTCAAGCTGATCCTAATGCTGAAAACCCTCCAGAAGTTGTTGATCCACCTCTAGCCCCATGCCATAAGTCATGGAAGAGAGCTCGACTAAGAAAATCGGGACAATATACAACAGAGGAGACACGTCGGGTAGCTGAGAAGATTGTAAGTTTATTTTGAATTCTAATTGTAATCTTAACAATCTTATCCATTGTCTTACACAAATTAATGTGACATTCTATATGTTGTAGGATTCCTTGGACGAGCAGGTCACTCAAGGAAGTTTTGTGCCTAAAGGACGCAAAGATATTTTGGCTACTGCGTTTGGTAAGCTAGACCACCTTGGCCGTGTCATTGGTGTTGGATGGGGCGTTGACATTCGCCAATACCGTGGTTCATGTTCACACCATCGCCCCAGGGAAGATGTAGATCGAGAACAGCTAAAACGGGAGATTGCAGATGAGCTTAGACTAGAGATTGGCCAGCAGATGCAAACTTTTGCTATTTCCCAGCAAAATACCGGTGTCTCACCCTCTGTCCGTGTGAGCACCAAGGGGTCATGTGATCCTCCTCATCAACCTGATGACATGGAGGAGGATCCTGACATGTGTGAGCTGTATGTTGATGATAATCATGACCACTCAGTGGCATTTGGGAGGGCACACAACTTGGGAAATACCTTACACAACCGGACATTAGGAGATGATGAGGTGAGGGTGGTGGTTGAAGATATTCGAGATGCCGATGCTCGAGTCCCTGTGCCCATTGAGGATGTTCAAATAGTAGGCCAAGCCCTCGATAATTTCATCTCTTGGCCGGGAAGACTTCTGAGTTTTTTGTTTCAGCCAAGGTATTCAATTGCTTGTATTTTTCTAAATTTACAATAGAAATAATTTAATTGTGTTTATTAATGCTTTTTTTGTTGTTTAGGATTCTGAAAAAGATATTCCACCCAAAAAGTCTCATCTGGGAAGACCTGAGTCTTCTTCCGGTAAGGTATTCATATAATCATTCAATTAATTACAATTGAATTAACTTGACCGTGTTCACTAATGTTTTATCTTTGTTGATTAGGGTATCGATGAGGGGGATCACTCTGATGCTCTGGAACGTCTGGCTATAATGGCTGTGAAACTTACGATGAATCCGGCTTCCATAGAGTTGGAACACGATGGCAGGCCTGATCAACCTTTCAATCTCCCCGCAAGGGACTTTATGGAGATAGCTCTTGATGGTGAAAAGGTTTGCTGGTCGTGCGTCTCATTATGGTGCACGTAAGTACATTTTTTATTTGTTAGTTTAACTAAATAAGTTTCAATACTATTATAACTAACATGTTTTTTCAATATATTAGGTATTTGCATCGCCAATGTATTGTTAGGGGCAACCTCCATATTTATGGATTCATTGACCCTGGCCTCATTGAGGGTGAGACACTTCCCCCAAATGAGATTACTGCGAGCATGCATCACACGCTTGGTCGAGTCAACAAACAGTGCTACCTAGCACCTTGCCTCAAGAGGTAAGTACAAGTATAAAAGTGATTTATAATTATCTGTGATTTGTCACTAACTGTTCCCAACTGCAGTGAACATTGGCAATTATTGGTCTTATGTCCTAGTTCGAATGTTATGGTGCTCTTCTGTTCGTTGGGAAGAAGAGCGACAAAGGAACTCAAGGCCATTGTTGAAACGTAAGCTTTTAATTTTCTTATTTAGTACTGCATTTGTTTTATTAATTACTCGAAAATCTGTAACATACTTTAAGTGTATATTTTCTTATGATAGATGTATGGACGCACGTCGCATGTTAGATGGTACTAGGCCTAAACCTATTAAGTGGATTTTCCCTAAGTAAGTATTTTATTAGTATCAGAGATTCAATTGCAATTTACAATATAGTTAATTTTATGTTAAGTGTTTACTCATTATATTCAAATCGGGTTCATTTGTAGTCTTATAGGCAATGTGGCTCATGGGAGTGCGGCTACTATGTTATGAAGTGGATGCTCGACATTGTATCCGGTGGAATTACTGAAGGATGGATGACGGTAAGTAATAGAATTTGTAATAAGTTATATATTAATTATGTTTTGTTTTTGTCTGATTATCTGTAATGTTTAATTTATCTTATGTTACATGCATATATTCGACATTCGGGATCCACTGTCTAAAGATGACATTATGGACATAAAGAAGCATTGGGCAACCTTCTTTCTAGAGTTGACTGAGAATTAATGGGTGATCAAATACTCATCTATGTGTAGTTTCTTTGGTGTCATATTATTTAGTTTGAATTTATGACATTCTATATATTTAGTTAAGATTTTTAGTTAATATAAGACTTTGAATGAAATTTTGGTTATAAGGGATTCTGTTGAGAATATTTAGTTTGTTTGTTGGGATTTTGACTGTACAAATGAAACAGGGAAAGAATTGAAACTGGTGTAGGCCTGATTTAAAAAAAATAAAGAACTTTCAACATTGGCTGCTGTTAAAAACCGATGTTGAAAGTTGACTTTAGACATCGGTTTATAAAGGAACCGATGTGTAAAGTGATCTTCAACAGAGTTAGAAATCGTTGAAAGTTCACTTTAGACATCGGTTAAAATTTTAACCGATGTTTAAAGTACACTTTCCACATCGGTTTTGACAAATAACCGATGTGTTAAGTTATTTTCCAAAGAGTAAGAAATAGTTGAAAGTGCACTTTAGACATCGGTTAAAATTTTAACCGATGTGTAAAGCATACTTTCAACATAGGTTCATAACCGATGTCTAACATTAGCACATACAACATCGTCTGTATACACATCGGTTCAATAACCGATGTTAAAACCCAAAATTAACCGATGTTAAAAGTGTTTTCTACACTAGTGAGAATACTATCGCGGGGAGGTGTGTGGCAATTTAGTCCCTGCAAGCATAAGTGGAGGCTTATCTAGTTTTATAGCTGGAAAGACCATGATTTGCATGCTAATTGTTCGAGTTTAATATCATTTTTACTCAAATTTGGCTTTATTTGTCATTGAGCAGTGGTTTGAGTCCTTTTATTAATTTTTAGGAATTTTTGGTAGTTTTTGAGTCAAATAAAGCATCTAATACTATTTTAAGTTTCAGATTAAAAGTGAAGCTTGAAGAAGCTAGGAAAAATTGAAGATAATAAGGAAAATTACAATTTTGGGTGTCTCGCCCTGCGAGCCAGAGGTCATAAAAGAAGGAATTTGAAGGTGCTCTAGGGCACCCTGTGAGCAAGGGCTCGCCCCGTGAGCTGGAGATGATAAATTGAAGACATCTCTGGGTCACCCCATGAAGAGGTGTTGGCCCCATAAAGCAGAGAGAAATTCTGAAGGTTCCTGTATCACCCCGCAAGACATGGTTCGCCCAGCGAACCAAGGAAGAATCAGCAGGGCCAATTTCAAGTGTTCGTCCTGTGAACACCTAATTTTGTCCGGGTATTTTATCCTTTTAAATAATATTTAGAAAATAAAAAATGGAAAATACAGAAAAAAAAATTGTGTTCATGTTATTAACCCAATTTCTTTTTGTTACAAGTTCTTGAGTCCATAGTCAAAACCCAAGTGATTAAAAAAATAAATAAAAATCAAAAAAATTTATTGTTTAAATAAATAAAAAAAGTTGTTTTGTCCTCTTATTCTGCTCTCAGTCTCCCACGACAACTCTCTCTATTTTGGCCTTATTGTTCATTTTCAAAGAAAATGAGGGACAATGGTACAGTGTTCTTGGCCTCTCTGCACCATCCAAGCACAAAGTTGTTGCTACAAGCCTGCAATACTCCTTCAGTGTCGTCCCCTTCTCCACAGCTGGCAAATTGGAACTTTTGGCATTTACCCCTTTGAAAGAGCATAAATTGAACCCTATAGAAGAATAAGGCAGGGAGGCGTACAAGGAAGAAGAGAGGCGCCATAATATATGGGTTACAGAAAAAACCCTCCCAAACCCATGTTCAACACCTCAAACATAGCCAATCCTCCATAACCAACACCCTCTCCTTCTCCATTCCACCATTCCTTTTCTCCTACCTTTTTCTTATTCCATTACCAAATCATATTCCCCAATAGAAATCAAAATACCAAAAAACTTAACAAATCCTTCTCTTTGGCCACCATCACAAATCTGCCCCTCCACCATCGCCGTAGCTTCGCCTCCTCTCCTCCGCTGTCTTCACCTAACCACCACCACTCATAACCACACCACTCTCCATCTCCGCCATCTCTGTTAGTCGCACCATCGTCATCACCACGACACCACCACTGTAAAACCCTAGTTTTTACACATATGATTAATTATTTTATTTGGATGTTTATGTTTATACAATAATTTACGTTATTGTCACTATTATTACCAGTACAGAAAAATGTTTTAAATAATATGATTAAGAGAAAAGCATTTATATATTTTCATTCTATTTAATTTTAGATTTGAAAATAAACTGGTTTGACATTAATCAGAGATTAAATTTTGGACCGAGTATTTTTTTAGTTGATCAGTTCAACTATTAATCTTTACTCTAATTTGAATTTCGAAATCATATATTTATCATTCTTTATTTTTATATTCCAAAAAGTAAAAGCATGTTTATTTTAGGCTTAATATCTATCACTCATTTTATACCCACTAATACAAAAATGAGAAATTCTCTCTCCTATTTTCTTTTGAAAACCCGATACCCACCCCCACACTCCTTCTACAGCTTTTATCTTCTTCTTCCTCAAAACCCAAAAGCTTCCTCCTCTTTCTCTCATGTCATATTCATCAACCACCTTCCCTCCCTGAAAACAGTCGTGTGCCACCACTGGACTGCGACCACCTGATGAGTGTGATTTCACCTCATTTTTCATGTACATTTCTGCATGCATTTGCATATAGTTAGGCCAATTTAGTGTTGATTTTGTATAGTTTTTCCTTTGGAACGGATGAGGTGGTTTCTGTGTGTGGTTTTGCAGGATTTAATGGAAAAATGCCCAGAAATCAGCCTTGGTGGAGCTTGGATGAAAAAGAGCTTAAAAATGAAGAATATGAGCCAAACAGAGCCTATCACGGCCTGGCCGTGATGACCATCACGGCCGTGATCGAGCAGAGAAGAAGGCAAAAGTCAGAGACTGTCACGGCCTAGCCGTGACAGACATCACGGCCGTGACCAACCAGAAAATGAGGGCTCGCGTCGCGAACACTTCTCTCGCCTCGCGAGAGTTAAAAACTTGAAGACACGCCTTGGACAGAAAGCGTCACGGCCTGGCCGTGATGGCCATCACGGCCGTGACGGACGACGGACTTATAAATAAACCTGCACTGAACAGAATTAGGGATCTGCACTTGGAGGCAGGCTGAGGTCAAGTGGCTGGAGAGGGTTTCTACCCAAATAGGGGGGCGTTTTCTCTGCTCTTGGATGGGGAGAAGATGGAGGAAGCTTGTCTATGAGTGTTCTCCATCCCTTTTCTCATTCTGTTTTGTATTTCCTTTTATCATGAGTAGTTAAATCCCCATTGTTGGGGTTAGATGAAACTTTTCTGAACTTGTTGTATTTGATTTGGTGTTTAATGCAAGTCTCTATTTCCTTATGAGTATGTGATTCTGTTCTTAAAGCTTTCCTTGGATTAGCTACCCATAGGAATGATATGTTGCTTTGATAGATGACTGGAAGGTTGGTGTTGAGGCATGATCATGAATCATATGCCAAGTAGTTCAAGAATCTAGGAATAGGTGTTGAATGCTTGCAATCTTATAAGTCTTGACTTAATGCAAAATCTCAGGTTAATCCACCTAAGGAATTAGGGTTTAATTTGGGGGTTTTAGGCTCAATGCACCTAAGGAATTAGGCTTGAGTATTTTAGAAAAGGCTTGATTGTCATAATTGAATTAGGACTTGTGTTGATAACCATTTCATTGCAATTAAGGGAGGATTAGTGTAGTCTAACCCTAACAATCTTAGCCACATCTCTGTTTGCCTTCCAAGTGTTCGATATAATTCCCAAAAGACCAAAAATATTGTTTTGCTTTCTTTATTTTCTGTTTAATCTCTCATACTTTATTTTAGTCTAGATAGTTGTTAAGTTTGTGAATTGGTAATTGACAACCAATCCCTGTGGATACGATAACCGGTCTCACCACCGTACTACTTGATTGCGACGAGGTGCACTTGCCTTTAATTCTAAAAATACACGCATCAAGTTTTTGGCGCCGTTGCCGGGGATTGGCTTTGTCAATATCATTAGTAACAAATGAGACAACTAGTTTAGACATTTTTTTTATTTTATTTTTCTGTATATAACTGATATTTTTCTTTTGTTAGTTTTGTATATATTTGAATTTTTGTTTCTTTGATCTTGGGCTTAATTGTCTGTGAGGTGAAAATTGGTTTGGCAGGATCATGGACTATAATTATTATCAGCCATCTGATGCAGAATTGGAGATATCTGAGTTGCAGCTGCGGGTAGATATGCTGCAATTAGCCGTAAACATCCAACAAGTGAGTAATGAGCTGTCAAGGGCAACTGTCTCTCCTCCACCAGTGGTAGGTTATGCTGAATGGGGAAATCAATTTCCCAACACTTCTACTCCATGGTGGGGGAACCCTCCAAACAATACTTTGATGGATGAAGGGGAACATTGGGAATCTTCCACACCTTGGTATGATGAGCCATCCCCATTGGAAGTTGCTTGGGAGAACTTCAAATCCGCATTCCCAGTCGAGGTTGAGCAACCTATCCCGGATAGTCAATCTCACTTAGAGGCTGTTTTGGAGAACTTCATGGCAACAACAATGGAAGAATTAAAGAATCAAGAAGATGCCATTCGAAGTCTCGGGGTACGTATCGAGGAACTCTCTAACCTTCTATCCGAAATGCCATATGGGAACTTGATGGATGATGATGAAGATGATGCAATGATGGATGAGGAGGAGGAAGAAGAAGTGGGAGCAACCGAGTCAAGAAGTGAAGACCCTGTTTTGGAGAACATAGTTGCACCATTCCCCATTGAACCCTTGACTAAGGAGCCTGAAAGGAAGAGGCAATTGGAGGATATCTATTTCACCATGCTTGGAGATGATGAAAAACTTTTGGAATTAGATGGTGCTATTGGTTCCTATGCATGTGTGGAATGTGATGGGAGAAACACTTGTGTGGTTTGTGCGGAGATTTCTGCATATTTGGAAGGTGATGGATTTGGCAATGCTGAGAGTGAAGATTGTAGAGAAGCCAGAACAGCACCAATGATCCTCTCGAATTGTTTGCCACCTCACATTTTAAAGCAGTCAACAATGGAGTTCATGCCTCTACCTGAGGTTGAACCCCATTTTTATTGGGAAGATTTTGTAGATGAAGGGGTCAATTTTGACCCAAGAGGGAGTGAGAAATTCAACACATTTGGTGAGGTCACCATGATTTTCAAGAGCTCACTCCCATATTTATGCTGCGAATCGTGGGATCCGACTGAAGGATCTCACATGGTTAGCATCCCTTGGTCCTTATACCACAGGTTATGGGATCCAGGTGGATGCTTCTTAATAAGTCAAGCTAGTGACGTTAAAGAAGCGCTTATTGGGAGGCAACCCAACTTTTCTTAACCCTTCTCTTTAGTTAATTTTGTTTTTGGTTTAACCTCTTGAATAATTTGAGAAGCTCAAGGGGTTTGTTAATAATTTTTGTTAAGTGTCTTCAGATTTTGAATAAAGGAAGGAGAAAAAGAGCAGGGAGAAACAAAGCCAAAAAGTATGTGAACCAACACCCGCTACCGCCTCGGTAAGCCGTTCCATTTTTCCTTTGTTTTATTTTATTTTTCCTTCCTCTCTCCAACTTGATTGTTTACATTGGGGACAATGTAAATCTTTAAGCTTGGGGTAGGGGTAATCTTTTTGCTTGCATTGTAAATATTGCATTCATATAGGCTTAAGTTTGCATGATCGTATGATTCGGTTACCCCTGCTTAGATTGAGCATCTGATTGTGAGAGCTAAGTGCCAATTTTTTTGTGATAGTGAATTCTTGAACCCAATTCTGTTTATTCTTGTGATATGGCTGCAAATGAATATGCTTGAGATGATCTTGGATAGTTGATGATTAGCATATGTTTCTATAGACTTGTGTTTTTCACTGGTTCTTGAACTGATAAATGTGAGCTTTTGAGCCATTAGGGGGTACTCACTAAATCTGCCCCCGTTCTTTGTGTTGAGTGTTATTCCTCTTGGTTTGTTTTCTCTAGAACTTGACTTAAAACCATTTTAAAGCTTAAAATTTTTTGAAAACATTTTTGAAAATGATTGAGGCAATAGGTATTCTTCTGGCCTTCTGAGCTTTGAATGATGAAATGCTACCCCTTAGTTGCCCAAGTTTGAGCCTGAATGAATAAAATGCTTTTCTTGGTACCCTGAAAAATTTTGATACATATACTTGATAAGGGACCTTCTAAAGTATTACAAAAAGGGTGAAAAAGGTAGTTGAAAGTTTGGGATAAGAATCAGAAAAAATAATTCTTTTGAGTTGAAAAATCTCCCCTCTCCAATTATAAAAAAAAAAAGAAAAGAAAAGAAAAGAAAAGAAAAGAAAAATATAAAGAGATGGGGATGACAAAAAAAGAGAAGTGAGAAATAAAAGAAAAAAAAAGAAAGAAAAGAAAGGTGGAAAAATGTATTGAAAACCCAAGAAGGTATTTTAGAAGGTGTCTTGTGTTGAATTGTTGATACTTGGTTTAGCCTTTTGAAATATCCCTTTCTTGTTATCCCCACCTAAAGATTAATCCCATGGCCACGTTACAACCAAATAAAGACCTCTTGATTCTTAGGTGTTTTCATAAATAAAGTGGAGATTTGGTTGATAGTCAAGCATATGGTAGGAATCATTCCTTGAGGAAAATGGAGAGAATTGTATATATACTTGAACACTTGAGTGAGTGAGGCAAGAAAGAGAGCCAAGCAAATAAACAAGCTTGGGGTGAGCTTCAAGTGAGCAAGAGTGCCCGAATCAGTGAGAATGTGAGTCTAGGAAACTTAAGCCCCTAATTGGACTTGAATTGATTGTCTCTTGCTGAATTGTTTGAATTGCCTGTTACTTGGATCATTTTACTCGGGTTCTTGGTTCACTATCCATGCTTTGACTGTTTATCTCTTCTGGCCTTAGTTTTTGCTTGAGGACAAGCAAAGTCTCAAGCTTGGGGTAATTTGATGAGTGTGATTTCACCTCATTTTTCATGTACATTTCTGCATGCATTTGCATATAGTTAGGCCAATTTAGTGTTGATTTTGAATAGTTTTTCCTTTGGAACGGATGAGGTGGTTTCTGTGTGCTGTTTTGCAGGATTTAATGGAAAAATGCCCAGAAATCAGCCTTGGTGGAGCTTGGATGAAAAAGAGCTTAAAAATGAAGAATATGAGCCAAACAGAGCCTATCACGGCCTGGCCGTGATGACCATCACGGCCGTGATCGAAGCGAGAAGAAGGCAAAAGTCAGAGACTGTCACGGCCTAGCCGTGACAGACATCACGGCCGTGACCAACCAGAAAATGAGGGCTCGCGTCGCGAACACTTCTCTCGCCTCGCGAGAGTTAAAAACTTGAAGACACGCCTTGGACAGAAAGCGTCACGGCCTGGCCGTGATGGCCATCACGGCCGTGACGGACGACGGACTTATAAATAAACCTGCACTGAACAGAATTAGGGATCTGCACTTGGAGGCAGGCTGAGGCTGGCGGCTGGAGAGGGTTTCTACCCAAATAGGGGGGCGTTTTCTCTGCTCTTGGATGGGGAGAATATGGAGGAAGCTTGTCTATGAGTGTTCTCCATCCCTTTTCTCATTCTGTTTTGTATTTCCTTTTATCATGAGTAGTTAAATCCCCATTGTTGGGGTTAGATGAAACTTTTCTGAACTTGTTGTATTTGATTTGGTGTTTAATGCAAGTCTCTATTTCCTTATGAGTATGTGATTCTGTTCTTAAAGCTTTCCTTGGATTAGCTACCCATAGGAATGATATGTTGCTTTGATAGATGACTGGAAGGTTGGTGTTGAGGCATGATCATGAATCATATGCCAAGTAGTTCAAGAATCTAGGAATAGGTGTTGAATGCTTGCAATCTTATAAGTCTTGACTTAATGCAAAATCTCAGGTTAATCCACCTAAGGAATTAGGGTTTAATTTGGGGTTTTAGGCTCAATGCACCTAAGGAATTAGGCTTGAGTATTTTAGAAAAGGCTTGATTGTCATAATTGAATTAGGACTTGTGTTGATAACCATTTCATTGCAATTAAGGGAGGATTAGTGTAGTCTAACCCTAACAATCTTAGCCACATCTCTGTTTGCCTTCCAAGTGTTCGATATAATTCCCAAAAGACCAAAAATATTGTTTTTCTTTCTTTATTTTCTGTTTAATCTCTCATACTTTATTTTAGTCTAGATAGTTGTTAAGTTTGTGAATTGGTAATTGACAACCAATCCCTGTGGATACGATAACCGGTCTCACCACCGTATTACTTGATTGCGACGAGGTGCACTTGCCTTTAATTCTAAAAATACACGCATCACCACCGTTGGACCGCGTCGCACGAGGAGAAGACAGACGCGACCCAGTCGTCGTCCCACGCACACTTGGCAGCTGCTCCGCCATTCACCGCCGGATCGCCGCCACAGGACCACCAGTTTCGACCACCATAGTGCTCCCATGATATCTATGTTCACGTTCTCCTTATTCGTCTGGTTAGCACAAAAACCCTGTCCAGCCGTCGTTCAATGCCGCTCGTCGGAGCCGTTGTGATGCCGTCACACCTTGTACCCCAAGACAGCCACCATGCCCTTCTCCTTCTTCCTCTTGGGTGAGTTTCTTACCCATGATCCCTTGTGATTATGAAAATCCCAAATCAGTTTGTAAAACCCTAACCCTAGCTCCTTGATTTCATGTTGTAATATGAAATTAAACTATGTTTTTATGCAATTGGGACTATAGATTAGTGTTTTATTAAACTAATTTTGTTATCCTTTGATCAAATGAGTTTTCCCCAAATTGTGTTTAGGAACCCTAAACCCCAATTTGATTTTATTTGAAATCGATTGTGTTTCTATAAAATTAACTATGTTTTATTCAAATTAGGACCTTTAATTTGAGATTTCTAAGTTCAATTTCATGTTTCTCAAACCAAATCAAATGTTCCCCAATTTTAATTATGGATCCTTTTTACCCAAATCGATGTTATTGAGAAATCGATTCTATTTACTGAATTAAATGTATGGTTTCTTTTGATTATATGTTTTGAGAATGAAAATTGGACTGGTGAGTTTATTTGTTTGTTGTCATGCTTGGTTTGTGTCTCTGTGATGTTGAAGACGGCTATGCTTACTTGGTGGAGTAGAGTTTGCACTCTTGGAGCTAACGTGAGCATTAAGACGAGGATCATTTACTTGTATTAAAAGGCAAGGGGAGCTTGCCTAGGGATATTCAATGACAATATACATGTGTGTATGTGTTTAATTGAGTGTTGTGAATATTATCATGATATTGAGCCAATACTTGAATAACTTGTTTACTTGAACTATAGTGGTTATTACTTGGAGTTGAACATTACTTGCTTTAAGGTGTTATGAATTATATATATGTGTTGAACTGTCATTAACTGTAATATTATTATTGTTGTGAATATATTACTGTTGATTGAAGTTTGAGATGCCGGACTTGAGTCTGTGCACAATGATTATAAGGATTAAAAGCCTTAATAAGCCTTGAATAGAACTTTGAAAGTATTGGTTTCATTTATAAAAGTTCCTTGTTTAAAACACTTACTTCAAGAGAATGAGATTCTAGTTTTGAAAAGAAACGTTGAAGTGTTTTTAAGTCAATAGAAACTACCTTTTTATGATCCAAAGTTGGTACGATAGACAACCTTTTTACGAACTATGTGTTTCATGGAGGAAAAACCCCTTTGAAAATATTTTACTTTATTCCATCAAGGATTTCAAAAGCAAACGAATTTCCAAATGTTTTATAAACAACTTTGTAAAGGAAAATATTTTCTCCTAAATGATTTAGAAACGTTCCGGTTACTTGGATAAGTGACCGAGGTTTTGTTTTGGTTTTTCATTTTCACTGAGCGAAAAGTAAGAACATGTGAAAGAGAATACTAGTTCCCGAGACGTCGCCTCTAGTATTCAGTTGTATGCACGCGATCTAGGATCCGTGTCAAGAATTATGGACCAAGGGTCCTAATCGTGATATTATGGGCTAGGAGTCCTAATTTAGGAATTGAGGACTGTGTGTCCTAATTTCGTTGTTATGGGCTAGGAGTCCTTATCATGTTGAAATAAAACATGGGAAAAATTATAATTGTTTCTACGACCACAACCTCGGACTGCGGCATCGGTCTAAGGTGTTGTGATTGAGCACTCGGATTGTGTGTCCTGTGTTATTGATTTTCAAGTAATGAAAATTGTGAATAGTCGTTAGCTTTGGGCTTCAACAACGGAAAAGAGTGAACACAAAGAAAAGTCTCGATAATGAAAAGTATTTTATTCACATGCATTTCCCCTTAGCAGACGTGCTTGAGTTATCCGAATACCCGCTTAAGATGTGGTATTCGACGAGGTATACATCTGAATGGCCGTTATAAGGGATTCGTGATGATGTTGATCCTGATGCATGAGGTGACGGAGACAACTTGCCAAACGGGGCATATGAGCCTGATCATCTCTTCCTTTCTTAATGATAAAATGGTGATGAAATCTCATGAGATTAAGTTTAGAGCCTAATTATTGAAGTGTCATGCATTCTCTTGATAATACTGATTGTTCGGGTATGAGACCCGCTGATATAACACTTGTCATTTTATCTCTGAATAATAATTAAATGTTAATGTGCTGAGGTGATGTATGTATCGTGTATAAGGTTGTTGTGTGATATATCCATTTGTCGGTATCTCACCCTTACAGATATATCAGGTTTCTTCTGGTTCACTATTGTACCCTGGGTACTTTAGTGAAGATGGTGCATAGGAGTCTTCCTAAGTTACTCGGAGACTTAGATCTAGTTGTTTGATGAAGTACTTGATTGTGGAATGACCACGTGAGTTTTCCTCAGGAATAACTTTTAGAACGATCAGCTTAGGGTTTGAGACTTAGATTTTTGATAAGTATGTATGAGTATGGCTTAGAGAGTCTTTATTTTAAAATGGAATGTTTATGGCTCAGAGAGCATCTCTTTTGAATGAAAACCTAAGCTTTTCCTTTTGGTCACGTATAGCCTATTGATATAACTATTTTTAGTATATTACTTCCTGGTGGTATTTGGTGTAACTAGAATTCTGGAATGAAAATGTAATTATTTTAGTAGGTGTTCTTTTACCTGGGATGTTCGAATTACAGAGGAGACTCTGTCGAAATTTTTGTAAAAATACTAGCTTTTATTCAAGTATATCTCTGAATTAAATAGAGTTGTCAGGCTAGGATTGTAAGCCGGTGTGCCGATCGAGGCTTAGGTTTGGATTCGTGACAAATTTTTATACCCAAATTCAGACGCTTATGTACTTATATAATTTATTTTCCGAAAGCAACCAGCAAATTATCCTTTTAATTTATTTCCGCACGTGTTTACAAAGTAATGTCCAAGGGAGGTGTTTACAACCACCATACGTCCCTTTTCCTCCTCTTTTCCGCCACGGCCACATCGCACGCCGCCCAGCTTTGTAGCTTCGCTGTCGCTGCTCTGTTCCTTACCGTCACCAACCAGATCTGTAGCAGGTCCGCCACAAAGTTGCTCCGCCATCTCCGCCTAGCTCCATCATGAACCGCGGATCCCATGCCCAGCACCGCATCAGAACCTCTTCTCGCCCTCACTGCAAGCTCGCCTCCGCCGCACCGCCCTTGCTTTCATCTCCTTGGTCCCCTCTATGTCACGTTGGTAACCAGAGTATTCTATGTTACACTCTTTCATTTTCCTTTTTTTTTTGTGTTATTGTTAATAGGTGATTTGATAGTTAAGTTGATTGGGCTTCTATTTTTTCTTTTGGGGTCATGGTGGGTTTTAGTTTTTTTTTACTGATATATTTCTTTTTATTTGCTTGTGCTAGTGAGTCTTGCTTTTTCTTTTGTTTACTTTTTGGGCCAAAGCTAAAACCAAGAAAAAATCTCCTAAAATTTTTTGGTTCCTTGTTTTAAAAAAAAATTCTGAATATAAAATGTCTCTTTTGAATTCACGCAACAATCTACGATGTTGATGTATGATTTTCATCCTCAAGTGTCGTATAAATTGTAAGGGTTCAACGTATAGTTTGACTATCTTTAAGCCTGTGCAAGAGTGAGTTCCTTTTTTGTAAAGAAAAATAAATATTTTCATTTTATTTCTTTTAACAAATTTTATCCAATTTTATAAAACAAAAATCTTTTAATTCACGCAACAATCTACGACGTTGATGTATGAATTTTCATCCTCAAGTGGAGTATGAATTGTAAGGGTTTATCGTATAGCATTGTTATCTTGGACCCTGTGCAAGAGTGAGTTTATTTTGAAATAAAGATCCTTTTTAACAAAAATAAAATCAAAAATAAAATCTCTTAATAAGAAATAAAATAAAATCAACCAACTAATCAAACTTTTTCTACTAGAACTACATGGCTTTGAGTTTCCTATCGCACTTGGGAATACGTAGGAGCAGAATCAATCATTCTGTCAAGCCAAAATTTTATTTTCCCTTGTATTGTGTTCACTTTCTTTTTTTTTTAATTTCAAAATGAGGTAAAAATAAATATTTTCAAAGTTTATTAAAATTCTTTTGCACAATTAACTTGAGGTATCGTTTTTTAAACGGGTGATGTAGGGATGCTAACACCTTTCCTACTCGTAACCGACTCCCGAACTCAAATCTCTCTTTTTTAAAAGACCATTTTACCTTAAATAAATGGGTTTTCCAAGATTTTCCCATTTAAAAATTTTGGTGGCGACTCCTCTGTTTTTACCTTCTTTTCGCAGCGTCCGGACGGGACGGTCGTGACAGCTGGCGACTCCACTGGGGACTTTTGAGAGTCAGGCCTATCATAGTTGGTTGTGCAATTTTTTTTAATAACTTTGAAAATATTAGTTTTACCCCTCTTTGTTTCATTTGTTTTCTATATAGTTTTATATGCTTTAATAAATGCCTTTGTATATTCTTGCAACCCTAAGGTAGATAATTATTCTGTTGTTGGTTGTTCTTTTTGCAAATGTGGTGTAGTTTTTGTTTTAATAGGTTTTTTGTATGTTTGTATGCTCCCATCACACACATCACTATCACATACTTCACACATTTTTGGGCTCTATACCCGAGTCTTCGAATGACATAGGATTAGAAGGGGTTTCGGTGATGTTACTGTGATGCTTTTACATCCCTGGCAGTCACTGATTCTCCTACTCAGATTGTTACCGGTAATGTGGACTGCCATATTGTGACTCATATGTCCCCATGGTGAAGTTCATGGATCTGGGTCCTTATCTTTTAGATGAAGGCAATCTGAGGGGCCATGATTTTTAGGATTCTAGACCCGTCCTATAATTCACTCATAGAGCAAATTTAGTCAGCAACCGGTTAGAGTCATGACCTTAGGTGTGTGCAAACATAAGTCTTACCCGTCTTAGGACACAAAGGGAGCAGTTTTTTATTTTATACTCATGTTCATGTTTTTTTTTGTCAAATAAAAAATTCACATTTTTAAGTTTTTTTTGAAAAATGATTTACACAAGTCCTTTTGCTTGTAACAAAAAATCATTTCTCATATTTTTTATCTCATGCATTTCCGTAAATAATAAAAAAAGGACTTGTACAAATCATTTTTTTTATAACTCATTCATATTCTTTATAGAAGAATTAAAAAAAAAAAGATCGCTCTTTTTTTTCATGCATCTCATGCATTAATTTTTTTGGGTCAATAAAAATAAAAAATCATTTTCATGCATTAATTACTTTTTATGTCAATCTAATCCAAAAAAAGCATTCATCTCATGCATTCATTACAAAAGTCATTTATCTCAAGCATTCATAAAAAAAAAAATTCATTTAAAAAATAAGAAGCTCATCTCACGCATTGCCATTTTTGTGAAGAAAAAAAAGTGGCTTTGTGCATCACATGCATTAAAATTTTTTGAGTCAATATAAGTAATTCTTTTTCATACATCTCATGCATTTATACCTTTTAGGTATAAAAAAAAACATTCATCTCATGTGCTCATCACAAAAGATCATTTATCTCAAGCATTCATAAAAAAAATGATTCATCTCAAAAATAAGAAGCTCATCGCATGCATTGTCATTTTTGTGAAGAAAAAAAAAAGTGCATTCATGCATCACATGCATTAAATTTTTTTGAGTCAATGTAACTAATTCTTTTTCATACACCTCATGCATTAATACCTTTTGGGTCTAAAAAAAAACATTCTTCATGCATCTCATATACCACTACAAAAAAAGGTTATTTAGCGACCGAAAATAGTGACCGAATTTGTTGGTTGCTGTTTGTAATCGAAATGGCGACCGATTGTAGGATCTACATGAAATCTGGTTATAGTTGATACTGCGACTGAAATAGCGACCGAAATAGAGCGTAGCAAAGTTATCGGTCGCTATTTCGGTCGCTAAATAAAGGAAAGTAAAAGTCCAAACTTGCTGACTTTTTAGCGACCAAAATGGCGACGGAGTTAAATGCAACGGTTAAATTTTAATTATATTTGTGACCGATATTTATTCGGTTGCTAAACAACGCGTAAAAAATTTAAATAGAGCGTGTCAGCGACCGATATTAAATCGGTCGCTAAATTAATGAATTCAAATTTCAAATTAACCCAGTTAGCGACCGATATTAGTGACCGAATTATTTCGGTCGCTAATCATAAAAACCCTAAAACGCACGCAGCCCCCCCCCCCCCCCCCCCCCCCGAAATTTTCCTTTTCCCTCTTGTTTCTTCCCTTCCCTGCTCAACTCCTCTCCTCCTCTCTTTGTCCGACAGCTCCTCCGATGAGGCCACCACGAGCGACCCCCACCCAGAACCAACACGTGCCACCCCTCCTTACCCCCCCCCCCCCCTTTCCCTTTCCCTCTTCTCTCCCTCTCTTCTCTGTTACCCCCACACCCCACCACTGCGAGCCGCCGCGGTCCGGCGACAACCACCCCCACCACTGCGAGCCCAGGTATCCCTTTCCCTCTATCTCCATGTCTCTCTCTATCTCTCTTCCCCTTTATTGCTCTGTTTTTTTAATTTTCTTTTGCCTCCCTGCAGAGCCACCACCACCACCTGAGAGCCATTGTGCACCACCGGTACACCACCACCTCCGGTAAGTTCCCTCTCTCTACTTTCTGGCTCTGTTTTGTTTGTACTTTTGGAGCAAAAATTGCAACTTGCTTCTTTTATTTTTATTTTCACAAATCCATTACCCTGTAAATCTGTAATGGTAAATAGTAGACCATATGTCAGTAATATGGGTGCACTTTTTAGAGAATGCATGAGTTGTGTTGGTACTATGATGAATATAACAAACTTGTGAATCTAGACAGCAACATTGACTGTGTGTTTAAATACTGGATTTTCAACATGGATTATTGTGTTGCCTTCATATGGTTTGTTGTGTCAATCTGTTGTTATATCTCTTTTGTCATCATTTGTTTTTCATCTTAGGTTCATTTAATTATTCCTAATATTTATTCATGCTTCAAAACAAATTGATATGTATAACAGCAGTGTATCATGAAAGTGAAAATTTTGAATGGTTTTAATATAGGTGTAAGGTTCATTTAAATTGCTTTGTGTGGGTGCCCATGGTTCCTGACAACGAAAATGAAGAGTGATGTTGGAAAGTTTTTTATGTTGGTAGCACTATTTTAAAGAGCAATGTTAGATACCCTTAAATAGCAATTTGTTTCAAAATATGTTATATGTTACCCTTTTAACCTACTTTAAGATTATGCTTGGTTGATGATGCTTAATTTTTTTTATGCTGTCACATGAAGGCCTAACATCCATGAGCCATGATCTTTTATTTATTTATTTATATGAATGCTCTGGTTTGATCAATTTCTTGTTTTACTTTGTATGTATATGTGTGTGTACTGTTTGGCTTATCTGTCATACAGTATTTGTTACATTCTGTTATTATTTACTCATCTAGCATACAAGCTACAACTTATAAGTGAGCACAAGAGAAGCTCGTTTTAGTTACTCTGTGCAATGAGTTTGTGCTGTAAACTTTTATTAGGATCAGTGGGTTTATATGTTGTTTCTCGATAGGATTTGCGTGCTGATAATTTAATGTTTATGCATGTGTTTGCCAATATGTGTTGTTTGTTAGTGGAGAGCAGAGCTCAATAGGATGTGATCCAGTCCGAAAGGCTGGATGCTGGTTGTGTGTTGATAATTTAGAAGTTATGCATGTGTTTGACAATTATGTGTTACTTGTTAGTGGAGAGCAAAGCTCAATAGGATGTTTGCTACAATATTTTATCTAAGTTTGTATTGATTTACATTGTAATATATAAGCTCAACTATATTTATAGGTTAATTGTTTTATTTTATGCTAGAGTTAATTATTAATTTACGAATGCCTTAGTTTCTGTTTGAGATTCAATATTAATGAGCATGCGTACCTTCTCAGGGTACGCATGCACATTGTATTGAATCTTGAATTGTCCAAGTGGGACAGTTTGGGAAAAAACCTTTTTCACACTCGTAAAATAGTCATTTCAATGTTGAAATTCCTTGTATACTTGTTGAAATCTCGGTCTGATGCATTTCCTTTTGTTCTCCTGGTGCATACTTGATCGCGGTGATTCTCACCGTGCTCGAGTCGTGTACTTGGAGACAGATGGGAAATGCTGCCAAAATTTTGTCAAGTATAAGGAATTTGAATATGGGAATAACTATTATTAGCCGATTGTGGTAAAGGTTTCTTCTCGAATGGAATAGGTTCATACCTTTTCATAAGAACGAGATTGATGGAGTTATTGGAATGCACCGTAATATATAAGTGTTATTGTAGGATTGGTCAGGCTATTTAATTGCCAGCAATGGATATTCCGGAGAATCGGAAATGGATGTATCATAGGTTGGATTGGAATAAACGTCTTAGGGAAGAGTATAGAGTTGGAGTGGGTGAGTTTATTGTTAGCCAGGAGAGATTTATACGGCTGGGCGGTGATCATTTGAGGTGTCCTTGCAAAAGATGCAAGTGTCAATCTTTCAAAAGCATGGATGGAGTTGTAGCCGATCTTTATGAGATGGGCTTCATGCCTGATTACTATTGGTGGAGTAACCATGGTGAGACGTTGCCTGATTTAAACCCGACTGTTTTTGAAGGTTCGTACTATGGAAGTGGTGACCGGAGGGAAGAATTGAATCCATACGAGCAGATGATAATGGATCATGTTGGACCATCGGTTGGTGTTGTACTAGAAGAAGATGGGGGAGAATATGGTGGAATGGGTTCCCAATACATAGAGGAGAATCCGAATCCCGAAGCTCAAAAATTCTAAGATATGCTGAGTGCTGCACGATCTCCATTATTTCAAGACCCCACGTACCGTTGCAAATTACGCCGGACATTATTGTTAATTCTCTGGCGGACATTTCCGGAAATGGGGAAAAAGTTGAAAGAGAGTTAATGGATCAATCCGAGTTTGACGCATCTAGCGAAGGCACATTCCGATCAAGTGAGACTGATGAGAGTGGGGGTGAATTTAGTGACGGAGATTCTACTTAGGTAATTTATTTATGTCATAATTCATTGTGTAAATGTCATTCTACTTAGGTAATTTATTTTTGTATTATTCACACTGTTGTGTAATCATCTTTTCATTTTTTACACAGATGGCAGATTCCTCTAGAGGTAGGGGTCGTCGTGGAGGTCGTGGCAGAGGTCGTGCTACGAGAGTCCCTTCGTCGACCGACCCACAGCCTTCTGATCGAGACCATCCTACCAGCACCTCTGTGGACGGGACTGTTGGTGTAAGCCCTAGAGGCCAATGTATTTCTTTAGACTTACATTTGTATCTTGCTATTTTATATATATATGATATGAGGCATTCCAGTTTATTGTGTTACTTGTTTAAACATAATAAAGTCCTTAGAATGGAAATTTCAGTTTAATAGAATATCAAGTATATGACTTGATCGTGAGACACTATTGAACAATGAAATCCTATTCTTAAATATCCGTAGTCAAGTATTTTATTAATAAGGACAATAATAATACAATTGAGACTATTATGTGTGCAGACTGATGACCATATCTCACGGGTCATGGATATGAGATATCGAGTTGACACATAGGTACACATTAGAGTAATGATGTACTGGATTGACCCGCCATGAGAACACTACATGGAGCGTTATGTGAGTGTCATAAGTAGTTCTCATAGTGACAATGGTGCATACAATCCTTCGACCTGAAATCACTACGATCCCTACATGAGGAGTCGTGTGCTTTAATATCGTCAAACGTCATCTGTAATAGGATGATTATAAAGACGGTCATTAGGCATACCACGAGCCATGCAGAGGGATGTGAGTGACCTAGATGGAATTTGTCCCTCCTACATGACAGGAGTAATATCTGTGGGCCCCCTGATAGAGTGAGACTGTAAAATGCATGGCCATGCTGAAATGAGTCAATATGAGATATTGACCTCATTTGTTGTTGAGTCTACTCGGGTATCAGGGAACATGATATTGAACCATACAAGGGTGACACATTCTATGCCTTGTGTTCAATATAGATATATGGACAAAGGGATAATAATGCACATGAATATTTGTCACAGAAAGGTTTCGTCAAATCACTGACTTTCTCACTACTTATGTAGCAGTGATGTATTGCTAGATACCGCTCACTGTTTGTAATATTAAATGGGATTTAATGTTACTACCGACGTTTTGGGAACCTATAGGGTCACACACATAAGAGCGGATTAAAAGAAGCATTAAAAGGAGAGTTGAACTTTCCTATTGGGCCTAGCGCATAGTACATGGGCTTAGGTCAAGTGCTGCTTACTAACTCACTTAAGGAGGCGCTACTATAAGTAGAACACTTAAGTTGTTGTGCACACAAGGTTGATACCCTAGCCGCACAGAGAGAGTAAGAGTGAACAGTAAGCCTCGGTTTTGAAGCTAGCACTACAAGACAGAGACGCTTCAGGTTCGTGACGTTGGACGTTCACGGAGTCCGCTCGTGTGGATACCTCTGGAGACACCGTTCGTGCGGTGTTCGTGATAGACGAATTTCAACCAACAGCCATCGCTTCAAGAGGTAAACTTTCTAATCATGAATCATGACCATTCGCATGGATCCTTCGATGGGAATTTTTCTGCTGCGTTTTATTTTGTTTTATACGCAAATTCCTAACAGGGACACCTCAGGGTGATGGAGTTGCAACCCCTACCCAGCCTCATGTGGTCGGGACACAGGCTGCACCCTCATCATCCACACCTATGACAGGACCATCATCATCATCGGGACAGGAGAGTCGTGGTCCATCCGACAGGAGGATTCTTCTTATCCCTAGGGGGGATAACGAGTAAGCTAATTTAATTTTTTAATATATATAAAGTATCGTTAATTTCTATTTACTTGTTTTTTAAATTTATTTATTACATTTATTAATGCTCTAATTTTGCTGCAGCTTTCTGCCCGCGAAGGGCCCTTCTGATTCGATATCGAAGATCCTGCGATGCAAGTTTGATGGTCCATGGCCTACATGGAAGGCCATCCCAGGGGATCATAGGGATCAGTTGTTTCAAGAGTTTAAGGCAACAATTTATTAAGTTATTTAAATTAAATTTACATTATATATATACACACACACACACACACATACACACACACACGAATTTCCTAACAACTGTAAGTTGCAGAAAGAGTATAGGTGGGACGTAGCTTTAGAGGGTCTCGTCAGGGACATATATGAGCATAAAGGCTCATTGGTCATGAAGAATCTGACGAACAAGCTGAGGAAGGGTAAGAATAAGGGGAAGTGGATGGATCCTGAGATCAGGAGGCAACTAGACCAGTACTGGGCTACTGAGAAATTCCATGAGATCCAGGCCACAGCTCGGCGTAATCGAGCTTCTGATGGTGGCGCATGTGCTTGGACCGGCGGGTCTAAATCAGCCGCCGCCCACTATGATGAGCTGGTAATACATTAAACTTCTGACTTATTATACTATTTAATTAGTTTTCATTTTTAATTATTCTTATGAATTTAAGATTATATTTTTCTGTGCAGAAAGCACACAGCAATGCCCCCCATTTGCTATGGAGTTGGTGGAGAGGACGAAGAAGTTGAAGTCGGGGACATGGGTCAACGACAAGGCCCGTAACTATGCTGTAAGCAAAAAATACAATTTAGTGTTTACTTGTAATTTATTATAAATGATTTGTTAATATTGATTATAATTTTAACTAAATCTCTTCATCTATACTTTATAAGTGGGCTTCAACGAGAAGAAGGAAGATGCCATATCACGTGCCTCACGGTCACAAGATGAGGCCTTGACTGGTGATGGGCCCAACTCTCCTACCTCCGTCGACGATAATGCCATTTATTTGGAGGTCGTTGGGGGCAGGAACAAGAAGGGGAACGTGTATGGACTCGGACACCTGGGAGGCGAGTTTATCGCTTCATCATCCGGCACGCCTGCTCCTTACTACGCTGATACCGTCCCTCAGGAGCAGTTCAACCAAATGCAGGACACCATCACGCAGCTGAACGCAGAGCTTCGGGAGAAGAGCGAGAGAGAGAGAAGCAGATGGCGAACCAGATTGAACAGTTGACTCAGGCACACCAGCAGCTGATGCAGACGAGCATCGAACAGGGCCAGACACTACGGCTTGTGTTGGAGCAGATGAGGATCCAGACTCCAGTTGCTCAAGGTGATGCTCTGACGGTTGTGCCGCCTGCTGCCGCTCCTCCTTCAGTTCCGCCGCCAGCTACTGCATAGGACGATCAGATAGCAGACGTCGGTGTTACGGACGTTGAGGATGATTGGATTCCTCCACCTCTCCCTCATCATGACTGATTTTTTTTTTTCCATATTTTTGACTTTAAGCGATTCTTGTACTACACTTTGGATTATTATTTTTATATATATTCATTATTTCTTATGATTGTATATTTCATTAGTAATTTGGTGTGTTTTATTAGTATTTTTGCTAAACTTTAAAGAAAAACAGAAAAAATTTATTATTTTAAAAATTAAATTAATTTTTTTTTAATAAAAACCAGTTTAGCGACCGAATTAGAAACCAATAATTTGGTCGCTAAACTTTAGTTAACATTAACAGATTGTGGTCTAGCGACCGAAAATCCGTCGCTAATATAGGTTAACAGTAACCAACATTGGTGACTGAACTAGCAACCGATTATCGGTCACTAAAAATGGTTACCCAAACAATGCGACCAACCGTGTAACGACCGTTTTTTATTATTTAGCGACCGAATTATTATTTTGGTCTCTAAAAGCTTAGCGACCAGGTTATCAGCCACCACCATTAATCGGTCGCTAAATTAAATAGCAACCGAATTAGAAAGTTTAGCGACCGAATATGCTGGTTGCTAAACAGTTGTTTTTTTGTAGTGTACTCATCTCTTTTCAAGTTGAAAGTTTATTAAAAAATAATTCATTCCATGCATATTCTTGGACTGTGCTCATTGGAGAAAGTTGAGCCACTACTCTTTCAATGAAAAAGAATGTCAATTAAACCATGGATCATGAGGTGAAGCTGGAAATTAGACTTGCTCAAGTGGCCGAAGAGTGCGGGTCACAACCTTTTGCCTAATCATGGAGATTCAAATGCCAATGCCATAGAGGTGTTTCAAGTTGCACATGTTCAGGCTCTTATGAGGTGATCTTCTAAGAAGAATCAACACTTTAGGATCCCTGTCTTGGGAGTTTCTAAGCAGCCCGGAGTAGATTGGTTCATTAGTGGTTTACCATGAAATGGTGGTTACATTGTATTTTATCATGTAATACTTGAACCATGTTGGCTTTCTTGAAGCATTAATGTAATGGATTTGCATCCGTACCTTGTCTCATCCATTCTTTACATCTCCTTCCACATTATAATGTTTCTCTTGTCATACTCGAATCTCATCTTCCCTTTTTCTTCTCCAAGTATCTTTTTTGGTTTGGTTAATAAGACCCACTTTCTTGAAAGGTCTTTGTGGACATCAATGAAGCCCACATGTGCCCACACCTTTAAAAAAAATTGAAAAAGAAAAAAAAATAAAAGAAAATAAAAGAGGAGCAAGTAAATAAAAACTTGGTGAATGCCATCTTTGTCTCTAAAATAAAGTTTTATAAAATAAGAAATCATGATTTGAAATGAAGATTGACCGTCTTTCTCTATCCTTAGCAAAATATCATCATTATCCCTTATTACCCCTTTTGAGCTTGAAACTTTTTTTCAAAGAACCTTGGACAAGGATCACCCCTAAACAAGGGATTATGTAAGAAATGGTGATTATGAAGCACAAAGTGAAAAAGTGAAAAAAAAAATTGGAAAATGAAGAAAAAATGAAAAATGAGGAGAAATGAGGAGGATAAAGAACTTCATGCAAAAAGGAAGAATAAAAAGGAAAGTTAGCAAAAAGCAAATGTTCTCAAAAATCCGAAAAGAGCATGGATCCTTGATCTTAATCAACCTTAAAACACTTGCTTGAGCCTCACATCCTTCCTTTCATGACTCTTGACCATTGGCCACATTACAAGCCTGAAAAGTCCATTCTGATCAATGAATGATTGCTACATTTTCATCAGCTTTAATTTTAAGACAAAAAGTTTGTGCTCTTCTAGTTTTTAATTGATTGCTCCTCTTAAAAAAATCAAAAAAGAAGAAGAATGGAAATAAAGAAAAAGAAAACTCATTAGGCTAAAAACCCTCAAAGGCAGCCTAAGCAAAAGTTATGGTAAGATCTACATAGGGCAAAACTTTGCTTTCAAAGGGCCTTCTTCCATAGCATTTCCATTATTAGATGTCCTACACCGCTCGTTAGGCTGAAAACCCTCAAAGGCAGCCTAAGAAAAATTTAGGGCAAGATATACATGGGGCAAATGTTTGCTTTCAAAGGGCCTTATTCCATAGCTTTTCCATTATTGGATGCCCTACACTAGGACAGCTCCATTGTCAAGTTTTCCTTGTTAAGTGCCCTACACTGGGGCAGTTTCATTCTTGGGACCCAACACTGGAGCAACTTCATTCTGGGAACCCTGCAATAGGGTCACTCAATTCTCAAGGGACTTGTTCTAGGGCAAATTTGTTCTCAAGCAACATATGTTGAGCCAATTGCCATGATCAAGTCAATCCAAACTGGGGCAACACCCTTATGACCTTCATATCACCTCTTGTGCATATTGCTTCATTTTTGTCCTTTTGAATACCATTTGAGTTGTCAAATTTCCAACACAAATCGAGAATTTGTTCCGGCCATATTGTCCTTTCCTGTTATACTTTTGAATCCATGCACGTTTGTTATATGATGCTTCAGGTAAGATAAATATGAGTTCGACGGTATAATTTAACCATCTGATTGTAAATCTTTGATGAACAAATCTAGTCAGAAGAACTCTAAATACAACGAAGAAAGTGGCATCCTCAATTAGCAATTCAATAAAGATCATTGATCCTGACAATATGGGTGGTAAAATGGTCCACATCCTAAAAAAGAAAGAGAAAAAGAAAAAAAAGGAGATAAATCAAAAGCAAAATAAAAGAAGATCAAACCGAAAAAGGGCTCGCTAGGTTGAAAACCTGAAAAGGTAGCCTAGGCAAAAGTTAGAGCGACCCGATAGGCTAAAAACTCGCGAAGAGCAACCTATGCAAAAATTAGCGTCAAAGACAAGCAAAGTATATGAAGTCTCCTCAAACTACAAACTGGGGCAGTTTAAGAGGAAAAGTCATGAAAAGCTCCCAATGATAGGACTGGGACAATTCACATCCTTAAAAGTTGATCAGGCAACCCCATCCATCATTACAAAGAAGCATATCTCAGCCAAGAAGCAAAACATCAGTTGAGCAAACAAGTGATGATCGAAATCAAGGAGTCTCGCTCTAGCTTATCCTAAATGTCGGCTACAATCAAAACTCTAAGGAGCCAAAAATCAAAGAGTTGTTGCAAAAAATAAAAAATAAAAAAATCAGAGTTTTCATCAATCATCAAAAGCATTATCTTACTTCATGCATAAAAAATCAATCCAAGTTTTCATCAAAAGCTTCTCATGCATCATGCATTAAAAATAAAAAATTATCATAGTTTTCATCAGTAGTAAAAGAACATCTCTCACATCATGCATTGTCTCATCATTTCATGCATCAACAAAGTCAACGTCTTTGCAGTGCATTTGTTCGGCTTTTGCGGGCACAAGACCCAAAAAGTCATGTCTTTGTTAGCTTTAGCAGGCATAGAACCTCATAAGCTTCTTGTGTGTTTGCGTTTAGCTTTAACTGGCACAGGGCCCATAAGCTCTTTGGTTAGCTTTAGCAGGCATAGGGCCTCATAAGCTTCGTTTTGTTTTGTTTAGCTTTAACGGGAGCAAGGCCTATAAGATATACCTTTGTTAGCTTTAACAAGCATATGGCCTCGTAAGCTTCGCTTTTGTTCGACTTTAGTGGGCACAGGGCCCCAAAAGTCATGTCTTTGTTAGCTTTAGCAAGCATAAGGCCTCGTAAGCTTCGTTCTGTTTCTGTTTAGCTTTAACGGGCACAGGGCCTCACAAGCTTTGTTTTGTATTTGTTCGACTTTAACGGGCACATGCCCCCAAAAGTCATGTCTTTCTCCATCTTTAGTAGGCATAGGGCCTCGCAAGTTTTTTTATCTTTCTTTTCAAGCTTCGGCGGGTACCATACCCTTTAGCTTTTATCTGTCTTGTTAAGCTTCGGCGGGTACCACACCCTGAAAGCTCTTTTTATTTTCAAGCTGCAGCAGGTGCCAAACCCCATAAGCTCTTTTTGTTTTCAAGCTTCGGCGGGTACCACACCCCGAAAGCTCCTTTTGTTTTCAAGCTTTGGCGGGTACCACACTCCGAAAGCTCCTTTTTGTTTTCAAGCTGCGACAGGTACCAAACCTCGTAAGCTCATTTTACTTTCAAGCTTCGGCGGGTACCACACACCGAAATCTAGTTTTGTTTTCAAAGCTGCAACGGGTACCAAACCACGTGAGCTCTTTTTATTTTCAAGCTACAGCGAGTACCACCCCGTAAGCTCTTTTATCTTTTTGTTCGAGCTTCTGACGGGTAATCCACCTCGTAAGTTCTTTATCTTTCTGTTCGACCTTCTGACGGGCAATCCACCCGTAAGCTCATTTATCTTTATGTTCAAGATTCTGATGGGCAATCCACCCTGTAAGTACTTTTATCTTTTTGTTCGAGCTTCTGACGGGCAATCCACCCCGTAAGCTCTTTATATTTCTGTTCGAGCTTCTGACAGGCAATCCATCTCGTGAGCTCTTTTATCTTTCTGTGTGAGCTTCTGATGGGCAATCCACCCCGTAAGCTCTTTATCTTTCTGTTCGAGCTTCCGATGGGTAATCCACCCTGTAAGCTCTTTTATCTTTCTGTTCGAGCTTCTGACGGGCAATCCACCCCATAAGCTCTTTATCTTTGTTTTTTAAGCTCAGCAGGAAATCCACCCTGCAAGCTTTTTATATGTGTACCTCAGTGGGCAATCCAACCCACTGGTTCTTTACAGGAAATCATTTTGTAGTCACAGGTCCTTTTGCTTGTCAGTGTATCCCGAACAAAATTGGAGTTCATGTCTTTACTCGTTTCTTATAACGATAATAGGTTAACTACGGTTACACCAATTATCTAATAAGAAACAAGTAAAGAGGGGCAACTGTGAACACCTAATTTTGTCCGGGTATTTTATCCTTTTGATTAATATTTACAAAATAAAAATGAAAAATACAGAAAAAAATGTGTTCATGTTATTGCCCCAATTTCTTTTTTTTACAGGTTCTTGAGCCCATAGTCAAAACCCAAGTGATTAAAAAAATAAATAAAAATCAATTTTTTTATTGTTTAAATAAATAAAAAATGTTGTTTTGTCCTCTTATTCTGCTCTCAGTCTCCCACAACAACTCTCTCTATTTTGGCCTTATTGTTCATTTTCAAAGAAAATGAGGGACAATGGTACAGTGTTCTTGGCCTCTCTGCACCATCCAAGCACAAAGTTGTTGCTGCAAGCCTGCAACACTCCTTCAGTGTCGTTCCTTTCTCCACAACTGGCAAATTGGAACTTTTGGCATTTACCCATCTGAAAGAGCATAAATTGAACCCAACAGAAGAATAAGGCAGGGAGGCGTACAAGGAAGAAGAGAGGTGCCAGAATATATGGGTTACAGAAAAAACCTCCCAAACCCATGTTCAACGCCTCAAACATAGCCAATCCTCCATAACCAACACCCTCTCCTTCTCAATTTCACCATTCCTTTTCTCCTACCTTTTAATTATTCCATTACCAAATCATATTCCCTAATAGAAATCAAAATACCAAAAAACTTAACAAATCCTTCTCTTTGGCCACCATCACAAATCTGCCCCTCCGCTATCGTCGTAGCTTCGCCTCCTCTCCTCCGCTGTCTTCGTATAGCCACCATCACTCAGAACCACACCACTGTCCATCTCCGCCATCTCTATTAGTCGCACCATCGTCATCACCATGGCACCACCACCATACGTCCCTTCCTCCTCTCTTCGGCCACGTCCACACCGCGCGCCGCCCAGCTCTGTAGCTCCGCCGTCGTTGCTCTGTTCCTTACCATCACGAACCAGATCTGTAGTAGGTCCGCCACAAAGCTGCTCCGCCATCTCCGCCTAGCTCCATCATGAACCGGGGATCCCAGGCCCAACACCGCATTAGAACTTCTTCTCGCCCTCGCAGCAAGCTCGCCTCCGCCGTACCGTCCTTGCTTTCATCTCCTTGGTCCCCTCTCTGTCACGTTGGTAACCAGAGTATTCTGTGTTACACTCTTTCATTTTCCTTTTTTTTGTGTGTTATTGTTAATAGGTGATCTGATAGTTAAGTTGATTGGGCTCCTATTTTTTCTTTTGGGGTCATGGTGGGTTTTAGTTTTTATTTTTTTTACTGATATATTTCTTTTTATTTGTTTGTGCTAGTGAGTCTTGCTTTTTCTTTTGTTTACTTTTTGGGCCAAAGCTAAAACCAAGCAAAAATCTCCTAAAATTTTTTGGTTCTTTGTTTTAAAAAAAAATTCTGAAAATAAAATGTCTCTTTTGGATTCACGCAACAATCTACGATGTTGATGTATGATTTTCATCCTCAAGTGTCGTATAAATTGTAAGGGTTCAACGTATAGTTTGACTATCTTTAACCTTGTATAAGAGTGAGTTCCTTTTTGTAAAGAAAAATAAATATTTTCATTTTATTTCTTTTAACAAATTTTATCGAATTTTATAAAACAAAAATCTTTTAATTCACGCAACAACCTACAATGTTGATGTATGAATTTTCATCCTCAAGTGGAGTATGAATTGTAAGGGCTTATCGTATAGCATTGCTATCTTGGACCCTGTGCAAGAGTGAGTTTATTTTGAAATAAAGATCCTTTTTTAAAAAAAATATCAAAAATCAAATCTCTTAAAAAGAAATAAAATAAAATCAACCAACTAATCAAACTTTTCCTACAAGAACTACGTGGCTTTGAGTTTCCCATCGCACCCGGGAATACGTAGGAGTAGGAGCAGAATCAATCATTATGTCAAGCCAAAATTTTATTTTCCCTTTTATTGTGTTCACTTTCTTTTTTTAATTTCAAAATGAGGTAAAAATAAATATTTTCAAAGGTTATTAAAATTCTTTTGCACAATTAACTTGAGGTACCGTTTTTTAAACGGGCGATGTGGGGTGCTAACACCTTCCCTACTCGTAACCGACTCCCAAACTCAAATCTCTCTTTTTTAAAAGACCAGTTTACCTTAAATAAATGGGTTTTCCAAGATTTTTCCAATTAAAAATTTTGGTGGCGACTCCTTTATTTTTACCTTCTTTTCGCGGCGCCCGGACGGGACGGTCGCGACACCCCTTATGAACACTGGCTCGCCCCGCGTGCATGCACAGACACGGTTTTATAATTAAGCTTATTTCAGTGCTAATTTTTGAACCATAATCCTAGTTTTTAGAGTTGCATCTTGTTTAGGCTATTTTCTTAGTTTTTATGGATGCTTTCTCTTGAATCTTAGATGATGATGTATGCTATGAGGAACTAATCCTCTTTTCTAAGGAATCGATGTAGCCGCATATGACGGCATAGTGAAATTTGTGACGTTTTCTATCCCTTTCTTTTAATTCTTTGTTTCTTAATTCTGAATTGTATGTGTTAATCAAAAGAGCTCGTGTTTAACTAGCCAAGCGTGATGAGTCCGACCAGAGATTCATGCTTTAGGGTTTGAATTAAGATCACAAGTTGAGTATTAATAGAGATATAATAGGAGACTTTTGCAATCGATATAGGGAACCAAGAACTTAATGAATCCTTGCATATTAATCATCATAGAGATATAGTTGGTTAGTATGTTAGGGTGTTTTCTCTTGTGCTCGAACGAGACATTAGAATAATTTAGGGTTCCTTATTGACATTGAATTGAATAGGGATTACAGAATTAAATTACAAATAGATCTAGGCTTAGTTGTGTAGGTGAAATCGTGACCTTAGATTCCCTCAATCCAATCCTAATTCTCATAACTGTTTGCGATTTGTTTGTGATCTCTTTTTAATTAGATAATTGATTGATATCTTATTTGATCTACAATTTCTCTCTCCTTTGACTTTGTCAAAATTGGTTATTATTTTTGAATTTAGAATAAATTGATCACCCAATCCTCGTGTTCGACCTCGGTAATTACTTATCTTATTTTTATTACTTGCTTCGATCTGGTACATTTGTCGGAGTCAGACAATGATCTAATTATCTTACATATAGATCAACTATGCATAAACCAAATAGAAATGAATTGACAAAGGCATAAGGAAAATTCCCAAACCAATTCTTTTTGGTTTTTAAGAACTTGAAGGATCCCAAGTTACAATTTCAGCCTAGGTGTAATTTTTTACTCTTGATTGAATCTTTACCTTCAGGTTTCATTTTTGGTTGTATAAGGGTTCGAGTACCCCTTTATATTCATATCTATATACAAATTTGCTTATGAAAAAAAACATTAACCTATGTAGCTATATAAGCCATGGTAGCAAGCAAACTATAGCTTACTTGATTCTGCTTTGCATAAGCATTTTTGTTCTATAATCATATAGAAGTGCTTCCTCAAAACAGCGTTATTAAAAGCCGCCTCATTTTTAATATCATTTCCGAGCGGATACTATGTTAAATGTGTGTCATTAAAACACATTTATGTTGTAGTGCTTATTACAAAATGAGTTGAATGTTTGAGTTTTTTTATGCATTGAATCTTTTTTAATATGCATTGGATTTATTTAGTACAGTGCGTAAATTATTGACCAATTGGTGGAATTATATATTTTTTTTGTGAAATACAACTTTATGATGAAAGGGTGACTATCCTATCCGATAGTGAAGAAATTGCTTAGGTTCAATAGGTATTTATAAGGATACTTACAAATGAATCATTAATAATGGAGCCCGATAGAATTTGTTTCTCAGCTAATTAGGTGGCGCAATTTGTACTAACTTTTTTTTTTACAGGGCACAATTTCTACTAACTAGTTGTATCAATCATGATTATACTGTAATCTATTATTTATAAATAAAAGAGATGTATTAAAACATGATTCCAAACCAACTTGTGCGTGCGGAGACTAAATTGTCCCCCATATACTATTCTCAAGGAGTAAAATGGAATAAAGTGACAAATTAACGGTACACATCACAAAGATAACGGATGATGTCTAACGGGGTCAAACAAAGGGACTAATGTCACCCTAATTTGAAATTGCGAGGAATTAATTTGATACTTTAATTTTGTTGGGGACTAGAATGGACACTGATTTCAGGATCAAAAGGGGTCTTTTTTTTTCCTCTTTTTTATAGAAGTGGTGTAATTTGGCTTCAATTTTACTCAACTGATGTGGTGTGTGTTTGGTTCAGCTTTTCCGCCACATCATACTGCGTCTAGGGATTAGATGTGATTTCTCTCTTGTGACCCAGATGTTTGGTTGCATGTGCGAACATTATTTCTCCACAGCAAAAGCACGTAGGAGTTGAAGAAGCACATAGTAGCTTCTGGGTTATGGAGAATCGATTTTGAATCAGAGGGAGGGGTGTGTTATCTTATTTGCCCTTCTTTATAGTTCAACAAAAACCTTCATTCTAGTTCAACAAAAACCTGCCTTCTAGCTGCATCTGTGTCATTTGAAGCTTAGTTTTTTTTTTCCCATCTTTGTCAATGCTTCTTCTATGCTAACAAGTTCGTGAGACCTTACAATCTCATCCTTAACAGCTTCAACACATAACCTACAAACCCACATAAATCATCGGATCATTGATCATTGTTACAGACGTTGCGAAAGTTTAATAAAGATTGCCTTCAAAATGTTTGATAAAATATCTCTTTTAAGAGTAAACAATGTTTTTTGAGCGACTTCTTAATATAATTCTTATTTGATATTTCTATTGTTCCCCAGTGAAGGAATAATAGAAGTTTGGGGATCTACATGCTAAAGTGCAGGGGACATGAATTTGGATCTTTTAGACTTAAATTAAAATAATTATCTTCATATATTTATCTTATTTGTTAATATATAATAATTAATTATTAAAATGGCAAAGAAATCTAGCTGAAGCAAATGTGTATATAAAAACTCATTTTGGTAATTACACACCCAAAAGCAATTCTGAGCCAAGTTACCCAAACAACAAGAATTGACAAAAACTATTTTTTTCTAAAAAGACATTCAAACATAAATCATTTTACTTTCAACGTACTTGTAACTAAAATCAATTCTACAAAATCAATTCATTTCAAAATCACGTTTGTCAAAAGTTCATCAAAACACACGTGTATATTAAAAAGTAGTTACCTGATTGGTGTATATCGTGAATGAGATTAGATGCTTCTAAGATTATACAGGGCTCCAGGCTATGAACTCAATAATGGACTTCTATTTAAATTTTTTTAACCAAATCGTGTATGTAACATGCAACTTCAACTATTTTTTTTTTGTTTAGGGTAAAGTCGTATATTAATTAACGACTTCAAATAATTTTTTTTTAAACAACTCAGATAAAGTCGTATGTAGTATATATGACTTGCATAAAACTTTTTTAAAAAAATATATATTTTGGGTAAAATTATATATTTCACATACGTCTTGCATGTTATTATTATTTTTTTTAAAGAAATAAAAAACTGAAATCATACACTTGGTATGCGACTTCTTTACGTTTTATTTTCTTTTAAAACCTTAATGCAAGTCGTATAGAAACCGGGTATATGACTCGCATTAAGGTTTTGATTTTTTTAAAATTAATTATACAAATATTAATAAATTAAAATAAATGCAAAATACATTCGATTTGACACTTTGGACGAAGACTAATGTCTAGGTGAATGTTGTCAACGTTTATAAACAAAGGGTAGTTATTCATCAAAAAAAAAAAAATTAAGGAAGCAAATTGAACAGAATAATTAATATAAGGAGTCAAAATAATAATTTGGATGTCACGTCACCCACCATGTCATGGTAAATAGACATGTAGGGTCATTAGTAATGTTGTTAGATGGGGACTAATGTTTAGGCTAAGGTTGTCAACATTTATAAACATATATAAAGGACTTATTTGTCTGCAAAAAGATTAATTAGGGACCAAGTTAATAGAACAATTAAGATAAGAAACCAAAAATAAAAATTGCCTTCAATTTTGAAATAAGGAGTGTCTGGGTACTTTAGTCCAAAAGACACTACTAGAAATATTGTGATTACCTGCAAATTTTCCTGTGGATTTTGCTCAAAAATTCGTAGGAAACAAGTTTCATGCGGATTTTCCTACAAATTTCTACCTGTAGGTAATACCTTCGTGGGTAATTTTTTCCTGCGAATTTTAAAATCTGTAGAAAATTTTCTGCAGATTTTCTTGCGAAAAAAATTAAATCCGTAAGAAAATTCGCAGGAAATGTCAAAATTTCCTACAAAATTTCATACGAATTTAGATCTATAGAAAAAAAACCTTATTATTTGAAAGATTGCGAAAAAATCCACAAGTAATCCATGAATTTCTAATAATGAAAGTTTGTGTAACTTGATAACATACTCCTTATAAAAAAAACCAATAATGCACGTTGATCCAAATAAAAGGGGTTTGGTCCCTCAAACAAATATATGGTACAGGGTTTCAATCTCCGAATTCATATATATATATATATATATATATATACTCTGTTGAAAGTTGGGTCTCTGCTTAAAAACACAACTGTAGTTGATTAGTCGCTTAATAAAAAACAAATACTACTGCTAAAAACAAATAAGAGTATATTAACAGCCCTTTATTTATTATCTTTTCAAGACAGGAAAGTACGTTAATGACCTTACGACTTTCTAAACAATATTTGTTGTTAAAAAAATAAACTCTCAATTTTTTTAATCCGCATGCGCTATGAATTCAAAATTATACGTATTGGCATCCCATTTGTTCAATGACTAAAAGTTGATAGATCCTGTTGTAAGAATATTTAACATGCTTTGAAAATTTGTCCTTCGAATCAATGAATTGAACATATATGGTTCTGAACCCACTATCCACAAAAGAAATTCTTAAATATCTCAGATATATGACTGAAATTAACATATTCATATAAATGACGTATATTACCAATTTTTAGGTTAATTTTGATATATTGTTTCTGTAAAAAAAAAATTACACTAACAACTAATTTATATATCATCTCATGTGTGGTTTTTAAGATAATTATTATAAGTCAGTATTTTTAATGATGTGACTATATATAATTTTTTTGATCATTAGTGACTATATATAATTGATTATATATGTGTGTAAATAACTTTGAAAATATATCATAATTAAAATCAATTTTCTCTTTTATGGCCGAAATGTATAAATAATGATCTAGAAGATATATCTGCAGAAAATAGAAATGTTCCTTTTCCTTTCTGATCTCAATCATGGATGATTGGTATAGATATACGGGAGTATATTTGAAAAAATGCTATATTCCATATGTTTTTCCAAAAACTTAGAAGATCTTTGAATATAATTAAGTTGCTTGGTCCTTCCAGGCACATCATATCACCAACTGATACTCTTTGTTCTCTGCTAATAAACTTTCTCAAATAATGAGTTTCTTTTACGTGGGATCATCCCCAGTCAAAAGAACTAAAGTACGAAACCGAAAGCAAGTCTACATGCTCTTAAATAGTTTGTGAATAGAAGTTTATTAACTTTGGGTATCACATCACATTAACTTGTGCATTTAATTTATTGGTAGCAACTTTTTTTTTTAATGAAATATTTTTTTTATAAGCAATGAAAAATAATCTATACTACGCATGCCACCAGCTTTGACAAGAGCTGACAATTTACATATCTCTTATAGAGTGAGATAAAGGTGTTGGGAGGTTTATAGAGTGAGATAAAGATGTTGAGAGGTATATATAAGTGTAAGGTTCAAATCTCATCTATACTAACATAAATATATTATGACTTTTTTTTTTTGAGAAAATAAATATATTATGACTTATAAAAATTAAAAAAAAACAAACAAACTAACAACTAATATTTACTTATAAAAAAAATATAATTTGCAAGCGAAGTACTTTAATCGATTCTTGCCAATTGAATCTCGTCAGAAGCTAGTAATTAATAATTCTTCTAAAACACGTGAAGATACCAAATCATTATATATATTAGATTCGTGGTGAAAGTTATCTCATTGCCTTTTTTTAAGGAAGGTATCACTTTCTTTTTCCAGCCAAAGATAATTTGTACACAGAAAATCCTACAGATTTTAACCGATAATATTTACATAGAACAAGCCCATATATAATTATATATACACAAATGCTGAAATATTGCACATACACTATTTTTGTGAAGGGATGATATGCATATCTAACTTTATTCATATGTAGAAGATGTAATCAAATTTGATTAAAGACGATCACAAATCAACAGCAAACGTTTTACTATAGCCGAATTAAATTATTTTTTTATAAGCAAAATTGTATTAAAAAAAATATAAAGGATACTCAAACCCATATACAAAGAAACACTAAGATAATGAATATCGGATCTCAGTAATAAATGGTATACATAGTAACCAAAATTCTATAACAAACCAAAAAGCTAAAAACCTTTTAAGACTCAAATAGTCCAAATTGAAGTTTCTTGGCACTTTTAAACCACAGACCACAGCCGCAACATGTGAACTGCCTAACATTAATCCCAAAAGCAGACCTACGATGAGTGCTCACAATAAAAACCATGACCACTACTACAGAAAAGGGTTTTAATAGCGCACATTCAGTAGCGTTTTTTAGTAAAACGCTACTGAAAAAGAGGCGGAGCACATTTAGTAGCGTTTCCTTAAGGAAGCGCTATCTTTGATATACTCTAAGACAAGAATAGATAGCGCATAGATAGCGCTTCCTTAAGAGAGCGCTACCTATTCCTTACATATAGATAGCGCTTCCTTAAGAAAGTGCTATCTATTCCTTTACCCTAAAAATTAAATTGTTCCCTCGCTCCCTGGTTTCTCAAAACTTCGCGCGATGAACCCTCCACCACCACTGACCCTTCTCTCTCCCTCCTCGAAATCGTTCTCTTCCCTTCTTCCCCCTCCGATTCCCATCCTCCAACTTGCCCCCTCAGTCACCCACCAAAACGACACCGTCTCACCACCAACCCCTACAACCCCAACAACCACTCTTCATCTCCCCCGAACCCCACATCTCCTCCCAATTCTTCTCCTTCAACCCCGAATCCCACACCCTAATGATCCGCTGCCTCCTCCAGATTTCAATATTTTATAACCAACCGCAACTCGTCAGTCGTCCCTGCTCGTCGGCTCCACTCGAGTTCTTCTCCGGTAGTCGTCGTCGCGCGACTCCTCTCGAGTCCCTCCGCGAGCTCCGCCCTTTTCTCCCGCTGCAGATCTACAAGGTTGGTTTCTGCTTTTCTCTGTTTTTCACACTAGTGCAATAAGTTCTTTTTACGTCAGTTAAAATTGATTTTTTACGTCAGAATACTGACTGACGTAAATATAGCTGACGTTAATAGTTACTATTTTAACGTCAGTTGAGAACTGACGTTAAATATAACACTATTAACGTCAGTTCCTTAACAAAACCGACGTTAAAATAAAACTATTAACGTCAGTTCTTTAATACAATGGACGTTGATTTTGTTAAAACTAACGTCAGTTGTTATAAAGAACTGACGTTAAAGGTTTAATTTTAACGTCAGTTGTAATAAACAACTGACGTTAATATAGTACTGTGTATTTTATAAAATACTATTAACGTCAGTTGTTTGATACAACTGACGTTAATAAGTTTTTTTTTTTAAATTCAGTTTTAAAATATCACTCCCCTCAGCTATCCCTGCATTCAGTCCCAGTAACACAGAATATCACACACATTACAAAATTGCAAAGGAAAATTGAACAATGGGGGACTTAAAACCAAAACCCATGTATATATATAAATAAATTTTAGTTCCAATGTCTAAAAAACAAAACTATCTAAGGATATATATATACATGTTATTAATTAGTTTCTAAAGTCTAACAAAAAAAACTATTTATCTAAGTAGTGCGGAGGTATGTTGGTAATTCCTTTTTCAGCCGCATACTTGAAGAAGAATTCGGCGAAGCGCATCCTCAAGTCTCTTAACTCATCTTGTTCAATAGGCGATTGGTCGATAAATGCCTAGACACGTTCAAATAATAACAATAACAACAATGCAAGTCATCTTCAAAACTATAATATATAATTTAACAAGTTGTTTAAATATTACCTTCTTCCATCCTTCCGTAATAGATGCGGAGACTATGTTCAGCATATGAAGCATCACATAATAGCCGCACGACCAACTGTCAGGTTGAAATCGAGACTACCAACAAAATTAATTTCAACGTCAGTTGAATATACACATAAATTAGTAATTATAATAATAATTATTTGATAAATAAACTACCAAACCTTGAGGATGTTCCATGCAGGATTTGCTTTAGCCTTAGAAGTCCTACTTCTCCCGTTGGCGCAACTTATGCTACTCGCCTTGCGCTATCATAAACAAATTATAATGTCGATAAATTAATTAACTAATTTATCATGTGCGTAATAATCTAAAAACAACTGATATTAATACTTAAATTTAATTTAAGATTAGTTACTTACATATTTACTGACTTCCACCACCTTCGGTGGCGGATCATGGTGGAGAGAGCGAGAAGAATATGACAAGTATGCCTAGGCGGGTGAAATACCAACAACTGCCAATGGTCATTCATACAGTAGGGAGCCAGATATAATTCTTTCGGATTGTCTCCCAACACCTTCCCTATGTATTTACTCAATGCATCGCCAGCAAAGAACTCGGGCAGAAGGATTGACGGATCTAAGAAACCGTAAACTGATGCAACGCCCTTATCAAGCTGAAGACGATGGAGATACCTAAGATATGAAAAGGGTGTGGATGTTAATTACATAATATGTATATTGAAATTAAAATAAATTATTAAATGGAAAAATACCAAAAATAAATAAGTTATAAAATTAAAATTAACTTACGTGCACCAGAGACTGATGACATTGCTGTTCATCCAGACGTTATTTCTGCAGGCGTTCCCGAGATCGTCACCAACGAAGGAAAATATCATCTCTTGATTTGGGCGTGCCACCCATCCATCGTGCTCCAATGGACATTCAAAAATCTCATACGAATAATCCTCACCAAGTGAGAACAAACGAGTGATAGGTGACAGCGGCACCGACGTTGACTTGGCCTTCAGTTTAGGAAAATAAAATATATAAGTTTTTTATAATTAAAAAAACACAAGTAATTATTTGACTATTTTGGACATTAATAATGAATAAATACCTTTGCTACATTTCGAGCTCACGTCGTTTGGAGTCCAACTCAAGCTCACGCCTTTTCATTTCCAACTCATGCTCATGGCGCTGGACTTCCAACTCCCGCTCCCTAGCTGCCAACTCATCGTCCTCCACATGTGCCATACTAAAACTCTCTTTTGTGCTCACATGTGAAGCGTTGGCAAGCCTTGCGGTGTCCTGGGATGTACCGACGGAGGAAAGCTCTCTGGCAAGCGCCTGCTTGAATTCTGGGTTGGCTATTAAGCCTTGCATTAGATGTGATGTAATATCTGGGTTGGTCATGAGGTGCTGAGTAATGTCAGCCAAAATTGATGCTTCATTGACCACCCGCTTTCGTGAAGCAGACTTGCCATAATATTGTTTGATGGTCACGTTCCCAGGAACACCGAGAACCCGACCAGGATGGTCTTTCTTGCCTAGAGCAGTCATCAAGACGTCCTGCCGTCGGAAGGGGACGAATGCGCCCTGGGAGGATTTTGCTTTAAGATCCATCTACAATGAAAAAAATGAAAAAACGTGCAAGTGAAAAGTGTTGCAAGTATCTATACAAATATCAATTGAAATCAAGTTAATTATTTACTTACAATCTTATCCGCCACTTCGCGAGTGGCATCGACTTTAAAAGATCCCGCCTTTGTCATGCGGGCCGGCTAACCGGACATCCTCGCGGTCGATGTCCGATGGAGGACTTGATGGTGTGCCCTCGGGCACCTCTCCTCTTTCAATCCTAGCAGAGTGCTCTTCCCGCTTCGCCCTCGGCCTATCCGCCATCATCTGCTTGGATCCGAGTATGGTACCCACCCCGAGACATGGTGTGGCGGTGGACGTTCTTCGCCTGATTCTGCCGACCCTTATTTGCCTTAGCCTATTCAAACAAAAACACATAATTAAATATAGTTAAATGATCTATAATAAGCATACAAAATTAACTTAATCAACCAACCTGAAATTCTTCATCCTGTCGACTCCTGGCAAACATATCCCAAGTATCCTGATCAATCTAGGGATAATCCGAGAACATTTTATCAAGCCGCTTCTTCCCAGATAGATAGTACCTGGTAAGATCATGCTTGAACCCATTCCAACGCTTTGATGCCATTTTCATACATTTATGACGATGATCCTCGTCATTTGGCACAGTCCAAGCTACCTACACATTAGATAATATATAACAACTGGATGGATTATAAGTCGGATAATTATCTGATAATGTAAATCAAACGAATGTAAAGGTAAAATACCGTGATAGCCTCCCAAATCTGATCCTTAACGTTCTGTGGAACGTCATTCCAGTGGTTGTAGTTGATGCTTACGTGCTGCTTCGCTTGTAGAAACACCCACTTATTAAATTCTTTAGCATGGGGTCCCTGGGCATTTAGATTAGCATCGAAGGACACCTCAAGCTTCTGTCTGCTCTGCCTGTCCTTCTCTAGTTTCTTCAACGAGGTGGCTCCTCTACCCCGTTTCCTATGAGCCTGTGATGTCTGTATGGACAAAAAAAATTGATAAAATAGAGGGTTGTAACATTATAAACTTACATTAACAAGAAGGACTAAAGACAGTATATAACATGCATGTAAACTTACACTAGAATCGGCGGGCGTAGGCGTGATCGGGTCTGCGAAACCCCAACAGTGTCCTCCCGTGCATCTGGGCTATCCGACTGATCCATATGTATGCCTGTTCAAAAACAAAATATATGTATTAACATAGGTTATAACTCAAAATAAATACAGAAGTATAAATAAAAATAACTAGATAGGTCCTGTAGATATACAAAACATCTATATATCCAATATAAGGACAATACGGGAGATTGAAAACTATAGTTTTTGAACATTGCCAAGCACTGGTCACGGCCTGGCCGTGATGTCCATCACGGCCGTAACGTGCCAACTGAATCAGACCCTCATAGGCAGAACTGATCACGGCCTAGCCGTGATGAGCATCACGGCCGTGACAGATCAACCAGCAGAGCAACATGCACTCAAAACAAAAAATAGAGACATTCCAAACAACTCAAACTCACGGTTTAAAGTTACAACTACTGAGACTACAGTTTCAACATACACTCAAAACCAAAAATAGAGACATTCCAAACAACTCAAACTCACAGTTTCAAGTTTCAACTATTGAGCTACAGTTTCAAACCAGCAGAGCAACATGCATGCACTCAAAACCGTGAATAAAAAAATGTGCCCTAATTAAAGACTCACCAGAAATAGGCGCTCGCGTGGTGGTGGGGGGGAAGCTCGAGTGGTGGCCAACGTTCGATGTGGTTACTGAGAGCAGAGGGACAAGGAGAGTTAGTGCGCGGGAAGGCCAGGGGAAAGAGAGATGTCAAGTTATTGCAAAGAAGGAGCGGGAAAGACAGAGTTAGGGGTTAAGAGTGTACCTCACGGTGGTGGCGAAGAAGCCCTCGCGGTGGTTGCGGTGGAGATGAGCGCGCGATTAGGGCAGAATGAGAGCGAGAGTGAGGGTTGAGCGTGATGAAACGAGAAAAGACGTAGAGAATTGGAGAAGGCGCGCGGGGGTAAACGTTATAATTAAAATAAAACAACATTTTACGTCAGTTTTTGGTAAAACCTGACGTTGAAGATCATATCTTTAACGTCAGTTGTCTTAATAAACTGACGTTAAAAACTCTCACACTTATTAAGTCAGTTGTTAGTAATAACTGACGTTAAATGTCATATATTTAACGTAAGTTGTATTAAGAAACCGACGTTAAAAACACTCACAACTTCTTACGTCGGTTGTATTACACAACGGACGTTAAAGGTTTATTAGTTTCTGCGAAAACATTCATTCCCCGACTCTTGTGCTACTTACCCATTCACCTTTGTACCTAATCCTCTCAATGAGCATTAAGTTTATAGATAGGTTTTCAAGAAAATCAGAATAACTTAGTAACTTCATCCACTGCTCCTATAAATAGCTTCCTAGCTTCCATCTCCTTTTAATTAATTTTACGCTTCACAATATGGCTCTGCCGTGGAGATTAACTTCATCACTCTTTCTTCCTATTCCTAGACTCAAAGGTCTTTGTCTTAATGGTCAAACAACTTCTGAGTTTGAGTAAATTACATTGCATGAATATTAAGGTTGGGTGGATCACGTAATGTGATTCTCTCACTTTATTTCATCCCCGTCATCCCTTTCACTTTGCTTTGGAAGCAAGTGATTGTGGATTCAAGATGATGCATCAAGGAACTCCACTGAAGAAGAAAGATGCAAAGATCCATTTCACTTTGCTTTCGCTGCTAGTGACTGAGGATTTACTTTGCATCTTGGAATTCAAGTGAGGGAGGTGATGCATCCATTGGAGTTTCTGATGACAGGACTGAGAAGAAAATGATGTTGATGCAGAAACTTTTTTTATATTTTAGGGCTATGTTGCAGAAATTTTTTATCTTTTAATCATGTAATTTAACTTATGAATCGCTTCAATTAATGTCATACGATTTGATTATACATATAACTTGTTTTATGTTAAGTGTTTATTTATTTTAATTTTCACAATAATTTGTTTACTAATTCAAGCTAATTAATAAAAATTAAAAATAAACTTGTATAAAAAAAAGGTTTAGAAATAAACTGCAGTACTATATGGAGTGATCTGCGTTAAGAGGGACAACAGGGACATGACAACCAATGAATAATTATTTACGTCAGTTATTTATAGAACTGACGTAAATAGTTTACCCACCACCTCATTTTTAACGTCAACTTATTTGATGACTGCCAAGTTCCCGTATATTAATTACATTATTTCCAATATTCATTCTGCACGTGTATAATATATAGGATTATTTACGTCATCTATTTATTTAATCGAAGTAAAAATCAAACTTTTAACGCCGGTTGTATAAAAACTGACGTTAACAATTAATATTTTTTATTAAAAACACTTTTAACGTCGGTTTTTAAAAAAGACGCTAAAAGTGTATAGATATCTGCAAAAACATTCATTCCTTTGATTGCATCTTGTGCTACTTACCCATGCACCTTGTAACTCAATCCTCTTAATCAGCATTAAGTTTATAGGTAAGTTTTCAACAAAATCGGGAATAGCTTAGTAACTTCATCCCCTGCTCCTATAAATAGCTTCCTTCCATCCTTTTAATTTTACTTCTTCACAATATGGCTCTGCCATGGAGATTAACTTCATCACTCTTTCTTCCTATTCCTAGACTCAAAGGTCTTTGTCTTAATGGTCAAACAACTTCGAGTTTGAGTAAATTACATTGCATGGGTGATAAGTCTGAAGTAAATTACATTGTGTGAGTTGCTCACCTTATCACCTTCCGAGAATCAGTGCTGGAGGGCTAATCGGGTGCTCGGGGTCACAGTTCCAAAACCTCGGCTTTGGCGGGCAAGTGACCGTCTTGGAAGTCTCTGGAACCACTGCCTTTGCTTGAAACGGATCTGGTGCACCTGTTTTTGCCTCTCTCTTGAGCTCTCTCATGCCCCCGGTTTTACGAGGTCTTCGGAGTATATATAGTTTTCCCTTTGGCATATTTCATAAAACTCTCTGATGGGATGTAGCTTTAATGTTTAGGATTTTAAACCCTTTCAATGTAACTTTTTATAGGATTTTAAACCCTTTCAATGTAACTTTTTATAGGATTTTAAACCCTTTCAATCTTTTGTATCGATCAGTCTGTATTACACTTCATGAATGAGATCCGGTTTGGGTTATTGATTCAACTTATACTTCGCACATATATTTTAGTTTTCAAAACAGAAACACAAAACATCAAAGCAATTCATGTGAAACTGAAACTTTGAGGAAGGCAATGCGGAAGGAATCGTATACTAGATAAAAAAAAATTTATTAAAATAACTTTTAACGTCTGTTGATGTAGGGACTGACGTTAAAAGTGAAGAGACTTACTTATAACGTCAGTTCTTTATCGAACTGACGTTAAAATGTTCACTTTTAACGTCAGTTCTTTATTGAACTGACGTTATAAGTAAGTCTCTTCACTTTTAACGTCAGTCCTTAAAACAACTGACGTTAAAATTGAATTAATGAAGCCTGATATTTACAAAACTGCCACCGCCTCCTTTTTAACGTCTAGCTTTTGGTTAACTGACGTAAACCTTTACCGTCTAATGTATATTTTCCACTAGTGTCATAATCATTAGACTATAGTTAGTTACTTCTATTTGTGGCTTTTCTCTATTTTTCATCATCATTAGACTATAGTTCTATACCCAAAGTTTGATTTGGGAATTGGTTGCTTACTTACTAGGAAGTTGGAATTTGAAAATGTCGATGGGAAGTGAATCGAATTGGGTTGGTAGGAAGCCCTTGAGACGCATCGGGGGTATGTCCGATGCCCTCTCCATTGCCGCTGATCTTGGTTTCTCTGTCTCCCCACCCCCTTCACAGGTCTGATTCCGCTTTAATTTCATTATTATTATTTGGCAATGTCATGTGGGTTACGTGTGCTCAATTCTCTTTTCCAGGAAGCACTTCAGAATTCAACTGGGGAAAAGGGTGAGGACTTGATCAGGGTTTTGAGAGAACTAACCACCGACCAAAGAAAAATAGCTGATTTGCAAGTAGAACTTCAAGGTCGAAAGGTCAGCTATTTCATCTTATATGTATATGAAGAGGCTGGTGGGAGTAATTCAAGGTGCTCCTTAAGAGGGGTTTACAGGAGAGGAGGCACGAATCTTTTTCTGGCTTAAGAATTTTCCAAGTCTTGTCTGTATCTATTCTCTCAGGACTTCTGTGGTGGCACTCTGATCCCTCACACATACAAGATCAGGTATTATGAACCTTTGTTCTGCTATTTTTTGGTGAAAATCAAAGATTAATGACTACTTACAAAGGACTGCGATTAGTTGGGTAGTTGAAAATTTCAAGTATTACACAATTTGCTTGGATTTGCATTAAAATTTAAAACACATTAGAAAGTAGCAATACATCCCTCAAAAAAAAAAAAAGTAGCAATACTTGTAAGTTGTAACAATATTATCCTTGTAACAGGTTGGACTCCTTTTCTTCTTCTCCATATTCTGGGGATTCTTCCCTCTCTTTAATGCCATCTTTGCATTTCCTTTGGAGAGGCCAATGCTGAAAAAAGAAAGATCATCAGGCATGTACCATCTCTCCTCCTACTATGTTGCCCGGATGGTTGGGGACTTACCAATGGAGCTTGTGCTTCCTACTATCTTTGTAACTATCACCTACTGGATGGGTGGTCTCAAGCCTTCACTAGTTACATTTGTGTTAACCCTCTTGATCATGCTTTTTAATGTGCTAGTCTCTCAAGGAATAGGCCTAGCACTTGGGGCCATTCTGATGGATGTGAAGCAGGCCACAACTCTAGCCTCAGTGACCATCTTTGGTATTTACATTAGCTGGTGGTTACTACATTCAGCAAATGCCATCTTTTATAGCATGGTTAAAGTACATTTCTTTCAGTCACTACTCCTATAAGCTGCTGGTAGGAGTACAGTACTCAGTAAATGAGGTTTATGAGTGTGGACCAGGGCTGCATTGCAGGATAAGAGATTTTCCTTCCATAAAGTGTCTGGTAGTGATTGTTTGGCTTTCCCTTTCTTCTTCTTCTTCTTCTTCTTGTTGTTTTCCTTTGGAGCAGTGACAGAACAACGATGGGGAATGCGAATGGGAGAGAAGACGGTAATGGTGGTAGTAGTAGTAATCATTCAGAAGAAGATGAACAAGGTTCTGTTGCTGTGGTACCCGATGATAACGGGGCTCCTGAATTGATGGGTCACTCTCCTCCGGCCAGTCCTAGAGCTACCCACTCTCCATTCATCTTCACTCCTCAAGTAACTCTTTCTTCCTTTTCTTCTCTCTATTTTCACTTCACTTTCTCTTCAAACCTTTTCTTCTTCTCTCTCTCCCTTTCTCTGTGTAGTGTGTGTGTGTTAGTGGAGAGGAGTGCCTAAACTAAATCAATAATTAAAGTCATACAAACGAGCAATCCGCATAGGTTTCGATTCCATCCTTTTTTTTTCTTTTTTTCTTTTTTGAGATATTCTGAGAGCATAAAAACAACTCCTCTCGCACGCTACGTGTTTGATGCAAGTCCTTCATCTCCATAATTAAGTTTTAAACCTCTTGTTCATTTGTTTTGTGTTCTTTTCATCCCTGATTTATGCCTTCTGCCTTTTTCGTAATTCGATTACTATCAAGTATGACTTACCTTTTGCAATCAGCCCCTATGGCTGTATGATATCTCTATGGAATCCAATTGACTATTCCTGCAAGTGGGAAACAAGTAAAGTAGCTTTTGATATTCAAAATGCTTTAAAAGTACTATCTTCACAGCTTTCTAGATTCTTGTCCCAATCAAGAACTAAATGTCCTGCCCTTTGGCTAGTTAAGGCCAGTTGTGATGTTGTTTTTGATATTCAAAATGCTTTAAAAGTACTATCTTCACAAGTTCTGCTGTGAGCTTGCGGTTTGGCTAGTTAAGACCAGCTGTGATGTTGTTTCATTGTTCAGTCGTTGGAGTTATTATTATTGCTCTGTTTTCATTTACTTGTAGATTAGTATATTTGTATTAGGATGCTGTTGGGGTTGTGTTGGTTTTTGGTGGGTGGTCTGTTGGTCTGTCTCTTTATTTGGAATCTAATTTTATGCAGATGACATCTGTTTCCATCAGTATTTGGAAGGTCTGGTACCCGAGAAAGGTTGCTGAATTTTTTTACTGGTTTGAAACATGCTCAATATTCAAGTCTTGTCCTAGCTACAATATTTGTTTCCAGGTGTTTAAAGAGAAGTTAGATAGACTACAATAATTTGTGTGTTATATATGCTTTATGCAAGTTCTTGGCTTTGGTAATTAATTAGGCCCAAGCCCTTGCTTGTTGGTCTTTCAGTTCCCTTTTTCGGTGAGTCTTTCTTCTTGCTCTACTTATGATTCGTTTCTTGCCAAGGGAACTGTCTTTTATTCTTTTGCTGAATCTGTAACTATTTCTACAGCAAACCGGAGATAGGAAAATATGATCAGGATTAGGAATGAATTTGAATGATTTTATTTAAGTGATTATTTTTTTAATCAAGGTTTTTATACCCCCTCCTCCTCCTTTTCCCAACCTCTTTTCAATTGTCTGTTACTTCTTCAGTTATAAATTCCATTTGCTTTCTTACTTTGGTAAATCATTTCTTGTTGCACAGTTGGATTATGTTTTATGGATAGTTATACCTTTGTTGCAGGTCTGGTGATGTCACTGATAGGATCTTTATTCACAATGTTTGTTGTAAGTTACCTTCAGTTTATCTTTTTTTTCTCTCCTTGATGTACTGAACACAACATTCATTTAATTAAAATCAACCTTGGCTGCAGACCTTGATAGTTCCCTGTGCATGTTTCCTAAGCATTAGGAGGGGCAGAATCTCACGCTTTCAGGTATGATGATTGATGATTGCCAGTTGACAATAATACTCGTCGAAAGTCAAACTTATTCACTTTCATTGTTCATATTTAGCTGCTTTGTACTGCTAATTATGAGATATGAACCCAAATTCATGATATACTTGCAAAGACACTTTGATAGTTACCAATGCACCAAAAGGTTGTTATATGAAAAGATGATTTATCTGGGTGGTGATGCACCATTTTATATAGCTAGTAGCATGCAAGTACAGTCATGAGGGAACAGTTGAGACTGGATTTTCAGCCTTGATAGCCTCAGCTTTATGGTATGCTCCCTTGAGTTCTTTTGTTAGCTTGTCTGCATGTAGCAAACGTAAAAATTACATCCTTACATGAGTGGTTGATTTACCTTGCAGATTATTGGTGAAATAACTATGGCTGGTGCAACATATAAATCTATGGAGTTTGTTGGCTCAACTGTTGAAAGTTTAACTGTAAGTATGTTCAGCAAGATGTTATGCTATGATGTAACTCTCACTTCCATCTCTGAATATGTATTTTGATTATAAATCTTGGCCAGCATTGGCTTTAATACTGTGTTCATTTCTTGTGCAGGGTAAGACATCTGTATCATATGAACCAGTTTCTGATGACCAAACAAGCAAGGTAGTTATTATTTTTTTATTCCTTATTGTTTTTCCCCCCTTATATTCAGTAATAAGGAAAAGTCAATGCTCCATGTATAGGCTAGTGTTCAATAAAATACATTTTATCTCATTGACTTGATATGTTTTGATGAACAGGTGGTAGTATATAAATGCAATAGTGTTTGTAGAAATAAGCATGAGAAATATTTATCACGGTAGGATAGATCCAATGGTGCATTGGCTTGTGATTGTTAAGGAAGTTGTCCATGTGGGTAAAGTTTAATTACAGTTTTGTTACTTTTGTTCTCTCACCATTTATGAAATAATAACTTAAAAACTGTCATGAGTTCGGATAAGTTCAAACTAGTTTATATGTTGTGACTGTGAAGTTTCATTTATACTCTTGCTTGTCATCCTTATGCACTATTGTCTATTGGTTGTTTCTTCTTTTAGCTGCAGTGAACTTGTACTACATAGTTTTCCTTTCTCTATGACTTGCTTTGAAATTTTGAACATCATGGTAAAAATAGGTCCTTTCCCCTCTGTTTGGAATGTAGAAGGATGGTGTTCTTATTTGTTGTGACTTTAATATATGATAGATGTTGCAACCTGTGTTTTAGCAGTTTCATTATTATCCTTGTGATAAGAACCCTCTTCATCTGAACTATGGCCGTCCTTATCAAATTTTGCTTCACTTTCTATCAGCTTCACAATCATTTCACTCCTAGATTCATCCCACATCTGTGGCCTGCTTTACCTTGTTTGGTTGTGACACTGCTTGCTGTCATGTGAGTACAGATTTGGAATGGAAGCTCATTTACGTTGGATCTGCTGAGGATGAGACTTATGACCAATTATTAGAGTGTCCTTGTTGGTCCTGTCAACGTTGGAAACTATCGCTTTGTTTTACAGGCAAGCTTTAAGAATACTAATCTTTTTGACTTATGTGTAGCAATTGCTTATAGAATCTAACTTTTTTATACTGTTTTGATAACAGGCAGATCCATCGGATCCATCAAAGATTCGTGAAGAAGATATTATTGGTGTCACAGTGCTTCTGTTGACCTGCTCTTATCTGGGTCAGGAATTTATTCGTGTTGGCTATTATGTGAACAATGATTATGATGATGAGCAGCTGAGAGATGAACCTCTCCACCGAAGGTTTTAATTGATAGGGTTCAAAGGAACATTTTATCTAATAAACCAAGGGTCAAACATCAATTTCCACCCTGAGAACAATGAAAATGAAGAGCAGCCTCCTCCATCTGAGCACCCATCTGAAGCTGGAGAAGATCCGCTTGCTGTAGTTGATCGTGATCCCCCAAATGAGAAGAATGAGAAGGATTCTTAACATTTTGTAGGTATCCAATCCAGACCTTTCAATTCCCCAGTCTCCAACTTTATGTTCACTGTATGGATTAAGATGCCATTTTTGTGAATCTCTTGTGAATGAGATCGTTTGGAAGTAGGACTCTGAATTGTCTTTTGTGAGATTAACTTGGATGCTAGTATTTCGGATAATTAGCAAGCATAGGTTTGACCGGCACGTTTTCTTCAGGACTTGTACTACTACCTGAATTGCAAATTTTGTACGTGTCCTGCTTTGATATTTTCTTGTAATGAATTATACTCAAGTCACTGATAAATTGTAGACAACGATTTAATATCTTAAGATCGATTTAATACCCTTTAATCAATATACTTTTAGCTTATCGGAAAAAAATATTGTATTTAAGCTTTTGTATGTAAATGTATGGTTTGTTGAGTTTTGCTAAGTACAATGGGATGAATAAACTGTTTAATGTCTTAGTTTTGCTGAGTGCATGTGAGAAATATAGAAAAACAATGTAAATAATAAAAAAAAAGGGAGAATAGGTAGCATTTTCTTGAAAAAACGCTGCCTAAAGTTAAAAATAGATAGCGCTTTAGACAGCGCTTTCTCAAGGAAGCGCTACCTATTCCTACTTTCAGTAGCGCTTTCTTGAAAAAAACGCTGCCTAAAGTGACAAATAGACAACGCTTCCTTGAGAAAGCGCTGCCTAAAGTATGTAATAGATTGTCTTATTACCAACTTTAGATAGCGCTTTCTCAAGGAAGCGCTACCTATTCCTACTTTCAGTAGCGCTTTTTTAAGCGCTATTGAATCTCTCCCACCTTCAGTAGCGGGTGAATAGATAGCGCTTCGAAGCGCTACTAAAGGCCAAAAAAAAAACGCTACTGAAGCCCTTTTCTGTAGCAGTGGACACTGAGGAAACCGCATAAAACAAGATCAGATTCAAATGAGAAGAAACTGAAACACATAGCAGCACCATAGAGTAAACCAGCGTGAGATAACAGCACGGGCACAGATTTGATAAAAATAGTGGTAGCCAATTTACTGCAGACCAACATAGACTAAACAGATTATTTGTAACCAAAACAGCAGTAGTGTTATTGCAAACAGCCTGCAGGATTTTGATATGAACAATATATAAAAGTAAAACTAGAGATATGTAGAACATGGTTTTGCACAGTTACGGTAGCTTGTTCCAATGTCCTATTTTCACAAAGACACCCTCTACATGCAGTAGCTTAAAATCAACACTCGGTCAAGCATGATAAAAAAAATATTGACGAGCAAACAAAATTTAATAAGTAGAGTATAAGAGGTATTTTAACTCATTACATCAGGTCAAATTACATAAACACCAATCAATATGAACATCAAATTTATTTCCTATTACATGATTTCAGGCAACATATAGGATTGATACACCAATATCCGCAAATAAAAAACAACTTCCCTGTTCAAAAAAGGTACACCACCAACTCCAAGCTCTAATAAACACTTTGTCAAAATCAATCTTTGCTTCTTTTGTCTAAGGAAGAAGAGCATAATAATGATAATGTTGTTAAAGATGGTTTTACGGTGATTATGTCCAAATCTCAGAAGAAGTATAACCAGAGATTGAATTAAAACCTAATTCTAGGTTTGCTTGATTCTCGTTTATTTTGCATGGATTTTGGTTTTTGTCCCCTCATGTTTTTGTTTTTGTTTTTATTTTATTAATATATTTTTGGTGACTTGTCACCTTAATTGCTTTAAAAAAAAAAACTTTGCTTCTTTAAATATGATCTCATTTCAATGTAAACACAAGGACCAAATGATTGAAGGCTAAATCTAGGGTGAGTGATTAAGAAGTCTCTTAACGTACGCAGGACCCCTTTTGTAATAGAAGTTTTATTTTCTAGTCCTTTCTTCTTCACCTTTGGTTTCTTCTTCATCCCCACAACTATGTCATCATTCCACCTCTTCCTCCTCAATCCTATTCTCTGCTGTTGCCGACGTCGGTCCTGATAGAGTTCTGAGGAACAACCATTAACCATTTTCCACGATGATTCCCTACCACGACACTTCCTGATAGGGCTTGGCCATTTGATTGCCTTTTGGTTGTCGATTGCGTTGTGCCAAATTGAGGCCATTTAAATGCACAACGGGTAACGTACAACAGAGGAGAAGATGAATAGAGTGTTGCTTCTCAAGCCACCTCTGCTGACGAGTCTCCTGATCATGTCTCAAATTCCATTCCTCATATCTCAACTTCTGTTGCAACTAATCCTGACTCTACAGCCAAGAATACTCCGACTCCAGTGCATGTTTCCAGGTCTACATGTGATTTAACGGTTAGTGGTAAGAATCTTGACACTCCTGAGATTAATTCAACCATGTATCCTAATGTTGCTCATGATATGAAGATACTTACTAAGTTTTTGGGAAATTAATAGAGATGAGGACCTAGAGAGTGACTCTCTCTCTGCAGAGCAGTTGAATAATGATAATGATGCTGAAGTTGACTGATTTCACGGTGGTTATGTCTAAGTCTCAGAAGTATAATTTGAGGAAGAATAGAAAACTTAATGTTAGATTTAGATGACTCTGTTTCTTTTGCATGAGTTTTGGTTTATATCTCCCATGATTTTGTTTTCTTTTGTTTTTCTTTTTTTTTTAATCAATAAATAGGATCACCTTGCATAAAAAAAAAGTCACCTCTGCTGGGTTAATGTTCTCATCTTTTTTCTTCTCTAAGCAAAAGTTTGCAGCTCAGAATCAAAGTTAACCATACTCGTCAATGGTGGTTGTTGGGATTGCAGATCTCGTCGCTGATGGTCTTTTTGACTCACAGGTAGTGTCACTTGATCACTTCCTACGTTGCTGATGGTGGGGCTTGGGGTAGAATAGGGGTGGGTGGCGTGGCGTAGGAGAGGGGGGATTGTGAGAAAAGGGAGGGCTTGTTTTCTTCACTATGTTGTAGAGATGACCGTAGAAAATGTTGTTCGAGAGCAAATCTGGTCGGAGAAGATGAGGTGAGCAAGGTTTCAAATCTAGGTCCAAAACTAAAATTTGGGTCGCGGCTTGTTGGTAAATTTGTACAGCCTAACCCAATTGTAAATGTACATCCACATGCTATGTAAAAAATAACAAAAAATATGATCCGTGGTTTCCTTTAGAATTGCAAAATAGGCAAACATTGCTATTACCATAGGATGAAGATCTGCTGTCTCACTTTTCTGTCACATTTCCTGTCTCCCACCAATGATAATTTGCCACTTAATAAAATAAATCATAACTCATTGACACTTATACACATTCTCAGCTTTTGATTGGTAGGGGACACCGAGACATCATATTTGGGGACAGCAAAATCTTATTCATTACTATAAACCAAAAGACCATAAAATTCCAAGTTAACATAAGTAGGAATTCTATCCAGCAAAGCTTTCCAGCATAAGGCAACTACTTTTAGTAGGGGTAATGCTATTCCAAAAAGGTAAGAAAAAACATTTGTCATGATCTGCCATGTTTGAAGAAATAACAACATAACCTGTTTGTATAGAATAAGAACCAGATTTATTAACCTGTAATGGTTTGTGTGCTGGACTGAGAATGGTCAACGTAATAGGGGAGGAATTGTTTCTTTTCTTCAACGGTATAGTCTTCCTACGGGGGCAAATCTTGAGTACATCATTGATAATGCTAAGAGGGTGGGGAACTGTTATTTGAATAGATATTGCAAATGACATAATTTGATTTCCTTTTCATTTGGTTTTTGATCCCTGGAGGTTGTAATTTTTAAGGTAATGAGTAGGATTTGGTTGTTTGGTAAGGAAGACAGTAGTTTCTAACAAAGCTCAACCTCCCAAACAAAAAGGTTCCTTCTACAAGCTAATTTTCAACACCATTCACCTTCTTTCCACTAACCAATCTCAGTTACGGTTGCCCCTTTGCACAAAGAGACTTGATATAGCCTATTTATAGCATGTTTGAGAAACGCTTGCATGGCCTCATAATTGCTTCTGAACTGCAAAAACTACTATTAGTAGCTTTGGAAAATGCGTGTTAGTAACATTCTACCGTGTATCCAAATATTTACTAAATCTGTTACACAAAGGGCCTGTTTCCAACCACCCGTCTTCTCAAAAGCACTTTGGAAACATGCGTGCAGAAAAACAAATTTTTGATTAACAATTCTTCATACTTTTCGATCAGTTCATTCATTTCAAAAAAAAATAAAAAATGTCCTAGCTTCTCGAATTAATAGTTAATTAATGTTTCAGAAAGGAAGAATCTTCCATTTTCCTTCTTTGGGCTTATTATTATATAATAACGATTCCCTTATATATTTTGTTCATAAACTTTTTTCTTCTCCTCGTGTGTCACTAACTTTCTTTCATCTTGATAAATACATAAGTACATAGCTGATGCAATTCATAAGCATAACTAATGCTACTGCAAATGGGCTTTCAGAGATAAAACCATATAATTTATTTATAATCACAATATCCCTGTACGATAAATTGGTAGGATAGGAGTACTAGCACGCATAATAGGGCCAAGTCCAAACTTCCGAGGATCAAGCTGAACTCAAAAGCACTTTCAAACCCAATTTATAGATATAATATAAGTAGAGTTTATTATAATTAATTATTTTCATTCTCATCAGGAACTTTTGATCTGAGGAGAGCTAGCTAGGGTTGGGTTTATTAATAGTTAAAGAGAAATAAAAGGAAAGGAAAGAGCCAAAGAGAAATGGTTTCAGTAGTACTCAATCTCCCTTCCTTTTCTTTTTCTGCTCCTCTGACTCAAGAAGATCCTCCAAAACCTTATCATCCAAGTACTCGAACTCAAAAACATGCCTCTGCGTCGCACCAGAATTAGAACTGCCACTGGCATGATGAGAAGACGAGGAGGAAGGTGATCCTAAATGAGGTGGATATGGTGGGGACCCTCTTATTTTAGAGTAATACTCATTAGGAAAATTGAGAATTGCAAGATGACCCCTCAAGTTAAAGGCTGCTCGATCATAAGCTCTAGCTGCTTCTTCAGCTGTATCAAACGTTCCCAACCACAGCCTTGTCCCTTGCTTTGATGGATCTCTTATCTCCGCCGCATACTTCCCCCACGGCCGCCGCCGGACACCTCGGTACCGGACCTCCTCCCTTCCCTTCTCCTCCTTGCCATGCTTCCCCTTCTGGTGCTCCTCCATGCTATGCTTCTTGACTTATTTATATAGATAATTAATAACTTGTTTTTCAATTTTTTTGACCTAACCCTTGTTCTTTTGCTTACTGATGAGTTTTGTGATTGCCCTGATGCATGCTTATTTATATAGATACTCTATGTGTGAAAATGTGTCATATCTGAGGAAAATAGTGAGTTGTTCTTTATGATCTAAATCTAGGAACGTACGTTTTGACCAAGATTTGTTTTTCCCTGAAGGTTATGATCTATTGGAATTGAAGTGTAAAAATTCGATTCTTCGACTATTCCTATGTAACTATGTTTTGTCATGAACTGGAACAAAACTATGTGGAGAGGGTACAAATTAATCTTTATCATCAATGTGCAACTAGGCAAAATCTTATTTTATACACATTCCACTTTGAACGAGAATCATAGATGTTACGACACTATATATATAGTTCAACCCATTAGTAACACTGTATTTCTGCTCATACTCACTGCTCTAATTCCGTTTTGGTGTATTTGATGGGTGGAGAAACTTTATGCTCCCATGGATAGACGAGAATCCACAAATTATGCTAAACTGTAATACATGGGGATTAAATAATTGATTTTTTTTTAAAAGTACCCTTTTATTAATTAAAAGACTAATATATCGACTGGTATTGTCAGTTTGTCACTTAAATGAGACTTCTCTCAATAATATTTTTCAGGTACCTACATAAATTTAGGGGTCAAACACAGAATGCTTAAGAGGTCCAAACTCTTCTTCCTTGGAACAAGACAAATTGATTAAATGTTTTGATGATAATATAAATAAAAATAATTGAAATCAATATTAGCTTATAAATATATATATGTTTTGAAGTCAAGGCACAATCAAGTTAAAATTATGTGTCATTTTTATTTTATTTCTTGTGTATTTTATTATTATTTGACGAAGCAACTTCAATAATTGTGGTAGAACCAAAAAACTTAGCCTTTTTAAAGTTACATATACGTATAAAGAATTCTGAATGTTCTATCACCCTGTGCCCCCACTTCAGTCACAAGCTCTACCCAGGATAATTTTTTTTTAAAATAACCTTTTTTTTAAAATTATTTTCTACAGTATCCAAAATTTTCAATTATGTATTAAAATACCCTACTTTTTGGTACAGTGAGAAGTCGTTTTTTCATTCTACGACTTCTCACTTGTGTTTTTTTTTTTTAACACTAGTGAGAAGTTCCTTTTCCAATTAACAACTTCTCACCATTTTTTTTTACATAAGTGAGAAGTCGTTGATGTTGATTGGAAAAACGACTTCTCACCTTACCCTTTTTTTTTTCGTTTTTATGTTTTTAATTATGAAGTTAAAAAAAAATTACATTGAGAAGTCGTTGTATGAAAAAACGATTTCTCACTTGGTAAAAAAAATGAGGTATTTTGATACATAATTGGGAAAAGGGGTACTGTGGAAAATATTTTTTAAAAAATGGTTATTTAAAAAAAATTCTTCTACCCAGCTCAGCAAAGAATTGTGAACGTATTTGTAATAATTGAGCAAATGAATTTTACCATGCAGATCCCAAATTCAAATTTTGTTAGGACATAGCGTAGACTTTATGGGAGAGAGCTAGGCAAATTTTGCTTAGTCATCAATTAGTTAAAAGAAACCCATCCTTTTCTTGTTTTGATAGTCATATTTGTATTTCTCTACGAACAAACTTTACATAAAGTTTCTGGAGCATTTGTGGTGTTATTTTTTTAATAAAGTAAATGTTTATTATTTTTTAGTCATTTCATAATCATATTTCAAATTTGTAAAGTTCAAGCATAAAAAAAATACACGTTTCATATTATTATTAAAGAATAATATCATAAGTATCAAAAGAATTTAGGATCTATTTGAATTGTCTTATCAACAATTTATTCAGACTTATTTACTGACAAAAATACTTATAAAACTGTTTGAAAGAGTTTATCACAAGAGCTCATGACATTCCCATTATCTATTTTTAACTTATTTTTACAAGCCCCCAGGCTTGTGCGGAGCTTATGGCCCACTAAAATCTTCCGTTTTTTTTTATCCCAGCTCGATTCCGCGTGAATCAACTTTAACATTTTATTTTTATATTAGTGAAACCCTTGCGTAATTGCGTTGACCACTGGTCAGCCTCCTCTTTGCTTCAAGGCAAAAACCCTTGCGTAAGAACTTTAATCTGTGACTGCGTCTTGTCCTCACTTCCAGTCAGGTGGTCATCATCTTTGCTTTATTTTTTTATAACAATTTTCTTAAATAAATATATTATAATAATAATTATTATTATACGACTCCACCACCCTTCAATGCTTTTTCTTCCATTTAATTTTATGCCACTTTATGTCAGTAGTTTGGACAATTCTTTATCAATCCCAATTGTCCATAATAATTGTGTTATGGTGATTGGAGATTTTTTAATTTTTAACAACAATTTGTTTCATGGTATTTTTTTAAAATTTTAAAATATTTTTAATTATTGTTTGATTCGTAATACTTTATAAGTTTTAAAAATATAAAATTTTATAAGTACTTTTGTAATTACGCATCCAAACAGTTCAGCTTTTTGTATTAATACTTTTCAATGTACATATCCAAACATAAATAGTTTATCCAATGTAAATGTTTATGTTATAATCTCTCATATAATAAACTCTTATGTCATAAGTGCTTAAATAAACTGTTTATCCAAACAGGAACTTAGTAGGTGCAATCTAGCTTATACAGTAAAAACTTCTATAATTAATTATGAGTTGTTAGAACTTTTCCTTTCTCTACATATTGACAGTAAAAATAAAAAATAAAAAAGAATTTCTAGTAAATATAAAAGAAAACAATGAGAAGAAAAACGGTGAACCATTCAAACTTTAAAAGGTGCTGCAGCCTGCAATTGACTAAACTATATTTAAAACTAGTTTTTTTTTCACCCGTGTGATGTACGGGTCATCAATTATTATTATTATTGATAGTATTGTTATCATTAATAACCTAAATTGTGTTTCTATATGTACGAAACTTTTTTTTTCCTTTATCCCAAATTAAGTCCACCATGTCAAACATTTTAAATTCTTGACTTATTTCACACATTGTTTTCAATATTTTCTTCTCACCCATAATGGTGGTACTTATTCATCTCTAAGACTTTTTATTTATAGATAGAAGTGATCAGCAAAAACCTTGAAACAAATTTATCTATAATTTGAGTGCAAAGAATTGAATATTATTTTTATTTTAAAATGATATTACAATACGTAATGTAACACTATGTGTTAAGTGTTCCTATTCGATTACTTTTACTGTTTGTCAATTTATTATTGGTCGATAGTGTAAAAAAACTTTACTCTGTTAGTTTATACAAATAAATTAAAAAAAAGTATTAGCAAAAAACATAATTAGGAAAACAATTTAAAAAATTAAGAAATTAAAAAAAATTATATTAAAAAAAATTATTTATAAAAAAATATTTTAAAAGGAAAAATAAAAAAAGTAAATTCGAAAAAAATTAAAATAAAAATAATACGAAAAATAATTTATGAAAAAAATAAATTTATAGAAATAGGAAAAAATAGTTTAAAAAAATAGAAAAATAAAATTAATTATAAAAAATATAAATTAATTAGAAAAAATAATATATTTAAAAACATTTTTAAAAAATTAGGAAAAATATATTTAAAAAAATTATTAAAAATAATTAAATTAGGAAAAAAATTAGAAAAAGTATATAAAAATTATTTTAAAAAAATTAGGAAAATAATAATTAGGAAAAAAATATTCCAAAAAATTATAAAAATAAAATTAATTAGAAAACAAAAATATTTTTAAAATAAAATAAACATTTAAAAAAAGTAAAATAGAAAAAAATTAATTCAGGGAAAAAAATAAATTTTTTAAAAAATATTATAAAGAATATATTTTTAAAAAATAAATAAATAAATTTAAGTAATCCAAAATAACTCATCAGTTTACAACTCCTTCTACTGTTATAGGAACAATAGAAGAAAAGTTGATAATTGATAAAGTGATATACATATTGAATATTAAAATATATATAAATATTAAAATATAGTAATTGTTTCGTTTCCAAAATAACCGAATTAATGACCATTTGGTTTGGTTCAATTCGGAGCCGTGCATAAAAAAGAAAAAAAATGAACCAATTTAATTGATTGGTTCGGATTTTCAAATTCATCGAATTATTAGTTCGAGTCTTATGACCCTAAACTTTTTCGAAGAGCAGGGTAGCTTTGCTACCTTTCCTGGCTAAAAATATTTTTTTAAAAAAATTATAAACTTTAAAAAGTCAATAACAATATCCGAACCAATTAAAATTGGTTTGGTTTGATTCGGTTTGAACAGGAAGAAATATATATATATATATATATATATATATATATAATATAATATAATATAAAAAATATTAAATTATATATACATTAAAATATAAGTATGTAAAAATTAAAACATCAAGAACATAACAATCCTACTTTTACTGTTTACCAATTTATGATTGGTTGACAGTGTAAAAAAAAACTTTACACTGTCAGTGTATACAAATTCAAAAAAAAAGTATTAGCAAAAAAAAATTTATTAGGAAAAAATTTTAAAAAATTAAGGAAAATGTAAAAAAAATATAAAAACTAAAAAAAAATTAAAATAAAAAGTGATATACATATTGAATATTAAAATATAGTAATTGGTTCGGTTCCAAAATAACCGAATTAATGATCATTGGGTTTGGTTCAATTTGGAGTCGTGCATAAAAAAGGAAAAAACGAACCAATTTAATTAGTTGGTTCGAATTTTCAAATTCATCGAATTATCGGTTCGATTCTTACGACCCTAAACTTTTTCGAAGAACAGTCTAGCTTTGCTACATTCCTGGCTAAAAATATTTAAAAAAAAAAATTATAAACTGTAAAAGTCAATAACAATATCCGAACCAATTAAAATTGGTTTGGTTTGATTAGGTTCGAACCGAAAATATAAAATATATATATATGTATATATATAAAAATAAAAAATATAAACAATATTAAGTTATATATACATTAAAATATAAGTATGTAAAAATTAAAACATCAAGAATATGACAACTCTACTTTTACTGTTTGTCAATTTATGATTGGATGACAGTGTAAAAAAACTTTACACTGTCAGTGTATACAAATAAATTCAAAAAAAAAGTATTAGAAAAAAAAATTATTAGGAAAAAAATTTAAGGAAAACGTACAAAAAAAGATAAAAACTAAAAAAAATTAAAAATAAATTAAAAATAAAAAAGTAAACTTAAAAAAAAAATTAAAGTTTTTTTAAAAAAAAAGTAGATTTTTTTTAAATATTACTTTTTTTAAATAAAAAAAAGTAAAAAATCATATTGTTGACATATATATATATACTGTAAAATTGTCTATCAAACTTTTATATTAGTATAGATTACATAAATAATATTGATATTTATATACACTTACATATATTACTTTCTAAGTGATGAAAGAAACAAAAGACTAGCGACTAGGGAAAGCAATGGACTTGGCGTCCGCATGCAACAAAAGATAACCTCATGGGGAGGATTTTCCAAGTTAACCAAAGGTGCAAGTATTGAACTCAAGTAGCGAAATAAATAAATATTAGTTGGTTGGTGTAAAAGAGTTTGAATTTTTTACCACTTCTCCAAAACCCGAGCCAAAATAAAAGATAAGAATAAGCACACAGTGGGAGAAACCATCGAAAGGTCAAACAGAAAATTAGAAGTTGGTTGGTGTAAAGGAGTTTGAGTTTTTTGGGTTAGACTATAGATAACGCAGCTTTCCGCTAACTATATCGACGTCGACGGATTTAGTCCACAACAACTTTTTTTTATCTGGCTTGTTCAGATTAAGTTCTACATCTAAGTGAGATCTAAACAAAAATATTATTTCTTGTTTCACTCATTTTTATCACCTAGCCAAGACGAAAAAGATTACATAAAATGATGAATGAGAATGCAAGAGAAAAGATAATTCAATCCCTCATTTATTTTGACAAATCTAATTATTACATAATGAAGTCCTTCTACAACCCAAACCGATGAGGGCTGTAACATAGGAAGATCTACAAAGTTTTATGGTTTTGTAGTCCCGGAGCATCATAACGGATCATACTTGCAATTACAATCCCCAGATTCATGTGTTGTACCTGTCAAAGTAACAACAATAGCAACAAGCAGCAACATCGCGTTCAACCTCTTCAAAGAGAACTCCATTAAAACTTAGCTTGGTTTACAAAGTAAAATGAACAAAATTAACTTGAGATGGTATTTGAAAGATATCAATATGTTTCAAGTTTTTTTCAGAATTGCTTTTGTATCACACACAACACATAGATCTTGTATTTGTACTAGAAGAAAATAAATACAACTGATAATAACTAGACAAATAATTAAACATTAAATAAGATAATTATTTTCAAAGTGTACAAATATTTCTTAAGTTCCTAAAAAATAAATGAATCTAATTCATTATGATAGTTATTTCCTAAGTTATTAATGATTTTGGACGGTGGATGGTTGATTCCATCAACAATAGTTATTTCCTAAGCTACTACTCCATCCGGTCCATTTTTATGGTAATTTAATGTTTCTACAAATAAATTAAGAAAGCATTAATTTGTTTATATTTGTACCAAATTATCCTTATTTATAATATCATTAATTATTTACACATTCTAATCATATTTACTCCACATTCCACTTGTCATTAATAAGCACTCAGAATGTGCACATTTATTGGTATATAAAAAATGTGCATTCATATGACTTTTGTTTTGGAATAAGTACTAATATTTATGATTGAATTTAAGTAGGGAATAATGGTTGAATTTAAGTAGGAAGTATAAGGGTATATATGAAAAAAAATTATCAAATACATCTTGGGCTTGCAAAAGACCCATTGTTTTGGATAAAAACAAAAAAATTAAATTTACCATAGAAATAGACAGGAGGAAGTATATGACCCATTGTTGCAATTTCCTTTTAGAAGATTTTCTATTGATTACTGCATGAATTTATGTTTGAATATGATGGAGATCAAACATCATATAATATTGAAAAACTTGATGATTTGAAACTGTATAATTTTTTAATTGATTGTTTAATTTATTTCACTTTTGTTGAGTACTCATTATCATGATGGGTTAGATTTATTGGCTTGCAGTTTCCACTGTATGGTGTACACAAAACTTAAATAAATTTATTTTACAATGGACTTTATTGTTATTATCTTATTGTTTATTTGTAGCTAAACTATTGAAGGTTGTGTTTTTTGATATTGCTTGATCAGATTCTGATGCTTGATGCATTCTATTATATGCAATATTGTTTGTTGATGAGGACATTGTTATTTATCATCCAGTTGGTATTAGCATAGTGAGTGAAAAAGCTCGAGGTTTTAATAGTTGGGAATTTGTGCAATTTAGGCTGATTAATAAATAAACTAAGTAATATTGTTAATGGTATAGGTACGGATGCATATGGCTGAAATATTTTATAGTGAATACCACAAAGAAATTCCACCACTGGTTTGGTTTGAGGAATCGGTTGGTACCCGGTTTAGAATTATAGTTGAGAATGTACAACGTGCATTTTAATAATGGGATGGGGCTAATTCTAGAACACTATAATTTGTCGAAAGGGTTATGGAATGTGGTTGTATTTTTCTGTGATTGATGTCTTTTTTATGTCAGTCGAAGATATTAAGGGTAGGAATATATGTTATCCTCACCCTCCAATCACATATCCACATAATTTGCAACATGGTTCTTCCTCTCAAGCTTCTTGTGTTCTATCAATAAATAATATCATTAGACAATAACTGATAGTATTAGTTCATATTTTTAAATATATTTTAATAATTGTTTTAATATTGACTTCATTTAAAAATAATAGAAAAACATTGTAATAATTGCCCGTGGGTATCGCACGGGTAACTACACTAGTAATAATTTATACATGCATGTGATTAAAAGATGCAGTTGTTATTAGGGTCTTTTTTTTTTTGGGGTAAAAATGTAAAATACTATCAGTACAGGGCCATTATACGGGAAAGTTGTGAGCAACCGCAATTGATTATAATCAAACTGTCCAGTCTTCTGCTGATGAGGAAAACAGCTGAATAAGCTATAAAAAAGCTTTTTCAAGTTTTCATCTTTTTTCCCAAACATCATTTTTTTTTTACAAAACAGCTTTTCCATCTACAAAAAGTTGAATGAGAAAAAGCTGAATAAGAAAGATTAAATCTTTTCCAAACATGTAACGCCCTGTTTTTCCTATGCTTTCAGTAGCAATAAATACATATTTAAATGTGTTTATTTTATATTAAACTCAGAGGATGATTTTAATTAAACTAAAATCATTTTCTTGTGTTGTTGTATCATATGAAGTCACGGTAAAAATTTCGGTTGAAAATTCAGACGGAAGTCGGTCTGTGTTTTCATTGCCGGTACAAGTTTACTGTACATAAAACCTAATTTTAACCCGTGAACGAGACGGTTACTGTTTTTATTATGTTTCCTTCAACTTTGGTTATTTTGAAAATTTTCGTTCGAAAATAACATATAATATTTTATTCAGGTGAAAACGTCGGAAGAATTACGATCGGAAATGTAACCGGGTACGAAATGGAGCAGAATAGGAGACATAAAAGGCTAGAGGTGAGATGAGGGAGTGAGGTGACTCAGTAGAGGTATGACCTAAGCTATCTCCTAAAAAGTGGTCATGATGGCACTTTTTGAAATATAACATATTATATTCTAAAAACCTATTTTTCTCTTTCTTCTCAAACCAAACAAGGCACAATGTCAAAACTTGCTCTCTTAGCTCATTCGTCTCTCCTCAATTTCGTGCCACTCTGTCCCCTCTCTCTATATGCCCCTTTCATTTTCACTTCATCATTTTCCTCCTCCAAACTCCATTAAACCTTTATCTTCTTCTTTATTCTAAAAGTTCAAGCTCTTAAAGCTTTAGTTTTTATTCATCTTTTCTACTTAAGTTCTTCATTAAAGTTCTTCCTTATACTAAGGGTAATGCTCTCATATGAATCTTTTTGCAAGTTTCATCTTTTATTTCTTACTTTACTTTATGTGTTCTTTATATGCCTTAAACTTCTAGAATCTCTCTAAAATTGTAGAAAACTCCTTTTGAGTTGAAACCACTTTCTATAGTCTTGTATTAACTTATGTTTTCACATACTAAGAGGTTGTATAAAACAAAAATCTCTACCCATCTCTTCCAATGAAGGCCGAATGCTTACATTTGTGACCTAGGAAGTTTTTGTTTCATCTTTTGGAATATGATCATGTGTTTGAGTTTCTAACTATCCTTTGATCTTGAATCTATAAATCTTGGAAGTTTTGATAGCTTGTACCTATGATGATCGAAAAATATGAATAAGTAGGCCTAGGATACTATTTTCAACTTTCCAAGTATGATCATGGATTTAGAACTCTTAATACCTTGTGATTCTAAACCTAATAATTATTATTAAACAAAGAATATTTTCCTCATCATCCTATGATGGCCGAAACTTAGATTTTATGTGCTAGGATGTTTGAGTTTTTATTTTTCCAAAATGATCGTGGACTTGAGCTCCATAAGATATTTGGATGCTAAGTCTAAGAGATTATAAAGTTTAAGGATTTCTAACCTGTTTATTCTCTGTTATTAAAGATAGTACGTATTACTTTCATTTTTCCAAGATGATCATGGACTTGAGCTCGATAAGATATTTGGAAGTCAAGTCTAAGAGATTGGAATGTTTAAGTTTCCATTGTTTTCCAAGATGATCATGGACTTGAGCTCCATAAGATATTTGGATGCTAAGTCTAAGAGATTGGATTGTTTAAGTGAATGCTAGCCTATTTTACTAGCGTTGGCCGAATGCCCTATGTTTATAACTTAGTGGGATTTTAATTCAACTTTGTTAAATGATCATTGTTTATGAACTCCTAACACTTAAGGATCATAAATTCATGAGTTGTATAATTTTCGGGAATCTCTAACCCTAAGAACTAGTGTTGGCCAAACCTATACCTTGTGGTTTAGTGTTCTTGTTTGATTTTAAATTGTGATTTTGTGTTCATAACCTTAGACTTCCATCGCGGAGGAAACGAGGACGTTCATGGTATACCTCTTCGAGCATATAATCTCCTTTCCTTTGGTGAATGTAAGAGGGGATTGCCTAGGGATATTCAATGACTATATGCATGTGTGTATGTGTTTACTTGAGTGATTTAAATATTATTATGATATGGAGCAAATACTTGAATGACTTGTTTACTTGAACTACTGTGATTATTACTTGAAGTTGTTTATTACTTGCCTTAAAGTATTGTGAGTTGTATATATGTGATGAACTGTCGTTAACTGTGATATTATTGTTGAGAATATATTACCGTTGATTGAAGTTTGAGAAGCCGGACTTAAATCCGTGCTCAATGATTATAAATTAAGATTAAAAGCCTTAATAAGTCTTGAATAGAGCTTTGAAAGTATTGGTTTCATTTATAAAGGTTCCTTGTTTAAAAGGCTTACTTCAAGAGAATGAGATTATTGTTTTGAAAAGAAGCGTTGAAGTGTTTTTTTAAGTCAATAGAAACTACCTTTTTACGATCCATTGTACGAGAGAAAACCTTTTTCGAACTATGTGTTTCATGAAGGAAAAACCCCTTTCAAAATATTTGACTTTATTCCATCAATGATTTCAAAAGCAAATGAATTTCCAAATGTTTTATAAAAGACTTTGTAAAGGAAAAGATTTTCTCCTAAATGATTTAGAAACGTTCCGGTTACTTGGATAAGTGACCGAGGTTTTTTTTTGGTTTTTGATTTTAACTGAGCGAAAAGTAAACACATGTGAAAGAGAATACTAGTTCGCGAGATGTCGCCTCTAGCATTCAGTTTATGCACGTGATCTGGGATCCGTGTCAAGAATTATGGACCAAGGGTCCTAATCGTGATATTATGTGCTAGGAGTCCTAATTTTGGAATTGAGGACTGTGTGTCCTAATTTCGTTGTTATGGGCTAGGGGTCCTTATCATGTTGAAATAAAACATGGATAAAATTATAATTGTTTCTACGACCACAACCTTGGACTGCGGCATCGGTCTAAGGTGTTGTGATTGAGCACTCGGACTGTGTGTCCTGTGTTATTGATTTTAATGTAATGAAAATTATGAATAGTCGTCAGCTTTGGGCTTTGACAACGGAAAAGAGTGAGCACAAAGAAAAGTCTCGATAATGAAAAGTCTTTTATTCATATGCATTTCCCCTTAGCAGACGTGCTTGAGTTAACCGAATACCCGCTTAAGATGTGGTATTCGATGAGGTATACATCCGAATGACCGTTATAAGGGATTCATGATGATGTTGATCCGGGTGCATGAGGTAACGGAGACAACTTGCCAAATGTGGCGTATGAGCCTGATCAACTCTTTCTCTCTTAATGATAAGACGGTGACGGTATCTTATGAGATTAAGATTAGAGCATGATGATTGAAGTGTCATGCATTATCTTTATAAAACTGATTGATTCGGGTATGAGACCCACTGAAATAATACTTGTTGTTTACCTATGAATAATGTTTTAAATGTTAATATGCCAATGTGTTGTATGAATCATGTATATGGTTGTTGTATGATATATCCATTTGCCGGTATCTCACTCTTACAGTTATATCAGGTCTCTTCGGGTTTTGTTGTAGTACCTTGGTACTCTAGTACCGATGTTGCGGAGGAGTCTTTCTAAGTCACTTGGAGACCTAGTGTTAGAGGTTGGGAAAGTATTCTGATTCGGGGTCTCTCCAATGAATATTTGATAAAATGACCAGCTTAGGAGTTTGAGTTGGGTTGTATATCTAAAGAGGTTGGTAAATGTAGTGTTATGTACATCCATTTATAGTTTGAACTTTTCTTTCGAAAATGGAAACTTAGAGAAATGTCGTATGTCATGGTAACTTTGTTACGAATGTGACTTTACGTTTTAAATGTATGTATTATGGATTTCAGAGTTATCCTTAAAGAAAAATTTTATACCCCAGTTTTCTGACTTAAAAGAAAACAATTTTCCGAAAGCAACCAACAATTTATCTTTTAATTTACTTCCGCATGTGTTACGTAGTAATACCCTTAAGGGGTGGGTGTTACAGGTGGTATCAGATCCAGGTTAAGTCTTTCGGGATCTTTTGAAATAGGTCTGTTGTATTGACGTTGTGTTTTCTCTGAATTTAGTTTTATTTGGATTACTTCTTAGAAGTAATGTGTGTTGTTACGCCTTTACACGTTTCATTTTCTGGTTGTGACTGACTGATTTGTTCGGCAAGTCAGTTATGGAACCAGCACCAGAAGGTGGACGTGGACGAGGACGTGGACGCGGTCGTGGTCGTGGACGTGGTTGCAGAGGTGGTCCTATTGGCGGTCGTGCCAACATGAATGAGAATTATGACGATGGGATGGACTTCACTGCCCAAGCTTTGGCTGACATTGCTACTGCCATAGCCCTCCAGAATGCCAACGCGACTGCCCAGAATCAGCAGGAGCAGCAAAGAGCTGAACAGGCTACAGAAGGGAAAAATCTGAATGCCTTCCGATGCCAGAATCCGTCGCAGTTTGATGGGGACGTAGACCCGACTAAAGCCGATCTTTGGATCCAAGAGCTAGAGAAGATCTTTGAGCTGGTGCACACCCCAGAGGGAGCAAAGGTGACTTATGCAACATTCCAACTGATTGGAGATGCTGAGTACTGGTGGAAGGTCCCCAGACAACTGCTGGTAGCTAAGCATCAAGCAATCACCTTGGGAGTATTTCGCAACAAATTTCTGGACAAATATTTTCCCCAGAGTGCTCGGACAGAGAAAGAGCAGGAATTCCTGAGGCTGAGTCAGGGGGACATGACAGTGCGGGAATATGCGGCAAGGTTTGAGTCCCTTGCCAAATATTTCCGCTTTTTCCAGAACAACCCCGATGAGGAGTGGAAGTGCAAAAAGTTCGAAGCCGGTCTGCACTTCGAGATCAAGGAATCTGTGATGCCATTGGAAATCCTGAATTTCCAAGCTTTAGTAGAGAAGTGTATGAAAGTGGAACTAATGAGGAAGGAAAGAGGCAACAGAGAAACTGTTGGAGGACCCACTCGTTCCAAAGACTAATATCAAAATCAGAATCAAAAAGGGAAGCAGCATCGGAGGGAGCCTTATATCCGACCACAAGGGAATGACAGAATCAACAACAGCATCGTTCTGATAATTCTGAATCGGGAAGTGGAGGCCAACAGAAGCAAAACCGAGGCCAATTTAGAAGATGTTACAAGTGTGGAAACCCAAATCACACGGCTGATGTTTGCCCGCACAAGGGAACGAAATGTTACAACTGTGGACAAATAGGACACTTGTCAAGGGATTGTAATGCACCAAGGTTTGAAAGGGCTGTCAACACCTTAGGGACTGATAGACCTACGGCAAAGGGAAGAGTTTACACCATGACTGGCATTGGAGCTTCACAACCTGATTATCTTTTACGACAGAAGTAGTGTGCAATTTGAAGGTCTTATGGCAGTGGTCTATAATTCTAAGTTGTAAAAGGATTCTAAGTATAGTCGTGTTTTGATGCCCTTAAGTATTTGACTCTCTAGGATCTCCTATGTTACTAGTATTTCCAGTGAATGTATGTTTCTTATGACTTTTGAGAATAAAAGACTCTTTCAGAAATTTATTCCAGTTCCCTTCTCTTTTTGATCGTTGTGGTCAGTTAAGACTTTGGATCCAATCTTTCTTTTCCTAGAGTTGTGAATTGCCTTGTTGTTGCATGGGATGGGTATGTTTATAAAAGAAGTTTCTTGATGAAACTTAATCTAATCACTTTTACTTTTGGTGGAAGTGATTCAGTTTGAATTCTTATCGAACTATGGCTCTTTTAAATTGTTGACCAGGAAATTCTAGTGAAAGGAGAAACTTTTTAGATTCATGATTGTAAACGTGTACCGATCATACAATTTTACCTCCCTGAACCTACTAAAGGATCTTCATACACTAGATGTTTCTGTATTCTTTTGGATTGATGAAGTTCTTTTAGATACTTTCTTCTGATAGTATGATCTTGATAGTGAGAGATCCTATTTAGTTTCAAGTTACGCAATTTCGAGGACGAAATTATTTTTAGAGGGGTAGTATTGTAACACCCTATTTTTCCTATGCTTTCTGTAGCAGTAAATACATATTTAAATGTGTTTAGTTTAGATTAAACTCAGAGGATGACTTTAATTAAACTAAAATCATTTTCTTGTGTTGTTATATCATATAAAGTCACGGTAAAAATTTCGGTTGAAAATTCAGACAGAAGCCGGTCTGCGTTTTCACTGTCGGTAGAAGTTTACTGTGCAGAAAACCTAATTTTTACCCGTGAACGAAATGGTTAGTGTTTTTATAATGTTTCCTTCAAATTTGGTTATTTTGAAAATTTTTGTTCGAAAATAAAATATAATATTTTATTCGGGTGAAAACGTCGGAAGAATTACAATCGGAAATGCAACCAGGTACGAAATGGAGCAGAATGGGAGACATAAAAGGCTTGAGGTGAGATGACTCACTAGAGGTATGGCCTAAGCTATCTCCTGAAAAGTGGTCATGATGGCACTTTTTGAAATATAACATACTATATTCTAAAAACTCATTTTTCTCTCTCTTCTCAAACCAAATGAGGCACAAGGTCAAAACTTTCTCTCTTAGCTCATTCGTCTCTCCTCAATTTCGTGTCACTCTCTCCCCTCTCTCTATATACCCTTTTCATTTTCACTTCATCATCTTTCTCCTCCAAACTCCATTAAACCTTCATCTTCTTCTTTCTTCTAAAAGTTCAAGCTCTTAAAGCTTTAGTTTTTATTCATCTTTTCTACTTAAGTTCTTCATTAAAGTTCTTCCTTATACTAAGGGTAATGCTCTCATATGAATCTTTTTGCAAGTTTCATCTTTTATTTCTTACTTTACTTTATGTGTTCTTTATATGCCTTAAACTTCTAAAATCTCTCTAAAATTGTAGAAAACTCCTTTTGAGTTGAAACCACTTTCTATAGTCTTGTATTAACTTATGTTTTCACATACTAAGAGGTTGTGTAAAACAAAAATCTCTACCCATCTCTTCCAATAAAGGCCGAATGCTTGCATTTGTGACCTGGGAAGTTTTTGTTTCAACTTTTGGAATATGATCATGTGTTTGAGTTTCTAACTATCCTTTGATCTTGAATCTATAAATCTTGGAAGTTTTGATAGCTTGTACCTATGATGATCGAAAAATATGAATAAGTAGGCCTAGGATACTATGTTTCAACTTTCCAAGTATGATCATGGATTTAGAACTCTTAATACCTTGTGATTCTAAACCTAAGAGTTATTGTTAAACAAAGAATATTTTCCTCATCATCCTATGATGGCCGAAACTTAGATTTTATGTGCTAGGATGTTTGAGTTTTTATTTTTCCAAAATGATCGTGGACTTGAGCTCCATAAGATATTTGGATGCTAAGTCTAAGAGATTAGAAAGTTTAAGGATTTCTAACCTGTTTATTCTATGTTATTAAAGATAGTACGCATTACTTTCATTTTTCCAAGATGATCATGGACTTAAGCTCCATAAGATATTTGGATGCCAAGTCTAAGAGATTGAAATGTTTAAGTTTCCATTGTTTTCCAAGATGATCATGGACTTGAGCTCCATAAGATATTTGGATGCTAAGTCTAAGAGATTGGATTGTTTAAGTGAATGCTAGCCTATTTTACTAGCGTTGGCCGAATGCCCTATGTTTATAACTTAGTGGGATTTTAATTCAACTTTGTTAAATGATCATTGTTTATGAACTCCTAACACTTAAGGATCATAAATCCATGAGTTGTATAATTTTCGGGAATCTCTAACCCTAAGAACTAGTGTTGCCGAACCTATACCTTGTGGTTTAGTGTTCTTGTTTGATTTTAAATTGTGATTTTGTGTTCATAACCTTAGACTTCCATCGCGGAGGAAACGAGGACGTTCGTGGTATACCTCTTCGAGCATCTAATCTCCTTTCCTTCGGTGAAGGTAAGAGGGGATTGCCTAGGGATATTCAATGACTATATGCATGTGTGTATCTGTTTACTTGAATGATTTAAATATTATTATGATATGGAGCAAATACTTGAATGACTTGTTTACTTGAACTACTGTGATTATTACTTGAAGTTGTTTATTACTTGCCTTAAAGTATTGTGAGTTGTATATATGCGATGAACTGTCGTTAACTGTGATATTATTGTTGAGAATATATTACCGTTGATTGAAGTTTGAGAAGCCGGACTTAAGTCCGTGCTCAATGATTATAAAGATTAAAAGCCTTAATAAGTCTTGAATAGAGCTTTGAAAGTATTGGTTTCATTTATAAAGGTTCCTTGTTTAAAAGGCTTACTTCAAGAGAATGAGATTATTGTTTTGAAAAGAAGCGTTGAAGTGTTTTTTTAAGTCAATAGAAACTACCTTTTTACGATCCATTGTACGAGAGAAAACCTTTTTCAAACTATGTGTTTCATGAAGGAAAAACCCCTTTCAAAATATTTGACTTTATTCCATCAATGATTTCAAAAGCAAATGAATTTCCAAATGTTTTATAAAAGACTTTGTAAAGGAAAAGATTTTCTCCTAAATGATTTAGAAACGTTCCGGTTACTTGGATAAGTGACCGAGGTTTTTTTTTGGTTTTTGATTTTAACTGAGCGAAAAGTAAACACATGTGAAAGAGAATACTAGTTCGCGAGATGTCGCCTCTAGCATTCAGTTTATGCACGTGATCTGGGATCCGTGTCAAGAATTATTGACCAAGGGTCCTAATCGTGATATTATGTGCCAGGAGTCCTAATTTTGGAATTGAGGACTGTGTGTCCTAATTTCGTTGTTATGGGCTAGGGGTCCTTATCATGTTGAAATAAAACATGGATAAAATTATAATTGTTTCTACGACCACAACCTTGGACTGCGACATCGGTCTAAGGTGTTGTGATTGAGCACTCGGACTGTGTGTCCTGTGTTATTGATTTTCATGTAATGAAAATTATGAATAGTCGTCAGCTTTGGGCTTCGACAACGGAAAAGAGTGAACACAAAGAAAAGTCTCGATAATGAAAAGTCTTTTATTCATATGCATTTCCCCTAAGAAGACGTGCTTGAGTTAACCGAATACCCGCTTAAGATGTGGTATTCGATGAGGTATACATCCGAATGGCCATTATAAGGGATTCATGATGATGTTGATCCGGGTGCATGAGGTAACGGAGACAACTTGCCAAATGTGGCATATGAGCCCGAACAACTCTTTCTTTCTTAATGATAAAACAGTGACGGTATCTCATGAGATTAAGATTAGAGCATGATGATTGAAGTGTCATGCATTATCTTTATAAAACTGATTGATTCGGGTATGAGACCCACTGAAATAATACTTGTTGTTTACCTATGAATAATGTTTTAAATGTTAATATGCCAATGTGTTGTATGAATCATGTATATGGTTGTTGTATGATATATCCATTTACCGGTATCTCACTCTTATAGTTATATTAGGTATCTTCGGGTTTTGCTGTAGTACCTTGGTACTCTAGTACCGGTGTTGCGGAGGAGTCATTCTAAGTCACTTGGAGACCTAGTGTTAGAGGTTGGGAAAGTATTTTGATTGGCGGTCTCTCCAATGAATATTTGATAGAATGACCAGCTTAGGAGTTTAAGTTGGGTTGTATATCTAAAGAGGTCGGTAAATGTGGTGTTATGTACATCCATCTATAGTTTGAACTTTTCTTTCGAAAATGGAAACTTAGAGAAATGTTGTATGTCATGGTAACTTTGTTACGAATGTGACTTTACGTTTTAAATGTATGTATTATGGATTTCAGAGTTATCCTTAAAGAAAAATTTTATACCCCAGTTTTCTGACTTAAAAGAAAACAATTTTCCGAAAGCAACCAACAATTTTTCTTTTAATTTACTTCCGCATGTGTTACGTAGTAATACCCTTAGGGGGGTGGGTGTTATGAAAGACACTCTTATTATAATTTTTGGATTCAATCAATTCATTGAATTCATGTGGTCAAATTGATAGTATAAATGAAAAGCAAAATAATAATGTATTGAGATTTTATTTATCAAACAGAAACCTAAAATAGCAAAAACAAACGAACTAAGGCCTTAGCCTGACAATTCCCATGGCATCAGCAAGGAGAGTTGTAGAGAGCTGATGCGAGCAGACGTCCCAAAGAACAAGATCATGATCCAAAGAAGCTATATGCTTAGCTAACCAATCCGCGCAAGCATTACCTTCTCTTAACACATGTTGGAAACACAGGTTCCAATGCAAGGACATGAACCCTCTAATATTGTTAATAACAGCAGCATAAGGGTGAAATTGCTGATCCCCATCACTGACCAAGTCAAGAGCAGATTGAGAATCAGATTCGCAAATGATATTGGTGTAACCAAAACTCCAAGCTAAACGCAGACCATGTAACATTGCCAATAATTCTGCATTAACATTGTTGGTTATCCCACAAGATCCTAAAAAACCAATGACCCAATCCCCATTCATATTTCTAATAAGACCACCAAACACTAGTGCAATAAGTGCTTTTTACGTCAGTTAAAATTGATTTTTTACGTCAGAAAACTGACTGACGTAAATACAGCTGACGTTAAAAGTTAAACTTTTAATGTCGATTGAGAAGCGGCGTTAAATATAACACTATTAACGTCGGTTCTTTAACACAATCGACGTTAATTTTGTCAAAATTAACGTCGATTCTTTAACAAAACCGACGTAAATTTTGTTAAAACTAACGTCAATTGTTATCTAGAACTGACGTTAAAGTTATTATTTTTAACGACAGTTGTAATAACCAACTGACGTTAATAGTGTACTGTATATTTTAATAAAATACTTTTAACGTCAGTTGTATGATACAACTGACGTTAATAGTTTTTTTTTTTAAATTCAGTTTTAAAATATCACTCCCCTAAGCCATCCCTCGCATTCGAAGAAATATCCCAAAGAATACGGAATATCACACACATTACAGAATTGCAAAGGAAAAATGGAACAATGATCCATATGTATGCCTATTCAAAACAATATATATTTATTAACATAGGTTATAAATGTATACTAAGTTTAAACTACCTATATCAGTATCCCTTCGTGATGATCATCACGAGTGGCATGTACATCGTCCACCTGTGTCTCCTCGATTATAGTAGGCATGTTTGTTGAAAAAGAAGGAGTCTCAGGAATATCAAGATTTGAATCTTCATTTTCATCACTACCATTATACATGCTTTTTCCTTGGAGAACCACGGACAACCTTTTGTTAGAAGGATCAGTGATGTAGAACACTTGTTTTGCTTGGGAAGCCATTATGAAAGGCTCATTTATATGACCTAACTTGTTGAGGTCTACCAATGTGAACCCCAATTCGTCGGTTTGTACACCACCCTTACTATCAACCCACTTACATTTAAATACCGGCACCGTAAGCTTAGTGTAATCGAGCACCCCAAATATCTTCAATATATCCAAAGTAAGGTCTCGGTGCTGTAACGGGTTTTGTGTCCTTTGCACTAGAGAAGTGCATTGCTTCGTCCACGATCATATGCCCACTATTTTGCATGGTACTCTTGTTATCTTGTTCCTTTGTATAAAAGGAAAAGTTATTTATGTCGTATCCGCTCCAACATATGACGTTGAAGTTAGGCCCACGTGCTAGCCATTTTACGTCATCAGAAGCAGTACTACCATCCTTAAGCATTTCTTCCTTGAACCATGGTAAGAAAGTCTTGTTATGCTTGTTCAACAACCACCTTTCGCTCATTCGAGGGTTTTCTTGATTGACTTTTCTTTTATGTTCAAATAAGAAAGGCTGAACACATTCGATGTTGTTCAATACATACAAATGTGCTTGAAGCACTTCCTCCCGATCCTTCCTATTAATTCTTAAGCCATGTGTACCCTTACCTTGACATCTGATCTCATCATACCGAGGCTTAGGAACCCCTATAGGATCCGTGTTATGAAGGTAGTCCGAACAAAACTCAATAGCTTCTTCTGCAACATACCTTTGAACAATAGATGCTTCCGGACGATGAGGATTCTTCATGTACCCTTTCAAGATCTTCATGTAGCGCTCAACTGGGTACATCCATCTCAGAAAAAACGGCCCACATAATCTAATCTCCCTCACCAAATGAACAATTAAGTGAACCATTATGTCGAAAAAGGAAGGAGAAAAATACATCTCCAATTGTCACAAGATTGTAGTAGCCTCAACTTCCAAGTCATCCAACATACGGGGGTCAACGACTTTGCTACATATAGAATTGAAGAATGAGCACAACCGAGTAATGGCATGTCTCACATTTTTTGTAGCAATACCACGAATAGCAACGGGCAGAAGTTGTTGCATCAAGATGTGCCAATCATGAGACTTTAAGCCAACCAATTTAAGATCACTAGAGACAAGCCTCTTCATATTTGAAGAGTAACCATGTGGAACTTTGATGCCCAAAAGACACCCGCAGAAACTTTGTCTCTCTTTTTTTGACAAAGTATGACATGCTGGCGGCAAATAAGTCCGCTTACCATCCTCAACAACTGGAGCTAACTGCTCTCGTATACCCATAGCAACGAGGTCGAGACGAGCATTCACACCATCCTTTGTCTTGCCCTGAATGTTGAGAAGCGTCCCGATCACACTATCACACACATTTTTCTCCACATGCATCACATCAATGCAGTGTCTGACATCAAGCTTGCGCCAGTATGGAAGATCAAAGAATATCGACCTCTTCTTCCATATGTTTTTCTCAACAGCTTTACCTTTCTTTTTGGACTTGCCGAATATAACATCGATGTCCTTTACCCTCTGATAAACCTGCTCTCCAATTAAGGCCGCCGGCGCTTCTTCTGTCTCTTGGCATCCATTAAAAGCTTTTTTCATCTTACGATATGGGTGATCACGTCTAAGAAATCTCCGATGCCCAAGGTAAACCGTCTTCTTTCCATGATGCAACTGAGTGTAGCATGTGCCTTCTTCACATATAGGGCATGCTTTATGCCCCTTGACACTGTACCCGGACAAGTTACCGTATGCTGGAAAGTCGTTGATGGTGCAAAATAACATGGCACGAAGCTTGAAAGTCTCATGAGAATACCCATCAACTACTTCAACACCTTCCACCCACAACGTTTTCAAGTCTTCAATCAAGGGACCTAGATAAACATCTAAGTCATTTCCCGGTTGCTTTGGGCCTGAAATCATCATAGACAACATCATGTATTTACGCTTCATGCACAACCAAGGGGCCATGTTGTAAATTACCAACAGAACAGGCCATGAACTATGAATACTACTCATGTTACCATAAGGATTCATTCCATCCGTAGCAAGTCCAAGCCTTAGGTTTCTTGACTCATCGACGAAATCCGGAAACATAGTATCGATATTCTTCCATTGAATAGAATCAGCAGGATGACGAACCTTTCCATCACGTTTCCTCTCATCATTATGCCATCTAAGATTCTTTGCATCTTTCGCATTGGCAAACAATCGCTTGAACCTTGGAATTATTGGAAGATACCACAACACCTTCGCAGGAGGACCCTTTTTTCTCACATCATCAAGATCATTATCATCATCACCACCCTTCACTTTGTATCATGATAACCCAAATTTGGGGCAATCGTGATTGTCTTCATGAACACCGGTGTACAATATGCAATCATTGGGGCATGCGTGTATCTTCTTATACTCCATACCCATAGGACACAATACCATCTTGGCCTCATAGTTACGGTCAGGCAATGTGTTGTCCTCCGGAAGCAAGTCTTTCAACACTTCAAGCAATTCCGTGAAGCTTTTATCGGTCCAACCATTTCTCGCCTTCACACAAACCAATTTTAGCACCGTCGACAACCGTGTATGAGTAGTACACCCTGGATATAAAGGCTTATCCGCATCACCGCACAACCTATCCTACACATGCGCTCGATGAAAAGATTCTTGTCCAATATCACGGATCATGTCCTCTACTCGATCATCCTCCATATCTACGTCAACGTCCTCACTTTGGGAGACACTCGTCGTATTACTACTCAACAACATATCACCATGCCATATCCATCTTGTATAACTCAAGCAAATCCCTTCACAAATCAAATGAGTACGTATATCCTTCACCGTACATTTCCTCATATTCAAACACTTGACACAAGGACAACAGAACATTCCATTACTATTAGGAACATTCCTTTGAGCAAATTCTATAAATTCTCCCACCCCCTTCAAATACTCAGCACTAGTACGCTTACAAACCATCCAACTACGATCCATAACTAGATAGGTCCTGTAGATATACAAAACATATATATATCCAATATAAGGACAATACGGGAGATTGAAAACTATAGTTTTTAAAGATTAATTGCCAAGCACTGGTCACGGCCTGGCAGTGATGTCCATCACGGCCGTAACGTGCCAACTGAACAGACCATGCCATCATAGGCAGAACTGATCACGGCCTAGCCGTGATTAGCATCACGGCCGTGACAGATCAACCAGCAGAGCAACATGCACTCAAAACCAAAAACAGAGACGTACATTCCAAACAACTCAAACTCACGGTTTCAAGTTTCAACAACTGAGACTACAGTTTCAACATACACTCAAAACCAAAAATACAAAAATGTGCCCTAAATACTCACCAGAAATAGGTGCTCGCGCGGTGGTGGGGAGGGGAGCTCGAGTGGTGGCCAACGTTCGATGTGGTTACTGAGAGCAGAGGGACAAGGAGAGAGTTAGTGCACGGGAAGGGGAAAGAGAGATGTACGTCAAGTTATTTCAAAGAATGAATGGAAAGACAGAGTTAGGGTTAATAGTGTACCTCACGGTGGTGGCGAAGAAGCCCTCGCGGTGGTTGCGGTGGAGATGAGCTCGCGATTAGGGTTCTGTGCTGGGTGAGAGTGAGAGTGAGGGTTGAGAGTGATTTAGGGTTGATCGTGATGAAAAGAGAAAAGAGACGTACGTACAGAGCGAAGTCGCGGAAGCGCGCGGTGTAAACGTTATATAAAACAACATTTAACGTCAGTTGTATTAAACAACTGACGTTAAAATTAATTTTTTAACGTCAGTTTTATTAACAAACTGACGTTAAATATTAATATTTTTTTAAAAAAAACACTTTTAACGTCCGTTGTTGAATACAACTGACGTTAAAAATGTTGTGTAAAAATCATTCTTTATATAAAGTAACATTCTTCTGTATCAGTCTGTAATACCGCCTCTTCTTTTCCTCTATATTTCTATTCCTTCACAAAATGGCTCTGAGACCTGTGTTAATTGAGTGACAACAGGGCATTTCAGATAGGGATATATGATTATTTACGTCAGCTATTTATTTAACTGAAGTAAAAATCACACTTTTAACGTCAATTGTATAAACAACAGACGTTAAAAATAAATATTTTTTATTTTAAAAACACTTTTAACTTCAGTTTTATTCAACAACTGACGTTAACAGTGTATAAGTTTCTGCAAAAATATTCATTCCTTTGACTACTCTGCTACTTACCCATTGACTTTGTGTTAAGAGTGACAACAGGGCATTTCGGATAGGGATATAGGATTATTTACGTCACTGTTTATTTAATCGAAGTAAAAATCACACTTTTAACGTCGATTGTATAAACAATCGACGTTAAAAATAAATATTTTTATTTTAAAAACACTTAAAGGTCTATTATTTCTTCCTAATCCTTCGGGGCGTTTTCTTTTCTGCACGTTTATAATATATGACTGCCAACTCCCAATGCGCCTTGGAACCTAATGCTCTTAATGATCAATTTAATTTTTAGCAACTTACGACACCTAGTAACTTCATCCCCTACTCCTATAAATAGCTTCCTTCCAACCTTTAATTTTTCTGCTTCACAATATGGCTCTGCCATGGAGATTAACTTCATCACTCTTTCTTCCTATACCTAGACTTAAAGGTCTCTGTCTTAATGGTCAAACAACTTCTGAGGTTGTGTAAATCGCATTACATGGGTGATAAGGGTGTGTAAATCGCATTATGTGAATTGCACACACCATCATCCTTCGGGAGAATCAGCAGCTACAATTCCAAAACCTCAGCTTTGGAACCAAGTGGCTGTTCCAAGAATATTGCTGAAACAGATCGAGTGCACCCTTCACTCTGCCACGGCTCCAAAGTGACTGTGGATCAGATGGAGCATCAAGGACTTCAAATGAGGGAGGGGATGCATTCAATGTTGGAGTTTACGAGACAGGAGGCGAGAAGAAAATGATGTTGAAGCAGAAACTTTTTTATATTTTAGTGCTATCTTGCGGAAATTTTTTATCTTTTAATCATGTAATTGTATCTTATGAATCGCTTCAATGAGATACGATTTGATTATACATATATAACTTGTTTTATGTTAAGTGTTTATTTATTTTAATTTGCACAAGAATTTGTTAATTTACTAATTCAAGCTAATTAATTAAGATTAAAAATAAACTTTTTTTTAAAAAAAGATTAGAAATAAACTGCACTATATGGAGTGATGATCTGCGTTAAGAGTGACAACAGGGAGATGACAACGAAAGAAAGATAGGAATGAGTTGATTATTTACGTCAGTTATTTATTTAACTGAAGTAAAAATCACACTTCTAACGTCAGTTTTATAAACAACTGACGTTAAAAGTGTTAATAATTTCTTGCAAAACACTTTTAACGTCAGTTCATTAAACAACTGACGCAAATAGTGATTTTATATTTACAAAACTGACACCGCCTCACTTTATCGTCAGTCCTTAAAACAACTGACGTTAACAGTGAATTAATGAAGTCTGATATTTACAAAACTGCCACCGCTCCCTTTTTAACGTCTAGTTTTTGGTTAACTGACGTAAACCTTTACCGTCTAATGTATATTTTCCACTAGTGAAACCCTGATCTTCCTGGATTGCCCAAGCTACTACCATTCACATTCAATTTGTAACAGTTGTATTGAGATTTAATAGAGTTGAAATTAAATTAAGGAGTTGTTGCTATTATGGAGTAGTTCTCTCTTTCTTAAGTCTTTTTCTTAGATAGTTCTTCTATCACTCATGTCTTGCGTGAATGTAATCAAGTTGCTAATTTTTTAGCTAACATGGCTCATTCCAAGGATTTTTGAGTAGGGGTGTAACGGGTTGGTTTGGTTCGGTTTTAGGTGAGGGAAACCGAATCAATACAAATAATTCGGTTTCGGTTTTAAGAATTTTTCCTATAAAACCCAAACCAAACAAAACCATTCAAGCATGGGTTGGTTCGGTTCAGACCCGAAAATTATTAAATTCCAAAAAATATATAAATAATACATATATAAAATATTAAAATATATATATAAATAAATATAATAAATATTATACTATTAAAAATATATAAAAATTAATATATATATATATAATACAATTAAAATATATATGTAAATATTAAAATATAGTGATTGTTACACTGACATTCAGTTGACAAATCAGCATTATTTTTATTTATCTCTCTTAGTTATTAAAATAAAAGCACACATGTCAAAATGTTAGTGAATGTCTGTGAAAATTTTTTACACTGACAGTGTATACTACTTTAGTCCTATTATTATTAAAGAATAATATCATAAGTATCAAAAGAATTTAGTATGTACAATCTAGCTCATATATAGTTAAAACTTCTATAATTAATTGTGAGGAATTATCCCTTGTTCATGTCTCAAATTCCATTCCACATAACTCACCTTCTGTTGCAACCAATGTTGTTAATGGCTCTACAGAGAATATCTCAACTCCTGTTGCAACTAATGTTGACTCTACAGTCAAGGATACTCCGGTGCCCGAGCATACTCCAATATCTGTGCATTCTAAGACTACCTGTGATTTAACAGTTAGTGGTAATAATCTTGAGACTCCTGAGATTAATTCAAGTCCAGTTTATGTTCAAGATCTTAGCGCTTTTCCAACTGTTGTTCAAAATGATTTTAATATATTATCTGTTTGGTTGGAAAAGCAAAAAGATGCTAGTACTTCTAAGGAAGGAGAGCAGAATAATAATAATGTTGCTAAAGATGGTGTCACGGTGGTTACGTCCAAATCTCAGAAGAAGTATAACCTGAGACTGAATAAAAACCTAACTCTAGGTATGCTTGATTCTCGTTTATTTCGCATGGGTTTTGGTTTTTGTCCCCCCATGTTCTTGTTTTCTTTTTTATTTTATTAATAAATTTATGGTGACTTGTCACCTTGCTTAAAAAAAATTATGAATTGTTAGAACTTTTCCTTTCTACATAATGACAGTAAAAAAAAAAGGATTTTTTTTGATAAACATAGAGTATCACTACCAGAAAATAGATAATTAGCGACCGAACATGAGCGACCGCGGTCTCCTGATATTATTAGTGACCGAATTTTCCGGTCGCTTATTATATCGGCCACTAATTCAGTCGCTAATGTCTAAAATTCAAAAATCAAAATTAATGAATGCTTAACGACCGTGTTAGCGACGGACTAACGGTCTAAATTTAGTGACCGACGAAAATTCAGTCGCTAATTAATTTTTTTAAATTGCGATCGAGTTTGCCACGGAATTATTTCGGTCGCTAACTATAAAAATCCCTAAATCGCGTACGCCCCCCCCTCCCCCCCCCCCCAAAAAAAAAAAAATCCCCCACCCCACCCCACCCCATTTCCCCTTCTATTCTTTCACTCTCTCCCTAAGCAAAACCCTCCCCCTCCTCTGTCTCTCTTCTCCAGTCGCCGTCTTCTCCATGCACGCCACCATGAAGGGACCACCGGAGCTCCGCCTATATCCCTCGAACGCCACTCACTTCCTCCCTGTCTCACTCGAATGTCTCCTTCTCTATCTCTGTCGTAGAGACACCACCAGAGCTCCTCCGCCGGACCGGACCACGGGTACCCTCTTCTCCTCCCTCTTCTTCACATTTTCTGTAATTAATTTTTGTTTTTTTAACCAATGCAGTGGACAGAGGACCACCACACCAGGCTCCCCACTACAGATAGCTCTCTCATTCTCATTGGTATTCATATCTCCCTCACTGTCACAATCTTTGCTTTTCTCATTGTTTGGGGATAATGGGGTTTAATGGGTTTGCATCAAGTTTCCTATTTTGTTTTGTTGAATCTATTTAATTTCCGTTTTCCATTATTTGAACCTTTTTGGATCTGTAATGTTTGCCATATGATCTTCTAAAAGTATGGGTTTTTGCTAGATTGCATGGGTCACAAGGTGATCTTTGTGACAATGACACACCATTCTTAGCTTCTAGCTAATAGGTCTATTCTATAGTTATTTGTGCTGGCATTTTATAGCAAACAATATTTTTTTTTTGGATGTGCTTACTTTGTGATACTTACTGATTGGGTTAATTAGATAGTTAGTTAGTTAGTTTGACTATTAGATTTGGTTGAACTTCAATGTAATTTGGATTTGGATATCTGGTATAGTAGCAAGAAGATATATCATTAGGATATGTAATTAATTATGACTTTTTTTATGTGGATATTCATTGAATGTGTACTTAATGAAAAGATCCTTCCTTTATTAGGGAGAAGGATTAAGTTGTCATGTTTTGTATATTAAACAATTTTATCATGTTTTTTTGTGGGTAAATTTCTTCATTTAGTGAAAACAAATGGTTTAGTACATTTTATCGTTCTGTACATTTTATGTTAAGTGTATAGGACCACTACAGCTGTATCTGCCACTACAAAAAAATGGGGGTATTACCGACAGCCAAAAGCCGTCGGAAAACTGCATTTCCGACGAAATTTCGACGGACATAATTTGGTTGGTACTAGATGCATAGGAAACGGTTTCCGACAGACGGGCCATATCCGTCGGAAATCAGGTGATGTGCTTATCGATGGCATGCTCCGTCGGAAACTGTGTCATGCTGTTACCGACGGCCTTGTCCGTCGGTAATGATTTTCTTTTTCAAATTTTTTAATTTTTACTTTTTTTAATTATTAATTATTATTTTTTATTTTAAATATAAATAATTATTTTATTTTTATTTTAAATATTAATTTTTATTTGATTTATTATAATTAATATATTCTATTATTAATTTAAAACCAAAATTGAAATTACAAATAAATTTAAAAAGGTAGTTAAATTAACATAAAAACATAAATATTTCATACATAAAATATATGTCTATATACAAAACACAACTAAATCTAAAATTATCCTAATAATCATCATAATAACTGGCATCGTCATCCCAGCGGGGAGTTCACCGACGTCAACTGACCATCAGGTTGCGGCCTAGAAGACACACCGGCATCAAGCGGCTATGGCGGTGACACGGTAGAAGTAGTGGAAGGTTGGCCGGCATGGATGACCTCCTGTATAGCGTCGCGCCTTTCTGGTGGAAGCAAATCGAGCAGAGAGGTCACCACCATAGACCATGTCTCCATCTGCTGCTGTATGCGATCTGCATGCTGCTGCATGCACTTTGCAGTTTGCCTCTGCTCCTGCACCTCCTACCTCAGCTGGCGCACCTCCTTCGTGTCCTGTGAGCCGGATGAGGTAGACTCCCAAGTGATGGAACGCGCCAGAGTCGCGGTACCGTAAATCCGCCCCTTTTTCTTCCCACCCGCCACATCCATCCAGACCTGAGTCTGTAATCGCTCAACCTTGGCAGGGTCCAGTTGGGAAGGATCCGAGGCACCAGAGCAGGAGGCAACCTCAGACGCTACTTGACTGAACTTGGCATTGTAATCATTCTGCGTCATTACATTACAAAAATTACATTATTAAACTATAATAATAAAAAGATACATTGAATGTAAAAAGACACTTCAGCTCACCACTATCTGCCTAGACCTCTCATCAACAAACTCGCCTGTGTCCTAGCGAACATGCGTCTGCTCAAACACCATGGAGACATCAACAGACCGGGCAAGCTCTCCTGCCTGCAACTGACACAGGAATAAAAACAATTAATTATAATATAAATTTTGAATAACAAGATATAGTTTATAAATAAAATTTATAAATGAATACCATGTTCATGGCATGCTGCATGTGGCTAATCAAGCCACCAGTGTGCATGCCCCCACCCTTCTCGGAGGCCCGATTCTTCTTCGCCCGCTCACACTTCGCCTTGTAGTCTGGAGTGTCCCAGTAACGCACATAGCCGGGCCCAAATCTCGGGGTCGATGTAATCCGGACGCTCCCGACTTTCCCTAGCCTCCCGGAGCATGTCCCTCAGTCAAGGAGAAGCTCTGTCGTAAAAAATGGCACGTATCTGAGCGGTATGCTCCGGCAACCAGCGCACAAGGGCCTATTAACAAAGAAGAAATATTAATAACATAATACAAAAAAATATATAAAATTCATGAAAAATAAATATAAAATTACTGGAAATAATAAACAACTTACCTCGAATCGTGTGAAGATATGATTCCAGTCCTCCTTCGGGATCGACCCCCATGATGGCCAGAAGTGACGAAACTGTGCCTTGAGGTCGTATGTAACGTGCTTCGATCCCACTTTCGATGGGATGAAGCTGAAAAATTTATAATTTTATTAATTCAACAATATGACAAAAAAAAATTATATTCTTTTTGAATAGTAATTAAAATTGTCAAAATTATAAAACATTAAATTAAAAATGACTTACAATCCAGAAACAGGCATGAACCATGGTCGATCCTCGGGTGCGGGAATCCTGGCCCACTCAGGCAAGATCTCCTGTGCAGCCGACTACTGCACAGACGATGTGACCGGAATGTCCGTGCCGTCATCGTATGTGGATGATGAGGATGGAATGTCCGGCAGTGGCGACATCCCAGGAGTCGGCATAAATGACAATCCTGCTGGCTGTGTGGCCGACACAGCCGATGATGATGGTGGTACTGGGTGTGGGTGTAGGTGTGGTGTGGGTCCAGTAGGGGGCGGCGAGTAACCGGCTAGTGGGTGTCGTGGCCCAAAGCGAGTGGGTGCAGTATGGGGTAATGTGGGTCGGGGATGGTGTATGGGCAGGGGATGATGTAGTATGGGTCGGTGAGGGTGTAACACGGGTGGGGGAGGGTATGGAATGGTCGGGGGAGGCTCCTGTAGGTGCGGTCGGGGTGGGTGCGGTGGGTGCGGATGGACTTGTAGCAAAACGGATAAGCACCTGGGACTTTATGGTGTATCGTCCCCGCTTAGCCTTCCCCTTATCAACGCTAGGCGGTGGGGGGCGGGGCGACTCTCCTCCTGATGCTGTCATATCTATTTTTATTGCACAATTTAAAGTCAATGTAAAAACAATAAATCAAACTACATGTAAAAGACTAATCTAATAAGCCAATATCTAAAATACAACAGTATTTGTCAAGTCTTACATTTAATTGCATAAGTATTTAAAATACAATAAAAATAACTTAACAGTCAAATTCCTATTCAGACTCGGTATCGTCATCTGATTGTAAGTCCGGTTCTTCTTCTTCTTGCATTAAGTCATCACTTTGGATTTCTTCCTCTGATGATGCATGCATCGATGAATGATTACCAATGACCACTTCTTCCCCATCATTTGCAGATCCCAACATGCCAGTAATACGCTCGACCTCGATTACTTCATTGACATGTGATGATTCATCCGTCTGGCAGGGCATATCATCCTCTGCATCATTGATTAACACAAATTGATAATTTTGAATCTGACGCCCCTTCATACAATGGGTTATTTGTCTCTAATAATAGATTGTAGAATCTCTGCGCCGATTCATTAGGAGGCTCTTCCTTGTCATCAGACTCATCCGCCTCGAAATTCCCATGTTGCCCAAGACAATCATCCACCATCATATGCATTGACTGGAGTTGTTCGACATAGTCATCGTGTAAGCCACTGCCTGATGCACCCATGTCAAGATCGTCACCACCGACTTCATTCAGATCAATATCCGGCAACTCCTCGCCATGATCAGTCCATATCCAATAATTAGGTTTGAACCCATGTTTGTATAAGTGTAACTTCACGTCATCAACACTCAAAACTGTCATACAATTGCACTTTATGCACGGACATCTAATCCCCCCTCTTCGGCATAATCACAATGTTGCTTGGCTTTTGATATAAACTTCTCGAATCCATCTACAAATGATTGTTTTAGAAGTCGTCTCCCAGACTCTCCTATCATACACCCAACTATGGCTCAGGGAATAATATTCCATCCTTCTGCATATCCAGATAAATACCCGTATTTTTAAACATGTTACTATAACCCCGAATCGCTCCCTTTCCTTAAAAGGTGTGGCCCTATCCCATTCGAGGAAAAACTTTTTCACCACTGTATTATATTAGTTACTCATCGCTTCTCATGTCTTATAGCTGACGAAATTTCGGCAGCATTTCCCATTGGTCTCCAAGTACACGACTTCACCGCAGTAAGATACCACAATCAAGTATGGACCCGGAGAACAAAAGGAAATGCTTCAACCCGAAATTTCATCAACTATTTAACAGATGAGAATCAGCGAGTAATTAGTATATCAGTAGAGCTTCTTCCACTACAAGAATTTTCACTGTTTTCCAGGGCCTATGGCCCTGGGAAATCCATAAAATCCGTGGGAAAATACACATTTCCCAGGGATGACCCACAGATTCAGATCCCTCGATTTTCAGCTGGTCGGAAACGTTTCCCATGGGTATGCCCTGGGAAATACCTCGCGGTCACACCCTTGGGAAATTTCTCACGGACTACTCCTTGGGAAAAGTTTCCCACGAAAAAATCCCTGGGAAACGTTTCCCACGGAATTTTCCATGGGAAACATTTCCCAGGGTTTTAACCTTGGGAAACCTATGTATTTTTTTTAATTAAAAAACTTTAATTTATAGCTTAATACTATCAGAATAGCAGAATACTCAACACTATCAGGGCTCGTTTCGTGGTCAGGATAGGATATGGGTGGATAGGATAAGGGAGCAGAATAGGAGTAGGATAGGATATGAGCAGGATAAGCTGTTATCCTATCCGACGTTTGGTGTCCACCAGATAACCAACTGGATAGCATTGTAATTTTAGCATAAATTTTAAAATTTTCGTTCTTGTTCTGAATGTTTTCATATTTTATTAGATTTTAGTTTTTTTTTATAATTTTCATTTTTTAAGATTATATAAAAAGACAAAATTGTCCTTGTGATAAAATTATATATAATATTTAAAAATTTTAAAATATTGTTTAACTTAAATTAATTTTTTTTATAATTTTAAATATTCATTTTTAGTTTTTACTTTACATATAGTTAAATTATTAGAATATTTTTTATTTATTTTTCAGTTTTTAAAAATAATATAAAGTAACAAAATTAGCCTTGTGAGAAGAAATAATAATTTTTAAAATTAATTATTAATATTTTTATTATTTTATGTTTTATTATACCTTTTTCGGTAACCATATTATAATTTAATTATTTTATGTATACATTTTTTTATACTTTAAATCACCTTATCCTATCCTGTCGAGTTCTAACCCAGCTCCCCCCTCAGGATAGAATTTTAACTAGATGGACAGGATATGATAGGAGGCAGGATTGGTTTATCCTATCCTGCTGGCTCACCAAACAATAGTTTCAGATAGGATATGATAGCTTATCCTATCCTGTCTCTCTTATCCTGACCACCAAACGAGCCCTCAGAATCAATGCAAAATAGGGTTCAACACTTCAGAGGAGCAACACTATCAGAATCAATGCAAAATACTCAACACATTAGAAGAATCAAATTCACTCCCTAGAATCAAAATTTTAGCATAGGGTTCAAAGGGACACTGACAGTATCATAGGTTTCAAAGGGAAACTCAATAGAAGTTCTAACCTGAGGTGCGTGGTCGGTGGGAATAGGTGCTGCAGCCGCTGGCAGTGGCTCTGCACGGTGGCCGGAGATGGCGCTGGACCAGGAGGAGGATGACGGACCGAAGGAGGTTAGGGCGGCACCGTTCGCGTACAAGGACTGAAGGAGATGGAGGATCGCACGTACAGGGAGTGAAGGAAGGCGGGGGTTTCTAATTCCATATTTCCCACGGCCACAGCCCTGGGAAACGGCGCCTCAACATATTTCCCACGGACACAACCCTGGGAAACGGCGACTCATGTAACATATTTCCCACGGCCACAGCCCTGGGAAACGGCGCCTCATGTAACATATTTCCCATGGCCACAGCCCTGGGAAACGGCGCCTCAACATATTTCCCACGGCCACGTTATTTTCTTGCGGCCCAAACCGTGTGAAATGGAAATCTTTTCCCAGGGTCTAACCCGTGGGAAACAGCTAAATCAGATACCCGCGACCCAATCTGTGGGAAAACAAGCGGGAGCAGTTGGCGCCTTTGTTACCCAAGACCCAACCCGTGGGAACCATAGCGAGAACTTTTCCAAGGCTTTAACCGTGGGAAACGTCAAAATTTCCTAGGGATTTTTTGCCCGGGGTAATATGCCTTGGGAAATAGCTTAAATTCTTGTAGTGTTCCCAAACTGTCCCAATTGGATAATTCAAGATTCAATAAAATGAGCGATACCATGACCACAAGTACACATGCTCAATAATATTGAACCCCGAACGGGAAACTACGGTTTTTCTCAATTACGTATTAAATATAATACTCTAAGATCAAATAAAACTTTAAGTAACACAAGATAATTTGGATAAGTTTGATAATAACAACAAACTATATAACACATAATTAAGCAACCAGCATAAACATATATTTGTCCATAAAAATCGAATAAACATTTGTCTAACATTTTTTTAATTCATTTATTTTTTCAATTTAATTTATTTAATAAAACATTTTATTGACTTAGTTAATACTTAAATATTTACATTTTCTAATCATATATTATTGTTTTATTGTAATCATTAACTATATGATTATTTTTTGAAGTTAAAATGTTTATTTATTATTTTTTTATAATATTGTTTATTTATTTTTTGATTGTCAGTGTTTAATTTTATTTAATTGAATAAACATTATTTAATTTTAACAATATTATTATTCAATTTCCGAAAGGCACTACTTGAAGACCAGTGAGGATGATCTAGGTGTGTCTTGCGTTCCACATCAACGAGGCGTCGAGTAATCATTTTAAAAGGCGTAAACATTTTACTTAAATTATATGATTATTTACCTAATTTGTTTAATTATAATCATTAACTATATGATTATTTTTTGAAGCTGAAATGTTTATTTATTCTTATTTTTATAATATTGTTTATTTATTATTTGATTGTCAGCGTTTAATTTTATTTAATTGAATAAACATTATTTAATTTTAACAATATTATTATTCAAATTTGGAAAGACACTCCTTGAAGACCAGCACGAATGTTCCAGGCGTGTCCCGCGTACCACATCAACGAGGTGTGGAGTAATCATTTTAAAAGGCATAAACATTTTACCTAAATTAAGCATTAATTTAAGTTTTGTCAAAAAAAAAAAGTATTAATTTAAGTTTTATATGACATCAAAAGTTAAAGGTGAATTTTACACTACCAATATTGAATGCCACATATTTCTAACCACAATCAAACCCTAAATAAAAATAACAGAAATAAAACAAAACCAACATTTAATTACACTCCAAACCACAAATAGATAACACGGAAAAACTCCAACACAATAGTCCAACACACTTAAAAAAAATGATCCAACGAAACATAACACATTTTATCATTGTCCTAACAATTTACAACATCCTAATTAACAACCATACATACAACAATAAATTAATATACAAAAAAATGTAAAAAAAATAATTGGAAACTCACCTGAAACAACCACATTGGTGGCTGGAATTCGTCAGGCACGGTGGCAGGTGCTCCAAACTGGTGGTGATTCTCTGGAGAAGACACAGATTGAGTTACTATAATGCATAAACAGAGAAGAAAGTTGAAGGAGAAGGTGGCTGCTTACCTAACCGTGGTGGCGTGCGGCGGAGAAGGTGGTGACAGTGGTGGCATGCGGTGGAGAAGGTAGCGGAAGTGGCGCACGGTTGTGGTCTCGCGCGGGTGGAGAAGAAAGAGGGAAAAGAGAGGGTGAAAGGAAGAATAACAGGAAGATGAAAGGGGCGCACAGTGGTTGGGGGTTTTCGGGTTGCCGGAGATGAGGTGTGGCCGCGGCTCGGATCACCGACGAGGAAAGGGAGGAGAGTTGGGAGAGATGAGAGAGGACGGGTTTGCTGAAGTTAGGGGGGCGGGAAAGGTTTTCAAAACATATTAAAAAGTTACCGACGAACTAGGTTGTCGGTAACTGTGGACCGATTCAAATTTCCGACAGAATTTCCGTCGGTAAATGAAACAAATTTCAGCAAAGGATTACCGACGGAAATTTCCGTCGGTAATGGTTCCTGCCCATATTTCGCGCCTTAGTTTTCAACAGACATACCGACAGAATGTCTGTCGGTAACGGTTCCAATGGTGTTTCCGTCGGAAATGTCTGTGACTTTTCAAGATCGAGGTTTTCGACGGCTTTTTACGTCGGTAAGTGCCAGAATTTCCGACGGAAGTCGTGCCGTCGATAATTGGTCGTCGGTAATTCGCTTCTTTCTTGTAGTGATGTTAATTTAATTTGTTGTTTGTTAGTAGAGGAAGATAGGGTTAAAGTTTTATTATTTTTTAATGTTGGTAATTTAGCAAAGCCATAGAATCCCGTTTGAGATGCAATATCAATGAGCACGTGTAACTTTTCAAGGTACCACTCATTATATTGAATCTTGAATTGTCCAAGTTGGACAGTTTGGGAAAAACATTTTCTTGACAAAGCTAATGGTTATTCTTTGGATTCTTGTATCTTACACTAGATTGAATTTTGGTATGTTACATTTCCTGTTGTTCTCCGGGTACATATTTGATCGTGGTGGAATAACTGCGTTCAATTTGTGTATATCGGAGACCAATGGGAAATGCTGCCGAAATTTCGTCTGGTATAAAGCATGAGAATTAAGGAATAACTATTAACGGAGGGTTGAAAAGGTTTGTTCTCGAATGGGTTAGGGCCATTCCTTGTAATAAGAAGTGGAGAACGATGGAGCTACGAGACTGAGAATTCTTGTGGTAGTTAGCAGTGAGGGAAGCATCTGAGAATCGAAAGTGGATGGATAGAAGGAAGGATTGTGGACGACTGATGTGCGTGTTCAATAGGAAGTGAACGAGTTCATTATTTATGCGAGCCAGCAAGAGGAATATCTAAGTCAAAAGGATCCAAAAATGAGGTGTCCTTGTAAGAAGTGCAAGTTTCTAAAATTCCATTATGGGGATGATGTGATGGCACATCTCTATGATAGGGGGTTTATGGAGAATTATTATTATTGGCTCAACAATGGTGAAAAATTGCCATCCCCCCCCGGTTGTGATTGAAGATGCATATTATGGTCCTGGTGAGGGGAGGGAACAATTCAACCTTTTTGAGCAGATGATTTTCGATCATGCTGGCCCCTCTGTTGGTATAGGAATTGAAGAAGACGGTGATCATGTTAAGGACCATTACATAGAGGAGGATCTGAATCCGGATGCATAGAGATTTTATGACATGTTGGCGGCTACACAAGCTCCGTTGTGGGATGGATGTCAGACCTATTCGGACTTCCTTGGTTGCTCTTAGCATTAAGTCCGACTATAATGAGATGGAGGGTGAGTTCGATCGCTGGGTTGGCTTTATGGGTGATGCAATGCCAACCGATAACCGTATGCCTCAGAATCTATATCAAGCGAAGAAATCTGTGTCAAATTTGGGCTTGGGGTTGAGAGATTTGAATGTTACCAGAATGGATGCATGTTGTATCGTAACGAAGACGCGGACCTAAGGCTTGTAGATTTTGTCATGCTGACCAGTATAAGATCAGAATTGATAGAAGGTGCGTTGAAATAAAAACCCCTTTGAAGAAAATGTGGTATTTCCCGATTACCCCTAGACTCCAAAGGATGTACTCTTCAATGGCAACCGCTCCTCACATGCGATGACACGATGTAACAGCCTGATTTTTAATTACGCTGTTTAACCGGTTAAAATATAATTAATTATATTTTAATCTGAGAGTTAGAAAGTGATTTTAAATAATTTAAAATCATATTCATAGTCTCTCTTATGGTAGAAGGTTACGGTGAAATTTTGGGTTGAAAATTCGACTGAGCAGTCACATTTTTTTAACTGACAGTATAATTTTATACTGACAGAAAACCCTAATTTGACCCGAAAAATGAAATTTGTAGATTTTTTATATTTTGTCCGTGAGGAAGTCTACTTTCCAAATTTCTGATCAGAAATAAAATATTATGTTTATTCGGACGAATTTTGGTAAAAGTTCGGACAGAAAACAGTCGGTGTTTTCACCGTGAAGAAGATTTTAATGATCGAAAAACCTAATTTTGACTCGTGAACGAAATGGTTTATATTTAAATCATATTTCCAACGAGTTTGATTAGTTTGAAAATTTTCAGTCGAAAACGAAATATTACGCTTTTATACGGGCGTAAAACCCTAATCGGGAAACCGACGGAGTCGAGAAGGGAAGTGCAGAGACCCGTCAAGAGATGGGGTCAACGAGTCATACATGATGACTCATGGAGGATGAGTCAACAAGCATTTATGAGCATTAAATGCAAGTAATCATGACATTTAGGAAAAAAGACCAAAATACCCCCAAGCTTGTGCGGGTATTAACAAGACGCATCTACGCACTCTTAACCACTCATTTTACGTGGTTGAAAACCTCCCACATCTCTCCAATTTCGTGCATCCACCTCCAATAAATCTTACCTATTTCATTTTGCTTTCGTTTCATTATTTTCCTCTCAAAAACCGAAATCGGGTAAACGACGGAGAACGCATACTGGAATTTCCGGAACCGCTAATGGATAAGATCGATGACTCATTGGTGAGTCATTTTGTGTGGCCCAAAATCAGCCACACCTCCATCAAATGTGAGCCACATATTATTAACCATGGTTAGCCAAAATAACCTTAGTTAAGTTAATTATAACCTTAGTTAAGTTAATTATAACCTTAGTTAAGCTTATATTAATTTAATAATCACAAAACCCATTAAACCAATTCCTTTTAACCAAACAAGGCATAAGATTACTCCTATAAATACCCTCCAAACCGTGGCCTCCCTCACCATTTCACTCATCTTCTTCATTCTCTTCATCTTCCCCACCAACTAAGTTACAAAACCCTAAGAACATCGAATTCCCACCAAACATATGACCCTCTTACTTTCTGAAACTCGACAAACACTCAACATAAAAGTTGTTCCTATTTCTCTCTTCTTTCCAACAAGCTAAAGATCATCAAAAACGGATAAGTGGATTGGGAGATAGGATCAAAATACAGAAACTGCCCAGAATTCCCAGCAACCCACGAAACAGCATAAAGAAGGCCCTTTTCACCCCTGTTATGATCCGAACCGAATGAAACCTTAAACACCATAGTTGTTCCTTTTCTTATTATCTTTCTATCAAGCCAAATTTCGTAATTTTTGGATGAGTATATTGTGAGATACACTCACAATACCATCACACCCTCAAGCTGTCCAGTTTTCAACATAGTGAAGGTTGATCATTTTCTTCATTTCTTCAATCTTCAAGAGGTAAAAGCTCATCTCCTTGATCATATAAGCTTTCATATTCATGTATTTATCATGTTTATGCCATGAATCATATTTTTCCATTCCTAGATCTAGAACTTCAAATAATTCTAGAAAATTGTAGAAAAATCCTTTTAATGTGAAACCAATTTCTATGATCTTGTGATGTCTTCCACTTTCATTATCCAAGAGCTTGAATCCAACTAAATTTCCTAGCCTATTTTCCTAATATGGGCCGAAACCCTAACCCTAAAGGTTAGAGGATTTTGTTTCAAATTTTAGTCTTGTAATAAGTAATCTATGTTAGTTAAGACTCTAGTAATTAGGATCCAAAAGATGGCATTGAGAATATAATCCTAAACCTATTTTCTAAGTCTTGGCCGAACCTAGCCCTAAAGTGTCATAGATGGTTGTTAGTTGATTAATTATAGTTATGTTGTTTGAATGAAGGTGGTTGTGTTAACTCGTGGTGGAATAACGAGAATCGTCATGTACGTGTTTCCGGTGCAAACTCAGGTGGGGAAAAGAATCAACCTATCGTCGGAATCGATAAGTAGTAGATTATATGATAATTGTGTAGGGCGACCTAAACCCTACTAGTAGTTGAGTAATCGACAAGACCAAAATCTCATTGGAAACCTTTTCTGTAAAACCAATGGTGATTCGGGGATTGTAGGTTTATCGACATTAAGGTTGATTTTATGATGTTGAGGATGTTTGGATTTATTTATTATTTGATTTGATTGTGATATGCTGGCTGTGATAATTTGTTTTAAGTGATATTTTATGGTGTTTGATTATTTTATTGATATTATGTTGATATTTATTAACCGTTGATGGATGATTTGCTTTTATTATTTATATCGAATTGATACTTTATGATATGGATGTTAATATGCTGTTTTGAGGTTGGAATGGTATATGTCCGAGTAATTTACGGCTAAGGAAAAACTTGGTATTTAAGCGTGTTTATCACCACCTCTTTTCCTGGGAAGTTATCCCAAGTATACTATTCGTAGTTCTTAAATTTGGTGATTTTTATTCCGTTGAATGATATTTTATGATGATTAATATGTTTATGTGAGAATGTATTATAGCTTGATGATAATTGAATTGCTTGGTTCAACAATATTCTGATATATGGTTAGAGATGATCTGCCTGGTTTTTAATATTGTGCTTAGCTGATTTTTAAGTAAGGATATGTGTTGTTCGGGAGATAATTGTTTGGGTGAGAGAATAAAGGTGATTTAGAGGTGCCTAGCCTAATTAAGTGGTTTTATCTAAGAGGAAAAAGGTGTTGAGACTTTGATGGAAGGTTGAGGCACTAGGTTGTTATTGATTTAAATTAGGGAGATTCATTTATCGAGGTATTGTTAGTCACAGCCGTGTGAGTGGAACACACGAGGTCAGGATATCCTATTTTGGGGATATCGGATATTACGGGTGAGTGCCCTACGGATGTGGATGCCGGGGTAGACTACCGTAATACTCTTTAGTTCTTGACGAGTTTGCACGTTCTTGGCACTGGACCGTTATGGAATGATATTCCTTGACGAGTTCGTATGTTCTTGGCACTGGACCGTTATGGAAGGATGTTCCTTGACGAGTTCGTATGTTCTTGGCACTGGACCGTTATGGAATGATATTCCTTGACGAGTTCGTATGATCTTGGCACTGGACCATTTTAGACTAATAAGTGTTTAGTCTTTGATGCGTTCGAAAGTTATTGGTACTGGACCGTTCTGGACTACTGACTAATGTGACAGGAGTGAAGATGGCTACATCAGTATAAAGTTTTAGTTGCATGGGCTGAGGGTAGAGGATGATATAGTTAATTGAGGATGATTGTTGATTTTGAGTGATGCGTGTCTGTGACAATTACTGTATAATTTACTATTACTCTTTTCCGCTTTTTGATGATAGAATTGTTTCTTATTCCCTATATCTTTGTGTGTTGTATTTTATTTCTGATGTGATCGTACGAGAAGACCCGATGGAGGAACCAATTGCTGAGGAGTTAGATGGAACTCCGTATGAACCGAGATCTTTGGAGGTCGAGCTGTGATCCATGGCGAGTAGAGTATAGACATTATGGCCAAAGTGTGTCTAAGGAGTATTTATATTTCCGCTAAGTATGTCCTAGAGAGCGATTTATGCTGTGAGGGATCCTACTGAGAGGGTACCCTCAACAATATTTTGGTAATGTAATAAATAAACAGTGTGTATTTATGTAATATAGTTTTGGTATGTTTTATATCTGCATAAGTTATATAATTATTAATTAAGTTTTAATTTTTACGTATTTTCAACGATAAGCGGCGATTAAGTAAATAAATATTAAGGTTTTAATGTAATAATACGATGGGGCACATCGGGGTGTCTCATTTGGTGGTATCGAGAGCAGTTCGATTCTAATCGGATTGTGAGGTCTCTAGGAAGTTGTTCTTGGCCGTGTCTAGTTGAATCCACATCGGATTTTAACTATGCTTAGAAGTTGGGTAGTGGGTCCCACGCGATAGTTAACATCTATATGGTATATATATATATATATATATATATATATATATATATATATATATATATATATATATATATATATATATATATATATATATATATATATATATATATATATATATATTATGTAGCATTATATGTTGTACACTAGTGCTCGAGAGATGTGGAGCTGGAAAAGGAGTTCCGTAGTAGGGACAAACAAATGGCCGGACCTCGAGCACGAAAAGAGTGTTTACCGTGAGGCGAGCCGAATTCTCAATCCGGGATCTTATACAAGGTATGTATTTGATATCTGGTAGACTTTGTTTGTTTGTCTAAGTAGCATGATAGACAAGAAAGTGATTAGAGTTTTGTTGAGGTATAGTTGTGACTGGTAGGATGTGAACCCTTAAGATCAATATCAGTGAGTAAGACTATTACTATAAGTCAAATGTTGATCGAGGCATAGTATCATTATGGAACCTAGGGCAATGATTAAGGATCGTAGTTAAGATGGATTGTATGAGTTTGGGAAGAGTAAACGAAAGTGTATATAGTAATTTCACCTAAGTTGAATATGAGCAGAAAAGATGATTTTCGATGTAAATTGAGGTTACTAGAGAAACTCAAATTTGTTAAGTTGGATAATCCTAACAGGTGTTGTTCTTTTGATTTTGTCTTACGGAGTGTTGAGATGTTTATTGGGAGACTTGAAAGGTGTGATTTGATATAATCTAGAATAGTGGAATACATTCTAAGGAACTAAGACTGTGATTTGATACATGAAGTAGGAAGTTAGGGTAGTTCGATTATGGTGTTAATTACGGCTGTTAGATGTTGAAATAAGATTCTTTAGTGGATCAGTAGTAAGAAGAGGAAGGAATTAAGTTTTGATCATGTCCTTTAAGGATGTTAGATCAAGTTGGAAAGGTTAAGAACAATGAATGGAATATAGTGATGGATAATATCGAGGATAAATAGAATGATATAAGAATGAATTATGTTATGAAGTTACCGGAATGGAATATAGTGATGGATAATATCGAGGATAAATAGAATGATATAAGAATGAATTATGTTATGAAGTTACCGCTGTTATCTAGGGGAAAAACAGCCATGAGAAATATAATGTGGGATCTTTAGATTAAGATACGATTAAAAAAGACAATGGCTAGTTTTGAGTTAAGAAATTCCGAGAACGGAATTTTTTTCTAAGAGGGGTAGTAATGTAACAGCCTGATTTTTAATTACGCTGTTTAACCGGTTAAAATATAATTAATTATATTTTAATCTGAGAGTTAGAAAGTGATTTTAAATAATTTAAAATCATATTCATAGTCTCTCTTATGGTAGAAGGTTACGGTGAAATTTTGGGTTGAAAATTCAGACGGAGCCCGGTCTGCATTTTTTAACTGACAGTATAATTTTATACTGACAGAAAACCCTAATTTGACCCGAAAAATGAAATTTGTAGATTTTTATATTTTGTCCGTGAGGAAGTCTACTTTCCAAATTTCTGATCAGAAATAAAATATTATGTTTATTCGGACGAATTTTGGTAAAAGTTCGGACAGAAAACAGTCGGTGTTTTCACTGACAGTAAGATTTTAATGATCAGAAAACCTAATTTTGACTCGTGAACGAAATGGTTTATATTTAAATCATATTTCCAACGAGTTTGATTAGTTTGAAAATTTTCAGTCGAAAACAAAATATTACGCTTTTATACGGGCGTAAAACCCTAATCGGGAAACCGACGGAGTCGAGAAGGGAAGTGCAGAGACCCGTCAAGAGATGGGGTCAACGAGTCATACATGATGACTCATGGAGGATGAGTCAACAAGCATTTATGAGCATTAAATGCAAGTAATCATGACATTTAGGAAAAAAGACCAAAATACCCCCAAGCTTTCGCGGGTATTAACAAGACGCATCTACGCACTCTTAACCACTCATTTTACGTGGTTGAAAACCTCCCACATCTCTCCAATTTCGTGCATCCACCTCCAATACATCTTACCTATTTCATTTTGCTTTCGTTTCATTATTTTCCTCTCAAAAACCGAAATCGGATAAACGACTTGAGTCGCATACGGAATTTCCGGGAACCGCTAATGGATAAGATCGATGACTCATTGGTGAGTCATTTTGTGTGGCCCAAAATCAGCCACACCTCCATCAAATGTGAGCCACATATTATTAACCATGGTTAGCCAAAATAACCTTAGTTAAGTTAATTATAACCTTAGTTAAGTTAATTATAACCTTAGTTAAGCTTATATTAATTTAATAATCACAAAACCCATTAAACCAATTCCTTTTAACCAAACAAGGCATAAGATTACTCCTATAAATACCCTCCAAACCGTGGCCTCCCTCACCATTTCACTCATCTTCTTCATTCTCTTCATCTTCCCCACCAACTAAGTTACAAAACCCTAAGAACATCGAATTCCCACCAAACATATGACCCTCTTACTTTCTGAAACTCGACAAACACTCAACATAAAAGTTGTTCCTCTTTCTCTCTTCTTTCCAACAAGCTAAAGATCATCAAAAACGGATAAGTGGATTGGGAGATAGGATCAAAATACAGAAACTGCCCAGAATTCGCAGCAACCCACGAAACAGCATAAAGAAGGCCCTTTTCACCCCTGTTATGATCCGAACCGAATGAAACCTTAAACACCATAGTTGTTCCTTTTCTTCTTATCTTTCTATCAAGCCAAATTTCGTAATTTTTGGATGAGTATATTGTGAGATACACTCACAATACCATCACACCCTCAAGCTGTCCAGTTTTCAACATAGTGAAGGTTGATCATTTTCTTCATTTCTTCAATCTTCAAGAGGTAAAAGCTCATCTCCTTGATCATATAAGCTTTCATATTCATGTATTTATCATGTTTATGCCATGAATCATATTTTTCCATTCCTAGATCTAGAACTTCAAATAATTCTAGAAAATTGTAGAAAATTCCTTTTAATGTGAAACCAATTTCTATGATCTTGTGATGTCTTCCACTTTCATTATCCAAGAGCTTGAATCCAACTAAATTTCCTAGCCTATTTTCCTAATATGGGCCGAAACCCTAACCCTAAAGGTTAGAGGATTTTGTTTCAAATTTTAGTCTTGTAATAAGTAATCTATGTTAGTTAAGACTCTAGTAATTAGGATCCAAAAGATGGCATTGAGAATATAATCCTAAACCTATTTTCTAAGTCTTGGCCGAACCTAGCCCTAAAGTTTCATAGATGGTTGTTAGTTGATTAATTATAGTTATGTTGTTTGAATGAAGGTGGTTGTGTTAACTCGTGGTGGAATAACGAGAATCGTCATGTACGTGTTTCCGGTGCAAACTCAGGTGGGGAAAAGAATCAACCTATCGTCGGAATCGATAAGTAGTAGATTATATGATAATTGTGTAGGGCGACCTAAACCCTACTAGTAGTTGAGTAATCGACAAGACCAAAATCTCATTGGAAACCTTTTCTGTAAAACCAATGGTGATTCGGGGATTGTAGGTTTATCGACATTAAGGTTGATTTTATGATGTTGAGGATGTTTGGATTTATTTATTATTTGATTTGATTGTGATATGCTGGCTGTGATAATTTGTTTTAAGTGATATTTTATGGTGTTTGATTATTTTATTGATATTATGTTGATATTTATTAACCGTTGATGGATGATTTGCTTTTATTATTTATATCGAATTGATACTTTATGATATGGATGTTAATATGCTGTTTTGAGGTTGGAATGGTATATGTCTGAGTAATTTCTGGCTAAGGAAAAACTTGGTATTTAAGCGTGTTTATCACCACCTCTTTTTCCTGGGGAAGTTATCCCAGGTATACTATTCGTAGTTCTTAAATTTGGTGATTTTTATTACATTGAATGATATTTTATGATGATTAATATGTTTATGTGAGAATGTATTATAGCTTGATGATAATTGAATTGCTTGGTTCAACAATATTCTGATATATGGTTAGAGATGATCTGCCTGGTTTTTAATATTGTGCTTAGCTGATTTTTAAGTAAGGATATGTGTTGTTCGGGAGATAATTGTTTGGGTGAGAGAATAAAGGTGATTTAGAGGTGCCTAGCCTAATTAAGTGGTTTTATCTAAGAGGAAAAAGGTGTTGAGACTTTGATGGAAGGTTGAGGCACTAGGTTGTTATTGATTTAAATTAGGGAGATTCATTTATCGAGGTATTGTTAGTCACAGTAGTGTGAGTGGAACACACGAGGTCGGGGATATCCTATTTTGGGGATATCGGATATTACGGGTGAGTGCCCTACGGATGTGGATGCTGGGGTAGACTAAAGTAATACTCTTTAGTTCTTGACGAGTTTGCACGTTCTTGGCACTGGGACCGTTATGGAATGATATTCCTTGACGAGTTCGTATGTTCTTAACCTTTGGACCGTTATGGAAGGATGTTCCTTGACGAGTTCGTATGTTCTTGGCACTTTGGACCGTTATGGAATGATATTCCTTGACGAGTTCGTATGATCTTGGCACTTTGGACCATTTTAGACTAATAAGTGTTTAGTCTTTGATGCGTTCGAAAGTTATTGGTCTTGGACCGTTTCTGGACTACTTGACTAATGTGACAGGAGTGAAGATGGCTACATCGATATAAAGTTTTAGTTGCATGGGCTGAGGGTAGAGGATGATATAGTTAATTGAGGATGATTGTTGATTTTGAGTGATGCGTGTCTGTGACAATTATTGTATAATTTACTATTACTCTTTTCCGCTTTTTGATGATAGAATTGTTTCTTATTCCCTATATCTTTGTGTGTTGTATTTTATTTACGATGTGATCGCATGCGAGAAGACCCGATGGAGGAACCAATTGCTGAGGAGTTAGATGGAACTCCGTATGAACCAGATGCTGGAGGTCGAGCTGTGATCCATGGCGAGTAGAGTATAGACATTATGGCCGGTGTGTCTAAGGAGTATTTATATTTCCGCTAAGTATGTCTGTAGAGCAGTTTATGCCTGTGAGGGATCCTACTGAGAGGGTACCCTCAACAGTATTTTGGTAATGTAATAAATAAACAGGTGTGTATTTATGTAATATAGTTTTGGTATGTTTTATATCTGCATAAGTTATATAATTATTAATTAAGTTTTAATTTTTACGTATTTTCAACGATAAGCGAGCGATTAAGTAAATAAATATTAAGGTTTTAATGTAATAATACGATGGGGCACATCGGGGTGTCTCACACGACAGCAATCGGAGGGATCAAAGTGTCTTATGCCATCCGTCGGATGGAGAGGCATGGAAGCATTTTGACAGGATGTACCCGGAGTTCTCTCAAGAGCCTCGGAATGTAAGATTGGGCTTATGTACCATGGATTTAATCCTTTTGGTCAATACGGTAAAGCTTACTCTTGTTGGCCGGTTATTCTGACGCTATATAATCTCCCGCCAGGCATGTGCATGAAGAGGGAGTTTATGTTTTTGACGGTCATAATTCCTGGACCATCGAATCTAAAAAGAAAGATTGATAAGTACTTACAGCCTCTCATTGAAGAGTTGAACCATTTGCGGAATTCTGGTGTAATGGCATACGATGTATCATTGAGGCAAAATTTCATGCGTAAGGCAACTTTGATGTGGACAATCAATGATTTTCCGATGTATGGGATGTTGTCGGGATGGATGACTGGTGGGCGGCTTAGCTGCCCTTGTTACATGTGGAGGTCGTAGGGTTTCACGTTCAACCATAGTCGGAAGACTTCTTATTTTGATTGTCACCTCCAGCTCCATCCACAAGATCATCCTTATAGGAGGAATAGAATTGCATTTAAGAATGGTCGTGTTGAGACTGTCATACCTCCCCAATTCGCTTACGGAGAACAAGTTTGGCGGATGGTTAGTATGCTCCCGTTGATTCATGAGTCCGGAGGTGGCGGATACCTAGATATGGTATTGAACATAACTGTACCAAAAAAAGTATTTTTGGAGCTTGCCGTATTGGAAGACGCATTTGGTATGCCATAACATTGATGCCATGCACACTGAGCGGAATGTGTTTGACACAGTGATGGATGTCAACGGTAAGACGAAGGATACGTATAAGGCACAAATAGATATATCATAAATTTTTAGACGACGGGATCTAGAATTGGTGGACATCAGGGGTGGCAAGTTACAAAAACCGAAGGCAAAGTATGCACTGAGCAAACCCTAGCGGGTAGCTGTCTGTGAATGGGTTAAACAACTTAAGTTACCAGATGGTTATGCTTCTAACCTGTCCAGATGTGTGCTAGGAAGGGAAAACTGCATGGAATGAAAAGTCATGACTGTCATGTATTACTGCAATGGTTGTTTCCCATTGCATTTGCCTCTTTACCGGTGGAGATTTGGAAGCCGCGTGTTGAGTTGAGTTAGTTCTTCAGAGTATTAACTTCCACAACGTTGAAGGTTGACCAACCGAAGGATATGGAGCTGGACATTCCAGTATTGTTATGTAAGCTGGAACAGATATTCCCTCTGAGGTTCTTTGATTCGATGGAACATCTTCCCATCCACTTACCGTACGAAGCACGAGTGGCTGGTCCGGTTCAATATCGTTGGATGTACCCATTTGAGAGGTATTAAATTTATTTTATACCTGCAATCAATTATGATATCAAAATTTGTATGTACATGTTAATAATCATTAACTTAGGGTTGTAATATGTAGGTTTTTGCGTTCGTTAAAATTAAAAGTAAAGAACAAGGCTAGGATTGAAGGTTCTATTTGAAAAGCATATCTAGTGGAGGAGGCTTCTACTTTTGTCTCGTTTTACTATCCAGACAACATAGAGACAAGGAGAAATAGATTGCCGCGTAATGTTGATGTTGGTGAAGGATGTTCTTCTAGTCCTCAAATATCAATTTTTAATCATCCAGGCAGGGCATGTGGTGCAGAAAAGAAATCATGGTTGGATGCCCGTGAAATGATAGCTATTGAGTTGTACGTGCTTCAGAATTGCGAGGAGGTGGAGCCATTACTAGTGTAAGTTGCTATTAATTCATTAAAACGTCTTAAATTGTGTTAGTATTTCTTATTTAGTAGATTTTGTATTGTCTAATGATAGAATATATGCCAATGAGCTGAAAGAGCTTGATCCAGACATCTCGGAGTCTCAAATTCCTGAAGAGGTTGCCAAACAGTTTCCTAAGTGGTTCAAAAATTATGTAAGCCATCTAACTTATATTGCTATTAACTACTACCTTACGATTGTTATCACAACTAATACTCTTGAGAATCATTAATCCTAGGTTAAGGAAAGCCAAATTCAAAATGCAGTATTGTACGCTTTAGCATGGGGACCAGACAGGAGGATTCGAACATTTGAGACTTACATTATAAAATGGATATAAGTTTCACACAAGTCGGTGGGGTCAGGGGATGAAAACTTCAAATTGTAGTTTGTGTTAGAGGGACCAACGGTCAATTAGAGGATATTTTGTTGGAATCTTAACTGATATTTATGAATTAACATATTCAGGTCATCCTAGTAAAAAGTTAGTCTTATTCAAGTGTGAATGATTTGATAACACTCCCAATAGGGGCACAAAAGTTGAAATAAGCATGGGACTGTAGAAGTTAGGAAGTCGCGAAGATATCAGGTGTACGACCCATTTATATTTGCATAACAAGCAGAGCATGTATATTTTACCCCGTTTCCAAGGGGATATCAAGATTGGTTGGGTGTTATTCGAGTGAAGGAATGTAGTGGGATCACCGATAATGTGATAAGTCAGCCTGAGACAGAAGCTCCATACCAAGATGTTCATCAGATTGACGGTCAAATAATGTTGCAAATTGACCCAGACGAGTACCATGGCATTCTTGCTGATCCCGGGCCTGGTGACGAGGTAATTGACACGAAGTTGGAGACTCAGTATGACTTGGCCACAGATAGCGAGGAAACATGTCTCAACTGATGAGGACGAGAGTGAGGGTGAATTCAGTGATAGAGATTCCAGCTAGGTAATCTGTAAATTGGTTATGATGCATATTTGTTATGAAATATATTGTTATGATACTTAGTCTATTTTGGTTATGATATATTGTTATGTTATGTAACTTGTGTGTTAATTATAGACAGATGACTGACGATGCTGGACATGGGGGACGTTATTCCCGTGGGCGTGGGTCCCGTGGCCATGGACGTGGGAGAGCAGCACGTACCCCCCACCCCCACCCCTTCTTGTCACCTCGATGGCTCCTCTAGCGATTCAGGAGCCATACCATCCAGACATGGTGTCGGCTCCCCCTCCGCGGCTTCATCAGTCACTGCTATGCCTTCCACCCCTCTCCCTACGGTATCCTCTATACAGCAGCCTGCGGGGGAGCAAGCCTCGGGTTTGGGGGTTACTACACCCACTGACACGCGCATATGGATTCGCCCATATGCAAGACTGGAGTTAAACATTTATCTTTATTTATTGCTTTTTATTATTTGAATATTTATATTGTGATTAATATATACATATTATTTGCCCACAATTTCTGGCCGGTAGATGGGCCCCACACGAGGATCTCCGAGCTTGTTAAGGGGAACTACACCGGGTCTTGGCCCACATGGACGAAGATCCCCATGACAGTCCGGGATCACTGGTTCGAGCACCTCTTTGGTGTAAGTATTACTTATTTAAATGGTTCATTAATTAGTTGGTTCTTGATTTAACTTTTATTGTTTTTACCATTACACCATGGTCTGATGTCTTGTATGTCATGCAGTCCACTTACAGGCAGAGGATGAGGCTGCTATTCGGGCCCCTTTTGAGCATCGTGAATCCCTGGTTGTGAAGAATTTCACGGGAAAGATCCGCGATGGTTCATCTCCGGGGGACTTCTTGACTCTCGATATTCTAGACGGCTTGTGTCGGTATTGGGCCACCGATGAGGAGTTCATGAGGAGGAGTGCGATCGAGAAGCAGAACCGAGCTACAGATATCGGTGCTCCTCTATACACCGATGGGTCTGTACCCATCACAAAGCATCATGATAACCTGGTAATTATATAATGCGTTTCAATTAAGTAAACTTAATGATTAAATATCTTAACAGTTATTTATGAATGTATATGCAGAAGAACGAGCTGGCGAAGGATCCCACTGCATTTGAGGTGCTAAATCTGATGAAGAAGACCAAGACTGGGGAGTGGGTCGGGAACGTGGGCGAGATTATTGTAAGTTAAATTCTATAATTACATTAGTTAATTATACTTAATTATATATTCCTCCAACTGTTGACTTATTTTACCTTATAATGCAGGGCGAGTTCACCTGCCGCCGAGATGAGTCCAGTAGTCAGGGGCAGGAGCCTTCTGCTTCCTCCGACAATGCCCTTTTCTTGGAGGTGGTTGGTGGCAGGAACAAGAAGGGTAATGTATATGGTTTGGGAGCCCTGGGAGATGAGTATGTGGCCTTTGCTACACCATCTTCTTAGTCATGCCATGGCCCTACACCGGACGTCAGAGGGCTAGTCGTCGACCTCAACACTGGGCTCGTTAGTCAGCTTGTGGAGAGGGTGGTTGCACTGGAGAGGGAGAATCATCTGCTGTACCAGCACTTAGGATTCAGACCTGGCGGGTCTGGTCCCGCCCCTAAGGACGCTGCTGCTTCGGGTACCCATGCTCATGGACCTACTGCTCCCGATGACCCATCCGTTCCCCCGACCTCTGGCTAGCAGCATGATGCAGATGATCATTGGTCCCACCGCCACTCAGTTGACTTGTACTTTTTACTTACATTGACACAGTTTGTAATTATTAAATTTTGACGGCATTTATTATTAATTTTTATTTATTTACTTTTCTGTATTTTTATTTATTTTTTAATTACAGTTTTTTTAAAAACAGTAAATTAACCAAAATATATATATTTAGCGACCGAATTAATTCGGTCGCTAAATAATGGGACCAAATAAAATTTTCAAAAAACAATAATTTATTATTAGCGAGCGAATTATTCTATTGCATAAGGTACCAAAAAAATTAATTTGGCACCAAAGTATAGCGACCGATATTATAAATTTAGCGACCACCATTTTTCGGTCGCTAGTGACCGCTTAATAATTCGGTCGCTAAATGTTTAGCGACCACTGTTTTAGTAACCGCCTTAGCTAAGTCGCTAATTCGGTCGCTAACTGTTTTAGCGACTGCGTAAGTCGGTCGCTAAACACTTAATTTCTTGTAGTGTATATTGATATAAAGTACTGTAGGTACTCTAACCCATATATAAGAAATGTAACCATAAAAACCAAACCAATGTAAATTTAATACTACATCTTTAGTTAGACAGCAGTATCCGATTTACAAAAGCAAAACACAAAAATTAGATCCACTAAGATTGTACACATGACATAGCTGATTCCTATAAGGGCCTCTTTTTTTTTTTTTTTATAAGCCAAAAGTATATTGATTAAGGATACAAGAGGTACCCCAAACCATATACAAGAACCCAAAAAGGAAGAAAGAGAAAATGACCAATGTAAGTAGAATGCTATAAAACACATTCCAGCATTAATATTACATAGACCTAACTTTGTAAATAGTACATAGAAGAAATAAAATAGCAGTAAAGAGCAAAAACCAACGCACCAAGTTGCTAATAAACACAAAGCAATAATAGAATCATACTGAGGCCAAGTGAAAGACGCCCAAACCACCACATCCAGCAGAAAGAGCAGCAAAACCAATATATCCATCACGCCCAAGAAAACCAATAGGATAGCAACCATTCAAATCCAATAGGCAGAAATGTGGATGAAGTAAAAGGCCAACCTGAACATTTTCCCCCATTGAGATTTAACATCTTAAAACCATAGCCCAAAAGTATCTAAAAATTACCACTACACAAGTAACAGACCCCCACAATAGACGCAGCATGCCACAATCCAATAGAAACAGCAGGTCACATCCTAATACCCCATGGTGAAACCGAAGATGTAATAGCCCATCACTTGAATCAAGTCACCCCAAAATTGTAAAGTGCAGCTGAAGCATTGAAAGCACACCAGTAAGGAGAAGATTGCAGGTAAAAGGATTTCACTTACAGAGGTGTTTTAGCCTGCCACTTGAGCAAAATCAGTGCCCTTAATTATGCTACTAGGCGTAATACACGTAGCAAACACAAAAACCTGAACAAAATTCTAGAGGCAAACTTTATTGATTCACCCCCCCATCAGCGACTTTTAAGGAAAACAGAAAAAGAAAAAGAAAAAAAAAGGGACACACAAAGACATAAGACCACTCACCAACGCTTAGACACATACACAAAGACAAGAAACAGTCACCTCACTGCTCAAAGGAAACAAGAGCCCAAAAAATAAACCCAGTCACTCAACAGAAAAGCCACTGATAGGACACAACAGGACAAAACTAAAAAAACACACACTTGAAAAATAGCAAAAACTCAGACGCACCAGAGAACACCAAAAAACATGTTCTGACTGAAAAACTAGCAAAACTCAAGCCACCCAGAAACAGGACAACCCAAAACTCGGAGAAAAGGTCAAACAAATAGCACTCACAGAGCACACTCCTCTCACATAAAATTAGTAATCCACATGATCCCACCCCACGAAGGGTTTTTAGTCCTCCATAGGTTACAAACCTGCAAGAAAAAAAGTGAAAACATCACAAAAATAAGGTTAGTTACTGTTGTCACCGAAAAAGGTAACCAGCAGACATCTATAAGCTCGTTTCAATTTCCACTGCTCACAATCTCACTCCGTCACATTTTGTCACTCATGGCAGGATTCAATCTCCCCTTTTGACTCTCACCCAAATGAGATGCTTCAACTCAGAGCTTAAAAACATCACACGAAGGTATACAACATGAAATTGGTCCTCACAACAAGATACCGGTATGGACAGTGACAGAAGGCCTTGTTTGTTCACCACACTCTAACTAGCTGAGACAACTAGAAGGGCAAATGCACCAATTAGAGAAGGTGTAACCAGAGTGGTTGCTGTCAGCAGAGAACCAATGCCAAGACTTGTTCCTAATCATTTCAATGAAGTTTCTGAACACAACCGGCTCATTTTTTAAGATGATGGCATTCCTTTGTAGCCAAATAGTCCAAATTGTTGCTTGCCAAAACATACTTCTAAACTTCCTCATTTTCCTCCCTCTAAACAAATCTATATACATAAGATAATGGTTAGCAATGTCCAGGGGCACCTCTAAATCGAAACTAATCCACCTGTATAACCAACCCCAGATCCCTGCTGAAAAAGAGCAGTTTTGGAACAAATGAGCAGCAGACTCTTGTGCTTAACCACACAATATGCAGGAACAAGAGAGGACATCATTCAGTATATTCCTTTGGAACAAATTTACCCTAGTAGGAACTATATCCTGTAGAAGTTGCCATGAGAATGCTAACACCTTGCTTGGAGCACAACTGGTCCAGTAACCACTGAAAATAACCGAGAGCTCTTAGGAGTGACATAGTAAAAGAGTCTGTGAGACCAAGTGATCATAAGCTAACTTAACCGAGAAATTTCTATCTAGACTTAAACCCCAGACCCACGTATCTTCTACATCTTTACAAATGATAGCACCTACCATTGTATTAGAGAACTACTGCAGTAACTCAGACTCCCATGCGAACAACGCCTTCCTCCAACTCCACTCCCACTTCCACACTAGCCCATCCCACCAACCCATATTTCTAACAGTGGCTGATTTATCTAACGCCAGGGAGAAAAGTCTTGGGAAAACTTCCTTAAGGCAGTTCGCACCAAACCATTTCTCGTGCCAAAAAAAGGTGTCTGAACCATTACCCACATTCTTTCCCACCCCATTTGTGAACCAGTTAACAGGGACAGAGTTTACAGTCTCAATACTACACACATCCCTCCACCATTGTGATGAATTCCTTGCATTCCAGGCCTGCACCCCTGGCATGTTTCTTTGTATATCATATCTTGAATTTAGAATATCAAACCAGCATGCCTTGTTATCAATTAGTATGCGCCACTTCCACTTCCCAAGCAAACTTTTGTTGAAAAGATATAAATCCTTTACGCCTAAACCTCCACACTCCTTTGGTTTGCACACATTCGACCACTTAAACCAAGCTATACCTCTTTTATTCTTAGCACCACCCCACAGAAAAGATCTTTGGATTCCAACCAATACCTTGAGCACTTTCCTAGGAAGCCTAAAGAAAGATAGGAAGTAGAGAGGGATACTAGATAGCACTGATTTCAGAAGTACTATCCTCCCACCCAGCAATAGAAATATACCCTTCCACTTAGACAACCTCTTCTACATCACCTAAATCACCGGCTTCCAAGTTTATAGCCTCTTTGGATTTCCACCTATCGGAAGACCAAGATAAGAGAACGGTAACACCCCCCCTCCCCCAAACACCTTGCAACAAAGAAAATTAGACATCACCTGGAGGAAATCTCCGTCAACATTAACACCAAAGATACAACTTTTATTGAAGTTTACTTTCAGTCCCGATATCAGTTCAAAACCTCTAAGCACTGCCTTCATAGTCCACAGGTTATCAAAAGAAGCTTTCCCCACTAATAGAGTATCACCCGCATATTGTAGATGAGAAAAACTTCGGGATGTATCATATTCAAAACCAGAGAATTTACCTGACACCCCCGCCCTATCCATCAGGCCACTCGGTCCTTCGGCCACAATTAAGAAAAGAAAAGGCACCAAAGGGTCGCCTTGCCTTAATCCTTTCTACAGCCTTACCTCAATAAAAGGACTCCCATTAACCAGAACCGACACATTCCCAGAGAAAACATGGGCACCCATCCATCTCAACCAATTACACGGGAAACCCATTCTATCCATCATATACTTTAGGAAATCCCAGTTTACTAAATCATAGGCCTTTTCAAAGTCGACCTTGAAGATCAGGCAGTTTTTTTTGACTCTTTTGCCAAGTCAATCACCTCATTTATGGAAAAAAACTCCATCGAGAAGTTTCCTGTTAGAGATGAACGCTGATTGGCAAGGGGAAATTAAGGAACCAATTAATTTCTTAAGCCTTGCTGCCATAATCTTTGAGATCAACTTGTGGATTGACCCAATAAGGGAGATTGGCCTAAAGTCACCTAACTTTTATGGATTTTCCCTCTTAGGGATCAAAGCAACGAAAGAAGAACAAACTCATTTAGGCAAGGAGCCGTTCGAGTGGAATTCATAAACTACGCCCGAGCTCCTCCTTGATAGAATCCCAAAACTTTTTGAAGAAAGTGAAATTAAAACCGTCAGGGCCAGGGCTTTTATCACCATCACAGTTCCACACCGCATCCTTTATCTCCTCCATATAGAAAGGCGCGACTAAACGTACCTTGCTTTCTTATGTTAAGAGCTTAAAATTCAGGCCATCCAACAAAGGACGATTCTTACTCTGATCACTAAATTGGGTCTTAAAGTAGTTGACCCCTCTTGTTTTACATTGGTCGGACCCTCCACCCAAACATCCCCTGATTGCAATGCCAATATATTGTCCTTCCTACTTTGGAAATTTACACAAGAGTGAAAATACGAGGAGTTGGAGTCACCCTCTCTCAACCATCTAACTCTAGACTTTTGAAACACCAAACTTTTCTTTTGCCTCTTAGATTGCCACATGGACTCATTTATACTCCTCCTCAAGGTTATTTCCTCCTTACTCAACATTCTCTTAGAGTCTATAGCATCTGACTCGTTTAGTTTTTCAACTAGACCTTTTATTTTAGTATCCAAGTTTCCATAGACTTCCACATTCCACACTTTCAACAACTCCTTTAATTTTCTAAGTTTTTTTTAAAACCATAAATTATCCACCTTGCCACTCTTAAGCCAATCCAACTGGTCTCCACAAATTGTTTGAATTCCGCATGTTGTAGCCAACAATTGTTGAATCTGAACGGCTTTGGTCCCCATTAGCCAGTCATCCTTTAATGAAATAGGGCAATGGTCTGAAACATCTCTTTTTCCGACCCACCGAGCAACCACCCACCACTCATTAATCCAACCTTCAAATAACGAAGCCTATCAAGTCTACTCATTGCAGTCCCGTCATGTTTAAACCAAGTAAACCAATTTCCCAGCACCGACAAATCTATCAAATTCAAGTCATCAATAAAATCTTGAAACCCTCACCTTTCCATTTTAGAATTATTGTTACTAATACTCCTCCTTTCCGAGGACCTCTTCACCACATTGAAGTCCCCAACAGCACACCACAAGTGACCACCAAACCCATTTTTTGACATTACCAGCTCACGCCATAATTCCTTTTTTCAAGCAAAGAAGCCTGAAGAATAAATGTTAACTACTATGCATTCAAAATTATTCTTACACCACATCCCAGTGGCCCCTAGAAAACATTTCCCTGAGAAGAAGAACTTCAAGGAGAAAACCTTGGAGTCCCACAGGGTTAACAAACCTCACGAGTTACCTGTAGTCGGTGAAGACACCCAGTTAACTTCCTAATCACCCCAAAGATATTGACTTGTTACCGAATCCACTGAAGCTAGTTTTGTTTCCTGAATCACCGCTGATAGCTTTCGTCGTCAAGTAATAAAAAGATCGAACCCACATAGTCTGTGATATCAAACAACATTAATCATTCAATTAATTAAACTAAACAAGAAAAAGATTTGGTTTCTGAAATAAGATTTAACTAACAAATCAAGTATTTAAAACACAATCAAACAGAATCATAAAGCAAAACAAATCTGGAGTTTTTCAAATTAAAAGAGATTTCCAGGAATTGGGTTACAGACAAGACTGCTTATGTTACTAAATTGACTACCCCTCTTGTTAATTATCAAAATTGCTTTGAAGGTGAATTTATCCTAATAAAGTTAATGTTCCCTCTCGAGATACAAGAACCGTGCCCAATTAAACTAATCCCTACTCTCGTGGTAATTGTATTTAAATTGAACCCATTAAGATTTGTGACAATTCAATGAACCCTCAAAGGACCGCTTCTAATTCTCGTGATTTAAGTCCTAAGTTCAACTCCTATAGATCCGATACCTATGTTCGCCGCTAAGTTCGTCCTTAGAGTTTCTACGACATTCAAACAAGTGGCCACCGAATTTACAAGTAATTCAAGCAATAAGAATTAAATCAAAAGCAAATTGAAATTAACAAGAAAGGAAAAATGACAATTCATCACGTAAAACGAGTCTTGGGCATAGCCCCAATTCCTAGAAATAAAAAGATTACTCGCGCATTGCCATGTTCATAGCAACCTTGAATAACAAAAGCATAAAAATCCTAAGAGAAGAGAAGAATTTGAGAAGAAGAGAAATCCCAATTTTTGCCAATTGGTAGCAACCAAAGATCTCTATTTTCGAGCCTAATTGCCTTATTTATAGTGTAGATTAACTTGGATTTGAAGCTATTACAAAATCAGATCAAATCAGCAAATCTTTTTTTCCAGATTTTGCGCGTCACGATCGTGATCCCTGTCACTACCAGGCCGTGACAGGTTTTGACCTGGAGAGCTTGGCAGTGGTTGGCCTGTCATGGCTGTGATGGCCATCACGGCCTAGCCGTGACCAGTTCTGACTTGGAGAACTTGGGCTGGTTTGCCTGTCACGACCGTGATGGACATCACGGCCTAGCCGTGACAGGTTCTGACTTTTGCAATCTTCAGTTTCTTCAGCCTACGCAATCATGGCCGTGATGCTTGTCACCCTCGGGCCGTGATGGGCTCTGTTTGGCTCAATTTTCTTGTTTTTTCAAGCAAGTCTTCATGCAAACTCCAACACAACTGGTCTTGGGCAATTTAACCATCAATTCCTGCACACACACATGACAAAACCACCTTACCCGTTCCAAGGTAAAAACCAAAAAAAAAAAATTAAACATGCCTAAACTATATGAAAATGCATGCAAAACTACAAGGAATTAAATATGAGGTGAAATCACACTCATCAAACTACCCCAAGCTTAATATTTTGCTTGTCCTCAAGCAATAACCAATGGCAGACAAGATAAACAATTTGAGCATGGATAGTGAACCAAGAACCCGAGTAACAAATTCAAGTAACATGCATATCCAATAAGTTACCAAGATACAATCAATTTCAAGTCCAATTAGAAGCTTAGGTTCCCTAAATTCATGTCTCTCACCAATTTGGGCACTCTTCTCACCTCACTCAAGTATTTAAGGACATATGACAATTCACTCAATTTCCTCAAGGAAGGTATCCTACCATAAGCTTGACTATTAACCAAATATCTACTTTATTAATGAAAACACTCAAGAATCAAGAGGTCTTTTATTTTGGTTGTAATGGGGCCATGGGATTAATCGTTAGGCGGGGAAACCAAGAAAGGAGAAATTCAAGAAGGCTAACAAAATATAAAACAATGCAAAGCTTGACAACATTCTAAAATACATTTTTGGGCTTTAATTCCCTTTTCCACCTTTCTTTCTTTCTCTCTTTCTTTTTTTTTCTCATCCCCTTCTCCATTTTTTATTTATTTATTTATTTCAATTTGGAGAAGGGGAGATTTCCAACTTAAGAGAAATAATTTTCTAACTTTTTCATCCCACAATTTATTTTTCAAACCACTTTTAGCCCTTTTTGCAATACTTTAAAAGGTGTCATACCAAGCATCATTCATCAAAATAAATCAAGATACCAAGAAACGCATTTTATTCGATCAGGCTCAAAATTGGGCAACTAAGGGGTAGCATTTAATCAGTCAAAGCTCAGAAGGCCAGAAAAATACCTAATGCCTCAATCATTTTTAAATATGTTTTCAAAAATTTCTAAGTTTCAAAACGGTTTCCAGTCAAGTTCTAGAGAATACAATCCAAGTGGAATAAAACACTCAATCACAAAGAGTGGGGTAAATTTAGTGAGTACCCCTTTTAGGCTCAAAAATCTCACATTCAGTAGTTTAAAATCAGTGAAAAACACAAATCCAAGGAACCCCATGCTAATTATCAACTATCAAAAAATCATCTCAAGCATTTTTATTTTTAGCCTATCACAAGAATACAAAAAAAAATTGGGTTCAAAAATTCACTGTCTCAATTTATTTGGCGCAAAGTTTTCACAATTGGATGCATACTCTAAGCAAGGGGCAATCTAATCATGTGATTATGCAAAACTATGCCTATATGAATGCAACATGCAAAAATAACAAAAATAATATCCCTACCCCAATCTTAAGAACTTACATTGTCCCCAATGTAAATAATCAAGTCTGAGGAAGGATAAAAAAAATGGAACAACTCACTGAGGTGGTGGTGGGTGCTGGCTCAGATGCCAGTCATAGAGCTGCTGGATCATGATTCTCTACTCGCGCTGCTCCTCCATGATGCGCTACTGGTTCGCTATAATAGTATCAAAAGTGGGTGAGAATTGTGCATAAGGATCTTCAGATGATGTACCTGCAGAGGAAGAAGAAGATGGGTGCCCGGATGGCCTAGACGTCAGTGGCGGGCATAACGACCTTTATATCTCAATAGGCTCAGGCTCCTCATCACATAGTACCCACCAACTTGCAGGAATTTTGACATCCAATAATATGGGGTTAGGGGGGGATAGGGTTTTTGAGCACAGGGTGGTTAAGGAAATAGATGTCATCCTGTTGGACGATCATCCCCATAGATTCACAAGCACCCACTATTAAGCGCGTCTGCTCCGGGGTAGATTCATAACCATCTAAATCAAAGGGGAAATGTTGGCATATGGTGGTGATCAAACCACCAATGGCAATAGTCCCATTTGAGCTCTTGACAACCTTTAAAAGGTGCCTAGCCATATACGACCCTGTGTCCACATTGCTCTCAGGATGGAGCATGACCCATAGGAATAGGACCTCGTCCGCACGGACGAATCCATCACTCTCGCCATGGCCAAACAAAGTGTTGGACCTAACCCTATGGATGTAGCATAGGCTAGGGTTAACTAGGGCCGTAGACTTGGCCGTCCTAGGATTAAAATGACCCCCAGGGTAAGTAATATGAGACCAAAAACCGTCAGGACTAAATCCAATGGGATAAGTCCGTTCCCCCCAACTGGAAATTCAAAAATTTCATTAAATTCAGCCAGAGTCAATTGAAAATCCTGATTAAATATCCGGAAAGTGATTCGACCTTCAGTACAATGGGCCCCTTGCAAAATTTGGGGATTAAAAGAGCTTATGAATTCAAGAGTGGGGCCAATGTATGCAGGGGTTGCAAGCGAACTCACTCCACCCTACATTTTCTAACATCCAATTTAAATCCAAAGTCAAACCCAGGGTGTCTATACAGGCATCGTCCATATACTTTGTTTGGACTATTTTCCTATTTTTCCAAATGTTAAACCTATCTTGTTGTGCAGTATTTTTAAAGACAATGCCATACCTATGTTCATCGGTGTCAGAGTCAGAAGAGTTAGAAGAGTTACCTTAGTTCTTGTCTCCCCTTGTACGAGGACGTGAGGCTTCGCTTGCCCTTTGACGTTTGCTTGCCATGATTTCTCCAATGATTCCCAAAGCACCAGAATGCACAATCCCCTCTGTTGATTTCTTCAAATTCGAATTTAAGGGGTTTAGGGTTCCAAAATTGGGGCTTTTTTATTTTACCCAAAATTGAAGGAATTGGCTTGTGGGTTTTGTTGGGTTGGGTCTAGGAAGGAATGAAACCAAGTTTGTTTGGCATGAGTATCATGGAGGAGGTGAGTTTTGAAGCTTTTAGTTAAGTGGGTATGGTGGAGCTGAAGAAGCAGATGAATAGGAGAAGAGAGGTGATGATGGTTGTATGTAGGAGTGATGTGGGGATGAAGCTTGGGTGAAGGAAGGATAGAGCTTGAACTTGAGATGGTGGCTATGGAGGTAGAAGAAGAGGGTTTTTGTGCGTGTTTGTGCAGAGGGAGGGGATTTTTGCGTTTTTAAAACTGGGCTCTGCAAGTGTCACGACCGTTACCTATATCACGGGCAGACCGTGATGTATTTGGAACTTGGGTTTTCTTACATCACGCCCTTGAGTGCCATCATGATTGGGCCATGACCAATTCGGGTTTCTTTCTGCTGGGCTCATTCCATTACGGCCGTGATTCATATCACGGCCGGGACGTGACCAAATCTGGTCTTCAACTATGTCCTGTCACGGCCGTGACCCTCATCATAGGCAGATCGTGATAAATTTTGATGAACTACTGATCTTCATCACGGCCGTGATGGCCATTATGCCCTAGTCGTGATCAATTCTAGCCCCTTTTTTTCATCATGGCCTTGATGGACATTAGGGTCAGGCCATGATCTCCTCTGACTTCATTTTTCCCATTCCTTTTTGCTCTTCATGCCTTCTTAACCTGAAAAATACTTGGCAAAACTATTCATTTGTGATCTTTCTTCTCTTAATCTTCTCAAATTATTTAAAACAAAATTCAAAAACAAATTAAAAAGGGAAAGAAAGCTTAGGTTGCCTCCCAAGAAGCGCTTATTTACGGTCCTAAGCTTGACCATTGTCCCTTTAATCCTTGGTTGTTGGATCGAGTATCGAGGAGGGAAAGTGCAACCTCCTTTTAAAGTGGATGTTCTCCAAGGTAGTGCTTCAACCTCTGTCCATTGACTTTGAATGTTCCACGTTCCTGGTTCCAAACCTCGACGACACCATATGGAAACACCTTCATAACTTTGTATGGTCCGGACCATCTAGACTTGAGCTTTCCTGGAAATAACTGCAACCTTGAGTTGTAGATTAGCACTAGTTCTCCCTTATGGAATTCTCTACGAAGGATATGATTATCATGCCATCTCTTTGTTCTCTCCTTGTAAGATCTCGCGGACTCATAAGCATCCAATCTTAGCTCATCAAGTTCATGAAGTTGAAGGACTCTCTTTTCTCAGGCGGCCTTTATATCAAAGTTTAGCATCTTAATAGCCCACAAGGCCTTATGCTCAAGCTCGACTGGTAAGTGACACGACTTCCCGTAAATAAGTCTAAAGGGTGTCATCCCAATAGGAGTCTTATAAGTCGTATGGTAAGCCCAAAGAGCATCATCAAGCTTTAAGGATCAATCCTTTCTCGAACTTGAAAGAGTCTTATCTAGAATGCTTTTTATCTCTCGGTTGGAAACTTAGACTTGGCCACTTGTTTGAGGATGGTAGGGTGTAGCAACCTTATGAGTGACTCCATATTTGAGTAAGAGTTTTTCAAATTGTTTTTCTATGAAGTGCGATCCTCCATCCCTAATAACTGCCCTTGGAATTCCAAACCTTGGAAAATCACCTTCTTGAATAGCTTGATCACGATTTTTGCATCATTTGTTAGGGATGGAATAGCTTCCATCCATTTGGAGACGTAATCAATGGCTACAAGAATGAACTTATTGTTGCAAGAGGAAGGAAAAGGTCCCATGTAGTCAACTCCCCAAACATCAAATATCTCCACTTCTAGCATCCTGTTGAGTGGCATTTCATGCCTCTTGGAGATGTTTCCCGTTCTTTGACATGGATCACAAGAAAGCACGAACATTCGGGCATCTCTGAAAATATGAGGCCAATAGAAACTGGCTTGAAGCACCTTGGCCGCCGTCTTTGAGGCACTAGCATGTCCTCCATAAGATGAGGAATGACAACAACTCAAGATACTTGGAACCTCGACCCTCTGGAATACACCTTCAATAAATGTTATCCGCGCACTTGCGGAAAAATGTAAGGCTCATCCCACGCGTAATTCTTAAGGTCGGAAAAGAACTTCTTCTTCTGTTGATAATTGAACTCCGGCAGTAGAATCCTACATACAAAATAATTCACAAAATCCACATACCATGGAGCATTCTCTCCCGAGATGGCAAACAGTTGCTCATCGGGGAAAGAATCATCTATAGGCAAGTTATCATTCTCATGTTCCAATGGTTCAAGTCTAGATAAGTGGCCCGCAACCAAGTTCTATGTCCCTTTCGGGTCCCGGATCTACAAGTCAAATTCTTGCGAGAGAAGGATCCATCGGATGAGCCTGGGCTTTGCTTCCTTCTTACTCATGAGGTACTTTAGTGCGGAGTGGTCGGTGTACACAATGACCTTGGACCCCACAAGGTATGATCTGAACTTCTCAAATGCAAAGACAACCGCGAGCAACCACTAGTGCAATAAGTGCTTTTTACGTCAGTTAAAATTGATTTTTTACGTCAGAATACTGACTGACGTAAATACAGCTGACGTTAATAGTTAATATTTTAACGTCAGTTGAGAATTGACGTTAAATATAAAACTATTAATGTCAGTTATTTAACACAACTGACGTTAATTTTGTAAAAATTAACGTCAGTTCTTTAAGAATGAACGTTAATTTTGTTAAAACTAACGTCGGTTGTTATAAAGAACTGACGTTAAAGGTCTTAATTTTAACGTCAGTTGTAATAAACAACTGACGTTAATAGTATACTGTATATTTTATAAAATACTATTAACGTCAGTTGTTTGATACAGCTGACGTTAATAGTATTTTTTTTTTAAAATTCAGTTTTCAAATATCACTCCCCTCAGCTATCCCTGCATTCAGTAAATATCCCAGTAACACAGAATATCACACACATTACAGAATTGCAAAGGAAAAATGGAACAATGATCCATATGTATGCCTGTTCAAAACAATATATATTTATTAACATAGGTTATAAATGTATACTAAGTTTAAACTACCTATATCAATATCCCTTCGTGATGATCATCACGAGTGGCATGTACATCGTCCACCTGTGTCTCCTCGATTATAGTAGGCATGTTTGTTGAAAAAGAAGGAGTCTCAGGAATATCAAGATTTGAATCTTCATTTTCATCACTACCATTATACATGCTTTTTCCTTGGAGAACCACGGACAACCTTTTGTTAGAAGGATCAGTGATGTAGAACACTTGTTTTGCTTGGGAAGCCATTATGAAAGGCTCATTTATATGACCTAACTTGTTGAGGTCTACCAATGTGAACCCCAATTCGTCGGTTTGTACACCACCGTTACTATCAAACCACTTACATTTAAATACCGGCATCGTAAGCTTAGTGAAATCGAGCACCCAAATATCTTCAATATATCCAAAGTAAGGTCTCGGTGCTTTAACGGGTTTTGTGTCCTTTGCACTAGAGAAGTGCATTGCTTCGGCCACGATCATAACCCCACTATTTTGCATGGTACTCTTGTTATCTTGTTCCTTTGTATAAAAGGAAAAGTTATTTATGTCGTATCCGCTCCAACATATGACGTTGAAGCTAGGCCCACGTGCTAGCCATCTTACGTCATCAGAAGCAGTACTACCATCCTTAAGCATTTCTTCCTTGAACCATGGTAAGAAAGTCTTGTTATGCTTCTTCAACAACCACCTTTCGCTCATTCGAGGGTTTTCTTGATTGACTTTTCTTTAATGTTCAAATAAGAAAGCCTGAACACATTCGATGTTGTTCAATACATACAAATGTGCTTGGAGTACTTCCTCCATATCCTTCCTATTAATTCTTAAGCCATGTGTACCCTTACCTTGACATCTGATCTCATCATGCCGAGGCTTAGGAACCCCTGTAGGATTCGTGTTATGAAGGTAGTTCGAACAAAACTCAATAGCTTCTTCTGCAACATACCTTTGAACAATAGATGCTTCCGGACGATGAGGATTCTTCACGTACCCTTTCAAGATCTTCATGTAGCGCTCAACTGGGTACATCCATCTCAGAAAAACCGGCCCACATAATCTAATCTCCCTCACCAAATGAACAATTAAGTGAACCATTATGTCGAAAAAGGAAGGAGGAAAATACATCTCCATTTGGCACAAGATTGTAGCGGCCTCAACTTCCAAGTCATCCAACATACGGGGGTCAACGACTTTGCTACATATAGAATTGAAGAATGAGCACAACCGAGTAATGGCATGTCTCACATTTTTTGGAGCAATACCACGAATAGCAACGGGCAGAAGTTGTTGCATCAAGATGTGCCATTCATGAGACTTTAAGCCAACCAATTTAAGATCACTAGAGACAAGCCTCTTCATATTTGAAGAGTAACCATGTGGAACTTTGATGCCCTGAAGACACCCGCAGAAACTTTGTCTCTCTTTTTTTGACAAATTATGACATGCTGGCGGGAAATAAGTCCGCTTACCATCCTCAACAACTGGAGCTAACTGCTCTCGTATACCCATAGCAACGAGGTCGAGACGAGCATTCACACCATCCTTTGTCTTGCCCTGAATGTTGAGAAGTGTCCTGATCACACTATCACACACATTTTTCTCCACATGCATCACATCAATCAGTGTCTGACATCAAGCTTGCGCCAATATGGAAGATCAAAGAATATTGACCTCTTCTTCCATATGTTTTTCTCAGCAGCTTTACCTTTCTTTTTGGACTTGTTGAATATAACATCGATGCCCTTTACCCTCTGATAAACCTGCTGTCCAATTAAGGTCGTCGGCGCTTCTTCTGTCTCTTTGCATCAATTAAAAGCTTTTTTCATCTTACGATATGGGTGATCACGTCTAAGAAATCTCCGATGCCCAAGGTAAACCGTCTTCTTTCCATGAAGCAACTGAGTGTAGCATGTGCCTTCTTCACATATAGGGCATGCTTTATGCCCCTTGACACTGTACCCGGACAAGTTACCGTATGCTAGAAAGTCGTTGATGGTGCAAACTAACATGACACGAAGCTTGAAAGTCTCATGAGAATACCCATCAACTACATCAACACCTTCCACCCACAGCGTTTTCAAGTCTTCAATCAAGGGACCTAGATAAACATCTAAGTCATTTCCCGGTTGCTTTGGGCCCGAAATCATCATAGACAACATCATGTATTTGAGCTTCATGCACAACCAAGGGGGCATGTTGTAAATTACCAACGAGCAATGGGCCATGAACTATGAATACTACCCATGTTACCATAAGGATTCATTCCATCCGTAGCAAGTCCAAGCCTTAGGTTTCTTGGCTCATCGGCGAAATCCAGAAACATAGTATCGATATTCTTCCATTGAATAGAATCAGCAGGATGACGAGCCTTTCCATCACGTTTCCTCTCATCATTATGCCATCTAAGATTCTTCGCATCTTTGGCATTGGCAAACAATCGCTTGAACCTTGGAATTATTGGAATATACCACAACACCTTCGCAGGAGGACCCTTTTTTCTCACATCATCAAGATCATCATCATCATCACCACCCTTCACTTTGTATCGTGATAACCCACATTTGGGGCAATCGTGATTGTCTTCATGAACACCGGTGTACAATATGCAATCATTGGGGCATGCGTGTATCTTCTTATACTCCATACCCATAGGACACAATACCTTCTTGACCTCATAGTTACGGTCAGGCAATGTGTTGTCCTCCGAAAGCAAGTCTTTCAACACTTCAAGCAATTCTGTGAAGCTTTTATCGGTCCAACCATTTCTCGCCTTCACACAAACCAATTTTAGCACCGCCGACAACCGTGTATGAGTAGTACATCCTGGATATAAAGGCTTATCCGCATCACCGCACAACCTATTATACACATGAGCTCGACAAAAAGATTCTTGTCCAATATCACGGATCATGTCCTCTACTCGATCATCCTCCATATCTACGTCAACGTCCTCACTTTGGGAGACACTTGCCGTACTACTCAACAACACATCACCATGCCATATCCATCTTGTATAACTCAAGCAAATCCCTTCACAAATCAAATGAGTACGTATATCCTTCACCGTACATTTCCTCGTATTCAAACACTTGACACAAGGACAACAGAACATTCCATTACTATTAGGAACATTCCTTTGAGCAAATTCTATAAATTCTCCCACCCCCTTCAAATACTCAGCATTAGTGCGCTTACAAACCATCCAACTACGATCCATAACTAGATAGGTCCTGTAGATATACAAAACATATATCCAATATAAGGACAATACGGGAGATTGAAAACTAAAGTTTTTTAAGATTGCCAAGCACTGGTCACGGCCTGGCAGTTATGTCCATCACGGCCATAACGTGCCAACTGAACCAGACCATCACAGGCAGAACTGATCACGGCCTAGCCGTGATGAGCATCACGGCCGTGACAGATCAACCAGCAGGCAACATGCACTCAAAACCAAAAATAGAGACATTCCAAACAACTCAAACTCACGGTTTCAAGTTTCAACTACTGAGACTACAGTTTCAACATACACTCAAAACCAAAAATAAAAAAATGTGCCCTAAAGACTCACCAGAAATAGGTGCTCGCGTGGTGGTGGGGAGGGGAGCTCGAGTGGTGGCTAACGTTCGATGTGGTTACTGAGAGCAGAGGGACAAGGAGAGTTAGTGCGCAGGAAGGGGAAAGAGATATGTCAATTTATTACAAAGAATGAATGGAAAGACAGAGTTAGGGTTAATAGTGTACCTCACGGTGGTGGCGAAGAAGCCCTCGCGGTGGAGATGAGCTCGCGATTAGGGCAGAGTGAGAGTGAGAGTGAGAGTGAGAGTTGAGAGTGAGGGTTGAGCATGATGAAAAGAGAAAAGAGACGTACAGAGTGAAGTGCAGAAGGCGCGCGTGTGTAAACCAAAATAAAACAACATTTGACGTCAGTTGTTTGTAAAGACTGACGTTAAAGGTCGTATATTTAACGTCAGTTGTCTTAATAAACTGACGTTAAAAGTGTATACCTTTATCCAAAAACATTAATTCCTTTGACTATTTATTTAATTGAAGTAAAAATAAAACTTTTAACGTCAGTTGTATTAAACAACCGACGTTAAAAATAAATATTTTTTATTTTAAAAGCATTTTTAACGTCATTTGTTGAAGACAACTAACGTTAAAAGTGTATAAGTTTCTGCAAAAAAAATCATTCATTTGACTACTGTGCTAACCCATGCACCTTGAAACTTAATCCTCTTAATGAGCATTAAGTTTATAGATAAGTTTTCAAGAAAATCAGAGAGTCTCTATTCTATATATAAAGTGTCATTCTTCTGTATCAGTCTGTAAATACACCCTCTTCTTTTCCTCTATATTTCGTGTGTTTTCTATTCCTTCACAATATGGTTCTATCACATTTGAGACTTTTGTTATTTCTTCATATACCTATACTTAAAGGTCTCTGTCTTAATGGTCAAAAAACTTCTGAGGTTGAGTAAATCACATGATATTACTCCCTCACTTTATTCCTTCTCCTCCCCAAGTGACTGTGGATAAAGCACAGATGGAGCATCAAGGACTTCAAATGAGCAGGGAGGGGATCGATGCATCCATTGGAGTTTCTGAGGACAAAACTGAGAAGAAATTGATGTTGAAGCAGAAACTTTTTAATATTTTAGTGCTATGTTGCAGAAATTTTTTATCTTTTAATCATGTAATTGTAACTTATGAATCGCTTCAATGAGATACGACTTGATTATACATATAACACTTTTATGTTAAGTGTTTATTTATTTTAATTTTCACAAGAATATGTTTACTAATTCAAGCTAATTAATGAAGATTAAAAATAAACTTGTTTAATATTTGAACAAGTTCTTTACACAACTGACGCAAATAGTGATTTAATATTTACAAATTGTCACCACCTCATTTTTAACGTCAACTTAATTTATGACTGCCAAGTTCCCGTATATTACATTATTTCCAATATTCATTCTGCACGTTTATAATTTATAGGATTATTTATGTCAGCTATTTATTATACTGAAGTAAAAACCACACTTTTAACGTCAGTTGTATAAAAAACTGACGTTAAAAATAAATATTTTTTATTTTAAAAACACTTTTAACGTCAATTGTATTAAACAACTGACGTTAAAGGTGTATAAGTTTCTGCAAGAACATTCATTCCTTTGACTACTGTGCTACTTATCCATGCCCCTTGTAACTTAATCCTCTTAATGAGCATTAAGTTTATAGATAAGTTTTCAAGAAAATCAGAATAGCTTAGTAACTTCATCCCCTGCTCCTATAAATAGCTTCCCTCCATCCTTTTAATTTTCTGCTTCAAAATATGGCTCTGCCATGGAGATTTACTTCATCACTCTTTCTTCCTATTCTTAGACTCAAAGATCTTTGTCTTAATGGTCAAACAACTTCTGAGGTTGTGTAAATCACATAACATGGGTGATAAGGCTGTGTAAATCACATAATGTGAGTTGCTCACCTTATCATCTTTCCGGAGAATCGCAGACTACGACTCAGAACCTCCGCTTTGGAAGCAAATGATTGTTCCAAGACCATTGCTGAAACAGATCGGGTGCACCCTTGCTCAGCCACTCTGGAAAACTCAGTCGCTCGACTCTCCTCTCTTGCTCACCCGTGAAGGGAACGAAGCCTCAACAAATGTTTAGGATTTTAAACCCTTTCAATGTAACATTTTATAGGATTTTAAACCCTTTCAATCTTCTCAGATCGATCAGTATTACACTTCATGAATGAGATCCGGTTTGGGTTATTGATTCAACTTATACTTCGCACATATATTTTAGTTTTCAAAACAGAAACACAAAACATCAAAGCAATTGTGAAACTGAAACTTTGAGGAAGGCAATGCGGAAGGGTACGTATACTAGATAAAAAAAATTATTAAAATAACCTTTAACGTCAGTTGTTGTAAGGACTGACGTTAAAAGTGAGTCACTTCACTTTTAACGCCAGTCCTTACAACAACTGACGTTAAAATTGAATTAATGAAGTCTGATATTTACAAAACTGCCACCGCCCCCTTTTTAATGTCTAGCTTTTGGTTAACTGATGTAAACATTTACCGTCTAATGTATATTTTCCACTAGTGAACTCTTTCTCAGTGGTGGCATAATTGGCTTGAGCTCCATCTAGAGTTTTGCTTTCATAGTAAATTGCATGGACTTTCTTGTCTATTCTTTGTCCTAACACCGCTCCCCCGGCATAGTCACTAGCATCACACATTACCTCAAATGGCTCATTCCAATCTGATGTTTGCAAAATGGGAGCGGTGGTCAAAGCTTCCTTCAACCTACAAAAGGAACTTAAACATTCCTCATTAAAATCAAATGGAACAACTTTCATCAATAGGTTAGATAAAGGTTTAGAAATTTTTGAAAAATCTTTGATGAAACGCCGGTAAAACCCAGCATGTCCCAATAATCTTCTTACTCCTTTCACATTTACTGGTGGGGTCAATTTTTCAATAACATCAATTTTGGTCCTAACCACCTCAATACCTCTTCCAGAAATCAAGTGCCCAGGCACTATAGCTTCTTTTTCCATAAAATGACACTTTTCCCAATTCAATACCAAATTAGTTTCTTCACAACGCTGCAAAATCTTAGGCAAATTTGTTAAACAATCATCAAAGGTAGTTCCATAAACAGAAAAATCATCCATAAAAACCTCCATGATGTTTTCAATAAATTCAGAAAAAATTGCAGTCATGCATCTTTGAAAAGTAGCCGGTGCATTACATAGACCAAAAGGCATTCTCCTATAGGCAAAAGTGTCATAAGGACAAATAAACGTGGTCTTTTCTTAATCACTAGGATGTATAGGAATTTGATGAAAATCGGAATAACCATCCAAGTAACAAAAGTATGAATGCCTAGCTAACCTTTCAAGCATTTGATCAATAAATGGGAGAGGGAAGTGATCTTTTCTTGTTGCCTTATTTAATTTCCTATAATCAATGCACATTCTCCAATCGGTTACCGTCCTAGTAGGGATTAGTTCATTATTTTCATTTTGAATAACAGTCATCCCTCCTTTCTTAGGAACCACATGCACCGGACTAACCCACTCACTATCTGAGATTGGATAAATAACCCCCGCATCTAACAATTTAAGCACTTCTTTCTTAACCACCTCTTTCATATTTGGGTTCAACCTACGTTGATGCTCAATGGATGATTTATGCTCATCTTCCATTAAAATGCGATGCATGCAAAAGGAAGGATTTATGCCTTTAATATCATCGATTGTATATCCTATCACCTTTATATGCATTCTAAGCTCCCTAAGCAATTTCTCAGTTTCCAACTCATTGAAGCTAGCATTCACAATTACCGGATAGGAAGAGTTAGGACCAAGAAATTCATACCTCAATGTGGAAGGAAGGGGTTTTAGTTCTACCTTAGGAGCTTATTCATCTTTCAAATATTTATTCTTTGGTTTCAACTTAAGTTTTTCTTTTCTTGCTTTGTGAGGGGGGATAATCTTTCCCTCCATGAGACTAAGCTCTCCCAATCAAGCACATCTCCAACGGATCATATCAATACAAGCTTGAGTAGATTCTTCTTGGTAAACAGTTACCTGAAATGAAATATACTGAAAGTTGTTGTTCTCCTGATTCCCTGACCGTGCACAATCATCCTAATAATCATCACACCAAACCCGTTCTGCCTCTTTGAAGACCACTTCCAAGGAGTCCCCATTCTGTATAGTATATGAATCTAAAGCCTCCGAAGGAAACGCACTTGATTCTGCCACCCTAGACGCTTCTTGAACAGGTGAAAGCTGAATCGCAACCCTCAAACACCCCTCAAAATCTTCGTTGTTATTGGGCGACTTAGGCATATTCATCACTTCCTTATTACTCAATGTATCCACCTGAGTAACCTCCACACCTAAACCTTGTAAATTTTTTACTTTGAAGTCCCTTTATTTCTTTAACATGAAACCTTTTCCAGTGGAGTCCAACCCCTGTTGCCCCATCAACATCAACCTCTGCAATCTGTTTTCCCTTCTTTCTAATCAGGTCAGCAGAGCTTCCATCAGTACGTAACCCTCGAGCCCCTCGCCATTTCGAATTTGAATTTGACATCCCAAGAAACTCTTCCACCCTCGGCGTCCGAGTCCGGCATCGCCATATACTATCAATGACCGAGTCTGAGGCGTCGTCGGAGCAGGATGCCTCGTACCTAACCTCCCTTGTTGGAGTAGATTTCCAGAAGAGGTCACTGAAGGATTCCTCCATCAACCTGACAACCAATCCTTCCTCCCAAGGCTTGATATCTTCGAACCACTTAGATAGTATCACTGCATCCTCCTTTAATCTGTTTTACAAAACAAACATGAGGGGTGACCCACGTGGCATTAAATCTATGAAGGTGCTAGGTTTTAGGGACGGCGCTCATGGTGGGACGTACGATGGATAGCTGGGGTGTGCAAAAGAAGCTGGACTTCGATTTGGGCCAAAATTTTATTTGTGGGCTGTAGTATTTTGTATTATTAGTTTATTTGCTGTATTTTTATTATTTTGCATTTTTTTTATTAATTAGAAGAAAGAAAGAAAAAGCACCGTGATAGAAATAGGTGTTCACATTAATTAATTTTAAAAATAGAAGATATGTCTATAATATGTGATAAATTGATTTAATTTCAAAACTATTTTGGTAAAAAGAAAACATTACATGAGCTAAATGCCTTGCATTGGTTGTAATTTGTGTATCACTTACTATTAGTAGTATCACAAAGAAAAATAAGAAAAGATGAGTAAATCAAATTGATTTAATTTCATTTGGTTATGCAAATAAAAGTCACATGAATGAATTGACTTAGTTTGAATTGACTCATCAATTTGTTGCTTCAAATAGAAAGGATTTGAATCCCTTAAGCATATAATCATGATTCGATCTTTTGATTCATGTATTCGAAGAAAACACAATTAGGAGGAGTCTCACTTAGACACCTAATAGTAGTTCGGAAAATTAGTTTCTCATAAGCTAATGATCATATACTACAATGAAATGGATAGGAGTGAATCGCCTAACGCGATAAAGATTAGCAGCTTTATCATAGACTCGCCTAATGATGGAATGGATAGCCTAATGATCATAGGCTAATCTCTCTATCAAATCTTGTTGTGTTGTGCTTCCGTGATGGAATGGAATGGATCGCATAACGTGAAAGAGCAATATATAATCGTAGTGCTCGGTTGTGCCTAACGTCGTAGTGTTCGGTTGTAATTTCATTTAACTTGGAGTGGTGATAATCTGGAAGATCCTTATGCACAAACCAAAAGCATGCTAGAAATGTTTGCACCCAAATAATAGTGAAGTTCTTCCAGATCTACCGTTTGTCCTTAAGCTCTATATCAAATATTGCTGCAATCATTTCAAAGCGATGCGCGACAAAATTCATTCATGTGATTTACTCTCCTTATCTTATTTTTCTTTTGCGTTACATAATTAGACGTGCTAGTTGTATATTCTGATAAGAGCTGTAGTTTATGCCGCCTCTGTACATTGTATATGGTTACTGAGTATCCCTTGTACTTTCTATAAATGTTACTTCTTTTGCCTTCTTAAAAAAAAAGCTTTCACCTAGCTATATCGACGTCAACGGATTTAGACCACCATAACTTTTTTTTTATTTGGCTAGCTTGATCGTTCAAATTAAGATCTACACCTATGTGAGATACTAAACAAGAATATATCTTGTTTCACTCATCCTTATCCCCTAGCTAAGATGAAAAATGTTTTATAAAATGATGTAAAGTAAAAATGTAAGAGAAAAGATAATTCAATCCCTCATTATTTTGACAAATCCAATTATTACATAATGAACGGGTCTTTCTACAACCCAAACCAAAGAGGGTGACGACATAGCAAGAGCCACAAAGTTTTAGGGCTTTGAAGCCCCGCTGGAGCAACATAAAGGATCATACTTGCAATTGCAATCCCCAGATGCATGTGTAGTGCCTATCAACATAACGGCGATAGCAACAAGTAGCAACATCGCCTTCAACATCTTCAACGAGAACTCCATTGAAACTTAGTTTGGTTTACAAAGTAAAGTGAACAAAATTAACTAAGATGGTATTTGAAAAATATCAATATGTTTCAATTTTTTCATAAATTGCTTGTGTTAAATCACAAACGACACAAAGGTTTTGTATTTATACACTAGAAGAAAATAAATACAACTAATAGTTACAAGACAAATAAATGAGATAATTATTCCCCAAGTGTATGGATATTTTCTAAGTTCCTAGAAAATACATGAATCTAACTAATTACAATAGTTATTTCCTAAACTATTAACAACTTTGGACGGTGGATGGTTGATTCCAACAACTATAGTTATTTTCTAAACTATGATGACTTTAGACGGTGGATGGTTGATTCGAAATAATAGCAACTATATTTTCACGGTTTTAACATGAAAAAAAAAAGACATAAAAGTTGATACATCATAAAATGTAACTCTTTTTTTTTTTTTCAATTATATATATTTCAGAAATTATGCTTTATATTTTTATGTAAAAACCTAATCTTCCTTAGCCTAATAACATATGACAATTTTTAATTAAATTAATGGTAATAAGTTTAATAGAACAATTTGATATTTTTAAAGTAAATTTTGTTTTAAAGTTCTTTGAATTAATAATTATTAATTACAGTCAGATATAAAAATATCTTAAGATGGAAATTACTCTGAGTTGGGGACATGCACACACAGTTAAATTTATTACGAGCACAAAAATTTTCGATGCTATTCTTGTAAATACAAATTCTAATTGAGTAAATTTTTTTATAAAAAAAATGTCTTTTAAAACTTACTTAATTAAAAAATAAATTAACAAAATAAATTATTTATTAATTAAAAAATATTTTTATTTAAGTATGTGCTGACACGTGCTTTTAAAAAAATGATATTTAATTAAAAATTTTGGGTTAAATATATTTTTAGTCCCTCAAATTCTCCCGTTTGGAAAAAATACTTTTATAATCCTCAAATTCTAAAATGTATCAGTTATGGTTCTCAGACGTACAATTTAGAATTACCCAAATGTATGTTTTAGTCTCGTTTATAAGTGACACGTTTTAGAATTTGAGCTATTAAAAAAGTATGTTTCCAAAAAGGGGACTATTACCCAAATTTGAGTGACTAGAAACAATATTTAACCCAATTTTTTTTTAATTAAGTTTGTTTTAAATGACACATGGATTTTTTCGAAAAATTATTTTTCTACGTGGCACTAACGTGCCCATGACCGACATGGCATCTGTTAGCCACGTCATGAGATAATGGAAGGAGGTTTATGGACTATTTCTAAAACTTTTGAAATTTTAGGGATAAAATAATAAAAAATTATAGGACTAAATTCAAAATTGGGGCACTTTTTAAGGAACAAAAAATTATTGAGTAAATGTCCATTTTGGTCCCTCAAATTTTTCGACGATCCACTTTTGGTCACTGTAAATAAAATAGGCATCATTTAGTCCCTCAAATTTCGTGAGACAGTTTGGTCCCTCCGTCAATCAACCGTCTTTGACCTCCATTAAGTGGTCTAGGTGTCAGTTAATTAAATTCATTGACCCATTTTAGTCCCTCATTTTTTCTTGGGTGACCCATTTTTGTCCATGGAAAAGTGATCGTGACCCAATATGGTCCCTACGTGTATTACACTACCAGAATGACCTCTTTTATGTACAATCATGCACAAGAATGACCTCTATTTTGCACAATCAGAATGAATCAAATGTAACACAATGAACCAAATCCACCAGAATAGTTAAGACTGAAACAAATGCAATATTGAAATTAACAGTGGTTGAGAAATTACATGGTTTAGATCAGTTCCAACTTGCTGCAATGCTTGGAGTTGGACATTATCATGAGGCCCTTCTTGGCTCTAAAATAATAATCAAAATGAATGATTAGAAACAAATATTAGATTGCAGACAAGTTCATTGTACTCCAAAATATAATACATGTGTGACAATTTATGTTTGATGCTCGGTTCGTGATATAGTTCCATCTTGTTCAGTGTTGATCTTTTTCGTGCTTATCCTCCCTGTCCTTTTTGGTTTTAACGGTTTTGGTCTTGCAGATCCTTTACATGTGTTGTAATCCCTTATAGCATTCTTGAACAATTCGAGGTTGTCAAACTCCATGTCAACCTGAAGATGAACTTGGCCAAACTGAGTTGTCTCTTTAAATAGAGGAAATATCAGCCTCGAAGTTCCTTTATTATGATTGTTTAAAATAAAGGTCATTCTTGTGCATGGTTGTACATAAAAGAGGTCATTCTGGTAGTCTAATACACACAGGGAGCATATTGAGTCATAATAACTTTTCTAAGGACTAAAATGGGCCACTAAAGAAAAAAGGATGGGTTAAAATGAGTCAAAAAATTTAATTAACTGACACCTCGGCCACTTTGAGATGCCCCGACGTCCCATTAAAGAAAAACCCAAAATTATTAAAACCTAATCGTGTTATTGGCGTAAACGGTTACCTTAAAACTGCGAAATTTTTTAAAACTTAAACCACTGTCATACTGAGGTATCAACATGTCTAAACGTACATGCATATACATATTTAGATAGACATCATATCCAGCATACAATCATATAGTACTATCGAGGGAATCCCATCAGTAGGACCCCAAATAAGTACAAACTGATAATCAAACTGAAAATAAGAGCAACATCCCAAAGAGACAAGACGCACTGGCCATAGACTCTCTACTCAACTACTCGGTTCCACTGCTGTCCGCCAGCATCCGGCTCATAAGGGGTTCCATCTAGTTCCTCCAGAGTTGGCTCCTCCACCGAGTCTTCTTATAGCGATCACATAAATAAAACATACACACAACAGCAAGAAGAAAAGGGATAATAAACAATATAACGTCAAACGTGGAAAAGGGTTTAGCACCATTTAATTCTATAACAGCACACAAACATTCATCTCCAAAAGTATAAGTATATATATATGACGCAATCATCCTCAATCCACATCTAGGATCTTTCCTCTACCCTCCACCATGATGCAATGCAAATGCTGTATGAATCATCTCATCAGGTATCGACCAAATCCGGATATCCAACACAATGACACGTCCCAGAGGCCCCGGCGTACACCCTCGTCCGCGGATGGAGGATGCCCATGCAAAGCAATGGTACTATAGCTACACAATCCGGTGCACACCTCTGAACCATGGCCAGGGTGCTCATGCGACACATGAACTATAGCTGCAACTAAAATGAAGTCATGTCTGGGACGGTCCGCTGTTAGCCTAAACCCCGGGAATTCTCCCTCCGAGGATTAGACCCCACATGACCATGTTTCAGGTCCTCCAGACCATGCTTTAGGTCAACCATATCACAGACCATGTTTCAGGTCACCCCCTAGTGCCATAACCGCTTATCATAATATCATAGATAACCTCAATAAAAATCATCTCATCAATCTTATCGTCATATCTCAGTAATCATCTCGGTTAGGCACTACTAACACATATAATATGAATTCCCCAATATATCATCCTGTCTCAACATAACTTATCATTTACTCAACCTCTAATCACAATCATTACACTCATCACATCATACCATCATATCACCATATTCACATTTTCCAAGATAATAATCATTACCAAATTTATAATAAAATAACATTAAAATAATATAAACATGTTCATCACAAAAACAATTTCAACATTCATATCATCAACAATCACCAATATCAACTTAACCAGTCAAACATTCCAAGCAGGCAATCATTAAATAATAAAATAATATATTAAACGTAACGGTGATAAATGCACAATCTCAATATCATCACGGGTACCACTAAGTAGTCCCCAACGTAATATGGATATTGTCTGTTACTCGCTATCATGTAGGGTTTAGGTCGCCCTACACCATTGTCGAATTAAACGTCACTGTGTCTTTCCGACGTTAAATAATTTCTTTCCCCCACTTGAAGAACGTATGACCTCGGAAACGCGACGAGATCACTCCTACTCGACCCCTCTCGAATCTGCCACACACCGAACAAGGTCCCCGAATCTCTGATATCCCACCTAAACATCACATTTTGAAAGACACCAAATAAGTAACTCAAAATCTGCAGTAAGAACAAGATCCTCCATTGTTTCGACTCTATATCTCACAATACAGACTTTTTTTTGAAAAAGTGAATGGCGAGATTAAAGATCTACCTTTCCTTTATCTCCTTCTTCTGAGCTGAATAACTCATACTCAGGGGGTTATACAGAAATTCATACCGTTGGATATGAAACATTATCAGTCCAGAACCTCCCTATAAAATTTCAACACGATCTAACGGTGGAAGAAGGTATGTTGAGGGATTACAGAGACTGAATATGATGAGTTTTTTGGGTGTGAATGAGTGTGCAACTTGTTCTTTCTTTCACTTAACTATTCAGCCAACACATGCAGAGGTGAGGGAACCAATTTGGCTATGGAAGGATGAGTGAAATGAGTCTGGAGGAGGAAAAATGAAGTCACTTTTGTAGTTTTAATTTTTATATTAGATGAATTTAGGTAGGTTTTTGGTAAGTTAGTGGGAAAACAAGTGTCATACATGCAAAGGGGTAGTGGGAGATAGGTGTCATACATGCAAAAGGTAGTGGAACAAGTGTCATGCATGCATTTTAGGTGTCATGCATGCAAAGGGTAGTTGAACAAGTGTCATTAGGATATGTTAGTGGAGTGTGAGGAGAAGCTGATAAGCCTCTGGCTTATCTAGTTTTATAACTAGATGGACTGTGGTTTATGTGCTAATTATTCGAGTTCAATCTCGATTTCGCCCAAATTGACCTTGTTTTGTTCTTAAGTTAGACTTTGACTCGTTTTAGGCATTTTTTAGTAGTTTTTAGTCTATTTTGAATAGAATTACGCTTTTTGTTTCTTTTTATTGTTTCAGGTTAGAAGTGAAGCTCTGAGAGTCAAGGAAAGTCAAGAAACAGTGGAAATTGCCATTCTGGAGATACTCGCCTCGCGAGCTCAAAGACCAGTGAAGCGAAGAATAATCATCCTTTCTCAGACGCCCGCGAAGATATCACCCGCCTCGCGAGCCTGAAGGCCTAACTGTGCCAGAATTGTCATCCTCTCTGTGTCGCCTCGCGAGAGTCCAATTTGAAAGCGCGTCAATTTTAATATTCGCCTCGCGAGAGCTTGCTCGCCTCGCGAGTTCGCGCAGATCCTGAATCCTATATATTCCTGTTTTAGGGCAGAATTGAGGAGCTTTATGATTCACCACTGATTTTGTAGCGTTTAGGCCGAATCCTTGTGTTTATGGAGCTGCGTCTCCTCTTTTCTTTTTCTTATTTTACTATGGTCGTTAGGACCGATTGCTTGTCTGTCTTTACGAGCATGAGGAACTAATCCCCTCGTCCGAGGGATCAATGAAACCACCCATGGCGGTGTAGAATTCGATGTGATGTATGTCTTTCTCCCTTCTTTCAATTAATGTTTTCCAATTCTGATTTGATTGCGTTGATCATATGCATGCGTGATTGACTAGTTAAACGTGATGAGGCTTAGGAGGCAATTCACGTTTTAGAACTTGAATTGGGATCATCGATCGACTATTGCACGAGAGTGAGTAGGAGATCGGTGCAACCTTATAGGGAACAAGAATTAATAGAGTTTGATGATTAGGATTATGAGACCTAGTAAGTAATTAATCCAATCATCGAATACGTCCTATTGAGCACGACAGTGGATATAGGAGAATTTGGGGGTCCTGGTTGACATTGTAATTGAACTTAGGAAAGAATCATCATCACTTGGGTACTATGCACGATTGGATTGGTGGATTTGAGACCTTAGATATTTTAATTTCTGATTTTAATACCTTAGCTTAGTTTTATTAGATTCGTTAATTGAATTGCAATCCTATCTTTAGGCCGAATCCTTGTGTTTCTGGAGCTGCGTCTCCTCTTTTCTTTTTCTTATTTTACTATGGTCGTTAGGACCGATTGCTTGTCTGTCTTTACGAGCATGATGAACTAATCCCCTCGTCCGAGGGATCAATGAAACCACCCATGGCGGTGTAGAATTCGATGTGATGTATGTCTTTCTCCCTTCTTTCAATTAATGTTTTCCAATTCTGATTTGATTGCGTTGATCATATGCATGCGTGATTGACTAGTTAAACGTGATGAGGCTTAGGAGGCAATTCGCGTTTTAGAACTTGAATTGGGATCATCGATCGACTATTGCACGAAAGTGAGTAGGAGATCGGTGCAACCTTATAGGGAACAAGAATTAATAGAGTTTGATGATTAGGATTATGAGACCTAGTAAGTAATTAATCCAATCATAGAATACGTCCTATTGAGCACGACAGTGGATATAGGAGAATTTGGGGGTCCTGGTTGACATTGTAATTGAACTTAGGAAAGAATCATCATCACTTGGGTACTATGCACGATTGGATTGGTGGATTTGAGACCTTAGATATTTTAATTTCTGATTTTAATACCTTAGCTTAGTTTTATTAGATTCGTTAATTGAATTGCAATCCTATCTTTTCTCTCCCTCAACCACTTTCCTTGCTTGACCAAATGTATCGACTTCTCGCGAATTAGTCGAATTGGTAGCCCAATCTTTGTGTTCGACCTCGGTAAATTCTTACCGTGTTTATTTTATTACTTGCGACGACCTGGTACACTTGCCGGTGATTCAACAAGTTTTTGGCGCCGTTGCCGGGGATTGGCACAACCAATTTTCCTAATTTTTAGGGAAGTTTGATTATTTGGTTAAGTTATTTTTGTTTTTATTTTTATTTATTTTTATTTTTTTTATTTTTATTTTCTATTATCTCTCTCTACTTCTTTGATTCCACTTGGTCTTGCCTTGTTTTGTATGCGAGGTACACGAGGGAATGCCTCCGGGTTGTGAAAATTGTAATGGCGACCATGACACTCAGAGCTGTTTGTTCTACTTCTCTCAAGAACATGTGGACTCATGCCATAATTTCTATGGCAGCGTGCCCCAGAACATCTATCAGAGGAACAGTCAGAATCAGAATAGGTGTTATATGAGGAGAGACCATCCGGGTTTCGCTTGGAGTAATGCTGGAGGTGGTCTAGCCGGGCAACCACAACCTCAACAGAATTGGCAACCACAACCTCAACAGAATTGGCAACAACAACCTCAACAGTATGGTGGAAGGCAACCTTGGGAATTGGCTCTGGAGAAGATGAGCGTGACAGTTGAGAAGTTGGCAATCAATACAAGCACAACCATTGATAAGTTGGCAACTCATACAGGGTCGGCAATTCAGAATCTAGAGATGCAGATTGCCCAGCTCGCAAAACAACTAAATGAGCGTCTCCCAGGGACTTTCCCAGGTGATACCGAGAACAACCCTAAGAACCAATGTGATGCCATAACAACTAGAAGCGATAGGGTGTTGGGATCTAACAGGGATGCAACTAGTTCTCAGGAAGTTGAGGAAGAACTACCACATGTTGAGGTAGAGCAACCTGAGAAAGAGGAGTTGACAAGTGACAAGGCACCATAGCAAGTGGGGGAGATTTGCAAATGGCTAGTACAATACCCACATGAAGCATTGTTTGAGCAGAATATGGTTGGGGGATGGATCAAAATGCAGATGATGTGGTAGTGGATTTCACCATGCTTGCCAAGAAACCTGAAATTGCTGCATTGGATAACTATGTTGGCTTAAATGCATGTGTGGACACTGGAAAGTTAGCCCCCTCCACCTGTCTGTTAATCTTCCTTGTGAAAATACCATTTGACCTCGGAGAAAGTAAGTTCACAATTGTAGAGGTCAATGAAGTTGTCACACACGGGCTAGGTGGAATTGTGGATAGAGTCGTATTGCTTCTGCAATTGCCACTTCACAAACCATGGGATCCGGGTGGAGGATCTCACATGATGAGCATCTCTTGGCCCTTATGCCACAGGCTATGGGATCCAGGTGGATGCTTCTTAATAAGTCAAGCTAGTGACGTTAAAGAAGCGCTTATTGGGAGGCAACCCAAGCTAGGTATTCTTTTTTAGTTTCTGTCATTTTCCCTTATTATTAAAAAAAAAAACTTGATTCGCCACGCGAATCCTCAGTGGCCACACGAGACAGAAGCCCTGAAACTCGGAGGCTTGCTCACGCTTCTGTATCGCAACGCGAGGTCTACTTTAGCCTCGCGATTCTGGGCATCATCATCTGTTGGAATTCCAGATTCGCTTCGCGAGATACTACTCGCCTCACGATTCTGGAAAGTGTGAATAACAATTTTCCAAATTCGCCTCGCGAATCTGCATTTAAGTTTTTGATTTGTAGGATTTCTCCTAGGAGAGGCCTTTGGCCCAGCAGAGGGGTGCCCGAGGGAACAATTGGATGAGGATGCAACCGTAGAAGAACTTTCCGTGAAAGCGGCCACCTCCACTAGTATTTGATCAGGGAGCACCCTCTCCTTTCCTCACTTTTATTTTATATCTGTGTTCTTTCATTGAGGACAATGTATGTTTTAAACGTGGGGGAGGGAACCAATTGCTGTTTTTGTTCTTTGTTTTTGTTTGTGTTTTTGTTTTTGTTTGTCACTCTTGAATAATTTGAGAAGATCAAGAGTATGTGTATGAATGTGTGTCGGCAAGCTTGTTGGATTTTAATTAAATTTAGCATAGATTGATTGCATGAATTATTTTGACCATTGATGATTTCCCCCTAGGTTCTAAAAATAGAAAAGTTGATCCCCATGTGAAAAATTGAAAATTGAACTTTAAGGAACTTTATTGTGATGGCTTGATTTATGACAAGTTTGGGGTGAGGGGGTGCACATACTAGGAATTGTATCTCGGTCAAACAATTTGCAAAATGTCTAGGTTAGGATTTGAGCCTCCAACTTTATTTTTGATTGTGTGGATCACTTTCAAGTTGCACTTTCCCGAATTTGATTGAATCTCTTCATGGTTTGCATGTTTATGTGTTGCATCAAACGATTTAGGCAATTTTCTTTGAAATAGCTACTTGGCCTAAAAAGAACCATCCCTAATGCATGTTCCCTAGTTAGCCACATTGAGCCTAATTAGCCTATTGTTTCTTGATGACCCTATATTATAAGCCAAAAATCTGAAAAACCATGTTAACCCAATCTTAGGATTAGGAGAGCATGGAAGCTTAGCAAGAGAAGGGTGTAAGAAACTAAGTTTGGGGTGGCTACAAGGTGATATTTCATTTTGGGTTGAGAAAAAGAAAAATAAAGGTTGAAACCCAAGGCAAAAAAAAAAAAAAGAAAAAGAAAAAGAAAAAATTGCCAAAAAGAAAAGGGGCAAAACAAAAATATTAGCAAGGAAAAGGTTGTTGTCACCCGAGGCAAAAAGAAAAATGGAAAAAGGAATTTGAGTGGAAGATGTGTCATATGCTCATGCTCTCTTAGTTCCTAGGGACTTAAGCCTAGTATCCTTGAATATCCTACCATTAGCCAGGCCCCACTACAACCTTTAAAAGACCTTTTGATGTTGCATGCATGTTTTCGTGGGAACTATTTTTGAGATGAAAATAAAATTCATGGGAAGTGCTCTTGAAATGTGAATTTGAGTGAAAAGTTGATAGCCTAGACACAATTGAGCGAATGAGTGAAATACTAAATGCCCATGTGAGGAAGGCAATTGTTTGAATTTGGTGATCTCCCTTTTGTGTGTAACTTGGATCCTCAACTTAGATTAATGATTGCATGAATGATGAAGTTCTCAATTGTTTAAAGTAAATGAATGTGAGGATTACATTGATGTAAGGGGGGAAACATTGAAGAAAAACTGTTTTGTAAGATTGCATGAAATTTGTGCGAAATTGATTGAATCCTTTAAGCTTGCCAAGTCTTGAGTCTTTTTTTTTTTTTTGAGTTTTAGCTTGCTTGGGGACAAGCAAGGTTTAAGTTTGGGGTGTTTTGATAAGCCTCTGGCTTATCTAGTTTTATAACTAGATGGTCTGTGGTTTATGTGCTAATTATTCGAGTTGAATCTCGATTTCGCCCAAATTGGCATTGTTTTGTTCTTAAGTTAGACTTTGACTCGTTTTAGGCATTTTTTGTAGTTTTTAGTCTATTTTGAATAGAATTACGCTTTTTGTTTCTTTTTATTGTTTCAGGTTAGAAGTGAAGCTCTGAGAGTCAAGGAAAGTCAAGAAACAGTGGAAATTGCCATTCTGGAGATACTCGCCTCACGAGTGTATGCTCGCCTCGCGAGCCTGAAGACCAGCTGAAGCAGCAACAGTCATCCTTTCTGTATCGCCCCACGAAGATATCACTCGCCTCGCGATCCTGAAGGCCTGACTGTGCCAGAATTGTCATCCTCTCTGTGTCGCCTCGCGAGAGTCTGATCGCCTCGCGAGAGTCCAATTTGAAAGCGCGTCAATTTTAATATTCGCCTCGCGAGAGCTTGCTCGCCTCGCGAGTTCGAGCAGATCCTGAATCCTATATATTGCTATCTTGGGGAAGAATTGAGGAGCTTTATGATTCACCACTGATTTTGTAGTGTTTAGGCCGAATCCTTGTGTTTCTGGAGCTGCGTCTCCTCTTTTCTTTTTCTTATTTTACTATGGTCGTTAGGACCGATTGCTTGTCTGTCTTTACGAGCATGAGGAACTAATCCCCTCGTCCGAGGGATCAATGAAACCACCCATGGCGGTGTAGAATTCGATGTGATGTATGTCTTTCTCCCTTCTTTCAATTAATGTTTTCCAATTCTGATTTGATTGCGTTGATCATATGCATGCGTGATTGACTAGTTAAACGTGATGAGGCTTAGGAGGCAATTCGCGTTTTAGAACTTGAATTGGGATCATCGATCGACTATTGCACGAGAGTGAGTAGGAGATCGATGCAACCTTATAGGGAACAAGAATTAATAGAGTTTGATGATTAGGATTATGAGACCTAGTAAGTAATTAATCCAATCATCGAATACGTCCTATTGAGCACGACAGTGGATATAGGAGAATTTGGGGGTCCTGGTTGACATTGTAATTGAACTTAGGAAAGAATCATCATCACTTGGGTACTATGCATGATTGGGTAGGTGGATTTGAGACCTTAAATATTTTAATTTCTAATTTTAATACATTAGCTTAGTTTTATTAGATTCGTTAATTGAATTGCAATCCTATCTTCTCTCTCCCTCAACCACTTTCCTTGCTTGACCAAATGTATCGACTTCTCGCGAATTAGTCGAATTGGTAGCCCAATCCTTGTGTTCGACCTCGGTAAATTCTTACCATGTTTATTTATTACTTGCGACGACCCGGTACACTTGCCGGTGATTCAACAGGAGCCACCATGGCCACCTTCCTCCTGGTCACGACACGTGTCACTGCGTGTTGTTCAGATGGCACAACTAGATGTTTTCTTCCGTATCATCCTGTGTAACCTACTGCTGTAATATTTTTCTGTAATTATTTTAGGTCATTCCCAAAAGCCTTTTATACTCAAGCCCGATCTAATTTTAGTATCCCAACTCTCAACTAATTAATTAATCGATTAATTAATCTCTCGGTTTGCGTTTCCTTGTGTTCTGAACTCGTTTTAACTCTGATTCCCCTCAAACTTGAAACACAAGCTCACTAACACGAAACATGATTAAGTCTTCAAATATGCTTAATTATTTCCTCATATACTAATCCAGAAAATGGGGTGTTACACCCTTAACGTTCAAGATCAGCAAGTTAACGAAGGTCAAAGACGGTTGACTGACGGAAGGACCAAACTATCTCACGGAAGTAAATTTGGGAGACTAAATGGTGTTTTTTTTATTTTCAGGGATCAAAAATGGGTCCTCGAAAAATTTGGTGGAACAAAATGAATCTTTACTCAAACTTATTTTAAAAGTGGAACCTCATTCTTACTACTAAGTTCACACTAGCCAAGGCCCAATAAGATAAGAGTGGTGGTCACCATCTGAAGGCTTGATTTGCAAAGATGGGCTCTAGGGAAGACCATTTTACCTTTTTCCAAAATAAAGCTGAGGTCTGACTTCAACAACTTTTTACATAAGTATACGGATCCATGGATGCAGATCTTTAAGCTACTTGATCTCATTTTTTTAATGACTAAACCCCCAATTTGGTCCCTAAGAAAAATATACGGGTCTGAAATAGTCCCTATCCAAAATAAATTATCCATTTCATCCTTAAGAATGTAATTATCGGGACACTTTAGTCCATCTGTCAGTTGACCACCTTTGACCACCGGTTTTCAACTGACGTGTTCACCATTTTTGCTAAGTTGTTAGTCAGCATGTCTAATAGGATAGCCAGCTTGGAATTTTTTTTCACTCCTATTCCCTACTAAAACGACGCAGTTTCTCCTCCCACTTCCCCTATTAACCCTCTTCTTCCCCCGCCTTCGATGATTCATTGATAAAAACCCTAGAATCTCTTCTCCCTCTCCATTATCAACCATCTTCTTCTCCCTCCCTCTGGTTGCTACGCTCTTCCCTTCTTTCTCTTTTCCCTAATCTGTATTTCACCCACTTTCCATTATCAATTCAAACAGAAACCCTAATCTGTATGTCGCCCCCTTTTCTATTTTTGGAGTTGCATCGAAATGATCTAGGCTTCTAAGGAAGTGTCTAGCCATGACCATAGTGAAACGAGGTGGAGTGAAAGGAGGTCTAACTTGAGCACGAGGCCTGATAGGTGGTGGCCTTACAGCTGGTGGCAGTGGTGGGGTACTCTGATCACCCATTTCCTGCAAATCAGATAGATCAACCTAGTGAGCAAAGGGATCAAACAATTAATATTGTAGGCCAAATTAGTCCCTATCTAATTGTTTAGTAACCCAAATTAGTCCCTTAAAAAATTCAAAGATGTCAGATAAGACTCCTGTAGCATTGAAGAGTCTGTATTATTGTCTCCTTGAGTCAGTACATGTAAATTACTGGTGTCGTGCAAATGCACGCGCGTGCGAATCCGGCAAGTGTACCTGACTGCCGTCAAGTAATAAAAGATATCGAACCCACAGAGACTGTGTTCTCGAATCGCAATCGGCTTTCGAATCGATTAGTTCTGGACAGTTTTAAAAAGGGTTTTGAAAAAGATTCGAATTTGAAATTTAAAAGATAGACGAGCAGAAAACAAATGTTTTTGGGGTTTTCGATTTAAATGGATTCCTAGGGATTTGGGTTACCTTTGAGGTTGTTTATGTTGCTAATCTGATTTACCTTTGTTGATTACCGAAATTGCCTTGAAGGCGAGTTTATCCTCTGATAGCTTAAGCTCCCTCTCGGGTTACAAAAGCCGTGCCCAATTGACCCGACCCCTACTCTCGTGGTAGTCGATCCCAGATTGGACCCTTTGCGTTCCGTGACAACTCGTTGCTCCTCGAGGGACGGCTTCTAACTCTCGTGATTTCAGTCCCAAGTCTGACTTCTATAGGTCCGACACCCAAGTTCACCGCTAGGTTCCTCCTTGAAATGTCTCAGTCATGCACACAACCTAAGTTCACCGCTAGGTTCCTCCTTGGATCATTCACATCTCACAAACCAGGTGGCTGCTAGGGCTTTACGAGTGAATCACCCTAGAAATCCTAAGTTCACCGCTAGGTTCCTCCTTAGAACGTCTATGTCACGCAAATAACGGTTGCAAAATTTTATGAGTAATTTACACACTAGAAATCAGATCTAAAGCAAATCATAATTAACAAAGAGTTTACATCAAATTTACATCATGAACAAACTTGGGCAGAGCCCTAATCCCTATAAACTATGCTACTACTCACGTCTTGCCATGGAGATGACAAGCATGATTACAAATAGCATGAAAATACAAAAATCAGAGAAGAGAAGAGAAGAGGAGAAGAGAGATCTAAGCCTAGAGTAGTAGCCCCTAATGTGTTGATGATCCTCTGTTTCTGATGCCTTGGTCCATATTTATAGAAATGGGGAAGTTAGAGTCCCAAACCAACTCAAAATCTGATCTATTTCGGTTTCTTCAGGTCCAAGTAATGCGCGTCACGGCCGTGATGGCCATCACGGCCAGGCCGTGACGGTTTCTGCCTCTGCAAATCTGGAAAATTCAATTTCTCGCGACGCGAGATGCTGCTTTCGACGACGAGCCTTCCTTTCATGGCCCGTGATGAATTTCACGGTGGGGCCGTGATGTGCTCTGACTTGTGGTCGTTTTGGGTCACGGACGTGATGGCTATCACGGCCTGGCCGTGACAGACTCTGTCTTAAGCCTTTCTTCTTTTTCAGTTTTGCTCGATCATGGCCGTGATGGGCATCACGGCTAGGCCGTGATGGGCTCTGTTTGGCTCATTTTCTTCAGTTTTAAAGCTCCATCTTCATCCAAACTTCATCATGGTTGATCTTGAGCAATTTACCCTTTATATCTGCAAAACAACACACGAAAACCGCCTTACCCGTTCCAAAGGAAAATTAACCTAAAATCTAATAAAAATATGCCTAAACTACATGAAAATGCATGCAAAATGATGGACAAAGATGAGGTGGAATCACACTCATCAAATCACCCAAAGCTTAAAACTTTGCTTGTCCTCAAGCAATTACTCAGGCCATAAGATAAATCAATTAAAGCATGGATAGTGAACCAAGAACCCTAGAAGCTAATCCAAGTAATAGGCATTTTTAATAAGCATTCAAGAGATAATCAAGTTCTAGTCCAATTAGAAGCTTAGGTTTTTTCAAGTTCATGTCCTCACTGATTTGGGCACTCATCTCACCTCACTCAAGTGTTTTAGGGTTTATGACAATTCACTCCATTTCCTCAAGTAAAGTATTTTACCATAGGCTTGACTATTAACCAAATCTCTACTTTATTTATGAAAACACTTAAGAATCAAGAGGTCTTTTCCTTTGGTTGTAATGTGGCCATGGGATTTATGTTTAGGTGGGAAAATCAAAGAAAGGGAGTTTCAAGAAGGCTAGACAGATTATCAAACATTACAAAGTATGACACCTTCTAAAATACCTTTTGAGGGCTTTGATTTACTTTTTCCACCTTTCTTCTTTTTTTTCTTTTTCTTTTCTTTTTTTCTTTTTCTTTTTCTTTTCATTTCTCACTTTCTTTGTCATCCCCTTCTCCATTTTTTTTTTGTTTATTTCATTTTTATTTGTTTGGAGAAAGGGAGATTTAGCTCAAGAGAAATATTTTCATCCCATTCTTTTTCCAACTACCATTTTGCCCCTTTTCGTAATACTTTAAAAGGTGTCATACCAAGCATTATTTATCAAATTAATTCATGGTACCAAGAAAAGTATTTTATCTTTAGGCTCAAAATTGGGCAACTAAGGGGTAGCATTTATCATTCAAAGCTCGGGAGGCCAGAAAAATACCTAGTGCCTCAATCATTTCCAAAAATGTTTTCAGAAATTTTTAAGTTTTGAAATGGTTTCAAGTTAAGTTCTAGAAAATACAGTCCATGAGGAATTAAATCACTCTATCACAAGAAATGGGGTAGATTTAGTGAATACCCCTTTTGGCTCAAAATCTTACATTTAGTAGTTCATAAATCAGTGAGGAACACAAGTTTAAGGAACCACATGCTAATTATCAACTATCAAATGACTATCTCAAGAATTTTTTATTTTTAGCCATATCACAAGAATAATGAAAAATTGGGTTCAAAATTCACTATCTCAATTCATTTGGCTCCAAGTTCTCACAATCGGATGCATGTTCTAAGTGAGGGGCAATCCAGAGAATGTGATCATACCAATCTATGCCTATGTGAATGCAACATGAATGCAACAATGCAAATGTAAAAATAAATACCCCCACCCCAAGCTTGATTACTTACATTGTCTCCAATGTAAATAATCAAGTCGGAGAGAGGATAAAAATGGAACAACTTACCGAGTCGGTAGCGGGTGTTGGCTTCACATTCCAGTCAAAACTTGGGTAGAAATTTTATCACGGCCGTGAGGCTCTTCACGGGCAGGCCGTGATCGTTTCTGGTCCTCAGGAGTTGCCCTGTCACGGCCGTGATCTACATCACGGCTAGGCCGTGATGCTCTCTGACCTTGGCATCCTACTCATCACGCCGTGATGGTTGTCACGGCTAGGCCGTGATCCTTTCTGTGTTTTTTGTTTAGCTTATCACGACCGTGACCACTGTCACGGCCAGGGCGTGATGGCCTCTGACTTTATCTTTTTATGCTCTTCTTCTCTTTCTCAACCTGAAAACACTAGACAAACCTATTCATGATATTTTTGCCTCTTGATCTTCTCAAATTATTCAAGAGGTTAAATCAAAAACAAAAGGAAAAAGGGAAAGAAAACTTGGGTTGCCTCCCAAGAAGCGCTTATTTATGGTCTTAAGCTTGACCATACTTCCTCAAGTCAACCGGGGTCGGCTGGGCGTAGAAGTGCAGGCACACTTCTCTTCCAAGGAGCTCCTTCAAATAGCCGTTTCTGCTCATACGGCCAATAATGCTTCCGCTTTACTCTTTTCTCTCGGAGCTTCCTAGCCTTCCTTTCTTCCGGCGGAAGTTTTGTTTCCGCATGGACAGCAATTCCAACTTCACCACTAGGTGCATCTTCAACCATGCATATCTTTGGTGTTGCTTCCATGCTAAGTTCTTTCTCTACCGCTGGAGACGTTACATCAATTCTGCACACATGGCTCTCAAAAGGAGGGTTGTTACAAGAGTTAGTCAACTGAAATTTTACCCTACCTTCCTCTACATTTAGAGAGAGTTTGCCATTCCTTACGTCTATTACTGCTCCAGCGGTTGCCAAGAATGGCCTTCCTAAAATGATGGGGAATTCAGAATTCCCTTTCATATCCAATACCAGGAAGTCGGTAGGGATGAAGAATTTCCCTACCTTCACAGGGACATTCTCTAGTATGCCTAGAGGAGTCCTAGTTGAGCCGTCCGCAAATTGTAAGGAGAATTTGAACGGTCTCAACTCTTTACTTTCCAACCTTTCCATGATAGTGAGGGGCATCAAGCTTGCACTAGCCCCTAAGTCACACAAGGCTTGGTCAATGTGCACTTGTTCAATTGAGCAAGCGATGGAGAAACTACCTGGGTCTTTCAGTTTAGTAGGCATTTTAGCCTCTACATCTACTTGCTTTTTCCTGACCAACCTCTGTGGGAAAGGTATCGGGGGTTGGTACGGTGGTGGAGGGACATATTTCGGTTCTGGCTCTTCTTTTTCGCTTGTGTCCTCCTCCGGTTCCACGTCCATTTCAGCTACCCCCACCCCAAGCTTATCATCCCTCAAGTGTATGACATTGCAATGCTCATTGGGATTTGCTTCGGGTTGCCCCGGGAATGTATCCTTGGGTCTCGAGTACGTGCCGGCTTGTTGGGCAATCTGGGTTTCTAGCATCTTGCTATGAGTGGCTAAGTGGTCTACCTTAGATGCTAGCTCCTTTATTGCCTCATTCTGCTGAGCTTGAGTGGCAACAAAGTTTTCCATGAGAGACTCGAGCTTAGATTTTTGAACCTGAGGATACCCCGGTGCCGTTCTCTTATTACCTTGACCCTCTTGGAACTCATGATTAAGTGTGTTGCTGTAGTTGCCGTAGGAGAGGTAAGGGTTGTTCCTTCTTTGGTTGTAGGGATTTGGGGGAGCATAGTTGGGCAGCTTCGGGTTCGTATCATAGTAGTTGTTACAAGAGTTCACTTGCTCACCCGAAGCACCGGATCCATGTGGGCATCCCATCATGTCATGTCCCTGCATTCCACAAATCTCACAAACAAGGTTAGTAGCACCTATTGCACTCACATTAGCTCTTTCAATCTTATCTAATCTTTTATTTAGTGAGTCAAATTTGGACATAATCAGATCAATGCTACTTACTTCAAACTTACCCCCCGAAATCTTGTTCGGGTTATTACCTCTTTCGGATCCCCATTGGTGGTAGTTGGTGGCGACATTCTCGATGATGTTGAATGCCTCAGTGAGAGGCCTATTCATAAACGCTCCACCGGCTGCAGAATCTAGTGACACCTTCGAAGAGTAGTCTAATCCGTTATAGAAGGTGTGCACTATTAACCACCTCTCGAGTCCGTGATGTGGGCACGACTCCAGCAGTCCCTTGTATCGATCCCAAGCTTCCGATAATGATTCTCCGTCTTTTTGGAAGAAGTCGGTGATCTGGGTCCTTATGTAGGCCGTCTTGGATGGAGGGAAGAATTTCTCCAAGAACGCCTGCTCCAGTTGGTCCCAAGTAGTCAAGGTGTTAGCGGGGATTTGCTTAAGCCAGGCCTTCGCCTTTCCAGTGAGAGATGAGGGGAACAGTCTCAAACGCACAACATCGACTGAGGCTCCATGAATCCGGATTGCATCGGTGAACTCTAAAAATGTCTCTATGTGATCGGTCGGGTCCTCCGAAGGCAATCCTCCGAATTGATGTTGCCTAATCATGTTGATTAGCATAGGTGGTATGGTATAGTTTTCCGCCTCAATCTCTGGCCTTGCAATCCCAGTTCGCAAGCCTCTCGCATTTGGGGCTGCGTAATCCTTCAAAGGTTTTGTATCCGGTTGATTCGCCATGAGTGGAACGGGACTCAACCTTTCTCCCTCTCTTTGTAGTCTTCTACGTCTGTGGAAGGTCCTCTCGATCTCCGGATCAATCTCACCAAGGCTCCCAAGACTTAGAGATCTTTGCATATAACACACAGAGAGATGGATACAATAGAAGGAAAAGAAATTTTTGATTTTTTTTTTTAAATTTCAGAAATAAAAATCAAATAAAAAGAAAAGGTCCAGAAAAATCAATTCAAAATTTGAATTGAGATTCGAAAAGGCACAGTCCCCGGCAACGGCGCCAAAAACTTGGTGTCGTGCAAATGCACGCGCGTGCGAATCCGGCAAGTGTACCGGACTGCCGTCAAGTAATAAAAGATATCGAACCCACAGAGACTGTGTTCTCGAATCGCAATCGGCTTTCGAATCGATTAGTTCTGGACAGTTTTAAAAAGGGTTTTGAAAAAGATTCGAATTTGAAATTTAAAAGATAGACGAGCAGAAAACAAATGTTTTTGGGGTTTTCGATTTAAATGGATTCCTAGGGATTTGGGTTACCTTTGAGGTTGTTTATGTTGCTAATCTGATTTACCTTTGTTGATTACCGAAATTGCCTTGAAGGCGAGTTTATCCTCTGATAGCTTAAGCTCCCTCTCGGGTTACAAAAGCCGTGCCCAATTGACCCGACCCCTACTCTCGTGGTAGTCGATCCCAGATTGGACCCTTTGCGTTCCGTGACAACTCGTTGCTCCTCGAGGGACGGCTTCTAACTCTCGTGATTTCAGTCCCAAGTCTGACTTCTATAGGTCCGACACCCAAGTTCACCGCTAGGTTCCTCCTTGAAATGTCTCAGTCATGCAAACAACCTAAGTTCACCGCTAGGTTCCTCCTTGGATCATTCACATCTCACAAACCAGTGGCTGCCGGGCTTTACGAGTGAATCACCCTAGAAATCCTAAGTTCACCGCTAGGTTCCTCCTTAGAACGTCTATGTCACGCAAATAACGGTTGCCGAAATTTATGAGTAATTTACACACTAGAAATCAGATCTAAAGCAAATCATAATTAACAAAGAGTTTACATCAAATTTACATCATGAACAAACTTGGGCAGAGCCCTAATCCCTAGAAACTATGCTACTACTCACGTCTTGCCATGGAGATGACAAGCATGATTACAAATAGCATGAAAATACAAAAATCAGAGAAGAGAAGAGAAGAGGAGAAGAGAGATCTAAGCCTAGAGTAGTAGCCCCTAATGTGTTGATGATCCCCTGTTTCTGATGCCTTGGTCCATATTTATAGAAATGGGGAAGTTAGAGTCCCAAACCAACTCAAAATCTGATCTATTTCGGTTTCTTCAGGTCCAAGTAATGCGCGTCACGGCCGTGATGGCCATCACGGCCAGGCCGTGACGGTTTCTGCCTCTGCAAATCTGGAAAATTCAATTTCTCGCGACGCGAGATGCTGCTCGCGACGCGAGCCTTCCTTTCATGGCCCGTGATGAATTTCACGGCTGGGCCGTGATGTGCTCTGACTTGTGGTGGTTTTGGGTCACGGCCGTGATGGTTATCACGGCCAGGCCGTGACAGACTCTGACTTCAGCCTTTCTTCTTTTTCAGTTTTGCTCGATCATGGCCGTGATGGGCATCACGGCTAGGCCGTGATGGGCTCTGTTTGGCTCATTTTCTTCAGTTTTAAAGCTCCATCTTCATCCAAACTTCATCATGGTTGATCTTGAGTAATTTACCCTTTATATCTGCAAAACAACACACGAAAACCGCCTTACCCGTTCCAAAGGAAAATTAACCTAAAATCTAATAAAAATATGCCTAAACTACATGAAAATGCATGCAAAATGATGGACAAAGATGAGGTGGAATCACACTCATCAATTACCTATGTTACATTTTCTTCTTGAGGTTGTGATTGTGCCAATGGTACCCCTTCAGAAATCGGATTGAGCTGTTTTGATTCATGCGATTCTTCTCCCTTTAGCTAGTTGATTCACACGAACCCTTCACTTATTTTTCTTCGTCTCGAATTTCTTCTTTCTCTGTAGAGGTTTAGTGACTGAACGAAATCGTGAGAGGGAGCTTAAGGGTTTAGCAGAGACGAACTTACACATTCAGCCCCCCACTAAAAACGACGTCATTTAGTTACAGACCCTTCCCCTCAAACACATGCGTTTTGGGCCTGACGAATTTTGACTTTTATTTTGAATTTTTTTTCCTAATAATTTCCATGCTGGAATACAAGTAAGAGGTGCTACCTGACAACTCAGCAAAAACCTGGGACACGTAAGCTGAAAATCGGTGGTCAAAGGTCGTCAATCATAGGAAGGACTAAAGTGTCCCGATAGTTACATTCTTAATGATGAAATGGATAATTTATTTTGGATAGGGACTATTTCAGACCCGAGTGTTTTTCTCAGGGACCAAATTGGGGGTTTAGACTTTTTTAATTGACCGCGGCTTAATTTGTCGCCACAATCTATTGCAAAAGCATATCTAGCTAGAGCACTGAATGCCCATTAAGATTGCGGCGGAACGACGTATCAAAATAAAATCAGAACAAAAAAATAAAAATAAAATGGAGTCATCACTAGTTTTATTAAAGTGAAAAAAAAAGTTATAAAAAGAAAAACAAGTCTTTGAAATCAAATTTGGATTCAGGAATTGATTACTTGATTGTGCACATAGGAGGGATGAAGGATGGAGACTATTCCATTTAAAATTAGAAGTTAGAAAAAAGAAAAAAGCAAAATAAATAGAATTTTTTAATTTTGGCTTGATAGAATCTATATTCTACTCCTACACCTTAGTGTTATGGGGAACTCTAAGCTACATATATATTTTTTCTTTGGAAAAAAAAACGTTGTGGATTGTTTTGTATTAAATTTTGAAAAGATTTTATTTTGATAATAAAAACCAGATTATCACCACTCCAAGATCATCCATTTCCATATTTTGCTGCATTCCATTTGTTTGGTAAGGAAGACAGTAGTTCTTGACAAAGCTCAACCTCCCAAACAAAAATTCCTTCCCCAATCTAGTTTCTAACCAAGCTCACACTAGTGCAATAAGTGCTTTTTACGTCAGTTAAAATTGATTTTTTACGTCAGAATACTGACTGACGTAAATACAGCTGGCGTTAATAGTTAATATGTTAACGTCAGTTGAGAACTGACGTTAAATATAAAACTATTAACGCCAGTTCTTTAACAAAACTGACGTTAATTTTGTAAAAATTAACGTCAGTTTTTTAAACAACTGACGTTAAACTAAAACTATTAACGTCAGTTCTTTAAGACAACGGACGTTGATTTTGTTAAAACTAACGTCAGTTGTTATAAAGAACTGACGTTAAAGGTTTAATTTTAACGTCAGTTGTAATAAACAATCGACGTTAATAGTGTATCTTGTATATTTTATAAAATACTATTAACGCCGCTTGTTTGATACAACTAACGTTAATAGTTTTTTTTTAAAATTCAGTTTTAAAATATCACTCCCCTCAGCTATCCCTGCATTCAGTCCCAGTAACACAGAATATCACACACATTACAGAATTGCAAAGGAAAATTGAACAATGGGGGGACTTAAAACCAAAACCCATGTATATATATAAATAAATTTTAGTTCCAATGTCTAAAAAACAAAACTGTCTAAGGATATATATATATATACATGTTATTAATTAGTTTCTAAAGTCTAACAAAAAAACTATTCATCTAAGTAGTGTGGAGGGATGTTGTCAATTCCTTTTTCAGCCGCATACTTGAAGAAGAATTCAGCGAAGCGCATCCTCAAGTCTCTTAACTCATCTTCTTCAATAGGTGATTGGTCGATAAATGCCTAGACACGTTCAAATAATAACAATAACATCAATGCAAGTCATCTTCAAAACTATAATATATAATTTAACAAGTTGTTTAAATGTTACCTTCTTCCATCCATCCGTAATAGATGCGGAGACTATGTTCAGCATATGAAGCATCACATAATAGCCGCACGACCACCCGTCAGTTTGAAATCGAGACTACCAACAAAATTAATTTCAACATCAGTTGAATATACATATAAATTAGTAATTATAATATTAATTATTTGATAAATAAACTACCAAACCTTGAGGATGTTCCATACAGGATTTGCTTTAGCCTTAGAAGTCCTACTTCTCCCGTTGGCGCAACTTATGCTACTCGCCTTCAGCGCGCTATCATAAACAAATAATCATGTCGATCAATTAACAAACTCATATATCATGTGTGTAATAAACTAAAAACAACTTATATTAAAACTTAAATTAAATTTAATATTAGTTACTTACATATTTACAGCTTCCACCACCTTCGGTGGCGGATCTTGGTGGAGAGAGCAGAAGAATATGACAGTATGCCTAGACGGGTGAAGTACGAACAACTGCCAATGGCGTTCCATACAGTAGGGAGTCAGATATAATTCTTTCGGATTGTATCCCAACAAGTTCCCTAAGTATTTACTCAATGCATCGCCAGCAAAGAAATCGGGCAGAAGGATTGACGGATCTAAGAAACCGTAAACTGATGCAACGCCCTTATCAAGCTGAAGACGATGGAGATACCTAAGATATGAAAAGGTGTGGATGTTAATTACATAATATATATATTTAAATTAAAATAAATTATTAAATGGAAAAATACCAAAAATAAATAAGTTATAAAATTAAAATTAACTTACGTGCACCAGAGACTGATGACATTGCTGTTCATCCAGACGTTATTTCTGCAGGCGTTCCCGAGATCGTCACCACAGAAGGAAAATATCCTCTGTTGATCTGGGCGTGCCAGCCATCCATCGTGATCCAATGGACATTCACAAATCTCAAACACATAATCCTCACCAAGTGAGAACAAACGAGTGATAGGTGACAGCGACACCGACGTCGACTTGGCCTTCAGTTTAGGAAAAATAAAATAGATAAGTTTTTGATAATTAAAAAAACACAAGTAATTATTTGACTAATTTGGACATTAATAATGAATAAATACCTTTGATAACATTTCGAGCTCACGTCGTTTGGAGTCCAACTCAAGCTCACGCCTTTTCATTTCCAACTCATGCTCACAGCGCTGGACTTCCAACTCCCGCTCCCTAGCTGCCAACTCATCGTCCTCCACATGTGCCCTACTAAAACTCTCTTTTGTGCTCACATGTGAAGCGTTGGCAAGCCCTGCGGTGTCCTGGGATGTACCGACGGAGGAAAGCTCTGCAAGCGCCGCTTGAATTCTGGGTTGGCTATTAAGCCTTGCATCGAGTTGTGTTGTAATATCTGGGTTGGACATGAGGTGCTGAGTAATGTCAGCCAAAATTGATGCTTCATTGACCACCCGCTTTCGTGAACCAGACTTGCCATACTATTGTTTGATGGTCACGTTCCCAGGAACACCGAGAACCCGACTAGGATGGTCTTTCTTGCCTAGAGCAGTCATCAAGACGTCCTGCCGTCCAGAAGGGACGAATGCGCCCGGGAGGATTTTGCTTTAAAATCCATCTACAATGAAAAAAATGAAAAAACGTGCAAGTGAAAAGTGTTGCAAATATCTATACAAATATCAATTGAAATCAAGTTAATTATTTACTTACAATCTTATCTGCCACTTCGCGAGTGGCATCAACTTTAAAAGATCCCGCCTTTGTCATGCGGCCGGCTAACCAGACATCCTCGCGGTCGATGTCCGACGGAGGACTTGATGGTGTGCCCTCAGGCGCCTCTCCTCTTTCAATCCTAGCAGAGTGCTCTTCCCGCTTCGCCTCACCCTATCCGCCATCATCTCGCTGGATCCGAGTATGGTACCCACCCCGAGACATGGTGTGGCGGTGGACGTTCTTCGCCCGATTCTGCCGACCCTTATTTGCCTTAGCCTATTCAAACAAAAACATATAATTAAATACAGTTAAATGATCTATAATAAGCATACAAAATTAACTTAATCAACCAACCTGAAATTCTCCATCCTGTCGACTCCTGGCAAACATATCCCAAGTATCTTGATCAATCCAAGGATAATACGAGAACATTTTATCAAGCCGCTTCTTCCCAGATACACAGTACCTGGTAAGATCATGCTTGAACCCATTCCAACGCTTTGATGCCATTTTTCATACATTTATGACGATGATCCTCGTCATTTGGCACGATCAAGCTACCTACACATTAGATACATATATAACAACTGGATGGATTATAACTCGGATAATTATCTAATAATGTAAATCAAACGAATGTAAAGGTAAAATACCGTGATAGCCTCCCAAATCTGTTCCTTAACGTTCTGTGGAACGTCATTCCAGTGGTTGTAGTTGATGCTTACGTGCTGCTTCGCTTGTAGAAACACCCACTTATTAAATTCTTTAGCACGGGGTCCCTGGGCATTTAGATTAGCATCGAAGGACACCTCAAGCTTCTGTCCGCTCCGCCTGTCCTTCTCTAGTTTCTTCAACGAGGTGGCTCCTCTACCCCGTTTCCTATGAGCTCGTGATGTCCGTATGGACAAAAAAAAATGATAAAATAGAGGGTTGTAACATTATAAACTTACATTAACAAGAAGGACTAAAGATAGTATATAACATGTAAACTTACACTAGAATCGGGCGTAGGCGTGATCGGGTCCTGCGAAACCCCCACAGTGTCCTCCCGTGCATGTGGGCTATCCGACTGATCCATATGTATGCCTGTTCAGAAACAATATATATGTATTAACATAGGTTATAACTCAAAATAAATACAGAAGTATAAATAAAAATAACTAGATAGGTCCTGTAGATATACAAAACATCTATATATCCAATATAAGGACAATACGGGAGATTGAAAACTATAGTTTTTGAAGATTGCCAAGCACTGGTCACGGCCTGGCCGTGATGTCCATCACGGCCGTAACGTGCCAACTGAACCAGACCCTCATAGGCAGAACTGATCACGGCCTAGCCGTGATGAGCATCACGGCCGTGACAGATCAACCAGCAGAGCAACACGGCCGTGACAGATCAACCAGCAGAGCAACATGCACTCAAAACCAAAAATAGAGACATTCCAAACAACTCAAACTCACGGTTTAAAGTTACAACTACTGAGACTACAGTTTCAACATACACTCAAAACCAAAAATAGAGACATTCCAAACAACTCAAACTCACAGTTTCAAGTTTCAACTACTGAGACTACAGTTTCAAACCAGCAGAGCAACATGCATGCACTCAAAACCAAAAATAAAAAAATGTGCCCTAATTAAAGACTCACCAGAAATAGGCGCTCGCGTGGTGGTGGGGGGGAAGCTCGAGTGGTGGCCAACGTTCGATGTGGTTACTGAGAGCAGAGGGACAAGGAGAGTTAGTGCGCGAGAAGGGGAAAGAGAGATGTCAAGTTATTGCAAAGAATGAGCAGGAAAGACAGAGTTAGGGGTTAAGAGTGTACCTCACGGTGGTGTCGAAGAAGCCCTCGCGGTGGTTGCGGTGGAGATGAGCTTGTGATTAGGGCAGAGTGAGAGCAAGAGTGAGGGTTGAGCGTGATGAAAAGAAAAAAGACACGTACGTACAGAGAAGTGGAGAAGGCACGCGGGGGTAAACGTTATAATTAAAATAAAACAACATTTTACGTCAGTTTTTGGTAAAACCTGACATTGAAGATCATATATTTAATGTCAGTTGTATTAATAAACCGACGTTAAAAACCCTCACACTTATTACGTCAGTTGTTAGTAAAAACTGACGTTAAAGGTCATATATTTAACGTAAGTTGTATTAAGAAACTGACGTTAAAAACTCTCACAACTTCTTACGTCAGTTGTATTACACAACGGACGTTAAAAGTTTATTAGTTTCTGCAAAAACATTCATTCCTTTGACTACTGTGCTACTTACCCATTCACCTTTGTACCTAATCCTCTTAATGAGCATTAAGTTTATAGATAAGTTTTCAAGAAAATCAGAATAGCTTAGTAACTTCATCCACTGCTCCTATAAATAGCTTCCTTCCATCCTTTTAATTAATTTTCGGCTTCACAATATGGCTCTGCCGTGGAGATTAACTTCATCACTCTTTCTTCCTATTCCTAGACTCAAAGGTCTTTGTCTTAATGGTCAAACAACTTCTGAGTTTGAGTAAATCACATTACATGGATATTAAGGTTGGGTGAATCACGTAATGTGATTCTCTCACTTTATTTCATCCCCGTCATCCCTTTCACTTTGCTTTGGAAGCAAGTGATTGTGGATTCAAGATGATGCATCAAGGAACTCCACTGAAGAAGAAAGATGCAAAGATCCATTTCACTTTGCTTTCGCTGCTAGTGACTGAGGATTTACTTTGCATCATGGAATTCAAGTGAGGGAGGTGATGCATCCGTTGGAGCTTCTGATGACAGGACTGAGAAGAAAATGATGTTGATGCAGAAACTTTTTTATATTTTAGGGCTATGTTGCAGAAATTTTTTATCTTTTAATCATATAATTTTAACTTATGAATCGCTTCAATGTCATACGATTTGATTATACATATAACTTGTTTTATGTTAAGTGTTTATTTATTTTAATTTGCACAAGAATTTGTTTACTAATTCAAGCTAATTAATAAAAATTAAAAATAAACTTGTATAAAAAAAAGGTTTAGAAATAAACTGCAGTACTATATGGAGTGATCTGCGTTAAAGAGGACAAACAGGGACATGACAACCAATGAAATGAGTTTCATAATTATTTACGTCAGTTATTTATAGAACTGACGCAAATAGTTTACAAACTGCCACCACCTCATTTTTAACGTCAACTTAATTTATGACTGCCAAGTTCCCGTATATTAATTACATTATTTCCAATATTCATTCTGCACGTTTATAATATATAGGATTATTTACGTCAGCTATTTATTTAACTGAAGTAAAAATCAAACTTTTAACGTCAGTTGTATAAAAAACTGACGTTAACAATAAATATTTTTTATTTAAAAACACTTTTAACGTCAGTTTTTTTGAAAAACTGACGTTAAAAGTGTATAGATATCTGCAAAAACATTCATTCCTTTGACTGTACTGTGCTACTTACCCATGCACCTTGTAACTCAATCCTCTTAGTAACTTCATCCCCTGCTCCTATAAATAGCTTCCTTCCATCCTTTTAATTTTCTGCTTCACAATATGGCTCTGCCGTGGAGATTAACTTCATCACTCTTTCTTCCTATTCCTAGACTCAAAGGTCTTTGTCTTAATGGTCAAACAACTTCTGAGTTTGAGTAAATTACATTACATGGGTGATAAGTTTGAGTAAACTACATTATGTGAGTTGCTCACCTTATCACCTTCCGGAGAATCAGCTGCTGGAGGGCTAATCAGGTGCTCGGGGGTCACAGTTCCAAAACCTCAGCTTTGGCAGCAAGTGACCGTCTTAGAAGTCTCTGGAACCACTGCCTTTGCTTGAAACAGATCTAGTGCACCTGTTTTTACCTCTTTCTTGAGCTCTCTCATGCCCCCCAGTTTTCTGAGGTCTTCGGAGTATAGTTTTCCCTTTGGCATATTTCATAAAACTCTCTAATGGGATGTAGCTTTAATGTTTAGGATTTTAAACCCTTTCAATGTAACTTTTTATAGGATTTTAAACCCTTTCAATGTAACTTTTTATAGGATTTTAAACCCTTTCAATCTTCTGTATCAGTCTGTATTACACTTCATGAATGAGATCCGGTTTGGGTTATTGATTCAACTTATAGTTTTCAAAACAGAAACACAAAACATCAAAGCAATTCATGTGAAACTGAAACTTTGAGGAAGGCAATGCGGAAGTGATCGTATACTAGATAAAAAAAATTATTAAAATAACCTTTAACGTCTGTTGATGTAAGGACTGACGTTAAAAGTGAAGTGACTTACTTTTAACGTCAGTTCTTTATAGAACTGACGTTAAAATGTTCATTGTTAACGTCAGTTTTTTATTGAACTGACGTTAAAAGTGAGTCACTTCACTTTTAACGTCAGTCATTAAAATAACTGACGTTAAAATTGAATTAATGAAGTCCGATATTTACAAAACTGCCACCGCCTCCTTTTTAATGTCTAGCTTTTGGTTAACTGACGTAAACCTTTACCGTCTAATGTATATTTTCCACTAGTGTCAGTTACTATTTACCCTTTTGGAAAATGCTTGCTTGGCTTCAGATTTACGTCTGAAACGCAAAAAATACTATTAGTAGCTTTGGAAAATGCGTATTAGTAACAATCTACCAAACATCCAAATATCCACAAAGGGCCCGATTCCAACCCCTCGTCCTCTCAAGCATTTTGGAAATATGCGTGCAGAAAAACAAATTCTTGGTTAACAATTATTCATATTTCTCGATCAGTTCATTTATTTCAGAAAAAAAATGTCTTTCTCGAATTATTAGTTAATTGATGTTTCAGAAAGGAAGCATCTTCCATTTTCCTTCTTTGGGCTTATTATTATATAACGATTCCCTTATATATTTTGGGAGAATGCTAACAAGTACCATTAGAGTATTGTTTAATGAACCAAAAAAGAACAAAAATGTATGTGAAATGGGGTATTTAGCATTTCGAAGAGTGTAACACTTAATTTTTCAATATGAATTTTCCTTTTGTGTGTTCCTTAACCAATGCCCATGACACACTCGTTAACAAGACCTATATTTTGTTCATAAACTTTTTTCTTCTCCTTGTGTGTGTCACTAACTTTCTTTCATCTAGATGTTATGCACAAGAGTCCAATGCCACTTGCAATAGAGGCCCAGGAAGCCCAAATGGAGGTACTAGAAGCAGCTCAGCAGATTTTGGCTGATATGAGGCCCAAAAGGACAAAAATGAAGCCCATTCATCTCAAGGACTTTGTTATGTAGTCAGGAAGATTCCAGAATAGTTGCTGAGATAATCTTTTATTTAGCAACTATAGTTTGTTAGCCAGGTGGCAGTTGATCCTGTAAATGAGGAACTTAAATATTGTTAGCTCAATTTGGTATATAGGCCAATTATGAAATGAATGAAAAACAGAAAAACATTATCAGAAAAATTCCCTCTCTCTTCCCTGTGCCTTCCCTACGTGGGATTCAATTCTCTCCCTTAATCTTCTCTTTATTTGTCACTAACACTGGTGCTCTCGTTCCTTGAACCATGCCCCGCCACCCACCTGAAAATCCTGACCTATCCCACCTAGCTGAAGCTATTACATCCATTGACAATACCCTGCAGCAGATACAACTCAACCAAGAGTAATTCCAAATTCAGCCAGAGCAACGCCATGAAAACTACCTATCCACTTTTCAAACACTACAGCACCAAATTACCCACACCACACCACAACCCTTAAACACAAAAACCACTGAGACCACCCAAACTTTACCTCCAAACCTTTGATGGTTCTAACCCCCTAGAATGGATTTTCCAGACAGATCAATTTTTCACCCATTATGCCATCCCGATTACCCAACGCCTGACCCATATCTCGCCCTATATGACAGGTGATGCGTTAGCATGGTATCAATGGTTATCCAATAACGGGTTACTTACCTCTTGGGATGATTTCAAACATGCCTTGGAGACACGTTTTGGGCCTTCATCCTTTGAGAATCACCAGCAAGCACTCTTTAAACTTCAACAAAAATCCATTGTAACAGAGTACCAGAAGGAGTTTGAGAGGCTGTGTAATAGGGTGATTGGCCTTCCCGCCAATGCCATTCTTGATTGTTTTATTTCTGGCTTGAAATCTGAGATTCAACATGAAATAGCCATATTACAACCTGCAACTATCTCCCATGCCATTGGCTTAGCAAAACTCATTGAATCTAAACACCTAGCTAACCGATCTACTCCACACACACCTAGACCATACAACCCTAAATACAACCCCTCCCCCCCTCAACCGATTTCATCACAGACACCCCTATTACCTGCACCTAACCAACGCCTACCCCTACCTGCACCTGCCAAAACAACAACATTCCCTATCAAATATGTCCCCCCTTCTGAGATGCAAGCCCGCAAAGCTAAGGGACTTTGCTATCATTGTGATGAACGTTATGTTCCTGGCCATCGTTGCAGATCCAAACAATTTCTCCTTATCCTCACCGATGAACCTGAGGAAAACATCACCCCCTGAACTACCCACTGACCCCTTCCAGTGTTATGTAATGCAAGAACCACTTCCCCCACCGGCAGCAATTGACACCCCACCACCAGACACAAGCCCCGACTCATTTCACTTATCCCTCCATGCCATGATGGGTCACCCATCACCAAAAACTCTCCGATTTCAAGTCACCATCCATGGACACCCAATTTCAGTTTTGGTAGACACAGGGAGTTCTCACAATATTCTCCAACCAAGGATTGCCTCATTCTTGGACCTTCCGGTCTCTACCTTGCCCACTTTTTCGGTTATGGTTGGTAATGGAGCTAAATTAGAATGCAAGGGTCAATGTGTGGATGTTCCAGTCATGGTGGACAAGACAACATTCACTGTTTCCCTGTACTTGCTTCCAATACAAGGGGCAGACATGGTATTGGGTGTCCAATGGTTACAAACATTGGGACCGTTTGTATCGGATTTCACTATCCCATCTATGCAATTCTACTTCAATGGCCAATTAATTACTCTAAAGGGGACTGCCTCTAACCGACTTGTACCTACCACATTTCACCAATTCACTCGAATGCTACACACAGACTCTGTTGCATCATTCCATGCCATCTCAATGTTGCCTAACCTTGACCCAAATATACATGACTCTTGCAAAAATTTCCTTCCCATGGACCTCACAGATGATGTCCGTCACCACATCAACTCCCTACATCCTGACCTAGCCAGAACCCTTCACCTCTACAGCCACATATTTGCCAAACCTCATGGCCTACCCCCAAATAGGCCACACGATCACCATATTCACCTCCTTCCCGACTCAAAACCCGTTAACCCAAACCCTACCGCTACCCTCATTTTCAAAAGGAAACCATGACCAAAATGATTGCTGAAATGTTAGATGAGGGCATTATCCTCCCTAGCACTAGCCCTTTTTCGTCCCTCGTGCTTTTGGTTAAGAAAAAGGATGGCTCATGGCGGTTTTGTGTGGATTACCGTGCTTTGAATACCATCACTATTAGGGATCACTTTCCATTCCAACCATTGAAGAGTTGCTGGATGAACTTAATGGGGCTACCTATTTCTCCAAGATTGATCTACGATCCGGATATCATCAAATCCGGTTGGTACCCGAGGACATCCCTAAAACGGGATTCCGGACTTTCGATGGCCACTATGAATTCCTTGTGATGCCGTTTGGACTTACAAATGCCCCCTCCACTTTCCAAGCCGCGATGAACGACTTGCTAAGACCATTCCTCCGCAAGTTTGCATTGGTGTTCTTTGATGACATTTTAATTTTTAGTACCTCATGGAGTGATCACTTACAACATCTGGCACGCGTCCTTTCCTTAATCTCTACCCACGAGTTCTTTGCAAAGCTTTCTAAGTGTCAATTTGGGGTACACTCTGTGGAGTATTTGGGCCACATTATATCCGGCCAAGGGGTGCAAGCTGACCCCGGTAAACTCCAAGCCATTAAGGATTGGCCACCTCCTAACTCCCTCACTACTCTGAGAGCGTTTCTCGATCTCACGGGGTTCTATCGATGGTTTGTCCAAAACTATGCATCAATTGCTACACCCCTCACTGATTTACTTAAGGCCACTACATTTTCTTGGCCAGATTCAGCATCTAAAGCATTTTATTTACTTAAGACAGCAATGGAAAATTTACCTGTTCTTGCTTTGCCTGATTTTTCATTGCCTTTTGAAGTCACTACTGATGCTTCTAACACTGCTATTGGTGTTGTGCTGTCCCAGAATAATCATCCCATTGCCTTTTTCAGCAAGAAAACGTGTACCCGCATGGCAGCAGCTTCAGCCTATGTCCGGGAGCTCTTCGCTATCACGGAAGCTGTTAAAAAATGGAGACAGTATCTGTTAGGCTCCACTTTTAAAATATTCACTGATCATAAGAGCCTCAAAGCACTTATGACACAGCAGATTCAAACTCCAGAGCAACAGAAGTGGCTTACCAAGTTAGTGGGATATACTTACGAGATTCATTATAAACCAGGCAAGGACAATGTTGTAGCAGATGCGCTCTCCAGAATCCCTGAGCCCTCTTCTGAGGTATTCACCGGTCTTACTTTTCCTACTTTGCCTTTATTGGACTGCCTGCAAAGTTTTTATGTCCATAATGAAGTAGGCCAGAAACTAATTTCTAAGGTGGACCAAGATCCTGATATGCAACAAAAGTTTACTAACAGAGCTGGCTTACTGTATTTCAAAGATAGAATTTTTGTGCCTCATGATTCAGGGCTCATTCCAAAGTTGCTAGCTGAGTTCCACTCTTCTCCCATGGGGGGGTCACTCCGGTATCCAGGCCACGCTCACTCAGCTATCCTCTATCTTTTATTGGCCGGGAATGCACACGGCAGTCAAAGACTTTGTCAATCGTTGCTCTGTGTGTCAACTCCACAAGTATAGCACCCTTGCTCCTTATGGTCTACTTCAGCCCTTGCCGATTCCGAGCCAAGTTTGGGAGGATATTTCCATGGACTTCATCACCAACTTGCCATCCTCAGCCAACAAGATAATGATTTGGGTGGTGGTGGATCGATTAACTAAATTTGCCCACTTTATAGCCCTCCCAACTGGGTTTACTGCAGCTTCTCTGGCTTCTACATTTTTGACTGAGATTTATCGCCTTCATGGAGCCCCCAAAACTATCGTAAGTGATCGCGACAAGGTTTTTGTCAGCAAATTCTGGAGGGAACTCTTCAAAGCTCTGGGCACCACTTTAGCTTTCAGCAGTGCATATCACCCACAGACCGACGGGAAAACTAAGGTGTTGATTCGATGTCTCGAAACGTATCTCAGGTGTTTTGTCAGCGATGAACCCCAGCTCTGGACCCGCTTCCTACCATTAGCAGAATTTTGGTATAACTCTTCTTACCATTTGATGAGTGTGATTCCACCTCATCTTTGTCCATCATTTTGCATGCATTTTCATGTAGTTTAGGCATATTTTTATTAGATTTTAGGTTAATTTTCCTTTGGAACAGGTAAGGCGGTTTTCGTGTGTTGTTTTGCAGATATCAAGGGTAAATTGCTCAAGATCAACCATGATGAAGTTTGGATGAAGATGGAGCTTTAAAACTGAAGAAAATGAGCCAAACAGAGCCCATCACGGCCTAGCCGTGATGCCCATCACGGCCATGATCGAGCAAAACTGAAAAAGAAGAAAGGCTGAAGTCAGAGTCTGTCACGGCCTGGCCGTGATATCCATCACGGTCGTGACCCAAAACCACCACAAGTCAGAGCACATCACGGCCCAGCCGTGAAATTCATCACGGGCCATGAAAGGAAGGCTCGCGTCGCGAGCAGCATCTCGCGTCGCGAGAAATTGAATTTTCCAGATTTGCAGAGGCAGAGACCGTCACGGCCTGGCCGTGATGGCCATCACGGCCGTGACGAGCATTACTTGGACCTGAAGAAACCGAAATAGATCAGATTTTGAGTTGGTTTGGGACTCTAACTTCCCCATTTCTATAAATATGGACCAAGGCATCAGAAACAGAATGATCTACACATTAGGGGCTACTACTCTAGGCATAGATTATAGATCTCTTCTCTTCTTCTCCTCTCTTCTCTTTTCTGATTTTCACTATGTTGTCAACCCAGCTTGTCATCTCCATGGCAAGACTGGAGTAGTAGTTTGTTTCTAGGGATTAGGGCTCTGCCCAAGTTTGTTTATGATGTAAATTTGATGTAAACTCTTTGTTAATTACGATTTGCTTTAGATCTGATTTCTAGTGTGTAAATTACTCATAAATTTCTAAGAACCGTTATTTGCGTGACATAGACGTTCTAAGGAGGAACCTAGCGGTGAACTTAGGATTTCTAGGGTGTTTCACTCGTAAAGCCCCGCAGCCACCGGGTTTGTGAGATGTGGATGATCTAAGGAGGAACCTAGCGGTGAACTTAGGTTATTTGCATGACTTAGACATTATAAGGAGGAACCTAGCGGTGAACTTAGGTGTCGGACCTATAGAAGTCAGACTTGGGACTGAAATCACGAGAGTTAGAAGCCGTCCCTCGAGGAGCAACGAGTTGTCACGAAACGCAAAGGGTCCAATCTGGGATCGACTACCACGAGAGTAGGGGTCGGGTCAATTGGGCACGGCTTTTGTAACCCGAGAGGGAGCTTAAGCTATCAGAGGATAAACTCGCCTTCAAGGCAATTTCGCTAATTAACAAGGGTAATCAACTTCATAACGTAAACGATCTTGTGGTAACCTAAATCCCTAGGAATCCATTTAAATCGAAAACCCCAAAAACATTTGTTTTCTGCTCGTCTATCTTTTAATTTTCCAATTCAAACATTTTTCAAAACCTTCTTTAAAACTGTCCAGATATAATCGATTAGAATTTAATTGCGATTCGAGAACACAGTCTCTGTGGGTTCGATATCTTTTATTACTTGACGGCAGTCCGATACACTTGTCGGATACGCACGCGCGCGCCGCAGCGCACATCACCATTCCACCATTGGGATGACCCCGTTCGAAGCTCTTTATGACCGGCCGCCGCCATCAATTCTGTCATACTCGCCAGGGAGCTCCAAGATCGAATCTTTGGATGCGAACTTGTCCCTACGCCAACAAATTCTCAGAAATATGAAGTTCAACTTGAATAGAGCTCCCAATTGTATGACTCTGCAAGTGAATTCACACAGAACCGAAAGGGAGTTTGAAGTTGGTGATTGGGTTTACCTGAAACTCCACCCCTACCGACAGATTTCAGTCAGCCGTCGACCACCCCAGAAGTTGGCCAAGCGATTCTTCGACCCCTTTCGCGTCACGCGCCGCCTAGGCCTGGGCCGCGTATGAGCTGGATCTCCCAGCGACCGCGCGTGTCCACCCTGTGTTCCACATCTCCCTCTTGAAACCCTGCCGTGGAACTCCAACCACCCAGGTCGTACCCTTTCCCATCGGTTCACAGTCTAACCTGGGAGCATCGTCACCTTCAGATATTCTTCAATGGCGTCGCAAGGGCGAGACGACTGAGTTCCTCGTACAGTGGCAAGGACAAGATACAACTGAAGCCACTTGGGTTCCTGAAGCTTCCTTAAGATTGGACTTTCCTTCTTTTGATCTTGAGGACAAGATCATTTTGAAAGGCTGGGGTAATGTTATGCACAAGAGTCCAATGCCACTTGCAATAGAGGCCCAAGAAGCCCAAATGGAGGTACCAAAAGCTCAACAACAGATTTTGGCTGATATGAGGCCCAAAAGGACAAAAATGAAGCCCATTCATCTCAAGGACTTTGTTATGTAGTCAGGAAGATTCCAGAATAGTTGCCGAGATTATCTTTTATTTAGCAACTGAGTTTGTTAGCCAGGTGGTAGTTGATCCTGTAAATGAGGAACTAAAATATTGTTAGCTCAACTTGGTATATAGGCCAATTATGAAATGAATGAAAAATAGAAAAACATTATCAGAAAAATTCCCTCTCTCGTCCCCGTGGCTTCCCTACGTGGGATTCAATTCTCTCCCTTAATCTTCTCTTTATTTGTCACTAACACTAGATAAATACATAAGTACATAGCTGATGCAATTCATAAGCTGATGCAATTCATAAGCATTACTAATGCTACTGCAAATGGGCTTTCAGAGATAAAACCATATAATTTATTTATAATCACAATATCCCTGTACGATAAATTGGCAGGATAGGAGTACTAGCACGCATAACAGGGCCAAGTCCAAACTTCCGAGGATCAAGCTGAACTCAAAAGCACTTTCAAACCCAATTTAGATATATAAGTAGAGTTTATTATAATTAATTATTTTCATTCTCATCAGGAACTTTTGATCTGGGGAGAGCTAGCTAGGGTTCGGTTTATTAATAGTTAAAGAGAAATAAAAGAAAAGGAAAGAGACAAAGGGAAACGGTCTCAGTACTCAATCTCCCTTCCTTTTCTTTTTCTGCTCCTCTGACTCGAAGATCCTCCAAAACCTTATCATCCAAGTACTCGAACTCAAAAACATGCCTCTGTGTCGCACCAGAATTAGAACTGCCACTGGAATGGATCTAGCCTAATGATCATGTTATATTTTATTTTTTATTATTTATTTTAACTCCAAATATTTAAATAATAATTTTTAGTTTTAGTTTGACTTAGTCTCTTTGTTTTCTGTTGGTTACGTTACGTCCAACAATATATCCACCTTATCAATTGCTTCCAATTTTTTAGCAACTAGCTTTATCTATCTCCAAAACAGCAAACGGTTTTTAAGATAGACTACTTCGACTTTTTCTATAGCGGCTTCTTCCTGAACTCTGTTGCTTTGAGTCGTTACTGCATTACCAAATGCCATATTTATATATTAACATTTTTCAAGTCCAAGTCAGGTCTTCTATCTCCATTGGGATTTTGATTAATTATTAGGCTTGATTTTTGTTCAAGGCTCAGTGGCTTTACGAGATAAACAGGGAAATTAAGTTGTGAAATTATTTGGGTTTCTTGTTTCCTTGGGCATCCAAACAGTTCTTCCTGTTCCCTTGCTAATTCACGTGCAGTGCCGGCAAGAAGGGGCTGTTGTATCCTGGAGAGTACTAGTGAGACCAATTTCACCGGATAATCTACTCGTGGTGGCGAAATACTCTTAAGCACAGTGATTCGCACGCCTCAGCCAAAATCGATAAGTTGATTTATATTTGTTTAAGTTTTATTTAGATGCATATTTAATTGATATATGCTTATTTTTATTTGTTGTTATGTTAATTCTATGTTAATAATTTTTTCTAACAGATCATAGGCTAATTTAATCTCTATCAAATCTTGCTGTGTTGTGCTTCCGTTGGAATGGATCGCCTAACATGAAAGTGCAATGATGATAGTGCTCGGTTGTAATTTCATTTATCTTGAAAAACACTTATAATATATTTAAGCTGGTTTCTGGTAGAACCTTATGCACAAACCAAAAGCATGCCAGAAATGTGTGCACCCAAATCATAGTGAAGTTCTTCCATATCTATCGTTTGTACTTAAGCTTTACATCAAATATTGATGCAATCACTTCAAAGTGATGTGCGAAGTGTTTACTCAAGCAACAACAAACAAAAAAATATTAGTGAAGTACAGACACTAGTTAATTAATTACCACTTCTCCAATACATGAGCCAAAATAAAAGTTAAGAATAAGCACACACTACAATTATTATCGCCGTTTGTGGCAATAATAATGGCCGCAAAAACCTTTACCGGTAATTATTAATTAGCCGGCGTATCCAGTCACTACTACAGAAAAGGGTTTTAATAACGCATCTTCAACAGCGTTTTTCAGTGAAATGTTTTTGAAAAAGAGGCGGAACACATTTAATGGTGCTTCCTTGAGGAAGTAGTATCTTTGATACATCCTAAGATAGCGTTTCCCCAATGAAGAACCGTTAAAAATTGATGGGTAAAAATAGATAGCACTTCCTTAAGGGAGCGCTATGTATTCCTTGCCTTAAGATAGTACTTCTTTAAGAAAACGCTATTTATTCCTTAACTAAGACAACACTTCTCCAGTGAAGCGCGCGCTAACTATTCCTTTATTACCCTAAAAATAAAAACGTTCCCTCCCTCACTCTCAACAATTTGCGCGACCTCTTTTCACTCGGTCCCTCGCTTCTACGGATACGACGACACTCAAACCTTCTGTTGCATATTTTTAGAATAAAGGCAAGTGCACCTCGTCGCAAACAAGTAATACGGTGGTAAGACCGGTTATCGTATCCACAGGGATCGGTTTCCAATTACCAATTCACAAACTCAACAACTATCTAGACTAAACTATGGTATGAAAAGATCATAAAACAAGGAAATAAAATATTTTTGGTCTTTTGGGAATTTTATCGAACACTTGGAAGGCAAAAGAAATGCGGTTGAGATTGTCAGGGTTAGACTACACTAATCCTCCCTTAATTGCAATGAAATGGCTTCTAACACAAGTCCTAATTCAATAATGACAATCAAGTCTTTTCTAAAATACTCAAGCCTAATGTCTTAGGTACATTGAGCCTAAAACCCCAAATTAAACACTAATGTCTTAGGTGGATTAACCTGAGATTTTGCATTAAGTCAAGACTTATAAGATTGCAAGCAGTCAACACCTATGTCTAGATTCTTGAACTACTTAGCATATGATTCATGAGCATGCCTTAACATCAATCATCAATTGTCTATCAAAGCAACATATCATTCCTATGGGTAGCTAAGCCAAGGAAAGCATTAAGCACAGAATCACATACTCATAAAGAAATAGAGACTTGCATTAAAACAACCAAATCAAATACAAACAAGTTCAGAAAAGCTACATCTAACCCCAACAATAGGGGATTTAACTACTCATAATAAATGAGAGAGAAGAGATGAAGAACACTCATAGAAGAATCCTCCAATATTCTTCCATTCCCAGAACAAGGAAAACATCCCTTACTAGGGTTGAAACCCTAATCTAGCCGCAGCTCCAAGTGCCTCCTCCAAGAGCTCCCCAAAACCCCCCCTTTCTGCCCTAAAACAGCAACTTATACCAATCAGTTCTGCGCGCGTTCGCGAGGCGAGTGGATTCTCACGAGGCGAATATTAAAATCTATTGTTACAGAGAAATGGGCTCTCGCGAGGCGAGCGTGGCTTCGCGTCGCGAGCCAGTAAAATGATTCTTCAATATGCCCGTGAGGAGCATCAGGGCCTGGGCGTGATGGCTTCTGGTTTCCAGACTCGCGAGGCGAGACATGGTTCGCGAGGCGAACCAGAAAGACTTGCATTTTCTGGAACAGTCAGCTTTCAGGGTCGCGAGGCGAATCCAGTCTCGCGGGGCGAATCACCAGAATTCTGCTTGGCTCAATTTCTTCTCTTTTCAAGCTCTTTTTCATCCAAGCTCCATCAAGGCTAATTCTGAGCATTTTTACATTGAATTCCTGCAAAACAACACCAAGAAACCTCTTCACCCGTTCCAAGGGAAAATCTAACTAAAATCAAATAAAGAATGCCTAATCTATATGAAAAATGCATGCAAAAGTGTACAGAAAACATGATGTAAAATCACACTATCACCTTCTTTAACCTCTCCTCCTTTGCGACCCTCACAAACCTACGACCACCACAACCTCTCCTCACGGCCACCACAACCACAGTCGCACGGCCACTAGAAACCACCATCGCATTGCGCTCGCGTTTCACTGGTGCGTCCACCAACCACCACCTTCTACCACCACTGGTGCGTTTCACGGCTACCAAACAACCGACGTCTCCAACTAGTGCTGACAGAGAGAACTCAGAAGCTCTTCTCCAGGTAATCCCTAATTCCTTCAAATTTCCATTATTTCCCTTCTCGCAAACAACTCGTCACCGCCATCTCCACAGTCACCGTCGTACAGTGCACGCCCCTCTTCTCTTTGAAGAAAGGTTTGTTTCTCGCCGCCGTCTCCACATCACTATTCCTCTCTCTCTATTTCATGGTTTCATTTGGGCGCTGCTCTGTATGAGTTTTGTTTCTCCTAAAATATTTTGTGATAAATATGGATTGATGTGTGTCTTTAATTTAGCACTGTAAGTTATGATTAAGATTGAGGAATATAGAGAAATAAACATGTTTCTATGTTGGGGTTCTGTTAAATAGCTGTAGAATTCCTTTCATTTCAATTTTAAAGAATATTTAGCTTTGATTTAGCTTTTATATGTTTCAATTTGAAAGATATAAAAAGGTAATTCTGCTCTGCTACTGCAAGACCCCCACCCAACAGGAAACCCAAACTCCCACCTACCAAAACGTAATTCTGCTCTGCTGCTGCAAATTTAGTTTTCAATTTTAAATTTCCTAAATTTTGATTTTGTCTGATTGTGGAAATTGTTTTGGTGAATGCAGTGAAGCGACCGATGAACCAGACAAAGATAGCGCACAGGCTCAAGCTCTCTTATGTTGGAATGTAAATCTTCTTTTTCTCCCTTCATATTGATGGATTTTGGAACCTTTTTGTTTGATGTTCTTCATGCTGCACTTAATTTAGATTTTGTTTATGATTTATCAAAAAAATGAGATTAATGTGTATTGCAAGAGGGAGCTTAGTGACAAATGCTTAATTAATGATTCATTGGTGGACATGAAAAATGAACACTGGTTGCTTGCCAAATATTGAATAGGATAGTTGCTTGCAAGTATATAGGTACATGACAATATATATTAATACATGGTTCTTTAACAAGGAGAGCTATATAGTTACTCTATTATGGTAGCAAGTATATAGGTACAGGACAATATATATTGATACATGGTTCTTTAACAAGGAGAGTTATATAGTTACTCTATTACTCTAACATGGTTATTTAACTCCATAACGGTAGCAAATTGTGTACATAGCAAAGAAAGAGAGCAATCTTTCTCTAAGTTATCTGTCATCGGCTCATTGCCACCTTGCCTCAGTGGTTTTCTTCAATCGCTAATGCAAATTGAACATCATGATATTAGCGTGCTTGATGGATCATTTCCATCACAAAGAAGTATTTTGGAGGACAATATATTGTCGATTTTTGTGATTTGGAGAACTAATAAATCCTCACCCTATTAGTGGCTACACCTACCTTTATTGATTGTGATAAAAAATCCACTACAAGTTAATCACTTGTTGTTACTCATTCTGCAGAGTCCTTCTATGGAGTTCCCAAACACTTATGGATCTCTGCTGCAAACTATGTCACTCTAAATCTCCCTCCTACTTTCACACTTTCTCCCATACCCCTCCTTTCCAATCTTTTCCTCCATACGAGGAGGAGGAGGTAACAATGCTCATTCTGGTCTTTGCTTTTAACTGCTTCTCTGTTTCTAACTCATTTTTTCAATTGCACAGAACGACACTTGTGAGGGCTGCAACTATTGAAGAAATTCAAGCGGAAAAAGCCTTTATTGAGAAAGATGATGTATGTCTCTCAATAAATATTGGATTTTTCTTTTTAAAATTATAGTGTGGATATAAATAAAGCCTCCTTTAATCCCTTATTATATGTTCTCTTTTTTCCCCTCCCACAGAAAAGCAGGTTGGAAAGGACTATTGAAAATGTTCGGTCAAATTTCAATTCCACAAGGATTGGGAGAGCAAACCCAGCTACGCTTGACAAAATTGAGGTATAATTGGGGCAATAAGAAGTATTGAATTTGAGTTGGGTGTTCAATTCCATAAGGACTTATTTAAATTATAGCATAGTTTATTTTGTAAATAGATGAGATGTTATGTTTCATAACGTGGTTCTAGGTGGAATACTATGAAAGTCTAGTTAGTTTGAAGAGCATTGCTCAAATTAGCACCCGTGATAGCACTTTTCTTTTGGTACAGCCATATGACAAATCAAGGTATGATATGCACTTAAAAGTGTTGAGTTGAATTAGATAAGAAATGTCAAAGTGTTGTTTATCCATGGTTACTGTTTACTTCTACATCATATATGTTGTGTGTTTCGTCTATATGACATAATTCTTCTTGCACTATATGTTAATTTCTTTATATCTGTCATTCATTGAGAATGTAGTCATTAAGCTTGTCTTAGTCATTCTTCAATAACCTGACTTAAAACATTTTTTAAAACAAAATTGTGGTTGGATGTGTTGATATAGTATCTTGTATGTTGAGTAATTCTTAGAAACTCTTGATTATTCTATTTGTATTTCAGCTTGAAGGCTATAGAGAAAGCCATAGTTAGCTCTGATGTTGGTATGACTCCAAATAATGATGGAGAAGTGATACGATTGAATCTCCCTCAGTTGACATCTGATAGGAGGAAGGTATTTTCCAGATCCATTGATGTTGTAGTGTATAAATTCATTCTTTTGCTAGATTCCTTGTAGCTACTACATTCTCAAGTTTAACAAGGATATCGTTGTTCAAAATAAAATGCAAATCCCAATGGCGATATTTAATTTCAGTTCTAGTTTATATAATTTAATTACTCTTACATTTGATCATTCGAATGTACTTTAATTCTAATTTGATTTAATTTTCATTTTGCAGTCCTTGTAGTGCAAGTGATCTGTGTGTGTATTTTATGCAGTCCGGCAGCAATGATTTTGTGCCATCAAGCAGAAGATGGAAGCCATATGCAGAAATTGTGTAGAATTACTAGTGTGTTGGTTAATTAGCTTGTATATATTGTTAGTAGTGTGTGCATGTATTGGTTAATTAGCTATAGTTATTGTCTAGTATAGGTTAGCTATTTTTTTGTATATGACTTAATATTAGAATTGGTTATGTGTATGTGTTACTGTGAATTGTAGAAAATATATGAGTTAAATGGTTATATGGTCTTAATGTTTGGTTTATACTTACCACTATATATATATATATATATATATATATATATATATATATATATATATATATATATATATGCAAAATTCATGGTTTATTGAATTTTGTTGAGTGCTATGAGAAATGTAGAAAAATAATGTAAATAGTAATAAATAAAAAAAGAGAGGAATAGACAGCACTGTTTCAAGGAAGCGCCCTCTAAAGTGAGGAATACACATCTACCTATATCCCACTTTCGACACCGATTCCTTGAAAAAACGCTATCTATTCCTCATTTTTGGTAGCGCTTTTAAAGCGCTATCTTTTCTTCCCACTTTCAATAGCGGGTGCCCCATCTACCAGTTCTCGGGTTCGGCGGTTGCTACACCTAGTGACACGCGCATATGGATTCGCCCATATGCAAGACTAGAGTGAGTTAAACATTTATCTTTATTTGTTGCTTTTTATTATTTGAATATTTATATTGTGATTAATATATACATATTATTTGCCCATAGTTTCTGGCTGGTAGATGGGCCCCACACGAGGATCTTGAGCTTTTTAAAGGGAACTACAATGGATCTTGGCCCACATAGACAAAGATCCCCATGACGGTCGGTCCGGGATCACTGGTTCGAGCACCTCTTTGATGTAAGTATTACTTATTTAAATGGTTCATTAATTAGTTGGTTCTTGATTTAATTTTTATTGTTTTTACCATTACACTGTGGTCTGATGTCTTGTATGTCATGCAGTCCACTTACAGGTGGCTACCAGAGGATGAGCCTGCTATTCGGGCCGCTTTTGAGCATCACGGATCCCTACTTGTGAAGAATTTCACGGGAAAGATCCACGATGGTTCATCAGAGGGGACTTCTTGACTCCTGAGGTTTGTGGACGGCTTGTGTCGGTATTGGGCTACTGATGAGGAGTTCCTGAGAAGGAGTGCGATCGGGAAACAGAACCAAGCCATAGATACCGGTGCTCCTCTATACACTGGTGGGTCTATGCCCATCACGAAGCATCATGATAACCTGGTAATTATATAATGCATTTCAATTAAGTAAACTTAATGATTGAATATCTTAACAGTTATTTATGAATATATATGCAGAAGAACGAGCTGGTGAGGGATCCCACTGCATTTGAGGTGTTGAATCTGACGAAGAAGACCAACACTGGGGAGTGGGTCGTGAACGTGGGCGAGATTGCTATAAGTTAAATTCTATCATTACATTAATTAATTATACTTAATTATATATTCCTCCAACTGCTGATTTATTTTGGCTTATAATGCTGGACGAGTTCACCTGCTGCCGAGATGAGTCCATTAGTCAGGGGCAGGAGCCTTCTGCTTCCTCTGACAATGCCCTTTTCTTGGAGGTGGTTGGTGGCGGGGAACAAGAAGGGCCATGTACATGGTTTGGGAGCCCTGGGAGATGAGTATGTGGCCTCTGCCACACCATCTTCTCAGTCATGCCATGGCCCTACACCGGACGTCAGAGGGCTCGTCGTCGACCTCAACGTTGGGCTCGTTAGTCAGCTTGCGGAGAGGGTGACTGCATTGGAGAGGGAGAATCATCTGTTGTACCAGCTTGGGATTCAGACTCGGCGGACCTACTGCTCCCGATGACCCATCCGTTCCCCCAACCTCGGCGGACAAAGATGATGCAGATGATCATGAAGCTGATGATCATTGGTCCCACCCCCACCCCCACCAGTCCCCACCCCCACTCAGTTGACTTGTACTTTTTACTTACATTGACATAGTTTGTAATTATTAAATTTTGACGGCGTTTTTTATTAATTTTTATTTATTTGATTTTTTGTATTTTTATTTATCTTTTAATTACAGGTTTGTTTAAAAAACAACAAATTAACCAAAAAAAATAAAATAAGGATTTATATTTAGCGACTGAATTAATTCGATCGCCAAATAATGGGACCAAATAAAATTTTCAAAAAAATTATTATTAGCGAGCGAATTATTCAGTCGCATAAGGTACCATAAAATTTAATTTGGTACCAAAGTATAGAGACCGATATTATAAATTTAGCTACCATCATTTTTCGGTCGCTAATTAGTGACCGCTTAATAATTCGATCGCTAATTAGCGACCGCTTAATAATTCGGTCGTCAAATGCTTAGTGACCACTATTTTAGTAACCGCCTTAGCTCGGTCGCTAATTCGGGATCGACCGAATTATACTGTTTAGCGACCGTGTAAGTCGGTCGCTAAACACTTAATTTCTTGTAGTGTATATTGATATAGAGTACTAGGTGTACTCTAACACATATACAAGAAATGTAACCATAAAAACCAAACCAATGTAAATTTAATACTACATCTTAGTTAGACAGCAGTATCCAATTTACAAAGGCAAAACACAAAAATTAGCTCCACTAAGATTGTACACATGACATAATTGATCCCTATAAGGCCCTCTCTTTTTTTTTTTTTTGGATAATGCAAAAGTATATTGATTAAGGGTACAAGGGATACACCAACTCGTATACAAGAACCCAAATAAGAAAAAAGAGGAAAGGACCAATATAAGTAGAATGCTAGAAAACACCTTCCAGCATTAATATTACATAGACCTAACTTAGTAAATAGTAAATAGAAGAAATAAAATAGAAGTAAAGAGCAAAAACCTGCACACCAAGTTGCTAATAAACACAAAGCAACAAAGAGAATCATACGAGGCCAAGTAAAAGACGCCCAAACCACCACATCCAGCAGAAAAGAGCAGCAAAACCAATATATCCATCACGCCCAAGAAAACCAATAGGATAGCAACCATTCAAACCCAATAGGCAGAAATGTGGATGAAGTAAAAGGTCAACCTGAACATTTACCCCCGTTGAGATTTAACATCTTTAAACCACAGCCCAAAAGTATCTAAAAATTACCACTCTACAAGTAATAGACTCCCACAATAGACGCAGCATGCCACAATCCAATAGAAACAGCAGGCCACATCCTAATACCCCATGGTGAAACCGAAGGTGTAATAGCCCATCACTTGAATCAAATCACCCCAAAATTGTAAAGTGCAGTTGAAGCATTGAAAGCACACCAATAAGGAGAAGATTGCAGGTAAAAGGATTTCACTTACAGAGGTGTTTTAGCCTGCCACTTGAAGCAAAACTAGCGCCTTTAATTATGCTACTAGGCGTAATACATGTAGCAAACACAAAAACCTGAACCAAATTCTAGAGGCAAACTTTATTGATTCACCCCCCATCAGCGACTTGTAAGGAAAACAGAGAAAAAAAAAAGGAGACACACAGAGGCATAAGACCACTCACCAACACTCAGACACATACACAAAGACAAGAAACAGTCACCTCACCGCTCAAAGGAAAAAAGAGCCCAAAAAATAAACCCAGCCACTCAACAGAAAAGGCACTGATAGGACACAATAGGACAAAACTAAAAAAACACACACTTGAAAACTAGCAAAAACTCACACGCACTAGAGAACACCAAAAAACATGTTCTGACTGAAAAACTAGCAAAACTCAAGCCACCCAGAAGCAGGACAACCAAAAAGAGAAAAGGTCAAACAAATAGACACTCACAGAGCACACCCCTCTCACATAAAATTAGTAATCCACATGATCCCACCCCACGAAGGGTTTTTAGTCCTCCATAGTTTACCAACCTGCAAGAAAAAAAGTGAAAACATCACAAAAATAAAGTTAGTTTACTGCTATCACCGAAAAAGGTAACCAGCAGACATCTATAAGCTCGTTTCAATTACCACCTCCTCACAATCTCACTCCCTCACATTTTGTCACTCATGGCATGATTCAATCTCCCCTTTTGACTCTCACCCAAACGAGGTACTTCAACTCAGAGCATAAAAACATCACAGGGAGGTATACAACATGAAAGTAGTCCTCACAACAAGATACCGGTATGGACAGTGACAGAAGGCCTTGTTTGTTCACCACACTCTAACTAGCTGAGACAACTAGAAGGGTAAATGCACCAATTAGAGAAGGTGTAACCAGAGTGGTTCTTTGTCGGCAGAGAAACCAATGCCAGGACTTGTTCCTAATCATTTCAATGAAGTTTCTGAACACAACCGGCTCATTTTTGATGATGATGGCATTCCTTTGTAGCCAAATAGTCCAAATTGTTGCTTGCCAAAACATACTTCTAAACTTCCTCATTTTCCTCCCTCTAAACAAATCTATATACATCAGATAATGGTTGGCAATGTCCAGGGGCACCTCTAAATCGAAACTAATCCACCTGTATAACCAACCCCAGATCCTCTTTGAAAAAGAGCAGTTTTGGAACAAATGAGCAGCAGATTCTTGTGCTTGACCACACAATATGCAGGAACAAGAGAGGACATCATTCACTATATTCCTTTGGAACAAATTTACCCTAGTAGGAACTATATCCTGTAGAAGTTGCCATGAGAATGCTAACACCTAGCTTGGAGCACAACTGGTCCAGTAACCACTGAAAATAACCGAGAGCTCTTAGGAGTGACCTAGTAAAAGAGTCTGTGAGACTAAGTGAACATAGGCTGACTTAACCGAGTAATTTCTATCTAGACTTAAACCCCAGACCCACCTATCTTCTACATCTTTACAGATGACAACACCTACCATTGTATCAGAGAACTACTGCAGTAACTCAGACTCCCATGCGAACAACGCCTTCCTCCGACTCCACTCCCACTTCCACACTAGCCCATCCCACCAACCCATATTTCTAACAGTGGCTAATTTATCTAACGCCAGGGAGAAAAGTCTTGGGAAAACTTCCTTAAGGCAGTTCGCACCAAACCATTTCTCGTGCCAAAAAAAGGTGTCCGAACCATTACCCACATTCTTTCCCACCCCATTTGTGAACCAGTTAACAGGGACAGAGTTTACAGTCTCAATACTACACACATCCCTCCACCATTGTGATGAATTCCTTGCATTCCAGGCCTGCACCCCTGGCATGTTTCTTTGTATATCATATCTTGAATTTAGAATATCAAACCAGCAGGCCTTGTTATCAATTAGTATGTGCCACTTCCACTTCCCAAGCAAACTTTTGTTGAAAAGATATAAATCCTTTACGCCTAAACCTCCACACTCCTTTGGTTTGCACACATTCGACCACTTAAACCAAGCTATACCTCTTTTATTCTTAGCACCACCCCACAGAAAAGATCTTTGGATTCCAACCAATACCTTGAGCACTTTCCTAGGAAGCCTAAAGAAAGATAGGAAGTAGAGAGGGATACTAGATATCACTGATTTCAGAAGTACTATCCTCCCACCCAGCGATATAAATCTACCCTTCCACTTAGACAACCTCTTCTACATCACCTCAATCACCGGCTTCCAAGTTTATAGCCTCTTTGGATTTCCACCTATCGAAAGACCAAGATAAGAGAACGGTAACACCCCCCTCCCCCAAACACCTTGCAACAAAGAAAATTAGACATCACCTGGAGGAAATCTCCGTCAACATTAACACCAAAGATACAACTTTTATTGAAGTTTACTTTCAGTCCCGATATCAGTTCAAAACCTCTAAGCACTGCCTTCATAGTCCACAGGTTATCCAAAGAAGCTTTCCCCACTAATAGAGTATCACCCGCATATTGTAGATGAGAAAAACTTCGGGATGTATCATATTCAAAACCAGAGAATTTACCTGACACCCCCGCCCTATCCATCAGGCCACTCGGTCCTTCGGTCACAAATAAGAAAAGAAAAGGCGCCAAATGGTCGCCTTGCCTTAATCCTTTCTACAGCCTTACCTCAATAAAAGGACTCCCATTAACCAGAACCGACACATTCCCAGAGAAAACATGGGCACCCATCCATCTCAACCAATTACACGGGAAACCCATTCTATCCATCATACACTTTAGGAAATCCCAGTTTACTGAATCATAGGCCTTTTCAAAGTCGACCTTGAAGATCAGGCAGTTTTTTTGACTCTTTTGCCAAGTCAATCACCTCATTTATGGAAAAAAACTCCATCGAGAAGTTTCCTGTTAGAGATGAACGCTGATTGGCAAGGGGAAATTAAGGAACCAATTAATTTCTTAAGCCTTGCTGCCATAATCTTTGAGATCAACTTGTGGATTGACCCAATAAGGGAGATTGGCCTAAAGTCACCTAACTTTTATGGATTTTCCCTCTTAGGGATCAAAGCAACGAAAGAAGAACAAACTCATTTAGGCAAGGAGCCGTTCGAGTGGAATTCATAAACTACTGCCCTGAGCTCCTCCTTGATAGAATCCCAAAACTTTTTGAAGAAAGTGAAATTAAAACCGTCAGGGCCAGGGCTTTTATCACCATCATAGTTCCACACCGCATCCTTTATCTCCTCCATATAGAAAGGCGCGACTAAACGTACCTTGCTTTCTTATGTTAAGAGCTTAAAATTCAGGCCATCCAACAAAGGACGATTCTTACTCTGATCACTAAATTGGGTCTTAAAGTAGTTGACCCCTCTTGTTTTACATTGGTCGGACCCTCCACCCAAACATCCCCTGATTGCAATGCCAATATATTGTCCTTCCTCCTTCGGAAATTTACACAAGAGTGAAAATATGAGGAGTTGGAGTCACCCTCTCTCAACCATCTAACTCTAGACTTTTGAAACAACAAACTTTTCTTTTGCCTCTTAGATTGCCACATGGACTCATTTATACTCCTCCTCAAGGTTATTTCCTCCTTACTCAACATACTCTTAGAGTCTATAGCATCTGACTCGTTTAGTTTTTCAACTAGACCTTTTATTTTAGTATCCAAGTTTCCATAGACTTCCACATTCCACACTTTCAACAACTCCTTTAATTTTCTAAGTTTTTTTTAAAACCATAAATTATCCACCTTGCCACTCTTAAGCCGATCCAACTGGTCTCCACAAATTGTTTGAATTCCGCATGTTGTAGCCAACAATTGTTGAATCTGAACGGCTTTGGTCCCCAGTTAGCCCCGTCATCCTTTAATGAAATAGGGCAATGGTCTGAAACATCTCTTTTTCCGATCCACTGAGCAACCACCCACCACTCATTAATCCAACCTTCAAATAACAGAAGCCTATCAAGTCTACTCATTGCATTCCCGTCATGTTTAAACCAAGTAAACCAATTTCCCAGCACCGGCAAATCTATCAAATTCAAGTCATCAATAAAATCTTGAAACCCACACCTTTCCATTTTAGAATTATTGTTACTAATACTCCTCCTTTCCGAGGACCTCTTCACCACATTGAAGTCCCCAACAACACACCACAAGTGACCACCAAACCCATTTTTTGACATTACCAGCTCACGCCATAATTCCTTTTTTCAAGCAAAGAAGCCTGAAGAATAAATGTTAACTACTATGCATTCAAAATTATTCTTACACCACATCCCAGTGGCCCCTAGAAAACATTTCCCCGAGAAGAAGAACTTCAAGGAGAAAACCTTGGAGTCCCACAGGGTTAACAAACCTCACGAGTTACCTGTAGCCGGTGAAGACACCCAGTTAACTTCCTAATCACCCCAAAGATATTGACTTGTTACCAAATCCACTGAAGCTAGTTTTGTTTCCTGAATCACCGTTGATAGCTTTCGTCGTCAAGTAATAAAAAGATCGAACCCACAGAGACTGTGATATCAAACAACATTAATCATTCAATTAATTAAACTAAACAAGAAAAAGATTTGGTTTTTGAAATAAGATTTAACTAACAAATCAAGTATTTAAAACACAATCAAACAGAATCATAAAGCAAAACAAATCTGGAGTTTTTCAAATTAAAAGAGATTTCCAGGAATTGGGTTACAGACAAGACTGCTTATGTTACTAAATTGACTACCCCTCTTGTTAATTATCAAAATTGCTTTGAAGGTGAATTTATCCAAATAAAGTTAATGTTCCCTCTCGAGATACAAGAACCGTGCCCAATTAAACCAACCCCTACTCTCATGGTAATTGTATTTAAATTGAACCCATTAAGATTTGTGACAATTCAATGAACCCTCGAAGGACCGCTTCTAATTCTCGTGATTTAAGTCCTAAGTTCAACTCCTATAGATCCGATACCTAAGTTCGCCGCTAAGTTCGTCCTTAGAGTTTCTACGACATTCAAACAAGTGGCCACCGAATTTACAAGTAATTCAAGCAATATGAATTAAATCAAAAGCAAATTGAAATTAACAAGAAAGGAAAAATGTCGATTCATCATGTAAAACGAGTCTTGGGCATAGCCCCAATTCCTAGAAATAAAAAGATTACTCGCGCATTGCCATGTTCATAGCAACCTTGAATAACAAAAGCATAAAAATCCTAAGAGAAAAGAAGAATTTGAGAAAAAGAGAAATCTTAATTTTTGCCAATTGGTATCAGCCAAAGATCTCTATTTTCGAGACTAATTGCCTTATTTATAGTGTAGGTTAACTTGGATTTGAAGCTATTACAAAATCAGATCAAATCAGAAAATCTTTTTTTTCTAGATTTTGTGTGTCACGATCGTGATGCCTGTCACTACCAGGCCATGACAGGTTTTGACTTGGAGAGCTTGGCAGTGGTTGGCCTGTCATGGCCGTGATGGCCATCACGGCCTAGCCGTGACCAGTTCTGACTTGGAGAACTTGGGCTGGTTTGCCTGTCACGACCGTGATGGACATCACGGCCTAGCAGTGACAGGTTCTGACTTTTGCAATCTTCAGTTTCTTCAGCCTACGCAATCATGCCCGTGATGCTTGTCACCCTCGGGCCGTGATGGGCTCTGTTTGGCTCAATTTTCTTGTTTTTTCAAGCAAGCCTTCATGCAAACTCCAACACAACTGGTCTTGGGCAATTTAATCATCAATTCCTGCACACACACATGACAAAACCACCTTACCTGTTCCAAGGTAAAAACCAAAAAAATTAAATTAAATATGCCTAAACTATATGAAAATGCATGCAAAACTACAAGGAATTAAATATGAGGTGAAATCACACTCATCAAACTACCCCAAGCTTAATATTTTGCTTGTCCTTAAGCAATAACCAATGGCAGACAAGATAAACAATTTGAGCATGGATAGTGAACCAAGAACCCGAGTAACAAATTCAAGTAACATGCATATCCAATAAGTTACCAAGTGACAATCAATTTCAAGTCCAATTAGAAGCTTAGGTTCCCTAAATTCATGTCTCTCACCAATTTGGGCACTCTTCTCACCTCACTCAAGTATTTAAGGACATATGACAATTCACTCAATTTCCTCAAGGAAGGTATCCTACCATAAGCTTGACTATTAACCAAATCTCTACTTTATTAATGAAAACACTCAAGAATCAAGAGGTCTTTTATTTTGGTTGTAATGGGGCCATGGGATTAATCGTTAGGCGGGAAACCAAGAAAGGGGAAATTCAAGAAGGCTAACAAAATATAAAACAATGCAAAGCTTGACAACATTCTAAAATACATTTTTGGACTTTAATTCCCTTTTCCACCTTTCTTTCTTTCTCTCTTTCATTTTTTTTTTCTCATCCCCTTCTCCATTATTTATTTATTTATTTATTTCAATTTGGAGAAGGGGAGATTTCCAACTTAAGAGAAATAATTTTCTAACTTTTTCATCCCACAATTTATTTTTCAAACCACTTTTAGCCCTTTTTGCAATACTTTAAAAAGTGTCATACCAAGCATCATTCATCAAAATAAATCAAGATACCAAGAAAAGCATTTTATTCGATCAGGCTCAAAATTGGGAAACTAAGGGGTAGCATTTAATCGAGTCAAAGCTCAGAAGGCCAGAAAAATACCTAGTGCCTCAATCATTTTTAAATATGTTTTCAATAATTTCTAAGTTTCAAAATGGTTTCAAGTCAAGTTCTAGAGAATACAATCCAAGTGGAATAAAACACTCAATCACAAAGAGTGGGGTAAATTTAGTGAGTACCCCTTTTAGGCTCAAAAACCTCACATTTAGTAGTTTAAAATCAGTGAAAAACACAAATCCAAGGAACCCCATGCTAATTATCAACTATCAAAAGATCATATCAAGCATTTTTATTTTTAGACTATCACAAGAATACAAAAAAAATTTGGGTTCAAAAATTCACTGTCTCAATTTATTTGGCGCAAAGTTTTCACAATTGGATGCATACTCTAAGCAAGGGGCAATCTAATCATGTGATTATGCAAAACTATGCCTATATGAATGCAACATGCAAAAATAACAAAAATAATATCCCTACCCCAATCTTAAGAACTTACATTGTCCCCAATGTAAATAATCAAGTCTAAGGAAGGATAAAAAAAAAATGGAACAACTCACTGAGGTGGTGGTGGGTGCTGGCTCAGATGCCAGTCATAGAGCTGCTGGATCATGATTCTCTACTCGCGCTGCTCCTCCATGATGCGCTACTGGTTTGCTATAATAGTATCAAAAGTGGGTGAGAATTGTGCATAAGGATCTTCAGATGATGTACCTGTAGAGGAAGAAGAAGATGGGTGCCCGGATGGCCTAGCCGTCAGTGGCGGGCATAACGACCTTTATATCTCAATAGGCTCAGGCTCCTCATCACATAGTACCCACCAACTTGCAGGAATTTTGACATCCAATAATATGGGGTTAGGGAGGGGAATAGGGTTTTTGAGCATAGGGTGGTTAAGGAAATAGATGTCATCCTGTTGGACGATCATCCCCATAGATTCACAAGCACCCACTATTAAGCGCGTCTGCTCCGGGGCAGATTCATAACCATCTAAATCAAAGGGGAAATGTTGGCATATGGTGGTGATCAAACCACCAATGACAATAGTCCCATTTGAGTTCTTGACAACCTTTAAAAGGTGCCTAGCCATATACGACCCTGTGTCCACATTGCTCTCAGGATGGAGCATGGCCCATAGGAATAGGACCTCGTCCGCTCGGACGAATCCATCACTCTCACCATGGCCAAACAAAGTGTTGGACATAACCCTATGGATGTAGTGTAGGCTAGGGTTAACTAGGGCCGTAGACTTGGCCGTCCTAGGATTAAAATGACCCCCAGGGTAAGTAATATGAGACCAAAAACCGTCAGGACTAAATCCAATGGGATAAGTCCGTTCCCCCCAACTGGAAATTCAAAAATTTCATTAAATTCAGCCAGAGTCAATTGAAAATCCTGATTAAATATCCGGAAAGTGATCCGGCCTTCAGTACAATGGGCCCCTTGCAAAATTTGGGGATTAAAAGAGCTTATGAATTCAAGAGTGGGGCCAATGTATGCAGGGGGTTGCGAGCGAACTCACTCCACCCTACATTTTCTAACATCCAATTTAAATCCAAAGTCAAACCCAGGGTGTCTATACAGGCATCGTCCATATACTTTGTTTGGACTATTTTCCTATTTTTCAAAATGTTAAACCTATCTTGTTGTGCAGTATTTTTAAAGACAATGCCATACCTATGTTCATCGGTGTCAGAGTCAGAAGAGTTAGAAGAGTTACCTTAGTTCTTGGCTCCCCTTGTACGAGGACTTGAGGCTTTGCTTGCCCTTTGACGTTTGCTTTCCATGATTGCTCTAATGAGTCCCAAAGCACCAGAATGTACAATCCCCTCTGTTGATTTCTTCAAATTCGAATTTCAGGGGTTTAGGGTTCCAAAATTGGGGCTTTTTTATTTTACCCAAAATTGAAGGAATTGGCTTGTGGGTTTTGTTGGGTTGGGTCTAGGAAGGAATGAAACCAAGTTTGTTTGGCATGGGTGTCATGGAGGAGGTGAGTTTTGAAGCTTTTAGTTAAGTGGGTATGGTGGAGCTGAAGAAGCAGATGAATAGGAGAAGAGAGGTGATGATGGTTTTATGTAGGAGTGATGTGGGGATGAAGCTTGGGTGAAGGAAGGATGGAGCTTGAACTTGAGATGGTGGCAATGGAGGTAGAAGAAGAGGGTTTTTGTGCGTGTTTGTGCAGAGGGAGGGGATTTTTGCGTTTTTAAAACTGGGCTATGCAAGTGTCACGGCCGTTACCTATATCACGGGCAGACCGTGATGTATTTGGAACTTGGGTTTTCTTGCATCACGCCCTTGAGTGCCATCACGACTGGGCCATGACCAATTCGGGTTTCTTTCTGCTGGGCTCATTCCATCACGGCCGTGATTCATATCACGGCTGGGACGTGACCAAATCTGGTCTTCAACTATGTCCTGTCACGGCCGTGACCCTCATCATAGGCAGACCGTGATAAATTCTGATGAACTACTGATCTTCATCACGGTCGTGATGGCCATTATGCCCTAGTCGTGATCAATTCTAGCCCCTTTTTTTCATCATGGCCTTGATGGACATCAGGGTCAGGCCATGATCTCCTCTAACTTCATTTTTCCCATTCCTTTTTGCTCTTCATGCCTTCTTAACCTGAAAAATACTTGGCAAAACTATTCATTTGTGATCTTTCTTCTCTTAATCTTCTCAAATTATTTAAAACAAAATTCAAAAACAAATTAAAAAGGGAAAGAAAGCTTAGGTTGCCTCCCAAGAAGCGCTTATTTACGGTCCTAAGCTTGACCATAGTCCCTTTAATCCTTGGTTGTTGGATCGAGTATCGAGGAGGGAAAGTGCAACCTCATTTTAAAGTGGATGTTCTCCAAGGTAGTGCTTCAACCTCTGTCCATTGACTTTGAATGTTCCACGTTCCTGGTTCCAAACCTCAACGACACCATAATGAAACACCTTCATAACTTTGTATGGTCCAGACCATCTAGACTTGAGCTTTCTTGGAAATAACTGCAACCTTGAGTTGTAGATTAGCACTAGTTCTCCCTTATGGAATTCTCTATGAAGGATATGATTATCATGCCATCTCTTTGTTCTCTCCTTGTAAGATCTCGCGAACTCATAAGCATCCAATCTTAGCTCATCAAGTTCATGAAGTTGAAGGACTCTCTTTTCTCAGGCGGCCTTTATATCAAAGTTTAGCATCTTAATAGCCCACAAGGCCTTATGCTCAAGCTCGACTGGTAAGTGACACGACTTCCCGTAAATAAGTCTAAAGGGTGTCATCCCAATAGGAGTCTTATAAGTCGTATGGTAAGCCCAAAGAGCATCATCAAGCTTTAAGGATCAATCCTTTCTAGAACTTGAAAGAGTCTTATCTAGAATGCTTTTTATCTCTCGGTTGGAAACTTAGACTTGGCCACTTGTTTGAGGATGGTAGGGTGTAGCAACCTTATGAGTGACTCCATATTTGAGTAACAGTTTTTCAAATTGTTTTTCTATGAAGTGCGATCCTCCATCCCTAATAAATGCCCTTGGAATTCCAAACCTTGGAAAATCACCTTCTTGAATAGCTTGATCACGGTTTTTGCATCATTTGTTGGGGATGGAATAGCTTCCATCCATTTAGAGACGTAATCAACGACTACAAGAATGAACTTATTGTTGCAAGAGGAAGGAAAAGGTCCCATGTAGTCAACTCCCCAAACATCAAATATCTCCACTTCTAGCATCCTGTTGAGTGGCATTTCATGCCTCTTGGAGATGTTTCCCGTTCTTTGACATGGATCACAAGAAACCACGAACATTCGGGCATCTCTGAAAATATGAGGCCAATAGAAACTGGCTTGAAGCACCTTGGCCGCCGTCTTTGAGGCACTAGCATGTCCTCCATAAGATGAGGAATGACAACAACTCAAGATACTTGGAACCTCGACCTCTGTAATACACCTTCAATAAATGCTATCCGCGCACTTGCGGAAAAATGTAAGGCTCATCCCACGCGTAATTCTTAAGGTCAGAAAAGAACTTCTTCTTCTGTTGATAATTGAACTCCGGTAGTAGAATCCTACATACAAAATAATTCACAAAATCCACATACCATGGAGCATTCTCTCCCGAGATGGCAAACAGTTGCTCATCGGGGAAAGAATCATCTATAGGCAAGTTATCCATCTCATGTTCCAATGGTTCAAGTCTAGATAAGTGGCCCGCAACCAAGTTCTATGTCCCTTTCGGATCCCGGATCTACAAGTCAAATTCTTGCGAGAGAAGGATCCATCGGATGAGTCTGGGCTTTGCTTCCTTCTTACTCATGAGGTACTTTAGTGCGGAGTGGTCGGTGTACACAATGACCTTGGATCCCACAAGGTATGATCTGAACTTCTCAAATGCAAAGACAACCGCGAGCAACCACTAGTGCAATAAGTGCTTTTTACGTCAGTTAAAATTGATTTTTTACGTCAGAATCTTCTTGGTAGCGTAAATACAGCTGACGTTAATAGTTAATATTTTAACGTCAGTTGAGAACTGACGTTAAATATAAAACTATTAACATCAGTTCTTTAACACAACTGACGTTAATTTTGTAAAAATTAACGTCAGTTCTTGAAGAACGAACGTTAATTTTGTTAAAACTAACGTCAGTTGTTATAAAGAACTGACGTTAAAGGTCTTAATTTTAACGTCAGTTGTAATAAACAACTGACGTTAATAGTGTACTGTATATTTTATAAAATACTATTAACGTCAGTTGTTTGATACAACTGACGTTAATAGTATTTTTTTTTTAAATTCAGTTTTAAAATATCACTCCCCTCAGCTATCCCTGCATTCAGTAAATATCCCAGTAACACAGAATATCACTCACATTACAGAATTGCAAAGGAAAAATGGAACAATGATCCATATATATGCCTGTTCAGAAACAATATATATTTATTAACATAGGTTATAACTCAAAATAAATACAGAAATATAAATAAAAATAAATGTATACTAAGTTTAAACTACCTATATCAATATCCCTTCGTGATGATCATCACGAGTGGCATGTACATCGTCCACCTGTGTCTCCTCGATTATAGTAGGCATGTTTGTTGAAAAAGAAGGAGTCTCAAGAATATCAAGATTTGAATCTTCATTTTCATCACTACCATTATACATGCTTTTTCCGTGGAGAACACGGACAACCTTTTGTTAGAAGGATCAGTGATGTAGAACACTTGTTTTGCTTGGGAAGCCATTATGAAAGGCTCATTTATATGACCTAACTTGTTGAGGTCTACCAATGTGAACCCCAATTCGTCGGTTTGTACACCACCGTTACTATCAACCCACTTACATTTAAATACCGGCATCGTAAGCTTAGTGAAATCGAGCACCCAAATATCTTCAATATATCCAAAGTAAGGTCTCGGTGCTTTAACGGGTTTTGTGTCCTTTGCACTAGAGAAGTGCATTGCTTCGGCCACGATAATAACCCCACTATTTTTCATGGTACTCTTGTTATCTTGTTCCTTTGTATAAAAGGAAAAGTTATTTATGTCATATCCGCTCCAACATATGACGTTGAAGCTAGGCCCACGTGCTAGCCATCTTACGTCATCAGAAGCAGTACTACCATCCTTAAGCATTTCTTCCTTGAACCAAGGTAAGAAAGTCTTGTTATGCTTCTTCAACAACCACCTTTCTCTCATTCGAGGGTTTTCTTGATTGACTTTTCTTTTATGTTCAAATAAGAAAGCCTGAACACATTCGATGTTGTTCAATACATACAAATGTGCTTGAAGTACTTCCTCACGATCCTTCCTATTAATTCTTAGCCATGTGTACCCTTACCTTGACATCTGATCTCATCATGCCGAGGCTTAGGAACCCCTGTAGGATTCGTGTTATGAAGGTAGTCCGAACAAAACTCAATAGCTTCTTCTACAACATACCTTTGAACAATAGATGCTTCCGGACGATGAGGATTCTTCACGTACCCTTTCAAGATCTTCATGTAGCACTCAACTGGGTACATCCATCTCAGAAAAACCGGCCCACATAATCTAATCTCCCTCACCAAATGAACAATTAAGTGAACCATTATGTCGAAAAAGGAAGGAGGAAAATACATCTCCAATTGGCACAAGATTGTAGTGGCCTCAACTTCCAAGTCATCCAACATACGGGGGTCAACGACTTTGCTACATATAGAATTGAAGAATGAGCACAACCGAGTAATGGCATGTCTCACATTTTTTGGAGCAATACCACGAATAGCAACGGGCAGAAGTTGTTGCATCAAGATGTGCCAATCATGAGACTTTAAGCCAACCAATTTAAGATCACTAGAGACAAGCCTTTTCATATTTGAAGAGTAACCATGTGGAACTTTGATGCCACAGAAGACACCCATGAAACTTTGTCTCTCTTTTTTTGACAAAGTATGACATGCTGGCGGCAAATAAGTCCGCTTACCATCCTCAACAACTGGAGCTAACTGCTCTCGTATACCCATAGCAACGAGGTCGAGACGAGCATTCACACCATCCTTTGTCTTGCCCTGAATGTTGAGAAGTGTCCTGATCACACTATCACACACATTTTTCTCCACATGCATCACATCAATGCAGTGTCTGACATCAAGCTTGCGCCAATATGGAAGATCAAAGAATATCGACCTCTTCTTCCATATGTTTTTCTCAGCAGCTTTACCTTTCTTTTTGGACTTGCCGAATATAACATCGATGCCCTTTACCATCTGATAAACCTGCTCTCCAATTAAGGCCACCGGTGCTTCTTCTGTCTCTTTGCATCAATTAAAAGCTTTTTTCATCTTACGATATGGGTGATCATGTCTAAGAAATCTCTGATGCCCAAGGTAAACCGTCTTCTTTCCATGAAGCAACTGAGTGTAGCATGTGCCTTCTTCACATATAGGGCATGATTTATGCCCTTTGACACTTCATTTATGATTGGAAAGTCGTTGATGGTGCAAACTAACAGACCAAGCTTGAAAGTCTCAGGACCCATCAACTACATCAACACCTTCCACCCACAGCGTTTTCAAGTCTTCCATCAAGGGACCTAGATAAACATCTAAGTCATTTCCCGGTTGCTTTGGGGCCGAAATCATCATAGACAACATCATGTATTTGAGCTTCATGCACAACCAAGGGGGCATGTTGTAAATTACCAACAGAACAGGCCATGAACTATGAATACTACTCATGTTACCATAAGGATTCATTCCATCCGTAGCAAGTCCAAGCCTTAGGTTTCTTGGCTCATCGGCGAAATCCAGAAACATAGTATCGATATTCTTCCATTGAATATAATCAGCAGGATGACGAGCCTTTCCATCACGTTTCCTCTCATCATTATGCCATCTAAGATTCTTCGCATCTTTCGCATTGGAACAATCGCTTGAACCTTGGAATTATTGGAAGATACCACAACACCTTCGCAGGAGGACCCTTTTTTCTCACATCATCAAGATCATCATCATCATCACCACCCTTCACTTTGTATCGTGATAACCCACATTTGGGGCAATCGTGATTGTCTTCATGAACACCGGTGTACAATATGCAATCATTGGGGCATGCGTGTATCTTCTTATACTCCATACCCATATGACACAATACCTTCTTGACCTCATAGTTACGGTCAGGTAATGTGTTGTCCTCCGAAAGCAAGTCTTTCAACACTTCAAGCAATTCTGTGAAGCTTTTATCGGTCCAACCATTTCTCACCTTCACACAAACCAATTTTAGCACCGCCGACAACCGTGTATGAGTAGTACACCCTGGATATAAAGGCTTATCCGCATCACCGCACAACCTATCATACACATGAGCTCGACAAAAAGATTCTTGTCCAATATCATGGATCATGTCCTCTACTCGATCATCCTCCATATCTACGTCAACGTCCTCACTTTGGGAGACACTTACCGTACTACTCAACAACACATCACCATGCCATATCCATCTTGTATAACTCAAGCAAATCCCTTCACAAATCAAATGAGTATGTATATCCTTCACCGTACATTTCCTCGTATTCAAACACTTGACACAAGGACAACAGAACATTCCATTACTATTAGGAACATTCCTTTGAGCAAATTCTATAAATTCTCCCACCCCCTTCAAATACTCAGCACTAGTGCGCTTACAAACCATCCAACTACGATCCATAAATAGATAGGTCCTGTAGATATACAAAACATATATCCAATATAAGGACAATACGGGAGATTGAAAACTATAGTTTTTGAAGATTGCCGAGCACTGGTCACGGCCTGGCAGTTATGTCCATCACGGCCGTAACGTGCCAACTAAACCAGATCATCACAGGCAGAACTGATCACGGTCTAGCCGTGATGAGCATCACGGCCGTGACAGATCAACCAGCAGAGCAACATGCACTCAAAACCAAAAATAGAGACATTCCAAACAACTCAAACTCACGATTTCAAGTTTCAACTACTGAGACTACAGTTTCAACATACACTCAAAACCAAAAATAAAAAAAATGTGCCCTAAAGACTCACCAGAAATAGGTGCTCGCGTGGTGGTAGGGAGGGGAGCTCGAGTGGTGGCCAACGTTCAATGTGGTTACTGAGAGCAGAGGGACAAGGAGAGTTAGTGCGCGGGAAGGGGAAAGAGAGATGTCAATTTATTACAAAGAATGAATGGAAAGACAGAGTTAGGGTTAATAGTGTACCTCACGGTGGTGGCGAAGAAGCCCTCGCGGTGGTTGCGGTGGAGATGAGCTCGCGATTAGGGCAAAGTGAGAGTGAGAGTGAGAGTTGAGAGTGAGGGTTGAGCGTGATGAAAAGAGAAAAGAGACGTACAGAGTGAAGTGCAGAAGGCGCGCGGGTGTAAACCAAAATAAAACAACATTTGACGTCAGTTGTTTGTAAAGACTGACGTTAAAGGTCGTATATTTAACGTCAGTTGTCTTAATAAACTGACGTTAAAAGTGTATACCTTTATCCAAAAACATTAATTCCTTTGACTATTTATTTAATTGAAGTAAAAATAAAACTTTTAACGTCAGTTGTATTAAACAACTGACGTTAAAAATAAATATTTTTTATTTTAAAAGCATTTTTAACGTCATTTGTTGAAGACAACTAACGTTAAAAGTGTACAAGTTTCTGCAAAAAAAATCATTCCTTTGACTACTGTGCTAACCCATGCACCTTGAAACTTAATCCTCTTAATGAGCATTAAGTTTATAGATAAGTTTTCAAGAAAATCAGAGAGACTCTATTCTCTATATAAAGTGTCATTCTTCTGTATCAGTCTGTAAATACACCCTCTTCTTTTCCTCTATATTTCGTGTGTTTTCTATTCCTTCACAATATGGTTCTATCACATTTGAGACTTTTGTTATTTCTTCCTATACCTATACTTAAAGGTCTCTGTCTTGATGGTCAAAAAACTTCTGAGGTTGAGTAAATCACATAATATGACTCCCTCACTTTATTCCTTCTCCTCCCCAAGTGACTGTGGATAAAGCACGGATGGAGCATCAAGGACTTCCAATGAGCAGGGAGGGGATCGATGCATCCATTGGAGTTTCTGAGGACAGAACTGAGAAGAAATTGATGTTGAAGCAGAAACTTTTTAATATTTTAGTGCTATGTTGCAGAAATTTTTTATCTGTTAATCATGTAATTGTAACTTATGAATCGCTTCAATGAGATACGATTTGATTATACATATAACACTTTTATGTTAAATGTTTATTTATTTTAATTTTCACAAGAATATATTTACTAATTCAAGATAATTAATGAAGATTAAAAATAGACTTGTTTAATATTTACACAAGTTCTTTACACAACTGACGCAAATAGCGATTTAATATTTACAAATTGCCACCACCTCATTTTTAACGTCAACTTAATTTATGACTGCCAAGTTCCCGTATATTACATTATTTCCAATATTCATTCTGCACGTTTATAATTTATAGGATTATTTACGTCAGCTATTTATTATACTGAAGTAAAAACCACACTTTTAACGTCAGTTGTATAAAAAACTGACGTTAAAAATAAATATTTTTTATTTTAAAAACACTTTTAACGTCAATTGTATTAAACAACTGACGTTAAAGGTGTATAAGTTTCTGCAAGAACATTCATTCCTTTGACTACTGTGCTACTTATCCATGCACCTTGTAACTTAATCCTCTTAATGAGCATTAAGTTTATAGATAAGTTTTCAAGAAAATCAGAATAGCTTAGTAACTTCATCCCCTGCTCCTATAAATAGCTTCCCTCCATCCTTTTAATTTTCTGCTTCAAAATATGGCTCTGCCATGGAGATTAACTTCATCACTCTTTCTTCCTATTCCTAGACTCAAAGATCTTTGTCTTAATGGTCAAACAACTTCTGAGGTTGTGTAAATCACATAACATGGGTGATAAGGTTGTGTAAATCACATAATGTGAGTTGCTCACCTTATCATCTTTCCAGAGAATCGGCAGCTACAGCTCCAGAACCTCAGCTTTGGAAGCAAATTATTGTTCCAAGACCATTGCTGAAACAGATCGGGTGCACCCTTGCTCAGTCGCTCTGGAAAACTCAGTCGCTCGACTCTCCTCTCTTGCTCACCCGTGAAGGGAACGAAGCCTCAACAAATGTTTAGGATTTTAAACCCTTTCAATGTAACTTTTTATAGGATTTTAAACCCTTTCAATCTTCTGTATCAGTCTGTATTACACTTCATGAATGAGATCCGGTTTAGGTTATTGATTCAACTTATACTTCGCACATATATTTTAGTTTTCAAAACAGAAACACAAAACATCAAAGCAATTCACGTGAAACTGAAACTTTGAGGAAGGCAATGCGGAAGGGTACGTATACTAGATAAAAAAATTATTAAAATAACCTTTAACGTTAGTTGTTGTAAGGACTGACGTTAAAAGTGAGTCACTTCACTTTTAACGTCAGTCCTTACAACAACTGACGTTAAAATTGAATTAATGAAGTCTGATATTTACAAAACTGCCACAGCCCCCTTTTTAACGTATAGCTTTTGGTTAACTGATGTAAACCTTTACCGTCTAATGTATATTTTCCACTAGTGAACTCTTTCTCAGTGGTGGCATAATTGGCTTGAGCTCCATCTAGAGTTTTGCTTTCATAGTAAATTGCATGGACTTTCTTGTCTATTCTTTGTCCTAACACCGCTCCCACGGCATAGTCACTAGCATCACACATTACCTCAAATGGCTCATTCCAATCTGATGTTTGCAAAATGGGAGCGGTGGTCAAAGCTTCCTTCAACCTACAAAAGGAACTTAAAAATTCCTCATTAAAATCAAATGGAACAACTTTCATCAATAGGTTAGATAAAGGTTTATAAATTTTTGAAAAATCTTTGATGAAACACCGGTAAAACCCAGCATGTCCCAATAATCTTCTTACTCCTTTCACATTTACTGGCGGGGTCAATTTTTCAATAACATCAATTTTGGTCCTAACCACCTCAATACCTCTTCCAGAAATCAAGTGCCCAGGCACTATAGCTTCTTTTTCCATAAAATGACACTTTTCCCAATTCAATACCAAATTAGTTTCTTCACAACGCTGCAAAATCTTAGACAAATTTGTTAAACAATCATCAAAGGTAGTTCCATAAACAGAAAAATCATCCATAAAAACCTCCATGATGTTTTCAATAAATTCAGAAAAAATTGCAGTCATGCATCTTTGAAAAGTAGCCGGTGCATTACATAGACCAAAAGGCATTCTCCTATGGGCAAAAGTGCCATAGGGACAGGTAGACATGGTCTTTTCTTGATCACTTGGATGTATAGGAATTTGATGAAAACCGGAATAACCATCCAATTAACAAAAGTATGAATGCCTAGCTAACCTTTCAAGCATTTGATCAATAAATGGGAGAGGGAAGTGATCTTTTCTTGTTGCCTTATTTAATTTCCTATAATCAATGCACATTCTCCAACCGGTTACCGTCCTAGTAGGGATTAGTTCATTGTTTTCATTTTGAATAACAGTTATCCCTCCTTTCTTAGGAACCACATGCACCGGACTAACCCACTCACTATCTGAGATTGGATAAATAACCCCCACATCTAACAATTTAAGCACTTCTTTCTTAACCACCTCTTTCATATTTGGGTTCAACCTACGTTGATGCTCAATGGATGATTTATGCTCATCTTCCATTAAAATGCGATGCATGCAAAAGGAAGGATTTATGCCTTTAATATCATCGATTGTATATCCTATCACCTTTATATGCATTCTAAGCTCCCTAAGCAATTTCTCAGTTTCCAACTCATTGAAGCTAGCATTCACAATTACCGGATAGGAAGAGTTAGGACCAAGAAATTCATACCTCAATGTGGAAGGAAGGGGTTTTAGTTCTACCTTAGGAGCTTATTCATCTTTCAAATATTTATTCTTTGGTTTCAACTTAAGTTTTTCTTTTCTTGCTTTGTGAGGGGAAATTTCCGGACTAGCCTCCAAGAGGCGGGCATAATCATTTCCTTCTCCTCCATGAGCACTTAAGTCTCCACCAATCAAGCACATCTCCAACGGATCATCAATTCAAGCTTGAGTAGATTCTTCTTGGTAAACAGTTACCTGAAATGAAATATACTGAAAGTTGTTGTTCTCCTGATTCCCTGACCGTGCACAATCATCCTAATAATCATCACACTAAACCCGTTCTGCCTCTTTGAAGACCACTTCCAAGGAGTCCCCATTCTCTATAGTATATGAATCTAAAGCCTCCGAAGGAAACACACTTGATTCTGCCACCCTAGACGCTTCTTGAACAGGTGAAAGCTGAATCGCAACCCTCAAACACCCCTCAAAATCTTCGTTGTTATTGGGCGACTTAGGCATATTCATCACTTCCTTATTACTCAATGTATCCACCTGAGTAACCTCCACACCTAAACCTTGTAAATTTTTTACTTTGAAGTCCCTTTGTTTCTTTAACATGAAACCTTTTCCAGTGGAGTCCAACCCCTGTTGCCCCATCAACATCAACCTCTGCAATCTGTTTTCCCTTCTTTCTAATCAGGTCAGCAGAGCTTCCATCAGTACGTAACCCTCGAGCCCCTCGCCATTTCGAATTTGAATTTGACATCCCAAGAAACTTATTACCATTAAATCTATGAAGGTGCTAGGTTTTAGGGACGACGCTCATGGTGGGACGTACGATGGATAGCTGGGGTGTGCAAAAGAAGCTGGACTTCGATTTGGGCCAAAATTTTATTTGTGGGCTGTAGTATTTTGTATTATTTGTTGTATTTTTATTATTTTGCATTTTTTTTATTAATTAGAAGAAAGAAAGAAAAAGCACCGTGATAGAAATAGGTGTTCACATTAATTAATTTTAAAAATAGAAGATATGTATATAATATGTGATAAATTGATTTAATTTCAAAACTATTTTGGTAAAAAGAAAACATTACATGAGCTAAATGCCTTGCATTGGTTGTAATTTGTGTATCACTTACTATTAGTAGTATCACAAAGAAAAATAAGAAAAGATGAGTAAATCAAATTGATTTAATTTCATTTGGTTATGCAAATAAAAGTCACATGAATGAATTGACTTAGTTTGAATTGACTCATCAATTTGTTGCTTCAAATAGAAAGGATTTGAATCCCTTAAGCATATAATCATGATTCGATCTTTTGATTCATGTATTCGAAGAAAACACAATTAGGAGGAGTCTCACTTAGACACCAGATAGTAGTTCGGAAAATTAGTTTCTCATAAGCTAATGATCATATACTACAATGAAATGGATAGGAGTGAATCGCCTAACGCGATAAAGATTAGCAGCTTTATCATAGACTCGCCTAATGATGGAATGGATAGCCTAATGATCATAGGCTAATCTCTCTATCAAATCTTGTTGTGTTGTGCTTCCGTGATGGAATGGAATGGATCGCATAACGTGAAAGAGCAATATATAATCGTAGTGCTCGGTTGTGCCTAACGTCGTAGTGTTCGGTTGTAATTTCATTTAACTTGGAGTGGTGATAATCTGGAAGATCCTTATGCACAAACCAAAAGCATGCTAGAAATGTTTGCACCCAAATAATAGTGAAGTTCTTCCAGATCTACCGTTTGTACTTAAGCTCTATATCAAATATTGCTGCAATCATTTCAAAGCGTCTTGCGACAAAATTCATTCATGTGATTTACTCTCCTTATCTTATTTTTCTTTTGCGTTACATAATTAGACGTGCTAGTTGTATTTTCTGATAAGAGCTGTAGTTTATGCCGCCTCTGTACATTGTATATGGTTACTGAGTATCCCTTGTACTTTCTATAAATGTTACTTCTTTTGCCTTCTTAAAAAAAAAAAGCTTTCACCTAGCTATATCGACGTCAACGGATTTAGACCACCATAACTTTTTTTTTATTTGGCTAGCTTGATCGTTCAAATTAAGATCTACACCTATGTGAGATACTAAACAAGAATATATCTTGTTTCACTCATCCTTATCCCCTAGCTAAGATGAAAAATGTTTTATAAAATGATGTAAAGTAAAAATGCAAGAGAAAAGATAATTCAATCCCTCATTATTTTGACAAATCCAATTATTACATAATGAACGGGTCTTTCTACAACCCAAACCAAAGAGGGTGACGACATAGCAAGAGCCACAAAGTTTTAGGGCTTTGAAGCCCCGCTGGAGCAACATAAAGGATCATACTTGCAATTGCAATCCCCAGATGCATGTGTAGTGCCTATCAACATAACGGCGATAGCAACAAGTAGCAACATCGCCTTCAACATCTTCAACGAGAACTCCATTGAAACTTAGTTTGGTTTACAAAGTAAAGTGAACAAAATTAACTAAGATGGTATTTGAAAAATATCAATACGTTTCAATTTTTCCTAAATTGCTTGTGTTAAATCATAAACGACACAAAGGTTTTGTATTTATACACTAGAAGAAAATAAATACAACTGATAGTTACAAGACAAATAAATAAGATAATTATTCCCCAAGTGTATGGATATTTTCTAAGTTCCTAGAAAATACATGAATCTAACTAATTACAATAGTTATTTCCTAAACTATTAACAACTTTGGACGGTGGATGGTTGATTCCAACAACTATAGTTATTTTCTAAACTATGATGACTTTAGACGGTGGATGGTTGATTCGAAATAATAGCAACAATATTTTCACGGTTTTAACATGAAAAAAAAATGACATAAAAGTTGATACATCATAAAATGTAACTCTTTTTTTTTTCAATTATATATATTTCAGAAATTATGCTTTATATTTTTATGTAAAAACCTAATCTTCCTTAGCCTAATAACATATGACAATTTTTAATTAAATTAATGGTAATAAGTTTAATAGAACAATTTGATATTTTTAAAGTAATTTTTGTTTTAAAGTTCTTTGAATTAATAATTATTAATTACAGTCAGATATAAAAATATCTTAAGATGGAAATTACTCTGAGTTGGGGACATGCACACACAGTTAAATTTATTACGAGCACAAAAATTTTCGATGCTATTCTTGTAAATACAAATTCTAATTGAGTAATTTTTTTTATAAAAAAAATGTCTTTTAAAACTTACTTAATTAAAAAATAAATTAACAAAATAAATTATTTATTAATTAAAAAATATTTTTATTTAAGTATGTGCTGACACGTACTTTTAAAAAAAAATGATATTTAATTAAAAATTTTGGGTTAACACTACAAGAAATTTGGTGATTAGCTACGACAAATTTGATAGCTAATTTGTAGCTAATCTCTAGCAAACAAATTTAGCTACAAATTAGCTACAAAATAGATGCAGAATTGGTGGTAGCATAATTTGAGTGGCAAATTAGCTAGAAAAATGTTCCTAGCTAATTCATAGTTAAACTTAAAAAAGTTCTAGCTATTTGGTAGCAAATCTCTAGTAATATCTTATTATGAATTGCTTTTTTCTAGCTAAATAGCTACGATATTGTCGTAGCTATTTTGTAGCCAATCTATAGAAAAATTTCGTAGCAATTTTATAGTTATTTCCTAGCTAATTCAAAAAAAATCTTTAAAAAAAAAATCGATCACTCAATTGATCCCAAACACCTATTCTATGGACCAATTTAACGATCGATATTTATCAACTTTCTTATTTGGTTCTATCTCTAAAACCACGTACCAAAACAGAAGCAACAAAACTTACAAATAACAATAAAATAATTCATAATAATTCACTAGGAAAGCAAACATACAACAATATAGCAATAACATTTTTATTTGTGTTAAACAATGAAAAGTAAATAATTTTATACAAGACTAATATATATATATATATATATATATATATATAGTTTAAATCACAAGAAAGGCATGCCTATGATAGGCTCTCTCAACATCCATCTGCTTGGAAGTTAGAACTAGCATAAATGAAACCTTCAATACCACGAACAATATGCCACTGAAAATGTTGTAAACATCATGTTGATTAAATATTTAGCCAAACAAAAAAATCCTAAACTTATTAAATGGTAACATATAAATACACCTTAGCAGTTAACAGCACAAAGACATATTTACAAACAAAAAATATAAAAGAAATGCACAAGCTGCCAAAAATAGTTTCACAAAAACTATGAAAAGGACAAGGTATTAGCATAAAATTCAGATACCTTGAGTGCAGGAATGATTTCAGATCCAAAGTCATTGGATGTAGGATATCTCCATCTCAGAAGATTGAGTAAAAATTCTGTCTTGAATACATAAACCCCCATAGATGCAATATATGGTGACTTTAATGCATCTTGGGGTGACAACCCAAAAAGAGAAGTATCTGCTTGCTGATGAGAATCAACAGGAACAAATAAAAAAAATCAGGGACTGCAAGTTTGTATAAAAATTACATATCTGAGGAAATAAGAATAAGAGGCGACTTTGAGGGTTCAATTTTGCATAATTTGTATGTATATATATATATATATATAATAATAATATATATATATATATAGCATGTTCTTAACATGTTAAACACATCATCCTATGATGTATTACAAGTCATTCTGGATTAAAATATGATCTTTACAAAACATGCTATAGTGCTAAGATGCTCACTCTAGAAAGATGGGGAAAAGACAGTTGAAATTGAGGATGGTATTTTTATCTTTGCTTTCTGATAGTGACCAACCTTAGTAGAATTACCAGATACAAAGAAAACAAAAAGGTAAACACATTAGGTTAGCTTTGGACTTACCATTGCTTTTAGATCTGCACCCTTGGGTTTCTCTGAAAAATGGATGATGTGACCTCTGCCATCTACCTTGACCAATCCATAATCTGATGCACGGCTGAAAAAGCATGCAATTGGAAATGAAACCAAGATAAAATTAAATTTGAAATGATTTGTTTTGAGGATGTTATGTGTTTCTATGTCCCTTTCTATTATGGCTCTGAACCTTCTCAATCAAATACATTGGCATGGATTTAGATTGAAATAAAATAAAATACTTGGAAGTTGATATTCTTCCAGTAACAAAGTGATATCAAACAAATAAACATGCAGCAGCAACAAAAAGAAACAAATCTAAAAGAAGCCAGAACACACCTGTCACCTACAGCAGCACATGATACTGTGATATCTGCATTTCTGTCAATATGACTCTGTATTTGTTACAATATAATCAGAAAAAACTGTGAGAATGAAATGAAGAAATAATTTCAACTTACAAAACAGTTACACTATATACCTGCACTAGGTCCATGTAATCCATTCGGTATAGATGGTCTCCGACTAAGATCAATACATTCTCAACATGTGTGTGCTTGGCATCCTACAACAGTCAAACAATTACAGAAAAATTCAACTTGAGGATAATAAAAGGAGGGGCATGCTATATACTACAATATGGTGTATACAAAAGATCATTTTCCCACCTCAAATACTCATGTAAATTGCCTCACAGCATCTGCAGTTCCTTGGAACCAATTCTTTCCAGTTTCTCCAGGTGTTTGAGTTGCTGCCAGCACCTGTTTAGAATTTGTGCTTTAATAAGTTACTATGAACAGAAACTTGCAATTAGTCAACAACCCTGGTCCTGGCACCCCCTCCTCCCAAAATATAAAATCATCTTTCTAGTGGCTTATTCTTGTCTATCAATCATAGCAGCTAAACAAAAATGAAGTTTCCATAATAAAAATATTAGCACAATTAATGAATCATTTCAGGTACATAATTTCTCTATTTTAATACTACAAAAATCAAAATCATTGACCCATCAATTCAATTTTAGGATAATAAAACTTCACCCCATCAAACGGTTGCAGACCCTTTTGGAAAGGCAGCAATGCTAGCTAAAAACAAATTGAGCCATGGGTAGAACTGCCATAATCATAATTTAAGTATATGCCAGGACAATAAGTTCTGTCAACATTTCAACGAATTGATAGTGAAAGGAGTGTGGTGCCTTTGTACAATTGTTCGTTTATTGTCAGCACCATGTGATAGCAGGTGACCCCCACAGAAAAAACACATGTGGACCTCATTCTCAGCAATACCAGACAAACTGTATTTCCTACCATTTGGTTCATATCTAGGATAGAGTCTTTTGATCTAGGTGTATTATGTTATACATCTAGAAGATTCTCTCTCCTGTATGCTTCTATAATCCTGCATAGGAACAAACCAGAAACAGCAATCAGTAAAAAAGGCACTAGTTTACTAAACCATAAGCAAATTCGGGATGATTTTTACTTGTAAAAGAACCAACAAAAAGAAAAAGAAAAGAGAGTGTTACCCTAATAAAAATGATCCCCTACCAGCTACTTCTATTCTTATTACCTACAATTCAAAATCCCGCTGCAAAGAATGGAACCTAAGAAATATGTATATATCAACTTGTCACCAGAATTCTTTCCACATCCATTATGCAGGGAAGTGTGAGATACAGATAGCAACCAGAGGTACCTTGGATTGTAAAGAAAACTAATAGGAAGCCATGTCATTAAATGCGGTTGGCGGTTCTAACTTGTTATGAGAAGATGAGCTAGTTGAGAATACATCACTCTCTTTAACCTCTGCCAAAGTAGAGAAGTCAGAGAGATTATCTCCAGCTGCTTTTGTTGGTGAAGCAAAGAGACTATCAAGAAGGGCCTGCTCCACACTTCTCCAGAGCCAAGAAAACAACACCCAAAAAGGAAAAATGAAGGATCACTTGAACTCTAACAAAATGGCACACTTAATTGGGAAGGGGCGAGGCACATAAATTTCATTTTCAAAGCACAAAAAGAAAATCATTTTCAGGCGTCAATGAGATGAAATATAGGACATGCAGAATCAAAAAAAAAACTCCTGACTAAGCCATACATTATTCTAACAAACAACAAAAGGTAGACTGATTACATGAACTCTTATCAATTAAACCAAATATGTATGACTATCTTTCAACAATTATGGAGAGGAACATATTTCCCCAGCGAGAATTAATGTCTTTATATAATGATCACCCTCCAAGAACAATATATCAGTACATCAACCTATTGGCTAACATAATTGCTACTTTCTCCGTGGTTGTGACAGCTGAGCCTAAATCTTCATTTACTACTAATTAACTTACTTTATGTTCCTTCCACATCCCCAAACTTTATTGAACATGATGATGCTCCTGCAAGAACCAACACTTCTTCTGAGTCAAAAGCCACAGATTACCTGAAAATCAACACAACAAAAATCAAAATGCAAGAAGAAGCATGAAGCTGAATCGCACACACATTCACCCTCCTTCCAAGCTGTCAACACAGATATCACACACACAGCTAGAATTGAAATTATTTTAGTGTTTCAAAGAAGCAACAACAAAAATCAACATGCAAAAAGTAAATAGCAAAATCCACAGATGTAGAAAAAATCTACAACACGCTTGGAGTGCCCAAAATTTAAATATCACTAACTCAATAAACATGCCAAAAATTCTGATCAATACAAGAGAACTTTACTTAAGCATTTTGTCGAACAAGTGGGGTGCAATACAGGAAATGGAGTATAGATCACATGCATTTAACAAATCGCAAACAAATAGAGAGAGAGAGAAAACAAATTGACAAATCTTACCTTCAAATTTCAGATCGAACTTCAAGTAATTCTTGTCTTCAAATTGCAGATCCCTCACCTTCAAATCTCTTCAAATCGCAACACGAGAGTGAGAGAACATTAGCTATATATATAGAGAGAGATTGAAGACAGAGAGTGAGCAGAGAGTGCGAGAGTGAGCAGAGACCACCATGCGAGAGTGAGCAGAGAGTGTGAGAGTGAGCGATCGAGCCTGAGATGCAGAGAGAACCACCATGCGAGATGCGAGACAGCGAGAGCGAGAGAGCGAGACAGTGAGAGTGATCAGTAGATAGTGTGAGACAGCGAGAGTGAGCAGAGTGTGAGACAATTTTTTTATAAAAAAAATAGTTTATAGTAGCTTAGATTTAACAGTACTAAACAAGTAGTTAATTAACTTGAAATTAGCTACAGGTTTTATTACTAGCTAAAATTAGTAGTTAAGTACTGTTTTTCTTGTAGTGTAAATATATTTTTAGTCCCTCAAATTCTCCCGTTTGGAAAAAATACTTTTATAATCCCCAAATTCTAAAATGTATCAGTTATGGTTCTCAGACGTACAATTTAGAATTACCCAAATGTATGTTTTAGTCTCGTTTATAAGTGACACGTTTTAGAATTTGAGCTATTAAAAAAGTATGTTTCCAAAAAGGGGACTATTACCCAAATTTGAGTGACTAGAAACAATATTTAACCCAATTTTTTTTTAATTAAGTTTGTTTTAAATGACACATGGATTTTTTCGAAAAATTATTTTTCTACGTGGCACTAACGTGGCCACGCTGACATGGCATCTGTTAGCCACGTCATGAGATAATGGAAGGAGGTTTATGGACTATTTCTAAAACTTTTGAAATTTTAGGGATAAAATAATAAAAAAATTATAGGACTAAATTCAAAATTGGGGCACTTTTTAAGGAACAAAAAATTGTTGAGTAAATGTCCATTTTGGTCCCTCAAATTTTTCGACGATCCACTTTTGGTCACTGTAAATAAAATAGGCATCATTTAGTCCCTCAAATTTCGTGAGACAGTTTGGTCCCTCCGTCAATCAACCGTCTTTGACCTCCATTAAGTGGTCTAGGTGTCAGTTAATTAAATTCATTGACCCATTTTAGTCCCTCATTTTTTCTTGGGTGACCCATTTTTGTCCATGGAAAAGTGATCGTGACCCAATATGGTCCCTACGTGTATTACACTACCAGAATGACCTCTTTTATGTACAATCATGCACAAGAATGATCTCTATTTTGCACAATCAGAATGAATCAAATGTAACACAATGAACCAAATCCACCAGAATAGTTAAGACTGAAACAAATGCAATATTGAAATTAACAGTGGTTGAGAAATTACATGGTTTAGATCAGTTCCAACTTGCTGCAATGCTTGGAGTTGGACATTATCATGAGGCCCTTCTTGGCTCTAAAATAATAATCAAAATGAATGATTAGAAACAAATATTAGATTGCAGACAAGTTCATTGTACTCCAAAATATAATACATGTGTGACAATTTATGTTTGATGCTCGGTTCGTGATATAGTTCCATCTTGTTCAGTGTTGATCTTTTTCGTGCTTGTCCTCCCTGTCCTTTTTGGTTTTAACGGTTTTGGTCTTGCAGATCCTTTACATGTGTTGTAATCCCTTATAGCATTCTTGAACAATTCGAGGTTGTCAAACTCCATGTCAACCTGAAGATGAACTTGGCCAAACTGAGTTGTCTCTTTAAATAGAGGAAATATCAGCCTCGAAGTTCCTTTATTATGATTGTTTAAAATAAAGGTCATTCTTGTGCATGGTTGTACATAAAAGAGGTCATTCTGGTAGTCTAATACACACAGGGAGCATATTGAGTCATAATAACTTTTCTAAGGACTAAAATGGGCCACTAAAGAAAAAAGGATGGGTTAAAATGAGTCAAAAAATTTAATTAACTGACACCTCGGCCACTTTGAGATGCCCCGACGTCCCATTAAAGAAAAACCCAAAATTATTAAAACCTAATCGTGTTATTGGCGTAAGCGGTTACCTTAAAACAGCGAAATTTTTTAAAACTTAAACCACTGTCATACTGAGGTATCAACATGTCTAAACGTACATGCATATACATATATAGATAGACATCATATCCAGCATACAATCATACAGTACTATCGAGGGAATCCCATCAGTAAGACCCCAAATAAGTACAAACTGATAATCAAACTGAAAATAAGAGCAACATCCCAAAGAGACAAGATGCACTGGCCATAGACTCTCTACTCAACTACTCGGGTCCACTGCTGTCCGCCAGCATCCGGCTCATAAGGGGTTCCATCTAGTTCCTCCAGAGTTGGCTCCTCCACCGAGTCTTCTTATAGCGATCACATAAATAAAATATACACACAACAGCAAGAAGAAAAGGGATAATAAACAATATAACGTCAAACGTGGAAAAGGGTTTAGCACCATTTAATTCTATAACAGCACACAAACATTCATCTCCAAAAGTATAAGTATATATATATGACACAATCATCCTCAATCCACATCTAGGATCTTTCCTCTACCCTCCACGATGATGCAATGCAAATGCTGTATGAATCATCTCATCAGGTATCGACCATATCTGGATATCCAACACAATGACACGTCCCAGAGGCCCCGGCGTACACCCTCGTCCGCGGATGGAGGATGCCCATGCAAAGCAATGGTACTATAGCTACACAATCCGGTGCACACCTCTGAACCATGGCCAGGGTGCTCATGCGACACATGAACTATAGCTGCAACTGAAATGAAGTCATGTCTGGGACGGTCCGCTGTTAGCCTAAACCCCGGGAATTCTCCCTCCGTGGATTAGACCCCACATGACCATGTTTCAGGTCCTCCAGACCATGCTTTAGGTCAACCATATCACAGACCATGTTTCAAGTCACCCCCTAGTGCCATAACCGCTTATCATAATATCATAGATAACCTCAATAAAAATCATCTCATCAATCTTATCGTCATATCTCAGTAATCATCTCGGTTAGGCACTACTAACACATATAATATGAATTCCCCAATACATTATCCTGTCTCAACATAACTTATCATTTACTCAACCTCTAATCACAATCATTACACTCATCACATCATACCATCATATCACCATATTCACATTTTCCAAGATAATAATCATTACCAAATTTATAATAAAATAACATTAAAATAATATAAACATGTTCATCACAAAAACAATTTCAACATTCATATCATCAACAATCACCAATATCAATTTAACCAGTCAAACATTCCAAGCAGGCAATCATTAAATAATAAAATAATATATTAAACGTAACGGTGATAAATGCACAATCTCAATATCATCACGGGTACCACTAAGTAGTCCCCAACGTAATATGGATATTGTCCGTTACTCGCTATCATGTAGGGTTTAGGTCGCCCTACACCATTGTCGAATTAAACGTCACAGTGTCTTTCCGACGTTAAATAATTTCTTTCCCCCACTTGAAGAACGTATGACCTCGGAAACGCGACGAGATCACTCATACTCGACCCCTCTCGAATCTGCCACACACCGAACAAGGTCCCCGGATCTCTGATATCCCACCTAAACATCACATTTTGAAAGACACCAAATAAGTAACTCAAAATCTGCAGTAAGAACAAGATCCTCCATTGTTTCGGCTCTATATCTCACAATACATACTTTTTTTTGAAAAAGTGAATGGGGAGATTAAAGAGCTACCTTTCCTTTATCTCCTTCTTCTGAGCTGAATAACTCATACTCAGGGGGTTATACAGAAATACATATCGTTGGATATGAAACATTATCAGTCCAGAACCTCCCTATAAAATTTCAACACGATCTAACGGTGGAAGAAGGTATGTTGAGGGATTACAGAGACTGAATATGATGAGTTTTTTTGGGTGTGAATGAGTGTGCAACTTGTTCTTTCCTTCACTTAACTATTCAGTCAACACATGCAGAGGTGAGGGAACCAAATTGGCTATGGAAGGATGAGTGAAATGAGTCTGGAGGAGGAAAAATGAAGTCACTTTTGTAGTTTTACTTTTTATATTAGATGAATTTAGGTAGGTTTTTGGTAAGTTAGTGGGAAAACAAGTGTCATACATGCAAAGGGGTAGTGGGAGATAGGTGTCATACATGCAAAAGGTAGTGGAACAAGTGTCATGCATGCATTTTAGGTGTCATGCATGCAAAGGGTAGTTGAACAAGTGTCATTAGGATATGTTAGTGGAGTGTGAGGAGAAGCTGATAAGCCTCTGGCTTATCTAGTTTTATAACTAGATGGATTGTGGTTTATGTGCTAATTATTCGAGTTCAATCTCGATTTCGCCCAAATTGACCTTGTTTTGTTCTTAAGTTAGACTTTGACTCGTTTTAGGCATTTTTTAGTAGTTTTTAGTCTATTTTGAATAGAATTACGCTTTTTGTTTCTTTTTATTGTTTCAGGTTAGAAGTGAAGCTCTGAGAGTCAAGGAAAGTCAAGAAACAGTGGAAATTGCCATTCTGGAGATACTCGCCTCGCGAGTGTATACTCGCCTCGCGAGCCTGAAGACCAGCTGAAGCAGCAACAGTCATCCTTTCTGTATCGCCCCGCGAAGATATCACTCGCCTCGCGAGCCTGAAGGCCTAACAGTGCCAGAATTGTCATCCTCTCTGTGTCGCCTCACGAGAGTCCAATTTGAAAGCGCGTCAATTTTAATATTCGCCTCGCGAGTTCGCGCAAATCCTGAATCCTATATATTGTTGTTTTAGGGCAGAATTGAGGAGCTTTATGATTCACCACTGATTTTGTAGCGTTTAGGCCGAATCCTTGTGTTTCTGGAGCTGCGTCTCCTCTTTTCTTTTTCTTATTTTACTATGGTTGTTAGGACCGATTGCTTGTCTGTCTTTACGAGCATGAGGAACTAATCCCCTCGTCCGAGGGATCAATGAAACCACCCATGGCGGTGTAGAATTCGATGTGATGTATGTCTTTCTCCCTTCTTTCAATTAATGTTTTCCAATTCTGATTTGATTGCGTTGATCATATGCATGCGTGATTGACTAGTTAAACGTGATGAGGCTTAGGAGGCAATTCGCGTTTTAGAACTTGAATTGGGATCATCGATCGACTATTGCACGAGAGTGAGTAGGAGATCGGTGCAACCTTATAGGGAACAAGAATTAATAGAGTTTGATGATTAGGATTATGAGACCTAGTAAGTAATTAATCCAATCATCGAATACGTCCTATTGAGCACGACAGTGGATATAGGAGAATTTGGGGGTCCTGGTTGACATTGTAATTGAACTTAGGAAAGAATCATCATCACTTGGGTACTATGCACGATTGGGTTGGTGGATTTGAGACCTTAGATATTTTAATTTCTGATTTTAATACCTTAGCTTAGTTTTATTAGATTCGTTAATTGAATTGCAATCCTATCTTTTCTCTCCCTCAACCACTTTCCTTGCTTGACCAAATGTATCGACTTCTCGCGAATTAGTCGAATTGGTAGCCCAATCTTTGTGTTCGACCTCGGTAAATTCTTACCGTGTTTATTTTATTACTTGCGACGACCCGGTACACTTGCCGGTGATTCAACAAGTTTTTGGCGCCGTTGCCGGGGATTGGCACAACCAATTTTCCTAATTTTTAGGGAAGTTTGATTATTTGGTTAAGTTATTTTTGTTTTTATTTTTATTTTTATTTTTATTTTTGTTATTTTTATTTACTATTATCTCTCTCTACTTCTTTGATTCCACTTGGTCTTGCCTTGTTTTGTATGCGAGGTACACGAGGGAATGCCTCCGGGTTGTGAAAATTGTAATGGAGACCATGACACTCAGAGCTGTCTGTTCTACTTCTCTCAAGAACATGTGGACTCATGCCATAATTTCTATGGCAGCGTGCCCCAGACACTAGTGCAATAAGTGCTTTTTACGTCAGTTAAAATTGATTTTTTACGTCAGAATACTGACTGACGTAAATACAGCTGACGTTAATAGTTACTATTTTAACGTCAGTTGAGAACTGACGTTAAATATAACACTATTAACGCCGGTTCCTTAACAAAACCGACGTTAAAATAAAACTATTAACGTCGGCTTCTTTAATACAACGGACGTTGATTTTGTTAAAACTAACGCCGCTTGTTATAAAGAATCGACGTTAAAGGTTTAATTTTAACGCCGATTGTAATAAACAACTCGACGTTAATATAGTACTGTATATTTTATAAAATACTATTAACGTCAGTTGTTTGATACAACTGACGTTAATAAGTTTTGTTTTTTTTTTAAATTCAGTTTTAAAATATCACTCCCCTCAGCTATCCCTGCATTCAGTCCCAGTAACATAGAATATCACACACATTACAGAATTGCAAAGGAAAATTGAACAATGGGGGACTTAAAACCAAAACCCATGTATATATATAAATAAATTTTAGTTCCAATGTCTAAAAAACAAAACTATCTAAGGATATATATATACATGTTATTAATTAGTTTCTAAAGTCTAACAAAAAAAACTATTTATCTAAGTAGTGCGGAGGTATGTTGGCAATTCCTTATTCAGCTGCATACTTGAAGAAGAATTCGGCGAAGCGCATCCTCAAGTCTCTTAACTCATCTTGTTCAATAGGCGATTGGTCGATAAATGCCTAGACACGTTCAAATAATAACAATAACATCAATGCAAGTCATCTTCAAAACTATAATATATAATTTAAAAAGTTGTTTAAATATTACCTTCTTCCATCCTTCCGTAATAGATGCGGAGACTATGTTCAGCATATGAAGCATCACATAATAGCCGCACGACCAACTGTCAGGTTGAAATCGAGACTACCAACAAAATTAATTTCAACGTCAGTTGAATATACACATAAATTAGTAATTATAATAATAATTATTTGATAAATAAACTACCAAACCTTGAGGATGTTCCATGCAGGATTTGCTTTAGCCTTAGAAGTCCTACTTCTCCCGTTGGCGCAACTTATGCTACTCGCCTTCGCGCTATCATAAACAAATAATCATGTCGATCAATTAACAAACTCATTTATCATGTGCGTAATAAACTAAAAACAACTGATATTAAAACTTAAATTTAATTTAAGATTAGTTACTTACATATTCTGACTTCCACCACCTTCTGGTGGCGGATCATGGTGGAGAGAGCGAGAAGAATATGACAGTATGCCTAGACGGGTGAAGTACCAACAACTGCCAATGGTCATTCATACAGTAGGGAGCCAGATATAATTCTTTCGGATTGTCTCCCAACACCTTCCCTATGTATTTACTCAATGCATCGCCAGCAAAGAACTCGGGCAGAACGATTGACGGATCTAAGAAACCGTAAACTGATGCAACGCCCTTATCAAGATGAAGACGATGGAGATACCTAAGATATGAAAAGGGTGTGGATGTTAATTACATAATATATATATTGAAATTAAAATAAATTATTAAATGGAAAAATACCAAAAATAAATAAGTTATAAAATTAAAATTAATTTACGTGCACCAGAGACTGATGACATTGCTGTTCATCCAGACGTTATTTCTGCAGGCGTTCCCGAGATCGTCACCACGAAGGAAAATATCCTCTCTTGATTTGGGCGTGCCACCCATCCATCGTGCTCCAATGGACATTCAAAAATCTCATACGAATAATCCTCACCAAGTGAGAACAAACGAGTGATAGGTGACAGCGGCACCGACGTTGACTTGGCCTTCAGTTTAGGAAAATAAAATATATAAGTTTTTGATAATTAAAAAAACACAAGTAATTATTTGACTATTTTGGACATTAATAATGAATAAATACCTTTGCTAACATTTCGAGCTCACGTCGTTTGGAGTCCAACTCAAGCTCACGCCTTTTCATTTCCAACTCATGCTCATGGCGCTGGACTTCCAACTCCCGCTCCCTAGCTGCCAACTCATCGTCCTCCACATGTGCCATACTAAAACTCTCTTTTGTGCTCACATGTGAAGCCTTGGCAAGCCTTGTGGTGTCCTGGGATGTACCGACGGAGGAAAGCTCTCTGGCAAGCGCCTGCTTGAATTCTGGGTTGGCTATTAAGCCTTGCATCAGATGTGATGTAATATCTGGGTTGGTCATGAGGTGCTGAGTAATGTCAGCCAAAATTGATGCTTCATTGACCACCCGCTTTCGTGAAGCAGACTTGCCATAATATTGTTTGATGGTCACATTCCCAGGAACACCGAGAACCCGACCAGGATGGTCTTTCTTGCCTAGAGCAGTCATCAAGACGTCCTGCCGTCCAGAAGGGACGAATGCGCCCTGGGAGGATTTTGCTTTAAGATCCATCTACAATGAAAAAAAATGAAAAAACGTGCAAGTGAAAAGTGTTGCAAGTATCTATACAAATATCAATTGAAATCAAGTTGATTATTTACTTACAATCTTATCTGCCACTTCACGAGTGGCATCAGCTTTAAAGGATCCCGCCTTTGTCATGCGGCCGGCTAACCAGACATCCTCGCGGTCGATGTCCGACGGAGGACTTGATGGTGTGCCCTCAGGCACCTCTCCTCTTTCAATCCTAGCAGAGTGCTCTTCCTGCTTCGTCCTCAGCCTATCCGCCATCATCTGCTGGATCCGAGTATGGTACCCACCCTGAGACATGGTGTGGCGGTGGACGTTCTTCGCCTGATTCTGCCGACCCTTATTTGCCTTAGCCTATTCAAACAAAAACACGTAATTAAATATAGTTAAATGATCTATAATAATCATACAAAATTAACTTAATCAACCAACCTGAAATTCTTCATCCTGTCGACTCCTGGTAAACATATCCCAAGTATCCTGATCAATCCAGGGATAATCCGAGAACATTTTATCAAGCCGCTTCTTCCCAGATAGATAGTACCTGGTAAGATCATGCTTGAACCCATTCCAACGCTTTGATGCCATTTTCATACATTTATGACGATGATCCTCGTCATTTGGCACAGACCAAGCTACCTACACATTAGATACATATATAACAACTGGATGGATTATAACTCGGATAATTATCTGATAATGTAAATCAAACGAATGTAAAGGTAAAATACCGTGATAGCCTCCCAAATCTGATCCTTAACGTTCTGTGGAATGTCATTCCAGTTGTTGTAGTTGATGCTTACGTGCTGCTTCACTTGTAGAAACACCCACTTATTAAATTCTTTAGCACGGGGTCCCTGGGCATTTAGATTAGCATCGAAGGACACCTCAAGCTTCTGTCCGCTCTGCCTGTCCTTCTCTAGTTTCTTCAACGAGGTGGCTCCTCTACCCCGTTTCCTATGAGCCTGTGATGTCTGTATGGACAAAAAAAATGATAAAATAGAGGGTTGTAACATTATAAACTTACATTAACAAGAAGGACTAAAGACATTATATAACATGCATGTAAACTTACACTAGAATCAGCAGGCGTAGGCGTGATCGGGTCCTGCGAAACCCCAACAGTGTCCTCCCGTGCATGTGGGCTATCCGACTGATCCATATGTATGCCTGTTCAAAAACAATATATATGTATTAACATAGGTTATAACTCAAAATAAATACAGAAGTATAAATAAAAATAACTAGATAGGTCCTGTAGATATACAAAACATCTATATATCCAATATAAGGACAATACGGGAGATTGAAAACTATAGTTTTTGAACATTACCAAGAACTGGTCACGGTCTGGCCGTGATGTCCATCACGGCCGTAACGTGCCAACTGAATCAGACCCTCATAGGCAGAACTGATCACGGCCTAGCCGTGATGAGCATCACGGCCGTGACAGATCAACCAGCAGAGCAACATGCACTCAAAACCAAAAATAGAGACATTCCAAACAACTCAGACTCACGGTTTAAAGTTACAACTACTGAGACTACAGTTTCAACATACACTCAAAACCAAAAATAGAGACATTCCAAACAACTCAAACTCACAGTTTCAAGTTTCAACTACTGAGACTACAGTTTCAAACCAGCAGAGCAACATGCATGCACCCAAAACCGTGAATAAAAAAATGTGCCCTAATTAAAGACTTACCAGAAATAGGCACTCGCGTGGTGGTGGGGGGGAAGCTCGAGTGGTGGCCAACGTTCGATGTGGTTACTGAGAGCAGAGGGACAAGGAGAGTTAGTGCGCGGGAAGGCCAGGGGAAAGAGAGATGTCAAGTTATTGCAAAGAAGGAGCGGGAAAGACAGAGTTAGGGGTTAAGAGTGTACCTCACGGTGGTGGAGAAGAAGCCCTCGCGGTGGTTGCGGTGGAGATGAGCGCGCGATTAGGGCAGAGTGAGAGCGAGAGTGAGGGTTGAGCGTGATGAAAAGAGAAAAGACGTAGAGAAGTGGAGAAGGCGAGCGGGGGTAAACGTTATAATTAAAATAAAACAACATTTTACGTCAATTTTTGGTAAAACCTGACGTTGAAGATCATATATTTAACGTCAGTTGTCTTAATAACTGACGTTAAAAACTCTCACACTTATTACGTCAGTTGTTAGTAATAACTGACGTTAAATGTCATATATTTAACGTAAGTTGTAATAAGAAACTGACGTTAAAAACACTCACAACTTCTTACGTCAGTTGTATTACACAACGGACGTTAAAGGTTTATTAGTTTCTGCAGAAACATTCATTCCCTTGACTCTTTGTGCTACTTACCCATTCACCTTTGTACCTAATCCTCTTAATGAGCATTAAGTTTATAGATAAGTTTTCAAGAAAATCGAATAACTTAGTAACTTCATCCACTTTGCTCCTATAAATAGCTTCCTAGCTTCCATCTCCTTTTAATTAATTTTCTGCTTCACAATATGGCTCTGCGTGGAGATTAACTTCATCACGCTTTCTTCCTATTCCTAGACTCAAAGGTCTTTGTCTTAATGGTCAAACAACTTCTGAGTTTGAGTAAATTACATTGCATGGATATTAAGGTTGGGTGAATCATGTAATGTGATTCTCTCACTTTATTTCATCCCCGTCATCCCTTTCACTTTGCTTTGGAAGCAAGTGATTGTGGATTCAAGATGATGCATCAAAGAACTCCACTGAAGAAGAAAGATGCAAAGATCCATTTCACTTTGCTTTCGCTGCTAGTGACTGAGGATTTACTTTGCATCTTGGAATTCAAGTGAGGGAGGTGATGCATCCATTGGAGTTTCTGATGACAGGACTGAGAAGAAAATGATGTTGATGCAGAAACTTTTTTATATTTTAGGGCTATGTTGCAGAAATTTTTTATCTTTTAATCATGTAATTTAACTTATGAATCGCTTCAATTAATGTCATACGATTTGATTATACATATAACTTGTTTTATGTTAAGTGTTTATTTATTTTATTTTGCACAATAATTTGTTTACTAATTCAAGCTAATTAATAAAAATTAAAAATAAACTTGTATAAAAAAAAGGTTTAGAAATAAACTGCAGTACTATATGGAGTGATCTGCGTTAAGAGGGACAAACAGGGACATGACAACCAATGAATAATTATTTACGTCGCTTATTTATAGAACTCGACGCAAATAGTTTACCCACCACCTCATTTTTAACGTCAACTTATTTGATGACTGCCAAGTTCCCGTATATTAATTACATTATTTCCAATATTCATTCTGCACGTGTATAATATATAGGATTATTTACGTCAGCTATTTATTTAACTGAAGTAAAAATCAAACTTTTAACGTCAGTTGTATAAAAACCTGACGTTAACAATTAATATTTTTTATTAAAAACACTATTAACGTCAGTTTTTTTAAAAAACTGACGTTAAAAGTGGATAGATATCTGTAAAAACATTCATTCCTTTGACTGTACCGTGCTACTTACCCATGCACCTTGTAACTCAATCCTCTTAATGAGCATTAAGTTTATAGGTATGTTTTCAACAAAATCAGAATAGCTTAGTAACTTCATCCCCTGCTCCTATAAATAGCTTCCTTCCATCCTTTTAATTTTATGCTTCACAATATGGCTCTGCCGTGGAGATTAACTTCATCACTCTTTCTTCCTATTCCTAGACTCAAAGGTCTTTGTCTTAATGGTCAAACAACTTCTGAGTTTGAGTAAATTACATTATATGGGTGATAAGTCTGAGTAAATTACATTATGTGAGTTGCTCACCTTATCACCTTCCGGAGAATCAGCTGCTGGAGGGCTAATGAGGTGCTCGGGGGTCACAGTTCCAAAACCTCATCTTTGGAAGGCAAGTGACCATCTTGGAAGTCTCTGGAACCACTGCCTTTGCTTGAAACGGATCTGGTGCACCTGTTTTTGCCTCTCTCTTGAGCTCTCTCATGCCCCCAGTTTTCTGAGGTCTTCGGAGTATATATAGTTTTCCCTTTGGCATATTTCATAAAACTCTCTGATGGGATGTAGCTTTAATGTTTAGGATTTTAAACCCTTTCAATGTAACTTTTTATAGGATTTTAAACCCTTTCAATGTAACTTTTTATAGGATTTTAAACCCTTTCAATCTTCTCATCGATCGATCATCAGTATTACACTTCATGAATGAGATCCGGTTTGGGTTATTGATTCAACTTATACTTCGCACATATATTTTAGTTTTCAAAACAGAAACACAAAACATCAAAGCAATTCATGTGAAACTGAAACTTTGAGGAAGGCAATGCAGAAGGAATCGTATGCTAGATAAAAAAAATTATTAAAATAACTTTTAACGTCTGTTGATGTAGGGACTGACGTTAAAAGTGAAGAGATTTACTTATAACGTCAGTTCTTTATCGAACTGACGTTAAAATGTTCACTTTTAACGTCAGTTCTTTATTGAACTGACGTTATAAGTAAGTCTCTTCACTTTTAACGTCAGTCCTTAAAACAACTGACGTTAAAATTGAATTAATGAAGCCTGGTATTTACAAAACTGCCACCGCCTCCTTTTTAACGTCTAGCTTTTGGTTAACTGACGTAAACCTTTACCGTCTAATGTATATTTTCCACTAGTGAGAACATCTATCAGAGGAACAGTCAGAATCAGAATAGGTGTTATATGAGGAGAGACCATCCGGGTTTCGCTTGGAGTAAGGCTGGAGGTGGTCTAGTCGGGCAACCACAACCTCAATAGAATTGGCAACCACAACCTCAACAGAATTGGCAACAACAACCTCAACAGTATGGTGGAAGGCAACCTTGGGAGTTGGCTCTGGAGAAGATGAGCGCGACAGTTGAGAAGTTGGCAATCAATACAAGCACAACCATTGATAAGTTGGCAACTCATACAGGGTCGGCAATTCAGAATCTAGAGATGCAGATTGCCCAGCTCGCAAAGCAACTAAATGAGCGTCTCCCAAGGACTTTCCCAGGTGATACCGAGAACAACCCTAAGAACCAATGTGATGCCATAACAACTAGAAGCGATAGGGTGTTGGGATCTAACAGGGATGCAACTAGTTCTCAGGAAGTTGAGGAAGAACTACCACATGTTGAGGAAGAGCAACCTGAGAAAGAGGAGTTGACAAGTGACAAGGCACCGGAGCAAGTGGGGGAGATTTGCAAATGGCTAGTACAATACCCACATGAAGCATTGTTTGAGCAGAATATGGTTGGGGGATGGATCAAAATGCAGATGATGTGGTAGTGGATTTCACCATGCTTGCCAAGCAACCTGAAATTGCTGCATTGGATAACTATGTTGGCTTAAATGCATGTGTGGACACTAGAAAGTTAGCCCCCTCCACCTGTCTGTTAATCTTCCTTGTGAAAATACCATTTGACCTTGGAGAAAGTAAGTTCACAATTGTAGAGGTCAATGAAGTTGTCACACACGGGCTAGGTGGAATTGTGGATAGAGTCGTATTGCTTCTGCAATTGCCACTTCACAAACCATGGGATCCGGGTGGAGGATCTCACATGATGAGCATCTCTTGGCCCTTATGCCACAAGCTATGGGATCCAGGTGGATGCTTCTTAATAAGTCAAGCTAGTGACGTTAAAGAAGCGCTTATTGGGAGGCAACCCAAGCTAGGTATTCTTTTTTAGTTTCTGTCATTTTCCCTTATTATTAAAAAAAAAAACTTGATTCGCCACGCGAATCCTCAGTGGCCACGCGAGACAGAAGCCCTGAAACTCAGAGGCTTGCTCACGCTTCTGTATCGTAACGCGAGGTCTACTTTAGCCTCGCGATTCTGGGCAACATCATCTGTTGGAATTCCAGATTCGCTTCGCGAGATACTACTCGCCTCACGATTCTGGAAAGTGTGAATAACAATTTTCCAAATTCGCCTTGCGAATCTGCATTTAAGTTTTTGATTTGCAGGATTTCTCCCAGGAGAGGCCTTTGGCCCAGCAGAGGGGTGCCCGAGGTAACAATTGGATGAGGATGCAACCGTAGAAGAACTTTCGGTGAAAGCGGCCACCTCCACTAGTATTTGATCAGGGAGCACCCACTCCTTTCCTCACTTTTATTTTATATCTGTGTTCTTTCATTGAGGACAATGTATGCTTTAAATGTGGGGGAGGGAACCAATTGTTGTTTTTGTTCTTTTTTTTTTGTTTGTGTTTTTGTTTTTGTTTGTCACTCTTGAATAATTTGAGAAGATCAAGAGTATGTGTATGAATGTGTGTCGGCAAGCTTGTTGGATTTTAATTAAATTTAGCATAGATTGATTGCATGAATTATTTTGACCATTGATGATTTCCCCCTAGGTTCTAAAAATAGAAAAGTTGATCCCCATGTGAAAAATTGAAAATTGAACTTTGAGGAACTTTATTGTGATTGCTTGATTTATGACAAGTTTGGGGTGAGGGGGTGCACATACTAGGAATTGTATCTCGGTCAAACAATTTGCAAAATGTCTAGGTGAGGATTTGAGCCTCCAACTTTGTTTTTGATTGTGTGGATCACTTTCAAGTTGCACTTTCCCGAATTTGATTGAATCTCTTCATGGTTTGCATGTTTATGTGTTTCATCAAATGATTTAGGCAATTTTCTTTGAAATAGCTACTTGACCTAAAAAGAACCATCCCTAATGCATGTTCCCTAGTTAGCCACATTGAGCCTAATTAGCCTATTGTTTCTTGATGACCCTATATTATAAGCCAAAAATCTGAAAAACCATGTTAACCTAATCTTAGGATTAGGAGAGCATGGAAGCTTAGCAAGAGAAGGGTGTAAGAAACTAAGTTTGGGGTGGCTACAAGGTGATATGTCATTTTGGGTTGAGAAAAAGAAAAATAAAGGTTGAAACCCAAGGCAAAAAAAAAAAAAAAGAAAGAAAAAGAAAAAATTGCCAAAAAGAAAAGGGGCAAAACAAAAAGATTAGCAAGGAAAAGGCTGTTGTCACCCGAGGCAAAAAGAAAAATGGAAAAAGGAATTTGAGTGGAAGATGTGTCATATGCTCATGCTCTCTTAGTTCCTAGGGACTTAAGCCTAGTATCCTTGAATATCCTACCATTAGCCAGGCCCCACTACAACCTTTAAAAGACCTTTTGATGTTGCATGCATGTTTTCGTGGGAACTATTTTTGAGATGAAAATCAAATTCATGGGAAGTGCTCTTGAAATGTGAATTTGAGTGAAAAGTTGATAGCCTAGACACAATTGAGCGAATGAGTGAAATACTAAATGCCCATGTGAGGAAGGCAATTGTTTGAATTTGGTGATCTCCCTTTTGTGTGTAACTTGGATCCTCAACTTAGATTAATGATTGCATGAATGATGAAGTTCTCAATTGTTTAAAGTAAATGAATGTGAGGATTACATTGATGTAAGGGGGGAAACATTGAAGAAAAACTGTTTTGTAAGATTGCATGAAATTTGTGCGAAATTGATTGAATCCTTTAAGCTTGCCAAGTCTTGAGTCTTTTTTTTTTTGAGTTTTAGCTTGCTTGGGGACAAGCAAGGTTTAAGTTTGGGGTGTTTTGATAAGCCTCTGGCTTATCTAGTTTTATAACTAGATGGTCTGTGGTTTATGTGCTAATTATTCGAGTTGAATCTCGATTTCGCCCAAATTGGCCTTGTTTTGTTCTTAAGTTAGACTTTGACTCGTTTTAGGCATTTTTTGTAGTTTTTAGTCTATTTTGAATAGAATTACGCTTTTTGTTTCTTTTTATTGTTTCAGGTTAGAAGTGAAGCTCTGAGAGTCAAGGAAAGTCAAGAAACAGTGGAAATTGCCATTCTGGAGATACTCGCCTCGCGAGTGTATGCTCGCCTCGCGAGCTCAAGACCACCAGAAGCAAAGAATAGTCATCCTTTCTGTATCGCCCCACGAAGATATCACTCGCCTCGCGATCCTGAAGGCCTGACTGTGCCAGAATTGTCATCCTCTCTGTGTCGCCTCGCGAGAGTCCAATTTGAAAGCGCGTCAATTTTAATATTCGCCTCGCGAGAGCTTGCTCGCCTCGCGAGTTCGCGCAGATCCTGAATCCTATATATTGCAATCTTGGGGCAGAATTGAGGAGCTTTATGATTCACCACTGATTTTGTAGCGTTTAGGCCGAATCCTTGTGTTTCTGGAGCTGCGTCTCCTCTTTTCTTTTTCTTATTTTACTATGGTCGTTAGGACCGATTGCTTGTCTGTCTTTACGAGCATGAGGAACTAATCCCCTCGTCCGAGGGATCAATGAAACCACCCATGGCGGTGTAGAATTCGATGTGATGTATGTCTTTCTCCCTTCTTTCAATTAATGTTTTCCAATTCTGATTTGATTGCGTTGATCATATGCATGCGTGATTGACTAGTTAAACATGATGAGGCTTAGGAGGCAATTCGCGTTTTAGAACTTGAATTGGGATCATCGATCGACTATTGCACGAGAGTGAGTAGGAGATCGGTGCAACCTTATAGGGAACAAGAATTAATAGAGTTTGATGATTAGGATTATGAGACCTAGTAAGTAATTAATCCAATCATCGAATACGTCCTATTGAGCACGACAGTGGATATAGGAGAATTTGGGGGTCCTGGTTGACATTGTAATTGAACTTAGGAAAGAATCATCATCACTTGGGTACTATGCATGATTGGGTAGGTGGATTTGAGACCTTAAATATTTTAATTTCTGATTTTAATACCTTAGCTTAGTTTTATTAGATTCGTTAATTGAATTGCAATCCTATCTTCTCTCTCCCTCAACCACTTTCCTTGCTTGACCAAATGTATCGACTTCTCGCGAATTAGTCGAATTGGTAGCCCAATCTTTGTGTTCGACCTCGGTAAATTCTTACCGTGTTTATTTATTACTTGCGACGACCCGGTACACTTGCCGGTGATTCAACAGGAGCCACCATGGCCACCTTCCTCCTGGTCACGACACGTGTCACTGCGTGTTGTTCAGATGGCACAACTAGATGTTTTCTTCCGTATCATCCTGTGTAACCTACTGCTGTAATATTTTTCTGTAATTATTTTAGGTCATTCCCAAAAGCCTTTTATACTCAAGCCCGATCTAATTTTAATATCCCAACTCTCAACTAATTAATTAATCGATTAATTAATCTCTCGGTTTGCGTTTCCTTGTGTTCTGAACTCGTTTTAACTCTGATTCCCCTCAAACTTGAAACACAAGCTCACTAACACGAAACGTGATTAAGTCTTCAAATATGCTTAATTATTTCCTCATATACTAATCCAGAAAATGGGGTGTTACACCCTTACCGTTCAAGATCAGCAAGTTAACGAAGGTCAAAGACGGTTGACTGACGGAAGGACCAAACTGTCTCACGGAAGTAAATTTGGGAGACTAAATGGTGTTTTTTTTTTATTTTCAGGGATCAAAAATGGGTCCTCGAAAAATTTGGTGGAACAAAATGAATCTTTACTCAAACTTATTTTAAAAGTGGAGCCTCATTCTTACTACTAAGTTCACACTAGCCAAGGCCCAATAAGATAAGAGTGGTGGTCACCATCTGAAGGCTTGATTTGCAAAGATGGGCTCTAGGGAAGACCATTTTACCTTTTTCCAAAATAAAGCTGAGGTCTGACTTCAACAACTTTTTACATAAGTATACGGATCCATGGATGCAGATCTTTAAGCTACTTGATCTCATTTTTTTAATGACTAAACCCCCAATTTGGTCCCTAAGAAAAATATACGGGTCTGAAATAGTCCCTATCCAAAATAAATTATCCATTTCATCCTTAAGAATGTAATTATCGAGACACTTTAGTCCATCTGTCAGTTGACCACCTTTGACCACCGGTTTTCAACTGACGTGTTCACCATTTTTGCTAAGTTGTTAGTCAGCATGTCTAATAGGATAGCCAGCTTGGAATTTTTTTTCACTCCTATTCCCTACCAAAACGACGCAGTTTTTCCTCCCACTTCCCCTATTAACCTTCTTCTTCCCCCGCCTTCGATGATTCATTGATAAAAACCCTAGAATCTCTTCTCCCTCTCCATTATCAACCATCTTCTTCTCCCTCCCTCTGGTTGCTACGCTCTTCCCTTCTTTCTCTTTTCCCTAATCTGTATTTCACCCACTTTCCATTATCAATTCAAACAGAAACCCTAATCTGTATGTCGTCCCCTTTTCTATTTTTGGAGTTGCATCGAAATGATCTAGGCTTCTAAGGAAGTGTCTAGCCATGACCATAGTGAAATGAGGTGGAGTGAAAGGAGGTCTAACTTGAGCACGAGGCCTGATAGGTGGTGGCCTTACAGCTGGTGGCAGTGGTGGGGTACTCTGATCACCCATTTCCTGCAAATCAGATAGATCAACCTAGTGAGCAAAGGGATCAAACAATTAATATTGTAGGCCAAATTAGTCCCTATCTAATTGTTTAGTAACCCAAATTAATCCCTTAAAAAATTCAAAGATGTCAGATTAGACTCCTGTAGCATTGAAGAGTCTGTATTATTGTCTCCTTGAGTCAGTACATGTAAATTACCTATGTTACATTTTCTTCTTGAGGTTGTGATTGTGCCAATGGTACCCCTTCAGAAATCGGATTGAGCTGTTTTGATTCATGCGATTCTTCTCCCTTTAGCTAGTTGATTCACACGAACCCTTCACTTATTCTTCTTCGTCTCGAATTTCTTCTTTCTCTGTAGAGGTTTAGTGACTGAACGAAATCGTGAGAGGGAGCTTAAGGGTTTAGCAGAGACGAACTTACACATTCAGCCCCCCACTAAAAACGACGTCATTTCATTACAGACCCTTCCCCTCAAACACATGCGTTTTGGGCCTGACGAATTTTGACTTTTATTTTGAATTTTTTTTCCTAATAATTTCCATGCTGGAATACAAGTAAGAGGTGCTACCTGACAACTCAGCAAAAACCTGGGACACGTAAGCTGAAAATCGGTGGTCAAAGGTCGTCAATCATAGGAAGGACTAAAGTGTCCCGATAGTTACATTCTTAAGGATGAAATGGATAATTTATTTTGGATAGGGACTATTTCAGACCCGAGTGTTTTTCTCAGGGACCAAATTGGGGGTTTAGACTTTTTTAATTGACCGCGGCTTAATTTGTCGCCACAATCTATTGCAAAAGCATATCTAGCTAGAGCACTGAATGCCCATTAAGATTGCGGCGGAACGACGTATCAAAATAAAATCAGAACAAAAAAATAAAAATAAAATGGAGTCATCACTAGTTTTATTAAAGTGAAAAAAAAAGTTATAAAAAGAAAAACAAGTCTTTGAAATCAAATTTGGATTCAGGAATTGATTACTTGATTGTGCACATAGGAGGGATGAAGGATGGAGACTATTCCATTTAAAATTAGAAGTTAGAAAAAAGAAAAAAGCAAAATAAATAGAAAATTTTAATTTTGGCTTGATAGAATCTATATTCTACTCCTACACCTTAGTGTTATGGGGAACTCTAAGCTACATATATATTTTTTCTTTGGAAAAAAAAACGTTGTGGATTGTTTTGTATTAAATTTTGAAAAGATTTTATTTTGATAATAAAAACCAGATTATCACCACTCCAAGATCATCCATTTCCATATTTTGCTGCATTCCATTTGTTTGGTAAGGAAGACAGTAGTTCTTGACAAAGCTCAACCTCCCAAACAAAAATTCCTTCCCCAATCTAGTTTCTAACCAAGCTCACACTAGTGCAATAAGTGTTTTTTACGTCAGTTAAAATTGATTTTTTACGTCAGAATACTGACTGACGTAAATACAGCTGGCGTTAATAGTTAATATGTTAACGCTCGATTGAGAACGGACGTTAAATATAAAACTAATAACGCTAGTTCTTTTACAAAACTGACGTTAATTTTGTAAAAATTAACGTCAGTTTTTTAAACAACTGACGTTAAACTAAAACTATTAACGTCAGTTCTTTAAGACAACGGACGTTGATTTTGTTAAAACTAACGTCAATTGTTATAAAGAACTGACGTTAAAGGTTTAATTTTAACGTCAGTTGTAATAAACAACCGACGTTAATAGTGTACTGTATATTTTATAAAATACTATTAACGTCAGTTGTTTGATACAACTGACGTTAATAGGTTTTTTTTTTTAATTCAGTTTTAAAATATCACTCCCCTCCGCTATCCCTGCATTCAGTCCCAAAGAATACGAATATCACACACATTACAGAATTGCAAAGGAAAATTGAACAATGGGGGACTTAAAACCAAAACCCATGTATATATATAAATAAATTTTAGTTCCAATGTCTAAAAAACAAAACTATCTAAGGATATATATATACATGTTATTAATTAGTTTCTAAAGTCTAACAAAAAAACTATTCATCTAAGTAGTGCGGAGGTATGTTGTCAATTCCTTTTTCAGCCGCATACTTGAAGAAGAATTCAGCGAAGCGCATCCTCAAGTCTCTTAACTCATCTTCTTCAATAGGCGATTGGTCGATAAATGCCTAGACACATTCAAATAATAACAATAACATCAATGCAAGTCATCTTCAAAACTATAATATATAATTTAACAAGTTGTTTAAATGTTACCTTCTTCCATCCATCCGTAATAGATGCGGAGACTATGTTCAGCATATGAAGCATCACATAATAGCCGCACGACCACCCGTCAGTTTGAAATCGAGACTACCAACAAAATTAATTTCAACGTCAGTTGAATATACATATAAATTAGTAATTATAATATTAATTATTTGATAAATAAACTACCAAACCTTGAGGATGTTCCATACAGGATTTGCTTTAGCCTTAGAAGTCCTACTTCTCCCGTTGGCGCAACTTATGCTACTCGCCTTCAGCGCGCTATCATAAACAAATAATCATGTCGATCAATTAACAAACTCATATATCATGTGTGTAATAAACTAAAAACAACTGATATTAAAACTTAAATTAAATTTAATATTAGTTACTTACATATTTACAGCTTCCACCACCTTCGGTGGCGGATCTTGGTGGAGAGAACAGAAGAATATGACAGTATGCCTAGACGGGTGAAGTACGAACAACTGCCAATGGCGTTCCATACAATAGGGAGTCAGATATAATTCTTTCGGATTGTATCCCAACAAGTTCCCTAAGTATTTACTCAATGCATCACCAGCAAAGAAATCGGGCAGAAGGATTGACGGATCTAAGAAACCGTAAACTGATGCAACGCCCTTATCAAGCTGAAGACGATGGAGATACCTAAGATATGAAAAGGTGTGGATGTTAATTACATAATATATATATTTAAATTAAAATAAATTATTAAATGGAAAAATACCAAAAATAAATAAGTTATAAAATTAAAATTAACTTACGTGCACCAGAGACTGATGACATTGTTGTTCATCCAGACGTTATTTCTGCAGGCGTTCCTGAGATCGTCACCACAGAAGGAAAATATCCTCTGTTGATCTGGGCGTGCCAGCCATCCATCGTGATCCAATGGACATTCACAAATCTCAAACGCATAATCCTCACCAAGTGAGAACAAACGAGTGATAGGTGACAGCGACACCGACGTCGACTTAGCCTTCAGTTTAGGAAAAATAAAATAGATAAGTTTTTGATAATTAAAAAAAACACAAGTAATTATTTGACTAATTTGGACATTAATAATGAATAAATACCTTTGATGACATTTCGAGCTCACGTCGTTTGGAGTCCAACTCAAGCTTACGCCTTTTCATTTCCAACTCATGCTCACAGCGCTGGACTTCCAACTCCCGCTCCCTAGCTGCCAACTCATCGTCCTCCACATGTGCCCTACTAAAACTCTCTTTTGTGCTCACATGTGAAGCGTTGGCAAGCCTTGTGGTGTCCTGGGATGTACCGACGGAGGAAAGCTCTCTGGCAAGCGCCTGCTTGAATTCTGGGTTGGCTATTAAGCCTTGCATCAGTTGTGTTGTAATATCTGGTTTGGACATGAGGTGCTGAGTAATGTCAGCCAAAATTGATGCTTCATTGACCACCCGCTTTCGTGAAGCAGACTTGCCATACTATTGTTTGATGGTCACGTTCCCAGGAACACCGAGAACCCGACCAGGATGGTCTTTCTTGCCTAGAGCAGTCATCAAGACGTCTGCCGTCCAGAAGGGACGAATGCGCCCTGGGAGGATTTTGCTTTAAGATCCATCTACAATGAAAAAAAAATGAAAAAATGTGCAAGTGAAAATTGTTGCAAATATCTTTACAAATATCAATTGAAATCAAGTTAATTATTTACTTACAATCTTATCTGCCACTTCGCGAGTGGCATCAACTTTAAAAGATCCCGCCTTTGTCATGCGGCCGGCTAACCAGACATCCTCGCGGTCGATGTCCGACGGAGGACTTGATGGTGTGCCCTCAGGCGCCTCTCCTCTTTCAATCCTAGCAGAGTGCTCTTCCTGCTTCGCCCTCAGCCTATCCGCCATCATCTGCTGGATCCGAGTATGGTACCCACCCAGAGACATGGTGTGGCAGTGGACGTTCTTCGCCTGATTCTGACGACCCTTATTTGCCTTAGCCTATTCAAACAAAAACATATAATTAAATACAGTTAAATGATCTATAATAAGCATACAAAATTAACTTAATCAACCAACCTGAAATTCTCCATCCTGTCGACTCCTGGCAAACATATCCCAAGTATCTTGATCAATCCTAGGATAATCCGAGAACATTTTATCAAGCCGCTTCTTCCCAGATACATAGTACCTGGTAAGATCATGCTTGAACCCATTCTAACGCTTTGATGCCATTTTTCATACATTTATGACGATGATCCTCGTCATTTGGCACAGTCCAAGCTACCTACACATTAGATACATATATAACAACTGGATGGATTATAACTCGGATAATTATCTAATAATGTAAATCAAACGAATGTAATGGTAAAATACCGTGATAGCCTCCCAAATCTGATCCTTAACGTTTTGTGGAACGTCATTCCAGTGGTTGTAGTTGATGCTTACGTGCTGCTTCGCTTGTAGAAACACCCACTTATTAAATTCTTTAGCACGGGGTCCCTGGGCATTTAGATTAGCATCGAAGGACACCTCAAGCTTCTGTCCGCTCTGCCTGTCCTTCTCTAGTTTCTTCAACGAGGTGGCTCCTCTACCCCGTTTCCTATGAGCCTGTGATGTCTGTATGGACAAAAAAAATGATAAAATAGAGGGTTGTAACATTATAAACTTACATTAACAAGAAGGACTAAAGATAGTATATAACATGTAAACTTACACTAGAATCAGGCGTAGGCGTGATCGGGTCTTGCGAAACCCCCACAGTGTCCTCCCGTGCATGTTGGCTATCCGACTGATCCATATGTACGCCTGTTCAAAAACAATATATATGTATTAACATAGGTTATAACTCAAAATAAATACAGAAGTTTAAATAAAAATAACTAGATAGGTCCTGTAGATATACAAAACATCTATATATCCAATATAAGGACAATACGGGAGATTGAAAACTATAGTTTTTGAAGATTGCCAAGCATCGTCACGGCACGGCCGTGATGTCCATCACGCCGTAACGTGCCAACCGAACTCAGACCCTCATAGGCGAACTGATCACGGCCTAGCCGTGATGAGCATCACGGCCGTGACGGATCAACCAAAGAGAGCACCATGCACTCAAAACCAAAAATAGAGACATTCCAAACAACTCAAACTCACGGTTTAAAGTTACAACTACTGAGACTACAGTTTCAACATACACTCAAAACCAAAAATAGAGACATTCCAAACAACTCAAACTCACAGTTTCAAGTTTCAACTACTGAGACTACAGTTTCAAACCAGCAGAGCAACATGCATGCACTCAAAACCAAAAATAAAAAAATGTGCCCTAATTAAAGACTCACCAGAAATAGGCGCTCGCGTGGTGGTGGGGGGGAAGCTCGAGTGGTGGCTAACGTTCGATGTGGTTACTGAGAGCAGAGGGACAAGGAGAGTTAGTGAGCGAGAAGGGGAAAGAGAGATGTCAAGTTATTGCAAAGAATGAGCAGGAAAGACAGAGTTAGGGGTTAAGAGTGTACCTCACGGTGGTGGCGAAGAAGCCCTCGCGGTGGTTGCGGTGGAGATGAACTCGTGATTAGGGCAGAGTGAGAGCAAGAGTGAGGGTTGAGCGTGATGAAAAGAAAAAAGACACGTACGTACAGAGAAGTGGAGAAGGCACGCGGGGGTAAACGTTATAATTAAAATAAAACAACATTTTACGTCAGTTTTTGGTAAAACCTGACGTTGAAGATCATATATTTAATGTCAGTTGTATTAATAAACCGACGTTAAAAACCCTCACACTTATTACGTCAGTTGTTAGTAAAAACTGATGTTAAAGGTCATATATTTAACGAAGTTGTATTAAGAAACTAACGTTAAGAACTCTCACAACTTCTTACGTCAGTTGTATTACACAACGGACGTTAAAAGTTTATTAGTTTCTGCAAAAACATTCATTCCTTTGACTACTGTGCTACTTACCCATTCACCTTTGTACCTAATCCTCTTAATGAGCATTAAGTTTATAGATAAGTTTTCAAGAAAATCAGAATAGCTTAGTAACTTCATCCACTGCTCCTATAAATAGCTTCCTTCCATCCTTTTAATTAATTTTCGGCTTCACAATATGGCTCTGCAGTGGAGATTAACTTCATCACTCTTTCTTCCTATTCCTAGACTCAAAGGTCTTTGTCTTAATGGTCAAACAACTTCTGAGTTTGAGTAAATCACATTACATGGATATTAAGGTTGGGTGAATCATGTAATGTGATTCTCTCACTTTATTTCATCCCCGTCATCCCTTTCACTTTGCTTTGGAAGCAAGTGATTGTGGATTCAAGATGATGCATCAAGGAACTCCACTGAAGAAGAAAGATGCAAAGATCCATTTCACTTTGCTTTCGCTGCTAGTGACTGAGGATTTACTTTGCATCATGGAATTCAAGTGAGGGAGGTGATGCATCCATTGGAGCTTCTGATGACAAGACTGAGAAGAAAATGATGTTGATGCAGAAACTTTTTTATATTTTAGGGCTATGTTTCAGAAATTTTTTATCTTTTAATCATATAATTTTAACTTATGAATCGCTTCAATGTCATACGATTTGATTATACATATAACTTGTTTTATGTTAAGTGTTTATTTATTTTAATTTGCACAAGAATTTGTTTACTAATTCAAGCTAATTAATAAAAATTAAAAATAAACTTGTATAAAAAAAGGTTTAGAAATAAACTGCAGTACTATATGGAGTGATCTGCGTTAAGAGGGACAACAGGGACATGACAACCAATGAAATGAGTTTCATAATTATTTACGTCAGTTATTTATAGAACTTACGCAAATAGTTTACAAACTGCCACCACCTCATTTTTAACGTCAACTTAATTTATGACTGCCAAGTTCCCGTATATTAATTACATTATTTCCAATATTCATTCTGCACGTTTATAATATATAGGATTATTTACGTCAGCTATTTATTTAACTGAAGTAAAAATCAAACTTTTAACGTCAGTTGTATAAAAAACTGACGTTAACAATAAATATTTTTTATTTAAAAACACTTTTAACGTCAGTTTTTTTGAAAAACTGACGTTAAAAGTGTATAGATATCTGCAAAAACATTCATTCCTTTGACTGTACTGTGCTACTTACCCATGCACCTTGTAACTCAATCCTCTTAATGAGCATTAAGTTTATAGGTAAGTTTTCAAGAAAATCAGGATAGCTTAGTAACTTCATCCCCTGCTCCTATAAATAGCTTCCTTCCATCCTTTTAATTTTCTGCTTCACAATATGGCTCTGCCGTGGAGATTAACTTCATCACTCTTTCTTCCTATTCCTAGACTCAAAGGTCTTTGTCTTAATGGTCAAACAACTTCTGAGTTTGAGTAAATTACATTACATGGGTGATAAGTTTGAGTAAACTACATTATGTGAGTTGCTCACCTTATCACCTTCCGGAGAATCAGCTGCTGGAGGGCTAATCAGGTGCTCGGGGGTCACAGTTCCAAAACCTCAGCTTTGGCAGCAAGTGACCGTCTTAGAAGTCTCTGGAACCACTGCCTTTGCTTGAAACAGATCTAGTGCACCTGTTTTTGCCTCTCTCTTGAGCTCTCTCATGCCCCCCAGTTTTCTGAGGTCTTTGGAGTATAGTTTTCCCTTTGGCATATTTCATAAAACTCTCTGATGGGATGTAGCTTTAATGTTTAGGATTTTAAACCCTTTCAATATAACTTTTTATAGGATTTGAAACCCTTTCAATGTAACTTTTTATAGGATTTTAAACCCTTTCAATCTTCTGTATCAGTCTGTATTACACTTCATTAATGAGATCCGGTTTGGGTTATTGATTCAACTTATAGTTTTCAAAACAGAAACACAAAACATCAAAGCAATTCATGTGAAACTGAAACTTTGAGGAAGGCAATGCGGAAGTGATCGTATACTAGATAAAAAAAATTATTAAAATAACCTTTAACGTCTGTTGATGTAAGGACTGACGTTAAAAGTGAAGTGACTTACTTTTAACGTCAGTTCTTTATAGAACTGACGTTAAAATGTTCATTGTTAACGTCAGTTTTTTATTGAACTGGCGTTAAAAGTGAGTCACTTCACTTTTAACGTCAGTCATTAAAATAACTGACGTTAAAATTGAATTAATGAAGTCCGATATTTACAAAACTGCCACCGCCTCCTTTTTAATGTCTAGCTTTTGGTTAACTGACGTAAACCTTTACCGTCTAATGTATATTTTCCACTAGTGTCAGTTACTATTTGCCCTTTTGGAAAATGCTTGCTTGGCTTCAGATTTACGTCTGAAACGCAAAAACTACTATTAGTAGCTTTGGAAAATGCGTATTAGTAACAATCTACCAAACATCCAAATATCCACAAAGGGCCCGATTCCAACCCCTCGTCCTCTCAAGCATTGTGGAAATATGCGTGCAGAAAAACAAATTCTTGGTTAACAATTATTCATATTTCTCGATCAGTTCATTTATTTCAGAAAAAAATGTCTTTCTCGAATTATTAGTTAATTGATGTTTTAGAAAGGAAGCATCTTCCATTTTCCTTCTTTGGGCTTATTATTATATAAAGATTCCCTTATATATTTTGGGAGAATGCTAACAAGTACCATTAGAGTATTGTTTAATGAACCAAAAAAGAACAAAAATGTATGTGAAATGGGGTATTTAGCATTTCGAAGAGTGTAACACTTAATTTTTCAATATGAATTTTCCTTTTGTGTGTTCCTTAACCAATGCCCATGACACACTCGTTAACAAGACCTATATTTTGTTCATAAACTTTTTTCTTCTCCTTGTGTGTGTCACTAACTTTCTTTCATCTAGATGTTATGCACAAGAGTCCAATGCCACTTGCAATAGAGGCCCAGGAAGCCCAAATGGAGGTACTGTATGCGGCTCAGCAGATTTTGGCTGATATGAGGCCCAAAAGGACAAAAATGAAGCCCATTCATCTCAAGGACTTTGTTATGTAGTCAGGAAGATTTCAGAATAGTTGCTGAGATTATCTTTTATTTAGCAACTATAGTTTGTTAGCCAGGTGGCAGTTGATCCTGTAAATGAGGAACTTAAATATTGTTAGCTCAATTTGGTATATAGGCCAATTATGAAATGAATGAAAAACAGAAAAACATTATCAGAAAAATTCCCTCTCTCTTCCCTGTGCCTTCCCTACGTGGGATTCAATTCTCTCCCTTAATCTTCTCTTTATTTGTCACTAACACTGGTGCTCTCGTTCCTTGAACCATGCCCCGCCACCCACCTGAAAATCCTGACCTGTCCCACCTAGCTGAAGCTATTACATCCATTGACAATACCATGCAGCAGATACAACTCAACCAAGAGCAATTCCAAATTCAGCCAGAGCAACGCCATGAAAACTACCTATCCACTTTTCAAACACTACAGCACCAAATTACCCACACCACACCACAACCCTTAAACACAAAAACCACTGAGACCACCCAAACTTTACCTCCAAACCTTTGATGGTTCTAACCCCCTAGAATGGATTTTCCAGGCAGATCAATTTTTCACCCATTATGCCATCCCGATTACCCAACGCCTGACCCATATCTCGCCCTATATGACAGGTGATGCGTTAGCATGGTATCAATGGTTATCCAATAACGGGTTACTTACCTCTTGGGATGATTTCAAACATGCCTTGGAGACACGTTTTGGGCCTTCATCCTTTGAGAATCACCAGCAAGCACTCTTTAAACTTCAACAAAAATCCATTGTAACAGAGTACCAGAAGGAGTTTGAGAGGCTGTGTAATAGGGTGATTGGCCTTCCCGCCAATGCCATTCTTGATTGTTTTATTTCTGGCTTGAAATCTGAGATTCAACATGAAATAGCCATATTACAACCTGCAACTATCTCCCATGCCATTGGCTTAGCAAAACTCATTGAATCTAAACACCTAGCTAACCGATCTACTCCACACACACCTAGACCATACTACCCTAAATACAACCCCTCCCCCCCTCAACCGATTTCATCACAGACACCCCTATTACCTGCACCTAACCAACGCCTACCCCTACCTGCACCTGCCAAAACAGCAACATTCCCTATCAAATATGTCCGCCCTTCTGAGATGCAAGCCCGCAAAGCTAATGGACTTTGCTATCATTGTGATGAACGTTATGTTCCTGGCCATCGTTGCAGATCCAAGCAATTTCTCCTTATCCTCACCGATGAACCTGAGGAAAACATCACCCCTGAACTACCCACTGACCCCTTCCAGTGTTATGTAATGCAAGAACCACTTTCCCCACCGGCAGCAATTGACACCCCACCACCAGACACAAGCCCCGACTCATTTCACTTATCCCTCCATGCCATGATGGGTCACCCATCACCAAAAACTCTCCTATTTCAAGTCACCATCCATGGACACCCTATTTCAGTTTTGGTAGACACAGGGAGTTCTCACAATATTCTCCAACCAAGGATTGCCTCATTCTTGGACCTTCCGGTCTCTACCTTGCCCACTTTTTCGGTTATGGTTGGTAATGGAGCTAAATTAGAATGCAAGGGTCAATGTGTGGATGTTCCAGTCATGGTGGACAAGACAACATTCACTGTTTCCCTGTACTTGCTTCCAATACAAGGGGCAAACATGGTATTGGGTGTCCAATGGTTACAAACATTGGGACCGTTTGTATCGGATTTCACTATCCCATCTATGCAATTCTACTTCAATGGCCAATTAATTACTCTAAAGGGGACTGCCTCTAACCGACTTGTACCTACCACATTTCACCAATTCACTCGAATGCTACACACAGACTCTGTTGCATCATTCCATGCCATCTCAATGTTGCCTAACCTTGACCCAAATATACATGACTCTTGCAAAAATTTCCTTCCCATGGACCTCACAGATGATGTCCGTCACCACATCAACTCCCTACATCCTGACCTAGCCAGAACCCTTCACCTCTACAGCCACATATTTGCCAAACCTCATGGCCTACCCCAAAATAGGCCACACGATCACCATATTCACCTCCTTCCCGACTCAAAACCCGTTAACTCCAAACCCTACCGCTACCCTCATTTTCAAAAGGAAACCATGACCAAAATGATTGCTGAAATGTTAGATGAGGGCATTATCCTCCCTAGCACTAGCCCTTTTTCGTCCCTCGTGCTTTTGGTTAAGAAAAAGGATGGCTCATGGCGGTTTTGTGTGGATTACCGTGCTTTGAATACCATCACTATTAGGGATCACTTTCCATTCCAACCATTGAAGAGTTGCTGGATGAACTTAATGGGGCTACCTATTTCTCCAAGATTGATCTACGATCCGGATATCATCAAATCCGGTTGGTACCCGAGGACATCCCTAAAACGGGATTCCGGACTTTCGATGGCCACTATGAATTCCTTGTGATGCCGTTTGGACTTACAAATGCCCCCTCCACTTTCCAAGCCGCGATGAACGACTTGCTAAGACCATTCCTCCGCAAGTTTGCATTGGTGTTCTTTGATGACATTTTAATTTTTAGTACCTCATGGAGTGATCACTTACAACATCTGGCACACGTCCTTTCCTTAATCTCTACCCACGAGTTCTTTGCAAAGCTTTCTAAGTGTCAATTTGGGGTACACTCTGTGGAGTATTTGGGCCACATTATATCCGGCCAAGGGGTGCAAGCTGACCCCGGTAAACTCCAAGCCATTAAGGATTGGCCACCTCCTAACTCCCTCACTACTCTGAGAGCGTTTCTCGATCTCACGGGGTTCTATCGATGGTTTGTCCAAAACTATGCATCAATTGCTACACCCCTCACTGATTTACTTAAGGCCACTACATTTTCTTGGCCAGATTCAGCATCTAAAGCATTTTATTTACTTAAGACAGCAATGGAAAATTTACCTGTTCTTGCTTTGCCTGATTTTTCATTGCCTTTTGAAGTCACTACTGATGCTTCTAACACTGCTATTGGTGCTGTGATGTCCCAGAATAATCATCCCATTGCCTTTTTCAGCAAGAAAACGTGTACCCGCATGGCAGCAGCTTCAGCCTATGTCTGGGAGCTCTTCGCTATCACGAAAGCTGTTAAAAAATGGAGACAGTATCTGTTAGGCTCCACTTTTAAAATATTCACTGATCATAAGAGCCTCAAAGCACTTATGACACAGCAGATTCAAACTCCAGAGCAACAGAAGTGGCTTACCAAGTTAGTGGGATATACTTACGAGATTCATTATAAACCAGGCAAGGACAATGTTGTAGCAGATGCGCTCTCCAGAATCCCTGAGCCCTCTTCTGAGGTATTCACCGGTCTTACTTTTCCTACTTTGCCTTTATTGGACTGCCTGCAAAGTTTTTATGTCCATAATGAAGTAGGCCAGAAACTAATTTCTAAGGTGCACCAAGATCCTGATATGCAACAAAAGTTTACTAACAGAGCTGGCTTATTGTATTTCAAAGATAGAATTTTTTTGCCTCATGATTCAGGGCTCATTCCAAAGTTGCTAGCTGAGTTCCACTCTTCTCCCATGGGGGGTCACTCCGGTATCCAGGCCACGCTCACTCGGCTATCCTCTATCTTTTATTGGCCGGGAATGCACACGGCAGTCAAAGACTTTGTCAATCGTTGCTCTGTGTGTCAACTCCACAAGTATAGCACCCTAGCTCCTTATGGTCTACTTCAGCCCTTGCCGATTCCGAGCCAAGTTTGGGAGGATATTTCCATGGACTTCATCACCAACTTGCCATCCTCAGCCAACAAGACAATGATTTGGGTGGTGGTGGATCGATTAACTAAATTTGCCCACTTTATAGCCCTCCCAACTGGGTTTACTGCAGCTTCTCTGGCTTCTACATTTTTGACTGAGATTTATCGCCTTCATGGAGCCCCCAAAACTATCGTAAGTGATCGCGACAAGGTTTTTGTCAGCAAATTCTGGAGGGAACTCTTCAAAGCTCTGGGCACCACTTTAGCTTTCAGTAGTGCATATCACCCACAGACCGACGGGCAAACTGAGGTGTTGAATCGATGTCTTGAAACGTATCTCAGGTGTTTTGTCAGCGATGAACCCCAGCTCTGGACCCGCTTCCTACCATTAGCAGAATTTTGGTATAACTCTTCTTACCATTCCACCATTGGGATGACCCCGTTCGAAGCTCTTTATGATCGGCCGCCGCCATCAATTCTGTCCTACTTGCCAGGGAGCTCCAAGATCGAATCTTTGGATGCGAACTTGTCCCTGCGCCAACAAATTCTCAGAAATCTGAAGTTCAACTTGAATAGAGCTCCCAATTGTATGACTCTGCAAGTGAACTCACACAGAACCGAAAGGGAGTTTGAAGTTGGTGATTGGGTTTACCTGAAACTCCACCCCTACCGCCAGATTTCAGTCAGCCGTCGACCACCCCAGAAGTTGGCCAAGCGATTCTTCGACCCCTTTCGCGTCACGCGCCGCCTAGGCCCAGTCGCGTATGAGCTGGATCTCCCAGCGACCGCGCGTGTCCACCCTGTGTTCCACATCTCCCTCTTGAAACCCTGCTGTGGAACTCCAACCACCCAGGTCGTACCCTTTTCCCATCGGTTCACAGTCTAACCTGGGAGCATCGTCACCTTCAGATATTCTTCAATGGCGTCGCAAGGGCGAGACGACTGAGTTCCTCGTACAGTGGCAAGGACAAGATACAACTGAAGCCACTTGGGTTCCTGAAGCTTCCTTAAGATTGGACTTTCCTTCTTTTGATCTTGAGGACAAGATCATTTTGAAAGGCTGGGGTAATGTTATGCACAAGAGTCCAATGCCACTTGCAATAGAGGCCCAAGAAGCCCAAATGGAGGTACCAAAAGCAGCTCAACAGATTTTGGCTGATATGAGGCCCAAAAGGACAAAAATGAAGCCCATTCATCTCAAGGACTTTGTTATGTAGTCAGGAAGATTCCAGAATAGTTGCCGAGATTATCTTTTATTTAGCAACTGTAGTTTGTTAGCCAGGTGGTAGTTGATCCTGTAAATGAGGAACTAAAATATTGTTAGCTCAACTTGGTATATAGGCCAATTATGAAATGAATGAAAAATAGAAAAACATTATCAGAAAAATTCCCTCTCTCTTCCCTGTGGCTTCCCTACGTGGGATTCAATTCTCTCCCTTAATCTTCTCTTTATTTGTCACTAACACTAGATAAATACATAAGTACATAGCTGATGCAATTCATAAGCTGATGCAATTCATAAGCATTACTAATGCTACTGCAAATGGGCTTTCAGAGATAAAACCATATAATTTATTTATAATCACAATATCCCTGTACGATAAATTGGCAGGATAGGAGTACTAGCACGCATAACAGGGCCAAGTCCAAACTTCCGAGGATCAAGCTGAACTCAAAAGCACTTTCAAACCCAATTTAGATATATAAGTAGAGTTTATTATAATTAATTATTTTCATTCTCATCAGGAACTTTTGATCTGGGGAGAGCTAGCTAGGGTTCGGTTTATTAATAGTTAAAGAGAAATAAAAGAAAAGGAAAGAGACAAAAGGAAACGGTCTCAGTACTCAATCTCCCTTCCTTTTCTTTTTCTGCTCCTCTGACTCGAAGATCCTCCAAAACCTTATCATCCAAGTACTCGAACTCAAAAACATGCCTCTGTGTCGCACCAGAATTAGAACTGCCACTGGAATGGATCTAGCCTAATGATCATGTTATATTTTATTTTTTATTATTTATTTTAACGCCAAATATTTAAATAATAATTTTTAGTTTTAGTTTGACTTAGTCTCTTTGTTTTCTGTTGGTTACGTTACGTCCAACAATATATCCACCTTATCAATTGCTTCCAATTTTTTAGCAACTAGCTTTATCTATCTCCAAAACAGCAAACGGTTTTTAAGATAGACTACTTCGACTTTTTCTATAGCGGCTTCTTCCTGAACTCTGTTGCTCTGAGTCGTTACTGCATTACCAAATGCCATATTTATATATTAACATTTTTCAAGTCCAAGTCAGGTCTTCTATCTCCATTGGGATTTTGATTAATTATTAGGCTTGATTTTTGTTCAAGGCTCAGTGGCTTTACGTGATAAACAGGGAAATTAAGTTGTGAAATTATTTGGGTTTCTTGTTTCCTTGGGCATCCAAACAGTTCTTCCTGTTCCCTTGCTAATTCACGTGCAGTGCCGGCAAGAAGGGGCTGTTGTATCCTGGAGAGTACTAGTGAGACCAATTTCACCGGATAATCTACTCGTGGTGGCGAAATACTCTTAAGCACAGTGATTCGCACGCCTCAGCCAAAATCGATAAGTTGATTTATATTTGTTTAAGTTTTATTTAGATGCATATTTAATTGATATATGCTTATTTTTATTTGTTGTTATGTTAATTCTATGTTAATAATTTTTTCTAACAGATCATAGGCTAATTTAATCTCTATCAAATCTTGCTGTGTTGTGCTTCCGTTGGAATGGATCGCCTAACATGAAAGTGCAATGATGATAGTGCTCGGTTGTAATTTCATTTATCTTGAAAAACACTTATAATATATTTAAGCTGGTTTCTGGTAGAACCTTATGCACAAACCAAAAGCATGCCAGAAATGTGTGCACCCAAATCATAGTGAAGTTCTTCCATATCTATCGTTTGTACTTAAGCTTTACATCAAATATTGATGCAATCACTTCAAAGCGATGTGCGAAGTGTTTACTCAAGCAACAACAAACAAAAAAATATTAGTGAAGTACAGACACTAGTTAATTAATTACCACTTCTCCAATACATGAGCCAAAATAAAAGTTAAGAATAAGCACACACTACAATTATTATCGCCGTTTGTGGCAATAATAATGGCCGCAAAAACCTTTACCGGTAATTATTAATTAGCCGGCGTATCCAGTCACTACTACAGAAAAGGGTTTTAATAACGCATCTTCAACAGCGTTTTTTCAGTGAAACGTTTTTGAAAAAGAGGCGGAACACATTTAATGGTTCTTCCTTGAGTAAGTACTATCTTTGATACATCCTAAGATAGCGTTTCCCCAATGAAGAACCGTTAAAAATTGATGGGTAAAAATAGATAGCGCTTCCTTAAGGGAGCGCTATGTATTCCTTGCCTTAAGATAGTACTTCTTTAAGAAAACGCTATTTATTCCATAACTAAGACAACACTTCTCCAGTGAAGCGCGCGCTAACTATTCCTTTATTACCCTAAAAATAAAAACGTTCCCTCCCTCGCTCTCAACAATTTGCGCGACCTCTTTTCACTCGATCCCTCGCTTCTACGGATACGACGACACTCAAACCTTCTTTAACCTCTCCTCCTTTGCGACCCTCACAAACCTACGACCACCACAACCTCTCCTCACGGCCACCACAACCACAGTCGCACGGCCACTAGAAACCACCATCGCATTGCGCTCGCGTTTCACTGGTGCGTCCACCAACCACCACCTTCTACCACCACTGGTGCGTTTCACGGCTACCAAACAACCGACGTCTCCAACTAGTGCTGACAGAGAGAACTCAGAAGCTCTTCTCCAGGTAATCCCTAATTCCTTCAAATTTCCATTATTTCCCTTCTCGCAAACAACTCCTCACCGCCATCTCCACAGTCACCGTCGCACAGTGCACGCCCCTCTTCTCTTTGAAGAAAGGTTTGTTTCTCGCCGCCGTCTCCACATCACTATTCCTCTCTCTCTATTTCATGGTTTCATTTGGGCGCTGCTCTGTATGAGTTTTTTTTCTCCTAAAATATTTTGTGATAAATATGGATTGATGTGTGTCTTTAATTTAGCACTGTAAGTTATGATTAAGATTGAGGAATATAGAGAAATAAACATGTTTTTATGTTGGGGTTCTGTTAAATAGCTGTATAATTCCTTTCATTTCAATTTTAAAGAATATTTAGCTTTGATTTAGCTTTTATATGTTTCAATTTGAAAGATATAAAAAGGTAATTCTGCTCTGCTGCTGCAAGACCCCCACCCAACAGGAAACCTAAACTCCCACCTACCAAAATGTAATTCTTCTCTGCTGCTGCAAATTTAGTTTTCAATTTTAAATTTCCTAAATTTTGATTTTGTCTGATTGTGGAAATTGTTTTGGTGAATGCAGTGAAGCGACCGATGAACCAGACAAAGATAGCGCACAGGCTCAAGCTCTCTTATGTTGGAATGTAAATCTTCTTTTTCTCCCTTCATATTGATGGATTTTGGAACCTTTTTGTTTGATGTTCTTCATGCTGCACTTAATTTAGATTTTGTTTATGATTTATCAAAAAAATTAGATTAATGTGTATTGCAAGAGGGAGCTTAGTGACAAATGCTTAATTAATGATTCATTGGTGGACATGAAAAATGAACACTGGTTGCTTGCCAAATATTGAATAGGATAGTTGCTTGCAAGTATATAGGTACATGACAATATATATTGATACATGGTTCTTTAACAAGGAGAGCTATATAGTTACTCTATTATGGTAGCAAGTATATAGGTACAGGACAATATATATTGATACATGGTTCTTTAACAAGGAGAGTTATATAGTTACTCTATTACTCTAACATGGTTATTTAACTCCATCACGGTAGCAAATTGTGTACATAGCAAAGAAAGAGAGCAATCTTTCTCTAAGTTATCTGTCATTGGCTCATTGCCACCTTGCCTCAGTGGTTTTCTTCAATTGCTAATGCAAATTGAACATCATGATATTAGCGTGCTTGATGGATCATTTCCATCACAAAGAAGTATTTTGGAGGACAATATATTGTCGATTTTTGTGATTTGGAGAACTAATAAATCCTCACCCTATTAGTGGCTACACCTACCTTTATTGATTGTGATAAAAAATCCACTACAAGTTAATCACTTGTTGTTACTCATTCGGCAGAGTCCTTCTATGGAGTTCCCAAACACTTATGGATCTCTGCTACAAACTGTCACTCTAAAGCTCCCTCCTACTTTCACACTTTCTCCCATACCCCTCCTTTCCAATCTTTTCCTCCATACGAGGAGGAGGAGGTAACAATGCTCATTCTGGTCTTTGCTTTTAACTGCTTCTCTGTTTCTAACTCATTTTTTCAATTGCACAGAACGACACTTGTGAGGGCTGCAACTATTGAAGAAATTCAAGCGGAAAAAGCCTTTATTGAGAAAGATGTTGTATGTCTCTCAATAAATATTGGATTTTTCTTTTTAAAATTATAGTGTGGATATAAATAAAGCCTCCTTTAATCCCTTATTATATGTTCTCTTTTTTCCCCTCCCACAGAAAAGCAGGTTGGAAAGGACTATTGAAAATGTTCGGTCAAATTTCAATTCCACAAGGATTGGGAGAGCAAACCCAGCTACGCTTGACAAAATTGAGGTATAATTGGGGCAATAAGAAGTATTGAATTTGAGTTGGATGTTCAATTCCATAAGGACTTATTTAAATTATAGCATAGTTTATTTTGTAAATAGATGAGATGTTATGTTTCATAACGTGGTTCTAGGTGGAATACTATGAAAGTCTAGTTAGTTTGAAGAGCATTGCTCAAATTAGCACCCGTGATAGCACTTTTCTTTTGGTACAGTCATATGACAAATCAAGGTATGATATGCACTTAAAAGTGTTGAGTTGAATTAGATAAGAAATGTCAAAGTGTTGTTTATCCATGGTTACTGTTTACTTCTACATCATATATGTTGTGTTTTTCGTCTATATGACATAATTCTTCTTGCACTATATGTTAATTTCTTTATATATGTCATTCATTGAGAATGTAGTCATTAAGCTTGTCTTAGTCATTCTTCAATAACCTGACTTAAAACATTTTTTAAAACAAAATTGTGGTTGGATGTGTTGATATAGTATCTTGTATGTTGAGTAATTCTTAGAAACTCTTGATTATTCTATTTGTATTTCAGCTTGAAGGCTATAGAGAAAGCCATAGTTAGCTCTGATGTTGGTATGACTCCAAATAATGATGGAGAAGTGATACGATTGAATCTCCCTCAGTTGACATCTGATAGGAGGAAGGTATTTTCCAGATCCATTGATGATGTAGTGTATAAATTCACTCTTTTGCTAGATTCCTTGTAGCTACTACATTCTCAAGTTTAACAAGGATATCGTTGTTCAAAATAAAATGCAAATCCCAATGGCGATATTTAATTTCAGTTCTAGTTTATATAATTTAATTACTCTTACATTTGATCATTCGAATGTACTTTAATTCTAATTTGATTTAATTTTCATTTTGCAGTACTTGTAGTGCAAGTGATCTGTGTGTGTATCTTATGCAGTTATGCAGCAATGATTTTGTGCCATCAAGTAGAAGATGGAAGCCATATGCAGAAATTGTATAGAATTACTAGTGTGTTGGTTAATTAGCTTGTATATATTGTTAGTAGTGTGTGCATGTATTGGTTAATTAGCTATAGTTATTGTCTAGTATAGGTTAGCTATTTTTTTGTATATGACTTAATATTAGAATTGGTTATGTGTATGTGTTACTGTGAATTGTAGAAAATATATGAGTTAAATGGTTATATGGTCTTAATGTTTGGTTTATACTTACCACTATATATATATATATATATATATGCAAAATTCACGGTTTATTGAATTTTGTTGAGTGCCGGTGAGAAATGTAGAAAAATAATGTAAATAGTAATAAATAAATAAAAAGAGGAATAGACAGCACTGTTTCAAGGAAGCGCCCTCTAAAGTGAGGAATACACATCTACCTATATCCCACTTTCGACACCGATTCCTTGAAAAAATGCTATCTATTCCTCATTTTTGGTAGCGCTTTTAAAGCGCTATCTTTTCTTCCCACTTTCAATAGCGGGTGCCCCATCTACCAGGCCTCGGGTTTGGCGGTTACTACACCCAGTGACACGCGCATATGGATTCGCCCATATGCAAGACTAGAGTGAGTTAAACATTTATCTTTATTTGTTGCTTTTTATTATTTGAATATTTATATTGTGATTAATATATACATATTATTTGCCCATAGTTTCTGGCTGGTAGATGGGCCCCACACGAGGATCTTCGAGCTTGTTAAAGGGAACTACAATGGATCTTGGCCCACATAGACAAAGATCCCCATGACGGTCGGTCCGGGATCACTGGTTCGAGCACCTCTTTGATGTAAGTATTACTTATTTAAATGGTTCATTAATTAGTTGGTTCTTGATTTAATTTTTATTGTTTTTACCATTACATTGTGGTCTGATGTCTTGTATGTCATGCAGTCCACTTACAGGTGGCTACCAGAGGATGATGCTGCTATTCGGGCCGCTTTTGAGCATCACGGATCCCTACTTGTGAAGAATTTCACGGGAAAGATCCACGATGGTTCATCAGAGGGGGACTTCTTGACTCCTGAGGTTTGTGGACGGCTTGTGTCGGTATTGGGCTACTGATGAGGAGTTCCTGAGAAGGAGTGCGATCGGGAAACAGAACCAAGCCGTAGATACCGGTGCTCCTCTATACACCGGTGGGTCTATGCCCATCACGAAGCATCATGATAACCTGGTAATTATATAATGCATTTCAATTAAGTAAACTTAATGATTGAATATCTTAACAGTTATTTATGAATATATATGCAGAAGAACGAGCTGGTGAGGGATCCCACTACATTTGAGGTGTTGAATCTGACGAAGAAGACCAACACTGGGGAGTGGGTCGTGAATGTGGGCGAGATTGCTATAAGTTAAATTCTATCATTACATTAATTAATTATACTTAATTATATATTCCTCCAACTGCTGATTTATTTTGGCTTATAATGCTGGACGAGTTCACCTGCTGCCGAGATGAGTCCATTAGTCAGGGGCAGGAGCCTTCTGCTTCCTCTGACAATGCCCTTTTCTTGGAGGTGGTTGGTGGCAGGAACAAGAAGGGCCATGTACATGGTTTGGGAGCCCTGGGAGATGAGTATGTGGCCTCTGCCACACCATCTTCTCAGTCATGCCATGGCCCTACACCGGACATCAGAGGGCTCGTCGTCGACCTCAACGTTGGGCTTGTTAGTCACCATGGAGAGGGTGACTGCATTGGAGAGGGAGAATCATCTGTTGTACCAGCTTGGGATTCAGACTCGGCGGACCTACTGCTCCCGATGACCCATCCGTTCCCCCACCTCGGCGGCCAGAAAGATGATGCGAGATGATCATGAAGTCGATGATCATTGGTCCCACCCCCCACCCCCACCAGTCCCCACCCCCCACTCAGTTGACTTGTACTTTTTACTTACATTGACATAGTTTGTAATTATTAAATTTTGACGGCGTTTTTTATTAATTTTTATTTATTTGATTTTTTGTCTTTTTATTTATCTTTTAATTACAGGTTTGTTTAAAAAACAACAAATTAACCAAAAAAAATAAAATAAGAATTTATATTTAGCGACCAAATTAATTCGATCACCAAATAATGGGACCAAATAAAATTTTCAAAAAAATTATTATTAGCGAGCGAATTATTCAGTCGCATAAGGTACCATAAAATTTAATTTGGTACCAAAGTATAGAGACCGATATTATAAATTTAGCTACCATCATTTTTCGGTCGCTAATTAGTGACCGCTTAATAATTCGATCGCTAATTAGCAACCGCTTAATAATTCGGTCGCCAAATGCTTAGTGACCACTATTTTAGTAACCGCCTTAGCTCGGTCGCTAATTCGGGAGCGACCGAATTATACTGTTTAGCGACCGTGTAAGTCGGTCGCTAAACACTTAATTTCTTGTAGTGTATATTGATATAGAGTACTAGGTGTACTCTAACACATATACAAGAAATGTAACCATAAAAACCAAACCAATGTAAATTTAATACTACATCTTAGTTAGACAGCAGTATCCAATTTACAAAGGCAAAACACAAAAATTAGCTCCACTAAGATTGTACACATGACATAATTGATCCCTATAAGGCCCTCTCTGTTTTTTTTTTTTGATAAGCCAAAATTATATTGATTAAGGGTACAAGGGATATACCAACCCGTATACAAGAACCCAAATAATAAAAAAGAGGAAAGGACCAATATAAGTAGAATGCTAGAAAACACCTTCCAGCATTAATATTACATAGACCTAACTTAGTAAATAGTAAATAGAAGAAATAAAATAGAAGTAAAGAGCAAAAACCTGCACACCAAGTTGCTAATAAACACAAAGCAACAGCAAAATCATACTGAGGCCTGATGTTCGCTGCGGCGCGCGCGTGTGATTCCGGCAAGTGTACCGGATTGTCGTCAAGTAATAAAAGATATCGAACCCACAGAGACTGTGTTCCCGAATCGCAATTAAATTCTAATTGAGTGAATCTGGACTTTTTAGAGGGTTTTGAAAAATGTTTGAATTGAGAGATAAACAAACAGAATCAATTAAAACAGAAAACAAATGTTTTTGGGGTTTTGATCTAAACGGATTCCTAGGGATTTGGGTTACCTTTGAGGCTGTTTATGTTGCTAATCTGATTTACCTTTGTTGATTACCGAAATTGCCTTGAAGGCGAGTTTATCCTCTAATAGCTTAAGCTCCCTCTCGGGTTACAAAAGCCGTGCCCAATTGACCCGACCCCTACTCTCGTGGTAGTCGATCCCAGATTAGACCCTTTGCGCTTCGTGACAACTCGTTGCTCTTCGAGGGACGGCTTCTAACTCTCGTGATTTCAGTCCCAAGTCTGACTTCTATAGGTCCGACACCTAAGTTCACCGCTAGGTTCCTCCTTATAATGTCTAAGTCATGCAAATAACCTAAGTTCACCGCTAGGTTCCTCCTTAGATCATCCACATCTCACACACCAAAGGCCACGGCTTTACGAGTGAAACACCCTAGAAATCCTAAGTTCACCGCTAGGTTCCTCCTTAGAACGTCTACGTCACGTAAATAAGCGGTTGCCGAAATTTATGAGTGATTAACACACTAGAAATCAGATCTAAAACAATAATGAAATCAACAACGATTTTACATCAAATCAACAACATTTACAAAACTCGGGCAGAGCCCCAATCCCTAGAAACTAAGCTACTACTCCAGTCTTGCCATGGAGATGACAAGCTGGGTTGACAACATAATAGAAAATACAAAAATCAGAGAAGAGAGGAGAAGAGAAGAGAGATCTATGCCTAAGTCCTTGTGTACAAGTCTAGATATGATCCTTCATCAATGTGTATCTGATGTGATCTGCCTGGTCCTTATTTATAGATGTGGGAAGTTAGAGTCCCAATCTAACTCAAATTCTGATCCAAATTCGGTTTCTTCAGGTCCAAGTAATGCGCGTCACGGCCGTGATGGCCATCACGGCCAGGCCGTGACGGTCTCTGCCTCGCCACTCGGAAAATTCAAATTCTCGCGACGCGAGCCCTCAGATTCTTGGCCCGTGATGAATTTCACGGCTCGTCCGTGTTGTGCTCGGACTTGTGGTGGTTTTGGGTCACGGCCGTGATGGCCATCACGGCCAGGCCGTGATGCACTCGACTTCACCTTTGTTCCTTTTCGCTTTGCTCGATCATGGCCGTGATGGGCATCACGGCTAGGCCGTGATGGACTCTGTTTGGCTCATTTTCTGCACTTTTAAAGCCCTATCTTCATCCAAACTTCATCATGGTTGATCTTGAGCATTTTACCCTTGATATCTGCAAAACAACACACGAAAACCGCCTTACCCGTTCCAAAGGAAAATTAACCTAAAATCTAATTAAAAATGCCTAAACTACATGAAAAATGTATGCAAAATGATAGACAAAGATGAGGTGAAATCACACTCATCAAATCACCCCAAGCTTAAAACTTTGCTTGTCCTCAAGCAATTACTCAGGCCATAAGATAAATCAATCAAAGCGTGGATAGTGAACCAAAAACCCTAGAAGCTAATCCAAGTGATAGGCATATTCAATAAGCACTCAAGAGATAATCAAGTTCAAGTCCAATTAGAAGCTTAGATTTTTTTCAAGTTCATGTCCTCACTGATTTGGGCACTCATCTCACCTCACTCAAGTGTTTTAGGGTTTATTGACAATTCACTCAATTTCCTCAAGGAAAGTATTTTACCATAGACTTGACTATTAACCAAATCTCTACTTTATTAATGAAAACACTTAAGAATCAAGAGGTCTTTTCCTTTGGTTGTAATGTGGCCATGGGATTTATTGTTAGGTGGGAAAATCAAGGAAAGGGAATTTCAAGAAGGCTAAACAAATCATCAAACATTGCAAAGCATGACACCTTCTAAAATACCCCCCTTTTTGGGCTTTGGTTTACTTTTCCACCTTTCTTCCTTCGATTTTTTTTTTTCATTTCTCACTTTCTTTCGTCATCCCCTTCTCCATTTTTTTTTTGTTTAATGTTATTTGTTTGGAGAAGGGGAGATTTATAGCTCAAGAGAAATTACTTTCTAATTTTTTTCATCCCATACTTTTTCCAACTACCAATTACCCTTTTTGTAATACTTTAAAAGGTGCCATACCAAGCATTATTTATCAAAGTAATTCAAGGTACCAAGAAAAGTATTTTATCTTTAGGCTCAAAATTGGGCAACTAAGGGGTAGCATTTATCATTCAAAGCTCGGGAGGCCGGAAAAATACCTAGTGCCTCAATCATTTCCAAAAATGTTTTCATAAATTTTTAAGTTTCAAAATGGTTTCAAGTCAAGTTCTAGAAAATACAGTCCAAGAGGAATTACAACACTCTATCACAAGAAATGGGGTAGATTTAGTTGATACCCCTTTTGGCTCAAAATCTTACATTTAGTAGTTCAAAAATCAGTGAGAAACACAAATCTAAGGAACCACATGCTAATCATCAACTATCAAAAGATTATCTCAAGAAATTTTTATTTTTAGCCATATCACAAGAATAAAAAAAATTGGGTTCAAAATTAACTATCTCAATTCATTTGGCTCCAAGTTCTCACAATCGGATGCATGTTCTAAGTGAGGGGCAATCTAGAGAATGTGATCATACCAATCTATGCCTATGAGAATGCAATATGAATGCAACAATGCAAATGCAAAAATAAATACCCCTACCCCAAGCTTGATTACTTACATTGTCTCCAATGTAAATAATCAAGTTGGAGAGAGAAGAAAAATTGGAACAACTTACCGAATCGGTAGCGGGTGTTGGCTTCACATTCCAGTCAAAACTTGGGTGGAAATTTTATCACGGCCGTGAGGCTCATCACGGGCAGGCCGTGATCGTTTCTGGTCCTCAGGAGTTTCCCTGTCACGGCCGTGATCTACATCACGACTAGGCCGTGATGCTCTCTGATCTTGGCATCCTACTCATCACGCCCGTGATGTGTATCACGGCTAGGCCGTGATCCTTTCTGTGCTCTTGTTTAGTTCATCACGGCCGTGACCACTGTCACGGCCAGGGCGTGATGGCCTCTGACTTTATTTTTCTCTGCTCTTCTTCCCTTTCTCAACATGAAAAAACTAGATAAACCTATTAATGATATTTTTTCATCTTTATCTTCTCAAATTATTCAAGAGGTTAAATCAAAAACAAAAGGAAAAAGGGAAAGAAAACTTGGGTTGCCTCCCAAGAAGCGCTTATTTATGGTCTTAAGCTTGACCATACTTCCTTTAATCAACCGAGGTCGGCTGGGCGTAGAAGTGCCGGACACTTTTCTTCCATGGAGCTCCTTCAAATAGCCGTTTCTGCTCATACGGCCAATAATGCTTCCGCTTCGCTCTTTTCTCTCGGAGCTTCCTAGCCTTCCTTTCTTCCAGCGGAAGTTTTGTTTCCGCATGGACAGCAATTCCAACTTCACCACTGCTGGGTGCATCATCACCATGCATATCTTCTGAGTTGCTTCCATGTTGAGTTCTTCTTTTACCACTGGAGACGTTACATCAATTCTGCACACATGGCTCTCAAAAGGAGGGTTGTTACAAGAGTTAGTCAACTGAAAATTTACCCTACCTTCCTCTACATTTAGAGAGAGTTTACCATTCCTTACGTCTATTACTGCTCCAAATGGTTGCCAAGAATGGCCTTCCTAAAATGATGGGGAATTTAGAATTCCCTTTCATGTCCAATACCAGGAAGTCGGTAGGGATGAGAATTTTCCCTACCTTTACAGGAACATTCTCTAGTATGCCTAGAGGAGTTCTAGTTGAGCCATCCGCAATTTGTAAGGAGAATTTGAATGGTCTCAAATCTTTGCTTCCCAACCTTTCCATGATAGTGAGGGACATCAAGCTCGTGCTAGCCCCTAAGTCACATAAGGCTTGGTCTATTTGCACTTGTTCAATCGAGCAAGCGATGGAGAAACTACCTGGGTCTTTCAGTTTAGTAGGCATTTTAGTCTCTACATCTACTTGCTTTTTCCTGACCAACCTCTGTGGGAAAGGTATCGGGGGTTGGTACGGTGGTGGAGGGACGTACTTTGGTTCTGGATCTTCATCTTCGCTCATGTCCTCCTCCGGTTCCACCTCCATTTCAGCTACCCCCACCCCAAGCTTATCATCCCTTAAGTGTATGACATTGCAATGCTCATTGGGATTTGCTTCGGGTTGCCCCGGGAATGTACCCTTAGGTCTCGAGTACGTGCTGGCTTGTTGGGCAATTTGTGTTTCTAGCATCTTGTTATGAGTTGCTAAGTTGTCTACCTTAGATGCTAGCTCCTTTATTGCTTCGCTCACTGCCCTTCCTTGTTGTCTAAACTCCTCATTCTGTTTTGTCTGAGTTTCAACAAAACTTTCAAATAAAGTCTCGAGTTTAGATCTTTGTACCGAGGATACCCCTGCTGCTCTCTTATTACCTTGACCCTCTTGGAACTCATGGTTGAGCGTGTTGCTGTAGTTGCCGTAGGAGAGGTAAGGGTTGTTCCTTCTTTGGTTGTAGGGATTTGGGGGAGCATAGTTGGGCAGCTTCGGGTTCATATCGTAGAAGTTGTTACAAGAGTTCACTTGCTCACCCGAAGCGCCGGATCCATGTGGGCATTCCATCATGTCATGTCCCTGCATTCCACAAATCTCACAAACAAGGTTAGTAGCACCTAATGCACTCACATTAGCTCTTTCCAGCCGATCAAAACGTTTATTAAGTGAGTCTATCTTTGACATAATAAGATATGTGCTATTTACCTCAAACTTACCCCCCGAAATCTTGTTCGGGTTATTACCTCTTTCGGATCCCCATTGGTGGTAGTTGGTGGCGACATTCTCGATGATGTTGAATGCCTCAGTCAGAGGCCTATTCATAAACGCTCCACCGGCTGCAGAATCTAGTGACACCGTCGAAGAGTAGTCCAATCCGTTATAGAAGGTGTGCACTATTAACCACCTCTCGAGTCCGTGATGTGGGCAAGACTCAAGCAGTCCCTTGTAGCGATCCCAAGCTTCTGATAATGATTCTCCGTCTTTCTGGAAGAAGCCGGTGATCTGGGTTCTTATGTAGGCCATCTTGGATGGAGGGAAGAATTTCTCCAAGAATGCCTGCTCCAGTTGGTCCCAAGTGGTCAAAGTGTTAGCGGGAATTTGCTTAAGCCAGGCCTTCGCCTTTCCAGTGAGAGATGAGGGGAACAGTCTCAAACGCACAACATCGACCGAGGCTCCATTAATCCTGATTGCGTCGGTGAACTCTAAGAATGTTTCTATATGATCGGTCGGGTCCTCCGAAGGCAATCCTCCGAATTGATGTTGCCTAATCATGTTGATTAGCATGGGCGGTATAGTGTAGTTCTCCGCCTCAATCTCTGGCCTTGCAATCCCAGTTCGCAAGCCTCTCGCATTTGGGGCTGCGTAGTCCTTCAAAGGTTTTGTATCCGGTTGATTCGCCATGAGTGGAACGGGACTCAACCTTTCTCCCTCTCTTTGTAGTCTTCTACGTCTGTGGAAGGTCCTCTCGATCTCCGGATCAATCTCACTAAGACTCCCAAGACTTAGGGATCTTTGCATATAACACACAGAGAGATGGATACAATAGAAGGAAAAGAAATTTTTGATTTGATTTTTTTTTATTTCAGAAATAAAAATCAAATAAAAAGAAAAGGTCCAGAAAAATCAATTCAAAATTTGAATTGAGATTCGAAATGGCACAGTCCCCGGCAACGGCGCCAAAAACTTGATGTTCGCTGCGACGCGCGCGTGCGATTCCGGCAAGTGTACCGGATTGCCGTCAAGTAATAAAAGATATCGAACCCACAGAGACTGTGTTCCCGAATCGCAATTAAATTCTAATTGAGTGAATCTAGACTTTTTAGAGGGTTTTGAAAAATGTTTGAATTGAGAGATAAACAAACAGAATCAATTAAAACAGAAAACAAATGTTTTTGGGGTTTTGATCTAAACGGATTCCTAGGGATTTGGGTTGCCTTTGAGGCTGTTTATGTTGCTAATCTGATTTACCTTTGTTGATTACCGAAATTGCCTTGAAGGCGAGTTTATCCTCTAATAGCTTAAGCTCCCTCTCGGGTTACAAAAGCCGTGCCCAATTGACCCGACCCCTACTCTCGTGGTAGTCGATCCCAGATTAGACCCTTTGCGCTTCGTGACAACTCGTTGCTCCTCGAGGGACGGCTTCTAACTCTCGTGGTTTCAGTCCCAAGTCTGACTTCTATAGGTCCGACACCTAAGTTCACCGCTAGGTTCCTCCTTATAATGTCTAAGTCATGCAAATAACCTAAGTTCACCGCTAGGTTCCTCCTTAGATCATCCACATCTCACAAACCAAAGGGGTCACGGGCTTTACGAGTGAAACACCCTAGAAATCCTAAGTTCACCGCTAGGTTCCTCCTTAGAACGTCTACGTCACGTAAATAAGCGGTTGCCGAAATTTATGAGTGATTAACACACTAGAAATCAGATCTAAAACAATAATGAAATCAACAACGATTTTACATCAAATCAACAACATTTACAAAACTCGGGCAGAGCCCCAATCCCTAGAAACTAAGCTACTACTCCAGTCTTGCCATGGAGATGACAAGCTGGGTTGACAACATAATAGAAAATACAAAAATCAGAGAAGAGAAGAGAGATCTATGCCTAAGTCCTTGTGTACAAGTCTAGATATGATCCTTCATCAATGTGTATCTGATGTGATCTGCCTGGTCCTTATTTATAGATGTGGGAAGTTAGAGTCCTAATCTAACTCAAATTCTGATCCAAATTCGGTTTCTTCAATCCAAGTAATGCACGTCACGGCCGTGATGGCCATCACGGCCAGGCCGTGACGGTCTCTGCCTCTGCCAATTCTGGAAAATTCAAATTCTCGCGACGCGAGATATGTCTCGCGACGCGAGCCCTCAGCTTCATGGCCCGTGATGAATTTCACGGCTAGGCCGTGATGTGCTCTGACTTGTGGTGGTTTTGGGTCACGGCCGTGATGGCCATCACGGCCAGGCCGTGACAGACTCTGACTTCGGCCTTTGTTCCTTTTCAGTTTTGCTCGATCATGGCCGTGATGGGCATCACGGCTAGGCCGTGATGAACTCTGTTTGGCTCATTTTCTGCACTTTTAAAGCCCTATCTTCATCCAAACTTCATCATGGTTGATCTTGAGCATTTTACCCTTGATATCTGCAAAACAACACACGAAAACCGCCTTACCCGTTCCAAAGGAAAATTAACCTAAAATCTAATTAAAAATGCCTAAACTACATGAAAAATGTATGCAAAATGATAGACAAAGATGAGGTGAAATCACACTCATCAAGGCCAAGTAAAAGACGCCCAAACCACCACATCCAGCAGAAAGAGCAGCAAAACCAATATATCCATCACGCCCAAGAAAACCAATAGGATAGCAATCATTCAAACCCAATAGGCAGAAATGTGGATGAAGTAAAAGGCCAACCTGAACATTTACCCCCGTTGAGATTTAACATCTTTAAACCACAGCCCAAAAGTATCCAAAAATTACCACTCTACAAGTAATAGACTCCCACAATAGACGCAGCATGCCACAATCCAATAGAAACAGCAGGCCACATCCTAATACCCCATGGTGAAACCGAAGGTGTAATAGCCCATCACTTGAATCAAATCACCCCAAAATTGTAAAGTGCAGTTGAAGCATTGAAAGCACACCAATAAGGAGAAGATTGCAGGTAAAAGGATTTCACTTACAGAGGTGTTTTAGCCTGCCACTTGAAGCAAAACTAGCGCCTTTAATTATGCTACTAGGAGTAATACATGTAGCAAACACAAAAACCTGAACCAAATTCTAGAGGCAAACTTTATTGATTCACCCCTCATCAGCGACTTGTAAGGAAAACAGAAAAAAAAAAAAAAAAAAAAAGGAGACACACAGAGGCATAAGACCACTCACCAACACTCAGACACATACACAAAGACAAGAAACAGTCACCTCACCGCTCAAAGGAAAAAAGAGCCCAAAAAATAAACCCAGCCACTCAACAGAAAAGCCACTGATAGGACACAATAGGACAAAACTAAAAAAACACACACTTGAAAACTAGCAAAAACTCACACGCACTAGAGAACACCAAAAAACATGTTCTGACTGAAAAACTAGCAAAACTCAAGTCACCCAGAAACAGGACAACCAAAAACTCAGAGAAAAGGTCAAACAAATAGACACTCACAGAGCACACCCCTCTCACATAAAATTAGTAATCCACATGATCCCACCCCACGAAGGGTTTTTAGTCCTCCATAGTTTACCAACCTGCAAGAAAAAAAGTGAAAACATCACAAAAATAAAGTTAGTTTACTGCTATCACCGAAAAAGGTAACCAGCAGACATCTATAAGCTCGTTTCAATTACCACCTCCTCACAATCTCACTCCCTCACATTTTGTCACTCATGGCAGGATTCAATCTCCCCTTTTGACTCTCACGCAAATGAGATGCTTCAACTCAGAGCTTAAAAACATCACACGAAGGTATACAACATGAAATTGGTCCTCACAACAAGATACCGGTATGGACAGTGACAGAAGGCCTTGTTTGTTCACCACACTCTAACTAGCTGAGACAACTAGAAGGGTAAATGCACCAATTAGAGAAGGTGTAACCAGAGTGGTTGCTGTCAGCAGAGAACCAATGCCAGGACTTGTTCCTAATCATTTCAATGAAGTTTCTGAACACAACCGGCTCATTTTTGATGATGATGGCATTCCTTTGTAGCCAAATAGTCCAAATTGTTGCTTGCCAAAACATACTTCTAAACTTCCTCATTTTCCTCCCTCTAAACAAATCTATATACATCAGATAATGGTTGGCAATGTCCAGGGGCACCTCTAAATCGAAACTAATCCACCTGTATAACCAACCCCAGATCCCTACTGAAAAAGAGCAGTTTTGGAACAAATGAGCAGCAGATTCTTGTGCTTGACCACACAATATGCAGGAACAAGAGAGGACATCATTCACTATATTCCTTTGGAACAAATTTACCCTAGTAGGAACTATATCCTGTAGAAGTTGCCATGAGAATGCTAACACCTAGCTTGGAGCACAATTGGTCCAGTAACCACTGAAAATAACCGAGAGCTCTTAGGAGTGACCTAGTAAAAGAGTCTGTGAGACTAAGTGATCATAGGCTGACTTAACCGAGTAATTTCTATCCAGACTTAAACCCCAGACCCACCTATCTTCTACATCTTTACAGATGACAGCACCTACCATTGTATCAGAGAACTACTGCAGTAACTCAGACTCCCATGCGAACAACGCCTTCCTCCAACTCCACTCCCACTTCCACACTAGCCCATCCCACCAACCCATATTTCTAACAGTGGCTGATTTATCTAACGCCAGGGAGAAAAGTCTTGGGAAAACTTCCTTAAGGCAGTTCGCACCAAACCATTTCTCGTGCCAAAAAAAGGTGTCTGAACCATTACCCACATTCTTTCCCACCCCATTTGTGAACCAGTTAACAGGGACAGAGTTTACAGTCTCAATACTACACACATCCCTCCACCATTGTGATGAATTCCTTGCATTCCAGGCCTGCACCCCTGGCATGTTTCTTTGTATATCATATCTTGAATTTAGAATATCAAACCAGCAGGCCTTGTTATCAATTAGTATGCGCCACTTCCACTTCCCAAGCAAACTTTTGTTGAAAAGATATAAATCCTTTACGCCTAAACCTCCACACTCCTTTGGTTTGCACACATTCGACCACTTAAACCAAGCTATACCTCTTTTATTCTTAGCACCACCCCACAGAAAAGATCTTTGGATTCCAACCAATACCTTGAGCACTTTCCTAGGAAGCCTAAAGAAAGAGAGGAAGTAGAGAGGGATACTAGATAGCACTGATTTCAGAAGTACTATCCTCCCGCCCAGCAATAGAAATCTACCCTTCCACTTAGACAACCTCTTCTACATCACCTCAATCACCGGCTTCCAAGTTTATAGCCTCTTTGGATTTCCACCTATCGAAAGACCAAGATAAGAGAACGGTAACACCCCCCTCCCCCAAACACCTTGCAACAAAGAAAATTAGACATCACCTGGAGGAAATCTCCGTCAACATTAACACCAAAGATACAACTTTTATTGAAGTTTACTTCCAGTCCCGATATCAGTTCAAAACCTCTAGGCACTGCCTTCATAGTCCACAGGTTATCCAAAGAAGCTTTCCCCACTAATAGAGTATCACCCGCATATTGTAGATGAGAAAAACTTCGGGATGTATCATATTCAAAACCAGAGAATTTACCTGACACCCCCGCCCTATCCATCAGGCCACTCGGTCCTTCGGTCACAAATAAGAAAAGAAAAGGCGCCAAAGGGTCGCCTTGCCTTAATCCTTTCTCTGACCTTACCTCAATAAAAGGACTCCCATTAACCGAGAACCGACACATTCCCGGAGAAAACATGGGCACCCGTCCATCTCAACCAATTACACGGGAAACCCATTCTATCCATCATACACTTTAGGAAATCCCAGTTTACTGAATCATAGGCCTTTTCAAAGTCGACCTTGAAGATCAGGCAGTTTTTTTTGACTCTTTTGCCAAGTCAATCACCTCATTTATGGAAAAAAACTCCATCGAGAAGTTTCCTGTTAGAGATGAACGCTGATTGGCAAGGGGAAATTATCCACCTTGCCACTCTTAAGCCGATCCAACTGGTCTCCACAAATTGTTTGAATTCCGCATGTTGTAGCCAACAATTGTTGAATCTGAACGGCTTTGGTCCCCAGTTAGCCCCGTCATCCTTTAATGAAATAGGGCAATGGTCTGAAACATCTCTTTTTCCGACCCACTGAGCAACCACCCACCACTCATTAATCCAACCTTAAAATAACAGAAGCCTATTAAGTCTACTCATTGCAGTCCCGTCATCTTTAAACCAAGTAAACCAATTTCCCAGCACCGGCAAATCTATCAAATTCAAGTCATCAATAAAATCTTGAAACCCACACCTTTCCATTTTAGAATTATTGTTACTAATACTCCTCCTTTCCGAGGACCTCTTCACCACATTGAAGTCCCCAACAACACACCACAAGTGACCACCAAACCCATTTTTTGACATTACCAGCTCACGCCATAATTCCTTTTTTCAAGCAAAGAAGCCTGAAGAATAAATGTTAACTACTATGCATTCAAAATTATTCTTACACCACATCCCAGTGGCCCCTAGAAAACATTTCCTCGTGAAGAAGAACTTCAAGGAGAAAACCTTTGAGTCCCACAGGGTTAACAAACCTCACTAGTTACCTGTAGCCGGTGAAGACACCCAGTTAACTTCCTAATCACCCCAAAGATATTGACTTGTTACCAAATCCACTGAAGCTAGTTTTGTTTCCTGAATCACCGTTGATAGCTTTCGTCGTCAAGTAATAAACAGATCGAACCCACATAGATTGTGATATCAAACAACATTAATCATTCAATTAATTAAACTAAACAAGAAAAAGATTTGGTTTTTGAAATAAGATTTAACTAACAAATCAAGTATTTAAAACACAATCAAACAGAATCATAAAGCAAAACAAATCTGGACTTTTTCAAATTAAAAGAGATTTCCAGGAATTGGGTTACAGACAAGACTGCTTATGTTACTAAATTGACTACCCCTCTTGTTAATTATCAAAATTGCTTTGAAGGTGAATTTATCCTAATAAAGTTAATGTTCCCTCTCGAGATACAAGAACCGTGCCCAATTAAACCAACCCCTACTCTCGTGGTAATTGTATTTAAATTGAACCCATTAAGATTTGTGATAATTCAATGAACCCTCGAAGGACCGCTTCTAATTCTCGTGATTTAAGTCCTAAGTTCAACTCCTATAGATCCGATACCTAAGTTCGCCGCTAAGTTCATCCTTAGAGTTTCTACGACATTCAAATAAGTGGCCACCGAATTTACAAGTAATTCAAGCAATATGAATTAAATCAAAAGCAAATTGAAATTAACAAGAAAGGAAAAATGTCGATTCATCATGTAAAACGAGTCTTGGGCATAGCCCCAATTCCTAGAAATAAAAAGATTACTCGCGCATTGCCATGTTCATAGCAACCTTGAATAACAAAAGCATAAAAATCCTAAGAGAAAAGAAGAATTTGAGAAAAAGAGAAATCCTAATTTTTGCCAATTGGTATCAGCCAAAGATCTCTATTTTCGAGACTAATTGCCTTATTTATAGTGTAGGTTAACTTGGATTTGAAGCTATTACAAAATCAGATCAAATCAGCAAATCTTTTTTTTCTAGATTTTGTGTGTCACGATCGTGATGCCTGTCACTACCAGGCCATGACAGGTTTTGACTTGGAGAGCTTGGCAGTGGTTGGCCTGTCATGGCCGTGATGGCCATCACGGCCTAGCCGTGACCAGTTCTGACTTGGAGAACTTGGGCTGGTTTGCCTGTCACGACCGTGATGGACATCACGGCCTAGCAGTGATAGGTTCTGACTTTTGCAATCTTCAGTTTCTTCAGCCTACGCAATCATGCCCGTGATGCTTGTCACCCTCGGGCCGTGATGGGCTCTGTTTGGCTCAATTTTCTTGTTTTTTCAAGCAAGCCTTCATGCAAACTCCAACACAACTGGTCTTGGGCAATTTAATCATCAATTCCTGCACACACACATGACAAAACCACCTTACCCGTTCCAAGGTAAAAACCAAAAAAATTAAATTAAATATGCCTAAACTAAATGAAAATGCATGCAAAACTACAAGGAATTAAATATGAGGTGAAATCACACTCATCAAACTACCCCAAGCTTAATATTTTGCTTGTCCTTAAGCAATAACCAATGGCAGACAAGATAAACAATTTGAGCATGGATAGTGAACCAAGAACCCGAGTAACAAATTCAAGTAACATGCATATCCAATAAGTTACCAAGAGACAATCAATTTCAAGTCCAATTAGAAGCTTAGGTTCCCTAAATTCATGTCTCTCACCAATTTGAGCACTCTTCTCACCTCACTCAAGTATTTAAGGACATATGACAATTCACTCAATTTCCTCAAGGAAGGTATCCAACCATAAGCTTGACTATTAACCAAATCTCTACTTTATTAATGAAAACACTCAAGAATCAAGAGGTCTTTTATTTTGGTTGTAATGGGGCCATGGGATTAATCGTTAGGCGGGGAAACCAAGAAAGGGGAAATTCAAGAAGGCTAACAAAATATAAAACAATGCAAAGCTTGACAACATTCTAAAATACATTTTTGGACTTTAATTCCCTTTTCCACCTTTCTTTCTTTCTCTCTTTCTATTTTTTTTTTTTCTCATCCCCTTCTCCATTTTTTATTTATTTATTTATTTCAATTTGGAGAAGGGGAGATTTCCAACTTAAGAGAAATAATTTTCTAACTTTTTCATCCCACAATTTATTTTTCAAACCACTTTTAGCCCTTTTTGCAATACTTTAAAAAGTGTCATACCAAGCATCATTCATCAAAATAAATCAAGATACCAAGAAAAGCATTTTATTCGATCAGGCTCAAAATTGGGAAACTAAGGGGTAGCATTTAATCAGTCAAAGCTCAGAAGGCCAGAAAAATACCTAGTGCCTCAATCATTTTTAAATATGTTTTCAATAATTTCTAAGTTTCAAAACGGTTTCAAGTCAAGTTCTAGAGAATACAATCCAAGTGGAATAAAACACTTAATCACAAAGAGTGGGGTAAATTTAGTGAGTACCCCTTTTAGGCTCAAAAACCTCACATTTAGTAGTTTAAAATCAGTGAAAAACACAAATCCAAGGAACCCCATGCTAATTATCAACTATCAAAAGATCATATCAAGCATTTTTATTTTTAGCCTATCACAAGAATACAAAAAAAAATTTGGGTTCAAAAATTCACTGTCTCAATTTATTTGGCGCAAAGTTTTCACAATTGGATGCATACTCTAAGCAAGGGGCAATCTAATCATGTGATTATGCAAAACTATGCCTATATGAATGCAACATGCAAAAATAACAAAAATAATATCCCTACCCCAATCTTAAGAACTTACATTGTCCCCAATGTAAATAATCAAGTCTGAGGAAGGATAAAAAAAAATGGAACAACTCACTGAGGTGGTGGTGGGTGCTGGCTCAGATGCCAGTCATAGAGCTGTTGGATCGTGATTCTCTACTCGCGCTGCTCCTCCATGATGCGCTACTGGTTTGCTATAATAGTATCAAAAGTGGGTGAGAATTGTGCATAAGGATCTTCAGATGATGTACCTGTAGAGGAAGAAGAAGATGGGTGCCCGGATGGCCTAGCCGTCAGTGGCGGGCATAACGACCTTTATATCTCAATAGGCTCAGGCTCCTCATCATATAGTACCCACCAACTTGCAGGAATTTTGACATCCAATAATATGGGGTTAGGGAGGGGGATAGGGTTTTTGAGCATAGGGTGGTTAAGGAAATAGATGTCATCCTGTTGGACGATCATCCCCATAGATTCACAAGCACCCACTATTAAGCACGTCTGCTCCGGGGCAGATTCATAACCATCTAAATCAAAGGGGAAATGTTGGCATATGGTGGTGATCAAACCACCAATGACAATAGTCCCATTTGAGCTCTTGACAACCTTTAAAAGGTGCCTAGCCATATACGACCCTGTGTCCACATTGCTCTCAGGATGGAGCATGGCCCATAGGAATAGGACCTCGTCCGCTCGGACGAATCCATCACTCTCGCCATGGCCAAACAAAGTGTTGGACATAACCCTATGGATGTAGTGTAGGCTAGGGTTAACTAGGGCCGTAGACTTGGCCTTCCTAGGATTAAAATGACCCCCAGGGTAAGTAATATGAGACCAAAAACCGTCAGGACTAAATCCAATGGGATAAGTCCGTTCCCCCCAACTGGAAATTCAAAAATTTCATTAAATTCAGCCAGAGTCAATTGAAAATCCTGATTAAATATCCGGAAAGTGATCCGACCTTCAGTACAATGGGCCCCTTGCAAAATTTGGGGATTAAAAGAGCTTATGAATTCAAGAGTGGGGCCAATGTATGCAGGGGGTTGCGAGCGAACTCACTCCACCCTACATTTTCTAACATCCAATTTAAATCCAAAGTCAAACCCAGGGTGTCTATACAGGCATCGTCCATATACTTTGTTTGGACTATTTTCCTATTTTTCAAAATGTTAAACCTATCTTGTTGTGCAGTATTTTTAAAGACAATGCCATACCTATGTTCATCGGTGTCAGAGTCAGAAGAGTTAGAAGAGTTACCTTAGTTCTTGGCTCCCCTTGTACGAGGACTTGAGGCTTCGCTTGCCCTTTGACGTTTGCTTTCCATGATTGCTCTAATGAGTCCCAAAGCACCAGAATGTACAATCCCCTCTGTTGATTTCTTCAAATTCGAATTTCAGGGGTTTAGGGTTCCAAAATTGGGGCTTTTTTATTTTACCCAAAATTGAAGGAATTGGCTTGTGGGTTTTGTTGGGTTGGGTCTAGGAAGGAATGAAACCAAGTTTGTTTGGCATGGGTGTCATGCACTACAAAAAAAAGGTTGTTTAGCGACCGAAAATAGTGACCGAATTTTTCGGTTGCCTTTTGCGACCGAACTAGCGACCGATTGTAGGATCTACATGAAATAGTGATTAGAGATAATACTGCGACCGAAATAGCGACCGAAATAGAACGTAGCAGGGCTATCGGTCGCTATTTCCGTCGCTATATGAAGGAACTTAAAAGTCAGTAATTTTATCCCTTCTTAGCGACCGAAATAGCGACCAACTTAAATGCAACGGTTGAAAGCCAGAAATTTTATGTATTCTTAGCGACCGAAATAGTGACCGAATTAAATGCAACGGTTAAATTTTATTTACATTTGCGACCGATATTAATTCGGTCGCTAAACGGCGCGGAAAAAAATTAAAATCGCGCGTGTTAGCGACCGATTGAGTTCTCCGTCGCTAAATTTATGAATTCAAATTTCAAATTAACTCATCCCGCGACCGAATTTAGCGACCATTTTTTATTTAAGTGATTGGTGACTGATTTAGCGACCGATTATTTCGGTCGCTAAATTATAAATCCATAAAATCGTGAAATCTTCCCCTTCTTCCTCATTTCTGCCTTCTCTTCCTTCCTCCCTCACCCATCTTCGATCTTCTCCCTCGCGTTCAGGCTGCCACCACCGTGCAGTGGGCACCGCCACCACCGTCGCCTCCGGTAAGCCTCCGTCCTCCTCCTCCTCTTCTTCCATCTCTTCCCTCTTCCTCTCCTCTCTTCCTTTCCCCTCTTCCCCTGCTCTCGTTTTTAATCCCCCCTCTGCTTCAGGCTGCCATACTCCGCCCCCTCTGTTTCGTGCCGCCATACGCAGTTCTCCGTGGGCCACCACGCACGGGCGGAGCTCCTCCTACCCTCTTCTCTCCTCGGTTTGTGCATTCCCCCTGCTCTGCCTTGAGGTAACCATGCATGGACTCTCTATGTATAATTTTTTTTTTTGCTTCATTGTTTCATTGCTTGCTTTATTGCTTACTACCGAGAAGAGCTACTTGTGTATTTCATGTGAGTTGTGATATAGGTGACTGTGATTGAGTAGAACACCTTACCATTGTTTCTAATGTAAGTTGTGATTAATGTTGATGTAAATTCCTATTTAAAAATTACTGTGGTTTTCAATTTTCATTCATATATTTATATCATGTAATGAATATTAAGATACATATAATAGATGTCATTATATGAGATGTGAGATTTGTTTAAAATAAGACCTTACCATTGTTTCTAATGTACACGACTTGCTTGTTTATAAAAAAAATTATGGTGGTTAGTGGTTACTTGTCAAGTTTAATTCTTATGGGTTATAAATACTTGTTTGGGGGAATTGGTAAAGGTATATGAAGGGGTGACATTAATTGAGATGTGTTGTAGAGATGTAGAGATAATGGCAATAAATTGTGGATAAAAGAGATTGAGACTGATATTACAGACATTAATTTGTAATTAATCTTGTAAATAGATTCATATCTTATATTTAATACTGAGATTTGTGGAAGATATGTTTTGATATGAGATATGTGAGATTTGTTTGAACTAGAAAATTAAGAATATGATACGGATTGCTTAAGAGAAGGTAAAATTACAGGGAGAGCAAAGAGTTTTGACAGGAGAGTAAGTGTGGCTACTTTGCCAATTACGTTTTTTTGCTTGAGTATTGGTAATTGTTTCCTATTTATTACCCATCTCATTTTTTTGTTTCGTTTTGTGAGAGAAGTCATAAGATTAATTGTTGCACGGCTGCGAATATGAGGGGTATATATGGTTATCAAGCTTTATCTATTAATTTAATTTAACATTTGTTACTTGAAGTCTATAACTTTATGTAAGTAATTTAAACCATTCTATTGATAGGCTATTCACCCATGGTTCTTCAGTTTCTGAATCAATTCTTTTTTGTGATTGATGATTTCAGAAAGCACATGAAATGACCATGGTCTATTTCATTGTATTTGAGTGTACCTTATTTGATGTAAATTTATTGAAGGCTGGTACTTATATCTGAGCATGTTCATACATTTGGATTGCTATGAAGAATAGTTTATTCTCTTTAAAATAAAAATCTTTCAATAACAATGAATCAATGTAATTAGAATAATTTGATATGTATTTATTGATAACTTGTTTGGAAATGATTATGGAATCATATTTGTATATATTTACATTATAAGCATTGGAATGAATTGATAAAGTGTTATTAGTTCGTAAATGGCATGACTTTGTTGTTGTTAATATTCATTTACTAATTTAAAATCCATGAGCTTAATTAGAAAGTCTCTTCTTGAAGCCAACAAAAGCGAGTCTCTTAGATAATGAAGGATTAAGTATAGGGTTAGATAAAATGAAGGGCTAGGCACAGTTTGCCAGGCACATGCATGACGGGCCGTCATCATTAAAACATTATTCACATTAGAAAGCAGCTTTGTACACAATATTATGAAAACAACTCTGGTTTTTTACTCATTTGTTTTATTAGGAAATGGAGCTTTCCAGAAATAGTTGTTGATGACCATCCTTACTAGGTTATCTAGGCACATCCGGTTGGAAAAGTCCTCTCTATGACCATCCTTCAAAACGACGTAAAAGCATCTGCTTTCCTGAAAACTACTATGTTTGCTAATATGTAAAGTTGCATGTGAAGTTGCATTTCTTTGTTCTATTTTAACATGATAGTATGCTACATGGATCTTTCCATCTTTTCTTATTATCACTACTATATATCTTGTTGTTTGTTAGTGGAGAGCTGAGCTCAATAGGAAGGTATCCTCGCTCAAAGGCAAGATGCTGATTGTGTGCTGATAATTTAATATTTATGCATGCATTTGCAATTATGTGTTGTTTGCATGTGTATTGTAATTTGGTTTTGATTTTGTGATGGTGTTGATATGCCAATATGTGAGAATAGATATGTTAAAGGATCTTGCTTGACAGGTGTTTGTTATATTGTTTACAAGGAGATGTTATAGTTGCTGTCCTGAAAACCCGTATGGACATAGGTTCAGTGTTTTCCTTATAACTGTTTCTGTAGAACTATTTTGTTTATGATTCTTATTTTATGTCATTAGTTGTTAAGCGATAGATTGAGAGATTATAGAATGCTCATGTGAATGGTTTATGTGTTTTGTTTTATGTCATTAATTGTTAAACGATAGATTGATTTATGAGTTAAGTTATTCAATCTTATGATTAAATGATTGTGAAACACCATTTGGCATCCAAAGGTAGTAACCATGCTAATCCTCTCTATGACCATCTTCAAAACGACGTAAAAGCATCTGCTTTCCTGAAAACTACTATGTTTGCTAATATGTAAAGTTGCATGTGAAGTTGCATTTCTTTGTTCTATTTTAACATGATAGTATGCTACATGGATCTTTCCATCTTTTCTTATTATCACTACTATATATCTTGTTGTTTGTTAGTGGAGAGCTGAGCTCAATAGGAAGGTATCCTGCCTGAAAGGCAAGATGCTGATTGTGTGCTGATAATTTAATATTTATGCATGCATTTGCAATTATGTGTTGTTTGCATGTGTATTGTAATTTGGTTTTGATTTTGTGATGGTGATGATATACCAATATGTGAGAATAGATATGTTAAAGGATCTTGCTTGACAGGTGTTTGTTATATTGTTTACAAGGAGATGTTATAGTTGCTGTCCTGAAAACCCGTATGGACATAGGTTCAGTGTTTTCCTTATAACTGTTTCTGTAGAACTATTTTGTTTATGATTCTTATTTTATGTCATTAGTTGTTAAGCGATAGATTGAGAGATTATAGAATGCTCATGTGAATGGTTTATGTGTTTTGTTTTATGTCATTAGTTGTTAAGCGATAGATTGATTTATGAGTTAAGTTATTCAATCTTATGATTAAATGATTGTGAAACACCATTTGGCATCTAAAGGTAGTAACCATGCTAATCCTCTCTATGACCATCCTTCAAAACGACGTAAAAGCATCTGCTTTCCTGAAAACTACTATGTTTGCTAATATGTAAAGTTGCATGTGAAGTTGCATTTCTTTGTTCTATTTTAACATGATAGTATGTTACATGGATCTTTCCATCTTTTCTTATTATCACTTGATGAAGTTTAGACATATGACTTGTTTTCCTTATCGTTTTATCAGAAAATGGACCCGACTAAATGTTTTGAGACAGCCATCCATATAGACCAGGTACAGTATCTCATCAACTTAAGAATAATGATCGGATTCACGTAATGATGGTTAAGGCATAAACTAATCATTTACTAAATTGTTCTTGTGTATTTGCAGGATTTGATTTCAATCCCGCGATCATTCTACCGTCGTTGGGGACAACAAATACCGCGTGTTGTGACTATTGAAGACAAAAGCGGAAATCTGTTCAATGGGAATATAGTAATCCATGAGGATCGCCCATATTTTGCAAATGTATACAAATGGTATCAGGGAGTTGTATTTGTTGTCCACTGGTACATTGGCAAAGTTTAAGTACCTTGGGGGTTCTCGTTTCTACATGTTCATCCCTTTGGAAGATTGATGAATTTTGATATTTTGATTAGTACTTATTGACTGTGGTGTATTTTTATGTTTTGATCGTTAATTAATACTTATTAAACTTTTTTTTATAAACCATTATTAAACTTGCGTTAATTAATGTATATGTTTTCTTGATCATATTGACTTGTGGTGTTTTGGATCGTTAGTACATCATATTTATATTTTCTATTTATTTAAAAAAAATATTGGTGTATTTTGTTTATATCGAAAATTAAAAATCAATGGGGTAATAGTTGAAAAACTATATTTGGCCTGCAGGATCGTTACGGAAAAAAAAAAATCAAAATTTTTGCGACCAAAATAGCGACCGAATATCGGTCACCAAATTAGGCGAGCTGGTATGCGACCAACTATACGGCGACCAAATATATACTTTTGTAACCGAAATATCGGTGTCATGAGATTTGCGATCGAATATATAATTTCGGTCGCTAAACATTTAGCGACCAGGGTTTCTGCTACCCCCTTAATTCGGTCGCTAATTCGGTCGCTATATAGTATAGCAACCGAATTATCATGTTTAGCGACCGAAATCTTCGGTCGCTAAATAGGTTTTTTTTTTTGTAGTGATGGAGGAGGTGAGTTTTGAAGCTTTTAGTTAAGTGGGTATGGTGGAGCTGAAGAAGCAGATGAATAGGAGAAGAGAGGTGATGATGGTTTTATGTAGGAGTGATGTGGGGATGAAGCTTGGGTGAAGGAAGGATTGAGCTTGAACTTGAGATGGTGGCAATGGAGGTAGAAGAAGAGGGTTTTTGTGCGTGTTTGTGCAGAGGGAGGGGATTTTTGCGTTTTTAAAACTGGGCTATGCAAGTGTCACGACCGTTACCTATATCACGGGCAGGCCGTGATGTATTTGGAACTTGGGTTTTCTTGCATCACGCCCTTGAGTGCCATCACGACTGGGCCATGACCAATTCGGGTTTCTTTCTGCTGGGCTCATTCCATCACGGCCGTGATTCATATCACGGCTGGGACGTGACCAAATCTGGTCTTCAACTATGTCCTGTCACGGCCGTGACCCTCATCATAGGCAGACCGTGATAAATTCTGATGAACTACTGATCTTCATCACGGTCGTGATGGCCATTATGCCCTAGTCGTGATCAATTCTAGCCCCTTTTTTTCATCATGGCCTTGATGGACATCAGGGTCAGGCCATGATCTCCTCTTACTTCATTTTTCCCATTCCTTTTTGCTCTTCATGCCTTCTTAACCTGAAAAATACTTGGCAAAACTATTCATTTGTGATCTTTCTTCTCTTAATCTTCTCAAATTATTTAAAACAAAATTCAAAAACAAATTAAAAAGGGAAAGAAAGCTTAGGTTGCCTCCCAAGAAGCGCTTATTTACGGTCCTAAGCTTGACCATAGTCCCTTTAATCCTTGGTTGTTGGATCGAGTATCGAGGAGGGAAAGTACAACCTTATTTTAAAGTGGATGTTCTCCAAGGTAGTGCTTCAACCTCTGTCCATTGACTTTGAATGTTCCACTTTCCTGGTTCCAAACCTCAACGACACCATATGGAAACACCTTCATAACTTTGTATGGTCCGGACCATCTAGACTTGAGCTTTCCTGGAAATAACTGCAACCTTGAGTTGTAGATTAGCACTAGTTCTCCCTTATGGAATTCTCTACGAAGGATATGATTATCATGCCATCTCTTTGTTCTCTCCTTGTAAGATCTCGCGGACTCATAAGCATCCAATCTTAGCTCATCAAGTTCATAAAGTTGAAGGACTCTCTTTTCTCAGGCGGCCTTTATATCAAAGTTTAGCATCTTAATAGCCCACAAGGCCTTATGCTCAAGCTCGACTGGTAAGTGACACGACTTCCCGTAAATAAGTCTAAAGGGTGTCATCCCAATAGGAGTCTTATAAGTCGTATGGTAAGCCCAAAGAGCATCATCAAGCTTTAAGGATCAATCCTTTCTAGAACTTGAAAGAGTCTTATCTAGAATGCTTTTTATCTCTCGGTTGGAAACTTAGACTTGGCCACTTGTTTGAGGATGGTAGGGTGTAGCAACCTTATGAGTGACTCCATATTTGAGTAATAGTTTTTCAAATTGTTTTTCTATGAAGTCCGATCCTCCATCCCTAATAACTGCCCTTGGAATTCCAAACCTTGGAAAATCACCTTCTTGAATAGCTTGATCACGGTTTTTGCATCATTTGTTGGGGATGGAATAGCTTCCATCCATTTAGAGACGTAATCAACGGCTACAAGAATGAACTTATTGTTGCAAGATGAAGGAAAAGGTCCCATGTAGTCAACTCCCCAAACATCAAATATCTCCACTTCTAGCATCTCGTTGAGTGGCATTTCATGCCTCTTGGAGATGTTTCCGTTCTTTGACATGGATCACAAGAAAGCACGAACATTCGGGCATCTCTCGAAAATATGAGGCCAATAGAAACTGGCTTGAAGCACCTTGGCCGCCGTCTTTGAGGCACTAGCATGTCCTCCATAAGATGAGGAATGACAACAACTCAAGATACTTGGAACCTCGACCTCTGGAATACACCTTCAATAAATGCTATCCGCGCACTTGCGGAAAAATGTAAGGCTCATCCCACGCGTAATTCTTAAGGTCAGAAAAGAACTTCTTCTTCTGTTGATAATTGAACTCCGGTAGTAGAATCCTACATACAAAATAATTCACAAAATCCACATACCATGGAGCATTCTCTCCCGAGATGGCAAACAGTTGCTCATCGGGGAAAGAATCATCTATAGGCAAGTTATCCATCTCATGTTCCAATGGTTCAAGTCTAGATAAGTGGCCCGCAACCAAGTTCTATGTCCCTTTCGGATCCCGGATCTACAAGTCAAATTCTTGCGAGAGAAGGATCCATCGGATGAGTCTGGGCTTTGCTTCCTTCTTACTCATGAGGTACTTTAGTGCGGAGTGGTCGGTGTACACAATGACCTTGGACCCCACAAGGTATGATCTGAACTTCTCAAATGCAAAGACAACCGCGAGCAACCACTAGTGCAATAAGTGCTTTTTACGTCAGTTAAAATTGATTTTTTACGTCAGAATACTGACTGACGTAAATACAGCTGACGTTAATAGTTAATATTTTAACGTCAGTTGAGAACTGACGTTAAATATAAAACTATTAACATCAGTTCTTTAACACAACTGACGTTAATTTTGTAAAAATTAACGTCAGTTCTTGAAGAACGAACGTTAATTTTGTTAAAACTAACGTCAGTTGTTATAAAGAACTGACGTTAAAGGTCTTAATTTTAACGTCTCATTGTAATAAACAATCGACGTTAATAGTGTATCGTATATTTTATAAAATACTATTAACGCCGCTTGTTTGATACAACCGACGTTAATAGTATTTTTTTTAAATTCAGTTTTAAAATATCACTCCTCAATTATCCCCGCATTCAAGAAATATCCCAAGAATACGTAATATCACACACATTACAGAATTGCAAAGGAAAAATGGAACAATGATCCATATGTATGCTTGTTCAGAAACAATATATATTTATTAACATAGGTTATAACTCAAAATAAAGACAGAAATATAAATAAAAATAAATGTATACTAAGTTTAAACTACCTATATCAATATCCCTTCGTGATGATCATCATGAGTGGCATGTACATCGTCCACCTGTGTCTCCTCGATTATAGTAGGCATGTTTGTTGAAAAAGAAGGAGTCTCAGGAATATCAAGATTTGAATCTTCATTTTCATCACTACCATTATACATGCTTTTTCCGTGGAGAACACGGACAACCTTTTGTTAGAAGGATCAGTGATGTAGAACACTTGTTTTGCTTGGGAAGCCATTATGAAAGGCTCATTTATATGAACTAACTTTTTTGGAGCAATACCACGAATAGCAACGGGCAGAAGTTGTTGCATCAAGATGTGCCAATCATGAGACTTTAAGCCAACCAATTTAAGATCACTAGAGACAAGCCTCTTCATATTTGAAGAGTAACCATGTGGAACTTTGATGCCTTGAAGACACCCGCAGAAACTTTGTCTCTTTTTTTTTGACAAAGTATGACATGCTGGCGGCAAATAAGTCCGCTTACCATCCTCAACAACTGGAGCTAACTGCTCTCGTATACCCATAGCAACGAGGTCGAGACGAGCATTCACACCATCCTTTGTCTTGCCCTGAATGTTGAGAAGTGTCCTGATCACACTATCACACACATTTTTCTCCACATGCATCACATCAATGCAGTGTCTGACATCAAGCTTGCGCCAATATGGAAGATCAAAGAATATCGACCTCTTCTTCCATATGTTTTTCTCAGCAGCTTTACCTTTCTTTTTGGACTTGCCGAATATAACATCGATGCCCTTTACCATCTGATAAACCTGCTCTCCAATTAAGGCCACCGGCGCTTCTTCTGTCTCTTTGCATCAATTAAAAGCTTTTTTCATCTTACGATATGGGTGATCATGTCTAAGAAATCTCTGATGCCCAAGGTAAACCGTCTTCTTTCCATGAAGCAACTGCGTGTAGCATGTGCCTTCTTCACATATAGGGCATGATTTATGCCCTTTGACACTGTACCCGGACAAGTTACCGTATGCTGGAAAGTCGTTGATGGTGCAAACTAACATGACACGAAGCTTGAAAGTCTCATGAGAATACCCATCAACTACATCAACACCTTCCACCCACAGCGTTTTCAAGTCTTCAATCAAGGGACCTAGATAAACATCTAAGTCATTTCCCGGTTGCTTTGGGCCCGAAATCATCATAGACAACATCATGTATTTGAGCTTCATGCACAACCAAGGGGGCATGTTGTAAATTACCAACAGAACAGGCCATGAACTATGAATACTACTCATGTTACCATAAGGATTCATTCCATCCGTAGCAAGTCCAAGCCTTAGGTTTCTTGGCTCATTGGCGAAATCCAGAAACATAGTATCGATATTCTTCCATTGAATATAATCAGCAGGATGACGAGCCTTTCCATCACGTTTCCTCTCATCATTATGCCATCTAAGATTCTTCGCATCTTTCGCATTGGAACAATCGCTTGAACCTTGGAATTATTGGAAGATACCACAACACCTTCGCAGGAGGACCCTTTTTTCTCACATCATCAGGATCACCATCGTCATCACCACCCTTCACTTTGTATCGTGATAACCCACATTTGGGGCAATCGTGATTGTCTTCATGAACACCGGTGTACAATATGCAATCATTGGGGCATGCGTGTATCTTCTTATACTCCATACCCATATGACACAATACCTTCTTGACCTCATAGTTACGGTCAGGCAATGTGTTGTCCTCCGGAAACAAGTCTTTCAACACTTCAAGCAATTCTGTGAAGCTTTTATCGGTCCAACCATTTCTCTCCTTCACACAAACCAATTTTAGCACCGCCGACAACCGTGTATGAGTAGTACACCCTGGATATAAAGGCTTATCCGCATCACCGCACAACCTATCATACACATGAGCTCGACAAAAAGATTCTTGTCCAATATCATGGATCATGTCCTCTACTCGATCATCCTCCATATCTACGTCAACGTCCTCACTTTGGGAGACACTTGCCGTACTACTCAACAACACATCACCATGCCATATCCATCTTGTATAACTCAAGCAAATCCCTTCACAAATCAAATGAGTATGTATATCCTTCACCGTACATTTCCTCGTATTCAAACACTTGACACAAGGACAACAGAACATTCCATTACTATTAGGAACATTCCTTTGAGCAAATTCTATAAATTCTCCCACCCCCTTCAAATACTCAGCACTAGTGCGCTTACAAACCATCCAACTACGATCCATAAATAGATAGGTCCTGTAGATATACAAAACATATATCCAATATAAGGACAATACGGGAGATTGAAAACTATAGTTTTTGAAGATTGCCGAGCACTGGTCACGGCCTGGCAGTTATGTCCATCACGGCCGTAACGTGCCAACTAAACCAGATCATCACAGGCAGAACTGATCACGGTCTAGCCGTGATGAGCATCACGGCCGTGACAGATCAACCAGCAGAGCAACATGCACTCAAAACCAAAAATAGAGACATTCCAAACAACTCAAACTCACGATTTCAAGTTTCAACTACTGAGACTACAGTTTCAACATACACTCAAAACCAAAAATAAAAAAAATGTGCCCTAAAGACTCACCAGAAATAGGTGATCGCGTGGTGGTGGGGAGGGGAGCTCGAGTGGTGGCCAACGTTCGATGTGGTTACTGAGAGCAGAGGGACAAGGAGAGTTAGTGCGCGGGAAGGGGAAAGAGAGATGTCAATTTATTACAAAGAATGAATGGAAAGACAGAGTTAGGGTTAATAGTGTACCTCACGGTGGTGGCGAAGAAGCCCTCGCGGTGGTTGCGGTGGAGATGAGCTCGCGATTAGGGCAGAGTGAGAGTGAGAGTTGAGAGTGAGGGTTGAGCGTGATGAAAAGAGAAAAGAGACGTACAGAGTGAAGTGCAGAAGGCGCGCGGGTGTAAACCAAAATAAAACAACATTTGACGTCAGTTGTTTGTAAAGACTGACGTTAAAGGTCGTATATTTAACGTCAGTTGTCTTAATAAACTGACGTTAAAAGTGTATACCTTTATCCAAAAACATTAATTCCTTTGACTATTTATTTAATTGAAGTAAAAAATAAAACTTTTAACGTCAGTTGTATTAAACAACTGACGTTAAAAATAAATATTTTTTATTTTAAAAGCATTTTTAACGTAATTTGTTGATGACAACTAACGTTAAAAGTGTACAAGTTTCTGCAAAAAAAATCATTCCTTTGACTACTGTGCTAACCCATGCACCTTGAAACTTAATCCTCTTAATGAGCATTAAGTTTATAGATAAGTTTTCAAGAAAATCAGAGAGACTCTATTCTCTATATAAAGTGTCATTCTTCTGTATCAGTCTGTAAATACACCCTCTTCTTTTCCTCTATATTTCGTGCGTTTTCTATTCCTTCACAATATGGTTCTATCACATTTGAGACTTTTGTTATTTCTTCCTATACCTATACTTAAAGGTCTCTGTATTAATGGTCAAAAAACTTCTGAGGTTGAGTAAATCACATAATATGACTCCCTCACTTTATTCCTTCTCCTCCCCAAGTGACTGTGGATAAAGCACGGATGGAGCATCAAGGACTTCGAATGAGCAGGTAGGGGATCGATGCATCCATTGGAGTTTCTGAGGACAGAACTGAGAAGAAATTGATGTTGAAGCAGAAACTTTTTAATATTTTAGTGCTATGTTGCAGAAATTTTTTATCTTTTAATCATATAATTGTAACTTATGAATCGCTTCAATGAGATACGATTTGATTATACATATAACACTTTTATGTTAAGTGTTTATTTATTTTAATTTTCACAAGAATATATTTACTAATTCAAGCTAATTAATGAAGATTAAAAATAAACTTGTTTAATATTTACACAAGTTCTTTACACAACTGACGCAAATAGTGATTTAACATTTACAAATTGCCACCACCTCATTTTTAACGTCAACTTAATTTATGACTGCCAAGTTCCCGTATATTACATTATTTCCAATATTCATTCTGCACGTTTATAATTTATAGGATTATTTACGTCAGCTATTTATTATACTGAAGTAAAAACCACACTTTTAACGTCAGTTGTATAAAAAACTGACGTTAAAAATAAATATTTTTTATTTTAAAAACACTTTTAACGTCAATTGTATTAAACAACTGACGTTAAAGGTGTATAAGTTTCTGCAAGAATATTCATTCCTTTGACTACTGTGCTACTTATCCATGCACCTTGTAACTTAATCCTCTTAATGAGCATTAAGTTTATAGATAAGTTTTCAAGAAAATCAGAATAGCTTAGTAACTTCATCCCCTGCTCCTATAAATAGCTTCCCTCCATCCTTTTAATTTTCTGCTTCAAAATATGGCTCTGCCATGGAGATTAACTTCATCACTCTTTCTTCCTATTCCTAGACTCAAAGATCTTTGTCTTAATGGTCAAACAACTTCTGAGGTTGTGTAAATCACATAACATGGGTGATAAGGTTGTGTAAATCACATAATGTGAGTTGCTCACCTTATCATCTTTCCGGAGAATCGGCAGCTACAGCTCCAGAACCTCAGCTTTGGAAGCAAATTATTGTTCCAAGACCATTGCTGAAACAGATCGGGTGCACCCTTGCTCAGTCGCTCTGGAAAACTCAGTCGCTCGACTCTCCTCTCCTGCTCACCCGTGAAGGGAACGAAGCCTCAACAAATGTTTAGGATTTTAAACCCTTTCAATGTAACTTTTTATAGGATTTTAAACCCTTTCAATCTTCCAGATCGATCAGTATTACACTTCATGAATGAGATCCGGTTTGGGTTATTGATTCAACTTATACTTCGTACATATATTTTAGTTTTCAAAACAGAAACACAAAACATCAAAGCAATTCACGTGAAACTGAAACTTTGAGGAAGGCAATGCGGAAGGGTACGTATACTAGATAAAAAAATTATTAAAATAACCTCTAACGTCGCTTGTTGTTGTAAGGACTGACTTTAAAAGTGAGTCACTCACTTTTAACGTCAGTCCTTACAACAACTGACGTTAAAATTGAATTAATGAAGTATGATATTTACAAAACTGCCACAGCCCCCTTTTTAACGTATAGCTTTTGGTTAACTGATGTAAACCTTTACCGTCTAATGTATATTTTCCACTAGTGAACTCTTTCTCAGTGGTGGCATAATTGGCTTGAGCTCCATCTAGAGTTTTGCTTTCATAGTAAATTGCATGGACTTTCTTGTCTATTCTTTGTCCTAACACCGCTCCCCCGGCATAGTCACTAGCATCACACATTACCTCAAATGGCTCATTCCAATCTGATGTTTGCAAAATGGGAGCGGTGGTCAAAGCTTCCTTCAACCTACAAAAGGAACTTAAACATTCCTCATTAAAATCAAATGGAACAACTTTCATCAATAGGTTAGATAAAGGTTTAGAAATTTTTGAAAAATCTTTGATGAAACGCGGGTAAAACCCAGCATGTCCCAATAATCTTCTTACTCCTTTCACATTTACTGGCGGGGTCAATTTTTCAATAACATCAATTTTGGTCCTAACCACCTCAATACCTCTTCCAGAAATCAAGTGCCCAGGCACTATAGCTTCTTTTTCCATAAAATGACACTTTTCCCAATTCAATACCAAATTAGTTTCTTCACAACGCTGCAAAATCTTAGACAAATTTGTTAAACAAACATCAAAGGTAGTTCCATAAACAGAAAAATCATCCATAAAAACCTCCATGATGTTTTCAATAAATTCAGAAAAAATTGATGTCATGCATCTTTGAAAAGTAGCCGGTGCATTACATAGACCAAAAGGCATTCTCCTATGGGCAAAAGTGTCATAGGGACAAGTAGACGTGGTCTTTTCTTGATCACTAGGATGTATAGGAATTTGATGAAAACCGGAATAACCATCCAATTAACAAAAGTATGAATGCCTAGCTAACCTTTCAAGCATTTGATCAATAAAAGGGAGAGGGAAGTGATCTTTTCTTGTTGCCTTATTTAATTTCCTATAATCAATGCACATTCTCCAACCGGTTACCGTCCTAGTAGGGATTAGTTCATTATTTTCATTTTGAATAACAGTTATCCCTCCTTTCTTAGGAACCACATGCACCGGACTAACCCACTCACTATCTGAGATTGGATAAATAACCCCCGCATCTAACAATTTAAGCACTTCTTTCTTAACCACCTCTTTCATATTTGGGTTCAACCTACGTTGATGCTCAATGGATGATTTATGCTCATCTTCCATTAAAATGCGATGCATGCAAAAGGAAGGATTTATGCCTTTAATATCATCGATTGTATATCCTATCACCTTTATATGCATTCTAAGCTCCCTAAGCAATTTCTCAGTTTCCAACTCATTGAAGCTAGCATTCACAATTACCGGATAGGAAGAGTTGGGACCAAGAAATTCATACCTCAATGTGGAAGGAAGGGGTTTTAGTTCTACCTTAGGAGCTTATTCATCTTTCAAATATTTATTCTTTGGTTTCAACTTAAGTTTTTCTTTTCTTGCTTTGTGAGGGGAAATTTCCGGACTAGCCTCCAAGAGGTGGGCATAATCCTTTACTTCTCCTCCATGAGCACTTAAGTCTCCACCAATCAAGCACATCTCCAACGGATCATATCAATACAAGCTTGAGTAGATTCTTCTTGGTAAACAGTTACCTGAAATGAAATATACTGAAAGTTGTTGTTCTCCTGATTCCCTGACCGTGCACAATCATCCTAATAATCATCACACCAAACCCGTTCTGCCTCTTTGAAGACCACTTCCAAGGAGTCCCCATTCTGTATAGTATATGAATCTAAAGCCTCCGAAGGAAACGCACTTGATTCTGCCACCCTAGACGCTTCTTGAACAGGTGAAAGCTGAATCGCAACCCTCAAACACCCCTCAAAATCTTCGTTGTTATTGGGCGACTTAGGTATATTCATCACTTCCTTATTACTCAATGTATCCACCTGAGTAACCTCCACACCTAAACCTTGTAAATTTTTTACTTTGAAGTCCCTTTATTTCTTTAACATGAAACCTTTTCCAGTGGAGTCCAACCCCTGTTGCCCCATCAACATCAACCTCTGCAATCTGTTTTCCCTTCTTTCTAATCAGGTCAGCAGAGCTTCCATCAGTACGTAACCCTTGAGCCCCTCGCCATTTCGAATTTGAATTTGACATCCCAAGAAACTCTTCCACCCTCGGCGTCCGAGTCCGGCATCGCCATATACTATCAATGACCGAGTCTGAGGCGTCGTCGGAGCAGGATGCCTCGTACCTAACCTCCCTTGTTGGAGTAGAATTCCAGAAGAGGTCACTGAAGGATTCCTCCATCAACCTGACAACCAATCCTTCCTCCCAAGGCTTGATATCTTCGAACCACTTAGATAGTATCACTGCATCCTCCTTTAATCTGTTTTACAAAACAAACATGAGGGGTGACCCACGTGGCATTAAATCAATGAAGGTGCTAGGTTTTAGGGACGACGCTCATGGTGGGACGTACGATGGATAGCTGGGGTGTGCAAAAGAAGCTGGACTTCGATTTGGGCCAAAATTTTATTTGTGGGCTGTAGTATTTTGTATTATTAGTTTATTTGTTGTATTTTTATTATTTTGCATTTTTTTATTAATTAGAAGAAAGAAAGAAAAAGCACCGTGATAGAAATAGGTGTTCACATTAATTAATTTTAAAAATAGAAGATATGTATATAATATGTGATAAATTGATTTAATTTCAAAACTATTTTGGTAAAAAGAAAACATTACATGAGCTAAATGCCTTGCATTGGTTGTAATTTGTGTATCACTTACTATTAGTAGTATCACAAAGAAAAATAAGAAAAGATGAGTAAATCAAATTGATTTAATTTCATTTGGTTATGCAAATAAAAGTCACATGAATGAATTGACTTAGTTTGAATTGACTCATCAATTTGTTGCTTCAAATAGAAAGGATTTGAATCCCTTAAGCATATAATCATGATTCGATCTTTTGATTCATGTATTCGAAGAAAACACAATTAGGAGGAGTCTCACTTAGACACCTAATAGTAGTTCGGAAAATTAGTTTCTCATAAGCTAATGATCATATACTACAATGAAATGGATAGGAGTGAATCGCCTAACGCGATAAAGATTAGCAGCTTTATCATAGACTCGCCTAATGATGGAATGGATAGCCTAATGATCATAGGCTAATCTCTCTATCAAATCTTGTTGTGTTGTGCTTCCGTGATGGAATGGAATGGATCGCATAACGTGAAAGAGCAATATATAATCGTAGTGCTCGGTTGTGCCTAACGTCGTAGTGTTCGGTTGTAATTTCATTTAACTTGGAGTGGTGATAATCTGGAAGATCCTTATGCACAAACCAAAAGCATGCTAGAAATGTTTGCACCCAAATAATAGTGAAGTTCTTCCAGATCTACCGTTTGTACTTAAGCTCTATATCAAATATTGCTGCAATCATTTCAAAGCGATGCGCGACAAAATTCATTCATGTGATTTACTCTCCTTATCTTATTTTTCTTTTGCGTTACATAATTAGACGTGCTAGTTGTATTTTCTGATAAGAGCTGTAGTTTATGCCGCCTCTGTACATTGTATATGGTTACTGAGTATCCCTTGTACTTTCTATAAATGTTACTTCTTTTGCCTTCTTAAAAAAAAAGCTTTCACCTAGCTATATCGACATCAACGGATTTAGACCACCATAACTTTTTTTTATTTGGCTAGCTTGATCGTTCAAATTAAGATCTACACCTATGTGAGATACTAAACAAGAATATATCTTGTTTCACTCATCCTTATCCCCTAGCTAAGATGAAAAATGTTTTATAAAATGATGTAAAGTAAAAATGCAAGAGAAAAGATAATTCAATCCCTCATTATTTTGACAAATCCAATTATTACATAATGAACGGGTCTTTCTACAACCCAAACCAAAGAGGGTGACGACATAGCAAGAGCCACAAAGTTTTAGGGCTTTGAAGCCCCGCTGGAGCAACATAAAGGATCATACTTGCAATTGCAATCCCCAGATGCATGTGTAGTGCCTATCAACATAACGGCAATAGCAACAAGTAGCAACATCGCCTTCAACATCTTCAACGAGAACTCCATTGAAACTTAGTTTGGTTTACAAAGTAAAGTGAACAAAATTAACTAAGATGGTATTTGAAAAATATCAATATGTTTCAATTTTTTCCTAAATTGCTTGTGTTAAATCACAAACGACACAAAGGTTTTGTATTTATACACTGGAAGAAAATAAATACAACTGATAGTTACAAGACAAATAAATAAGATAATTATTCCCCAAGTGTATGAATATTTTCTAAGTTCCTAGAAAATACATGAATCTAACTAATTACAATAGTTATTTCCTAAACTATTAACAACTTTGGACGGTGGATGGTTGATTCCAACAACAATAGTTATTTTCTAAACTATGATGACTTTAGACGGTGGATGGTTAATTCGAAATAATAGCAACAATATTTTCACGGTTTTAACATGAAAAAAATGACATAAAAGTTGATACATCATAAAATGTAACTCTTTTTTTTTCAATTATATATATTTCAGAAATTATGCTTTATATTTTTATGTAAAAACCTAATCTTCCTTAGCCTAATAACATATGACAATTTTTAATTAAATTAATGGTAATAAGTTTAATAGAACAATTTGATATTTTTAAAGTAATTTTTGTTTTAAATTTCTTTGAATTAATAATTATTAATTACAGTCAGATATAAAAATATCTTAAGATGGAAATTACTCTGAGTTGGGGACATGCACACACAGTTAAATTTATTACGAGCACAAAAATTTTCGATGCTATTCTTGTAAATACAAATTCTAATTGAGTAAATTTTTTTATAAAAAAAATGTCTTTTAAAACTTACTTAATTAAAAAATAAATTAACAAAATAAATTATTTATTAATTAAAAATATTTTTATTTAAGTATGTGCTGACACGTGCTTTTAAAAAAATGATATTTAATTAAAAATTTTGGGTTAAATATATTTTTAGTCCCTCAAATTCTCCCGTTTGGAAAAAATACTTTTATAATCCCCAAATTCTAAAATGTATCAGTTATGGTTCTCAGACGTACAATTTAGAATTACCCAAATGTATGTTTTAGTCTCGTTTATAAGTGACACGTTTTAGAATTTGAGCTATTAAAAAAGTATGTTTCCAAAAAGGGGACTATTACCCAAATTTGAGTGACTAGAAACAATATTTAACCCAATTTTTTTTTAATTAAGTTTGTTTTAAATGACACATGGATTTTTTCGAAAAATTATTTTTCTACGTGGCACTAACGTGGCCACGCTGACATGGCATCTGTTAGCCACGTCATGAGATAATGGAAGGAGGTTTATGGACTATTTCTAAAACTTTTGAAATTTTAGGGATAAAATAATAAAAAAATTATAGGACTAAATTCAAAATTGGGGCACTTTTTAAGGAACAAAAAATTATTGAGTAAATGTCCATTTTGGTCCCTCAAATTTTTCGACGATCCACTTTTGGTCACTGTAAATAAAATAGGCATCATTTAGTCCCTCAAATTTCGTGAGACAGTTTGGTCCCTCCGTCAATCAACCGTCTTTGACCTCCATTAAGTGGTCTAGGTGTCAGTTAATTAAATTCATTGACCCATTTTAGTCCCTCATTTTTTCTTGGGTGACCCATTTTTGTCCATGGAAAAGTGATCGTGACCCAATATGGTCCCTACGTGTATTACACTACCAGAATGACCTCTTTTATGTACAATCATGCACAAGAATGACCTCTATTTTGCACAATCAGAATGAATCAAATGTAACACAATGAACCAAATCCACCAGAATAGTTAAAACTGAAACAAATGCAATATTGAAATTAACAGTGGTTGAGAAATTACATGGTTTAGATCAGTTCCAACTTGCTGCAATGCTTGGAGTTGGACATTATCATGAGGCCCTTCTTGGCTCTAAAATAATAATCAAAATGAATGATTAGAAACAAATATTAGATTGCAGACAAGTTCATTGTACTCCAAAATATAATACATGTTTGACAATTTATGTTTGATGCTCGGTTCGTGATATAGTTCCATCTTGTTCAGTGTTGATCTTTTTCGTGCTTGTCCTCCCTGTCCTTTTTGGTTTTAACGGTTTTGGTCTTGCAGATCCTTTACATGTGTTGTAATCCCTTATAGCATTCTTGAACAATTCGAGGTTGTCAAACTCCATGTCAACCTGAAGATGAACTTGGCCAAATTGAGTTGTCTCTTTAAATAGAGGAAATATCAACCTCGAAGTTCCTTTATTATGATTGTTTAAAATAAAGGTCATTCTTGTGCATGGTTGTACATAAAAGAGGTCATTCTGGTAGTCTAATACACACAGGGAGCATATTGAGTCATAATAACTTTTCTAAGGACTAAAATGGGCCACTAAAGAAAAAAGGATGGGTTAAAATGAGTCAAAAAATTTAATTAACTGACACCTCGGCCACTTTGAGATGCCCCGACGTCCCATTAAAGAAAAACCCAAAATTATTAAAACCTAATCGTGTTATTGGCGTAAGCGGTTACCTTAAAACAACGAATTTTTTTAAAACTTAAACCACTGTCATACTGAGGTATCAACATGTCTAAACGTACATGCATATACATATATAGATAGACATCATATCCAGCATACAATCATACAGTACTATCGAGGGAATCCCATCAGTAGGACCCCAAATAAGTACAAACTGATAATCAAACTGAAAATAAGAGCAACGTCCCAAAGAGACAAGACGCACTGGCCATAGACTCTCTACTCAACTACTCGGGTCCACTGCTGTCCGCCAGCATCCGGCTCATGAGGGGTTCCATCTAGTTCTTCCAGAGTTGGCTCCTCCACCGAGTCTTCTTATAGCGATCACATAAATAAAACATACACACAACAGCAAGAAGAAAAGGGATAATAAACAATATAACGTCAAACGTGGAAAAGGGTTTAGCACCATTTAATTCTATAACAGCACACAAACATTCATCTCCAAAAGTATAAGTATATATATATGACACAATCATCCTCAATCCACATCTAGGATCTATCCTCTACCCTCCACCATGATGCAATGCAAATGCTGTATGAATCATCTCATCAGGTATCGACCATATATGGATATCCAACACAATGACACGTCCCAGAGGCCCCGGCGTACACCCTCGTCCGCGGATCGAGGATGCCCATGCAAAGCAATGGTACTATAGCTACACAATCCGGTGCACACCTCTGAACCATGGCCAGGGTGCTCATGCGACACATGAACTATAGCTGCAACTAAAATGAAGTCATGTCTGGGATGGTCCGCTGTTAGCCTAAACCCCGGGAATTCTCCCTCCGAGGATTAGACCCCACATAACCATGTTTCAGGTCCTCCAGACCATGCTTTAGGTCAACCATATCACAGACCATGTTTCAGGTCACCCCCTAGTGCCATAACCGCTTATCATAATATCATAGATAACCTCAATAAAAATCATCTCATCAATCTTATCGTCATATCTCAGTAATCATCTCGGTTAGGCACTACTAACACATATAATATGAATTCCCCAATACATCATCATGTCTCAACATAACTTATCATTTACTCAACCTCTAATCACAATCATTACACTCATCACATCATACCATCATATCACCATATTCACATTTTCCAAGATAATAATCATTACCAAATTTATAATAAAATAACATTAAAATAATATAAACATGTTCATCACAAAAACAATTTCAACATTCATATCATCAACAATCACCAATATCAATTTAACCAGTCAAACATTCCAAGCACGCAATCATTAAATAATAAAATAATATATTAAACGTAACGGTGATAAATGCACAATCTCAATATCATCACGGGTACCACTAAGTAGTCCCCAACGTAATATGGATATTGTCCGTTACTCGCTATCATGTAGGGTTTAGGTCGCCCTACACCATTGTCGAATTAAACGTCACTGTGTCTTTCCGACGTTAAATAATTTCTTTCCCCCACTTGAAGAACGTATGACCTCGGAAACGCGACGAGATCACTCCTACTCGACCCCTCTCGAATCTGCCACACACCGAACAAGGTCCTCGAATCTCTGATATCCCACCTAAACATCACATTTTGAAAGACACCAAATAAGTAACTCAAAATCTGCAGTAAGAACAAGATCCTCCATTGTTTCGGCTCTATATCTCACAATACAGACTTTTTTTTGAAAAAGTGAATGGTGAGATTAAAGAGCTACCTTTCCTTTATCTCCTTCTTCTGAGCTGAATAACTCATACTCAGGGGGTTATACAGAAATTCATACCGTTGGATATGAAACATTATCAGTCCAGAACCTCCCTATAAAATTTCAACATGATCTAACGGTGGAAGAAGGTATGTTGAGGGATTACAGAGACTGAATATGATGAGTTTTTTGGGTGTGAATGAGTGTGCAACTTGATCTTTCCTTCACTTAACTATTCAGCCAACACATGCAGAGGTGAGGGAACCAAATTGGCTATGGAAGGATGAGTGAAATGAGTCTGGAGGAGGAAAAATGAAGTCACTTTTGTAGTTTTACTTTTTATATTAGATGAATTTAGGTAGGTTTTTGGTAAGTTAGTGGGAAAACAAGTGTCATACATGCAAAGGGGTAGTGGGAGATAGGTGTCATACATGCAAAAGGTAGTGGAACAAGTGTCATTCATGCATTTTAGGTGTCATGCATGCAAAGGGTAGTTGAACAAGTGTCATTAGGATATGTTAGTGGAGTGTGAGGAGAAGCTGATAAGCCTCTGGCTTATCTAGTTTTATAACTAGATGGACTGTGGTTTATGCGCTAATTATTCGAGTTCAATCTCGATTTCGCCCAAATTGACCTTGTTTTGTTCTTAAGTTAGACTTTGACTCGTTTTAGGCATTTTTTAGTAGTTTTTAGTCTATTTTGAATAGAATTACGCTTTTTGTTTCTTTTTATTGTTTCAGGTTAGAAGTGAAGCTCTGAGAGTCAAGAAAAGTCAAGAAACAGTGGAAATTGCCATTCTGGAGATACTCGCCTCGCGAGCCTGAAGACCAGCTGAAGCAGCAACAGTCATCCTTTCTGTATCGCCCCGCGAAGATATCACTCGCCTTGCGAGCCTGAAGGCCTAACTGTGCCAGAATTGTCATCCTCTTTGTGTCGCCTCGCGAGAGTCCAATTTGAAAGCGCGTCAATTTTAATATTCGCCTCGCGAGAGCTTGCTCGCCTCGCGAGATCGCGCAGATCCTGAATCCTATATATTGCTGTTTTAGGGCAGAATTGAGGAGCTTTATGATTCACCACTGATTTTGTAGCGTTTAGGCCAAATCCTTGTGTTTCTGGAGCTGCGTCTCCTCTTTTCTTTTTCTTATTTTACTATGGTCGTTAGGACCGATTGCTTGTCTGTCTTTATGAGCATGAGGAACTAATCCCCTCGTCCGAGGGATCAATGAAACCACCCATGGCGGTGTAGAATTCGATGTGATGTATGTCTTTCTCCCTTCTTTCAATTAATGTTTTCCAATTCTGATTTGATTGCGTTGATCATATGCATGCGTGATTGACTAGTTAAACGTGATGAGGCTTAGGAGGCAATTCGCGTTTTAGAACTTGAATTGGGATCATCGATCGACTATTGCACGAGAGTGAGTAGGAGATCGGTGCAACCTTATAGGGAACAAGAATTAATAGAGTTTGATGATTAGGATTATGAGACCTAGTAAGTAATTAATCCAATCATCGAATACGTCCTATTGAGCACGATAGTGGATATAGGAGAATTTGGGGGTCCTGGTTGACATTGTAATTGAAGAGGTCAATGAAGTTGTCACACACGGGCTAGGTGGAATTGTGGATAGAGTCGTATTGCTTCTGTAATTGCCACTTCACAAACCATGGGATCCGGGTGGAGGATCTCACATGATGAGCATCTCTTGGCCCTTATGCCACAGGCTATAGGATCCAGGTGGATGCTTCTTAATGAGTCAAGCACTATGTTAAAGAAGCGCTTATTGGGAGGCAACCCAAGCTAGGTATTCTTTTTTAGTTTCTGTCATTTTCCCTTATTATTAAAAAAAAAAAAAACTTGATTCGCCACGCGAATCCTCAGTGGCCACGCGAGACAGAAGCCCTGAAACTCAAAGGCTTGCTCACGCTTCTGTATCGCAACGCGAGGTCTACTTTAGCCTCACGATTCTGGGCATCATCATCTGTTGGAATTCCAGATTCGCTTCGCGAGATACTACTACCCTCACGATTCTGGAAAGTGTGAATAACAATTTTCCAAATTCGCCTCGCGAATCTGCATTTAAGTTTTTGATTTGCAGGATTTCTCCCAGGAGAGGCCTTTGGCCCAGCAGAGGGGTGCCCGAGGGAACAATTGGATGAGGATGCAACCGTAGAAGAACTTTCCGTGGAAGCGGCCACCTCCACTAGTATTTGATCAGGGAGCACCCTCTCCTTTCCTCACTTTTATTTTATATCTGTGTTCTTTCATTGAGGACAATGTATGCTTTAAATGTGGGGGAGGGAACCAATTGCTGTTTTTGTTCTTTGTTTTTGTTTGTGTTTTTGTTTTTGTTTGTCACTCTTGAATAATTTGAGAAGATCAAGAGTATGTGTATGAATGTGTGTCGGCAAGCTTGTTGGATTTTAATTAAATTTAGCATAGATTGATTGCATGAATTATTTTGACCATTGATGATTTCCCCCTAGGTTCTAAAAATAGAAAAGTTGATCCCCGTGTGAAAAATTGAAAATTGAACTTTGAGGAACTTTATTGTGATTGCTTGATTTATGACAAGTTTGGGGTGAGGGGGTGCACATACTAGGAATTGTATCTCGGTCAAACAATTTGCAAAATGTCTAGGTGAGGATTTGAGCCTCCAACTTTGTTTTTGATTGTGTGGATCACTTTCAAGTTGCACTTTCCCGAATTTGATTGAATCTCTTCATGGTTTGCATGTTTATGTGTTTCATCAAATGATTTAGGCAATTTTCTTTGAAATAGCTACTTGACCTAAAAAGAACCATCCCTAATGCATGTTCCCTAGTTAGCCACATTGAGCCTAATTAGCCTATTGTTTCTTGATGACCCTATATTATAAGCCAAAAATCTGAAAAACCATGTTAACCCAATCTTAGGATTAGGAGAGCATGGAAGCTTAGCAAGAGAAGGGTGTAAGAAACTAAGTTTGGGGTGGCTACAAGGTGATATGTCATTTTGGGTTGAGAAAAAGAAAAATAAAGGTTGAAACCCAAGGCAAAAAAAAAAAAAGAAAGAAAAAGAAAAAATTGCCAAAAAGAAAAGGGGCAAAACAAAAAGATTAGCAAGGAAAAGGCTGTTGTCACCCGAGGCAAAAAGAAAAATGGAAAAAGGAATTTGAGTGGAAGATGTGTCATATGCTCATGCTCTCTTAGTTCCTAGGGACTTAAGCCTAGTATCCTTGAATATCCTACCATTAGCCAGGCCCCACTACAACCTTTAAAAGACCTTTTGATGTTGCATGCATGTTTTCGTGGGAACTATTTTTGAGATGAAAATCAAATTCATGGGAAGTGCTCTTGAAATTTGAATTTGAGTGAAAAGTTGATAGCCTAGACACAATTGAGCGAATGAGTGAAATACTAAATGCCCTTGTGAGGAAGGCAATTGTTTGAATTTGGTGATCTCCCTTTTGTGTGTAACTTGGATCCTCAACTTAGATTAATGATTGCATGAATGATGAAGTTCTCGATTGTTTAAAGTAAATGAATGTGAGGATTACATTGATGTAAGGGGGGAAACATTCAAGAAAAACTGTTTTGTAAGATTGCATGAAATTTGTGCGAAATTGATTGAATCCTTTAAGCTTGCCAAGTCTTGAGTCTTTTTTTTTTTTTGAGTTTTAGCTTGCTTGGGGACAAGCAAGGTTTAAGTTTGGGGTGTTTTGATAAGCCTCTGGCTTATCTAGTTTTATAACTAGATGATCTGTGGTTTATGTGCTAATTATTCGAGTTGAATCTCGATTTCGCCCAAATTGGCCTTGTTTTGTTCTTAAGTTAGACTTTGACTCGTTTTAGGCATTTTTTGTAGTTTTTAGTCTATTTTGAATAGAATTACGCTTTTTGTTTCTTTTTATTGTTTCAGGTTAGAAGTGAAGCTCTGAGAGTCAAGGAAAGTCAAGAAACAGTGGAAATTGCCATTCTGGAGATACTCGCCTCGCGAGTGTATGCTCGCCTCGCGAGCCTGAAGACCAGCTGAAGCAGCAACAGTCATCCTTTCTGTATCGCCCCACGAAGATATCACTCGCCTCGCGATCCTGAAGGCCTGACTGTGCCAGAATTGTCATCCTCTCTGTGTCGCCTCGCGAGAGTCTGATCGCCTCGTGAGAGTCCAATTTGAAAGCGCGTCAATTTTAATATTCGCCTCGCGAGAGCTTGCTCACCTCGCGAGTTCGCGCAGATCCTGAATCCTATATATTGCTATCTTGGGGCAGAATTGAGGAGCTTTATGATTCACCACTGATTTTGTAGCGTTTAGGCCGAATCCTTGTGTTTCTGGAGCTGTGTCTCCTCTTTTCTTTTTCTTATTTTACTATGGTCGTTAGGACCGATTGCTTGTCTGTCTTTACGAGCATGAGGAACTAATCCCCTCGTCCGAGGGATCAATGAAACCACCCATGGCGGTGTAGAATTCGATGTGATGTATGTCTTTCTCCCTTCTTTCAATTAATGTTTTCCAATTCTGATTTGATTGCGTTGATCATATGCATGCGTGATTGACTAGTTAAACATGATGAGGCTTAGGAGGCAATTCACGTTTTAGAACTTGAATTAGGATCATCGATCGACTATTGCACGAGAGTGAGTAGGAGATCGGTGCAACCTTATAGGGAACAAGAATTAATAGAGTTTGATGATTAGGATTATGAGACCTAGTAAGTAATTAATCCAATCATCGAATACGTCCTATTGAGCACGACAGTGGATATAGGAGAATTTGGGGGTCCTGGTTGACATTGTAATTGAACTTAGGAAAGAATCATCATCACTTGGGTACTATGCATGATTGGGTAGGTGGATTTGAGACCTTAAATATTTTAATTTATGATTTTAATACCTTAGCTTATTAGATTCGTTAATTGAATTGCAATCCTATCTTCTCTCTCCATCAACCACTTTCCTTGCTTGACCAAATGTATCGACTTCTCGCGAATTAGTCGAATTGGTAGCCCAATCCTTGTGTTCGACCTCGGTAAATTCTTACCGTGTTTGTTTATTACTTGCGACGACCCGGTACACTTTCCGGTGATTCAACAGGAGCCACCATGGCCACCTTCCTCCTGGTCACGACACGTGTCACTGCGTGTTGTTCAGATGGCACAACTAGATGTTTTCTTCCGTATCATCCTGTGTAACCTACTGCTGTAATATTTTTCTGTAATTTTTTTAGGTCATTCCCAAAAGCCTTTTATACTCAAGCCCGATCTAATTTTAATATCCCAACTCTCAACCAATTAATTAATCGATTAATTAATCTCTCGGTTTGCGTTTCCTTGTGTTCTGAACTCGTTTTAACTCTGATTCCCCTCAAACTTGAAACACAAGCTCACTAACACGAAACGTGATTAAGTCTTCCAATATGCTTAATTATTTCCTCATATACTAATCCAGAAAATGGGGTGTTACACCCTTAACGTTCAAGATCAGCAAGTTAACGAAGGTCAAAGACGGTTGACTGACGGAAGGACCAAACTGTCTCACGGAAGTAAATTTGGGAGACTAAATGGTGTTTTTTTTATTTTCAGGGATCAAAAATGGGTCCTCAAAAAATTTGGTGGAACAAAATGAATCTTTACTCAAACTTATTTTAAAAGTGGAGCCTCATTCTTACTACTAAGTTCACACTAGCCAAGGCCCAATAAGATAAGAGTGGTGGTCACCATCTGAAGGCTTGATTTGCAAAGATGGGCTCTAGGGAAGACCATTTTACCTTTTTCCAAAATAAAGCTGAGGTCTGACTTCAACAACTTTTTACATAAGTATACGGATCCATGGATGCAGATCTTTAAGCTACTTGATCTCGTTTTTTTAATGACTAAACCCCCAATTTGGTCCCTAAGAAAAATATACGGGTCTGAAATAGTCCCTATCCAAAATAAATTATCCATTTCATCCTTAAGAATGTAATTATCGGGACACTTTAGTCCATCCGTCGAGTTGACCACCTTTGACCACCGATTTTCAACTGACGTGTTCACCATTTTTGCTAAGTTGGTAGTCAGCATGTCTAATAGGATAGCCAGCTTGGAATTTTTTTTCACTCCTATTCCCTATCAAAACGACGCAGTTTCTCCTCCCACTTCCCCTATTAACCTTCTTCTTCCCCCGCCTTCGATGATTCATTGATAGAAACCCTAGAATCTCTTCTCCCTCTCCATTATCAACCATCTTCTTCTCCCTCCCTCTGGTTGCTACGCTCTTCCCTTCTTTCTCTTTTCCCTAATCTGTATTTCACCCACTTTCCATTATCAATTCAAACAGAAACCCTAATCTGTATGTCGCCCCCTTTTCTATTTTTGGAGTTGCATCGAAATGATCTAGGCTTCTAAGGAAGTGTCTAGCCATGACCATAGTGAAACGAGGTGGAGTGAAAGGAGGTCTAACTTGAGCATGAGGCCTGATAGGTGGTGGCCTTACAGCTGGTGGCAGTGGTGGGGTACTCTGATCACCCATTTCCTGCAAATCAGATAGATCAACCTAGTGAGCAAAGGGATCAAACAATTAATATTGTAGGCCAAATTAGTCCCTATCTAATTGTTTAGTAACCCAAATTAGTCCCTTAAAAAATTCAAAGACGTCAGATTAGACTCCTGTAGCATTGAAGAGTCTGTATTATTGTCTCCTTGAGTCAGTACATGTAAATTACCTATGTTACATTTTCTTCTTGAGGTTGTGATTGTGCCAATGGTACCCCTTCAGAAATCGGATTGAGCTGTTTTGATTCATGCGATTCTTCTCCCTTTAGCTAGTTGAGTCACACGAACCCTTCACTTATTCTTCTTCGTCTCGAATTTCTTCTTTCTCTGTAGAGGTTTAGTGACTGAACGAAATCGTGAGAGGGAGCTTAAGGGTTTAGCAGAGACGAACTTACACATTCAGCCCCCCACTAAAAACGACGTCATTTCGTTACAGACCCTTCCCCTCAAACACATGCGTTTTGGGCCTGACGAATTTTGACTTTTATTTTGAATTTTTTTTCCTGTTAATTTCCATGCTGGAATACAAGTAAGAGGTGCTACCTGACAACTCAGCAAAAACCTGGAACACGTAAGCTGAAAATCGGTGGTCAAAGGTCGTCAATCATAGGAAGGACTAAAGTGCCCCGATAGTTACATTCTTAAGGATGAAATGGATAATTTATTTTGGATAGGGACTATTTCAGACCCGAGTGTTTTTCTCAGGGACCAAATTGGGGGTTTAGACTTTTTTAATTGACCGCGGCTTAATTTGTCGCCACAATCTATTGCAAAAGCATATCTAGCTAGAGCACTGAATGCCCATTAAGATTGCGGCGGAACGACGTATGAAAATAAAATCAGAACAAAAAAATAAAAATAAAATGGAGTCATCACTAGTTTTATTAAAGTGAAAAAAAAAGTTATAAAAAGAAAAACAAGTCTTTGAAATCAAATTTGGATTCAGGAATTGATTACTTGATTGTGCACATAGGAGGGATGAAGGATGGAGACTATTCCATTTAAAATTAGAAGTTAGAAAAAAGAAAAAAGCAAAATAAATAGAAAATTTTAATTTTGGCTTGATAGAATCTATATTCTACTCCTACACCTTAGTGTTATGGGGAACTCTAAGCTACATATATATTTTTTCTTTGGAAAAAAAAACATTGTGGATTGTTTTGTATTAAATTTTGAAAAGATTTTATTTTGATAATAAAAACCAGATTATCACCACTCCAAGATCATCCATTTCCATATTTTGCTGCATTCCATTTGTTTGGTAAGGAAGACAGTAGTTCTTGACAAAGCTCAACCTCCCAAACAAAAATTCCTTCCCCAATCTAGTTTCTAACCAAGCTCACACTAGTGCAATAAGTGCTTTTTACGTCAGTTAAAATTGATTTTTTACGTCAGAATACTGACTGACGTAAATACAGCTGGCGTTAATAGTTAATAGTTAATATGTTAACGTCGGTTGAGAACTGACGTTAAATATAAAACTATTAACGCCAGTTCTTTAACAAAACTGACGTTAATTTTGTAAAAATTAACGTCAGTTTTTTAAACAACTGACGTTAAACTAAAACTATTAACGTCAGTTCTTTAAGACAACGGACGTTGATTTTGTTAAAACTAACGTCAGTTGTTACAAAGAACTGACGTTAAAGGTTTAATTTTAACGTCAGTTGTAATAAACAACTGACGTTAATAGTGTGCTGTATATTTTATAAAATACTGTTAACGTCAGTTGTTTGATACAACTAACGTTAATAGGTTTTTTTTTTTAAATTCAGTTTTAAAATATCACTCCCCTCAGCTATCCCTGCATTCAGTCCCCAAGAATACGAATATCACACATTACAGAATTGCAAAGGAAAATTGAACAATGGGGGGACTTAAAACCAAAACCCATGTATATATATAAATAAATTTTAGTTCCAATGTCTAAAAAACAAAACTATCTAAGGATATATATATACATGTTATTAATTAGTTTCTAATGTTTAACAAAAAAACTATTCATCTAAGTAGTGCGGAGGTATGTTGTCAATTCCTTTTTCAGCCGCATACTTGAAGAAGAATTCAGCGAAGCGTATCCTCAAGTCTCTTAACTCATCTTCTTCAATAGGCGATTGGTCGATAAATGCCTAGACACGTTCAAATAATAACAATAACATCAATGCAAGTCATCTTCAAAACTATAATATATAATTTAACAAGTTGTTTAAATGTTACCTTCTTCCATCCATCCGTAATAGATGCGGAGACTATGTTCAGCATATGAAGCATCACATAATAGCCGCACGACCACCCGTCAGTTTGAAATCGAGACTACCAACAAAATTAATTTCAACGTCAGTTGAATATGCATATAAATTAGTAATTATAATATTAATTATTTGATAAATAAACTACCAAACCTTGAGGATGTTCCATACAGGATTTGCTTTAGCCTTAGAAGTCCTACTTCTCCCGTTGGCGCAACTTATGCTTCTCGCCTTTAGCGCGCTATCATAAACAAATAATCATGTCGATCAATTAACAAACTCATATATCATGTGTGTAATAAACTAAAAACAACTGATATTAAAACTTAAATTAAATTTAATATTAGTTACTTACATATTTACAGCTTCCACCACCTTCGGTGGCGGATCTTGGTGGAGAGAGCAGAAGAATATGACAGTATGCCTAGACGGGTGAAGTACGAACAACTGCCAATGGCGTTCCATACAGTAGGGAGTCAGATATAATTCTTTCGGATTGTATCCCAACAAGTTCCCTAAGTATTTACTCAATGCATCGCTAGCAAAGAAATCGGGCAGAAGGATTGACGGATCTAAGAAACCGTAAACTGATGCAACGCCCTTATCAAGCTGAAGACGATGGAGATACCTAAGATATGAAAAGGTGTGGATGTTAATTACATAATATATATATTTAAATTAAAATAAATTATTAAATGGAAAAATACCAAAAATAAATAAGTTATAAAATTAAAATTAACTTACGTGCACCAGAGACTGATGACATTGTTGTTCATCCAGACGTTATTTCTGCAGGCGTTCCTGAGATCGTCACCACAGAAGGAAAATATCCTCTGTTGATCTGGGCGTGCCAGCCATCCATCGTGATCCAATGGACATTCACAAATCTCAAACGCATAATCCTCACCAAGTGAGAACAAACGAGTGATAGGTGACAGCGACACCGACGTCGACTTGGCCTTCAGTTTAGGAAAAATAAAATAGATAAGTTTTTGATAATTAAAAAAAACACAAGTAATTATTTGACTAATTGGACATTAATAATGAATAAATACCTTTGATAACATTTTGAGCTCACGTCGTTAGGAGTCCAACTCATGCTCACGCCTTTTCATTTCCAACTCATGCTCACAGCGCTGGACTTCCAACTCCCGCTCCCCTAGCCGCTAACTCATCGTCCTCCACATGTGCCCTACTAAAACTCTCTTTTGTGCTCACATGTGAAGCGTTGGCAAGCCCTGCGGTGTCCTGGGATGTACCGACGGAGGAAAGCTCTCTGGCAAGCGCCTGCTTGAATTCTGGGTTGGCTATTAAGCCTTGCATCAGTTGTGTTGTAATATCTGGGTTGGACATGAGGTGCTGAGTAATGTCAGCCAAAATTGATGCTTCATTGACCACCCGCTTTCGTGAAGCAGACTTGCCATACTATTGTTTGATGGTCACGTTCCCAGGAACACCGAGAACCCGATCATGATGGTCTTTCTTGCCTAGAGCAGTCATCAAGACGCCCGTCTGCCCCGTGAAGGGACGAATGCGTCCTGGGAGGATTTTGCTTTAAGATCCATCTACAATGAAAAAAAATGAAAAAACGTGCAAGTGAAAAGTGTTACAAATATCTATACAAATATCAATTGAAATCAAGTTAATTATTTACTTACAATCTTATCTGCCACTTCGCGAGTGGCATCAACTTTAAAAGATCCCGCCTTTGTCATGCGGCCGGCTAACCAGACATCCTCGCGGTCGATGTCCGACGGAGGACTTGATGGTTTTCCCTCAGGCACCTCTCCTCTTTCAATCCTAGCAGAGTGCTGTTCCTGCTTCCCCCTCAGCCTATCCGCCATCATCTGCTGGATCCGAGTATGGTACCCACCCTGAGACATGGTGTGGCGGTGGACGTTCTTCGCCTGATTCTGCCGACCCTTATTTGCCTTAGCCTATTCAAACAAAAACATATAATTAAATACAGTTAAATGATCTATAATAAGCATACAAAATTAATTTAATCAACCAACCTGAAATTCTCCATCCTGTCGACTCCTGGCAAACATATCCCAAGTATCTTGATCAATCCAAGGATAATCCGAGAACATTTTATCAAGCCGCTTCTTCCCAGATACATAGTACTTGGTAAGATCATGCTTGAACCCATTCCAACGCTTTGATGCCATTTTCATACATTTATGACGATGATCCTCGTCATTTGGCACAGTCCAAGCTACCTACACATTAGATACATATATAACAACTGGATGGATTATAACTCGGATAATTATCTAATAATGTAAATCAAACGAATGTAAAGGTAAAATATCGTGATAGCCTCCCAAATCTGATCCTTAACGTTCTGTGGAACGTCATTCCAGTGGTTGTAGTTGATGCTTACGTGCTGCTTCTCTTGTAGAAACACCCACTTATTAAATTCTTTAGCATGGGGTCCCTGGGCATTTAGATTAGCATCGAAGGACACCTCAAGCTTCTGTCCGCTCTGCCTGTCCTTCTCTAGTTTCTTCAACGAGGTGGCTCCTCTACCCCGTTTCCTATGAGCCTGTGATGTCTGTATGGACAAAAAAAATGATAAAATAGAGGGTTGTAACATTATAAACTTACATTAACAAGAAGGACTAAAGATAGAATATAACATGTAAACTTACACTAGAATCAGGCGTAGGCGTGATCGGGTCTTGCGAAACCCCCACAGTGTCCTCCCGTGCATGTGGGCTATCCGACAGATCCATATGTATGCCTGTTCAGAAACAATATATATGTATTAACATAGGTTATAACTCAAAATAAATACAGAAGTATAAATAAAAATAACTAGATAGGTCCTGTAGATATACAAAACATCTATATATCCAATATAAAGACAATACGGGAGATTGAAAACTATAGTTTTTGAAGATTGCCAAGCATCAACACGGCCTGGCCGTGATGTCCATCACGGCCGTAACGTGCCAACTGAACCGGACCCTCATAGGCAGAACTGATCACGGCCTAGCCGTGATGAGCATCACGGCCGTGACAGATCAACCAGCAGAGCAACATGCACTCAAAACCAAAAATAGAGACATTCCAAACAACTCAAACTCACGGTTTAAAGTTACAACTACTGAGACTACAGTTTCAACATACACTCAAAGCCAAAAATAGAGACATTCCAAACAACTCAAACTCACAGTTTCAAGTTTCAACTACTGAGACTACAGTTTCAAACCAGCAGAGCAACATGCATGCACTCAAAACCAAAAATAAAAAAATGTGCCCTAATTAAAGACTCACCAGAAATAGGCGCTCGCGTGGTGGTGGGGGTGAAGCTCGAGTGGTGGCCAACGTTCGATGTGGTTACTGAGAGCAGAGGGACAAGGAGAGTTAGTGTGCGAGAAGGGGAAAGAGAGATGTCAAGTTATTGTAAAGAATGAGCAGGAAAGACAGAGTTAGGGGTTAAGAGTGTACCTCACGGTGGTGGCGAAGAAGCCCTCGCGGTGGTTGCGGTGGAGATGAGCTCGTGATTAGGGCTGAGTGAGAGCAAGAGTGAGGGTTGAGCATGATGAAAAGAAAAAAGACACGTACGTACAGAGAAGTGGAGAAGGCACGCGGGGGTAAACGTTATAATTAAAATAAAACAACATTTTACGTCAGGTTTTGGTAAAACCTGACGTTGAAGATCATATATTTAATGTCAGTTGTATTAATAAACTGACGTTAAAAACCCTCACACTTATTACGTCAGTTGTTAGTAAAAACTGACGTTAAAGGTCATATATTTAACGTAAGTTGTATTAAGAAACTGACGTTAAAAACTCTCACAACTTCTTACGTCAGTTGTATTACACAACGGACGTTAAAAGTTTATTAGTTTCTGCAAAAACATTCATTCCTTTGACTACTGTGCTACTTACCCATTCACCTTTGTACCTAATCCTCTTAATGAGCATTAAGTTTATAGATAAGTTTTCAAGAAAATCAGAATAGCTTAGTAACTTCATCCACTGCTCCTATAAATAGCTTCCTTCCATCCTTTTAATTAATTTTCGGCTTCACAATATGGCTCTGCCGTGGATATTAACTTCATCACTCTTTCTTCCTATTCCTAGACTCAAAGGTCTTTGTCTTAATGGTCAAACAACTTCTGAGTTTGAGTAAATCACATTACATGGATATTAAGGTTGGGTGAATCACGTAATGTGATTCTCTCACTTTATTTCATCCCCGTCATCCCTTTCACTTTGCTTTGGAAGCAAGTGATTGTGGATTCAAGATGATGCATCAAGGAACTCCACTGAAGAAGAAAGATGCAAAGATCCATTTCACTTTGCTTTCGCTGCTAGTGACTGAGGATTTACTATGCATCATGGAATTCAAGTGAGGGAGGTGATGCATCCATTGGAGCTTCTGATGACAGGACTGAGAAGAAAATGATGTTGATGCAGAAACTTTTTTATATTTTAGGGCTATGTTGCAGAAATTTTTTATCTTTTAATCATATAATTTTAACTTATGAATCGCTTCAATGTCATACGATTTGATTATACATATAACTTGTTTTATGTTAAGTGTTTATTTATTTTAATTTGCACAAGAATTTGTTTACTAATTCAAGCTAATTAATAAAAATTAAAAATAAACTTGTATAAAAAAAAGGTTTAGAAATAAACTGCAGTACTATATGGAGTGATCTGCGTTAAGAGGGACAACAGGGACATGACAACCAATGAAATGAGTTTCATAATTATTTACGTCAGTTATTTATAGAACTTACGCAAATAGTTTACACACTGCCACCACCTCATTTTTAACGTCAACTTAATTTATGACTGCCAAGTTCCCGTATATTAATTACATTATTTCCAATATTCATTCTGCACGTTTATAATATATAGGATTATTTACGTCAGCTATTTATTTAACTGAAGTAAAAATCAAACTTTTAACGCCGGTTGTATAAAAAGCGGCGTTAACAATAAATATTTTTTATTTAAAAACACTTTTAACGTCAATTTTTTAAAAAAACTGACGTTAAAAGTGTATAGATATCTGCAAAAACATTCATTCTTTTGACTGTATTGTGCTACTTACCCATGCACCTTGTAACTCAATCCTCTTAATGAGCATTAAGTTTATAGGTAAGTTTTCAAGAAAATCGGATAGCTTAGTAACTTCATCCCCGCTCCTCCTATAAATAGCTTCCTTCCATCCTTTTAATTTTCTGCTTCACAATATGGCTCTGCCGTGGAGATTAACTTCATCACTCTTTCTTCCTATTCCTAGACTCAAAGGTCTTTGTCTTAATGGTTAAACAACTTCTGAGTTTGAGTAAATTACATTACATGGGTGATAAGTTTGAGTAAACTACATTATGTGAGTTGCTCACCTTATCACCTTCCGGAGAATCACTTCTTGGAGGGCTAATCGTGTGCTCGGGGGTCACAGTTCCAAAACCTCAGCTTTGGCAGCAAGTGACCGTCTTAGAAGTCTCTGGAACCACTGCCTTTGCTTGAAACAGATCTAGTGCACCTGTTTTTGCCTCTCTCTTGAGCTCTCTCATGCCCCCCAGTTTTCTGAGGTCTTCGGAGAATAGTTTTCCCTTTGGCATATTTCATAAAACTCTCTGATGGGATGTAGCTTTAATGTTTAGGATTTTAAACCCTTTCAATGTAACTTTTTATAGGATTTTAAACCCTTTCAATGTAACTTTTTATAGGATTTTAAACCCTTTCAATGATCTGTATCAGTCTGTATTACACATCATGAATGAGATCCGGTTTGGGTTATTGATTCAACTTATAGTTTTCAAAACAGAAACACAAAACATCAAAGCAATTCATGTGAAACTGAAACTTTGAGGAAGGCAATGCGGAAGTGATCGTATACTAGATAAAAAAAATTATTAAAATAACCTTTAACATCTGTTGATGTAAGGACTGACGTTAAAAGTGAAGTGACTTACTTTTAACGTCAGTTCTTTATAGAACTGACGTTAAAATGTTCATTGTTAACGTCAGTTTTTTATTGAACTGGCGTTAAAAGTGAGTCACTTCACTTTTAACGTCAGTCATTAAAATAATTGACGTTAAAATTGAATTAATGAAGTCTGATATTTACAAAACTGCCACCGCCTCCTTTTTAATGTCTAGCTTTTGGTTAACTGACGTAAACCTTTACCGTCTAATGTATATTTTCCACTAGTGTCAGTTACTATTTGCCCTTTTGGAAAATGCTTGCTTGGCTTCAGATTTACGTCTGAAACGCAAAAACTACTATTAGTAGCTTTGGAAAATGCGTATTAGTAACAATCTACCAAACATCCAAATATCCACAAAGGGCCCGATTCCAACCCCTCGTCCTCTCAAGCATTTTGGAAATATGCGTGCAGAAAAACAAATTCTTGGTTAACAATTATTCATATTTCTCGATCAGTTCATTTATTTCAGAAAAAAAAATGTCTTTCTCGAATTATTAGTTAATTGATGTTTTAGAAAGGAAGCATCTTCCATTTTCCTTCTTTGGGCTTATTATTATATAACGATTCCCTTATATATTTTGGGAGAATGCTAACAAGTACCATTAGAGTATTGTTTAATGAACCAAAAAAGAACAAAAATGTATGTGAAATGGGGTATTTAGCATTTCGAAGAGTGTAACACTTAATTTTTCAATATGAATTTTCCTTTTGTGTGTTCCTTAACCAATGCCCATGACACACTCGTTAACAAGACCTATATTTTGTTCATAAACTTTTTTCTTCTCCTTGTGTGTGTCACTAACTTTCTTTCATCTAGATGTTATGCACAAGAGTCCAATGCCACTTGCAATAGAGGCCCAGGAAGCCCAAATGGAGGTACCAGAAGCAGCTCAGCAGATTTTGGCTGATATGAGGCCCAAAAGGACAAAAATGAAGCCCATTCATCTCAAGGACTTTGTTATGTAGTCAGGAAGATTCCAGAATAGTTGCTGAGATTATCTTTTATTTAGCAACTATAGTTTGTTAGCCAGGTGGCAGTTGATCCTGTAAATGAGGAACTTAAATATTGTTAGCTCAATTTGGTATATAGGCCAATTATGAAATGAATGAAAAACAGAAAAACATTATCAGAAAAATTCCCTCTCTCTTCCCTGTGCCTTCCCTATGTGGGATTCAATTCTCTCCCTTAATCTTCCCTTTATTTGTCACTAACACTGGTGCTCTCGTTCCCTGAACCATGCCCCGCCACCCACCTGAAAATCCTGACCTGTCCCACCTAGCTGAAGCTATTACATCCATTGACAATACCCTGCAGCAGATACAACTCAACCAAGAGCAATTCCAAATTCAGCCAGAGCAACGCCATGAAAACTACCTATCCACTTTTCAAACACTACAGCACCAAATTACCCACACCACACCACAACCCTTAAACAAAAAAACCACTGAGACCACCCAAACTTTACCTCCAAACCTTTGATGGTTCTAACCCCCAAGAATGGATTTTCCAGGCAGATCAATTTTTCACCCATTATGCCATCCCGATTACCCAACGCCTGACCCATATCTCGCCCTATATGGCAGGTGATGCGTTAGCATGGTATCAATGGTTATCCAATAATGGGTTACTTACCTCTTGGGATGATTTCAAACATGCCTTGGAGACACGTTTTGGGCCTTCATCCTTTGAGAATCACCAGCAAGCACTCTTTAAACTTCAACAAAAATCCATTGTAACAGAGTACCAGAAGGAGTTTGAGAGGCTGTGTAATAGGGTGATTGGCCTTCCCGCCAATGCCATTCTTGATTGTTTTATTTCTGGCTTGAAATCTGAGATTCAACATGAAATAGCCATATTACAACCTGCAACTATCTCCCATGCCATTGGCTTAGCAAAACTCATTGAATCTAAACACCTAGCTAACCGATCTACTCCACACACACCTAGACCATACTACCCTAAATACAACCCCTCCCCCCCTCAACCGATTTCATCACAGACACCCCTATTACCAACACCTAACCAACGCCTACCCCTACCTGCACCTGCCAAAACAGCAACATTCCCTATCAAATATGTCCCCCCTTCTGAGATGCAAGCCCGCAAAGCTAAGGGACTTTGCTATCATTGTGATGAACGTTAAGTTCCTGGCCATCGTTGCAGATCCAAGCAATTTCTCCTTATCCTCACCGATGAACCTGAGGAAAACATCACCCCTGAACTACCCACCCGACCCCCTTCGAAAGTGTTATGTAATGCAAGAACCACTTTCCCCACCTAGCAACAATTGACACCCCACCACCAGACACAAGCCCCGACTCATTTCACTTATCCCTCCATGCCATGATGGGTCACCCATCACCAAAAACTCTCCGATTTCAAGTCACCATCCATGGACACCCAATTTCAGTTTTCGTAGACACAAGGAGTTCTCACAATATTCTCCAACAAACGATAGCCTCATTCTTGGACCTTCCTGGGCTCTACCTTGCCCACTTTTTTTGGTTATGGTTGGTAATGGAGCTAAATTAGAATGCAAGGGTCAATGTGTGGATGTTCCATCATGGTGGACAAGACAACATTCACTGTTTCCCTGTACTTGCTTCCAATACAAGGGGCAGACATGGTATTGGGTGTCCAATGGTTACAAACATTGGGACCGTTTGTATCAGATTTCACTATCCCATCTATGCAATTCTACTTCAATGGCCAATTAATTACTCTAAAGGGGACTGCCTCTAACCGACTTGTACCTACCACATTTCACCAATTCACTCGAATGCTACACACAGACTCTGTTGCATCATTCCATGCCATCTCAATGTTGCCTAACCTTGACCCAAATATACATGACTCTTGCAAAAATTTCCTTCCCATGGACCTCACAGATGATGTCCGTCACCACATCAACTCCCTACATCCTGACCTAGCCAGAACCCTTCACCTCTACAGCCACATATTTGCCAAACCTCATGGCCTACCCCCAAATAGGCCACACGATCACCATATTCACCTCCTTCCCGACTCAAAACCCGTTAACTCCAAACCCTACGGCTACCCTCATTTTCAAAAGGAAACCATGACCAAAATGATTTCTGAAATGTTAGATGAGGGCATTATCCTCCCTAGCACTAGCCCTTTTTCGTCCCTCGTGCTTTTGGTTAAGAAAAAGGATGGCTCATGTCTGTTTTGTGTGGATTACCGTGCTTTGAATACCATCACTATTAGGGATCACTTTCCATTCCAACCATTGAAGAGTTGCTGGATGAACTTAATGGGGCTACCTATTTCTCCAAGATTGATCTACGATCCGGATATCATCAAATCCGGTTGGTACCCGAGGACATCCCTAAAACGGGATTCCGGACTTTCGATGGCCACTATGAATTCATTGTGATGCCGTTTGGACTTACAAATGCCCCCTCCACTTTCCAAGCCGCGATGAACGACTTGCTAAGACCATTCCTCCACAAGTTTGCATTGGTGTTCTTTGATGACATTTTAATTTTTAGTACCTCATGGAGTGATAACTTACAACATCTGGCACACGTCCTTTCCTTAATCTCTACCCACGAGTTCTTTGCAAAGCTTTCTAAGTGTCAATTTGGGGTACACTCTGTGGAGTATTTGGGCCACATTATATCCGGCCAAGGGGTGCAAGCTGACCCCGGTAAACTCCAAGCCATTAAGGATTGGCCACCTCCTAACTCCCTCACTACTCTGAGAGCGTTTCTCGATCTCACAGGGTTCTATCGATGGTTTGTCCAAAACTATGCATCAATTGTTACACCCCTCACTGATTTACTTAAGGCCACTACATTTTCTTGGACAGATTCAGCATCTAAAGCATTTTATTTACTTAAGACAGCAATGGAAAATTTACCTGTTCTTGCTTTGCCTGATTTTTCATTGCCTTTTGAAGTCACTACTGATGCTTCTAACACTGCTATTGGTGTTGTGTTGTCCCAGAATAATCATCCCATTGCCTTTTTCAAAGAAGAAAACGTGTACCCGCATGGCAAGCAGCCTTCACCTATGTCCGGAGATCTTCGCTATCACGAAAGTCGTAAAAAATGGAGACAGATTCATTAGGCTCCACTTTTAAAATATTCACCGATCATAAGAGCCTCAAAGCACTTATGACACAAAGAGATTCAAACTCCGTGAGCAAATGTTGGCTTACCAAGTTAGTGGGATATACTTACGAGATTCATTATAAACCAGGCAAGGACAATGTTGTAGCGGATGCGCTCTCCGTAATCCCCCGAGCCCTCTTCTGAGGTATTCACCGGTCTTACTTTTCCTAGTTTGCCTTTATTGGACTGCCTGCAAAGTTTTTATGTCCATAATGAAGTAGGCCAGAAACTAATTTCTAAGGTGGACCAAGATCCTGATATGCAACAAAAGTTTACTAACAGAGCTGGCTTACTGTATTTCAAAGATAGAATTTTTGTGCCTCATGATTCAGGGCTCATTCCAAAGTTTCTAGCTGAGTTCCACTCTTCTCCCATGGGGGGTCACTCCGGTATCCAGGCCACGCTCACTCGGCTATCCTCTATCTTTTATTGGCCGGGAATGCACACGGCAGTCAAAGACTTTGTCAATCGTTGCTCTGTGTGTCAACTCCACAAGTATAGTACCCTAGCTCCTTATGGTCTACTTCAGCCCTTGCCGATTCCGAGCCAAGTTTGGGAGGATATTTCCATGGACTTCATCACCAACTTGCCATCCTCAGCCAACAAGACAATGATTTGGGTGGTGGTGGATCGATTAACTAAATTTGTCCACTTTATAGCCCTCCCAACTGGGTTTACTGCAGCTTCTCTGGCTTCTACATTTTTGACTGAGATTTATCGCCTTCATGGAGCCCCCAAAACTATCGTAAGAGATCGCGACAAGGTTTTTGTCAGTAAATTCTGGAGGGTACTCTTCAAAGCTCTGGGCACCACTTTAGCTTTCAGCAGTGCATATCACCCACAGACCGACGGGCAAACTGAGGTGTTGAATCGATGTCTTGAAATGTATCTCAGGTGTTTTGTCAGCGATGAACCCCAGCTCTGGACCCGCTTCCTACCATTAGCAGAATTTTGGTATAACTCTTCTTACCGTTCCACCATTGGGATGACCCCGTTTAAGCTCTTTATGACCGGCCGCCGCCATCAATTCTGTCCTACTCGCCAGGGAGCTCCAAGATCGAATCTTTGGATGCGAACTTGTCCCTGCGCCAACAAATTCTCAGAAATCTGAAGTTCAACTTGAATAGAGCTCCCAATTGTATGACTCTGCAAGTGAACTCACACAGAACCGAAAGGGAGTTTGAAGTTGGTGATTGGGTTTACCTGAAACTCCACCCCTACCGCCAGATTTCAGTCAGCCGTCGACCACCCTAGAAGTTGGCCAAGCGATTCTTCGACCCCTTTCGCGTCACGCGCCGCCTAGGCCCAGTCGCGTATGAGCTGGATCTCCCAGCGACCGCGCGTGTCCACCCTGTGTTCCACATCTCCCTCTTGAAACCCTGCCGTGGAACTCCAACCACCCAGGTCGTACCCTTTCCAATCGGTTCACAGTCTAACCTGGGAGCATCGTCACCTTCAAATATTCTTCAATGGCGTCGCAAGGGCGAGACGACTGAGTTCCTCGTACAGTGGCAAGGACAAGATACAACTGAAGCCACTTGGGTTCCTGAAGCTTCCTTAAGATTGGACTTTCCTTCTTTTGATCTTGAGGACAAGATCATTTTGAAAGGCTGGGGTAATGTTATGCACAAGAGTCCAATGCCACTTGCAATAGAGGCCCAAGAAGCCCAAATGGAGGTACCAAAAGCAGCTCAACAGATTTTGGCTGATATGAGGCCCAAAAGGACAAAAATGAAGCCCATTCATCTCAAGGACTTTGTTATGTAGTCAGGAAGATTCCAGAATAGTTGCCGAGATTATCTTTTATTTAGCAACTGTAGTTTGTTAGCCAGGTGGTAGTTGATCCTGTAAATGAGGAACTAAAATATTGTTAGCTCAACTTGGTATATAGGCCAATTATGAAATGAATGAAAAATAGAAAAACATTATCAGAAAAATTCCCTCTCTCTTCCCTGTGGCTTCCCTACGTGGGATTCAATTCTCTCCCTTAATCTTCTCTTTATTTGTCACTAACACTAGATAAATACATAAGTACATAGCTGATGCAATTCATAAGCTGATGCAATTCATAAGCATTACTAATGCTACTGCAAATGGGCTTTCAGAGATAAAACCATATAATTTATTTATAATCACAATATCCCTGTACGATAAATTGGCAGGATAGGAGTACTAGCACGCATAACAGGGCCAAGTCCAAACTTCCGAGGATCAAGCTGAACTCAAAAGCACTTTCAAACCCAATTTAGATATATAAGTAGAGTTTATTATAATTAATTATTTTCATTCTCATCAGGAACTTTTGATCTGGGGAGAGCTAGCTAGGGTTCGGTTTATTAATAGTTAAAGAGAAATAAAAGAAAAGGAAAGAGACAAAGGGAAACGGTCTCAGTACTCAATCTCCCTTCCTTTTCTTTTTCTGCTCCTCTGACTCGAAGATCCTCCACAACCTTATCATCCAAGTACTCGAACTCAAAAACATGCCTCTGTGTCGCACCAGAATTAGAACTGCCACTGGAATGGATCTAGCCTAATGATCATGTTATATTTTATTTTTTATTATTTATTTTAACGCCAAATATTTAAATAATAATTTTTAGTTTTAGTTTGACTTAGTCTCTTTGTTTTCTGTTGGTTACGTTACGTCCAACAATATATCCACCTTATCAATTGCTTCCAATTTTTTAGCAACTAGCTTTATCTATCTCCAAAACAGCAAACGGTTTTTAAGATAGACTACTTCGACTTTTTCTATAGCGGCTTCTTCCTGAACTCTGTTGCTCTGAGTCGTTACTGCATTACCAAATGCCATATTTATATATTAACATTTTTCAAGTCCAAGTCAGGTCTTTTATCTCCATTGGGATTTTGATTAATTATTAGGCTTGATTTTTGTTCAAGGCTCAGTGGCTTTACGAGATAAACAGGGAAATTAAGTTGTGAAATTATTTGGGTTTCTTGTTTCCTTGGGCATCCAAACAGTTCTTCCTGTTCCCTTGCTAATTCACGTGCAGTGCCGGCAAGAAGGGGCTGTTGTATCCTGGAGAGTACTAGTGAGACCAATTTCACCGGATAATCTACTCGTGGTGGCGAAATACTCTTAAGCACAGTGATTCGCACGCCTCAGCCAAAATCGATAAGTTGATTTATATTTGTTTAAGTTTTATTTAGATGCATATTTAATTGATATATGCTTATTTTTATTTGTTGTTATGTTAATTCTATGTTAATAATTTTTTCTAACAGATCATAGGCTAATTTAATCTCTATCAAATCTTGCTGTGTTGTGCTTCCGTTGGAATGGATCGCCTAACATGAAAGTGCAATGATGATAGTGCTCGGTTGTAATTTCATTTATCTTGAAAAACACTTATAATATATTTAAGCTGGTTTCTGGTAGAACCTTATGCACAAACCAAAAGCATGCCAGAAATGTGTGCACCCAAATCATAGTGAAGTTCTTCCATATCTATCGTTTGTACTTAAGCTTTACATCAAATATTGATGCAATCACTTCAAAGCGATGTCCAACAATATATCCACCTTATTAAAGAATATTTAGCTTTGATTTAGCTTTTATATGTTTCAATTTGAAAGATATAAAAAGGTAATTCTGCTCTGCTGCTGCAAGACCCCCACCCAACAGGAAACCCAAACTCCCACCTACCAAAACGTAATTCTGCTCTGCTGCTGCAAATTTAGTTTTCAATTTTAAATTTCCTAAATTTTGATTTTGTCTGATTGTGGAAATTGTTTTGGTGAATGCAGTGAAGCGACCGATGAACCAGACAAAGATAGCGCACAGGCTCAAGCTCTCTTATGTTGGAATGTAAATCTTCTTTTTCTCCCTTCATATTGATGGATTTTGGAACCTTTTTGTTTGCTGTTCTTCATGCTGCACTTAATTTAGATTTTGTTTATGATTTATCAAAAAAATGAGATTAATGTGTATTGCAAGAGGGAGCTTAGTGACAAATGCTTAATTAATGATTCATTGGTGGACATGAAAAATGAACACTGGTTGCTTGCCAAATATTGAATAGGATAGTTGCTTGCAAGTATATAGGTACATGACAATATATATTGATACATGGTTCTTTAACAAGGAGAGCTATATAGTTACTCTATTATGGTAGCAAGTATATAGGTACAGGACAATATATATTGATACATGGTTCTTTAACAAGGAGAGTTATATAGTTACTCTATTACTCTAACATGGTTATTTAACTCCATCACGGTAGCAAATTGTGTACATAGCAAAGAAAGAGAGCAATCATTCTCTAAGTTATCTGTCATTGGCTCATTGCCACCTTGCCTCAGTGGTTTTCTTCAATCGCTAATGCAAATTGAACATCATGATATTAGCGTGCTTGATGGATCATTTCCATCACAAAGAAGTATTTTGGAGGACAATATATTGTCGATTTTTGTGATTTGGAGAACTAATAAATCCTCACCCTATTAGTGGCTACACCTACCTTTATTGATTGTGATAAAAAAATCCACTACAAGTTAATCACTTGTTGTTACTCATTCTGCAGAGTCCTTCTATGGAGTTCCCAAACACTTATGGATCTCTGCTGCAAACTATGTCACTCTAAAGCTCCCTCCTACTTTCACACTTTCTCCCATACCCCTCCTTTCCAATCTTTTCCTCCATACGAGGAGGAGGAGGTAACAATGCTCATTCTGGTCTTTACTTTTAACTGATTCTCTGTTTCTAACTCATTTTTTCAATTGCACAGAACGACACTTGTGAGGGCTGCAACTATTGAAGAAATTCAAGCGGAAAAAGCCTTTATTGAGAAAGATGTTGTATGTCTCTCAATAAATATTGGATTTTTCTTTTTAAAATTATAGTGTGGATATAAATAAAGCCTCCTTTAATCCCTTATTATATGTTCTCTTTTTTCCCCTCCCACAGAAAAGCAGGTTGGAAAGGACTATTGAAAATGTTCGGTCAAATTTCAATTCCACAAGGATTGGGAGAGCAAACCCAGCTACGCTTGACAAAATTGAGGTATAATTGGGGCAATAAGAAGTATTGAATTTGAGTTGGGTGTTCAATTCCATAAGGACTTATTTAAATTATAGCATAGTTTATTTTGTAAATAGATGAGATGTTATGTTTCATAACGTGGTTCTAGTTGGAATACTATGAAAGTCTAGTTAGTTTGAAGAGCATTGCTCAAATTAGCACCCGTGATAGCACTTTTCTTTTGGTACAGCCATATGACAAATCAAGGTATGATATGCACTTAAAAGGGTTGAGTTGAATTAGATAAGAAATGTCAAAGTGTTGTTTATCCATGGTTACTATTTACTTCTACATCATATATGTTGTGTTTTTCGTCTATATGACATAATTCTTCTTGCACTATATGTTAATTTCTTTATATCTGTCATTCATTGAGAAAGTAGTCATTAAGCTCGTCTTAGTCATTCTTCAATAACCTGACTTAAAACATTTTTTAAAACAAAATTGTGGTTGGATGTGTTGATATAGTATCTTGTATGTTGAGTAATTCTTAGAAACTCTTGATTATTCTATTTGTATTTCAGCTTGAAGGCTATAGAGAAAGCCATAGTTAGCTCTGATGTTGGTATGACTCCAAATAATGATGGAGAAGTGATACGATTGAATCTCCCTCAGTTGACATCTGATAGGAGGAAGGTATTTTCCAGATCCATTGATGTTGTAGTGTATAAATTCACTCTTTTGCTAGATTCCTTGTAGCTACTACATTCTCAAGTTTAACAAGGATATCGTTGTTCAAAATAAAATGCAAATCCCAATGGCGATATTTAATTTCAGTTCTAGTTTATATAATTTAATTACTCTTACATTTGATCATTCGAATGTACTTTAATTCTAATTTGATTTAATTTTCATTTTGCAGTACTTGTAGTGCAAGTGATCTGTGTGTGTATCTTATGCAGTCCGGCAGCAATGATTTTGTGCCATCAAGCAGAAGATGGAAGCCATATGCAGAAATTGTGTAGAATTACTAGTGTGTTGGTTAATTAGCTTGTATATATTGTTAGTAGTGTGTGCATGTATTGGTTAATTAGCTATAGTTATTGTCTAGTATAGGTTAGCTATTTTTTTGTATATGACTTAATATTAGAATTGGTTATGTGTATGTGTTACTGTGAATTGTAGAAAATATATGAGTTAAATGGTTATATGGTCTTAATGTTTGGTTTATACTTACCACTATATATATATATATATATATATGCAAAATTCATGGTTTATTGAATTTTGTTGAGTGCCGGTGAGAAATGTAGAAAAATAATGTAAATAGTAATAAATAAAAAAAAGAGGAATAGACAACACTGTTTCAAGGAAGCGCCCTCTAAAGTGAGGAATACACATCTACCTATATCCCACTTTCGACACCGATTCCTTGAAAAAACGCTATCTATTCCTCATTTTTGGTAGAGCTTTTAAAGCGCTATCTTTTCTTCCCACTTTCAATAGCGGGTGCCCCATCTACCAGGCCTCGGGTTTGGCGGTTGCTACACCCAGTGACACGCGCATATGGATTCGCCCATATGCAAGACTAGAGTGAGTTAAACATTTATCTTTATTTGTTGCTTTTTATTATTTGAATATTTATATTGTGATTAATATATACATATTATTTGCCCATAGTTTCTGGCTGGTAGATGGGCCCCACACGAGGATCTTCGAGCTTGTTAAAGGGAACTACAATGGATCTTGGCCCACATAGACAAAGATCCCCATGACGGTCGGTCCGGGATCACTGGTTCGAGCACCTCTTTGATGTAAGTATTACTTATTTAAATGGTTCATTAATTAGTTGGTTCTTGATTTAATTTTTATTGTTTTTACCATTACACTGTCGTCTGATGTCTTGTATGTCATGCAGTCCACTTACAGGTGGCTACCAGAGGATGAGGCTGCTATTCGGGCCACTTTTGAGCATCGCGGATCCCTACTTGTGAAGAATTTCACGGGAAAGATCCACGATGGTTCATCAGAGGGGGACTTCTTGACTCCTGAGGTTTGTGGATGGCTTGTGTCGGTATTGGGCTACTGATGAGGAGTTCCTGAGAAGGAGTGCGATCGGGAAACAGAACCAAGCCGTAGATACCGGTGCTCCTCTATACACCGGTGGGTCTATGCCCATCACGAAGCATCATGATAACCTGGTAATTATATAATGCATTTCAATTAAGTAAACTTAATGATTAAATATCTTAACAGTTATTTATGAATATATATGCAGAAGAACGAGCTGGTGAGGGATCCCACTGCATTTGAGGTGTTGAATCTGACGAAGAAGACCAACACTGGGGAGTGGGTCGTGAACGTGGGCGAGATTGCTATAAGTTAAATTCTATCATTACATTAATTAATTATACTTAATTATATATTCCTCCAAATGCTGATTTATTTTGGCTTATAATGCTGGACGAGTTCACCTGCTGCCAAGATGAGTCCATTAGTCAGGGGCAGGAGCCTTCTGCTTCCTCTGACAATGCCCTTTTCTTGGAGGTGGTTGGTGGCAGGAACAAGAAGGGCCATGTACATGGTTTGGGAGCCCTGGGAGATGAGTATGTGGCCTCTGCCACACCATCTTCTCAGTCATGCCATAGCCCTACACCGGACGTCAGAGGGCTCGTCGTCGACCTCAACGTTGGGCTCGTTAGTCAGCTTGCGGAGAGGGTGACTGCATTGGAGAGGGAGAATCATCTGTTGTACCAGCTTGGGATTCAGACTCGGCGGACCTACTGCTCCCGATGACCCATCCGTTCCCCCAACCTCTGGCCAGCAGCATGATGCAGATGATCATGAAGCTGATGATCATTGGTCCCACCCCCACCCCCACCGGTCCCCACCCCCACTCAGTTGACTTGTACTTTTTACTTACATTGACATAGTTTGTAATTATTAAATTTTGACGGCGTTTTTTATTAATTTTTATTTATTTGATTTTTTGTATTTTTATTTATCTTTTAATTACAGGTTTGTTTAAAAAACATCAAATTAACCAAAAAAAAAAAATAAAATAAGAATTTATATTTAGCGACCGAATTAATTCGATCGCCAAATAATGGGACCAAATAAAATTTTCAAAAAAATTATTATTAGCGAGCGAATTAGTCAGTCGCATAAGGTACCATAAAATTTAATTTGGTACCAAAGTATAGAGACCGATATTATAAATTTAGCTACCATCATTTTTCGGTCGCTAATTAGTGACCGCTTAATAATTCGATCGCTAATTAGCGACCGCTTAATAATTAGGTCGCCAAATGCTTAGTGACCACTATTTTAGTAACCGCCTTAGCTCGGTCACTAATTCGGGAGCGACCGAATTATACTGTTTAGCGACCGTGTAAGTCGGTCGCTAAACACTTAATTTATTGTAGTGTATATTGATATAGAGTACTAGGTGTACTCTAACACATATACAAGAAATGTAACCATAAAAACCAAACCAATGTAAATTTAATACTACATCTTAGTTAGATAGCAGTATCCAATTTACAAAGGCAAAACACAAAAATTAGCTCCACTAAGATTGTACACATGACATAATTGATCCCTATAAGGCCCTCTCTTCTTTTTTTTTTTTGATAAGCCAAAAGTATATTGATTAAGGGTACAAGGGATACACCAACCCGTATACAAGAACCCAAATAAGAAAAAAGAGGAAAGGACCAATATAAGTAGAGTGCTAGAAAACACCTTCCAGCATTAATATTACATAGACCTAACTTAGTAAATAGTAAATAGAAGAAATAAAATAGAAGTAAAGAGCAAAAACCTGCACACCAAGTTGCTAATAAACACAAAGCAACAGCAGAATCATACTGAGGCCAAGTAAAAGACGCCCAAACCACCACATCCAGCAGAAAGAGCAGCAAAACCAATATATCCATCACGCCCAAGAAAACCAATAGGATAGCAACCATTCAAACCCAATAGGCAGAAATGTGGATGAAGTAAAAGGCCAACCTGAACATTTACCCCCGTTGAGATTTAACATCTTTAAACCACAGCCCAAAAGTATCTAAAAATTACCACTCTACAAGTAATAGACTCCCACAATAGACGCAGCATGCCATAATCCAATAGAAACAGCAGGCCACATCCTAATACCCCATGGTGAAACCGAAGGTATAATAGCCCATCACTTGAATCAAATCACCCCAAAATTGTAAAGTGCAGTTGAAGCATTGAAAGCACACCAATAAGGAGAAGATTGCAGGTAAAAGGATTTCACTTACAGAGGTGTTTTAGCCTGCCACTTGAAGCAAAACTAGCGCCTTTAATTATGCTACTAGGCGTAATACATGTAGCAAACACAAAAACCTGAACCAAATTCTAGAGGCAAACTTTATAGATTCACCCCCCATCAGCGACTTGTAAGGAAAACAGGAAAAAAAAAAGGAGACACACAGAGGCATAAGACCACTCACCAACACTCAGACACATACACAAAGACAAAAAACAGTCACCTCACCGCTCAAAGGAAAAAGGAGCCCAAAAAATAAACCCAACCACTCAACAGAAAAGCCACTGATAGGACACAATAGGACAAAACTAAAAAAACACACACACTTGAAAACTAGCAAAAACTCACACGCACTAGAGAACACCAAAAAACATGTTCTGACTGAAAAACTAGCAAAACTCAAGCCACCCAGAAACAGGACAACCAAAAACTCAGAGAAAAGGTCAAACAAATAGACACTCACAGAGCACACCCCTCTCACATAAAATTAGTAATCCACATGATCCCACCCCACGAAGGGTTTTTAGTCCTCCATAGTTTACCAACCCGCAAGAAAAAAAGTGAAAACATCACAAAAATAAAGTTAGTTTACTGCTATCACCGAAAAAGGTAACCAGCAGACATCTATAAGCTCGTTTCAATTACCACCTCCTCACAATCTCACTCCCTCACATTTTGTCACTCATGGCATGATTCAATCTCCCCTTTTGACTCTCACCCAAACGAGGTACTTCAACTCAGAGCATAAAAACATCACAGGGAGGTATACAACATGCAAGTAGTCCTCACAACAAGATACCGGTACGGACAACGACAGAAGGCCTTGTTTGTTCACCACACTCTAACTAGCCGAGACAACTAGAAGGGCAAATGCACCATTTAGAGAAGGTGTGACCTAAGTGGTTGCTGTCAGCAGAAAACCAATGCCAGGACTTGTTCTTAATCAATTCAATGAAGTTTCTGAACACAATCGGCTCATTTTTGAAGATGATTGCATTCCTTTGTAGCCAAATAGTCCAAATTGTTGCTTGCCAAAACAGACTTCTAAACTTCCTCATTTTCCTCCCTCTAAACAAATCTATATACATCATATAGTGGTTAGCAATGTCCAGGGGCACCTCTAAATCGAAATCGATCCACCTGTATAACCAACCCCATATCCCTGCGGAAAAAGAGTAGTTTTGGAACAAATGAGCAGCAGACTCTTATGCTTGACCATCCAGTACGCAGGAACAAAATAGGAAATCATTCAGTATATTCCTTTGGAACAAATTTACCCTAGTCGGAACTATATCCTGTAGAAGTTGCCATGAGAATGCTAGCACCTTGCTTGGAGCACAACTGATCCAGTAACCGCTGAAAATAACTAAGAGCTCTTGGGGGTGACCTAGTAAAAGAGTCTGTGAGACCAAGTGATCATAGGCTGACTTAACTGAGTAATTTCTATCTAGACTTAAACCCCAGACCCACCTATCTTCTACATCTTTACAGATGACAACACCTACCATTGTATCAGGGAACAACTGCAGTAACTCAGTCTCCCATGCGAACAACGCCCTCCTCCAACTCCACTCCCACTTCCACAGTAGCACATCCCACCAACCCATATTTCTAACAGTGGCTGATTTATCTAATGCCAGGGAGAAAAGTCTTGGGAAAAAATCGTCAAGGCAGTTCGCACCAAACCATTTCTCGTGCCAAAAAAAGGTGTATGAACCATTACCCACCTTCTTTCCCACCCCATTTGTGAACAGTTGATAGGGACAGAGTTTACAGTCTCAATACTACACACATCCATCCACCAGAAATTTGGAATGTAGAATTCCTCATGTACAAAATATAAAAGAAACTACAAATTTCAGTTTCGGGCCAAATTAGGGTTTTCTGCCGGTATAAAATTATACTGTCAGTAAAAACACAGACCAGTTTCTGTCTGAGTTTTGAACCCGAAATTTCACCGTATACTTATAAAAATAAGTATAATATGAATAACACTTTGGTTTTCCCAAAATCATTTTGAGTTTCAGATAAAAATATAAATCTTTATTTATATTTATACCGATCTTAGAAAGTAGAAAAATCGAGGTGTTACGTTACTACCCAACTTAAAAAAATTTCACCCTCGAAATTTCGTGACTTCGAACTGGATAGGATTCTCTTAATCTCAAGATCTTACTCTCACAAGAAATTATATAGAAGAATTTCATCAATCTGAAAAGCATACAGGAATATCCAGTAGATAAAAGATCCTTTAATAGGTTTGTGAGTGTACAAATGCATAGCTAATACATGTTTACAACCATGACCCTAACTAAAGTTCCTTCTTTTACAAGATCTTCCAGTGGATTAGAAAATCGAAGACGGAGAATTCCTATCATCGAGAGGGTCCTCTTTTAATATCCAAACTTTTGAAATAACCACTTTAGGAAAAGAAATGATCTGACCCATAAGCAACCTGAGTCACATCCACTAACAAAAAAAAAAGGAGACTGGAATAAATTTCTTTAACAAACCTCTGTTCTCAAAAGGTCATAACATTATATCACAACTGAAAAGACCCACAACATACTAGACTCTATATAGTCAAATACTACAAGACATCAAAACACGATTATACTTAGAATTCGTTACAAACTTAAAATTACGAGTCATTAAAGCTAATGTGACCCCCTACTTAGAACATCATGTGATAATCCGATGCGGGACATGAAACTTTAAATTGCTGGTCCACGCCTTGGTGTGTAGCACTTCCTTGCTAGATGTCCCGATTGTCAACAATTGAAACATTTGACTCTTCTTTCCGGGCAAGTATTAGCCATGTGGTTTAAGTCTCCACACTTGTAACACCTTCTTACTTGGCCTTAGTTTTGATTCTTTTGGCCTCCACTTCTAGATATAGAAATATCCGGACGATTTTGTTGCTGGTTCTGATTATTTCCTGGTGGTCAGAAATAAGGCTTTCTCTGGTCCTGTTTCCACTCCTGGTTTTGGTTTTGATTCTGAAATTGGTTCTTGGATCTGGAAGGTCCTCAAGCATTCCCTCTATTATCTCTTCCTTTCCTTATCTGCTCTATCTTCCTACTCATCTCGACTAGATCTTGAAAATTTCTAAGTTGTAATGGTAGTACAGATTCTTTAATCTCAAACCTCAAACCAGCTTCAAACATCTCACATTTCCAGCTTTCATTTGGTTGTACTTGAAAGAAACGAAAATACTTGGCAAGAAATTCAAACTTCGCATACTCCCCCACAGTCAGATCTCTCTGGTACAATCGCAAAAATTCTTGTTCTTTCTCAATCAACACTCTCTGGAAAATACTTGTTCAGAAATGCGATTTTAAACACCTCCCAAGTAATTTCCCGATGATCAGCTTCCAGCAGTTGTTGAGCACCTCTCCACCAGTACTCCATATCTCTGATCAGTAGAAAAACAACATAGGTAACCCTGACTTCTGCCGGAGTGACCACCAACTCAAAGATTTTCTCCAGCTCCTGAATCCATAACTCAGCTTTCTCGTGATCTACATTTACACCAAACTGTGAAGGATTTTGGCTTCGAAACACAATCAGAGCCATGCCTTCCGCAGCTTGCAGATTCTGGGCATTCATAGATGCAGTTTGATTTGCAATCGAAGTCGCCACATTTTCCATTGCCTGAGTCGCATCAACCACTCCTTCTTCATGATTTTCATTCATGTTACCACGGCCGCCAATGGGACTTGTAACACCCTGTTTTTATGATTTTTACCGTTTTGTTGTTTTTGTTGTTTTTACTGTCTTCCAATTATCGATAGAATTTTAATTGTTTGTAATTTTTATATTAGATCTAGAAAATATTTTTTTATAAAATAAAATCATAGTTATACTCTACCTTATGGTAGAAGCTTATGGTAAAAATTTGGGTTTAAAACTCAGACGAAACCCGGTCTGCGTTTTCACTGACAGTAAGATTTTACTGGTCATAAAAATTAACTTTGACCCGTGAACGAAACCATTTGGGTTTATTCGATTGAATACTCGACGATCGGGGATCGACGGAATCGAGAATGGAGGTTCAAAGACAAAACCCGACCGCGGATGGATATGAACAATGACTCATTTGTGATGACTCAAGGGGTGAGTCATAGGGGTTAGTCACCATGCATTAAATGCATGTAATGATGACTTTTTAAGTGAAAAGTCCAAAATACCCTTAATTCCTCATTGTAATTTCAAGTGTGGAACCTTTTAAGAAAAACACGGTCCCTACCTCTTAAGACCACACTTGGCATTTCATTTTGCTCATTTGTTCATGTTCTTCAAGTTTCACACAAAAACTCCTAAGTTACTTACACTTGATTTTCAAAGGAAGTATAAGTTGTTGTTGGTTTCTTGAAATTACAAAGGTATATTCTTGTGATTCATGATCATACCTTCCATTCCTTTCACAACTTTTCTTCATATCTCAAGTTTTTACAAATTTCAAATTCCTAGATCTAGAACTTCAAAAATCTCTAGAAAATCATAGAAAAATCCTTTTAATGTTATTCCAATTTCTATGACCTTAATATGACTTCTACTTTCATTATTTAAAAGGTTGAAAAATTTAGAGATCTCTAGTCGATTTTTCTTGACAAGGCCGAACCATGCTCAAATGGGTTTGGTAGTTTTTCTTCATCATTTAACTTGTTGTTTTGTTGATTGTTCATGGCTAGGTTTTGGTTGTGCAAAACCTTGAGCTATAGATGAACATCATCCTCTTATTGCTTGAGTATCAAGTGGTCAACAAAGGTATGGGGGAAATTACCATCATCCTACCTTAGGGTATATGTTGGTGGTTTATTAATGTATAAGGTCTTGTAAATTATTAATATTTAAGTTGTGTAAATTATTGAGTTATGTGTGTGTGATCCTCTCAGAGGATGTGGTTGATACTTGATTTTGATATATGTTGATTTTAATTCAATGATTGCTAATTGGATACTTGATGGTTGTTTATTTGGTTTAACATGAAAAATTGCCTAACATGATAATTTTTGGGTCATTCGACCTTGAATGGTTATATGGATTCTATATGGATTTAAATTGTTTGAATAATTTTTATGAGAAATAAATCAATATATAAGGATATAGAAATTGGTTTGGATTGATTTGGATGTGTATATTGAAAGTTATGGATTTATGAGTCCTTAGGGACTAAATTGCAATTTCTGAGAATTTCCGTGGCTGCACTGAAATTCGTGTTCTTGAATGTTAATATTGTAGTCCTTGATGAGACAAAACCATAGAAATTGGTTTGGTGTTAATTGGATTAATACATAAAAAGTTATAAGCTTTTTGGTGAAAAATGACCTTTTTGCAATTATTGAAAAATATTTGGGGCAGAAAAGTGATTTATGGAAAATTTGAGGGCAACTTAAAAATATTTCTAAATAAGTTGGTTTGGTGTGATTTGGAGTTATAAATAAAAAGTTATAAAGTTTTAAGTGAAAAAGGACTATTTTGTAATTAATGAAAGTTTAGGGATTAAAATGAAATTTTAGAAAATAAATGTAATTAGACAGTTAGAAACTGTTTTTAATGATTATAAAACTGTTCTAAAACTCCAAAATGAGTTTTGGACTATTAGAGAATAAAATCGTCGAAAAATGATTTACGCGATTTACAAAATTAACGACGTTTGGTCAAATCTTTAGGAATTTCGTATAAATGATGTAAAATCAGTGTTTAAATATTTTCATATGAGTATTATAACCTAGAATAATAATACATTTGAGGTGAAGAACCATATCTTCAAAAGTGGGTCTTTTTAGGCCTAAATTCAGTAAAAAGCAGCGAAACTGTGAACCGGGATAAACTGTTGTTTAACGTTTTAAGGATCTTTGAGGGAAATTATTATTTAAAATGGATTTGATTTTATATAAAGATTTTGGTTTTAAGCCAAAAGGATTTTTGTCTTCAAAGACGAGATTTACTGTAAAATGTAAAAACCTAAGTCAAGAACGACTTAGTGAAAATACGAACGTAATAATTTATGATGTGGGGTGGAACACGACCTTATGTCATAAACTATGGATAATTTATTATCCATATTCCATAAAATTTAATGGACTCAGAATGATTTGTTTTATCGATAGCCAAAGAAAAAGTCTCAACTAGAAAAGTACAGAGAAATAAATAATTGGACCTATGTTCCAATCTCATAATATGGTAGGTTTCGTAATCAAGTATTCTAAGAAAACTTTGCACAAAGATGAAAGGTTACTTTAGAACTTTATCTTGATGGTTAAGTACCGGTGATTCGGACTTAAGGACATCTAGCATCTGTTATAGTTCGTTGAAGAATTCCAAAGGAATCACGATGTCATTCGATGGATGGACGAGAAGAACGCATTTCCGGCAAAGTTTTCCTAAACACATAGTGAAACTATGTTCTGTAAGGCCGTTGTGCCTAGGATATTGAGCTAACACTTTAATGCGGGTGCGAATTTCATAGTGATGATCTATTGATGCTTGGGGGTGTCGAGGTATGAAATACTTATATTGGCCCAGTTGGTTGCTCTTTTGTGGCATGGTGATCTTGCAATACCCCGACATACTCTACTAGACATTATGTATTTTCTGGTAGTGTAGGATGTTCCCGAAAAAGCCAATGAGCACGTTGATGACTCTGGACGCATTCTGTTGCCCAAGACTGGCGTAGTCCGGAACAATCCTCCGAACCACTCTCTCCAACTATTTGTTAAAACCATGGTATAGGGGATTAGAGGTCATTCCTCGAGTCTTAGATGTCTCTTATCTAGGAAAAACGATGCCTTGTGATTTTGTTGTTGTGAAACATTATTATTTCTGTTGTGATGGATGATATAACTGTTTATTGATATTTGTACGTACCTGTGTGTCGTACCACTGCATGTTTGCGTTAAGTGTAAGATGAACGGAAATCTCACCTCATTTCTGTATTTTCTGGTTTGTTGTTTTCTATCTTGCGTTGGGCGAAGATGACGACAACACTATTTCTCCATCACATCCTGCTAGAGTTTGAGCGTACTTGGAGACACAGACACAGTCTCAAGGGCTTTAGTATAATGGATTTTTCTCAGTATTTTGTGTCGTGCCAGTCTCGGGTCTATGTTATATTTTGTGGAGCTATGTCTCTAAAGATATTATTATTATAAACATATTTCAGTCTGTTGCTATTTACTAGTGTTGGTATTTCCGCCTTCTTTCTGAATATGTATGACTGATGATACTTGGAACTTGGTTTGTATAATATTGATGCATAAGTTGATGTTATATGTTAAAAACTATGTATGGTATTATTGCGAAAGAGAAAAGGAAAAAAATAAACCCGTATTTTTGGTAAAATAATTATTTTTCGCTTTACTCGGTTTAAGAAAAAAATAGAAATGTCATAGACAATGTAGCGCCCAAGAAGGGTGTTACATTATTTGGTATCAGAGCTGGCCGAGTCTATTAGGGTTTGTGGTTTAGGTCTGTCTTTGTTTATGCTGTGTGTTCTCTGTGTGCTTTTGGTATTATTTTTGGAAGAAATGATATTGTTTGGGGTGAGTTTATTGTAATCTGCATGACTAATTGATTTTGGTCTTGCTGGATTATAATGGATGGTCGCGGAGGAACTACGGCTATGAATGCAGCTGTGAAAGCAATGTCACAAATGACTACCGGTTTGTTCGACGTGAGGAAAGGGGAGCTGAAAGAAGAGGACTGGATGAATTCTTGCATAGAAATCTGACGGAATTCAAGGGAGAGTTTAAGCCTGAGAAAGCTGAGCTGTGGATTCAATCTTTGGAGAAGATTTTTGTTGCTATGAGGAGTACTGATAACGACAAGGTTACTTATGCTGCCTACATGCAGGTGGGCAATGCTGAGAATTGGTGGAGAGGAGCTCGCCAAGTTCTTGAGCATGATCAACAAGAGGTGAACTGGGAAGCTTTTCATAGGAAGTTTCTGGAGAAGTATTTTCCGGCAAGTGCCAGATATGCTAAAAAAATGGAATTTCTACAGCTGAAGCAAGGCAGTATGACTGTAGCTGAATACGGCACCAGATTTGAAAGCCTATCAAAGTTTTCTGCCTATCTGAGTGACAATCCACATGAAGGGTGGAAGTGTCGCAGATTCGAAGGAGGATTGCGATATGAACTGAATGAGGTAGTAGTTCCAATAGAAATATCTGTATTTCCGAGGCTGGTGGACAAGTGTAGACAAGTAGAGGATTTGAAGGCGAGTCGTGATGCTAATCAACAGAGTTATGGACCATCTAGGTTCAATTGGGGAAACTACACGAATAACAATCGATTCCAGAGGTAGCCATACAATAGGCCACAAGGTCAGCAGCAATTCCAACAATGATCTTTTGGTGGAAGCAGTGGAGGTGCTGGTTCATCTAGGAATGTTCCACAGAAATGCATGAAGTGTGGCATGGGTCACGCAACCAAAGAATACAAGATTACAGGAATAATTTGTTTTAAGTGTGGACAGCCTGGACATGTTGCTAGAAATTGTGGACGATCTAATATGGAACCTTCGGTCAACAATGTGCGAGCTGCAAGGCCTAGAGCTGGAGGAAGAGTTTATGCAATGAGTGGTACTGAAGCCTCTCAGAATGATGATATGATTCAGGGACAGTGTGTCATAGGAGGTAAATCTTTAACTGTATTGTTTGATTCAGGTGCGACGCATTCGTTCATTGCATATGATCGTGCTAAATTGTTAGGATTACCTGTGTCTTCTTTACCTTTCGACTTGACTATATCTACTCCTACTGCTAAACCTGTGTTGACTACTACAGCTTGTTTGAATTGTGTTATCTTTGTAGAAGATAGGAAATTTTTGGTTAATTTAATCTGCTTGACTCTTTCGCAAATAGATGTGATACTAGGAATGGATTGGTTATGTTCTAACCATATCCTGATATACTATGCCAATAAATCCTTAATTTTTCCTAAGGATGAGATTTATGGATTTTTGTATGCTAACCGAGTAAAAGCTTCTTTGAGAGAGGGAGCTCAAGGATACATGTTACTGTTTTCCTTAGATGTCAAGAGTAAGATTGACTTACAGTCCATACCCGTCGTCAATGAGTTTCTCGAAGTTTTTCCTGAAGATGTACCTGGACTACCGCCTGTTCGAGACATTGAGTTTGTGATTGATCTGGTACCGGGCTCTAGACCGATATCCATCGCACCATACCATATGTCGCCATCAGAGCTAGAAAACTTGAAGAATCAAATAGTGGAACTGATGAGGAAAGAATTCATAAGACCTGGTGTATCACCCTGGGGAGCTCCAATTTTGCTTGTTAAGAAAAAGGATGGAACTTCTCGCTAATGTGTAGATTTTCGTCAATTAAACAAAGTGACGATCAAGAACAAATATCCACTACCGAGGATTGATGATTTGATGGATCAGTTGCGTGGAGCAGCAGTTTTCTCAAAGATAGATTTATGATCTGGTTATCATCATATTTGTGTGAAGGTGGAGGATATCCCGAAGACAGCATTTCGAACATGCTATGGACATTATGAGTACCGTGTGATGTCGTTCGGAGTGAAGAATGCACCTGCTATATTCATGGATTGCATGAACAAGGTTTTTCATCCTTATCTAGATCAGTTTGTCGTTGTCTTTATAGACGACATTCTAATCTATTCTCCTAATCTGGAGAAGCATGCTGAACATCTCAGTATAGTTCTCCAGATCTTAAAAGAGAAACAGTATACGCGAAACCCGAAAAGTGCGAATTTTGGTTAGATGAAGTTCAATTTTTAGGACACGTTATCTCGAATGAAGGTATCGCAGTGGATCCATCAAAAGTTGAAGCTGTTCTAAAATGGGAGAGACCAAAGACGGTAATAGAAATTCATAGTTTCGTAGGTTTAGCTAGATACTATAGGAGATTCATCGAGGGATTCTCCAAAATAGTAGGACCTCTTACCCAACTAACACAGAAAGATCAAGCATTTGCGTGGACTGAAGTGTGCGAGGAAAGTTTCCAAGAGTTGAAGAAAAGGTTGACTACTTCACTTGTGTTAGTATTATCTGATCCTAAGGAACCTTTCGAGGTATACTGTGATGCTTCACATCAAGGGTTAGGTTGTGTGCTAATGCAAAACCGGAAAGTGGTAGCTTATGCTTCAAGACAATTGAAGATTCATGAGAGGAACTACCCAACGCATGACTTGGAGCTAGCGGCTGTAGTTTTTGCACTAAAAATCTGGAGGCATTATTTGTTTGGAGCAACGTTCAACATTTTCAGTGATCACAAAAGCTTGAAGTACTTGTTTGAATAAAAGGAGCTCAACATGCGACAGAGACGTTGGTTGGAATTTCTGAAGGATTATGATTTTCAACTACAGTATCACCCTGGAAAAGCGAATGTGGTAACGGATGCCTTGAGTAGAAAATCAATGCATGCATCTGCAATGATGGTCAAAGAGCAAGAGTTGTTAGAGCAATTCCAAGATATGCAGTTGACGATTGAAATGTCACCAGGAAAGCGTTGCTTAGGTATGATTACTGTTTCCAATGAATTGATGGAATGGATATGAGAGAAACAAGAAAGTGATCAATACCTACAAGAAGAAAGGGATTTGGTGCGACAAGGAGCAGTATCAGAATTCAAAGTGGGAACCGATGGAATCCTAAGATTGGGAGAAAGGATTTGTATATCAGATGATTCAGAGCTCATAAAGTTGATTCTGGAGGAAGATCACGAGAGTAAATTAAGTTTACATCCAGGAGCAACAAGGATGTTTCAAGATCTCAAGCGGTTGTATTGGTGGTATGGGATGAAAAGAGACGTGATGGAATATGTCGGTTCCTGTCTAGTTTGTCAAAATGCTAAGACGGAACATCAAAGACCGTCGGGAATGCTACAACCTTTGAACATTCCATAATCGAAATGGGATAGTATTGCGATGGATTTTGTGACAAGTTTTCCAAAGACCCGAAAGGGACATGATGCGATATGGGTAATAGTTGATCGACTAACCAAGTCGGCTCACTTTTTGCCTATCAACATAAAGTATTAAATGGAGAAATTGACTCAGTTATATATCGGGGATATTGTCAGATTACATGGTGTACCTTCGAGTATTATTTCGGATCGAGATCCGAGGTTTACGTTGAGATTCTGGCAAAGTCTACAAGAATCACTAGGAACAAAACTCAGATGGAGTTCTGCATATCATCCACAGACGGATGGACAATCGGAGAGGACAATCCAATCACTTGAAGACTTGCTAAGAGCTTGTGTTGGAGCATGCTGGAAGTTGGGATGAATTTCTACCGTTGATAGAATTCACCTACAATAACAGTTTCCACTCGAGCATAGGAATGACACCCTATGAAGCTTTATATGGTCGACGATGTAGAACACCTTTGTGTTGGTACCAAGATGGAGAAAGTTTAGTGTTGGGACCAGATATCGTGCAATAGACAACAAAAAAGGTGAAAATGATTCAGGAGAAAATGCAGACAACTCAAAGTCGACAGAAAAGTTATGCGGACAAGAGATGACGACCTCTTGAGTTTGAGGAAGGCGATCATGTGTTTTTGAGAGTCACACCCATGACTGGGGTTGACAGGGTAATTAAATCCATGAAAATGACTCCTAAATTCATTGGACCCTACCAAATTCTTCGTCGAGTAGGTCCTGTAGCTTACCAAATTGCCTTACCGCCTTTTCTTTCAAATCTTCATAGTGTTTTTCATGTGTCTCAACTGCGAAAGTTTATTCCTGATCCTAGTCATGTCATAGTACCTGATACAGTACAATTGAAAGATAACTTAACCTATGAGGCATTACCTGTGAGGATCGATGATCAAAGAGTGAAACAACTACGAGGGAAGACAATTTCATTAGTTTAAGTGATCTGGAACGCAACGACAGGAGATGCTACATGGGAATTGGAGGACAATATGAAGGAACAATATCAGCATTTGTTTTAAGGTAACTTTAATTTCGCGGACGAAATTCTTTTTAGAGGGGTAGTATTGTAACACCCTGTTTTTACGATTTTTACCGTTTTGCTGTTTTTGTTGTTTTTAAATTATCGGTAGAATTTTAATTGTTTGTAATTTTTATATTAGATCTAGAAAATATTTTTTTTATAAAATAAAATCATAGTTATACTCTACCTTATGGTAGAAGCTTATGGTAAAAATTTGGGTTTAAAACTCAGATGAAACCAGATATGCGTTTTCACTGACAGTAAGATTTTACTGGTCAGAAAACTTAATTTTGACCCGTGAACGAAACCGTTTAGGTTTATATTTTATTCCAACCATAGTGGTTATTTTGAAAATTTTCAAAATAAATAGGTTATTATACGATATTCGGGCGAATACTCGACGATCGGGGATCGATGGAATCTAGAACGGAGGTGCAGAGACAAAACCCGACCCCGGACGGATAGGAACAATGACTCATTTGTGATGACTCAAGGGGGTGAGTCATAGGGGTTAGTCACCATGCATTAAATGCATGTAATGATGACTTTTTAAGTGAAAAGTCCAAAATACCCTTAATTCCTCATTGTAATTTCAAGTGTGCCATGACATCATTTTACCCATTTCTTCCTAGAAAGACACGGCCCAAACCTCTTAAGACCACACTTGGCATTTCATTTTGCTCATTTGTTCATGTTCTTCAAGTTTCACACAAAAACTCATAAGTTCCTTACACTTGATTTTCAAATGAAGTATAAGTTGTTGTTGGTTTCTTTAAATTCCAAAGGTAGATTCTTGTGATTCATGATCATACCTTCCTATCCTTTCACAACTTTTCTTCATATCTCAAGTTTTTACAAATTTCAAATTCCTAGATCTAGAACTTCAAAAATCTCTAGAAAATCATAGAAAAATCTTGTTAATGTGATCCCAATTTCTATGATATTCATATGACTTCTACTTTCAATATCTAAGAGGTTGAAAAATTTAGAGATCTCTAGTCTATTTTTCTTGACAAGGCCGAACCATGCTCAAATGGGTTTGGTAGTTTTTCTTCATCATTTAACTTGTTGTTTTGTGGATTGTTCATGGCTAGGTTTTGATTGTGCAAAACCTTGAGATATAGGTGAACATCATCCTCTTATTGCTTAAGTATCAAGTGGTCAACAAAGGTATGGGGGAGATTACCATCATCCTACCTTAGGGTAGATATGTTGGTGGTTTATTAGTGTATAAGGTCTTGTAAATTATTAATATTTAAGTTGTGTAAATTATTGAGTTATGTGTGTGTGATCTTAATGGAGGATGTGGTTGATACTTGATTTTGATATATGTTGATTTTGATTCAATGATTGCTAATTGGATACTTGATGGTTGTTTATTTGGTTTAACATGAAAAATTGCCTAACATGATAATTTTTGGGCCATTCGGCCTTGACTGGTTATATGGATTCCATATGGATTTAAATTGTTTGAATAATTTTTATGAGAAATAAATCAATATATAAGATATAGAAATTGGTTTGGATTGATTTGGATGTGTATATTGAAAGTTATGGATTTATGAGTCCTTAGGGACTAAATTGCAATTTCTGAGAATTTCTGTGGCTGCACTTAAATTTGTGTTCTTGAATGTTAATATTGTAGTCCTTGATGAGACAAAACCATAGAAATTGGTTTGGTGTTAATTGGATTAATACATAAAAAGTTATAAGCTTTTTGGTGAAAAAGGACCTTTTTGGAATTATTGAATAATATTTGGGGCAGAAAAGTGATTTCTGTAAAATTTGAGGGCAACTGAAAAATATTTCTAAATAAGTTGGTTTAGTGTGATTTGGAGTTATAAATAAAAATTTATAAGGTTTTTAGTGAAAAATGACTATTTTGTAATTAATGAAAGTTTAGGGACTAAAATGAAATTTTAGAAAATAAATGTAATTGGACAGTTAGAAACTGTTTTTCATGCTTATAAAGTTGTTCTAAAACTCCAAAATGAGTTTTGGACTATTAGAGAATAAAATCGCGAAAAAGGATTTACACGATATACAAAATTAATGACGTTCGGTCAAATTCTTAGGAATTTCGTATAAATGATGTAAAATCAGTGTTTCAAAATTTTCATATGAGTATTATAACCTAGGAGGATAATACATTTTAGGTGAAGAATCATATCTTCAAAAGTAGGACTTTTTAGGCCTAAATTCAGTAAAAATCGGTGAAACTGTTGTTTAACGTTTTAAGGATTTTTGAGGAAATGTTTTGGAGAAATTGATACCTAAGTATCTTTGAGGGAAATTATGTTGGAACCAAAGTGGTTTTGGACTTAATAATCTCTAAGTTTTTATACTAACAAAAGGATTAAATTTTCTTGGCAAAGTGTTAGTTGAGATCTAATAAGTGAGTTCAGTTTATGCAGGAATGTCCAATATAATATAAGCTATACAATACTTGGACTCGTGCAAAGAATTACCCGTCCAAAGGTTATTTAAATTGTTTATATTTTAATCAATAGGTAGACTGGTTTTCCTTAGTAGACGAGGCTATAAATGAATACCTAAATAACTTGATAGGTATAGCAAGTCCAAAGACTTGAAAATAAGCGCGTCCATTTTGCCACGTCAGCAGACGGAAGTAATTAGCTAAGAAAAAGAACTACAACACAAAGTAATCTAGTAGACGAGCTCCATATGCCACGTCATTGGACGGAGCTTCTATTTAAGGACTTCGCAAGTCCAAAGACTTTTCTAGACGAGCGCACCACTTTAGTGGACGAGTGCTTCTACCATATTAGTAGACGAGCGCTTCTACCACATTAGCAGACTAGCGCTTCTGCCACCTCAGTGGACGAGCAGAATTAAAATCTTCTATAGATGCGTTCTTAAAACTAAGTAGACGGTTCTATATGTTTTATATTTTTACTACCTTGAATGTGATTTAATGCAATCTGGTCCACAATGAATTTATTTCAAATGATTGATATTTATTTCAAATGAATATTTGTTCTTTCCATTTGTCTTTATCTGATTTCATGTTATATTACCCTTGAGAAAGTTCATAGTACTATCAAGTAAATACAAAAAGTAAATAGTACAATTGGAATTGCAAAACGATATGTACGATGACAACTTTATTGCTGAACAAAAGCTGGGTTATACACAAAGGAGGAAAGAAAGTTTTTAAGGTACAATTGCTCAGAACAGTGAGCCTCCATTTTGTGATTCTCTGATAACCAAGGATACTTTTCAACTCCCCAAAATCAAGCTATCAGTCACAACAGATATCTTGCATTTAATGCTATCTCTAAACGGGATTATTCAAAGTAACCGTTGAAGAATTATAAGAGTAGAAGAAGGTCACTATAAATAGAAGACCTCAGATAATGAAGAAACAAATTTTGTTAGCCCAACTTCTGCCAAAACAATTCTTGAGAAGACAAGCTCCTATTCTTTCATTCTTTCAAAAGCAAAAGTCTGTATTTATTAGTTTGAATATTGTTGTAATATTCAACTGATCTTAAACTGCTATATTCTCACACTTAGTGAGTTAAGAAGATCAACTTTTAAATCTCTGTGATAGAGTTAGAGCCTGAAGAGGCATGGTAAGAAAGGAATACTTGTAGCCTGAAATGGTGTTGAATACTTGTTGTGTAATCTATTTGGAGAAATAGTGAAAAAATCCTTCAAGTCGAAGGGACTGGACGTAGCTCTTGGTTGGAAGAGAGTGAACCGGGATAAATCTCTTGCGTGAATTTTCTATCCCTAAACTCTTCAGTTTTATTTGCTTATACTAACTGTGGGGTTTTGATATTGCTTTTGTTGATCTTTTAAAAAGGATTTCTTTTGTGCTTAATCTTTTTATCTTCTGCTTGTGAAAAAGTTGTTCAAAAGGGTTTTTGCGAAGATAATTAACAAACACAATTCAACCCCCCCTTCTTGTGTTTGCATGTGCCAACTTCTGTTGGTATCAGAGCTCAGCCTTGACAGGGTTGAGATCTAACAAGTGCTTAGGCAGTACGATCCTACAATCATGGATGCAAAAGGACAAGCTATCAACAGACCTCCTCTCTTTGATAGGACTGATTATGACTATTGGAAAAAGAGGATGATGGCATTCTTGGATGCACAGAATGCTGACATCTGGGAACTAATTGAAAATGGCTACACTGAGCCAAGGAGTGAAGCTGGAGCTGCAGTGCCTAGAGCTGAATGGACTCAAGAGCAAAAAAGCCAACATCAACTAAACTTGAAAGCCAAGCACTATCTCATGTGTGCTATCACCAGATCTGAGCATGACAAGGTTCATAGCTGCAACACAGCTAAAGAAATATGGGATACTCTTGCACTAGCTCATGAAGGTTCCTCACAAGTTAAGGAATCAAAGATAAGCATGATGGTTCACCAGTATGAGCTATTCAAGATGGCTGTATATAAAACTATAGACCAAATGTTTGGAAGATTCCAAACAATCACCAACAGTCTCAGGTCTCTTGGAAAGGTCTATGAGAACAAAGATCATGTGAGAAAAATTTTGAGAAGTCTCTCAAAGCAGTGGAGACCTAAGGTAACTGCTATCCAGGAAGCAAAGAATCTGAATACTCTTTCTCTGGAAGAGCTTCTGGGGTCATTAAAAGTTCATGAACTTGAACTTAATGAAGAGGAAAACTCCAGAAAAGGAAAGTCCATTGCCTTAAAAGCCAAGAAAGCTAGTTCCTCAAAAATGCTTAAAGTTGCTGAGTCTTCAGATGAAGCTGATTCATCAAATAATGAGGATGACTCAGATGAGGATGGACTATCTTTCATCTCCAGAAAAATACAACACATGTGGAGAAAGAAAGGTGGATTCAAAAGGAAGCAGCTCAACAAAAAATTCTCTAAGGAGAAGTCAGATTCCAAGGAGAAAGGTCCACCCTTGTGCTTTGAATGTAAGAAACCAGGGCACTTCAAAGCTGACTGCCCAAAGTTGAAGGAGAAAAAGAAATTCTTCAAAAAGAAGAAAGGCTTGATGGCTACTTGGGAGGATCTTGACCCGTCTTCTTCAGATGAAGAAGATGAAGCAGGAGAAGAAGCAAACATCTGCTTCATGGCTGACACTGCATCAGAAAGTGAATTCACTGATGCTGAGGTAATAGAATATGATCCATCTACTCTTCAAACTATTTTTGATGAATTGTTGCATGAATCATGCATACTGTCTAAAGAGTATAAGAGTCTAAAAAAGAAGTTTATTAAACTTTCTAGAGACTATGATAAGGTCTGCACAGTAAATCAAAACCTTAGGGATGAGAATGAAACTTTAAAATCAAACAATGTTAGTCTGACTGACAAGACTAAGTGTAAGTCTAATAGGTCTTGTGAAGTTGAAAAACTGAAACAAGATGTGACATACTTGACAGACTCTCTGTGAAAACTGGTTGGTAGCTTAGATAAGTTAAATATTATATTAAGATATTCTAGATCACCACATGACAAATCTGGCATTGGTTATGATAAAGAGAAGCAAGATGCATCTCTAAATAAACCAAAAGTTCATACACAATAGAAGGCTTTTAAAGCTTGTCCACAGCATACTAAGTCAAAACCAAGCCATTCCAATACTTACTGCAAAGTATATGGAAAAAGTGGGTATGTGTCACTAAATGCATACATAACAAGCATGCAAAGCATTCACGACCTATGATCACTAACAAGAAAGGACCCAAGTCAATTTGGGTACCTAAAGATAAGATAATCCTTGTTGCAGATCTGCTTAACAACAGGAAAGAAATAGAAGTCCTGGTACTTGGACAGTGGATGCTCACGACACATGACAGGAGAAAGGTATATGTTCCAAGACCTTTGGCCAAAAGATGGTGGCTGGGTCACTTTTGGAGGAAACCAAAAAGGAAAGATCATTGGTATAGGTAAAATTGGTAAACATCATTTTCCCTCCATTGATAATGTTCTGTTAGTAAATGGTCTTAAACACAATCTGCTTAGCATTAGTCAATTATGTGATAGTGGGTTTGCTGTTTCATTTAATAAGAATATGTGTTTTGACAAGAAAGCTGATGGATCACTCTTATTCACTTCCCAGAGGCAAAACAATCTGCATAAGATTGACTTAGAGGACCTCTCAAATCAAAGTGTGTCATGTCTAGTGTCCATTGAGGATGAACGATGGATTTGGCACAAAAAGTTGGGTCATGCAAGTTTGAGATTAATCTCAAAACTGAAAAAGTATAACCGTGTAAGAGGTTGACCAAACCTTAGTTTCAAATCTGATGCTCTCTGTGATGAATGTCAGAAGGGAAAACAAGTCAAAGGTTCATTTGAATCTAAGAATGTTGTTAGTACTAACAGACCACTAGAATTGCTACACCTTGATCTCTTTGGTCCAACAAGGACTACCTCTGTCAGTGGAAAGAAATATGGTCTTGTCATAGTAGACGACTACACTAGCTGGACATGGGTTATGCTTCTAGCTCACAGGGATGAGTCATTCAAGGTATTTTCTGTATTATGCAAACGTGTACATAATAAAAAAGGCATGTTTATAGCTTCAATTAGAAGTGATCATGGGGGAGAATTTGTCAACGAGCTATTCCATGAGTTTTGTGAAGAAAGTGGTATTCAACACAACTTCTCAATACCAAGAACACCACAACAAAATGGTGTGGTAGAGAGAAAGAACATATCTCTTCAAGAGATGGCTAGGACTATGCTCAATGACAATTCTGTCCCTAAGACCTTCTGGACTGAAGCTGTGAACACTGCCTGCTACATTCAGAACAGAATATACATTAGACCTATTCTGAATAAGGCTCCTTATGAATTGTGGAAAGGTAGAAAACCCAACATTTCATACTTCCACCCTTTCGGATGTAAATGTTATATTTTGAATACAAAAGATCAACTTGGTAAATTTGATGCTAAAGTAGATAATGGAATCCTTCTAGGATTTTCTGAAACTTCAAAAGGCTTTAGAGTTTATAATTCTAGAAATTTAGTTGTAGAAGAATGTATTCATGTGAAATTTGATGACAAACAGCCTGATAAGGATCTATCAGAGCTAGATGAAGCTTTTGCAGATCTTGATCTAAACATTTCAGGAGAAAAACCAGTAATCAAGACTGATATCCAAGTAGACGACATTCTCAACAACAACCTAAAACTTCTACCTCTCAACAGGAAAATGCTCAGAATTCTTGGTATTTCAGAAATTACCATCCTCAAGATCAAATCATTGGTGACCCCAATGACAAGCTAAGAACTAGGTCAACCTTCAGAGAACAAAGTGATTCTTCTCTTGTCTCTGAATGTGAACCGAAGACAGTGGACGAAGCTCTATTGGACGAAGGATGGATTCTTGCAATGCAAGAAGAGCTAAATCAGTTTGAGAGAAGTGAAGTCTGGACACGCTTGTACCCCTGCCCGAAGACAAGTCAGTCATTGGAACAAATTGGGTCTACCGAAACAAGCTTGATGAAGATGGTAAGGTTGTGAGAAACAAGGCAAGACTTGTTGCTCAAGGCTACTCTCAAGAAGAAGGTATAAACTACACTGAAACTTTTGTACCAGTTGCTAGACTAGAAGCTATAAGAATTTTAATATCGTTTGCTACACATCATAGCTTTATGCTTTTTCAAATGGATGTTAAAAGTGCTTTTTTAAATGGCTTTATTAATGAAGAAGTATATGTCATGCAACCTCCTGACTTTGAAAATACAAATCACCCTGAACATGTTTATAAGCTTAAGAAAGCATTGTATGGACTTAAGCAAGCTCCTAGAGCTTTGTATGATAGATTAAGTTCGTTTCTAATGGAAAATGGTTTTAACAGAGGAAAAGTAGACACAACTCTATTTTGAAAATCTATTAAGTCAGATTTCATTATAGTACAGATTTATGTTGATGATATCATTTTTGGTGCTACTAATGAATCTCTGTGCAAGGAATTCTCTAAGCTAATACAAAAAGAATTTGAAATGAGCATGATGGGGGAACTCAAGTTCTTTCTTGGACTTCAAGTTAAGCAGTCTATGGACGAGGTGTACATCCATCAGACTAAGTATACAAAGGAACTTATAAAGAAGTTTAAGATAGATGATTGCAAACCAATGAATACCCCTATGCATCCCACCTCAATACTGAACAAAGATGATAAAGAGAAAAAGGTAGACCAAAAGGTATATAGAGGTATGATAGGATCTCTGTTATATCTGACTGTGTCTAGACTTGATATAATGTTCAATGTTTGCTTGTGTGCTCATTTTCAATCTGATCCTAGAGAGTCTCATCTCTCAGAAGTTAAAAGAATATTTAGATATTTAAAAGGTACTACTAATTTGGGTTTGTGATTTAAGAAAAATGATGATTACATATTAGTTGGTTTTTGTGATGCTGACTATGCTGGAGATAGAATTGAAAGAAAAAACACCAGCAGAGGATGTCACTTCATTGGAGCTAACCTAGTATCATGGTAAAGCAAAAGGCAAAGAACCATTGCTCTATCAACTACTGAAGCAGAATATATATCAGCTACAAGCTACTACTCACAACTTCTATGGATCAAACACCAATTGGAGGACTACAATGTATTTGTAAGTAGTATTCCACTTATGTGTGATAATACTGATGCAATCAATTTATCTAAGAATCCAATATTTCATTCTAGAGCTAAGCATATAGAAATCAAACATCATTTTATTAAGGATTATGTGCAAAAAGGTGCGTTTGATGTTCAATTTGTAGATAGTGACCACCAATGGGCAGATATCTTCACTAAACCTCTTGCTTAGGACAGATTCATCTTTATAAGAAAGCATTTGAATATGTTGTATGTGGATTGAGCTAGTATATTGTTAATTTGGTCGTCCATTGCATGTTCTCTCTGCACGTCTACTAGTCATGACGTCCAGAGCAAGTGGATTCTACGCGTCCACTACCTATGTCTTTGCACGTCCACTCTTAGTCTTGTGTGGACTCGTCTATGCACATATTTATTTCTTATATTAATTTGTTCTTGAATTATATAAAACCCTTCTCATTCCTTGTTGAGTCAGCTACTCTCATCAATCCCATCAAGACCTTTTTATGGTCCCAAGTTACCAACGTCGTTTTATCATTATGACATGTCATATCAAAAGTTTTTTTTAAAACCTTTTGATATTCAAGATTCATTTAAAAGAAATCCTTTCCCTCTGAGAAAGACTTTACACTTTCATAGTCTCTCGAGCTATCTCTCTTTACCTCTCTCTGCTCTCCAAACCCTAGGCTCGTTGATCTTCTATAATGTCCTCTTCAACCTTCAACGTGGACAAACTCAACCTAGCTATAGAGCATCATTTCAACCTTAATGTGCTAAAAGACAACAATCTTGACATAAGCAAAAATGTCAATGCTGTTGGCTGGGAAGGACTCTTCGCAGAGAAAGTCTCTGTTTTCCTAAATCTTGTCAGGGATTTTTGGAGAAACATCCACCTGACAGAAACTGACTTCTACTCAACCGTATTAAGAAAGAAGATTACAGTCTTGGAGAAAACTATTGCTGAAGCAATCTTCTGTGCTCAGGAAGGACTAGTTTTCACTGAGTCTTGGGAAGAAGAATTGGGCGGTTCTGAGACTATAGAAGTCTATCTCATGAAGGAGGACACGGTCAGGACTCACTCGTGGAAGGCTGTTGAAATGAAGGATATCGTTCGTATTCTTCACCAGCTTCTCAACAAAGCGGTACTTCACAAGGTTGGGTCAAAGGACAACCTTTCATCTCTTCACAAGTTCTGTCTCTGCCATCTTCTCACAGAGACAAGAATTGATCTTCCAAGAATCCTTTATGGAAGATTCAAGGATGCAGTGATGAACAAGAAAAGACTCTCTGCACTCCCCTTCTGCCACCTTCTCTCGAAGATTTTCAAGGCTCAAGGAGTATATGAGTCTCTTGCTGCCAAGACTCCTGAGGAGCAAGCGAGGTTACTAACTGATAAACCAATGTTTGGTGCAGACTTTTGAAAGATGAACATAGCCAACATGAACCTCAGTACGTATGCTGCTACTGCAATTGCTAAAACTGAGGAATTAATGGTGGATAAAGAATAGATGATCGAACAGAATAATGCTGAAGTCCTAGGGGTTAGAAGGGTAACCAGGCAAAAGACAACTGCTACAAGAAAGCCCGCCCCAAAAGGACCATCAAGTAAGATTGCTATCAGGGAGCCTTCTGATGCCCCTGCTCTAAAGAGGCCAAGGAAAATTATCCTCTCTCATAATGAAGATGAGGAAGCTGATGAGGATAGCATTCCTATCAGTTCTATCCTAAAGAAGCAGAAGATCTCTGCTGCTACTGCTGAGGCCGTTGTGCCTGATCCTTCAATTGTACCAAAAAAACCAAGGAAGCAACCTACAAGAAAAGCTAGGTCAACCAAAATTCCTAAGGTAACTATCTCTGCTAATGACCCTGTTCAATTAACAGTAGATGACCTTGTATCTAGTTTAGAAGCTAGGATAGATGATATACCTATCCCCTCTTCAAATGAAGTATATATTCCCTCACCACCTCAACCAACCCAAACAACCACCTCACAAGCCGATGATACCTGGTTAAATCAACCAGATGAAGGCATTTCCCTTGGTGCACCTTTCCCCAAACCTCTGAGAACCTTATTTCCTCCCCGCATCTCAACTTCCACCCTTTACAATGGCAAATCTGAGGATTGGGCCAAAGTTAAAAGAGAATGGAAAATTCTATTTCACTCTCATCAATCTGAACCAGAACTCATCCTAGCCAATCTGTTGAACCCCTCTACCTGAATATGAGGAAAAATTTAGCCAATCTGTTGAACCCCTCTACCTACCTCACCCAGAGTGTCAACTAATCAAATCGTACCTTCTCAAATGTACAATAATTTAGGGTCTTTAGTCACCCAACTACCTTTAGCAAAATTCCCCCCCAAGCAAATTTATCCAAATCTTACAAAACTCCTCCATTCATGCCAATTACTGATGGAGTTGAAAGACACATTATACCCTTCTGGCAGACTGACCCCAAGTGGAAGAATCTTCCTACTATTCGATGAGTGTGATTCCACCTCATCTTTGTCCATCATTTTGCATGCATTTTCATGTAGTTTAGGCATATTTTTATTAGATTTTAGGTTAATTTTCCTTTGGAACGGGTAAGGCGGTTTTCGTGTGTTGTTTTGCAGATGTCAAGGGTAAATTGCTCAAGATCAACCATGATGAAGTTTGGATGAAGGTGGAGCTTTAAAACTGAAGAAAATGATCCAAACAGAGCCCATCACGGCCTAGCCGTGATGCCCATCACGGCCTAGCCGTGATGCCCATCACGGCCATGATCGAGCAAAACTGAAAAAGAAGAAAGGCTGAAGTCAGAGTCTGTCACGGCCGTGACCCAAAACCACCACAAGTCAGAGCACATCACGGCCCAGCCGTGAAATTCATCACGGGCCATGAAGTTGAGGGCTCGCGTCGCGAGACATATCTCGCGTCGCGAGAAATTGAATTTTCCAGAATTAGCAGAGGCAGAGACCGTCACGGCCAGGCCGTGATGGACATCACGGCCGTGACGCGCTTTACTTGGATCTGAAGAAACCGAAATAGATCAGATTTTGAGTTGGTTTGGGACTCTAACTTCCCCATTTCTATAAATATGGACCAAGGCATCAGATCAAAGGGAGATCAGACCTTTGGGGGCTACTACTCTAGGCATAGATTTAGGATCTCTTCTCCTCTTCTCCTCTCTTCTCTTTTCTGATTTTTATTATGTTGTCAACCCAGCTTGTCATCTCCATGGCAAGACTGGAGTAGTAGCTTAGTTTCTAGGGATTAGGGCTCTGCCCAAGTTTGTTTATGATGTAAATTTGATGTAAACTCTTTGTTAATTACGATTTGCTTTAGATCTGATTTCTAGTGTGTAAATTACTCATAAATTTCGAAAAACCGTTATTTGCGTGACATAGACGTTCTAAGGAGGAACCTAGCGGTGAACTTAGGATTTCTAGGGTGATTCACTCGTAAAGCCCGGCAGCCACTGGTTTGTGAGATGTGAATGATCCAAGGAGGAACCTAGCGGTGAACTTAGGTTGTTTGCATGACTGAGACATTTCAAGGAGGAACCTAGCGGTGAACTTGGGTGTCGGACCTATAGAAGTCAGACTTGGGACTGAAATCACGAGAGTTAGAAGCCGTCCCTCGAGGAGCAACGAGTTGTCGCGGAACGCAAAGGGTCCAATCTGGGATCGACTACCACGAGAGTAGGGGTCGGGTCAATTGGGCACGGCTTTTGTAACCCGAGAGGGAGCTTAAGCTATCAGAGGATAAACTCACCTTCAAGGCAATTTCGGTAATCAACAAAGGTAAATCAGATTAGCAACATAAACAACCTCAAAGGTAACCCAAATCCCTAGGAATCCATTTAAATTGAAAACCCCAAAAACATTTGTTTTCTGCTCGTCTATCATTTCAATTTCAAATTCGAATCTTTTTCAAAACCCTTTTTAAAACTGTCCAGAACTAATCGATTCGAAAGCCGATTGCGATTCGAGAACACAGTCTATGTGGGTTCGATATCTTTTATTACTTGACGGCAGTTCGGTACACTTGCCGGATTCGCACGAGCGTCGTCGCACGTCGACTTACGCCACACATCAAGTTTTTGGCGCCGTTGCCGGGGACTGTGCCTTTTCGAATCTCAATTCAAATTTTGGATTGATTTTTCTGGACCCTTTTCTTTTTATTTGATTTTTATTTCTGAAATCAAAAAAAAAAATATTTCAAAAATTTCTTTTCCTTCTATTGTATCCATCTCTCTGTGTGTTATATGCAAAGATCTCTAAGTCTTGGGAGCCTTAGTGAGATTGATCCGGAGATCGAGAGGACCTTCCACAGACGTAGAAGACTACAAAGAGAGGGAGAAAGGTTGAGTCCCGTTCCACTCATGGCGAATCAACCGGATACAAAACCTTTGAAGGACTACGCAGCCCCAAATGCGAGAGGCTTGCGAACTGGGATTGCAAGGCCAGAGATTGAGGCGGAAAACTATACCATACCGCCCATGCTAATCAACATGATTAGGCAACATCAATTCGGAGGATTGCCTTCGGAGGACCCGACCGATCACATAGAGACATTTTTAGAGTTCACCGATGCAATCCGGATTAATGGAGCCTCAGTCGATGTTGTGCGTTTGAGACTGTTCCCCTCATCTCTCACTGGAAAGGCGAAGGCCTGGCTTAAGCAAATCCCCACTAACACTTTGACCACTTGGGACCAACTGGAGCAGGCGTTCCTGGAGAAATTCTTCCCTCCATCCAAGACGGCCTACATAAGAACCCAGATCACCGACTTCTTCCAGAAAGACGGAGAATCATTATCGGAAGCCTGGGATCGTTACAAGGGACTGCTGGAGTCGTGCCCACATCACGGACTCGAGTGGTGGTTAATAGTGCACACCTTCTATAACGGATTAGACTACTCTTCGAAGGTGTCACTAGATTCTGCAGCCGGTGGAGCGTTTATGAATAGGCCTCTCACTGAGGCATTCAACATCATCGAGAATGTCGCCACCAACTACCACCGATGGGGATCCGAAAGAGGTAATAACCCGAACAAGATTTCGGGGGGTAAGTTTGAAGTAAGTAGCATTGATCTGATTATGTCCAAATTTGACTCACTAAATAAAAGATTAGATAAGATTGAAAGAGCTAATGTGAGTGCAATAGGTGCTACTAACCTTGTTTGTGAGATTTGTGGAATGCAGGGACATGACATGATGGGATGCCCACATGGATCCGGCGCTTCGGGTGAGCAAGTGAACTCTTGTAACAACTACTACGATACGAACCCGAAGCTGCCCAACTATGCTCCCCCAAATCCCTACAATCAAAGAAGAAACAACCCTTACCTCTCCTACGGCAACTACAGCAACATGCTCAACCATGAGTTCCAAGAGGGTCAAGGTAATAAGAGAACCGCACCGGGGTATCCTCAGGTTCAAAAATATAAGCTCGAGTCTCTCATGGAAAACTTTGTTGCCACTCAAGCTCAGCAGAATGAGGCAATAAAGGAGCTAGCATCTAAGGTAGACCACTTAGCCACTCATAGCAAAATGCTAGAAACCCAGATTGCCCAACAAGCCGGCACGTACTCGAGACCCAAGGATACATTCCCGGGGCAACCCGAAGCAAATCCCAATGAGCATTGCAATGTCATACACTTAAGGGATGATAAGCTTGGGGTGGGGGTAGTTGAAATGGAGGTGGAACCGGAGGAGGACACGAGCGAAAAAGAAGAGCCAGAACCGAAATACGTCCCTCCACCACCGTACCAACCCCCGATACCTTTCCCACAGAGGTTGGTCAGGAAAAAGCAAGTAGATGTAGAGACTAAAATGCCTACTAAACTGAAAGACCCAGGTAGTTTCTCCATCGCTTGCTCGATTGAAAAAGTGCAAATAGACCGAGCCTTGTGTGACTTAGGGGCTAGTGCAAGCTTGATGCCCCTCACTATCATGGAAAGGTTGGAAATCAAAAAGTTGAGTCCGTTCAAATTCTCCTTACAATTTGCGGATGGCTCAACTAGGACTCCTCTAGGCATACTAGAGAATGTCCCTGTGAAGGTAGGGAAATTCTTCATCCCTACCGACTTCCTGGTATTGGATATGAAAGGGAATTCTGAATTCCCCATCATTTTAGGAAGGCCATTCTTGGCAAATGCTGGGGCAGTAATAGACGTAAGGAATGGGAAGCTCTCTCTAACTGTAGAGGAAGGTAGGATCGATTTTCAATTGACTAACTCTGATAACAACCTTCCTTTTGAGAGCAATGTGTGCAGAATTGATACAACGTCTCCAGTGGTAAAAGAAGAACTTAGCATGGAAGCAACCCCAAAGATATGCATGGTTGAAGATGCACCCAGTGGTGAAGTTGGAATTGTTGTCCATGCGGAAACAAAACTTCCGCCGGGAGGAAGGAAGGCTAGGAAGCTCCGAGAGAAAAGAGCGAAGCGGAAGCATTATTGGCCGTATGAGCAGAAACGGCTATTTGAAGGAGTTCCTTGGAAAAGAAGTGTTCCGGCACTTCTACGCCCAGCCGACCCCGGTTGATTGAAGGAAGTTTGGTCAAGCTTAAGACCATAAATAAGCGCTTCTTAGGAGGCAACCCAAGTTTTCTTTCCCTTTTTCCTTTTGTATTTGATTTAACCTCTTGAATAATTTGAGAAGATCAAGAGGCAAAAATATCATTAATAGGTTTGTCTAGTGTTTTCAGGTTGAGAAAGAGAAGAAGAGCATAAAAAAGATAAAGTCAGAGGCCATCACGCCCTGGCCGTGACAGTGGTCACGGCCGTGATGAACTAAACAAGAGCACAGTAAGGATCACGGCCTAGCCGTGACAACCATCACGGGCGTGATGAGTAGGATGCCAAAGCCAGAGAGCATCACGGCCTAGCCGTGATGTAGATCACGGCCGTGACAGGGCAACTCCTGAGGACAGAAACGATCACGGCCTAGCCGTGATGAGCCTCACGGTCGTGATAAAATTTCTACCCAAGTTTTGACTGGAGTGTGAAGCCAACACCCGCTACCGACTCGGTAAGTTGTTTCATTTTTCTCCTCTCTCCGACTTGATTATTTACATTGGAGACAATGTAAGTAATCAAGCTTGGGGTAGGGGTATTTATTTTTGCATTTGCATTGTTGCATTCATATTGCATTCTCATAGGCATGGATTGGTATGATCACATTCTCTAGATTGCCCCTCACTTAGAACATGCATCCGATTGTGAGAACTTGGAGCCAAATGAATTGAGATAGTGAATTTTGAACCCAATTTTTCATTATTCTTGTGATATGGCTAAAAATAAAAAATTCTTGAGATAGTCATTTGATAGTTGATAATTAGCATGTGGTCCCTTAAACTTGTGTTCCTCACTGATTTTTGAACTACTAAATGTAAGATTTTGAGACAAAAGGGGGTATTCACTAAATCTACCCCATTTCTTGTGATAGAGTGATTTAATTCCTCATGGACTGTATTTTCTAGAACTTGACTTGAAACCATTTCAAAACTTAAAAATTTTTGAAAACATTTTTGAATATGATTGAGGCACTAGGTATTTTTCCGGCCTCCCGAGCTTGAATGATAAATGCTACCCCTTAGTTGCCCAATTTTGAGCCTAAAGATAAAATACTTTTCTTGGTACCTTGAATTACTTTGATAAATAATGCTTGGTGTGGCACCTTTTAAAGTATTACAAAAAGGGCAAAATGGTAGTTGGAAAAAAGAATGGGATGAAAACATTTCTCTTAAGCTAAAAAGCTCCCCTTCTCCAAACAAATAAAAAATGAACTAAACAGAAAAAAATTGGAGAAGGGGATGACAAAGAAAATGAGAAATGAAAAGAAAAAGAAAAAAAAAGAAGAAGAAAGGTGGAAAAAGTAAATCAAAGCCCTCAAAAGGTATTTTAGAAGGTGTCATACTTTGTAATGTTTGATAATCTGTCTAGCCTTCTTGAAATTCCCTTTCTTTGATTTTCCCACCTTACAATGAATCCCATGGCCACATTACAACCAAAGGAAAAGACCTCTTGATTCTTAAGTGTTTTCTTAAATAAAGTGGAGATTTGGTTAATAGTCAAGCCTATGGTAAAATACTTTCCTTGAGGAAATGGAGTAAATTGCAATAAACCCTAAAACACTTGAGTGAGGTGAGATGAGTGCCCAAATCAGTGAGGACATGAACTTGAAAAACCTAAGCTTCTAATTGGACTTGAACTTGATTATCTCTTGAGTGCTTATTAAAAATGCCTATTACTTGGATTAGCTTCTAGGGTTCTTGGTTCACTATCCATGCTTTAATTGATTTATCTTATGGCCTGAGTAATTGCTTGAGGACAAGCAAAGTTTTAAGCTTGGGGTGATTTGATGAGTGTGATTCCACCTCATCTTTGTCCATCATTTTGCATGCATTTTCATGTAGTTTAGGCATATTTTTATTAGATTTTAGGTTAATTTTCCTTTGGAACGGGTAAGGCGGTTTTCGTGTGTTGTTTTGCAGATATCAAGGGTAAATTGCTCAAGATCAACCATGATGAAGTTTGGATGAAGGTGGAGCTTTAAAACTGAAGAAAATGAGCCAAACAGAGCCCATCACGGCCTAGCCGTGATGCCCATCACGGCCATGATCGAGCAAAACTGAAAAAGAAGAAAGGCTGAAGTCAGAGTCATCACGGCCGGCCGTGATAGCCATCACGACCGTGACCCAAAACCACCACAAGTCGAGCACATCACGGCCCAGCCGTGAAATTCATCACGGGCCATGAAGGCGAGGGCTCGCGTCGCGAGAAAATTGAATTTTCCAGAATTGGCAGAGGCAGAGACCGTCACGGCCAGGCCGTGATGGACATCACGGCCAGGCCGTGATGGACATCACGGCCGTGACGCGCTTTACTTGGATCTGAAGAAACCGAAATAGATCAGATTTTGAGTTGGTTTGGGACTCTAACTTCCCCATTTCTATAAATATGGACCAAGGCATCAGATCAAAGGGAGATCAGACCTTTGGGGGCTACTACTCTAGGCATAGATTTAGGATCTCTTCTCCTCTTCTCCTCTCTTCTCTTTTCTGATTTTTATTATGTTGTCAACCCAGCTTGTCATCTCCATGGCAAGACTGGAGTAGTAGCTTAGTTTCTAGGGATTAGGGCTCTGCCCAAGTTTGTTTATGATGTAAATTTGATGTAAACTCTTTGTTAATTACGATTTGCTTTAGATCTGATTTCTAGTGTGTAAATTACTCATAAATTTCGGCAACCGTTATTTGCGTGACATAGACGTTCTAAGGAGGAACCTAGCGGTGAACTTAGGATTTCTAGGGTGATTCACTCGTAAAGCCCGGCAGCCACTGGTTTGTGAGATGTGAATGATCCAAGGAGGAACCTAGCGGTGAACTTAGGTTGTTTGCATGACTGAGACATTTCAAGGAGGAACCTAGCGGTGAACTTGGGTGTCGGACCTATAGAAGTCAGACTTGGGACTGAAATCACGAGAGTTAGAAGCCGTCCCTCGAGGAGCAACGAGTTGTCGCGGAACGCAAAGGGTCCAATCTGGGATCGGCTACCACGAGAGTAGGGGTCGGGTCAATTGGGCACGGCTTTTGTAACCCGAGAGGGAGCTTAAGCTATCAGAGGATAAACTCGCCTTCAACGCAATTTCGGTAATCAACAAAGGTAAATCAGATTAGCAACATAAACAACCTCAAAGGTAACCCAAATCCCTAGGAATCCATTTAAATCGAAAACCCCAAAAACATTTGTTTTCTGCTCGTCTATCATTTCAATTTCAAATTCGAATCTTTTTCAAAACCCTTTTTAAAACTGTCCAGAACTAATCGATTCGAAAGCCGATTGCGATTCGAGAACACACAGTCTCTGTGGGTTCGATATCTTTTATTACTTGACGGCAGTCCGGTACACTTGCCGGATTCGCACGAGCGTCGTCGCACGTCGACTTACGCCACACATCACTATTCCTGAGAGGAGAGCTAGATCATCTAAGCATGTCCCCATGATCATGTCAAGGGACACAAAATGGATGTCCTTTGAGCATCCCAGAATCTATGGGAGGGCTGCTGATGTGTTCATGGATCAACTCTGTATTGATATGCTAAAATGGGAGTTCAGCCAACTCAGAGCTGATAGGGCTTCAAATTTTGTTCCTCCAGCCCTGCTGAGGCATAAGGAAACAACTAGGATTGGAATCAAGCCTTACAGAATCTGTCCGAGATTGCCAATGCTAGATCTCAACAAGGACAAGGACTTGAAAAGCAGAAGGTTCAAGGGAGTGATGCCCGTAGCTGAGCCTGCATTGCTTGACCTTGATCAAGAAACTTTTGATTACTCAATGTTGGATTTCCTTCAAAATCATGAATCCATTGAGTTAATCAATGAACACAAGGCTGCTGATTTTTCGAAGTTACATCTGATTCAGTGCACCAGAGAGGCATCTTCCTCTGGATTGACTGATGAAGAAAAGAAAGATATTCCCAAGGTTAGAGGAAAGTGTTGACTCTCACACTTTAGGTACATGATATATAAAGACCTCTGGGGACTTCCTATCAATAGCAGAAATATGGAATTTGTCTACCCTATAAGATGGGCAAAGGATATCCCTAAGCCAATTATACAATATGCTTTTGCCACAGCTTCAACCTCTTCCTTTGAGCATACTTCTGAAGAATTAGTTGTGGAAGGCCCTGAGCTGAATGTTGAAATCTTCTCAAAACCTGCTTCTGAATCTTCAACTCCCTTACAAGGTGCTGAGTCTGCTAAGACATCTTCTCAACCATTAGCTCTTGCTATGGTTCATCCACCAGCTTAAGCTCAAGACGCTATCTCAGGCTTTGCTAAGAGCTCAAGACAATTATCCTTGCCACCAAATCTTGAGGACATCATTGGCAGAATTATTGATGATAAGGTTGGTAAGATAGTTGAAGAAAAGACTAAGCAGATGGCACAACAAATTGAAGAAAGAGTGCAAAAGCAAGTGCAAGACACCTTGGCCCCTACAAATGCCATGGTGACTAAAATGCTAGCCTTGCTAATGGAATTACAGAAAAATCAAAATCCAAACCAACCTCCTCCACCACCTCCTTCTTCTTAGAATCTCTTCTTTCTTATTTTATTTTGCTGACAGTGATGGTCCACTCCCTTTTTACCTTTTTGGCTGATGACAAAAAGGGGGAGAAAGGAAAAGAAAGACAATTATATACAAAGTCAGTTGTTGACATATTTCCATTTGCATCTACTTGTAAATTGCTCTGCTTATGTTTAAATTATTTGCTTTGATATCAGAAGCTCTGATACTTGTGATAAGTGTTTGTATCTATCTGTTAGTCTGCTTAAATATTTGGATGCTTTGTATTAGGGGGAGCCTTGCAAGCTCTCTTAGACTTTGCTATTTAAATTTAATCAGTTTTTGTCATCATCAAAAAGGGGGAGATTGTTGGAACCAAAGTGGTTTTGGACTTAATAATCTCTAAGTTTTGATGCTAACAAAAGGATTAAATTTGCTTGGCAAAGTGTTAGTTGAGATCTAACAAGTGAGTTCAGTTTATGCAGAAATATCCAAAATAATATAAGGTATACAATGCTTGGACTCGTGCAAAGAATTACCCGTCCAAAGGTTATTTAAACTGTTTATATTTTAATCAATAGGTAGACTATTTTCCTTAGTAGACGAGGCTATAAATGAATATCTAAATAACTTGATAGGTATAGCAAGTCCAAAGACTTGAAAATAAGCGCGTCCATTTTGCCACGTCAGCAGACGGAAGTAATTAGCTAAGAAAAAGAACTAAAACACAAAGTAATCTAGTAGACGAGCTCCATATGCCACGTCATTGGACGGAGCTTCTCTTTAAGGACTTAGCATGTCCAAAGACTTTTCTAGACGAGTGCACCACTTTAGTGGACGAGCGCTTCTACCATATTAGTAGACAAGCGCTTCTACCACATTAGTAGACAAGTGCTTCTGCCACCTCAGTGGACGAGCAGAATTAAAATCTTGTATAGATGAATTCTTAAAACTAAGTAGACAGTTCTATATGTTTTATATCTTTACTACCTTGAATGTGATTTAATGCAATCTGGTCCACAATGAATTTATTTCAAATGATTGATATTTATTTCAAATGAATATTTGTTCTTTCCATTTGTCTTTATTCGATTTAATGTTGTATTTCCCTTGAGAAAGTTCACAGTACTATCAAGGAAATACAAAAATCAAATAGTACAATTGGAATTGCAAAACGATCTGTATGATGACAACTCTATTGCTGAACAAAAGCTAGGTTATACACAAAGGAGGAAAGAAAGTTTTTAAGGTACAATTGCTCAGAACAGTGAGCCTCCATTTTGTGATTCTCTGATAACCAAGGATACTTTTCAACTCGCCAAAATCAAGCTATCAGTCACAACGGATATCATGCATTTAATGCTATCTCTAAACGGGATTATTCAAAGTAACTATTGAAGAATTACAAGAGTAGAAGAAGGTCACTGTCAATAGAAGACCTCAGATACTGAAGAAACAACTTTTGCTAGCCCAACTTCTACCTATGCAATTCTTGAGAAGACAAGCTCCTATTCTTTCATTCTTTCAAAAGCAAAAGTATGTATTCATTAGTTTGAATATTGTTTTAATACTCAACTGATCTTAAACTGTTATATTCTCACACTTAGTGAGTTAAGAAGATCAACTTTTAAATCTCTGTGATAGAGTTAGAGCCTGAAGAGGCTTGGTAAGAAAGGAATACTTGTAGCCTAAAGAGGTGTTGAATACTTGTTGTGTAATCTATTTGGAGAAATAATGGAAAAATCCTTCAAGTCGAAGGGACTGGACGTAGCTCTTGGTTGGAAGAGAGTGAACTAGGATAAAATCTCTTGCATGAATTTTCTATCCCTAAACTCTTCAGTTTTATTTGCTTATACTAACTATGGGGTTTTGATATTGCTTTTGTTGATCTTTTAAAAAGGATTTCTTGTGTGCTTAATCTTATTATCTTCTGCTTGTGAAAAAGTTGTTCAAAAGGGTTTTTGCAAAGATAATTAACAAACACAATTCAATCCCCCTTCTTGTGTTTGCCTGTGCCAACTTCAAATTATTCTTGAAAATGGATTTGATTTTATATAAAGGTTTTGGTTTGAAGCCAAAAGGATTTTTGTCTTCAAAGACGAGATTTACTTTAAAATGTAAAAACCTAAGTCCAGAACGACTTAGTGAAAATACGAACGTAATAATTTATGATGTGGAGTGGAACACGACCTTATGTCATAAGGTATGGATAATTTATTTTCCATATTCCATAAAATTTAATGGACTGTGAATAGTTTATTTTATCGAAAGCCAAAGAAAAAGGCTCAACTAGAAAAGTACAGAGAAATAAATAATTGGACCTATGTTCCAATCTCATAATATGCTAGGTTTCGTAATCAAGTATTCCACAAAGATGAAACGTTACTCGAGAACTTTAGCTTGATGATTAAGTACCGGTGATTCGGACTTAAGGACATCTAGCATCTTTTATAGTTCGTTGAAGAATTCCGAAGGAATCACGATGTCAACACGATACGAATTTAGTAGTGACGATCTTTTGATGCTTGGGGGTGCCGGGGTATGAAATACTCATATAGGCCCAGTTGGTTGCTCTTCTGTGGCACGGTGATCTTACAATACACCGACATACTCTACTAGACACTATGTATTTTCTGGTAGTGTAGGATGCTCCCGAAAAAGTCAATGTGCACGTTGATGACTCTGGACACATTCTATTGCCCAAGGCTGGTGTAGTCCGGAACAATCCTCCGAACCACTCTCTCCGACTGTTTGTTAAAACCATGGTATAGGGGATCAGAGGTCATTCCTCGAGTCTTAGATGTCTCTTATCTAGGAAAAGCGGTGCCTTGTGATTATGTTGTTGTTAAACATTATTATTTCTGTTGTGATGGATGATATAACTGTTTATTGATATTTGTACGTACCTGTGTGTCATACCACTGCATGTCTGCATTAAGTGTAAGATGAACAGAAATCTCACCTCATTTCTGTATTTTCTGGTTTGTTGTTTTCTATCTTGCGTTGGGCGAAGATGACGACAACACTATTTCTCCATCACATCCTGCTGGAGTTTGATTGTACTTGGAGACATGGACACAGTCTCGAGGGCTTTAGTATAATGGATTTTTCTCAGTATTTTGTGTCTGGTCAGTCTCGTGTCTATGTTATATTTTGTGGAGCTATGTCTCTAAAGATATTATTATTATAAACATATTTCAGTCTGTTGTTATTTACAGGCGTTGGTATTTCCGCCTTCTTTCTGAATATGTATGACTGATGATACTTGGAACTTGGTTTGTATAATATTGATGCATAAGTTGATGTTATATGTTAAAGACTATGCATGGTATTATTGCGAAATAGAAAAGGAAAAAAACAAACCCGTATTTTTGGTAAAATAATTATTTTCCTCTTTACTCGGTCTTAGAAAAAATTGAAATGTCACAGACAATGTAGCCTCCGAGAAGGGTGTCACAAGACCACCTCTACGACCCCGTACACGTCCACGTTCAATCCCTGGTTCCATAACTGACCTGCCAAGCAAAATCAGTTAAATGGCAACTAGAAATTCAGATATATACTTACGCGTTCAAACACATTACTTCTTATAAGTAATTCAATCAACATACCATCTACAATTCATGGGTTCTCACAAGATCTCAATCCAATTAGAACCCACCAAAACACACATACTTGTGTGTTAACACACATTGTTTCGACAAGGAAACAATCCAAACAAGACCCAACCAGAGATCACACAACAAAAACATAACAGACCTATTCCCCAAGGTTCTCGAAAGACTCGACCAGCTCTGATACCACTCTGTAACACCCCCCTTAGGCATTAATTTGTAACCCGTGCGGAAATAAATTAAAAAGTTATTTACTGGTTGCTTCCGGAAAATTAACTTACTTTAGGTAAGAAACTCGGGTGTAAAAAAATTTGTTCTGCGAGAACTCTCTGTAAAACCAAGATACATACATGAGACAGTAAAATCATATTGTACATATCCTCACACGAGGAAATACTCACATTCACAACAAGAACCTTCACGACCTATACAGTTTTCTCAAAGAGTTTCCATTTTAAAAAAGAGAAAAGTATACCAAAAGTTAACTTACAACACCACATTTAACTACCTTTTTAAATATACAACCCAACCAATACTCCTAAGCTGGTCACTCTATGAAACACCAAATGGAAGAACTCTATAGTTCTCACCACTATTACCAACCTCTTCAAGGATCAATATTAGTATCCCCGATTGAAGTTAAGACTTCTCACCATCTACTGCCAGTACCAAGGTACAGCGGCAAAAATGAGTAAAACCTGATATATTGTAAGTGTGAGACACCAATATATGGATATAAGCACGATAACTACATGTGTGACACACCAAAACAGCATATAGACATATATAGTCATAACAACATAAATTTCTCAGAAATCACAAGTAATTTACCAATGGGTTCCACATTGGAACAATCAATATCATTCACAAAAGATTAATGACATTTCACAGATAATCGTCTAATCTTTATACCTAATCTCCCGTAGATTCACTCAACAAATAAATAAGTTGATCAGGCTCTGGAATGCGCATTGTCCAAACTCTTGGTACAATGGTCAACCACATAATGGCACATTATCCGAACTCCCAGCACAATGGTCAATAAGACAAATGGCACATCACCCAAACATCCCGGCACGATGGTCAACAAATCAAATGACACATCGTCCATTAAGGCACAATGGTCAACTCTAAATGGCATATTGACCATTAAGGCACAATGGTCAACTCTGAAACATGAATATCACCATGATACCATGACTAACAATTACGAAACATGAATAACATAGAGATACTAAAATACATTGTAACATGAATATCTTCAAGATGTCATGACAAACAAATACATCGAGGCCTGAATGACCTAAAGATACCAAAATTAACACATACACTGAAACATGAATATCATCAGGATATCATGACTAACAAATCAATTATAACATGAATATCGTTGAGATATCATGACTAACAAATATACCATTGAGTAAAACTCGTTTACAAAAACCATTTCTGTTGTAACTCGTTTACAAAATGTCAAACCATATTGAAATTCATTTTATTTTGGAAACCCTTTTTCCCGAAATAACGTCCAATCTTCGTAAAATCAATTCTACTATAACTTCCTTCATCAAATCGCTAAGAAACTCATTTTCGTTCAAAAATCAATAATTTGAACTTGGGAACCTCATTTGAGACAAATTCTAAATATTACCCTTTTTAAGAATACTTTCGCAAATATTGACGGAATTGTCCGTCGTTTGCCGTTTTAAAACGTTTTTAGGTCAAAAGATGACTTTTGTCGTAAAACAATTTTTCCAACACTGTAATAAAAAAAATATTTGAAACTTTTTCTCTTAAAACAACATTTTCTAATATTTAAAAATTCCTTATGTGAAAATTAGCAGTGCTAAAATATTTTCACGGTTACGTCCTCACTATGACTCTTAAAACGGTAAATCATTAAAATAATATTATTTTTCACTTTTTCCCATTTTTTTACCAAATAATAAATTAAGTAATAATATATTACTATTTCCACTAAATTAAACTTATTAATTCATAAAAAGCTTTTAAATGCTTTTAACCTCATATTTAATTAAGCTCTGACGACTGTCAGGCTTTCCAATCCACATCAACAATTCATCACAATATTATAGTAATTAACCCAGGCAGATCATGCAGCAAAGCACTATAATACATAACTGCAAATAACTAACCACAGATAAAATCACAGCTTAACACAAAGCTAAACAACCACCATGAATCTCAACCAAATATTACAAATAATACACCAATCACACATACAATTATTGGGAAAAATCCCTCAGGTAAGCTCCCCTTACCTCTTGAAGATTCAAGTTCCTATCCAACGAAATCTCGATTTCAAATCCGGTTTCCTCCACGAACTCGGGTACTCAAAACAAATGTTATCCTCCAACAATTACAACAACAAATCAACAATTTAAACAACTTAAGAACACCTAATTACCTACATGTTGGTTTCAGTCTTGGTGTGATTTTAGGGCTAAAAATCTCTAAAATTCCTAAGCTTTTGGATTAGTGATTCATAATCACTTTAAACCCTAAATCAGCACTTAGGTTACAAGAATTGAAATAAAATATTCCAATCCTCCAACAAATCCAATTCGGTCATGACCAAAAAATATGGCTTAGAGAATTTGATTTGATCTAATAACCATGGATTCAATACATATATAAGCTATAAGATTGAATCATGTAAAACTAGTTAAGAAAAATTGAACAAAATCCTCCCCCCATCAAAGTGTAATGTTCGGTCTCCTTAGGTTCAAATGGCTAGAAATTTTTGTTTGTTGTAAGCTCATAGATCTAGAATATAGGGATGATAATAGGAGCATAGAAATTGGTTTCATATTTTTAGGATTTTTCTATGATTTTCTAGACAATTTCAAAGTTTTTAGATCTAGAAATTGGAAACATGAATAAGGCATTGAATCATGAAAATATGTGAAGAACATACAGTTAAATGATGATGAGGATCATGGATTACCTCTTGGAATTGAAAAATGGGCAAGGAATCACCAAGTTGCTTCACAAAGTAAGCTTATGGAAACTTAGAGTTTTTGTAAAAATGGTGAAAGCTTGGTGAAGAAGATGACCTTGGCCTTAAATAGAAGTGAGAATGGGCTCATTTGGAGGGGTTTGGTCGTTCCAACTAGGGGCACAAGGGTCCAAGCATGAATTTTGAGGGACAAAATGGTAATCTTACATAATGGCATTTTGGTGATAAAATAACAACTTAGGGACATTATAGTAATTTCACCTCAAAAGCAATCATGACACTTATGAGTCACCTATATGACTCACCCTTATGAGTCATCACTCATCTTCATCCATTGAATGTCGGATTTTGTCTCAGCGCATCTGTTCTCGACTTCGTCGATTACCCGATTAGGGTTTCTGTTTGTTTTTTGATCGAAAATTTTTCAAAATAACCAAACTCGTTGGAAATATGTTTTAAACATAAACCATTTTGTTCACGAGTCAAAATCAGGCTTTCTGATCATTAAAATCTTACCGTCAGTGAAAACACCAACTGTTTTCCGTCTGAACTTTTACCAAAATTCATCCGATTAAACATAATATTTCATTTCTGATCAGAAATATGGAATATAGAATTCCACACGGACAAAATATAAAAAAACTACAAATTTCAGTTTCGATTCAAATTAAGGTTTTCTACCAGTATAAATTATACTGTCAGTAAAAACACAGACCAGTTTCTATCTGAGTTTTGAACCCAATATTTCACCGTATACTTATAAAAATAAGTATAATATGAATATGATTTTGGTTTTTCCAAAATCATTTTCTAAGTTTCAAATAAAAATATGAACTTTTTTTTATATTTATATCGATCTTAGAAAGTAGAAAATTTGGGGTGTTACTGTTCTCATATAAACATTTCAGCCCTAACAAAATGACATGTGCCATTCATGGGGTATATATTGTTTCTGAACATTTATTTAAAATATTTTAGGTTTTAAATGCATAAGAATTTGTAATAATTTGTATTAGGAATCATCTACGAACAATTATAATAAAATTGATTTATTTCTCATGAGAAATTGAGAATAAAAAATCATTGCACAGGACGCATATACATATTAGTTTAATAGTACATATTTTAATATCTTTAAATTAAAAAATATTTTGTATTTATATATTTTTAGGTTTAATAAATTTCTTATACGACATATCAAATATTATTAAGTTCAATTAACTAATCAATAAATTAAAAGAAGAAATATTTAATTTTAATGTTTGAAATCTAATTACATTAGAATTAGAATGTAGACAGAATTAATTTTTTTTGAATGGTCTAACGTTATTTTTAAATAAAATTATTAATTGTATTACTATTGTACAGGGTCGGTCCAATGGTGAAGCTAATAAAGCCCTAACTTTAGGCTTACCAACAAAACAAATTTTTTACTCTTAATTTTTGTAAAGTAAAAGGGTCACATATGCTAACAAAAAGGTCCAACCCGATCTATAAGATCATCTCACTTAAAATAAAAAGACCTCACTAAAAATTTACTTTAGGCCTCACTCGCTTTTGGGCCGGTCCTGCTATTGTATTATATTATTTGACTAAATTATTAGTTGAACATTCTAAAATTAATTACTAAATCAATTGCATCCAAATAAATATAACATTTAGTTTATCTCATTGTTAATTTTTTAAATTAAAATAATTATATTGATTCTACATAAATAAGTATATAAATAGTAAAATGAAAAAATAAATTAAGCTTATAATTGAATCTAATTTTAGAATAAATAAATAAATACAAACATACCATATAACATGAGACTTGCTATTTAAAATAGGATTTGATTGGTATGCACTGTTAGTGTAAATAATTTTTACATGGTCAACCAATCAGAAGTTATCATGTAAGTTAAAATGTTTGACTCTTATCCTAATTAACTACCTTAAAAGTCACCCACATCATTAATTCTATGCACTGTCCGGGTAAAAAAATTTACACCGACAGTGCATAGAAATTAAATGCTTTAAAATACCATAAAACAAAAAAAAAGATAAATTGATAAATAAATATATATATATATATATATTAAATAAAATAATATAAGATGAGGTAATAAATAAGAAAATTTAAATATTATTCCCTCCATCTCATTTTATATGTCATATTTGGAATATTGGTTTGTCTCAAAATTAATTGTCACTTTATAACATCGAAGAGAGTATTAATCACATTTTTCAATAATACTTTATTTATTTGTATCTCAACCTACCCTTTATCAATGGGAAATCACTACAAAATATTCTTGTATCTTCTACATGTAATATTTTAAAAACATGATTCAAATACTAATAGTATTTGAAATCTGTTGAAAATAGAAAAGAATAGAGAAATGGAGAGAATAGAGATATAGATTCAAATACTAGTTCTTCAGGAACTAGGATCCAAGGTCTAGTTCTTCAGGAACTAGCCGTCATATTTGTCATTGATATATTATGATCAAGTGTATCAAGTACAATCTGACTACTACTATTTATAGAATAATAGTAGACTCCTAATAAGAGAAGATTAGGATAGGATAGGATAGGATAGGATAGGATAAGAGATAATATCATATAGTCATCCACTAAATCAAATTGTTTATAACACTTCCCCTTGGATGACTATACCTTATGAATATTACCTCGTTAAAACCTTGCTAAGAAAAACCCAGTGGGATGAAAAACTTAGCGAAGGAAAAAGAGTACAATATTCATAATGGCTTACTTCCCCTAAAAAATACATCAATTATGAAAAATCCCTTAGTTGACGCATTCCAATGTTATGCACATGTTTGTTGAAAACTGAAGTTGGCAGTGCCTTTGTGAATAGATCTGTTGGGTTGTCACTTGAACGAATTTTGCAAACATCAATGTCACCCTTCTTTTGGAGTTCATGAGTATAAAAGAATTTTGGTGAAATATGTTTGGTTCTATCACCCTTTATGTAACCACCTTTAATTTGTGCAATACATGCTTCATTATCATCATGCAATGTTGTTGGCTTGTCTTTTTCTTTCATCAATCCACTTACGCTTCTGATGTATTGACTCATAGTTTTTAGCCATATGCACTCACGACTTGCTTCATGAATAGCCAATATTTCTGAATGATTTGATGATGTAGCTGTGATTGTTTGCTTCACTGATCGCCATGAGATAGCAGCTTTTCCACATGTGAAAACATAACTTGTGTTGGGACCGGGCTTTGTGAGGGTCGGAAAGATAATCAGCATCAGCATATCCTATCAACTCTAACTTTACTCCATTTGGGTAAAACAGACCCATATCAAATGTACCACGGAGATAACGGAAAACATGTTTGACTCCAGCCCAATGTCTTCGGGTTGGTGCTGAACTGAATCTTGCTAATAAGTTCACCGCAAAAGCTATGTCTGGTCTAGTGCTATTTGCAAGATACAAAAGTGCTCCAATGGCACTAAGATATGGTACTTCATGACCAAGAATTTCTTCATCATCTTCTCTGGGACGAAAAAGATCCTTTTTCACATCAAGTGAACGAACTACCATTGGAGTGCTTAATGGATACGCTTTATCCATATAAAATTGTTTCAAAACTTTTTCTATATAAGAAGATTGAGGAACAACTATTCCACTTTCAAAATGTTCAACTTGAAATCCAAGACAAATTTTTTTTCCCAAGATCCTTCATTTGAAACTCGTTTTGTAAGTATTCTACAGTCTTTGAGATCTCTTCTGGAGTCCCTATTATGTTTAAGTCATCAACATAAACAACAACTATTGCAAACCCAGAATTTGTTTTCTTGATGGAAGCACAAGGACAAATAGGATTATTCTCATACATATTTTTCAATAAATAGTCACTCAAACAAGCATATCACATTCGTCCTGATTTCTTTAATCCATACAATGGTCTTTGCAATTTAACAGAGTACATTAGTCGAGGTCTTGAATTACATGCTTCAGGCATCTTAAGTCCTTCAGGGATTTTCATATATATGTCATTATCTAATGAGCTATAAAAGTAAGTTGTCATTACATCTATTAAGCTTGTGTCAAGTCCTTTAGGGACCGCCAAACTAATCAACAATTTAAAAGTGATTGCATTCATAACTATAATTGACAACTTCAGGTGTCTGGACTGCTGGTCCAAATGCTCTAGTTTGGCTAACAACCGTAGCTCAGCTTGTATTGTTCCTTTCAATTTTGGCCAATTAATTTAATGTCGACATTTTCTGTAATTTGAGCTTCAAGCTCATTATCATTAATAATTTCAGAAGCAATTGCTGTTACATAAGCAAATATATTATCAACAATATATCTTCCCCTCATATTTCCATATTTTAATGAGATCTCATAATTTACCGGTACCGGAACCACTTCTAGGGTTACTTCTCTTGAAATATGGGGTTGTTGATCTATATAAATTTTGACCTCTTCTAGGGTCTCACTGACCTCTTTTGGAGCATCACATTGAAATTTTATTTTTCTTTAAGGAACAATATTCTTTGCACCAATAGGTCTACAACGCTTCTAGCGTACCTTAAATTCATGAGTTATGTACCATACTCGCGGGTTTTCCTTCTGGGACAATTAACCATGCAAAAATATTTGCGATTGGTACATGTGACGTAGTGACCTTCTGGGTCTATGACAATTGAACTTAGATGGCAGAGACTACCATGCCAAAGTACAGAAGATGGTAAGCACTTCTGGTGCATATAATTTCACTCATTCATCATCACTTTTGTAAAATATAATCCTAATAAGAAACTTGAAATTTTCTATAACATGTACTTCTGGTACAACATTTGAATAAGTAATAAAGAGATATTTTGCATCTCCGTCATTTTTTTTTGTTTCAATACGATACCCTTTGTCATGTATGTCTTTGAAACTTGGTAGATTTCTTCGGGATCTAGTAGAATACAACACATAAAAAAAAAACTATGTTCCATTTAGGAACCATAATATGGGATCTTTCAAAACATTTAATTACTTTCACAAACATCTGGTTGCAAATTGAAAGTAATCAAACATGTGATCATCTAGCTTCTAGTCTTAATCCTTTTGCATTCAAAATGCATAACATATGAAAACTCATTATATTGAAGAATCTTCTGGTCCTTTAATGACATCAATATATATCATCAATATTGACTTTGGATGGCATAATTGGCCACATGCCAAATAACAAAATTATTTAAACTAGTAAACTTTTGGTTTACAACAATATAATTAACTTGATTTTCAGGTGGATAGCAAACTTCTGGTTTACGTTAACAGGTGGAGGAGAAGGAGGAGGAGAAGGAGGAGGAGGAGGAGCGGGAGGAGGAGAAGAAGGAGGAGAAGAAGAAGAAGGAGAAACTCAGACTGCGCAAACCAGATTTTGAGATACTCATACTGCATATTGAGTCTGTCGGAATCTTAATTTTATGGTAGTGGTTGGTCAAAGGCAAAATCATCGTTCTATTTTCTCTTATATATAACCATTTTCTAACAAATCTTAGCTTAGAAAAGGTTAACAAAAATATATATATCCCAAAGCACATGATTTGTAAGAACATCATCAAACAAATAATTTTTATAAGGCAAGTTCTAACACCAACCATATTCATAAAAAAAAATGATATCTTAAAATAATTATATCATTCTAATGTTTAATAATTTTTCCATGAGCATAAATGCTTCTTTATCAATGAGCATTTCATTTGCTAAAAGAAATATTCACCTTTGACAAAGGTCAGTATTCAAGGCCATCATGAAATAATTTAAAAGGAAAAGACGTCCAAACATTGTGGCATTCAAGTAACTGGAAAAAGAAAAATCCAAAATAATTGATATATTACCGAAGTATAACTCACCATTAGGATTTGACAGACAAAAATCAATCTTTACCTTGATTGAAAAATTCATCCAGCAAAAATATTGACATACAACAAGTATGTTTTCAATATTTTTCTCATTGTTATCCCACTCATAATGATACATTCTCATATCAAGATCTTAAAACATCATATTAATGGTTATCACATCAATGATTATAACCACGAGCACCTTATCATACCCAAAAATTATAATACATGACATTCACTTCTGGGAATGAAGTTCAATCCATTTGGTTGCCTTTCTCATTTTTCATTTGCTACTTCGGGAGCATACTTGAGAGACATATATGATATTTTTATCACTTCAATTTGTTTCAAAATATACCAAGATCAAATGACCTTTTAAATTTCAATCATGGTTCAAAGCTCTTCAGGAACTATACCACAAATCTTCATATGAACAATTACCAAGAAAAATTATTGGCTTTGTGCAATCCTTCAGGGATACTTTGTGAGATTTCACATCATAAAGACAACTAGATGGCTCATGAACAATATAATTTCATATTTTATATATCACATACTGAGAGATCATAAAATTTAGCCAAAAGAGAATAAAAAAAATAGGAATCCGGTAACAAAAATAGAATGATGCTTTTCATATTATTGTTCTGGGATGCTTTTCTTTCAGATTGTACAAAGCTCACCTTGAAAAACATAAAACTATAATAAGCAGACATACGTGAAACTATACTAGTCGTTAAACATGTATACATAAGCTCACCTTGAAAATAAGAATTAGAGACTTATTCGTAGATCTACAGGATCTGAAAATTAGCGCATTCAAATATTAGGGAACCTTTATATAGTTCTACAGGATCTGAAAATTAGCAAACTTTTTCATAGATCTAAAGGATCTGAAAATTAGAAAACTTTTTTATACATCTACAAGATTTGAGATTTAGCAAACATGTACAGGGCACTTTAAGTTTGAGAAGGTGTATTGAGGAAGAATTATGAAACCATACCTGTATTTAATAAAAAGAAATGGATTCTTTCTTGGAAAAGTTATGAACGCATATAGGGACATATAACGCATACAGAACACACACACAAAATTTATTTCTCTGAGAAATTTTAAAACATATAGAATTCTTACCTTGAAAACAAAACTAAAAAACTCGTTACACCATTAGAGACTTGATCGTGCTGATAACGTGTTGAAAATAGAAAAGAATAGAGAAATGGAGAGAATAGAGATATAGATTCAAATACTAGTTCTTCAGGAACTAGAATTCAAGGTCTAGTTCTTCAGGAACTAGCCGTCATATTTGTCATTGATATATTATGATCGAGCGTATCAAGTACAATATGACGACTACTATTTATAGAATAATAGTAGACTACTAATAAGAGAAAATTAGGATAGGATAGGATAAGAGATAATATCATATAGTCATCCACTAAATCAAATTTTTTATAACAAAATCAAAATTGTTATCACCGTTAATCACTTTTATGTTTGTCATTTGGGTTGTGTTAACCATTGTACAATTAATAGATGATTTTCGAATTCAAACTATTTCGACTTCAAGTTTCATATAGTATTTGGTAAGTACTATTATTAATTGATTCTTAATGTTAAATAATGGACGTGCTATCGAATGATAATTCATGCCATGCATATTGTGCTTGGATTCATATTGACTTAGAGAGAATGATATGTTAAAATCCCGAAAACTGGAGGTAAAAATTTAACTTTGTGATTTTATTATCACAGAGTAATGCTTTTTTATTGCTTTCAAAATTCAAAAAATATTAAGTCTTAATATTTATTGAATGTTAATATTGACTGTTGACTATTTCCATTTTTTAATTTCCATTTTTAATGCAATAGAATATTTTCTTTTGAGATCCAATTAAATATTTGCTTGGTCATGCCTTAATATGTGCTATCGATTTTTAATTTCCTTTTTATTGTGCTATTCAATAATTAATCATATTTATCACCTCACTATAGTATTCTTCAAGTTTGGTTTGGTAGATAATAAAGACCCCCGCATTCATAGAAAAGCTCTTAAACATAAACCAAAAAAATAAGTAATCCACAATTTTCGGGTTTAAAGAAAATTAACATTATAAAATAATTTACACTATTGAAGATAATTAATTTGAAGGATATTTATTTAAATAATTAATTTTCACAGTTAAAGTTAAAGGTAAATGATAGGAGAAATTAATTTACATAAGATCAAAGATAATTAATTTAGACTATATTTCTACAGACAATTAAAAAGTTTAAGCATGTATATAATCAATTGATTATATATAAAATAAATTTATTAAATTTTGTATTTAAAATTAATTATTATATAAGTTAATATAAAATGATATGATATATTTTTTTTACTTCTTTATTCAACTAAAAATTCATATTTATTATGTATCATTTTATTTATTCATAATAATTATTATAGTTTATTTATTTGTTAAAATTATTTTTTTAAAATTAGATAGTATGATTTAAGGATAAATTACTTTAACGGATTCTGAGGCGCAGGTAATTGAAATCGATCAGAATTTGACAACCAAATTGTCGTGATTACACCCATTAGAAGGGAAAATATGACTATTAAAGATATATTAATTTATTTTTCATGTTAGCCTTTAAAATTTGTTATTTGAATTCACTTTTGGATTTGAAAAAGGCATCCCTTTATAAATAAGGTTTTTCTAACCTGTGTAATTTTGCACAGGTTAAGGATATTAAAAGAGTAAGTTTATATAGGAATTTGTGTATTTTATACTTTCAAAGTTGAATTGGGTTTCTTAACCTGTGTAAAGTTGCATATGATAGAAAAACCCTTATTAATATCCCCTATTAGCATTCCTGATATGATTTAATTTCGTATCAATTTTTACATCAAATAACTGTTTGTATCCAGTTTGAATATATTTAATTAATAATCAATATATTTAATCATTACTGATATAGTATCAATTTTATCAAAGATACATTTATTTTCATTTTATAATTGGTTTAAAAAATTTTCTCCACGTTTTTTAATATTAATTGCATTAAAAAATATCAAATCATGTATTGTGTTGCACAATTTTGAATATTAATTGCATTAAAAAGAATACCAAATCAAATTGATAATATGTGTTAATGTTGGAAAATTTAATATGTGACTTGTACTTCATTCTTTCTAAAAATAATTGCTCCCTCCATTATTGAATATGCATATTGATATGCATAAATTCATTTATCAAAACGTGAATGGGAAAATTTATTTATTTGCTTTACAATATTTTAAATTTGTCAACGTGCAAAATTTGTTTCATGAATATTAATGCTATAAATTTTAGATATGTGATATGTACTATCATTCAAGATAATTGCGATACGTTTTTTTTTTAAATTAAATGTCAAATTTTAATATCCATTAATTTAATGCTTTCCATTCTTTTCCTTTAAAAAAAATGTTTTTCATTCTTTTAAAAAAAGTTAATGCTATTCATTTTTGTAATCAATGACACTAATCAAATAAGTTATTTTTCTAATGACATAAATTTGGCCGCCTCTATATTAAAAAAAAAAGGACACAACTTGATTGAATATATTTTGATTAGTACTATTCAAGTTTAAATTCAAAAAATATGGAATCAACATATATTGAACTCAATTATATCAAATCAAACACAATTAATATCGAATATTGACTCCATTAAGTGATAAATCAATTTTATCAAATCAGAAATTTTCTCCCAAGTTTAATGACTACGTTAAAGGCTTGCGTTTAATGATATGAAATTAATTCAACAAGATATGGAAATAATTCAGAAAATATTTCGAATGATACTATTCAGGTTTAAATTCAAAAGATGTGGAATCAGTACATATTGAACTCATTATATGGAATCAATCATAATTAATATCGAATATTGAAATCATTAAGTGATAAACCAAATATATCAAATCAGAAATTTTCTCCCGCATTTAACTACTACATTAAAGGCATATGTTTAATGATATGGAATAAATTCAAATCGATATGGAAATAATTCATAATCGAATTCGAATGGTGCTATTTACGTTTAAATTATATGGAATCACCATATATTTAACTCAATTGTATGGAATAATCACAATTAATATCGAATATTAACACCATTAAATGATAAGTCAATCCTATCGAATCAGCATTAATTTAAAATGATATGAAATTAATTCAGAATTCAAAAAAATAAGAAAAATTAGTGGCAATTAAGAGTCGTACATGTGGTTGTCGTTTTAAAATCCATATATTGGAACCCACCCTTGCATATACAGGTTTTTCTGTCTTTGCTATCGTACCTTGGTACACGAATGCAGACATTGCAGAAGAGTTCCTTAAGTCAGTTGGAGACTTAAGTCAGGATTGCGGAAAGAGGTGTGTGATCATAGGGATGATTACGAGGTTTTATCAGTGAGTGTCTTGTAGAGCGACCAGCTTAGGATTTCTTTGGGGTAGTATGATTTGAGAAAGTTTCTGTAGGTATTTTGAAAACCTTTACATGGTTTAAAATTCTGTTGTGAATAATATGTTTTATTTTTACTATCGAGATAAGTACGTTACGTACTACCCTATTCAAAGGAAATTGTTTTACACCCATATTTTCTGACTCCAAATAAATCAAATTCTTCCGAAAGCACCCAGCAAAATTATTTTTAATTTATTTCCGCATGTGTTAGTATAGTAATGCCCATGGAGGGTGTTACAGAGTGGTATCAGAGCTGGTCGAGTCTTTTGGTAACCTTGGGGAATAGGTCTGTTATGTTTTTGTTGTGGGATCTCTGGTAGGACCTTGCTTGAATTGTTTCCTTGTTGAAACAATGTATGTTGGCACACAAGTAGTTGTGTTTTGAGTAGTCGAGACCTTGTAAGAATCTATTAACAATAGATGGTGTATTGACTGAATTGCTTCTTAGAAGTAATGTGTTTTAGACACGTATGGATACGTTTCAGTTCTGGTTGCGGACTGACTGATTTTGTCTCATAGGTCAGTTATGGAACCAGAACCAGAAGGTGGAGTGGATGATACAGCACAAGCAATGGATAACATTGCGGCTGCTATTGCTATGCAGACAGCTGCTATAGCTGCTCAGACTCAGCAAGCGGTAGAAGGCAAAGATCTAACTGCTTTTCGACATCAAGATCCACCATAGTTTTGTGGGGAGTCTGATCATGAGAAGGCTGATCTATGGATATAAGAGTTGGAGAAGATTTTCGAGCTTATCCATAGCCCTGGAGGAGTAAAATTTCAATATGCTACATTCTTTCTCTTAGGAGATGCAGAGTATTGGTGGAAGGGCACTAAACAACTTCTGGAAGCTGATCAGCAGGAAATTACTTGGGATGTGTTTCGAAACGCATTTATGAACCAGTATTTCCCAGAAAGTACTGGGATTGAGAAGGAACGAGAATTTCTACATTTACAACAAAGAGATTTATCTGTTGGGGAATACGCGGTGAAGTTTGAATCACTAGTCAAATATTTTTGTTTCTTCCAAGTTCAGCCAAATGAGGGATGGAAGTGTGAACATTTTTAAGGAGGTTTACGATATGGTATCAAGAAATCTGTATTAACGCTGGAGATCGCAATTTCCAAGCATTGGTTGATAAATGTTATAAGGTGGAATTGATGAAGAAAGGGAAGGACAACTATAGTAACACCAGAGGATCATCTCGATTCAGGAACAAATACTAGAACCAGAAGGGGAAACAAAATCAGAACAAACCATATGATGGGAAGAAGAACCGAGACTCTGTTCGTCAATGCTCAAAGTGTGGAAAGCAAGATCACTTGGAAGATGCTTGTCCATTTGAAGGGATTCTATGTTATCAATGTGGAAATATCAGGCATAATGTAAAGAAATCTGAAGCAGATAAAAACAAAGTGTGAGTTGCTAAAAAGGTGGCAAAAGAGAAACGGGTAATAAAGGCGGAAGGTTTACACCGAGAACAAGGTTGAAGCTTCACGACTTAGGGGTTTTATAAAAGATAGTGTAGATTCACGTCAGCAACGGGATCAGGAACCGAGATGTAGTTACGCATAGGAATAATATATGTACGATGTGTGCTTTAATGACTAGTACATGTTAAGTTTGTAATAAGATCTAAATAGGATCATATGTAAGCATTCTTGAGTATTTGACCCTTCAAAGTCTTTTATGTTGTTAGTCTTTCAGTTGACATCAGTAATATATAGTATCCATGACTTTATGAGAATGAAGGTTTCTTGAAGGAAATTCATTCCAATCCTTTTTGTTTTGATTGATGTGATTAGTCTAGATTTTTGGGATCAGATCATTTCTTTCCCAACAATTGTGAATTGTTTTCAAACGACAATTGTTGAATCAATTTTTCTGGAATTTTATTTTGTGAACTATCCTATTATTGTTCGGGATAGATACTTTCGTGATGAAAGAATTTTCTTGATGAGACTTAGTTTAGTCACTTTCACTTTTGGTAAGAGTGATTCAGTCTGAATTTTAATCGGACTGTTGTTATTTTTAAATATTTGTTTGATAAATTCATTGTTCAAATAATAAATTCTCTTCAGAGTGGGAACTAGTCGTTTTGTGAGTTCCTAATCCACTAGGTGTTCTTGTGAAAGAAGGAACTTTATTAGAGTCCTGGTTGTAAATATGCATTAGCTATGCAGTTTTACACTCACGAACCTATTAAAGAATCTTTTTGCATATTGGACATTCCTGTGTTCTTTTCGGATTAATAAAGTTCTTCTATGATTACTTACCTTCTTATGAAAGTAAGAGATTGGGATTGAGGAAATACTGTCTAGTTTTGAGTCCCGAATTTCGAGGACGAAATTCTTTTTAGTGGGATTGTAACACCCTAATTTTTTTGCTTTCTAAGATCGGTATAAATATAAATAAACGTTTATATTTTTATCGTAAACTTAGAAAATTATTTTGGGAAAACCAAAGTCATATTCATATCATACTTATTTTTATAAGTATATGGTGAAATTTTTGGTTGAAAATTCAGACGGAACCCGGTCTGCGTTTTCGCTGACGGTAAGATTTGACTGATCAGAAAACCTAATTTTGACCCGAGAATGAAATGAATATATTTTATATCTCATTTCCAACAATAAAGGTTATTTTGAAAATTTTCAAAATAAATAAGTTATTATACTCGATTCGGGCGTAAAACCCTAAATCGCGTATTCGACGGAGTCGAGAACAGACGTGCAGAGACAAAACCCGACGTCGGATGTCGAGACCTATTGACACCTAGGATGGTGAGTCACATGGATGAGTCACTCATGTCATGATTGCTTTTTACAAAATATCTAGATATTTCTTTAAACTAGTGTAAAGACCGTTTTGCCCTTGGACGATTTTACCCTTGAACTTTCATCGAAATGACAAGTTTGCCCCACAATTTGTGGACACAAATCAGCCACATACTCACTCATTTCTCACCACATGTTGGTCATGATTGCTTCTTGGGAAATGACCATTTTGTCCTTATGTTGTCATAATGCCACAAAAATGCCATTTTGTGATATTACTACTTTGTCCTTGAATTTTTGTGTGTTGGACCCTTTTACCCCTCAAAGGCCACAGCCCTAGGCAGCCAGGAGGCCCATTTTCACTTCTATAAAAGTCCATCTTCATCTTCTCCATCAAGCTTTGCCATTTTTGCCATTAAAGCTCTAAGTACCATAGCTTGCTTTTGTGAAGGAAGTAGGTGATTCCTTGCCCATTTTTCATTTCCACTAGGTATACCATGCTTCTCCCACTCAATCATCATCATGTTCTTCATTGATTTTTCTGATTTGAAGTCTTGATCATATTTTTCAATTCCTAGATCTAGAAACTTTGAAAATTCAAATAAAATCATAGAAAATTCCTTTTAAAGTGAAATCAATTTTTATGATCTTAGTATCCTCTCTATATTTAAGATCCAAGAGGATACATCAAACAAAAATTTCGTACCCTTTTATTTTGTCAAGGCCGAACCCTAGTTTCTAGTGGGGGAGGACTTTGTTCATCTTGTTAACTAGTCTTGCTTGATTCAATCTTATAATTCATATATATGTTGAGTCCATGATTATTGAATCAAAATCAAATCTCTAAGCCATTATTTTACTCATGGCCGAAATTATTTTCTTGAGGAGTTGAAAGATTTTGTTTCATTTTTCAACTTATGATAACTTGTCTTAACTCTACACTACTCTAAGGTCATAGATCTAAGAGTATGTGAAATTTTGAAATCTCTAACTCAAATTTAGTGTCATGGCCGAATTAGGGTTTTTGGAAGATTGAAGTATTTTATTTCAATCTTTGTATTCTAATCTTTGTTTTAGGATTTTAAGTGATCAATGATCACTAATCCAAGAGCTTAGGATTTTTAGAAATTTTTAGCTAATTAATTCCGACATGGCCGAACCAAGCATATAGGATCATAGGTGTATTTAGTGTTTGATTGATGATTATTTGTTGTGTTTTGATGAAGGGTAATTTGTTGTGTGAGTCGTGTACGTGTTTTGCGGAAACCAGACGTTTGACAGAATTTCAATTCGACAAGAGAAAAATCTTCAAGAGGTAAGGGGAGTACCTGAGGGATTTTTCCGATAGCCATGTGTAATTGTTATTGTGTGTCTTAATTATAGTGTGTATGTATTTATTTTGTAGTTAACATTATTTGCTTATTGATTATCTGCTGTTAATTATTTGATTTAACTGCATTTAATTATTTGTCATATTTGGTGATATGTTTTAAAATTCTAAGTGTCATATTACTGATATGAAATAATTGTTGATGTGGATTGTGAGTTTGAAAGCGTGACAATGGTCAGAGCTTGATTAAATACGTGGTTAAAAGCATTTAAAAACTTTTTATGAAATGATGAAGTTAATTTAGGTGGAAATAGTAATATGATATTACTTAATTAATTATTTGGTGAAAATGGGAATTTATGAGAAATAATATTATGTTAATGATTTAACGACGAAAGAGCGTTTTAAGAGTTACGGTGAGGACGTAACTGTGAAAATCTTTTAACACTGCTAATCTTCACCCAAGGAATTTCTAAATAATAGAAAATATTATTTTATGAAGAAAAGTTTCAAAAATAACTTTATTACAGTGTCAGAAAAATTAATTTACAGTAAGGAGTCACGTTTTTGCCTATTTGCGTTTTGAAAATGGAAAACGATGGACAATTCCGTCAATATTTTTTTTAGTAGTCTTAAAAAGAGATAAAATTTATTATTACTGAGGATTAGTCTTAAATAAGATTTTTGAGTTTAAATTAGTGAGTTTTAAATAAAACTGAATTTTCGACGTAAAAGGATTTTTGGTAAACATCGGATTATTTCAGTCAAATTAAGAAAGGTTTGGTTTCACTTCTTTTTTTCGCAGAATAAACATAGTTTAAAGTTGTAAATGAACCTAGCCGCCGAGATGTCTGACCTAGCGTTCCTAAAGATATGGCCCGTGGCTAAAGAAAGTGGAATAATGGACTAGAGGTCATATAATCAGTGTATTGGTTTTGTGCACTAAAATCTACGTGTCTAAGACCGGTGTATCGGTCTAGATTTCGTGATTTGCACACTTTTGACTTAAGGTCAGTTATGGTTTAATTGAGATATTAAACTTAGTAGTTTAAGATAATGGGTTGTCGCGAAACTTTTTAGTTCCGATATATAAAGAATGAACACAAAGAAAAACAGCGAGAACAAAACGTTTTACATGCATTTTGCATTTTTCTGTGGCAAATGTGCCTAAAGGTTTTATGCGTGGTACCTTGGTAGGTATCCATGTTATGAGGTACATTTCACCTTTGGGTGAAATGAATGGGGGTCTAGGAAAGGCCGGGCTAATTACGACTATTTCGGGAGCTCAGATATTACTCATATTTTAAATGCCGAGTTAATCACGACTATCGTTGGATGTTCTTGTGACCTACTTACGATGATGGTTAGAGCTCGTATCCTACTGAGATATGTACTTAAGCAGATGAAACTCGGAACCTTGACAGGCCAAATTATTTGAAACTTGCCATATCTGGCAATGTTTATATTCTGCCTTATTCAGTAATGAGAGCCTGATCAGCTCATCTATTGATTGGTTGGAGCTCCGGAGATTAGGTCTTCAAGTTAGTCAATGAATATTGAAGTGTCATGGTTTTTAAAACGGTTACGACTGACGGGTATGAAACCCTTTGAGATATATTTAAATATATTGTTGTCTTTAATATTTATGATTAAGTGGCAATTGAGAGTCGTACATGTGGTTGTCGTTTTAAAATCCATATATTGGAACTCACCCTTGCATATACAGGTTCTTCTGTCTTTGCTATCGTACCTTGGTACACGAATGCAGATATTGCAGAAGAGTTCCTTAAGTCAGTTGGAGACTTAAGTTTGGATTGCGGAAAGAGGTGTCTGATCATAGGGATGATTACGAGGTTTTATTAGTGTCTTGTAGAGCGACCAGCTTAGGATTTCTTTGGGGTAGTATGATTTGAGAAAGTTTGTGTAGGTATTTTGAAAACCTTTACATGGTTTAAAATTCTCTTGTGAATAATATGTTTTATTTTTACTATAGAGATAAGTACGTTACGTACTACCCTATTCAAAGGAAATTGTTTTACACCCAGATTTGATGACTCCAAATAAATCAAATTTTTCCGAAAGCACCCAGCAAACTTATTTTTAATTTATTTCCGCACGTGTAAGTATAGTAATGCCCATGGGGGGTGTTACAATAAGAACTAAATTTTGTCTCCCAAATTTAACTAATGATAATAATAAAAAATAATGAAATATGAAATTGTGCTAGAAAATTCATGTTTTATAACAAAATATTAAGATATTAAACTGATAAACCTCAATTAAAAAATATAAATAAAATAAAATAAACATCAATTAACAACAAAGTTATTAATTTAAATAATAAATAAAATAAAGAATCTAGTTAAGTAAATATCACATCTTAGTTTGATTGTCAAATTTATTTTGAGTTATTTATTTTATTTTATTATTTATTATGTTATTTTATATTTTAATTGATGTTTTTCTTAAATTATTTTAATATTTATTACAAAATATTTTTTCTTGCTATGTCTATTGTTATTATTATAATTTTTTTCAAATATTAAATATATGACTCAGTTTAATAACTTAATATTTTGTTATAAAACATGAATTTTATAACACAATTTCATATTTCATTATTATAATTTTAAGAACTAATTTTTGTCTTTAAAATTTATTTATTTTTATTTAATTGTTATGCTAAAAAATATTTTTTTATCACTAAGTTTTTATATTTTTTATTTAAATAGTAGTTTTTTCCCTCATATTCATCTTTTGTCATTTTATTATTATGTCAAACAATATTATTTTTTTAAATTTCATCATTTATCATTTTTTTCTATTTTATACATTCACCTTTTTACTTTAGGGACCTAATTGAAAATTTTATATAAGTTTAGGGACCCAATTAGAAATATTTTAGTTCAGGGACCCAATTGAAAATTTTATATAAGTTCAGGGACCTAATTAGATTTTTTTTTAGTTTAGGGGCCTAATTGAAAATGCCCAAATAGTTCAAGGACCAACTCAATAATTAAACCTAGTTTGTATTACTCGTGTCCTACGTGAATGTAATCAGGTGGCTAATTTTTTTAGCTAACTTGGCTCATTGCAAGGACTTATGAGTGCACAGGTCAGAAGAGCCACCTCAAGGGTGCGGGAAATTTCTCTTCCAATAATGTTAAATGAACAACCAAATTTGACAACCCATACCTGGACAACGTACATGCGTATATGACCAGTGGCCCAAATGAAATGAAATGTTAGCCAAATATTACAAGTGTGCCATGGGTATATACGTTGTCTTGTAGAGTTGTCAAATTTGGTTGCTGGAATATCACAACTCTTTCTCTTCCAAAACCTCACGACTCACGAGGAACCCATTTAATTATATGGTAGCTAGCTGACTTTTGTTTTTGGGGCTTTGCTCTCTTTTTTTTTACTAAAAAAAGATATTCATTCATTCAAATTGGTAAAGTACATCAAAAACAACACAAATTCAACATCGTTAAAAATCAAGAAAGGATGAATCTGCGAACAAACTCACAGCACCCAGGTTAATAGCATAACACGGCAAAATGCCTACAAATGTGACAAAATCAAAGTGATCGGAATACCCATGCCTCTGAATTTGTAATGTTGATACCCAAGTCTTGATTGAATCTGTAATGAATCGAAGCTGATCTGCCAATCTGAACCAAACGAACACCGCAACAAGACGAGAAACCAAACGATGCCGCAACAAGACAACGAACAAAACATCGCCACACTCAAACGACGAAAACACGGAAAAACTTGAAAGAAAAACCAGATCTATGAGGAAAAACCACTTATTTAGATAAAATGAGAGAAAAAATGATGTAGACGGGTGATTGTAACATCCCTGGCTGCTTTATGGATTGACGACTGTACCCCACAAACCAACACAGGTCTTTTAAGCGTGCTTTGTCCTCACTCACACGCTTCCTGGGAAAACTTCCCAGTCCATCCCAGAATTGCTCCAAGTCAAGCATGCATAACTGTGGAGTTCTTAAGTGATGGGCTACCGAAAAGAAGATGCATCTTATTAGTATAGGTAGTACCAATCAATTCATATAAGCCTTTCTCAACTGTATAGTCTCATACCTACACAGTCTTAGGATCCCTCTCATTCGGGTGTGTAATCGGTTCATTCATGTATCCCTCCGCCTAGAAGCCTATCAGGAGCAGCTCTTTGTCTGTGCCTTCTTGCACCGACGACCACTCCCCACCCTCGTCGGTACCCGAGTATTACATGCCGACTAGCTTCCGCTTGGTTCGTCCCCGAACCACACCGTACTGGGAGAGGTGCCGCTCGGATACCATTTGTAACATCCTTGGTTGCTTTATGGATTGACGACTGTCCCCACAAACCAACACAAGTCTTTTCAGCGTGCTTTGTCTTCACTCACACGCTTCCTGGGAAAATGTCCCAGGAGGTCACCCATCCCAGAATTGCTCCAAGTCAAGCATGCTTAACTGTAGAGTTCTTAAGTGATGGGCTACCGAAAAGAAGATGCATCTTATTTGTATAGGTAGTACCAATCAATTCATATAAACCTTCCTCAATTGTATAGTCCCATAACTATACAGTCTCGAGATCCCTCTCATTCTGGTGTGTAATCGATTCATTCATGTATCCCTCCTCCTAGAAGCCTGCCAGGAGCTGTTCTTCGTCGGTGCCTTCTTGCACCGGTGACCACTCCCCGCCCTCGTCGGCCCCCGGGTATTACATGTGAAACCAGCTCTTAGACCAAGAATTACAATATCTTTTGGATCAAGAGAATTATATGTTGTCTGCTGATGGTCTAGTGTTGTTTAAATATAAAATCATTGTTCCTAAGGAGGGGTGCCTTAGAGAGAAGGTTTTAGAGGAAGTGTATAAGGGAAAGTTCACCATACATCCAGGGATAACCAAGATGTATCAAGATCTAAAGAAGATGTATTGTTGGCCAGGGATGAAAAAGGACGTGGCTAGCTTTGTAGCCAACTGTTTAGTATGTCAAAAGGTTGAGATAGAACATAAGAGACCTTCAGGTTTGTTGCAGCCTTTAGAAATTCCTCAGTGGAAACGGGAAAGGATCTCTGTAGATTTTGTGATGGGGTTACCTAAGACTCGTTTGGGTTTAGATGCCATATGGGTAATTGTGGATAGGTTGACCAAGTCTGTTCACTTCTTGCCAATTAAGGCAACTTATAGCTTGAATAAGTTAGCAGACTTGTACATTAATGAGATAGTGAAGCTTCATGGCATACCCACCTCTATAGTGTCAGATAGAGACCCAAGGTTTATCTCTAGATTTTGGAGAGCTTTCCAATGGGTTTTTGGTTCTAAGTTGAGTTTTAGCACAGCCTATCATCCCCAAACGGATGGTCAGTCGGAGGGGACCATTCAGACCCTTGAGGACATGCTTAGGGTGTGTGTTTTAGATGAAGGTGGGAGTTGGGATAAATTTTTACCTTTTATAAAGTTTGCGTATAATAACAGTTATCACGCTAGCATAGGCATGACACCCTATGAAGCTCTTTATGGAAGGAAATGTAGGTCCCCTTTATATATGTTGGTGTGAAGTGGGTGAGAAGACCCTGCTAGGACCAGAGTTAGTCCAGGAGGCCACAGAGAGGATTAAAGTCATTAGGGAAATGATGCGCACTGCACAGAGTAGGCAAAAGAGTTATGCCGATAAGAGAAGGAAGCCTCTAGAATTTCAGGAAGAAGAACATGTATCCTTGAGAGTCACTTCTAAGACTAGGGTTGGGAGGTCAATGAAAGTCAAAAAGCTCAATCCTCGTTTCATGGGTCCGTGTCAAATCCTAAAAAAAGTCAGGCATGTTGCTTACCAATTGGCTCTTCCACCATAGTTGTCGAATCTCCATGATGTCTTCCATGTTTCTCAACTACGGAAGTACGTACCAGATGTTTCACACGTGATAGCTCCCGAGTCAATACAATTGAAGGATAATTTGATCTTTAAGCCCAAGCCTATTCAGATCATTGACAAGAGCACAAAAACTCTGAGGAACAAGATAATCCCATTGGTGAAAGTGATTTGGGAAGGACTGACTCCAGAGGAGGCTACTTGAGAACTTGAGGAAGATGTTAGACAACATCATCCGGATCTTTTCAGCACAGGTACATAACTTAATGTTGTATTACCTTTAATATTGTGTTGTTTTGGTAGGACATGTTAATTTCGGGGACGAAATTCTTAAATGATGGGAGAAAATGTAACGTCCTAAAATTTCAATATATTTTTGTTAATAAAAATGTTAAGATGTTACGAGGATTAGTGTAGAAAATTGTTAGTATAAGATTTTATTAGAATTATTTAGTAATTATAAAAATTTGCAAAATTGAATAAAAAAATATAAACAAAAATAATAAATAAATGGACATAGAAGCAAGGTGAGAGGCATGTATTGGTTACTCATTTGTTTAGCCAAATGCTACTGAGTTCCAACGAGAAACTCATTAAATTTCTTAGAAAAAAAAAAGAAAAAGAAAAAGAAAAGTAACATGTATAACGGGGCCCAACCATTATTTTTAGTCGCGAGAGAATGGAGATGAATTTTGTAATGTGAAGGTTATAGAACAAAAGGTTTTCTTGGGCAAAAAGAAAATATAGGCCCACACTTTAAAATTATAAGTGGTCGGGTTTATAAGTGAGAAGTTGAACTTGAGATTGGTTAGAATGGGGGAGGAGTGCGTCACCCAGTAGAAAAAAAGATGAGTAAAGGTCCAAATTAGTTTCCGAACAATTTAAAGGACCTATTTTTGATTCCTGAAAAAAATAAATTACTCATTTAGTCCTTCAAATTTATAAATGCGGGACACATTTGTCCCTGCTTCCACTTCCAACGTTCGTTTACCTGTCCATGTGTCCCGTTAACTATCCTGCTTAATTTATTAGTGGTTATGTATAGCCTATGACAAATTTTCACAGTGAAAAACGAATAAAAAGTGAAAAACATGCATAATTTCTATGTATTAAGGTTTTAAAATTTTGCAAGTTTTTTCACTTTTTTCTTTCTTCCACGGTCGAAATTTGTCATAGGCCACATAAGATCAATAACGAGTCAGACAGGATAGTTAACGGGACACATAGGCAAGTAAACGGACGTTGAAAGTGGAAGGAGGCCTAATGTGTCCCGCATTTATAAATTTGAGGGACTAAATAGGTAATTTATTTTTTTTCAGGGACCAAAATTGGGTACTATAAATTTTTTGGGGACGAATTTGGGTATTTACTCGAAATAAAAAGAAGAAGAGAAGAGCGTTGTTTTTCAGAGACGTGAGTGAAGAGATTTTTGGTGAACACTATAATTTGTCTTTGATTATTTTTGAAGTATTTGAAGATTTTCAAGAGGTAGGTAAAAATATTTTTGCTCACAGTTTCATGATATAATTAATTTTAGGGTTCTTGATTCGATATTCTCAAAAATATTTTTATGTTGTTTGATTATTTGATTCCTTGACTTTATAAAGAAATAGTTTTTTCTCTTTTAATTCATGGTTTTGAGTATAAAATCTCCAGCATTTTCTTATATCTCGTTTACGCTGCCATATAACCTTATTTTCGTCCAAACAATATGGCTTTTATTCATCTGGGCGTTTAATTTCTTACGGCAAAATTGCCAATTCCAACCACACATAAATTGAATTAATCTTTATGATTTCCTTTTGGTCTCGTGTACGTGGACTTCACCTTATCTAAGTCAAACCATTTTATTTGGAATTAAAGTCACATGTCCCTGACGCAAGGTTTCATTTAGTATAGGTGTTTTGATTTATTTTATTTGGACTTTAACTCATTATGTTAAAATCATGTAGCAAACCTCACTTTAATCATTGTTAAGAAATATGTTTGATTTCATGAGTTGTGGTTGATTGGTATGATAGATGATGTTACGGTGTGGTCTTACCATGACATAATATTATTGTTAATGACACATAAAGTTTGAAAACCTTGATAGTCATCTATGATGATATATTGCATTATGTAGGAGTTGGTCATCCCTTTCCTGGAAGGGATGACAACATACATTCTATTTCGGGAATAGGATGAGAGATATCACAATCTGGGATGAGATATCAGATTATTAAAATATTCATATCTGGGATGGAAAATTTATATACCTCCATCTGGGATGGGGAAGACAGTGGGACGTCATTGCATGGATATGAGTTCATAGACCTTAGTGGATCTGGGATTCACACCGGTTCTGAGAACCAAAGAGTCAAGTCAAGTGATTATGGGAATCATCGAGTCATATTCATGGAGTTGCATTACTTAGAGTTTGCTTGATGAATGTGATTAAATGTAATGAGATGTGACCGTAGTTGATTTTATGAGTATGTGGTTTAACTGTTTGATATTGATTAATTTATAGGTTATTATTTTGGAGATTTATTATGATTATTATTTTGAAAATTAGCGGGTACCATGAATGTTTTTTTCGGTTACCGCACCAGCTGAGAACAACACTATTTGAGAACCTTTTTATTAAATTATTTTTATTCACTAGGATTATATCTCATTAAAAGTGTTGTTTTCAGAGCACGGTGATGACGTCATTGAAACTGAAGAGGTGTGAAGACTTAGTGGATTATATTAGTTATTCTTTCTAGTTTGGTTAGTATTTTCTTAAATAAGGAGCCGTATGTGACTAGACACATTTATTTATTTATCGTTGGATTTATTAGTAGACGTCCGATTTTGAAGCTTTTGATTTTATTTGGATGTATGGATTTATTATTATATTAGTACTTTGGATACTTTATTAATATTTTAATTAATGAGGTATACTCATATTCAAATAATTTGCGAAATTTTTATGACATATATGTTTTAATTTAAGTGGTTTAAATAATTTTTTATTGAATTTATTTTGGGTTACCAATGTAACGTAAGGCGTTACAGTGATTTCAGGCCAAAAAATGTCCCAAAACCACCCCCTTCCGGTGGATGAGGAAGAAGGAAAAGAGGAGTAGAGAGAAAGTTGAGGGAGATGGAGCGACTCTAGGTTTTTTACGGGTCTTTGCCCTCTTGTAAACAAAAAAAAAATTATATTTGAAAACCATGTTTATTTGCATTTAAGAATTATTATTCAAAATATATTTATTATCTTACATTATGCAAAATAATAGCAATAATGTTTTAAAACGTAACTGTTTTAAAATAGAAAAAAAAAATATAACATAAAAGTTGATATATCATTAAAGGGTAATTCTTTTTTACTTTCAATTATATATTTCAGGTATTATGCTTTATATTTTATATTAAAACCTAAATTTTCCATAGCCTAGTAACACACAACGTTTTTTAGGTTTAAACAAGTTTCTAGTATATGAAAAGTGTCTCATTTTTAGATTTACTCTCAATAAAAAAAATTCTTTAGAATTTGATCCTTACAATCCAAAAGTTTTATAAATGGCCTATGTTGTTAGCATACTTTCATTATCTATTGACATGACTAACGGATGTCACGTCAGTCCCATGCAAAAAATATTATTTTTTAAAAAATCATATGTCATTTAAAACTTACCTAATTAAAAAAATTAATTAATTATTAATCAAAAATTTATTTTTAAATATTTTTTATTGAATAAGTGCTTATTAGTGGATTTTAAAATAATAAATATTTAACTAAAAAGTAAAATTTTAATTAAGGTTTAAATTGACATGTGAAACTTTTTAAGAAATAATTTTCTACATGGTGCCGACGTCGGTGTGCTGACGTGGCATCCACTAGTCACATACATCAGTATATAATGGAAGGAGGTTGACAATAAGGACTAAGGATCAAATATGAGAAAATTTTTTTATAGAGATTATAAATCCAAAATTGGGGCACTTTTCTGAACCTTATGGACGAATGTCCTAAAAATTTGATCAAGGAACCTAGGAAAAAAAAATACATGTGGGTATGTCAGCAGCAATTATAAGGGAATCTACCCTTACTCAAATAGTCAAAGGTCACCTGGCCCCTTTTTATATTTAATTGCACTTTTCATTATCTTTAATTGATTTCTTTTATTTAGTTTTTTTTTCCTTGTTTCTTTTAAAAGAGGAATGGAACATGGGTTTCTAAAGGACTAAAGAAAAAAAAGACGGGGTCCTTGTATAAATTGTATCTTACAATTTTTTTTTTACATATCTTTTTTAAAAATATCATTTTTCTTCTCGTTGGTATGTTCATGTTTGTACTTTTTGAAATTTATTTTTTTGAAACAATCCGAAAAATAAATTTCGGACAATTAAAATATTATTCTGAAATTAAAAAAAATACACTGTCAGGAAATTTACTTTTGGAAAACCGTCGGAACTTAAAATCTGGAGAATGAATTTCTCTGGAAAATAAAGTCAGGAAACATTAGAAAAAACAATTCCGGAAGTTAGTGAAAGCCCCTCCACCGACCTTCTTCCTGTTGAATTTCTTGCCTTCTTCGCTTGGCTTCGCTTCTCAATATTCCAATTTTCAACACTAACAAAATACTTTATTTTCTCATTCTCCTTGGTACCAACTTAAATGTCTTGTCAACGCATTATCTAGAACAGGTGGTGTGGCAGTAAACAAGGTGAGAGAAATGGACTGTGTACCAGGCAATTGGCTATTAAAGGCTGCAATCACTGCAGCAGGGTAGTTACCATTGTTATTTTGGAAGTGAACTATGCCTTTAGGGAACACAAATATCTCACCTTCGGTGATAGTTTTTTGTTGATATACGCACATTGGTTGTGGTTATGAACCCAACATCTAGTTGCCCTTCAAGCACAAAAACTATCTCAGTGACACGTGGGTCGTTGTTTTATTGTTGTTTTTGTGGCTTTACAATTCATGCTTGGAGCAAAGAAAGGTTCGATGGGGAGTTTGTTAGTGTTGGAACAGTGAGAGCATAGAATGCAAGAAATAAAACACAGGAAGAAATGGAAGAAACGTAAGGAATTGTTTTTTCAGAATGTTTCCGGATTTTATTTTTCCGAAGTAAAATTCAGTATCCAAATTTTAAATTTGGGAAGTTTTATGAAAATAAGTTTTTGGACAGTATATTTTTTTATTCTAAAATAATATTTTGAATGTCCGGAATTTAGGGTCGGTTTGTTTGCTATATTTTAAAACAGTTTTTTTTTTGTTTCCAAGAATAAAAAAACAAAAAAACTTGTTTGATAGGAATGTTTTGTACAAATTAGTTCTTAAAACAGTATCTGTTTTTTTGTTTTAAAAACTAAACATTGGGTGCGTTTGATTCGTTAAAAACTAAGAGACTAGACACCATAAGTGTACTTGTTCCACGTTTAATTCAAAAAATGATCTAGGGACAGAACAAATAATGGAACAATGGACAGCACAAAAACTCAAAATCTTGTCCATCACAAAATCATGGAACAAAAAATTGTCCCACGACAACTATAAAAAAAAGATAAAAATATATTTATTTCTCTTTAAAATACTCTTTCACCCTCCCTCCCTCTCATGCTTTACTCTCTCTTTATTTTTAGTTTACGTATTTTTTTTACTGGATAGTTTATATATTATATATACTACATATGATATATCATATCATCATATAATATAATATAATATAATATATATATATATATAAAAAGATTATATATGTAATGCTTATAAAAGATTATGACCTGTGTTTTGTATATAAAAAATATATAATGCTTATTTAATTTATATAATATTTTATATTATATATAAATATATAATATATAATATTATTACATTATATTAAATAATATGTTATATAATATCATATAATATATACGTTATAAAGGGTATTCGAATAAATTTAAGACTAAACCCCCAATTTGGTCCCTGAGAAAAACACTCGGGTCTGAAATAGTCCCTATCCAAAAAAAAAACTATCCATTTAGTCCTTAAGAATGTGTTTACCGGGACAGATTAGTCCTTCTGTCAGTTGACCACCTTTGACCGCAGGTTAATTGCTGACGTGTCAGTACCCATTCCAAAACGCACGTCGTTTCTGAAAGTGGGATTGCTTGAATGAACCGAATGAAGGATTTAGACTGGGTTTTAGTTTTACACATGGTTGAGTAGAGATTACAGGATTGAAGATGGAGAGGTAAAGAGATCCAGAGGGGCCATAAGAAGGGAGGGGAGATTTGAGAAACCTACGTGAAAATCGAGATATCAAAGCTGATGCCATTTTCTCAAATGCAACCAGTTGGGGTCGTATTTGTGGCTACTGACTTGAAACCCATATAAGCATTCAGTTAGAGGATGAGTAAAAAAATTGAAAGGGTGAAGCAGAGTTCAAATTATGCTGAAGCACCAAGCTTTGAGTCCGACAACTGCAATGGACATCTCCAATAGCACTCTTCATTGAAGGGAGACTTCCTTGAGAACTCTGTAAATTTACAAAAACCAATTACTCTATAATGCTTCAATGACATTTCCTCAAGCCAAACTCTTGAATATTCAAAAAGCCCAAAGTTAAACTAATCCTCACATTGGAAATTATAAAAGTTACATGAAAGGAAGAGCAGATAAACTGAATAATTTTTAATGGAAACTAGTCTAGAATCCTCGGATAATGTCCCTCAGTGGATATTCAAATTGACTTAAAAAGTAGTAACATATTCTTTACAAAACTTCTTATTTATGAACCCACCCCTCTATATGAGACACATCCTCCCAGACTTGAGGTTGCTTGCACTTCTCCTTGCAGATCTGTAAATATGAAATCGTAAAGCCTTTGAATACAAGAGTAGTATATTCAAACAGAAACTATAGAAAGGGAAGCAAGGTGTCAGGGTGAATGAAAGAACAAAATTTTCATCCAAATTCAAGGACAGGGCAATTAAAGACAGCAGCTCTTGTTTAACTTTCCTCTAACACGAGCTTTCCAGACTCAGTTTAATTTTCCTAATGATTCTAAGCTCCCCTTTAGTTTTGTGCTTCCACATAATAACTTGTTGGACTCTAGTATCTAAATTGCAGTTAGGACTGGTAAAAGGGGCTTTGAAAATGCAAGCATTTTTCTTCTACCGAATACTCCAGAGAAGGCATAAACTGTGCATAAGGTATGTTGAATCAAAGTGATTGTAAAATCAAAGTGATTGGAAGAAGAAGAAGAAGAAGCTGGAGGAAGAAGAAGGAAAGAAACGACATACGTTTTGGAATGGGTACTGACACGTCAGCAATTAACCTGCGGTCAAAGGTGGTCAACTGACACAAGGACTAATCTGCCCGGTAAACACATTCTTAAGGACTAAATGGATAGTTTTTTTTTGGATAGGGACTATTTCAGACCCGAGTGTTTTTCTCAGGGACCAAATTGGGGGTTTAGTCTAAATTTAATATTATTTTAGTTATGATGTTATTGTCCTTCAAAACACATACAAGACAAAAAGGTGCGCTAACACACCCATTGAGTTGTTTTTATCTGATTTTCTAGTTTTTTATTCTCAAAACATGAAAAAGTACGGAAAACAACCTGTTCTCATTGATGGTAATTGGTAATATGTGGACAAAATCAAAAACACCCCCTCCTCTTCTTCCTCCTTCGTTCGTGCCGTTTCTTCTTCTTCTTCCTCCGCCCCTACCCAGTTTCAGTGCAATCGCCATCCTGCAATAAGTGTTTATGTCAGCCAAAAACACGTCTCTGATCTAATCGTTCTTCTAGCAATAAGTGTTTATATTGAAGAACAAAATCAAGAAAGGAAAGATCTGAAAAGAAGACTAAGGCAAAGGCCCGATGCTTGCCAGTGTTCTTCACCGATTCCGATTTGCTTCCTCTGACGCCACCCGACACCGTCGCACTCCAGTCAAAGAGGTGCCACCACCGCTACCTCCTTCGACGATGTTCCAGTGTCGTATGAAGGCGGCGACGACTACGACATGGACGATTACAGATCTACCTTCGTGCGGGGCACCATTACCAGCTTTCTGGGCACGATGAACGTCAACTTGGCTTCCTCAAGGCTGAACGTTGGATACGCCGTCCCCGGTTGCAGCCACCATTGGACCAATCTTGCGGTGCTCGGTAGTTCCCTTCGATGTTACTGTGCATTATTCTTCTCTCTTTCTGTGATATGATGAACTTTTGCTAGGGAGCAAGTTAGTTTTTTTACTAGTTTGTTTGATCTCCTAGCGAGCAATTACATTGAGAAGTGAATTGCAATTTCTATGTCTGAACAGAGGATAAAGTTTTTTTTTTTTTAATAATAGTGAATTTGTTAGTGAGTTTATTAGTTTCTGGCTCTATTCTGGTTTATTAGTTTCTACTGATTGGAATTTCTTTGATGGTTCTTCAAATGGTTATTTGTTGTTCTATTACTACTGTGAAAAGTTGATCATACAGAATTGTTATTACAGTTGTTATTTGAAGCGGAATGTTGTGGTCTGCATTTGATGAATGAGCAGGTTGATATAAGCCTCGCTGTTAATCCTTTTGTTTGGTCGTCGGGATAGTATAGGGGCGGACAGGATAAGGGAGCGCGGGATAGGAGTAAGATAAGATATGAGCAGGATAAGCTGTTATCCTATCCGACGTTTGGTGTCCACCAGATAACCAACTGGATAGCATTGTAATTTTAGCATAATTTTAAAATTTTCGTTTTTGTTCTGAATGTTTTCACATTTTATTAGATTTTAGTTTTTTTTTATAATTTTCATTTTTTAAGCTTATGATAAAATTACATATAATATTTAAATTTTTTAAAATATTGTTTAACTTAAATTAATTTTTTTATAATTTGAAATATTCATTTTTAGTTTTTACTTTACAAATAGTTAAATTATTAGAATATTTTTATTTATTTTTCAGTTTTTAAAAATAATATAAAGTAACAAAATTAGTCTTGTGAGAAGAAATAATAATTTTTAAAATTAATTATTAATATTTTTATTATTTTATGTTTATTATACCTTTTTGGGTAACCATATTATAATTTATTATACTTTAATTATTTTATGTATAAATTTTTTCTATACTTTATTATATTTTAAATCACCTTATCCTATCCTGACGAGTTATAACCCAGCTCTACCTCAGGATAGAATTTTAACTAGATGGACATGATAGGATATGAGACAGAATTGGTTTATCCTATTCTGCTGGCTCACCAAACAATAGTTTTAAGATGCATGATGGTACATGGTTTTGATTTGTCAAGCTTTTGTGAAGATAGCACAGTGTTGCTATGCTGCGGTTTTCCGTTCATTAGATGTAGTAATGAGGTTCTGTTTGGTAAGGTGCGGTTGAGGATAAAAGAAGAATTATAGAAGTTGGTTATGTTAAGTCTAAAGGATGCTATGATAGTTTTTTCTTAAGTTTAATCATTCTCCTACTGTTTGGTGGCATTAAATGCCAACCCTCCTCTTCGTTTGGAATTACCAGTGAGGTGGGGTAGTATAGTTTGGTTTATTCCTTCTCTGTTACTTTAGTGATTGGGATTGGTTAATGTAATAGCAACAATGGATTGGTTTGTCTAGTATTTTATTTCCATTACATCTATCCTTAGTTGTATTTTTAGTTATGTATATGGGTTAGGTTATCTTTTGTATCGATTATTCAATAAATTTTTTGCTTATCAGGAAAACAAAAAAGACATAATATCATTACAAGCTACAAATAAATAAGTATTACTTGTGAAGAACACGACAATAAACAATAGAAGAGGGAGATGTGGGATTCTTTTTAAAACTATAATTACTTGTGAAGCTTGTTTTCATGACTAAATAAAATGCTTCAAAGTAGTAATATAAAATGACGTAGGCTTAATGTAGTGATATATTTTTGAATGAAAAAATCTTCTTACTTGCATAACCACAACTTCATCAATATGTTTTTTTGAACTAATTTTTTTATAAGAATTGTTGCGACCGTCCCGTCCGGGAGCCGCGGAAAGAAGGTAAAAGCAGAGGGGTCGCCACTAAGATTTTTATTGGGAAAATCTTAGAAAACCCAATTATTTAAAGGTAAACTGGTCTTTTAAAAAAGAGAGATATGAGTCCGGGAGTCGGTTACGAGTAGGGAAGGTATTAGCACCCCACATCGCCCGTTTAAAAAACGGTACCTCAAGTTAATTGTGCAAAAACATTTTAATAACCTTTTAAATATTTATTCTACCCAAAAATTATTTACAAGAAAGTGTTATTTTTAATTTTAAATATTTTAGATTTTTATCAGTTTTTATATTTGTAAATTTATTGTTTAGAAAAATTAAATGAGGTTGAACATGGCACATGACTCCACAGGGCAACCTCAAATCTAAGGGACTGAGCATGGCACCGTGTCCATAGAACATCCCTAAAAAAGGAAAAGTTTAACTTTTTGATTAATTATTTTAACGTAAAAACGGGATGCAAAAAAAGGAAAATTAATTAAATGAGGTTGAACGTGGCACATGAGTCCACAGGGCAACCTCAAATCTAAGGAACTGAACATGGCACCGTGTCCATAGAGCATCCCTAAAAATGGAAAAGTTTAATTTTTTGATTAATTATTTTAACATAAAAAGGAGATATAAAAAGGGGAAAGTTTAGTTTTGGCCCGACAAGATGATTTATCTTGCTCCTACGTATTCCCGGGTGCGATGGGAAACTCAAAGTCACGTAGTTCTTTAGAAAAAGTTTGATTGGTTGGTTGAATTTTAATTTTTTTGATAAAGATTTGATCTTTGATTTTTTTTTTGTTTAAAAAGATTTTATTTTTCTCTTTGGCCCATTGAACAAACAAACAAGAAAAAATAAATAAATAAATAAATAAAATAAAATAAAATAAAATAAAAGACAACCTTAAGCCCAACAGACCAACCCAAACAAAGACACATCACTAACTAAAAACAAAAATATACACACCCATTAAGAACCCACAATCTGAAACCCAAAATTAAGTGATAAGTAAAAAAAGGTTAAAAACAGTAAACATAAGAAAGAAGCTTCTAGCTTCTTAACGTTACCAACAAATGAACTAGAGAAGCAGATATGTTGGGCTGAAAACAGAGGGGAAGACGGTGCGGCGGAGGAGGAGGCTTCTCGTGCAGTGGCTGGTCAATGACATCACGGTTGTTGATCGACGACGAGACACGGGTCGAGTGGCGGTGAATGGACGACTGAAGCAGAGACCAAAGGAGGCGGCGGTGGCGAGCGGCACGGAGGCAGACGATGCGGCGGACGGCGCTGGGTGAAGCAGGGGACGCGACGGAGCTGGGGAGAATCGGTGGGTGGTCGTTGCAGGGTTGCAGATCTCGCGTGACCTGTGGCAGAGCAGATCTAGCAGCCAAGCAATGACATTCCGGCGGGTCTGGTTCGGATCGACGAAGAAGGCAACGGCTCGGGTTGGGGGAGGAACTCGCAGTAGGGATGGTGGCGGTAGCAGCCGCAAGGACGAACCAAAGTGTGTAGGGACACGCGATCTCTCCGTCACGTCTACAAGTCACGGTCAAGCAATGAACGGCTGCTCCTAGGATGGTGGATCGCGACTGCTGGTGGCTGCATGAGGGTGGCGCCGGATTTTAGAGAGGGAGGAGGAAGATGATGTTACAATGGGGAAAGGTTCTGCACTTGTAAAATAAGGAAAGAAAGGAAAGAAATGGAGAGTGAGGGGAAGTGGATTTTCAAAGTTCAGGGAGGAAAGTTAGATGGGGATGATAAAGATTTAAGGAGGATGAGACTGGGAGGTGTTTTTTTGTTCCCTTTCTTTCCTAGGCTCAAATCGAAAATAGAGAGGAAACAGGCAACCAAATTCCCTTTGTGTATCCTCCTCCTTCCAGATTTTTTCTATGACCCCCCCACCCCCCCCACCCCCCCCCCCCCTCCCCTCCCCTCCCCTCTTTGCTTCTGCTCTTGAATTTATGCACATTCAAAGGAATAAGGATAAGTTCCAATTTGCCAGCCATGGAGAAAGGGACTATTGATGGTGTTGCTGCACTGGGAAAATCAGCTTTGTTACGGGATGGCACAGGCAATTAGACAATATTAGGATCAGACATCATTTTTGTGTAAAAAGGAGTCAAAAGCCAAAAGAAAGTGTAAAGCCCGTTTTGGTTTTTCCTAAAAAAAAAAAAATACTGTGATGGGAGAAAACAAGGAGGACAAGACATTTTTTATTATTTTTGAGATTCATAAAATTTGTTTTCTTTTTCTTTTCTTTTTTTTCTTTTTTTCTGTTTTTTTTTACTTGGGCTTGGATGGTTGGGCTCAAACCTTGTAACAAAAGTGGATTAGGTCTGGTCATGTAATTGGGCCTAGAGAATTTACAAATTATTTTATTTTTTATTTTATTTTTTCCAATCTTTTATTTTTTAATTTTTTTCAAAATATTAATTAAAAAGAAGATACCCGGACAAAATTAGGTGTTCACAGCTGCCCCTCTTTACTTGTTTCTTATTTGATAATTGGTGTAACTAAAGTTAACCTATTATCGTTATAAGAAACGAGTAAAGACATGAACTCCAATTTTGTTCGGGATATACTGACAAGCAAAAGGACCCGTGACTACAAACCAATTTCCTGTAAACAACCCGGGGGTTGGATTGCCCACTGAGGTTTACACATAAACTTGCAAGGGATTGTATGCCGAGTTTAAAAATAAAGATAAAGAGCTTACGGGGCGGGTCGCCCGTCGGAAGCTCGAACGGAAAGATAAAAGAGCTTACGGGGTGGATTTCCCGTGAGAAGCTCGAACAGAAAGATAAAAGAGCCTACGGGGTGGATTGCCCGTCAGAAGCTCGAACTGAAAGATAAAAGAGCCTACGGGATGGATTGCCCGTCAGAAGCTCGAACTGAAAGATAAAAGAGCTTACGGGGTGGATTGCCCGTCAGAAGCTCGAACTGAAGATAAAAGAGCCTACGGGGTGGATTGCCCGTCAGAAGCTCGAATTGAAAGATAAATGAGCTCACGGGGTGGATTGCCCGTCTGAAGCTCGAACTGAAAGACAAAAGAACCTACGGGGTGGATTGACCGTCAGAAGCTCGAACTGAAAGATAAAAGAGCCTACGGGGTGGATTGCCCGTCAGAAGCTCGAACTGAAAGATAAAAGAGCCTACGGGGTGGATTGCCTGTCAGAAGCTCGAACTGAAAGATAAAAGAGCCTACGGGGTACGGGGTGGATTGCCCGTCAGAAGCTCGAACTGAAAGATAAAAGAGCCTACGGGGTGGATTGTCCGTCAGAAACTCGAACTGAAAGATAAAAGAGCTTACGGGGTGGATTGCCCGTCAGAAGCTCGAACTGAAAGACAAATGAGCCTACGTGGTGGATTTCCCGTCAGAAGCTCGAACTGAAAGATAAAAGAGCCTACGGGGTGGATTACCCGTCAGAAGCTCGAACAGAAAGATAAAAGAGCCTACGGGGTGGATTGCCCGTCAGAAGCTCGAACTGAAAGATAAAAGAGCCTACGGGGTGGATTGCCCGTCAAAAGCTCGAACTGAAAGATAAAAGAGCTTACGGGGTGGATTGCCTGTCAGAAACTCGAACTGAAAGATAAAAGAGCTTATGGGGTGGATTGCCCGTCAGAAGCTCGAACTAAAAGACAAATGAGCTTACGGGGTGGATTGCCCGTCAGACTCAAACTGAAAGATAAATGAGCTCATGGGGTCGTTTGTTCGCTGAAGCTTGAACAAGCAGAGCTTACGGGGTACGGTACCCGTCGAAGCTTGACAAAAAGTTTAAAAGCTTGCGGAGTCGGTTATCCGCTGAAGCAAAAATGATTAAAAGCTTGTGGAGTCGGTTATCCACTGAAGCTTGAGGAGAAAAGTTGAAAGCTTGCGGAGTCGGTTGTCCGCTGAAGCTTGAAAGAAAAGATTAAAAGCTTGCGGAGTCGGTTGTCCACTGAAGCTTGACAGAAAAGGTAAAAAGCTTGTGGAGTCGGTTATCCATTGAAGCTTGACGGCAGAAGGATAAAAAGCTTGTGGAGTCGATTATCCACTGAAGCTTAAAAGAAAAGTTGAAAGCTTGCGGAGTCGGTTGTCCGCTGAAGCTTGAAGGGAAGGATCAAAAGCTTGCGGAGTCGGTTATCCGCTGAAGCTTGAAAGCAAAAGGATAAAAATCTTGTGGAGTCGGTTATCCACTGAAGCTTGACAACAAAATGTAAAAAACTTGTGGAGTCGGTTATCCACTCAAGCTTGAAAGAAAAGTTGAAAGCTTGCGGAGTCGGTTGTCCGCTGAAGCTTGAAGGGAAGGATCAAAAGCTTGCAGAGTCGGTTATCCGCTGAAGCTTGAAAGCAAAAGGATAAAAAGCTTGTGGAGTCGGTTATCCACTGAAGCTTGACAGCAAAATGTAAAAAGCTTATGTGGTCCTATGCCTATAGGAGCCAATAAAGGTATAGCTTATGAGCCCTCTGCCCGTTAAAGCTAAACAAAACGAAGCTTACGAGGCCCTATGCCTGCTAAAGCTAACAAGACATGACTTTTAGGGCCCTGCGCCCGGTAAAGTCAAACTACAACAAAACAAAACTTAAGAGGCCCTATGCCTGCTAAAGCTGACAAGACATGAATTTTGGGGCCCTGTGCCCACTAAAGCCAAACTACAACAAAACAAAACTTAAGAGGCCCTATGCCTGCTAAAGCTGACAAGACATGACTTTTGGGGCCCTGTGCCACTAAAGCCAAACTACAACAAAACAAAACTTAAGAGGCCCTATGCCTGCTAAAGCTGACAAGACATGACTTTTGGGGCCCTATTCTCACTAAAGCCAAACTACAACAAAACAAAACTTAAGAGGCCCTATGCCTGCTAAAGCTGACAAGACAAAGCTTATGGGCCCTATGCCCATTAAAACAGACGAAAGCTTAGAGACCCTATGTATGCTAAAGCTAACAAAAGCAAAGCTTAGGGGCCTTGTGCCCGTTAAAGTCGAACAAAACAAGGCTTATGAGGCCCTATGCCTACTAAAGCTAACAGTAACATGACTTTTGGGGCCCTATGCCCGCTAAAGTCAAACAAAACAAGGCTTATGAGGCCCTATGCCTACTAAAGCTAACAGTAACATGACTTTTGGGGCCCTGTGCCCACTAAAGTCGAACAAAACAAAGCTTATGAGGCCCTATGCCTACTAAAGCTAACAATAACATGACTTTTGGGCCCTGTGCCCGCTAAAGTCGAACAAATGCAAAGCTTATGAGGCCCTATGCCTACTAAAGCTAACAAGTCATGACTTTTGGGGCCCTGTGCCCGCGAAAGTCGAACAAATGCAAGAAGTGATGTTGACTTTGTTGATGCATGAAATGATGAGACAATGCATGATATGAGATGACTTTTTTATTTGGTTGGTGAAAATCCTTTTTTTTTTGTTTTGTTTTTTTTTTGATGCGTGAGATGCTTTTGATGAGTGATGCAGACCTTGATTATAATTTTTTTTTATTTTTTTAATGTGTGATGCATGATATGCTTTTTATCAATGAAAAAAAAATCTGATTTTTTTTCTTTTTTGCAAACACCTCTTTGATCCTTGACTCCTTAGATTTTTTATTGCAACCGAGATTGAGGATGAGCTGGAGTGATGCTCCTGGATTTCGATCGTCACTTATTTGTTGAGCTGATGTTTTACTTCTTGCCTGAGATATGCTTCTTTGTGATGATTATCCCAATTGGATGAGATTGCCTCGTCAATCTTTCAAGGATGTGACTTGCCCCAACCTTCATGTGTTGGGAGCTTTTCATGGCTTGTCCTCTTAAACTGCCCCGGTTTATCAGTTTGAGGAGACTTCTTGTACTTTGTTTGTATTTGACCCTAATTTTTGCGTAGGTCGCTCTTTGCGAGTTTTCAACCTACCGGGTCGCTCTAACTTTTGCCCAGACTGCCTTTTCAGGTTTTCAGTCTAGCGAGCCTTTTTGTTTACTTTTTATTTTCTTTTTCTTTTTGATTTTAATTTTCCCTTTTTTTTTGACGTGGACAGTTTTGTCACCTTTATTTGTGAAGATCAAAGCTCTTGCTTGAATTGCCAACCGAGGATGCCACTTTCTTCCTCGTATTCAGAATTCTTCTGACCAGAGTTTTTCATCAAAGATTTACCATTAGACGGTTGAATTGTATCATCGAACTCATGTTTACCTTACCTGAAGCATCATGTAACAAACATGCATGGATTCAAAGGTACGACAGGAAAAACAATACGACCTGAACAACTTCTCGATTTGTTGGAAGTTTGATAACTCAAATAGTATTCAAAAGAACAGAAATGAAGCAAGATGCACAAGAGGTGATATGAAGATCAGAAGGGCCTTGCCCCAGTTTGGATTGATTTGATCATGGCGATTGTCCCGATATTCATAAGAACAAAATTGCCCCAGAGTAGTTTCCTTGAGGATGAAGTGCCCCAATGTAGGGTTCCCAGAATGAAACTGCCCCAATGTAGGGCACTTGATATGGAAAACTTGAGAATGATGTTGCCCCAGTGTAGGGCATCCAATAATGGAGATGCTCTAGAATAAGGCCCTTGAAAACAAAGTTTTGCCCCATGTAGATCCTGCCCAAGCTTTTGCCTAGACTGCCTATGAGGGTTTTCAGTCTAACAGGCTTTCTTTTTTCTTTTTTCATTCTTTTTGGAATTTTTTTTTAGAGGAGCAATCAATTAAAAACTAGAAGAGCACAAACTTTTTGTCTCAAAATGAAGTTGATGAAAAAGTAGCAATCATTCATTGATCAGAGTGGACTTTTGAGGCTTGTAACGTGGCTAATGGTTGGGGGTCATGAAAAAAGGATATAAGGCTCAAACAAATGTTTTAAGGTTGAATAGGACCAAGGATCCATGATATTTTCGATTTCCAAGAACATTTGTTTTCCTCTAACTTTCCCCTTTTTTTTCCTGTTTTACATGAGGTTTTTTTTTTTATCCTCTTTCTTTCTCTTCTTCTTCTTCTTCTTCTTCTTCTTCTTCTTCTTCTTCTTCTTCTTTTTTTAATTCTTTTTTTTTCTTTCAATGTTATGCTTCATGATCACCATTTCCTTCTTGCTTGCCCCTTGTTTAGTGGTGATCCTTGTCCAAGGTTCTTTGAAGAAAAATTTCAGGCTCAAAAGGGGTAACAAGGGATAATGATGATATTTTGCTAAGGGTAGAGAAAAAATGGCCAATCTTCATTTCAAATCATTATTGTTTATTTTTTAAATCTTTATTTTAGAGACACAGAGATGGTGCTCACCAAGTGTTTATTTATTTGCTCCTCTTTTATTTGTATTATTTTCTTTCTTTCCTTTTTTTTTTTTTTTGAAAAGGTATGGGCACATGTGGGCTTCATTGTTGTCCACAAAGAACTTTCAAGAAAGTGGGCCTTATTAACCAAACCAAAAAAGGTACTTGGGGAAGAAAAAATGGGAATATGATATATGAGTATGACGAGAGAAACATTATGGTAGAGATGAAGATATAAAGAAAGGATGAGACAAGGTACGTATGCAAATCCATTACATTAATGCTTCAAGAAAGTGAACATGGTTCAATTATCTCATGATAGAATACAACATAACCATTGTGTCATGGTAAATCCCTGATAAACAAATCTTGCCTTGGTTACTTAGAAATTCTCAAGATGGGGATCACAAAGTATTGGCTCTTTTCAATCACTAGGATTGAATCTCTGATGATGTTAGCATAGCCTTCATCTTGAACTCTCCATAGTTGATTGGGACTGTCCTTACCATGATTTCTTTCTTCCTCGGTCAGGGCCTTATTATCCTGAATTTGCATGATTTTCCAAAGATCACTCCATAAGAGCGTGAATATGTGCTTCCTGACTCCAGTAGGACTATATAAAATCCTTCACATCCAAACATCCATGATTAGGCAAAAGGTTGTGCCGACATTTTTCGGTCACTTGAGCAAATATTGTCTCCAGTTCCACATCATGATCCAAGGTTTAGTTGACATTCTTTTTTATTGAAAATGCAGTGGTTTACTTTTCTCCAGGAAAGGAGCATAATGCATGAAATGCATGGAATGAATTATTTTTAATAAATGTTCAACGTAGGAAGAAATGAGTACATGAGATGCATAAAAAGATAATTTTTTTTTTGAGCCAAGTACTAATGCGTAGATGCATGAAATGAACTCTTTATGTTTTGTTTTTTTTTTTTAACCAGAGAATCGAATGAAAAAAGAGATTTTTTCTTTATAACAATGGCAATACATGCGGGGTTTTTTTTTGAATATATGAGATGAATGATTTGTTTTTATAGTGACCCAAAGATGTATGAAATGCATGTAATGGTTTATTCTTTATCAAATTTTCTTGAGAGATGCATAAAAAAATGAGATGAATGAATTTTTATTTTTTATTTCTTTTTTTATCCAAGAGATTAATGAAATTGATGCATAAGATGCATGAAGAAGATTGAGTTTTTTTTTATTTTTTATTTTTATTTTTTTCACCATATGCATGACATGATTTTTTCTTTTAATTTTTCTTCGTGTGGTTGGCATAGAAAGTAATTGATGCATGCAATGCATGAAAAATGATTTTGTTTTTATTTCTTCATATTGACTCAAAAAATTAATTAATGCATGAGATGCATGAATCATCTTTTTTTTTTATTCTTCTACAAAAAATATGAATGAATTACAAAAATATGAATGAGCTAAATATATAAATATATATATACACACACAAGCCCATTTTTTTTATTTACAGAAATGCATGAGTTACAAAATATGAAGATTTTTGTTTTTGTTTTTGTTAAAAAACAAAGGACTCGTATAAATCAATTTTTCTTTTAGAAAAAAAAATGTAGATTTTTTGACAAAAAATAAAACAAAAGACATGAAGATAGGTAAAGAAAAAAAATGCTCCCTTTGTATCCTAAGGTTTAGGGTTGACACACCTAAAGTCCTGACTTTAACAGTCTGGCCCCTAAGTTTGTTTTATCAGTGAAAATTGGGTAGGGTCTAGACTTCTAAAATCCATGGTCCTCAGATTGCCCCTATCCCGAAAGATAAGGATCCGACTCATGAGTCTAGCCACAAGTAGGGATAAACCCTCTCAATATGACCATCCCATGATATCGGGTACAACCTAAGTGGTGAATCGACAAATATCAGGGGGGTACAAGACCTCTTCAATGATAATATCGACACACCGCTTAATTCTTAAGCTTCCACAAGCTCGGGTATAGAGCTACAAGTGTGTGAAATAAGTGTAAGTGATGTGTGTGCTGAGAGCATATAAACCTGCTCCAAACCTATCAAAATGAAAACTACATCACACATGCAAAAAGAAGAGCCAACAACATAATAATTCTCTACCCTAGGGTTGCAAGAATATACACAGGCATATATTAAAGCATATAAAAGTTTACAAAACAAATAAAACAAAAAGTGGTAAAACTAATATTTTCAAAGTTATTAAAAAAAGTTACACAACCAATTATGATAGGCCTGACTCTCTAAAAGTCCCCAGCGGAGTCGCCAGCTGTCGCGACCGTCCCGTCCGGGAGCCGCGGAAAGAAGGTAAAAGCAGATGAGTCGCCACTAAGATTTTTATTGGGAAAATCTTAGAAAACCCAATTATTTAAAGGTAAACTGGTCTTTTAAAAAAGAGAGATATGAGTCCGGGAGTCGGTTACGAGTAGGGAAGGTATTAGCACCCCACATCGCCCGTTTAAAAAACGGTACCTCAAGTTAATTGTGCAAAAACATTTTAATAACCTTTTAAATATTTATTCTACCCAAAAATTATTTACAAGAAAGTGTTATTTTTAATTTTAAATATTTTAGATTTTTATCAGTTTTTATATTTGTAAATTTATTGTTTAGAAAAATTAAATGAGGTTGAACATGGCACATGAGTCCACAGGGCAACCTCAAATCTAAGGGACTGAGCATGGCACCGTGTCCATAGAACATCCCTAAAAAAGGAAAAGTTTAACTTTTTGATTAATTATTTTAACGTAAAAACGGGATGCAAAAAAAGGAAAATTAATTAAATGAGGTTGAACGTGGCACATGAGTCCACAGGGCAACCTCAAATCTAAGGGACTGAACATGGCACCGTGTCCATAGAGCATCCCTAAAAATGGAAAAGTTTAATTTTTTGATTAATTATTTTAACATAAAAAGGAGATATAAAAAGGGGAAAGTTTAGTTTTGGCCCGACAAGATGATTTATCTTGCTCCTACGTATTCCCGGGTGCGATGGGAAACTCAAAGCCACGTAGTTCTTTAGAAAAAGTTTGATTGGTTGGTTGATTTTTAATTTTTTTGATAAAGATTTGATCTTTGATTTTTTTTGTTTAAAAAGATTTTATTTTTCTCTTTGGCCCATTGAACAAACAAACAAGAAAAAAAAATAAAAATAAAAAAAAATAAAAAAAAAAAGACAACCTTAAGCCCAACAGATCAGCCCAAACAAAGACACATCACTAACTAAAAACAAACATATACACACCCATTAAGAACCCACAATATGAAACCCAAAATTAAGTGATAAGTAAAAAAAGGTTAAAAACAGTAAACATAAGAAAGAAGCTTCTAGCTTCTTAACGTTACCAACAAATGAACTAGAGAAGCAGATATGTTGGGCTGAAAACAGAGGGGAAGACGGTGCAGCGGAGGAGGAGGCTTCTCGCGCAGTGGCTGGTCAATGACATCACGGTTGTTGATCGGCGACGAGACACGGGTCGAGTGGCGGTGAGTGGACGGCTGAAGCAGAGACCAAAGGAGGCGGCGGTGGCGAGCGGCACGGAGGCAGACGACGCGCGGGCGGGCGGGCCGGGTGAAGCAGGGGACGCGACGGAGCTGGGGAGAATCGGTGGGTGGTCGTTGCAGGGTTGCAGATCTCGCGTGACCTGTGGCGGAGCAGATCTAGCAGCCAAGCAATGACATTCTGGCGGGTCTGGTTCGGATCGACGAAGAAGACAACGGCTCGGGTTGGGGGAGGAACTCGCGGTAGGGATGGTGGCGGTAGCAGCCGCAAGGACGAACCAAAGTGTGTAAGGACACGCGATCTCTCTGTCACGTCTACAAGTCACGGTCAAGCAATGAACGACTGCTCCTAGGATGGTGGATCGCGACTGCTGGTGGCTGCATGAGGGTGGCGCCGGATTTGAGAGAGGGAGGAGGAAGATGATGTTACAGTGGGGAAAGGTTCTGCACTTGTAAAATAAGGAAAGAAAGGAAAGAAATGGAGAGTGAGGGGAAGTGGATTTTCAAAGTTCAGGGAGGAAAGTTAGATGGGGATGATGAAGATTTAAGGAGGATGAGACTGGGAGGTGTTTTTTTGTTGTTCCCTTTCTTTCCTAGGCTCAAATCGAAAATAGAGAGGAAACAGGCAACCAAATTCCCTTCGTGTATCCTCCTCCTTCCAGATTTTTTCTCTGTCCCCCCCCCCCCCCCTCCTCTTTGCTTCTGCTCTTGAATTTATGCACATTCAAAGGAATAAGGATAAGTTCCAATTTACCAGCCGTGGAGAAAGGGACTATTGATGGTGTTGCTGCACTGGGAAAATCAGCTTTGTTACGGGATGGCACAGGCAATTAGACAATATTAGGATCAGACATCATTTTTGTGTAAAAAGGAGTCAAAAGCCAAAAGAAAGTGTAAAGCCCGTTTTGGTTTTTCCTAAAAAAAAAAAAAATACTGTGATGGGAGAAAACAAGGAGGACAAGACATTTTTTATTATTTTTGAGATTCATAAAATTTGTTTTCTTTTTCTTTTCTTTTTTTTTTCTTTTTTTCATATTTTTTTTTACTTGGGCTTGGATGGTTGGGCTCAAACCTTGTAACAAAAGTGGATTAGGTCTGGTCATGTAATTGGGCCTAGAGAATTAACAAATTATTTTATTTTTTATTTTATTTTTTCCCATCTTTTATTTTTTATTTTTTTTCAAAATATTAATTAAAAAGAAGATACTCGGACAAAATTAGGTGTTCACAAGAATCAAATCATAGAAGTTAAAGAAATTCTTACCAATCAAACAAGCTTTCTATTTTTTTGTTTTAGAAACTGTTTTTTAGAACAAATTTACCAACCAGGTTTTTTTGTTCTCTAACGTTTAAAACTGTTTTCAAAACATTGTTTACAAACAGATTTTTTTTATTTTTTGTTTTAAAAAATAGTTCTTAAAAATCACTTTACAAAATAGTTTTTAAAAACAAAAAGACAAAAACATAATCAAAGAAGCCCTTCCGGACTGTTTCTAGAAAATATTTTTCGGAAAGTACCAACATGAACGTACTAACGAGACGAAAATGATATTTTTGGAAAAAAATGTAAAAAAAAAAGTTCCAAGATGCAACGAGCATTATACAAGGTATTAATAGCAAGCTCAAAAAAGACTCGGGCCAAAGAAGCTGGACTTGAATTTGGCCCAAAATTTTATTTGTGGGCTGTATTTGTATTATTATTATTTTATTTGTTGCATTTTTATTATTTTCATTTTTTATTAATTATTAGAAAGAAAGAAAAAGCGCCGTGACAAAATTGGTATTCACACTTCACGTTAATTAATTTAAAAATAATATATATATATATATATATATATATATATATATAATATGTGATAAATTGATTTATTTCAAAACTATTTTGGCCAAAAGAAATGATTACATGAACTAAATGCTTTACACGAGTTGTAATTTGTGTATAACTTACTATTAGTTGTATCCCAAAGAGAAATAAGAAAATGTGAGTAAATCAAATTGATTTAATATCAATTGGTTATGCAAATAATTAAAAGTCACATCAAAGAATTGACTTAATTTGAATTGACTCATTAATGTATGTTGGTTAAGTAGAAGGAGTTTGAGTACCTTAAACATATGATCAAGTGTTTGATTTTTGGATTCATGTATACAGAAAAATATTATTTCGAAGGAGTTTCGTTTAGATGCCTAATATGTTCACCGAAAGATTAGTCTCTAATAGGCTAATGATCACATACTATGATGGAATGGATCATCTAGCAGTGATATTAGCAGCTCTATCGTCGGCTCGCCTAATGATGGAATGGATAGTCTAATGATCAAATCTTGTTGTGTTGTGCTTCCGTGATGGAATGGATCGCCTAATTAATGTCAAAGTGCAATGATCGTAGTGCTCGATTGTAATTTCATATCTCTTGAAAAAGCTTATAAGGGATTTAAGCTGATTTTTAGTAGATCCTTATGCATAAACCAAAAGCATGCCAGAAATGTGTGCACTCAAATCATCGCTTGTACTTTAAGCTCTAGCTACATCAAATGCACAATCATTTCAAAGCGATGTGCAAGTATTGAAATGAAGAAAATAAATATTAGTGAGGTACAAACACTACTTAATTAATTACCACTTCTCCAATACATTATCCAAAATAAAAGATAAAAATAAGCACATATTGGGAAAAACCATTGAAAGATCAAACAGAGAATTCGAAGTAGGTTGGTGTAAAAGAGTACTTTGAAACTTTTGCATTAGACTATAATTAACACAGTTTTCAGCTAGTTATATCGATGTCAACGGATTTAGGCCACCACAATTATTTTATATGGATGGCTTGACCGTTCAAATTAAGTTCTACACCTATGTAGGATACTAAACAAGAATATATTGTTTCACTCATCCTTATCACCTAGTTAAGACGAAAGATATTTCTTTTTTTAGAGAACGAAAAAGGTTTCAGTTTAATGATAAAAAGTGGAAAATTCAAGAAAAAAGATAATTCAATTCCTCATTTGTTTTGACAAAACCAATTATAACATAACGAACGGGTCTTTCTACAACCCAAATTTATGAGGGTTACAACATATAGGATGAGCTACAAAATTTTAGGGCTTTGTAGTCCCGATGGTGCAACATAAAGGATCATACTTGCAATGACAATCCCCATATCCATTTGACGTGCCTATCAAAGTAACAACGATAGCAACAAGTAGCAACATCACCTTCAACATCTTCAACGAGAACTATATTGAAACTTAGAGGGTTTACAAAGTAAAAATAACAAAAGGTAACTTGGGATGATATTTGAAAGATATCAATATGTTTCAATTTTTTTGAATTGCTTGTGTTAAATCACACCTAGCACAGAGGTCTTGTGTTTATACACTAGAAGAAAATAAATACAACTGATAATTATAAGAAAAATAGATAAGATAATTGTTCCCTAAGTGTATGAATATTTCCTAAGTTTCTAGAAAATACATTAAACTAATTAATTACAATAAGTATTTCATAAGTTATTAATGATTTGGACGGTGGATGGTTGGTTCCAACTATTTTTATAAGCATGAAGAGGACACAAACAAACAAGAGTAATAATAGACAATTACTATGAATAATTAATTGATAATTTGTGTTCCAAATTTTAAAATAATTTTTTTAATACTTTATGATACATTATTATTTTAATTAAAATAATTTTATTTAAAAAAAAAACTAAGGTTTACAAAGGTATCATTATAGTGAAAGGCATCCTAACGAAGCTAGCACCTCTAACACTACCAATCATTTCCAACATACCTAAATATTACTTTTTAGTTTTCTTATTTATTTGTATTGATAAAATTGACTTGAGAATCAGATGTCATTATCCTTAAACTTTTAGAGTTAATTTTAAATATTTATTACAATTTTTGGATGCAATCAATTCATCAAATTCATGCGGTCAAATAATATACTTTATATTTTTATATAAAAACCTAAATTTCCCATAGCCTAATAATACATAACATTTTTCAATGTCAATTTACTGTAATATATAGGTTTCAATAGAACAATTTGATATTTTAAAGTAATTTTAATTTTAAAATTCTTTTAGTTAATAATTATTAATTATGGTCAAATATAAAAAAAATACCCTAATAAATATGGTCAAATATTGCTGCAGTCATTTCAAAGCGATGTGCCAGTATTGAACTCAGGTAACGAAAAAAAAAATATTAGTGAAGTCCAGACAATACTTAATTACCACTTCTCCAATACATGAGCCAAAATAAAAGTTAAGAATAAACACATACCGGGAGAAGCCATTGAAAGGTCAAACAGAGAATTAGAAGTAGGTTGGTGTAAAACATTTTGAAATTTTTGTGTTAGACTATAAATAACGCAGCGTTATCGATGTCAATGGATTTAGGTCATCACAACTTTTTTTTTATCTAGCTCGTTCAAATTAAGTTTACTCATCCTTATCACCTAGCTAAGATGAAAAAATCTCATAAAATGATGTAAAGTGAAAATGCAAGAGAAAAGATAATTCAATCCCTCATTTATTTTGGACAAATCCAATTATTACATAATAAATGGGTCTTTCTACGACCCAAACCGATGAGGGTTACAACATAGGAAGAGCTACAAAGTTGTAGGGCTCCCGTCGGAGCAACATAAAGGGTCATACTTACAATTACAATCCCCAGATCCATGTGTTAAGCCTGTCAGAGTAATGATAATAGCAATAAGTAGCAGCATCACCTTCAAAATCTTCAATGAGATCTCCATTGAAACGTAGCTTGGCTTATATATAATGTAAATGATAAAAATTAAATTGGGATGGTTTGTGAAAGATATCAATATGCTTTTATAAGCATGTGGAGGAGGGAGTATACTAAAAAACAAGAGTAATAATGGATAATTACTGTGAATAATTAATTGATAGTTTGTGTAGCAAAATTCAAAATAACTTATTTTGATATATTATTATTTTATATTTTATAATTTTTTTTTAAAGTTTTGTGATCTGTATGCATTAACAAAGTTTGACTTGCCTAAAAAAAAAACCAAAGTTTGACTTGAAAATCGAAAGTTATTATCCTTAAGTTTATACAGTTAATTATGAATTTAATATAATTTTTGGGTGCAATCAATTCGTTGAATTCTTCAACGTACTCAAAAAAAAATTCATTGAATTAACGTGGTCGAATTGATAGTATAAATAGAAAGTAAAATAATAATGTATTGAGATTTAATATACTTGAAATTAAATTACATGTCAACAAAAAAAAAAAATTAAATCAAGGAGTTGTTACTCCCTCCATTTTTTCTTTCTTTGGTAATTTTAATTATTTATTTTTTTTAAATAATGAATGTTTAATAAACCAAGATATATTTGATCATTTTTTTTTCTTCATATATATCCTTATAATAGAATTAAATTGAATTTTTTTGAAAATATATAAAATCTTCCAAATACATGAATGGATAGTAGAGTATGAAGTAAACATGGTTGAAATTTGTAAATAATTAATGGTAGAAATAAGAATATTTTGATACAAATATAAACATATTAATAATTTCTTAATACATGTGTAGAAACCTTAAATTATATAAAAAAAACGAGTACTATTAAAGAGGACGTTGTTGTCTTGTTCTTGGATAATTCGTATCACTAATGTCCTGCGTGAATAATCAACTGGTTAAGTTTTTTAGCTATCTTGACTCGTTCCAAGAACTTGTGAGTGCACACGTCAGAGGATCGACCTCAAAGGTGCAGGAAATTTCTCTTTCAGGACCTCACGAGGGCCCCATTCAGTCATATGGTAGCTAGCTGACTATTGTTTTTGGGGCTTTGTCCTCTTGTAAACCAAAAAAAATAAATTAACGAATAAAGACTCGATTTGATCTTTGAGAAAAATATTCAAGTCTGAAATAGTCTCTAATAAAAAAAACTCTTCATTTAATCCTTAAAAATATAATTATCGGGATATGTTAGTCCCTCCTACCGTTGACCATCTTTGATCTATGTTAAATTGGAGGTATCTCGTTATGTTACTTTTGTGGTCGTTACGATACTTCTATGTGGGTTTTTTTTTCCTCATCTAGCCCCTATCAAAACAACGTTGTTTGGGTCTCTTACCTCCCCTATTAAGCTTCTTCTTCCTCCTCCTTCTCTATTACACTGATAGAAACCATAGACATTCACCATGGACTTATATCTCCATTATTAACCTTTTTTTTCTCTCAACCTCCTCACTGCGCCCCCCTTTTCCCCTCATCAATTCGAACAGAAACCCTAACTGCTCATTCTTCCCCTTTCCATTCTTGGACCAGCTACGAAATGAGTTGGGCTTCTAAGGGTATGTCTAGCCGTGACCATAGTTGGAGTGTTTCCTCAAGCATTATAACCCCAAATTAGTCCCTTTCAAATTGATTAGTAACCCAAATTCATCCCTTACAAAATTCAAATGGGGCAAATTAGTCCTTTGTGGCTGGTCAGAATGTGTTGTTTGGTTTCCTTGAGCTAGTTCCTGAGTCTGAAACACAAAAATGCCAATTAGTTATCAAAGGGTAGCTGTTAGAACAATGAAGACAGGACCACATAGGGATACACATGATGAAAAGGCATTTCCAAAAAGCAATTTAGACTAAAGGCTCAATTTGGTCTCTGAGAAAAACACTCGGGTCTGAAATAGTTCCTATCCAAAAAAAAACTCTCCATTTAATTTTTTGGGTCAAAGGAATTTTGTCTTTTATTTTTAATTTTTTTTATGTTAATTTTCATGCTGGACTACAAGTAACCAAGGGTAACTGGCAACTCAGCAAAAAAAAAAAAAAAAAGGGCCACGTAAGCGGTTAACCGGAGATCAAAGATGGTCAACTAATGGATGGACTAACGTGTCCCGGTTATTACATTCTTAAGGATTAAATGGAGAGTCTATGAAAAGTGTCTCAATTTTGGATTTATTCCCTATAAAAAAAATCTTTAAAATTTGATCCTTATAATCCAAAAGTTTTGAAAATGATCTCTACCGTCAACCTCTTTCCACTATCTACTGACATGGCTAATGGATGCCGCATCAGCATTGCCACGTCAGCCCATGTAGAAAAATATAATCATATGTGTCATTTAAAACTTACCTAATTAAAAAGTTTATTTATTTAATAATCAAAAATTTATTGTAAAATCTTTTTTATTGAATAAGTGACAATAAGTGGATTTTTAAAAATTAAATATTTAACTAAAAAAATAAAAATTTAATTAAGTGAGTTTTAAGTGACATGTGGATTTTTTTAAAAAAATATTTTTCTACATGGTGCTGATGTGGTCGAGCGGACGTGGCATCCATAGTCACATCAGCAGATAATGGAAGGAGGTTGACAGTATGGACTAGGGATCAAATCCGCGAAAAAATTTTATAGGGACTGTAAATCCAAAATTGGGGCTTTTTCAGGGAAAAAAAACTTGTTTAAACTTAATTTTTTATCTTCTTTACTAAGAGCAATGATTAAGAAACACACAAAAGAAAAGTTTGTAATGGGAAACTGAATGTAACATTTTTTAAAATGTTGAATACACCATTTTTTCATACAAATATTCCTTTCTCGATTCCTTGAACAATGTCCTAAGGACACTCATAAGCATTCTCTATTTTTTTTTCATGAATGACATCAAATAGTAATAAAATATAATAGTATAAAAAATTAAAAACATATAAAGGGAAATGTTAACCAGTGCCCCAAAATCATTGGTTAATGATATAAAGATAGAAATTATGTATTGATAAGTGGTGTATTCCGTTTTTTCCAAAGTTTAAAAGTTACAACTCTCAATACAAATTTTCTATTTTTTGATTCCTTAACCAAAGCCCTTAGGTAGTGTTTGGTACAGGTTTTAAAAAAGTATTCCCTGGAATGTTGGCAATGAAATAAAAGTTTCTCATGTTTGATATAAGTTTTGAAAATTTATTCTCAGGCATAAAACATTCATAGGAATAAAATTAGTGAATGATAATTATAATCTTGGGAAAATTTTATTCTCATGTATAAAGGTGGGAAAGAAACATTTTTGTGAACACCTAATTTTGTCCTGGTATTTTCTTTTTAATTGATATTTTTGAAAAAAAAAGAGAAATATAAAATTGTAAATATATATATATATATATATATATATATATATATATATATATATATCTTTGTTATGTTCTTGGCCCAATTTTCTTTTTGCAAGTGTTGAACCCATAGCCCAAACTCAAAAAAAAAAAAAGAAGAAGAATGCTTAAAATAAAAATAAAAATTATGTCCTGCTCCCACACTTGTACCCCTCTTTGTCATCTTCTTCTTTTTCAGAAAAAAAAGAGGGATAATGGTACAGTCCTCCAGGCCCTGCACCATTGCAACCAAGCAAGGTGGTGGAGCAAAGGTTGATTTGCTCCTCACTACTTGTACCCACACCAGCTGGCCTAACAAGAACATTTGTCATCTTCTTCAATAATCTCTTGCTATAAATTAGGCATCCAATAATGGAAAATGAACGAGGGGGGGTAACAGTAGAAAAAATACTCAATACTCTCCTCTCCAATACACCCAGTACGTTTCTTCCATGACAGGCACTACACCAACATTCAAATCTCCACCATCCCCACCTTTTCCTCACTCAGTCCACCCCCCATACTATCAGCTTCCACCTCTAGCAACCATCACTCCCAAATCACAAATCAACACAAAATATCAAAATACTCTCCAGAACAAAAAAATCAGAGATCCCCTCAACCACCACCACGTCTCCACCTAGTACCACCAAGGCAACCACCTCCGCAAGCCGCACGCCTTAACCGCCCCCACGACATCCGAACATTCACGAACCAGGACCTGAACTTCGTCGCTCCGCCGTGTCGTTGTCGTCCTTCTCCAACTCGAATCGTTGTCTTCTTCGCCACCGTGACCTCCGCCATCTCCGCCGACCGCGGATCTTCGAACGACCCTCCGACCCACCACGGGCCGGACGTTCTCCTCGCCTCCTCCTGGGAGCTCTCCAGTCGCTGCTTTGCAGCGCCTCCGCCAGGCTCGCGTGGTTCAAACCCACGCACCCGGGACCTACGCTCCTCGCCGCTGCTCTCTCCGGTGTTCGTACAGGTGAAGGGTCAAGGTGGTCTCTTTTGTTGGTTTGTCACTCTCACTGTAATGTTACTTTACGTTTCTGTCTGTTGGTTTGTCACTCTCACTGCAATTTGCTTTATGTTGTTCTGATGTGTTAAGAATGAGAAAGTATTTTTATTTTAAAAAAAAAGTTATAAAAAAATAAAAAAAAAGATAATTTTTTGAATTCACGCAACAATCTACAATGTTGATGTATGATTTTTCATCCTCAAATGTTGTATGAATTGTAAGGGTTTATCGTATAGCTTCACTATCTTTAACCCTGTGCAAGAGTGAATTCCTTCTTTTGTAAAAATTAAAATATCTTCAATTTAATCTTTTAAAAAAATTTTATCCAACTTTATAAAAAGTAAAACTTCTTTGAATTCACGCAAAAGTCTACGACGTTGATGTATGAATTTTTTCATTCTCAAGTGTCGTATGAATTGTAAGGGTTTATCGTATGGCTCTGCTATCTTGGACTCTATGCAAGAGTGAATTTATTTTAAAATAAAATTCTTTTTTAAAAAAAATCAAAAATTAAAAAAATCAAATATTTATTAAAAATTAAAATCAATCAACCAATCAAATATTTTCAAAAGAACTACGTGGCTTTGAGTTTCCCATCACACCCGGGAATACGTAGGAGCAAGATAAATCATCTTGTCAAGCCAAAACTAAATTTTTCTTTTTTGTCTCTTTGTATGTTAAAACAATTAATCAAAATAATCAAACTTTTCTATTTTTTAGGGGTGTTCTATGGACACGATGCCATATTCAGTCCCTTTGATATGAGGTTACCCCGTGGACTCATGTGCCATGTTCAACCTCATTTAGTTTTTATAAACAATGAATTTAAAAATATAAAAATTAATAAAAATTTAAAACATTAAAAATTAAAAATAATATTTTCTTGTAAATAATTTTGGGGTAAAATAAATATTAAAAAGGTTATTAAAATGTTTTGCACAATTAACTTGAGGTACCATTTTTTAAACGGCGCGATGTGGTGTGCTAATACCTTCCCTACTCGTAACCGACTCCCGGACTCATCTCTCTCTTTTTTTTAGACCAGTTTACCTTTAAATAATTGTGTTTTCTAAGATTTTCCCAATAAAAATTTTTGTGGCGACTCCTCTGTTTTTTACCTTCTTTTAGCGGCTCCCGGACGGAACGGTTGCGACAGCTGGCGACTCCGCTGGGGAGTTTTGAGAGTCAGGCCTATCATAGTTGGTTGTGCATTTTTTTAAAACAAACTTTGAAAATATTTGTTTTACCATTTTTGTTTTATTTTTTTTAATGCTTTCATAACTGCTTTTGTATATTCTTGTAACCTTAGGGTAGAAAACTTTTGTATTGGTGTTGTTTGTTCCTTCTTTTTGCAGGTTTGGGGTAGTTTTGTTTTAGTAGGTTTTTGTGAAGGTTTGTATGCTCCCATCACACACATCACTATCACATGTTTCACACACTTTTGGGCTCCATACCCGAGTCTTGGAATGCCATAAGATTATAAGGGGTTCCAGTGATGTTATTGTGATGCTTTTGCGTCCCTAACAGTCATTGATTCTCCTGCTCGGATTGCTACCGGTACATGGACTACCATACTGTTACTTATTTGTCCCTATGGTGAGGTTCATGGATTCGGATCCTTATCTTTTAGATGAGGGTTTTCCGAGGACCATATATTTAGGGGTCTAGATCTGTCCCGAAATTCATGCACATAAAATGCCATTAGCACCTACCAAACTAGGGGCTTGACCTCAGAAGTTCAAATTTTAGGATATGACCTATGTAGGACAAAAGGGAGCGCATTCCGCCTTTTTCTGCAGCATGAATAATTACATGTATATCTCATGCATCATAACGATTTTCTGCACGCATCCCACATGCACCTTAACATGTCACTCATTCGTGCATCCTGTTACACTCATTATTATATTGTATGCTTTGCATATAGTATTTTAGGCCATGCATCGTCAATATGTCATTCATTCATGCATCTTGGTACACTCTCATGCATAAGTAATTTTGCTTTCCAAATGTTATTGATAAAATAAAATTTCCCTTGCACAGATAATTTGGTGAGGGATAACACCTTTGATAACAAGAGATGGAAAAATTCAGACACACTAGCAATGCCCCCACCACCAAGAACTCTAAGGTGATTTTGAACTCATTAGAGAATCTGAAAGAGTTAAGTCAATCTTTGCCTCAAGAACATCGAAGAAGCTTCGTCAAGAAGTATGAAGGGATCTTGGACCTAATTTTCATACCGGTCGAAGCTACTGCTTTGAGTGCTCTAAGCCAGTATTGGAACCCACATCTCAGATGTTTCGAGTTTCCAAACATGGACATTACACCCACCATTGAAGAATATGCTTGCCTGTTAAGGTTGCCAATACAGAAAAATCCCGTCGTGTACTTTCACCTAGGGCAATATTTGACCACTGCAAGCATAGCGGGGTTACTAGGTCTTCCTGAAGTTGAAGTGAACTTGACCGGGCACTCAAACTCGCGAGGGTTGACCCGAAAATTTCTTGAAAATCATTTGAGGAAACTAATGGATCGACAAGACTGGGAAACCTTTGAGAGGGTATTGGCACTAGCAATATATGGGTTGGTTCTATTTCCATCGGCGCTAGACATCATAGATCAAGCAGCAGTGGATGTGTTCTTCGCAGTTGAAAGAAAGAAAAATCCCGTGCCGGCAGTATTGACTGAAACGCTTTTGACTCTAGAATTTTGCCAGCGGCATCCAAAGGGGAAGCTCAGATGTTGCGCACAGTTGCTCTATGTATGGGTCATGACTCACATGTACGCAAAAGGCTATATCAATCACCATTCAGATCCACTAAGAGGCTTCCATAACATCCCCACAAGACAGCTTAATGAAGAGGAATGGAAGAGCGAGTTTGACAAAGTGGGAAGAGACTCTTTTAAGTGGGTATGCCCATGCTACAAAAGTCAACAGGGGCAAGATATCATTTATAGTTGTGGTGACTGTCCAAATGTTCCTTTGATGGGCCCGAGAGGGTGCATATCCTACACACCCGTCATAGCTTTACGACAACTTTGTTGGACGCAAACCGTGCCACGAGAAGAACAACTCGGTGGATGTTGTTTCCGATACGAGGATGGTGAGAATACCAAGTTGTTGGAAAAAGAAGTTAGAAATGCATGGAAGAATGTGAGGATGGCGGGGAGATCACAATTGGGCCGACCAATCCTAATCATTGTCTCAGAGTATAAAGCATGGAGAAAATCAAGGAAAGGTCCTGTCAACATTCCTGCAGAAAGCACGAAAGCTGAAGATTACTCCCCTTTGGTATCTCAAATGGCAGAACAACTGAAAGTCCTGGAAGCACAAATGAAGGAAATGGAACAACAAAAGCAAGATGCCGAGTCGAAAATAGCCATTGGTCAGAAGCGTTGTGAGAAGTTAACAAAGGAAAATTAACATTTAAAAGATTTGTGTATAGATATCTTCGTAACCTCAAGAGTCCAGAAGAATACAGACGAGGTCCCGCCGAGCGTCATGACTAGGATCCAGAATCTTGAAAGTAAAGTATTGTCCTTGACAACAGAGAGACATCAACTAAGAAAAGAAAAGCATCAGTTAGAAGAAGAAGTCATTCAGCAAGGAGATGTGAGAAAGTCATTGGAAGTAGAAGTCAATCGACAAAGGGGAGTCAATGGCAAATTACAAAAGCAAATTTGTGCAGAAGATAGGATGAATGATGAATTGGTACAAAAGGTCCGAGAGCTGAATATCCTACTAGTCGAAATCAAGAAGCAGTGTGATTTAGGGTGGACCTCAGCAAAACACTATCATGATCAAGTGGTTCAAGCAATGAATGCCGTGAAGTAGTGGAGAGAAGAGGCGCGAGAGCGAGGGATAGATATTGACATATGGAAAGAAAGATATATGAGCATGAATTTGGAACTAAGCTATTGTGTTCCGAATTTTGTCCAACACTTTGAAAAGGTAGAAAAACAAATTCGTGCGGACCCTATGCTTCGTCTCCCGGCTGAGTTGGATGATTTCATGCAAATGTGTGGAGGGTTTACTCGAGGGCTAAAAAGAAAGAGACCTAAGCTATTAACTTTAGGATGAAAATGTTGTAATAATGCCGAGAATTATGATGTAATCCCAATCTATGTGTTGTTTTGAGGAGATTTTAATGAAATATGGCCTTTCCTCCATAATTCTATGTATTGCTTTGAGGAGTTTTTAATGAAATCAGTTCTTGCTTCTATGATTCCTTCGCACTCCAACTCTTGCACTTGACTTGCGACGACACCTATCGTGGAGCATGGTCTTCCTTTAGTATGTTGTCAACTACATCTTTGCCTTATAGGATTCTTCCTTCTGCGCAAAGGGTAGGACGAGATGTCTCAATTCAGAATTGCTAGTGTGTTTGAGACAACATCTATTGTGGAGAGTTGGTTCTCCCCTAGATTTGTTGTCAACTCCATTTCATTTTATGAGCACAATGCTCTGTGTGGGATGGAGGGACCATCTTTTGTCTGTTATAAGGTGTTAACTCAAAAAATAATAATAAACTCCAAAGGTGATTTTCATAAAAGCTTTTTGAAATTTTCCAACATTTTGTTCTCACTTTTGTTTCGATTAAAACAGTGTGTGGCTTTTCTGAACAATTACTCGAAGACACCCTTATCGCACTCGGTCACAGACAAGAGCCATGGCGGATGAACTAGAAGAAGTCCAAGAGATCAGGGATGAAGTTAGTCAAATCAAGGATCAGATGACTAAGATGATGGAGATCCTACAAGCAATGCAGAAGGAAAAGAACACAGAGGAGAACCCTCCAGCCTTGAACGAAGGACATCCGGCCACACCTCTCATTCCGCCCAGTTTTGCTCAGATTCCTATTCAAGGCTTCATCCAACCAAGGGCCATGATGCCTCTCACTATTTATCCAAGCAACCAAACTCATCTTTCATTTGACCCGAACAATCCCCTATACGGTTTGCCTCGTGGATTTGTGCCACCAACGGCCCCCTGCCCACAAGATGGCGTTCAAAACTCCGAACATATCACTCAGACACAAACCCCCACCGATGCTGTCGAAATGCCACAAGCACAAGCTGTCAACCCTACAGATGGTAACACCCCGACGGTGACACTTTCTGCCAATCCAAAAAATCCACAATACACCCTACATTATGGACCCCAGGGGACTCAAGTGAAGCCAAACTTCAGATCCTCCTACATGCCATACCCCTTTCCCCAGAATATATACTGTGAAACTCCAGTGGATCAGTCGGGAGGGAATTCTCAAGTCGGGAGGGAATTCCCAATCTAAATAAAAGTTGGAAGTGTTAGAGGAGAGAATGCGGGCCATTGAAGGGGCAAATAGTTGTGGTCTTCGGGATGCCTCAGAGCTTTGCCTGGTGCCAAATGTTGTAATTCCACCAAAATTTAAGGTACCCGATTTCGACAAATATCGAGGAACCACTTGTCCCAAAAACCACTTGACCATGTATGTAAGGAAGATGGAATCATACGCTCAAGATGATATGATCTTGATTCACTTCTTCCAAGACAGTTTAACTTGGGCAGCTTCAAATTGGTACACGCATCTCGAACGGCCCCACGTCCGATCATTCAAAGATCTAGCAGACGCATTCCTGAAGCAATACAAGTACAATATTGACATGGCTCCCGATAGGATGCAACTCCAAAATATGGCAAAGAGAGACACAGACTTTCAAGGAGTATGCACAACGATGGAAGGAACTGACTGCTCAGGTGGAGCCTCCGTTGGCCGAGAAAGAAATTGTGGCAATGTTCATTGATAGACTCCAGTCGCCCTTCCATGATAGGATGATTGGGAGTGTGTCATCAAACTTTTCTGACATGGTCATCATCGGTGAGAGAATTGAAAGTGGAATGAGGAACGGCAAGATCACCGAGACTTCAGTAATGAATGGCCCGAAGAGAGCCCCGTTTGTGAAAAAGAAAGAAGGAGAAGCATATGCAGTAACCTTTGAAAAAAAGAAACCAAACCAATATAGACCAAACCAAATACCCGCCTTCCAAACCCAATACACCCCATATCACCAAGCCAACCAGCCATACATCGCTGCCACCTCACAATTTCCAAATCCTCAACAGATGACTCCTTACCGGCCATCATACCCCTCTCAACCTCAAACACCCCTTACCATGTCACCTCAAATTGTTCAAACCCTAGGTCCAAACCCAAACACCAGCCAAACAAGACCACCGTATAACTCGGAAAGAAAGCCAGTACATTTTGACCCGATACCCATGACCTATACTGAGCTACTGCATCAGCTTATAAGCAATTCTGCGTTGACTCCTATCCCAATGAAACCATTGGGGCCTCCTTATCCGAAGTGGTTTGACCCAAATTCTAAATGTGAGTATTATGCGGGGGCAATAGGTCATTCCACTGAGAACTGCAGGGCTTTCAAATTTAAGGTACAAGACCTTATCGATGCTAAGTGGTTGAGCTTTCAGAAAGATGCTCCGAATGGGGCACAAGGTCCTATGCCAAATCATAGGGTTTCGGGAGTCAATGCCATTGATAGCTTTACGGAACCTACTATTAAGAGTCAAGTGGCTGCTGTCAGAACTCCTACGAGAGTTATTTTAAGGGAGATTCAAAAACATGGGTTGGTGCAAACCTCATTTGTTGAAGAGAAGACTCTTGATGAAGAGATAAGGTGTGACTTCGACAGGAAAGTGGGGCTTCGGTTGAAGACTGTGCAGAATTTCGACAGGTTGTGCAACAGTTAATAGATATGAAGATTATCCTAATTGGTTGTGAATCGAATGAGTGTGGCATTAACATGGTCGCTGAATCTACAATTTCCCCAACTCCAGTTAAGATAACTCCTTTTACTGTTGTGATTAATCCTCAACTGGTTCCTGAGCAAGTCACTCCGAAGCCAGTGGTGATACGATATACCGAGAAGGAACCTATGCCGGTTTCGAGTAGGCCAACACCAATCGTCATCGAGTTCCAAGTCATTTCCCTTACAAGGACACCAAAGCGGTACCATGGAAATATGAGATGCAGGTTCAACCCAATCCTTCCGACGGGACTACTGTGGTTACCAACATTTCGGGAATTGGTGGAATGACGAGGAGTGGTCGCATTTATACTCCAGAGGTATTGCGAAGGGAGGGAACATAAAAGGAAGAAAAAGATCGCAAAGGAAAAGAGAAGGTGGAAGTAACGCTGGTTTAAAAGGAAACCAAAAGGGGTGATAATAAAAAGGAGGTATCTGATGAAGAAGTTGGCGAATTCTTGAAGTTCATCAAGCAAAGCGAATACAGGGTCGTGGATCAACTGAATCAAACTCCAGCTTGGATATCTCTTTTGTCTTTGTTGATGAATTCTGAGCCACATAGGAGAGTACTGATCAAGGTGTTGAATCAAGCTCATGTCTCTCATGACATCACAACTGATAAGCTTGATAACATCGTGGGAAACATTGTTGCTGATAATTATATCACTTTCACTGATGACGAAATTCCAGCTGAAGGAATGGGGCATAACAAGGCGTTACACATCTCGGTGAAGTGTTGAGATCATGTCATGGCTAGGGTTCTCATTGATAATGGTTCTTCTTTGAATGTAATGCCAAAGTCAACAATGGCAAAGTTGCCTTTCGATGGAACTCATATGAAGCCAAGTACAATGATTGTAAGAGCTTTCGACAGCACCCGAAGGGAAGTCATGGGAGAAATTGAAGTGCCCATTCAGATTGGCTCTTGCACCTTTGAAATACTCTTCCAAGTAATGGACATCACACCAACTTACAGTTGTCTCCTAGGACGACCATGGATCCATTCGTCTGGAGCTGTACCTTCCACATTGCACCAGAAAGTGAAGTTCATTGTTGATAGTAAGTTGATAATTGTTTCTGGAGAGGAGGATATGTTAGTGAGTAAGCCATCAACAACCCCTTACATTGAAGCTGCCGAAGAAGCTCTCGAGACCGCTTTCCAATCGCTTGGAATTGCCAATGCCACTTATGTTGGGGATAATGTTCCACTCTTGAAACCTCAGTCATCTAAAGCGTCCAATATGATGGCTAGGGTTATGCTCGGAGGAGGATACCGACCCGGGGGCGATTTGGGGAAGAATAGCCAAGGTGTCACTGACATCCTCATGTTCACCAAGAACAAGGACAGGTTTGGGTTGGGATATAAACCCACCAAGGCCGACAAGATGAGGGTTATAGAAGAGAAGAAAATAAAGAGGTTGGCTTGGCTGGAAAATCGTGAATACGAGGCTGAAAGGGTTCCCATCTATGACATTCGACAGAGCTTCCGAAGTGTAGGGTTTGCATTCCTGGACCAAGCAACAGCTGTTGAAGATGATTATCTCGTCGATCATGGTGTCAATTTGGTGTATCCATCCCCTCCGGATACAGAGCTCAACAATTGGTAGGTCATTGAGTTCCCCAGGACCATAGAGTTTTTTTCAAAGTAATTCTGTAATGATTATCCTTTAGCTCTGCCCAAGGTTTTAGGATTTTTGTTGTAATGGGCTTACTTGTTTCCGTTTCAGTATGACTTATCAATAAATGCATGCATTCAATATCTTTATGTTCTTATCCCGTTTGTTTTTTACTTTCGCTTTATTCATCGTTCCTCACCAATAAATGCAGTTTCCCATCTTTAATCGTTATTCATTCATCTTTCCCTGATAACTATCAAATGCATATCTAAAAGTGACTCCCTTGAAAATGACAGTGTTAATAACTCAGCATACAATTTTGACTATCCTATTGATCATGCTGATGAGGTTGTTGATGATGATGGGGAAGTCCCTCCTGAATTATTGAGGTTGGTAGAACAAGAAGCTAAGGAAATTCGGCCCCATGAAGAGCCGAGTGAACTAATCAATTTGGGAACCGAAGACGATAAAAAAGAGGACAAGATTGGCCTTTCCCTGAAAGAAAAGGAGCGAAGTAGGTTGATCAGATTGTTGATGGATTATAAAGATGTTTTCACATGGTCGTACCAAGACATGCCAGGGTTAGACCATAGTGTACCAGAACACAAACTGCCATTAAAGCTGGAGTGTCCCCAAGTAAAACAGAAGCTATGAAGGATGAAAGCAGAAATATCTTTAAAAATCGAGGAGGAAGTCAAGAAGCAACTGGATGCGGGTTTCCTAGAAGTGGTAAAGTACCCTCAATGGGTTGCTAACATCGTTCCTGTCCCCAAGAAAGATGGAAAGGTTCGAATGTGTGTTGACTATCGAGATCTGAACAGAGCTAGCCCAAAAGATGACTTTCCCCTGCCTCACATTGACGTTCTTGTAGATAATACTGCTCAACATGCTTTATTCTCTTTCATGGATGGATTCTCAGGATATAATCAGATCAAGATGGCACATGAAGATATGGAGAAAACTACATTTGTCACTTTATGGGGAACCTTTTGCTACAAGGTTATGCCCTTTGGCTTGAAAAATGCTGGGGCAACATATCAGCGGGCTATGGTGGCTTTATTCCATGACATGATGTATAAGGAGATAGAAGCTTATGTAGATGACATGATCACTAAGTCCAGATCCGAAGATGACCATGTTGATAATGCAGAAACTTTTTGAGCGGTTAAGAAAGTTTAAGCTCTGACTGAATCCCGCCAAATGCACTTTTGGAGTGAAATCAGGCAAGCTCCTGGGGTTCATTGTTAGTCAAAGAGGAATAGAGGTTGATCCTGAAAAAGTTCTAGCAATTATCGATATGTCAGCACCTCGAACGGAGAAAGAAGTTCGTGGGTTTTTAGGAAGATTGAACTACATTGCCCGGTTCATCTCCCAACTAACCTCGACATGTGAACCAATCTTTAAATTGCTGCGCAAAAATCATGATGTAACATGGAATGAAGATTGTCAAAAAGCCTTTGAGAAGATCAAACAATACCATAGGAGCCTCCAGTCTTGGTTCCCCCAGTTCCAGTGAGGCCTCTCATCATGTATTTGACTGTGCTAGATGAATCAATGGGTTGTGTACTGGGGCAACACGATGAGTCAGGAAGAAAAGAACATGCCATCTATTATCTAAGCAAGAAGTTCACCAGTTGTGAAGCCAACTACTCACTGCTGGAACGCACTTGCTGTTCTTTGGTTTGGGCGGCCCGCCGTCTGAGGCATTACATGTTGTGTTACACTACCTGGTAGGTGTCCAAAATGGATCCAATTAAGTATATCTTTGATAAGCCTGCTCTGACTGGAAGAATTGCTCGCTGGCAAGTCCTGCTATCAGAATACGACATTGTCTATGTCGCCCAAAAAGCAATAAAAGGGAGTGCTCTCACAGAATATCTAGCCAATCAGCTAGTACAAGATTATGGATCGATACAATGTGATTTCCCAGATGAAGATATAATGGATTTGTTTGATCGCGAGCAATCACCAGAAAAAGAAAAATGGACTTTATTATTTGATGGAGCTTCTAATGCCTTGGGGCATGGGATTGGGGCAATACTAATCTCACCGGAAAATGATTATTTCCCTGTCACTGCAAGGTTTTGCTTTGATTGTACAAACAACATAGCCGAATACGAAGCTTGTGCGCTTGGGATCCTGACAGCAATAGAATCAAAGGCAAGGATACTGGAGGTATACGGGGACTCTGCATTAGTCATCCACCAGCTAAGAGGGGAATGGGAAACCCGAGATGCCAAGTTAATCCCGTACCATGATTACATCAAAGGTTTGATTGAGAAGTTTGATGAAGTCACATTTCACCATATTCCCTGAGAAGAGAACCAATTAGCTGACGCACTGTCTACCTTGTCCTCGATGTTCAAAGTAAGTGACGAGAGGAACTTACCACTCATCAAAATGGAAAGTCGTGATCATCCTGCATATTGTCAAGTGATAGAGGAAGAGTCTGATAAAAAACCGTGGTACCATGACATCAAATGCTTCATCCAAAGAAGGGAATACCCTCCGGGCACTTCAGAAAACGACAAAAGAACTCTAAGAAGACTTGAAATGGGTTTCTATTTAGATGAAGGTATTCTCTACAAATGAAATCATGACATGATGTTGTTAAGATGCGTTGACGCGAAAGAAGCTAAACGGATAATTGAGGAGGTCCATGAGGGATCTCTCGGAACACATGCGAGCGGCCATGCAATGGCAAGAAAAATCTTGAGGGCTGGCCAATACTGGTTGACAATGGAGGCAGATTGTTTTAATTATGCGAAGAGGTGCCATAAGTGTCAAATATATGCTGATAGGGTTCATGCGCCGCCAGCTCCCTTGAATGTCATGTCGGCACCCTGGCCATTCTCAATGTGGGGAATGGATGTGATCGGTCCAATCAAACCAAAAGCCTCGAATGGGCATCGCTTCATTCTTGTTGCCATTGATTATTTCACAAAGTGGGTTGAGGCTGCATCATATGCCAATTTGACCAGGAATGTCGTGATCAAATTTGTAAAAAGAGAATTAATTTGTCGTTATGGGTTCCCAAGTGAGATTATCACTGATAATGCGACTAACTTGAACAACAAGATGATGAAAGAGATGTGCGGAAACTTTAAGATAAAGCATCATAATTCCTCCCCATATCACCCAAAGATGAATGGAGCAGTTGAGGCCGCTAATAAAAATATCAAAAATATTTTCCAAAAGATGGTGGTGACATATAAGGATTGGCATGAAATGTTACCTTTTACTTTGCACGGCTACCGTACCTCTATTCGCACCTCGACAGGGGCAACTCCGTATTCTTTAGTTTATGGGATGGAAGCAGTACTCCCGATTGAAGTAGAGATCCCCTCATTAAGGGTATTGAGAGAGGTAGAATTGGAAGAAGCCGAGTGGGTCCAAGATCGACTCGACCAATTGAACCTTATTGAAGAGAAAAGATTAGCAGCACTGTGTCACGGTCAATTGTACCAGAAAAGGTTGATGAGAGCTTATGAGAAGAAGGTACGCCCGCGACAGTTTCGGGAGGGTGATCTAGTGCTCAAAAAGATCCTACCAATTCAAAAGGATCATTGTGGGAGTGGACCCCGAACTACGAAGGACCTTACGTTGTGAAAAAGACCTTCTTGGGAGGAGCTTTAATTCTCAGCAGGATGGATGGGGAAGATATTCCACTCCCTATAAACTAGGATGCAGTAAAAAAGTATTATGCGTGAACGCACATCCCAAGAAGAAGAAGAAAAATTAAAAAAAAAGTGAAAAATGAAAAAAAGAAAAGCTCGCTAGGCTGAAAATCTGAAAAGACAGTCTAGGAAAAAGTTAGAGCAACCCGCTAGGCTGAAAACCTGAAAAGGCGATCTAGGCAAAAGTTAGGGTTAAAAAAGTAAACAATGGAAGTGTCGTCCAGACCAATGAATTGGGGCAATCAGTGGGCTAGATGCATGAAGACTGGAGCAAATAGCATTCTCAGATGTTGATTAGTAAGCAGTCAATATAGTATGAGGGATATTGACACTAGTCATGGAAAGAGGTGTCACTTGAGGAGATGTGATTCCACTCCACAACCCTTTTTGCAATTCCATACTCCATTGTAATATCTGCTTTGTATTCCTTTTCGGTCCAAATATAATGACATTGACTGCCAATTCTTTTTACCCTTATCCTTTTGCCTTAACTTTTGTCAATTGTGTGTATGCATTCATCATGATAAGTGTATATTGAAATGCGAAACATGTATTGTTGTCTTCAAAAGCATTTAGAATTTCTTTGAAAGTCTCGAAAGGCCTTAAAGAACGGGATGATCTCCCGACGAAGTGCACCGTGGTCTACTGACAGAAGGCACGGGGGCAATCATTGCAAAGGAAGCATACCCTTTCAAAAGTGTTTGACCTTATTCTCCACGAAGACAGGAGTTGTTTTAGTTCATCTCAGAGCTTGTCTGTGATCAACACTTTAAGGGGTCAAGGGTGATAATAAAAACCACCTAATAACGAAAAAATTAAAAAAATAGTAATGTGTCACGAGCTTCCCTTGTGTTGCATTGAAAGCATTTGAGGTTTTTCATCAAGCATATGTGAAATTTCTAGCATCATGCATTGCAATTGTTTATCTCTTGTGAGCACAAAACCCAGTAGATTGCACCGACATCGTAGGTTTTTACCTTTCGTGTCAAGTTTCCGCGGATAACCGAATCCGCAAGTTTTTTAACCATTTCTTTTCAAGCTTCAGCGGATAACCGATTCCGCAAGCTTTTAATCATTTTGCTTTCAGGCTTCAACGGACAACCGACTCCGTAAGCTCTTAACATTTCTTTTCAACCTTCAGTGGATAACCGACTCCACATGCTTTTAATCCTTTTGCTTTCGAGCTTCAGCAGACAACCGACTGCGTAAGCTTTTAACCTTTCATGTCAAGCTTCAACGGATAACCGACTCCGCGTGCTTTTTATTTTCTTTTCAAGCTTCAGCGGACAACCGACTCCGTAAGCTTTTAACATTTCTTTTCAAGCTTCAGCGGACAACTGACTCCGTAAGCTTTTAACATTTCTTTTCAAGCTTCAGCGGATAACCGACTCCACATGCTTTTTATTTTCTGTCAAGCTTCAGTGGATAACCGACTCCACAAGCTTTATACCTTTCCTTTCAAGCTTCAGTGGATAACCGACTCCGCGAGCTTTTAACCTTTTAATCTTAGGCTTCAGCGGATAACCGACTCTGCAAGTCTTCTATATTTGGCAAGCTTCAGCGGACAAGCGACTCCGCAAGCTTTTTATCTTTTTGTTCGAGCTTCTGACGGGCAATCCACCCCGTGAGCTCACTTTTGTCTTGCTGTTCGAGCTTCTGACGGACAATCCACCCCGTAAGCTATTTTATCTTTTCGTTCGGACTTCTAACAGGCAATCTACCCCGTAAGCTCTTTATCTTTGTTTTAAGCTTAGCAGGCAATCCACCCTGCAAGCTTTTCATGTGTAGACCACAGTGGGCAATCCAACCGTTTCTTATAACGATAATAGGGTAACTACGGTTATACCTATTATCTAATAAGAAATAAGTAAAGAGGGGCAGCTGTGAACACCTAATTTTGTCCGGGTATTTTCTTTTTAATTAATATTTTTGAAAAAAAAAGAGAAATATAAAATTGTAATATATATATATATATATCTTTGTTATGTTATTGGCCCAATTTTCTTTTTGCAAGTGTTGAACCCATAGCCCAAACTCAAATAAAAAAAAAGAAGAAGAATGCTTAAAATAAAAATAAAAATAAAAATTGTGTCCTGCTCTCACACTTGTACCCCTCTTTGTCATCTTCTTCTTTTTCAGAAAAAAAGAGGGATAATGGTACAGTCCTCCAGGCCCTGCACCATTGCAACCAAGCAAGGTGGTGGAGCAAAGGCTGATTTGCTCCCCACTACTTGTACCCACACCAGCTGGCCTAACAAGAACATTTGTCATCTTCTTCAATAATCTCTTGCTATAAATTAGGCATCCAACAGTGGAAAATGAAAGAAGAGGGGGGGGGGGGGACAGTAGAAAAAAATACTCAATACTCTCCTCTCCAACCCAATACACCCAGTACGTTTCTTCCATAACAGCCACTACACCAACATTCAAATCTCCACCATCCCCACCTTCTCCTCACTCAGTCCACCCCCCCATACTATCAACTTCCACCTCTAGCAACCATCACTCCCAAATCACAAATCAACACAAAATATCAAAATACTCTCCAGTACAAAAAAAATCAGAGATCCCCTCAACCACCACCACGTCTCCGCCTAGTACCGCCAAGGCAACCACCTCCGCAAGCCGCACGCCTTTACCGCCCCCACGACGTCCGGTCATTCACGAACCAGGACCAGAACTTCGTCGCTCCGCCGTATCGTTGCCGTCCTTCTCCAACTCGAATCGCTGTCTTCTTCTCCGCCGTGACCTTCGCCATCTCCGCCAACCGCGGATCTGCGAGCGACCCTCCGACCCACCACGGGCCGGACGTTCTCCTCGCCGCCGCCTGGGAGCTCTCTAGTCGCTGCTCTGCAGCGTCTCCGCCAGGCCTGCGTGGTTCGGACCCGCGCACCCGGGACCCACGCTCCTCGCCGCCGTTCCGGCCAGCCGCTGCTCTCTTCGGCGTTCGTACAGGTGAAGGGTCAAGGTGGTCTCTTTTGTTGGTTTGTCACTCTCACTGTAATGTCACTTTACGTTTCTGTCTGTTGGTTTGTCACTCTCACTGCAATTTGCTTTATGTTGTTCTGATGTGTTAAGAATGAGAAAGTATTTTTATTTTTTTAAAAAAAACAAAAAGTTATAAAAAATAAAAAAAGAGAATCTTTTGAATTCACGCAACAATCTACAATGTTGATGTATGATTTTTCATCCTCAAATATTGTATGAATTGTAAGGGTTTATCGTATAGCTTCACTATCTTTAACTCTGTGCAAGAGTGAATTCCTTCTTTTGTAAAAATTAAAATATCTTCAATTTAATCTTTTAACAAAATTTTATCCAACTTTATAAAAAATAAAACTTCTTTGAATTCACACAACAGTCTACGACGTTGATGTATGAATTTTTTCATCCCCAAGTGTCGTATGAATTGTAAGGGTTTATCGTATGGCTCTGCTATCTTGGACTCTATGCAAGAGTGAATTTATTTTAAAATAAAAATCTTTTTTTTTTAAAAAACAAAATTAAAAAAATCAAATATTAATTAAAAATTAAAATCAATATCAATATCAATCAACCAATCAAATATTTTCAAAAGAACTACGTGGCTTTGAGTTTCTCATCACACCCGGGAATACGTAGGAGCAAGATAAATCATCTTGTCAAGTCAAAAATAAATTTTTCTTTTTTGTCTCTTTGTATGTTAAAATAATTAATCAAAATAATCAAACTTTTATATCTTTTAGGGGTGTTCTATGGACACGGTGCCATGTTCAGTCCCTTAGATATGAGGTTACCTCGTGGACTCATGTGCCATGTTCAACCTCATTTAGTTTTTATAAACAATGAATTTAAAAATATAAAAATTAATAAAAATTTAAAACATTAAAAATTAAAAATAATATTTTCTTGTAAATAATTTTGGGGTAAAATAAATATTTAAAAGGTTATTAAAATATTTTGCACAATTAACTTGAGGTACCGTTTTTTAAACGGGCGATGTGGGGTGCTAATACCTTCCCTACTCGTAACCGACTCTCGGACTCATCTCTTTCTTTTTTTAGACCAGTTTACCTTTAAATAATTGGGTTTTCTAAGATTTTCCCAATAAAAATTTTAGTGACGACTCCTCTATTTTTTATCTTCTTTTAGCGGCTCCCGAACGGGACGGTCGCGACAAATCCGATGAATAAAGTTTGTCTGAGAATAAAACATTCCAGAAACCAAACGCCACCGTAGGGCATTGTTTAGCAAGACCCATATTTCCCTTTAAGAGTCATACTAACAAGTGCCCTAAGGACACTCTTTAATGAATCATAAGAAGCAAAATTTCATGGGAAAACTAAGTATTTAACTTCTTCAAACATTAAATATATCAATTCCCAATAAAAAGTTTCTTTTCTTGGGTTTTTAACGAATGTCCTAAGGATACTTGTTAGTATTAATATAAACAATTATGGCAATAACCGCGGAACATTGAATGGGCACATATTTGATGGTTCGAATTTGGAGAATTGGACTGCATTTTTTGGAATCGGATTTCTTGAATTCTAAAAAACCACACATTCATATAGATTAACTAAAATGTTCGAGAAAACATATACCCTCGTGTCTCTATTATAAGTAAAAATTAAATAAAACATATATATTAAGATGGTTAGTTAATCTTATGTAATATCTTTGACTTTATTTAAAAAATTAAGTTCGTTATCTAAGTTATTCTTCATCTTATTTATTACACTTGTGTTGTTGGGAATAAAAGGAGTTATTAGAAAACAAAATTTATATTAAATGAAACATATTTTAGAAATAACATCATCAAATTAGATAGAAGTAATCAAAATTTATTTATATATTGAACTAAAAAATTTGGGACTTTTTTTCCATATAACATAGACGGAGGAAGATTAATTTGACTGTAGGAAATGTGATATGGAACATACATGAACCACAGCCCATATATCAAAAGAGATAATGAGAATTGGAGCCATCATTTAATGCTGCCTTGTAGCCACCACTTGCTCTAGACTTTTCTCTCTTTTTTCTATCTTGTTTGGATATTAATTAAATGGTCCAGCTAACAAATGCTTTTAGAGCATTGATTAAGGATATAAAAGAAACAAATTTTTGTTAAAAATCTAAGGTTTTCATTTTTCTAAATATCAAATGTACCAATTCGTAATGCCTGATTATCATCCTCCATAATTAAATAAGGAAAATGCTAACTAGTACGAGCATGATTCGTAAAAGACGGTATTACCTCCAGATTCAATTATAAGCAAAAATAATTAATTTCATATTTATTAAGGAAATTAGTTAATTTAGTTTAATTGTCTTGATTTATGTAAAAAAAAAGAATTATAATTACTAAACTACCATTTAATTGTCTCGAGAATATGCAATACTTTTGAAAGAGCAAAGGAAGAATTGATTTGATGGGTTAATTTTCTTGATTTTTAAAATACTTAAATTAAGTTGGTTGAATTTTACTTATATTTAAATTAAAAAATATAGATATTTTTTTACTTATAATTAAGTGTTGAAACAGTACGTATCCGCATGGTATGTTGGATTTTTTAGTTACTTCTCTCCTGCTCGTAATTTACCGTCATCGTCTCCGAGACTGATAACTTCTTCTTCTTCCTCCTCTGCGGTTACTATCTACAGGCCTCACTGCATCATTCTCCATTGGGTTCAACTTGTCATTTTTCGATATTCACCTATTGTCTCGTTGTTTTTTTATAATTAAAACTATGTTCAGAATCCTAGGATCTTAATCTTATAACCATTTTCCTTGATTTTAGTCATTTTTTTGTGGTAATTCCTACCGCCGAGGTGAGTTGTTGGCTTGATAGTTATTTGTAAATAGCTATATGTTGAGGTAAACATGTCAGGAGACTTTGCCAAAGTGCAAACGATGAAAGATAGACGAAGCAAGGAGGTGGCGCATGCGAACAGAGGAGGAAGACAAGCGATGGATTCTGTTTTTTTTCTCTCTCAATATTATATTTAAATTTGTTGAGTAATATAATTAAAAATATATATAAAAAAAATAACGTCATTCATCGTTTCGTACTGTACACTGCTTCGTAGTTCGTACTAAACAGTTAAATAAAACTCTTTTCAAAATCTAAACTATTCCCTTCGATTCATAATATTGATAAATAAGTGGATATTTTTTTTATCTAAAATATAAAAAATATATATTAATTTTAATATATATTAAATACTAAATTTTAATAGTATATTTTTTAATTATTGTAATTAATGATAGATCATCAGAATATTGATTAAAATTAAAATAAATATTTCTAAAATTTTATATAAATATTAATTATAATTAACTCATTTCAATATATTTTTTCAGTATCTATGTTTAGGTTTCTTTTTTCTTCTATCGTGGAGAAGAGAGATTACAATTTGGGATTTGAAGCCCCACCTTAAAAGTCCGACAGTGCATTTCAATTTGATTAGAATCGGTCAGCATTAATCTAAGAAAATGCATGAATGTGGAAATAGTTGGGCATGCCTGCAGCAATTGTAAGAGAATCTACCCTTACTCAAAGGTCACCTGGCAATCTGGCACATTTCTATATTTAATTCCTCTTTTATTTAATCTTGAATTGATTTCTTTTATTTAGTTTTTTTTTTCTTGTTTTAAAAAAAAAAGAGAAATGGAACATGGGCTTCTAAAGGACTAAGGAAAAAAGACTTGGGCCAAAGAAGCTGGAGTTGAATTTGACCCAAAATTTAATTTGTGCACTGTATTTGTATTATTATTATTATTATTATTATTATTATTTTATTTGTTGCGTTTTTATTATTTTCATTTTTTATTAATTATTAGAAAGAAAGAATAAGCACCGTGACAAAAATAGGTATTCACACTCCACATTAATTAATTTAAAAATAAATAAATATAATATGTGATAAATTGATTTATTTCAAAACTATTTTGGCCAAAAGAAAGGATTGCATGAACTAAATGCTTTACACGAGTTGTAATTTGTGTATCACTTACTATTAGTTGTATCCCAAAGAGAAATAATAAATTGTGAGTAAATCAAATTGATTTAATATCAATTGGTTATGCAAATAATTAAAAGTCACATGAATGAATTGACTTAATTTGAATTGACTCATTAATGTATGTTGGTTCAAGTAGAAGGAGTTTGAGTATCTCAAGCATATGATCACGTGTTTGATTTTTGGATTCATGTATATAGAAAAACACTATTTCAAAGGAGTCTCGACTAGATGCCTAATATATCGACCGAAAGATTAGTCTCTAATAGACTAATGATCATAGACTACGATGGAATGGATTGGAATGGATCATCTAGCAGTGATATTAGCATCTCTATCATCGGCTCGCCTAATGATGGAATGGATAGTATAATGATCAAATCTTGTTGTGTTGTGCTTCCGTGATGGAATGGATCGCCTTATTAATGTCAAAGTGCAATGATCGTAGTGCTCGATTGTAATTTCATTCCTCTTGAAAAAGCTTATAAGGCATTTAAGCTGGTTTCTAGTAGATCCTCATGCACAAACCACAAGCATGCCAGAAATGTGTGCACCCAAATCATCATTTGTACTTTAAGCTCTACACTAGTGCAGGAAGTATTTTTTACATCAGTCAAAATTGATTTTTGACATATGAATAATCATGACGTTATTGGAGCAGTCGTTAAAAGTGTAACTTTTTATGTCAGCTCAAAACTGAGGTTAAAAGTACAATTTTAACGTCAGTTGATTACATAACGGACGTTAAAAGCCAATTTTTTTAATCAACTGACGTTAAAAGCTTAACGTTTAACGTCAATTTTTTATTACAGCTGACGTTAAAAGCAATTTTTTTATTTAACGTTAGTTGTACTAAACAACTGATGTTAAATGTTTTTTTTTTTAAATCTGTTACAATATATCCCTTCCCCCAGCTATCCCCGCATTTAGTAAATAGTCAAGTCCAGTAAATAGTCTAGTAACAGTCCAATATTTCACTTAAATTTCATTAATAAAATAAAAGTATATATATACAAAGGAACAAATGGGGGGATAAAAAACATACTAATTACTACACACCTACATATAAGTTTCTATACCAATTACTAACTACACATTCTATATACTCCTAAGGTATACTTGCGGGCAATCCTTTCTCTTTAGCATACTTGAAGAAACATTCTGCAAACCGCATCCTCAAGTCTTTGAACTCCTTTTTGTTTAGAGGAGACTGGTCGCTGTTAAAAGCCTGCACATGTTCAAATAAATGACGGTAACATTAATTAACGCAATGAAAATGAAAACTATAATATATAATTAAATAAGTTGTTTAATTAAGTATTATTACCCTCTTCCATCCTTCCGTAATACATGCGGATACTATGTTCAGCATATGTTGCATCACATAATATCCACACGACCAACCGTCTAGCTGATATCGAGACTACGAAAGAAATGAAATTTAATGTCAGTTAAATAAACATATATATTTGGAATTAGTAATTAGTAATTCTAATATTATATACTATTTAACAAACTACCAACCTTGAGGATAATTCAATCAGGATTTCCTTTAGACTTAGGAGTCTCACTCCTCCCGTTGGCACAGCTCAAACTACAAGTCTCGAGCGCACTATCATAAACAGAATATTCAAGACAGTTAACCAATTCATCATTTGTCGCATAAAATTAAAGTAAATGTTAAAACTTAAAGTAAATAGAAGATTAATTACTAACCTATTAATAGGTTCCACCACCTCCCGTTGCGGGTTATAGTGGAGAGAGCATAGGAAGATGACAGTATGCCTGGCAGGATGAATTACGAGCAACTGCCAATGCCTGTTCATTCTGTACGGTGCTAGATATAGCTCATTGCGATCATCACCTCCCAGTAATCTTGTTAAGTACGCTGTGACTTCGTTGTTAATGTCAAAGAATGCAGGCTGAATGGAGAAGGGCTCTAAGAAGCCGAATAGCTTGTCACCCCTCTCGAGTTGAATTCGATGGAGATGCCTACGATATGAATAAATTACATCAAAAAATTCAAATAAAATATATAAATTGAATTAATTATAAAATTATAAAGCATACTTACGTCGACCAAAGACTCACAACCGCGGTGGATAGTTACTGGCCATCATTGCAAAAATACCCAATATTGTCACCACTGAATATAAATCCAAGCTCATGCTCATGAATTGGGCGTGCCAGCCAACCATCATGCTCCAACTCCCATTGAAAAAGCACGGGCGCATAATCATCGCCAATCGAGAACAACCGAGTCATGAGAGAAATCTTACCCGCCTTTGCCTTCAATATTAAATAAATCAGGTATATAAGTTGTTGATAATTAAAAAAAGCATAAGTAATTAATTGACAAATTTGGACATTAATAATGAATATATACCTTCCGTGCCAACTCGAGCTCCCGCTGCGTCAGCTCAAACTCCCGCCGTTTCGCTTCACACTCAAGCTCACGGCTTTCGGACCTCCAATTCCCTCTCTGCAAACTCATCCACATCCACACGTGTCCTGTTATAGCTCTCTTTTGTACTCACATGTGAAGGGTTGGCAGCTCCCGCGGTGTCCTGGGAACCCACGGAGGCAAGCTCCCTAAAAAGCGCCTGCTTGAAATCTGGGTTGGATAATAAGCGATTCATCAGCTGGTCTGTATTGGCAGGGTCGGAAAGGAGCTTTTGTGTAATGGTTTCTGTAAGTGCAGCCTCATCGACGACCCGCCTTCGTGAAGTAGACTTGCCATAATATTCTTTGATGCCCTCTAGAACACCGATCACCCGACCAGGATGGTCGTCCTTACCTAGAGCAGTGAGCAATATGTCCCGGTGTCCAGAAGGGACGAATGAGCCTTGGGAGCATTTTTCCTTAAGCTCCATCTACAATGAAGAATTGAAATAACGTGTAAGAGAAAGGTGTTCCTTAAAAATATCAACCATATACAAATATCAACTATAAATGCATATAGGTAGTTACTTACAATCTTATCTGCCACATCGCGAGTGGCTTCAGCTTTAAAAGAGCCTTTCTTTGTCATTCGGCAGGCCAACCAAACATCCTGACGTGGGATAGGAGACGGAGGATCAACAGGTGTACCCTCAGGCACCTTTCCAGCTATTATCCTCGTAGCCAGCTCCTCCTGCTTCACCCTAAGCTTCTCCGCCATCATCTCGTCAATCCTAGTGGCGTACCCACCCTGAGACAAGGTGTGGGTGTGAACGTTCTTAGGTTGATTCTGCCTACCCATCTCCGCCTTAGCCTGTTTAAACAAAAACATATAATTAATAGAGTTAAATACATTTAATTTTTTTACTTAAATGATCTCTAAGAAGCATAAATAAATTAACTTCATCAACTAACCTGAAATGTGTCCCCATGTCGAATGCTAACAAATTTATCCCACGTCTCCTTATCAATCTAGGGGTAATCCAAGAACATCTTATCAAGCTTCTTCTTCCCAGATACATAGTGCCTAGTAAGATCATGCTTGAACCCACTCCAGCGCCTTGCCCCCAATGAGAGCCATTTCACCCGATGATGCTCGTCATTCGGCACGGTCTAAGCTATCTACACATTAAATACATAACAAACAGGATGAATTAGAACTCGAATAATTATTTAATAATGTACATCAAAAGAATGTAAAATTAAAATACCGTGATAGCCTCTCAAATATGATCCTTAACGTTCTGTGGAACGTCATTCCAATGGTGGTATAGGATGCTAATGTGTTGCTTGGTTTGTAGAATCACCCACGATTTAAATTCTCTAGCACGGGGGCCCTGGGGTATTAGTTTAGCATCAAAGGACACCTCAAGAGGTTGACCACTTTGCCTAGCCTTCTCTAACTTCTTCAATGACGTGCCTCCTCTACCCCGTTTCCTCCGAGACTGTGATGTCTGTTTGGACAAAAAAATGTTAAATTAAAGGGTTATGTATAACAATGATAAATAAAGAATATATAAAGAACTTAAACTTACATTATAAATAAAGAATAAAGATAGTATATAACATGTAAACTTACAGTATCATCAGGCATAGTCCTGCGTAGGCCCCATAGTGTCCTCCCGTGCATGCGGGTCAGAGTGATCCATATGTATGCCTGTTCAGAAACGGTAAATATTAAAATATGTTTTTTTAACATGGATAACTAAAGATAAAGATAAATAGATAAATACACTTCCTGGTATTCAAACACTTGACACAAGGACAATAGAACATTCCGTTACTATTAGGCATTCCATAAAAAAAGAGGTTCCTATCCCTCTCTTTAGTGAACTTTTTGCATATATTCTCGGACTATCAACCGAGTTTTGAAATTTTTTAACAATAGATTAGTCTCTTTAGAAGCCATATGTAAAGTGTAGAAAATAACTTATCAGAGTCCAGACACCATTGCAAACACATGGTTTTCCTACTGGTTTTATGAACCATAACAAATCAAAATTCCTTATCACCATTATTAAACTCCATCAAATACCAGTTATCAACAAAATACCCTCCATACATATAACAAAGATAAACACAATAACACAACGTATACCACATCACTATTTCAACATTGCTATTTACAAACCATTTATCGGAAAGAGGAAACAGAGACAAAGACTCTTACATATTTTCACACAATTCACAAAGTTAGGGCATTACCAGAGAATACAGCCGCTTCTGTTAGGGCTCAATGGTGAAGGAGAGTGAAGAAGAACCTTAAATGAGAAAGAAAAATACCCTTAAATGAGATAGAAGATAAGAAAGAAGAGAGAAGAGAGGAGAGAAGAGTAGGGAGAAGATGACTCACTAGAGAATATTGTCGCGGTGGTGGCAGAGAAGAACTCCAGTGGTGGTGGTGGAGAAGACCTCGATCGCGGTCACGATGCTTGACAAGGGTTAGGGCAGAAGAGAGGCAGAGAGTGGTGAAAGTGCGGGGTGAAGAAGGAAGGCGCATGGGTTTATGTGTAACATATACTTTCTAATTTGTTTATACAACTGACATAAAAAGTCATTTAAATGAACCTGATAATTACAGAACTGCCACCGCTTCCTTTTTAACGTCTAAGTTTTACTTAATAGACGTTAACCTTACCTGTTTATTACCTATTTTGAACTAGTGCTAGCTACATCAAATGCACAATCATTTCAAAGCGATGTGCAGGTATTGAAACAAAGAAAGTAAATATTAGTGAGGTACAAACACTACTTAATTAATTACCACTTCTCTAATACAGGAGCCAAAATAAAAGTTAAAAATAAGCACATATTGGGAGAAACCATTGAAAGGTCTAACAGAGAATTCGAAGTAGGTTGGTGTAAAAGAGTTTGAAACTTTGTGTTAGACTATAATTAACACGGCTTTCAGCTAGTTATATCGATGTCAACGGATTTAAGCCACCACGATTATTTTTATCTGGATGGCTTGATCGTTCAAATTAAGTTCTACACCTATGTAGGATACTAAACAAGAATATCTTGTTTCACCCATCCTTATCACCTAGTTAAGACGAAAGAGGTTTCTTTTTTTGAGAGAACGAAAAAGGTTTCATTATAATGATATAATGTGAAAAATGCAAGAGAAAAGATAATTCAATCCCTCATTTATTTTGACAAATCCAATTATTACATAATGAACGGGTCTTTCTACAACCCAAATTTATGTGGGTTACAACATAGGAAGAGCTACAAAATTTTAGGGCTTTGTAGTTCTGATGGTGGAACATAAAGGATCATACTTGCAATGACAATCCCCAGATCCAAGTGTCGTGCCTATCAAAGTAACAACGATAGCAACAAGTAGCAACATCGCCTTCAACGATAACTCCATTGAAACTTAGATGGGTTTACAATGTAAAAACAACAAAAAGTAACTTGGGATGATATTTAAAAGATATCAATATGTTTCAAATTTTTTGAATTACTTGTTAAATCACACCAAACACAAAGGTCTTGTATTTATACACCAGAAGCAAACAAATACAACTGATAATTACAAGACAAATAGATAAGATAATTATTCCCTAAGTGTATGAATATTTCCTAAGTTCCTAGAAAATACATTAAACTAAATGCTAATTGGTTTGGCTAGCATTTGGAAGATTCTGCAGTTGACATTTACCAAAGACATGTTTTATATATTTTTTTAAAAATAAATCAGTGTAGTTATTATTATTAAAGAGCAACAAAAACATCAACTTGTTATGTTTTGCCACACTTTGAAGTTTTGAATAATCAATAGCCCCAGTAATCGTTCCTGATCTCATCATCAAACTTCTTCCTCAGCTCAGGATGCTTTTCAAAGTACTCATCTGCTGTCATAGTACAAATCTTCTTCTTCATCTCTTGTACTTCGGCAATTTCCTTTTCCAAACGTTCAGACTCCTTCAGAGATTTCTCCTCTCCTTCTTTAAGCTCAACTAAAAGTGCATCAAATTTAGGCTTATATTGAGGAGTTACATTGTCAACAAACTTGGGGATCTCTATGCTTTCATAATGCTCCTTGTACATATCCACCAGACGATTTCCAATTCCTTTTCAATAATAATCCCAATCTATGGGCTCAAGCTCCTGGCTGAACTTGGTTTCGAGTTGAGAGTTAACCTCGTCGAAAGCGCGACGGAGATTGAAGAACTCCTTGCGAGCCTCATCGGAGACAAGAAGCTTTGCCATTCCTTCCCAATCGATATTCTTCCCTGCCTTGAATGCTACATCAGTAACTTTCTTCACCGTTCCGCTCATTTTCTTTCTTTTTCTCTCTCTGATTTTCTCTACTCCCAAACGCGATGCGAAGGAAAGAGATGCTCTTCTGTTGAAGAGACATGTTATATTAATTATATATTAATGAGATATAATCTACTCGTCAAGAAATAAAAGAGAAATATAACCATTTGTGGAACAACTATTCCTTTGAATACAGAAAAGCCATGGATGAACCAAGCATGGTCACAAACTCACATAATTCCTCATATCACATCACATAAGCTCATCACATATAAAATCATAGATCCTTAGCCTAAGAATTCTTTGACAATAACTATCATTTTTAAAGGTAAGAAAAGATACAATGATACAGCAGGTTCGGTTATTGTGCCAAAAAGACCACTAAGGAGAGTTCCTATACTCTGACATAATCAAAATTAAGCATATAAGTCTAATTAAAAAGATGAACACAATATGCAAGTTAGAAATGAAATAATTGTCCCCAATTTGGACAAAAAAAAAAATACTTTGAAATACTATGATGAACTACTATATATAAAAAAGAAAGTATCAAGTAAACATCGTTCGATCATATAATTGGATAAAACTACATATATATATATATATATATATATATATTAAAAAAAGAAACGCAATTAAAACTGCTAAAGAAACAAACATTAGAACAGTTTGTGCTTGAAAACTTGTATTTGGGGTATAAGAAAATTTCTAAAACAGTCAACTCAAAATTCTGATCGAACGGTCTTCAGCTAACAAGCAAAACTAAGCACCAAGATACTGCAAAATCCCGCAGGGAACCACTACATGAGAGTCACAGCAATCAAGCTACAGGGACCTCAATATCATTTGCCAAAGACAAAGAAGGGGCTCGATGTATTCTTCCTCCTCCTTAGGAGTGTGAATTGTGACAATACCAGGGAGGGGAGTCTTAGGACCTTGCTTCCATTTAGGATCCCAATCAAGCATAATCTTAACCTTGATACCAAGAACACCCTGTCTTAGGAGTACATGTCTTACTGCAGAGTCTATGTAATCCTTAACTGGTTGCCCTGAGGAAATCATGTACCCATCCTTGAACTTCATGGATTTGGCTCGTTGGGCCCTCAATTTACCACTAACAATGACCTCACAACCCTTGGCGCCACTTTCCATAACAAATCTCAAGACACCATAGCAGGCCCTCCGTACAGCGAGACCACCAAGAAGCTTGTAGCGATGAGACTCCGCTTGGGCAATAGCACAGAGACCCCTGTTGTTAACCTTCTCGGCATAAAGCTCCACACTGTTCTCAGGAAACCTGAATCTCTTCTGCACCACTGACGTCAGCTCCCTGATCCTTCTTCCCTTCTCACCGAGTACGGCCCGTGTTCGAGTGGCTCTGATAATGATCTCGGTGCGCATCGGGGTAACTCTAACCTCAACACCGGAGTATCCATCCTCAGCAAGCTCTCTGGTACGAACCTCATTCAGTTCAGCGAAGAAAACTCCATTGGCTACGAACTTTCTCTTCTTGCTCATCTGGGTCGCCATTGTCGCGAAAGGGGAGAGAAACTATGGAGAGGTGGCTGTGGATGTGTGTGCCACCTCTACAAACCCTCCATAAAACTACATATTTAAAAAAAACCTTTATCAATAAAAAAAGTTATAAACTTAAAATTGAAAATAAGAAATATATTTACAAATAAGAAATAAATTAAATATAAATTATTCTCATAAATATAATTACCAAATAAATTAATTTACCTTCAAAATTTAATCAAAGGAATCATAGTTGTTGAATACTCATCTTGACCGTCATGTTTAATTAACAGTGGAGATAATAATGAAGGCGAAGAAATATAAGACATCATCAATGATTTCCATCTACCCAGATCGGCATTAATGATCCATGAACACGGAGCAACGACCTCGCTCAAGAATCTGGTAGAGACAACACAACACAACAATTTAAAACAACATAAAAGATGCCAACAAAAAAAAAGGATACATAATCAGGGATTATTATATGTGTTCACCTGCCTAGGTTTTTGTTTTGTTTATGATGATAATAATAATAAAACCGTTGTGCGCTTGAACCGGACAGGAACCGATAGAACCGGTACTGAACCGGTAAAACCGGTGAAAACCGACGGTTCAGTCGGTTTGACCGGTTTTCAAAATTTCCTTTTTCGGTTAGAAAGAAGGAGGAGAAACCAGAACTGTGATCCACCAAAAAAATGATCCACCAAAAAATAAACTAGAATTGTGAAGAGAAAGAAAGAAGCGTAGGAGGAGATATGGAGCTATGAGAAAAGAACGTAGATAGAAGAGAGATCGGAACTGGGCGTCACACTGCAGAGCTGTTAAGTGTTAAGATGGTATGTGAGAGAGGGAAAGATGAAGAAAGCTGCAGGGAGCCCGAGCGGCACATAATTTTCTTCTCTGCGGCTAGGGTTCTCTTCCATCCAATTTGTAGAAGGGACAAATGGCAATGGGTTTTACTCGTGTGGGCCGTTTCTTTTTGGCTAGGATATATCTCTAATGGACTCATTTGTGTGTTATTACAAAAGAATATTATTAACATATGTGTACAGACCCAATTATGTGTACCCAATATTCTTTTGTACATATATGTTAATTAATAATTTTAGTTGTTATGTTATTTTTTTGTTTAATATTGTTACAAATATTATATTAATAATTAAAATAATATTATTTAATTATAACAGGTTCAACCACGGTTCAACCTCGGTTGGACCATTGAACCTCGAACCACTGCCTTCACCGATTCGATGGCCGGTCTGGTTTTCTAAACCATGATAATAACATGGTATACAATAAACATCTGCACAAGACAGACATAAATTGGAGAGCAAATTAGATCGAAGCATCTACATAGGGCTCCCAGTCAATAGGATAAGGTCTAAATGAAAATATGCATAACTAAAATCAGTGAAGAAGAAAAAAGCACCAAGTAAGGCAAGTAATGGTTCAGAGTCAAAATGACACGAAAATTGTAACTGTCACAATTGTCGGGGATAAGCAAATCAATTGCACCATATTGATGAACTGCAAAATGAGAGCCAATGGAAATTCAACATATAATGAACCATAAGAGTCAAAGATGACTAGATTAAAAGACAACTTTCAGATAAAATATGCTGACCGCATTGGGTTACCTTATATGAAAATCTCCATCCTCGGTTCCCCTTTGTTCTCACTGCTTCATAGGAAAATATTACATTTCAGTCACTTCTTTTGTTGAGTTAAGATGTTGGACTAAGATTAAATGATCACATATGAGTTCAAAATACTTTCACCAATTTTGCTATAGTTTTGTTTCATTTACTTAACAGAAATGCTTTTCAACTTCAAGGCTTTGGGAAAAGACAATATTCTTTCATCTAATAGGGTGAAAACCAACATTTTCTTCTATTAAAAAAATAATAGGCAATAGGTAATATCATTTATTCTACCACCTCTATGACTATGACTCTATCAATTGCTCTTAAGATTTTTTCTGCATAAAACATATGGTAAACTTCAAGTAAACAACTCATATCAATCCTAAATTCCATGCTAATGTAACATGATTTAAATTAGTATAGAGTAGTTGATTTGCTTACTATTTGATATTGGGTGCTGCCACTCATAAATTGTTAACATTGGTCACTGAAACAAAAGATACTTTTTTTGTAGGGCTTGACTCAACCAATATTTGAAATGCAACTGTTAGTAGAGAACCTCCAGATCAAATATCAAGCATGGGTCCTCCTTTTAGTCCAGGCCCATCAGGAAGAATAGCAAAATCCGAAGGCAGCAGGGCCACATTATTTGGATTGCCCCCACTCAAGACCTTATTAATGGCTTCAACATCTATTGGGGCATAAATTACATTGTAGCCAAATGCAACTCTCTTGAAGTATAACCAAACCATATTGCACTACTACAGAAAAGGGCTTCAATAGCGCTTTTTTTTTTTGCCTTTAGTAGCGCTTCAAAGTGCTAACTATTCACCCGCTACTGAAGGTGGGAGAGATTCAATAGCACTTAATCCCCCTTTTTTTCTTTAATTATTTACATTGTTTTTCTATATTTCCCACATGCACTCGGCAAGACTAAGACATTAAATAGTTTATCCATCCCATTGCACTTAGCAAAACTCAACAAACCATACATTTACATACAAAAGCTTAAATACAATATTTTTTTGATAAGCTAAAAGTATATTGATTAAAGGGTACAAGGGGTACCCCAACCCGTATACAATAGTAACCCAATAATATCACATTAATAATTATTTACTAAACTCTAAATAATTCTAAAGATGACACAAAAAACACTACGATTGAGGATTCTTTTTCTTTCATTTTATTATTGACATGTACAGCAAGTTTAGAGATTCAACCTATAACCCAGGATACATGTTGCAATAGAGCTAACTCTCAAGTCCTATAGAGAAACTGTGGATATCACTGAATTATTGCTAAAAGGTCAAAAAAAAGAGGGAAGAAGGAACCACAAGGAAATATACATATACCCAAGACAGTGAGTCAGTAACATATCCATGCTGAAGAGGTTGACATAGGTCTATTCTTCCAGCCAAGATAGAGAGCACCATCTCTGTGCTCAAGCCTATAATTTTCATTGAATTCATTCAACATATTTCTGACTGCAGCCACCACTGAGGAACTCAATGGACATGATGCAAATCCAGCCATTGAAAATCTTGACCTCCACTTTCCTAAAAGTTCATGCCTTTCTACCTTCTCAGCACTCTCACAAGCTATCATGTTAACAATGTCACGAGCCACACAATGCTGTTCTGCACTAATCCTTTGCTTATCATCTCTAGGGCGTGCCACATCAATTGATTCAAACATAGCATAGTAATAATCCAGGGTCTCAACAAACCTTTGGAAAAAGGTAGAAGTGTTGGTGTTGGATTCTTGCTCAACAAGGGTCACAACCTTAGGTGACAAGCTCTTCACCAATCTCAACAGCCTGTCTCTATGGTTCTCTGTGCTCACACTCTCATCTGGCATGTGGTGCAAAACATAAGGGAAATTTACAGCCAGTGCTTCCCCAGGTTGAACTACAAGGTTTTCTAGTTCAACCTCACTGCCAGACATGGCAGCACTGTGAAACTCAAAAGGCACTTCACAAGACTTGGCATAATCTGAGAGCCGTTTTCCTACAATATGAAGTCCTCCACCCCTAGCATGAAATGATTGGGAATCATCAACACCAGTAACTCGAATGAATGGAGGCCCACCATGCCTACATGAAAGAGCTTGCATGAGTAACAACCACTGTGTGCCCTGTGCAATTTGGAAGTCAATTATATGAATTCTGGATTCATTTTGCATTGCTTCTCCAATGACAACATTTGCAGATATGTAAGCAAACTTCCAATATGGGCAAATCTGATACAGGACATGCATGTAAGTCATTAGATCTTTGCTTGTTGGTTGTTCACACTTCAAGGTTTTGTAGATTAGGCTCCCTGATGATTCCAACCATGCTCTAAGACCCTCCAACATGTAAGCACCCAACCTCTAGATTGGATCCCCAGTAACTGATACCATCTTCACTACCACATTATCCGTCCAGCCTAGTGCTGTTTGAATATCATCATCAGACACATCTCTTGCACATAGAATGAGGACTTCTTTCAAGTCTAACTTTGGAATCATTTCTGTAACCTGAGCCCAATTATACTTAGCAATTGGAGATACTTCTTGGAGGCCACCCTTGAAGCAGCAGTGACAACTGTCAATAATATGTGATTCAGGCCCCAACAATGAAATCTCCAGTGCTCTAAGTTTTTGCTTCAATTCATAGCCATCATCAGCACTGGAGTACACACTTATTGGTGATCCATAGGTGTTGTCAGATGACTGGTGCTGATCTGAACAATATGACTGAGAACCTTGTGGAGAAAAGGGGCCCTTATTGGATGATACACAAGCACAAGGGGAATCACAACCTATGAGACCATTGGTTGCTGTAGATGATTCCAGGGTGAAGTATTGCTCCTTGCAGGTTTTAAAAGAAACAATGGTTCCCTGGCTGTTGCTATCATGGATATCATGGCATGAATTGCTTTGTAATATTTGGTAACTTGTGTAGGGGTCAATGCCTTGCCCAGGCTGGTGGTATAAATGGATGCCGGCTGAACTTGGGTGTTTCTGAGACGCTTGCATTTAAGAAGAAATTGTTTACTCAGTGGAGAGAAAGTGATCAGAATAATGACTAGTTTAACTTTGTAATTGTAAAAATGCTTCCCGACTGTTCCAGGTCACCCCTTTGTTAAATGGGTAAAAGCTGCTGAACAGTCAATCTTCATTTTGATAAGCTGTTAGATGCTTTCAATGTTGTCAACAACTGTTCACAAATGTATTGAAGAGCCACAACCTGCATAATAAGGTAAATTATTAATGCGGCTTCAATGTTGATTAAACAAAGCAAGAAATAAATTTTAAATTTTAACAGCTTGACAAAGCAAGATCTGATAAAATGAAGATGTACAAAATAAAAGCAAATTCAAACTTGGAAATTTGATGAAAACCTAAACAAAAATCTCAGGTCACTGAGGAGTTCCTGCTAAATGTTTCCATGCAAAGAAAAAAAATTAAAATCATGTTAGGGTCCACAAGCACCAACCCTGAAGGCTGAATTAGTACATCAAAGATGAAAGGAAGCACATACTTCATCACTATGGCAGAGAAGACAAGATTAGTTTAAAACATTCTTTTGTCTTTTCAAACTCAAATAGAAAGATAAGGATCTGTTTGTTTGTTATGATATACGATACACCAAAGACAGCAATTACAACATGCATGCAACATTTCCCTGCTGGTGATGACCTGCGAGGCATAGAGGTTCTCTTGCTTCATCATTTACACAATTTTAGCAGTGAATCGCTTCATCTCTGCCTGAAGACAGTTCAAGTTTACGTTATAGCAGGTAGTAGAGACTAGAGACATAGGGAAAGAAAAGGAATGATTGCCTTGAATGGTTCATTATCTGTTCGAAACTTAATTACAGGAATAAAATGCAGCCAAAGAGGGAAACCACTGTGCACAAGTTAAAAGGCCACCATTAGATATGAATTTCCCTGTAAATAAAAAAAGATATATTGATAGAGAGAATCCAATTTGATTACCCATAGTTCTATTCAGCACATGCGTATGGACCAATCCGGAGATGCACATATAGACCTGCTGCTGCTACTGCCTTCACAAATTTCACCAAATCGCCCCTTCCTTCAAAATTATACTGCCAATACAACCATATAATCTATCATTCATTTGATAAAACGAACCATTTATATATTCTTTCTCAGCTTTGTGTTGTGATAAAAATTATGAAGGCTCTTCCATTTCATGCTTTTGACACTGTATTATTTATATTAAATTTGAACAAGTTTACAATGCAATGTAAAAGACTTGAGAGTGAAGAACATAGGAATATGAAAATGGTAATAACAAAACCTGGTCTCTAACTGGTTCGTGTAAGTTCCAGAAGACATAAGTCTCAATAACATCAAGTCCTCCATCTTTGGATTTCTGAAGCATATTACAGCTGTGTGAAGTTCTTTTTATCAGACAATAATGAAATTTTAGTCATTGAAACAGGAAAATATTTACTAATCAAACAACTACATGAGGATAAGAATATACATTCATTCATCACAGTACTCTTCATTCTTGATTTTTTGTATTAAAAAAAAACAAGAAGAAGCTTTTCCCACATTGTGGAATCGGCTACTTTTCATTCTTGAATTGTTTGTTGTATTCACATTCAAATTTAACAAAATTCCCCTTTCTTCCTTCCATTTTCTCCTTTTACTTTTTTGGTGCCCATAGGAAGGGGGAATCTGTAACAAGGCCATTCCTATAGCAGACATATTGCCGGAACATCACCATCTCTCAGATCCTATTTGTTTTCTTTGCCAAATGCAAGCAGAGGCATAAGATCATTAGTTATGCCCACGTGATGGGGCCCTTTGGTTTGTCATGGATCTATCAACTATGACTGAGCACATACTACAGCCGTCCATTCTGCACTGGTTTCAAACATGGCTACAATACTACCCAGATCATGTGCAGGAAATACAGGCATGCACAATACAGATAGATGTGACACTTGAAACAATTTGGAACGAAGAAAAAAGACAAGGTTTGGGGGTTAGTTACCTGAACCAATTCAAGTAATTCATAGTTTAAGAGTAAGTTAAAGAGATTATATTATAGCTGGGCTTGGAATGAGGATATGATGGTGCTACCTGAAACTTTGAATCCTAGGCACACTTAAATTCCAGCTTCCTTAAGACAGACCTTTGGCAGATTCCAAATTTGTGTTGGGATGGACAAAAGGGAAAAAGAGATCAACAAAAGCTCTTGGCGGAAGCATAAGGAAGGAAAGTTTTACTGTATGAAGTAAAAACCCACTTTCTTAAGTCATGAAATCACTACCATTCCAGAACTTGTTCTGATTGTCTTGACAGGTATTTTCAAATTCATCCTAAACAGTTTTCAAGCCCTTCATATTTTGGTTCCAAGGATGGCTATAAAAAATTGCTTGAGGTAAACGGGATGTCCTAGGTGTTGACTCAAGTGTTGGCCTATGATGTGCAAGTGGTGATTCAATACATTCAAGGGTGCTTTTTCTCTTCTTCCCTACTAGCTAAAAATAACAATTGCAGGGTGCTCAAACTACTTTAGTATTAATAAAAAGGGATAGGGGGTGGTAATAAAGGAGTAATCTTCTTCAATGGTTCAGAAATTGATGATGATGATCAGCATGAAAAGGAAGTATAACAATGCTTTACTTGGCAAACTGCGAAGATTTTCAAATAAAGGATTTCTTTGATTTCAGAAGCAAGGTAAACCCTCACCTAACAGTATCATGGAAATGTAGAATGGTTCCTTGACCTTGTGGTCAGCAAGATCCAAAATGTGACCTACAGTTTGGTGTATGTGACAGTCATTTATTCTCAAAATGAAAATGCCAAACAACACATCAAGACCTATGTAATGGAAACAACAAACACAAATAACCACAATTGCAGCACCAGAGATCCAACAAAAATGGTAGTAGAAGAAGTTTTCCTTCAGGTTTCTAAGACCTACATATATACCCAACATTATCACACTCTAAATTTGGACCTATGAGTATGAAATAGTTGAAGTAGATCTAGCTCAGTTTTTAGCTTGACAAAATTGTTGATATGCTTTGGATATCTATCCAGTCTCAATGATTTTACAATGACACTAAAGCCATGTGAACAAAGAGAAAGTAATAACAGATAACATCTGAAAATAGCATAAAGAAACAAATAAAATAGCTTTTTACAGTAAGCATGGGCCAAAATGTTGACTTCGGTTCACCAGGAGGGAGGGGGAGAGTGAATGTGGTAACAATATGGAATACATGTGAAATAGATTCCAGTATTTTTTTTTCCACTGCTTCCTAGTTCCAGATTAGTTAAGTACAGTACCTGGCCTACAATTTTCCGTATCTGAGGTTCAAAACCCATGTCCAGCATTCGATCAGCTTCATCCAAGACAAGGTAAGTCACTCTCTTCAAGTTTGTATGCTGAGCTTCCAACATATCTATTAGACGACCAGGTGTAGCAATAACAATCTCAACACCTGCCGAGCACCAAATGTTAATCATGCATTCATGTTGCTTCACAATTTTTATCAATATTAAATAGGCCATTCACATACATATAGACACGAACAAGTACCTCTTCTAAGGTCACGAATTTGAGGGCCCTTTGGTGCACCACCATAGATGCATGTACTTCTAATATTTGTTCGTGACCCAAATTTCAGAACTTCTTCTTGAATTTGAACAGCTAACTCTCTAGTTGGTGCTAAAACTAACACAATGGGACCTTCACCTTGTGCTGAAAAAGCAGCAAACACGTCCATAATACCATAGAAATAACTGGACTAGCTAAAATGGAAAACTTTGTCTTTGAATGATTAAACAGGGAATCCAAACCAATATTATCCATACCCAATCGAGGTTGTGCACTGACATGCACTATAACAGGAAGCAGATCTGCCAAAGTTTTACCCGAGCCAGTCTTAGCAATGCCAATCAAATCTCTACCCTTCAGAGCCATGGGCCAACCCTGAGCCTGAATTGGAGTTAGCTCGACAAAACCCAATTTGGCAATGACCTCAAGGCAGTAATCTAACATCTCAGATCATATAATAAATCAGACAGAGGGCACAAGAAAAGGTCATCAAAAAGCACAAACACAACAGTATATACAATTAGAATACCAGGAAAATTCGCCTCATGAAACATCCGAATCGGTCTCGGTGCATCATTCCCTTGCACCGTGATATCTCTACTAGCACGGTAATGCATAACTTCATGTTCAGACATGGCACGCACAGCAGGGCTCTCGACATAAAAATTCTTCTCAAAAGGGACCAAATTTCTAAAATCCTGCTTAGGAAGAGCAATATTGTCCAAATCATCCTCAGATGATCCACCATGTCTACCTCCGCGGCCACCACCACGACTTCTTCCTCCGATCCCTCCTCTCCCAGAACCCCTAAAACCCTGATTCTAAACGCAACAAACCCAAAACCACAAAGTAGATGCTGTTCCAAATTGATGCCCACACAGTTTGGTCAAAAGCAACTTTAGCAGGGACAACCCACCATCCTTCGAAAGGAAAAAGAGCCTGTAAATAACTAAATGTTGGAGCTCGGTGCGGTGCTCCTTTCAACCGTCAATGTTGGAGTTCTCTGGGATTAGGGTTCGGTGCTCTTGTGGAAGAGAAACTCAAATCGTTAGAGGGGGAGAAGCGACTGGGAGCCTCGAGCGAACCACGGCCGGTGAAGGAGCTAACGACGGCAGGGAGACACGGTAGAGGGACACGGTCGCGAGCAGTGGAAGGCGAAGGGAGGCGAGTCGCGAGCAGGGTTTGCGAACCAGGGAAAATGAGCCCCGCGCGCGAGAGAAAGAGACTGAGCAAATTAAAGGGAAATATTTAATTAGTAAAAGTGTATAGATAGCACTTTCTTGAAAAAAACGCCATCTATTTACTTACCTATGATAGCGTTTTCTTGAGGAAACGTTATCTGTTCCCTGACTTATAATAGCGCTTCCTCAAGAAAACGCTATTTATTCCTATCAATCAACATTCAATAGTGTTTCCTCAAAGAAGCGTTGTCTTAGAATAAGGAATAGATAGCACTCTCTTAAGGAAGCGCTATTAAAAACCTTCCGCCTATTTTTAAGTAGCGTTTTTTCATTGAAGTGCTATTGAAAGTGCGCTACTAAAACCCTTTTATGTAGTAGTGTAACCAGTACCTTAAGGGCATTGGTTAAGGAACCAAACATAGAAAATTTACATGTGAAAGTGGTGTATTCAAATCATTGAAATCTTAAAAGTTGTATTTTTCAATAAAATATTTCTATCTATGGATTCCTTATCCAATGCCATTCGAACACTGGTTAGCAAGACCCTAAACTAATTAGTTACAATAGGTGGATGGTTGATTCCAACAGTTTTTATAAGCATGTGGAGGACACAAACAAACAAGAGTAATAGTACAATTACTATGAATAATTAATTGATAATTTGTGTACCAAATATTCAAAATAAATTTTTTAAATAATTTATGATACATCATTATTTTAATTAAAATATACTTTTTAGTTTTTTTTAAAAATAAACTAAGGTATGCAAAGACATCATTATAGTGAAAGACATCATAATTAGACCAACACCCTTAACACTACCAATCATTTGCAGCATACCTAAATATTACTTTTTAGTTTTGTTATTTATTTGTATTGATAAAATTGATCGACTTGAGAATCAAATGTTATTATCCTTAAATTTTTAGAGTTAATTATAAATATTTATAATAATTTTTGGATGCAATCAATTCATCGAATTCATGTGGTCAAATATTATACTTTATATTTTTATATAAAAACCTAAATTTCCCGTAGCCTAATAATACATAACATTTTTTGTCAAAACATAAACAAATATTACATAACATTTTTCATGTAATTTACTGTAATAAGTTTTAATAGAACAACTTGATATTTTTAAAGTAATTTTAATTTTTAAATTCTTTGGGTTAATAATTATTAATTATGGTCAAATATAAAAATATCTTAAGTTGAAAATTACTCTGAGTTGGGGGCATATATATATCATCTTTCAATTATTTACCAACACAAAATATCCATGCCTAATAAAAACTCAAAATTTCAAGCTCTTAAGTTGCTAGACAATCAGTCATGAGTGAGACACATAGATAGAGATGAGTGAAGAGCATCATTTTTCATTATTTTATAGCAAGATAGTAAATAAATATTTAAGTTATTTTATTAAAGAGTCATTATGTGGGTGAAATATAGGCTTTGTTTGGTAAAAACTAGCGGATAGTGGATAAGGTAGCGGATAGAGGATTAGCTAGCGGATTGGATTTGAAGTGTTTGGTAAAATTATCAGTTGGACTATCTGATAAATGTAAAATAACATAAAATGATATGTTTGCATATGATTTTTTTTACATAAATTATATATATATTATTTATTTTAAAATAATTATCACTTTTAACACTTTAATTTATTTTAAATTATTTATCCTTTAGAAAATTAAAATATTAATTATTTTATCATTTTTAATTTAGTTTTAATCATTTTTAATAAATAAAATGGAATAATAAAAATAAATTTATATACGGATATATTTTTATATAAATTTTTTTAAAAAGATAAAATATATTTTCTATTTTTTATCTTAAATATAAATCTAAATAGTGAAATTAATTCTTATTTATATACTATGTTAAAATATACTATTTAAATGATTAGGGTTTTATTTTATTAGCTAAGGATAAGTGAGAAATTTGATAAAGATAGTAGAGATAAAAATGAAAGAAAAAAGGATAAGCTATATGCTATAAGCTCAAATGCTACTTCAAGTAGCGTCTGGAAAAAACGTTATATGCTAGTAAAAAAATATTATACGCTAAATATTTTAAATGCGGTTACCAAACAAGGCTACTTTTCTGTCCGTTATAAACTACCCACGCTAGCAGATTTGGCAATCCAAACAGACTCATAAATACGTGAGACGAGCCCGTGATTGAGGAAAATGAAACTTCTTTTGTGCAGTTGTTGACTCAACCTTTTGTACAACCGACTCTTAACAAATTTTTTTAAAGAATATTATTAAAATAGACAGTAAAAAAAGTTTTTTTTGGGAGGCCTAAAGCCCTAGTTTTACCGGCTTTCCCGTCGGCCCTATGGTGAATAATAGTTTTTTATAAAAAAATTCAGAAAATACACATAATATCGGTAACTTTTTAATTTATCTTAATTTTTCTTGAATATATTTTCAACTTACATGTTTAATGTTTTATTCAATAATTAATATGTTTTTTTACGCGAAATAAAAACTTTATTCAATTCAGTGCTTCAAACTATGGTTCAAAAATTTCTTAATTAACTATATATTGCTGGTATAAAATTTGAAGCAAAATTAATTTTTCTCAATTTTAATATAATTTTAATTTTCTATGTATCTTTTATTTAAAGGAGGTTTAATATAAAAATTTAAGAGGTCTGGTAAATTTGCAGAATTAACTTGTTTAACACTTTAACGGATTAAAAAAGATACCATACGATGTAGTATGATTAATACTATTTTCTTTTGTAAAAATGCTAATTTGATACACTTTTGCCGACGTCAATACGTGACATCGTATGTGCCGTACTGTGCCGTACTGTAGCGGGTCCTTTTTTTAAAAAAAATTATTTTTTTGGTTAAGTATGTGTAAATATCTGGTGAATTTGATACAAATATCTGGTGAATTCAGTTCATTATCTGGTGAATGTGTTTTTTTGAGAAATATTTTTTTTGGTTAAGTATGTGTAAATATATGGTGAATCATGAATAAATATCTGGTGAATTCATTTCATTATCTGGTGAATGTGTTTTTTTTTTATAAATAAATTTTTTGGTTAAGTATGTGTAAATATCTGATGAATGAGTTTTTTTGAGAAATAAATTTTTTTGTTAAGTATGTACAAATATCTGGTGAATTCAATTCATTATCTGGTGAATGAGTTTGTTTTAGAAAAAAAAATTTATTTTTCTAAAACAGTCAAAAAAAATTTAAAAAAAAATTGTGCTACAGTAACACTACAGTACACTACTGTAATATGATGTCTCGTATGATGTCGGAATATTGTGCTTAATTAGCACAGCTCTTTCTTTTGTCCACTTCGACCCGGGACTAATCTACGAAAGTTGTCAAATGATATGTTTCATCATCTAAATGTTTTTTGCTAATTTTTTTTTAACTATTTAAAATAACTTTGCCTTGACTCTCATGTATTTGAAATAAGAGGAGTGCTAGCAACACACTCTCTAACATATATTTTCTAACACACTCTATTTTATTGGTTGAAAATTCATGTGGGTCCCACTTCAATTTTATAGGACCCATACGATTTTCAATCAATAGAAAAAGGTGTGTTAAAAAGTATGTGTTAGAAAGTGTATTCTTAATATTTCTCTTGAAATAAATTATTTTCGTCTCTTCACTGTCCTACTCGGGGTATCATAACTAAACCAAGAAATCTGATATACATTTTTATTCAGGAGCTTGATGTCGGTTTCATTGTGCTTGACAAGTTGTTTTCAAACTTTTGTTCCTTCGATTGTCGAGGGTGATCGAACAGACATTTTCTTAATCATTCAAATTAAGTGCTACGGCTACGTGGGATACTAAACAAGAATATATCTTGTCTCACGCATTCTTATCACCTAGCTATGTGGGATACTAAACAAGAATATATCTTGTGTACGGGCCGAGATTACTAATCCGACCATCGAGCTCAAGTACCCGGTCCAATTTGGAAATTAAAATCAAATATCACTTAATTAAAGAAATAATATATTGACATTAAATCCTGTTATTATCTAAAATAACCTTATCTGGTTAAAAGAGATAATATCCCTTAAATTAAGGAATCGAATCTCTAAAAGATAGGGGAATCCTATTATAAAAGGAGGAGTACCCCTCATAAGAAAGACACTTTTCACTGAACGCGGGTGACTCTCTCTTAAGCGTATTAGAGAAACTAGCGTCGACCAAGAGACTATCAGAGAGTCCTTGCTCCCTAGTATTCGTCCGATACAAAATTAAGAGATTGAGATCACCACGGACAAGGGTTGAATCAAGAACTACGTCTGGCTTTGATTCCCTTCGGGATACGTAGGACCAGAATTATTGAATTCTGCCAAGCCAAAGCCTAAAGCAACCCCAGTTATTCATCCCTGGTTTGACGTTCAAGGCGAGGCTCCGGTAAACCGGATCTCGGTAGGAACATTTGGCGCCCACCGTGGGGCCGAGGTGAAACTTTCCCCGGTTCCACAAGAAAAGCTCGATGGTGACCACACGGAATGGACTGCGAGGAGGGGGGAGCAGCATGAATCATGAGGGCCATGAGGCTTCGAACGCCCAGAACCACGACAATCATCTTTTCTCCCCCCTCAGTGAAGATAACCCTCGGTTGGAGGAAATTATGGAGCAACTCAATCAGCTTCGGAAGGAGAACGAGGAGATACGGGCGCAAAATCAGAAGCTTTTGAAAGCCCGAAAAAGGGGAAGGTCCCTGACACCTTCGGACGGAGAGCAATCCTCACCCGAGGCCGGCCAGAAGGATCCTCCGGCGCACTCTCCTCGGGGCACTAACCGAGCATCCAAGACCAAACCCCCTCCCGGGGCTTCGGAAATCAAGTCCCACACAGAGAGGACTAGCCAGAAAGAAAGGGCATCAGACCGACGTTCGAGGCTCCCCTTCACCGAGGACATTAATGAGGTAAACGTGCCAACCCATTTTAAGCCCCTTAACATAGACAAGTTCAATGGCACCACTGATCCAACCAAGCACGTAGAGTCCTTCATATCGTCTATTTACTTGGTGACTGATTCGGAGGCCGTCATGTGCAAAGTTTTTCCAACTACCCTGCAAGCCCCAGCTCTGACTTGGTTAACAAATCTGCCACCTCGGTCAATTGATTCCTTTGACGTGCTCATAACCAAGTTCACTGCACAATTTGCGGCAAGCCGAAGGCACAGAAGGCACTCAGTCTCATTGGTAAATTTCAAGCAGGAAAGGAATGAATCACTCAGAGATTACATGGCCCGCTTCAATGCAAAGCAGATCCTAATTCCTAATATGAGCTCGGAACTCTGCCTCCACACTGTCGTGGCTGGTCTTAAGCCAGGACCATTCTTCGAGTACCTATCTCGGAAGCCACCGAGAGATTTTGAGGAGCTACAGGAAAAGGCTACAGGTTTCATGAACTCGGAAGAGATGCTGGAGTTTAAAAGGAGAGAAAGAGGTTACGAGGACAAGAGCTCAGCCTCAAACAAAGACAGAAACAGGGGGTCTGACTCACAAAGGACCCAAAAAACCAATGAAAGAGAATTCCCGCAGAGGCATCCCAGGTATCCATCTTACACACCGCTGAACCGATCTCGGGCAGCCATCCTTCAAGAAGTGTGCCGCGCATAATTGCTTACCTTACCTGAACCATCCAGAACACCGGACAAGGCCGACAGAAGCAAAGAATTCATGTGGCATCAGAACTATGGACACTCCACTGAAGAGTGCAAAACACTCCAGAAAAAGATTGAGGAGTTGGTGCAAGCAGGCCGCCTGGATCGTTTCGTCCGCGGAGATGATAACGGAGGCAGACGAACCGGTCGAAGACAACGAAGACACGGTCATGATGACCGAGACCGAGATGCAAACTATCGAATAAATCATCGGGGCGGAGATCACCTGAACAACCAAAGGTCCCCTATCGAAGAATCAGAGGGAGGAATCAGGGGGGTCATCAATACAATCTCGGGGGGATTTGCAGGAGGAGGAACAACAAGCTCAGCTCGGAGGCGTCATGTCAAAGCCCTCCGATCTGTTAGCACGGTCTCTGGAAGTCCTCCAAGAGCAAGGCCCCCCATAACATTCACAGATGATGATTTCCAAGGGGTAGATCCAAACCAGGATGACCCAATGGTGATAACGGTCGAGCTGACCAACTTCTCGTTCCGACGAACGCTTATTGACCAGGGGAGCTCGGCCGATATTCTCTACCTGGCAACCTTCAAGAAGCTTGGAATCCCTGAAAAGCTGATAAAAGAGCAGGAGGAAAAGCTGGTAGGGTTTGCCAGGGAACAAGTCAAGACCCGAGGGTATATAGATCTCTTAACAACGTTCGGAGAAGGCAGACTCTCCAAGTCTGTATCAGTCAGGTATGTCATTGTAGATGCCACCACGTCGTACAATATCCTTATCGGAAGACCGACGTTGAATGAGCTCGGGGCAATTGTCTCTACCCCACACCTGACAATGAAATTCCCAGCCGACTCAGGGGAGATAGTTTCAGTCCGAGCTGACCAAAAGCTAGCAAGGCAGTGCTATGTGGACAACCTGAAGGTTACCCGTCACCAGGACAGTCCAAAGAAAACAGAGGATGGTAAAGCAGAGGTGGTAAGCTCGGTCAGCTCGGTAAATTCAGCAAGTTCACTCAGCATGTTTGAGCTGGACCCAAGGGTGGAGATGTATGAGACCAGAGCCGAACCAACGGAGTCTTTAGAGAGGTTCCAGTTGGGAGCCCATCCTGAACAGTGCACCCACGTCGGTAGTCAGCTGGACCCCTCACTCAGAGAGAAGATTCACACGGTACTAATAAAGAATGCTGACTTGTTCGCCTGGAAGACATAGGATATGCCGGGCATAGACCCTAACTTTATGTGCCATAAGCTGTCTATATGTCCCGAAGCTAAACCTGTAACTCAGAGATAAAGGAAACTGGGTGAAGAAAGGCGTCGAGCCATGGCCGAGGAGACTTCTAAACTACTCAAAGCAAATTTCATCCGAGAGGTGAAATACACCACCTGGCTAGCCAACGTGGTATTAGTCAAAAAGGCCAATGGTAAGTGGCGCATGTGCACCGACTATACCGACCTCAACAAGGCATGCCCAAAGGATTCCTATCCCTTACCCAACATCGACAGGTTGGTGGATGGGGCCTCAGGTTACAAGGTTTTGTCCTTCTTGGACGCATATTCCGGTTACAACCGGATCAGGATGTACCCCCCCGACGAGGAAAAAATAGCGTTCATGACTGATGGGGCTAATTACTGTTACCGAGTAATGCCCTTCGGCCTAAAAAATGCCGGGGCGACATATCAGAGGCTTATGGACAAGGTTTTCGCCGGCCAAATCGGAAAGAACTTAGAAGTGTATGTTGATGACATGGTAGTAAAATCCGATGATCCGAGCCAGCACCCTGCCGACCTCGAGGAAATCTTCGGCCAACTCAGAAAGTACAACATGAGGCTGAATCCAGAGAAGTGCTCTTTTGGTGTACAGGGAGGAAAATTCTTGGGATATATGCTAACACACCGGGGCATCGAAGCCAATCCAGATAAATGCAAAGCCGTCATGGAAATGCGGAGTCCTCGGAATGTGAAGGAAATTCAGAGGCTAGCCAGCCGATTAGCCTCCCTATCCCTCTTTCTACCAAAGTCGGCAGAAAAGGCAAGACCTTTTTTCCAGATCCTGAAAAAGCCAAAGGATTTCATTTGGACTGAAGAATGTGAGAAGGCATTCGAAGATCTGAAACTCTTCTTAGCATCTCCCCCAATCCTCACTCGGCCTCAGCTCGGCAAAGATCTGTACCTATACCTCTCCGTCAATGATTATGCGATCAGTGCAGTAATTATCCAGGAGGAGGAGGAGCAACAGATGCCGGTATACTATGTCAGTAGGATCTTGAAAGATGCGGAAACACGATACCAAGTAATTGAAAAACTGGCTCTCGCCTTAGTGATGGCAGCTCGGAGGTTACGGCCCTATTTCCAATCTCATCAAGTCATCATCAAGATGGATCATCCGATAAAGCAGGTACTCAGGAAACCTGATCTAGCCGGACGAATGATAGCTTGGTCAGTGGAGTTGTTAGAGTTCGGTCTACGATATGAACCGAGGGGGCCAATGAAAGCCCAATGCCTCTCTGATTTTATTGCCGAGCTTTCTTCCAAACCAAGGTCGGAATCCTTCCTCTGGCTCCTATACGTTGATGGATCATCCAACCTGAAAGGAAGCGGGGCTGGAATAATTCTTGAAGGACCCGATGATCTGATCCTCGAGCAATCTTTGAAGTTTGGGTTCACAGCTTCAAACAACCAAGCAGAATATGAAGCCCTTATTGCTGGGCTATTGTTAGCTAAAGAAATCGGGGTTCGGGAGCTAAAATGCAGAAGTGACTCACAGCTCGTAACGGGACAAGTCTCGGGCAATTATCAGACAAAAGACCCCTAATTAACCAGATATCTCTGCAAGGTTAATAGTCTCATCTCCGAATTTGAGCATTTCTCCATTGAGCACATACCTCGAGAAGAAAACTCCAAAGCAGATCTGCTTTCCAAATTAGCAAGCACAAAGAGGACTGGCCAACTCAGAACTTTTATTCAAGAAAACCTCCTCGAGCCGAGCATTAAGAGTGCCGAAGTGACAGTAACCGAGCACTATGATCGGGGCTGGATGACTCCAATCTGGGAGTACCTAACCTCAGACAAACTACCGGATGACCAAAGGGAGGCGAGAAGAATCCGTCTGAAATCTTGTCACTATACCATCCTCGACGGTGAGCTGTACAAAAGGGGGTTCTCCAGGCCGTTATTAAAATGTCTCACAAAGGAGCAATCCGAGTATGTAATGGATGAGATGCACCGGGGAATCTGCGGAATGCATTCAGGCGGCCGATCTCTGCCAGCTCGGATCTTGTGAGCAGGGTTTTATTGGCCAACCATGAGACTCGATTGTTCTACCTGGACCAATAAGTGTGACCCTTGTCAGAAGTTCGCCAACATAGCCCGTGCTCCAGGAGAGGAGCTCCACTCCATGTTCTCGCCATGGCCCTTTACCATGTGGGGGATGGACATAGTCGGTCCTTTCCCAGTGGCCAAAGGTCAAGTCAAGTTCCTTCTGGTAGGAGTAGACTACTTCACCAAATGGATTGAAGCAGAGCCATTGGCTACGATAACTGCCAAGAAGGTCCATAATTTTGTATGGAAAGACATTATATGCAGGCATGGCCTTCCCTATGCAGTTGTTACAGACAACGGGAAGCAATTCACCGATAAGGAGCTCGGAGATTTCTATTCCAACCTCGGAATTAAACACAAAGTGACCTCGGTTGAGCATCCACAAACGAATGGCCAGGCAGAGGCAGCCAATAAGGTTATTCTAAACGAGCTCAAAAGAAGGCTGGGACAATCAAAAGGAGCTTGGGTTGAGCAGTTGCCAAGCATTCTGTGGGCTTACCACTGCTCGCCACAATCCTCAACAGGAGAGACACCGTTCAAGCTAACCTATGGAACCGATGCAATGATTCCAGTTGAACTCGGTGAGCTCTCATTTCGAAGGCAGCATCACAATGAAAGCAAAAATGATGAAGAACTCCGAGTTGAGCTCGACATGGTCGAAGAAGTCCGAGATACAGCGAGGATCAGGGACGAGCTGTGTAAGCAAAAAGCAACTCGGAAGTACAACTCAAGGCTGCGCCCAAGGGAATTTGTGCAGGGCGACTTGGTGCTGAGATTGCAAAGCGACGCGAGAAAAGACTCCAGGGAGGGGTAAGCTCGCGGCAAACTGGTCAGGCCCATTCATGATAGCAGAAAATCTAGGAAATGGTGCCTACAGGCTAGAGGAATTGTCAGGAAAGTCGGTTCCCAGAACATGGAACACTTCCCACCTCAAATTTTATTTTAGCTGAAGTTAGAAGTGATGCACTCTTTTTCCTATCTCGGTCTTTTTCTCACGAGGTTTTGGCCGAGAAGGTTTTAACGAGGCACACTAGGAAAAATAAATTGATAAAAATTTTATTTTCCTTCAGTTGAGCTATTATGTTAAAACTGTTAAATCCTAAAGGGGCCAACCGAAGCCTCTAAAGGTGCTTAAATGCTTAAATCCTAAAGGGGCCAACCGAAGCCTCTAAAGGTGCTTAAATCCTAAAGGGGCCAACCGAAGCCTCTAAAGGTGATTAAATCCTAAAAAGTCCAACCGAAGCCTATAAAGGTGCTTAAATCCTAAAGAGGTCATCCGAAGCCTCTAAAGGTGCTTAAATCCTAAAAAGGCTGGCCAAGCCACAATCGACCGACCAGGGTCGAAGTGCCGAGCCTATAAAGATATATCAGGTTAACATTGATCAATCAAGGTCAACGTACCGAACCAATAAAAACATTAGAAAATTTACCAAGTGCAAATAGATTCACAAGTAAAATAAGAAATTTCATTAAGATAAAAGGGGCAACTCCCCAGATACATAAAGGTTTTGCAAAAAACGACATTTCCTAAACTACTTATACAACTTCAGGAATCGAGGTCCTCCTCGGCAATGGGAGGGATGATGTCAATCTGGCCAGGTTGGCCCACTTCACCTTCGGGTCCCTCCTCGTCCAATTGATCCTCGCCCTCTTCTCCATGAGTTGCGGCCTCATCCTCATCCTCCAGCTCGGCCAATGGCACAAGGATCCCGTCTCGATTGAAATCCTTGTCCACATCAGCACTGGAGAAGTCGGCAGTAGGGTTGAAGTGCTGGAGTTGCTTCACGGCTCGGGAGAAACCGTTAACATGCTCCCTCATGATTGAAGTCTCAGCTTCGGCTAGATCAGCACGAAGCCTCTGACTCTCCTCCTTCTCGGCCTCCAGCAACTTCCGCAGCTCCTGGCTGGCCTCCTTCTCGGCTTCCAGCCCTTTCACTACGTTCTGAAGGTTAAGTCGGTCCATTCTCACCGCTTCTAGCTCGGCCGTAAGAGTAGCTCGTCCTTCTTCCAGCTGCATCTTCTGGCCCTTCAGCTGACCAATGACCCGACCTTGCTCCTCACACTTGGCCAGGGCCTGAGCAAGTTCATCTCTCACCCTCAAGGCTCGGGCCGCATCCGCCCTCATCATCTCCATCTTCTTCGCATTATCAATAAGATGCTGGCTCCAGAAGCGTGTGATTGAGGCAATGCGGAGGGCATAGGCGCCAGCCGCCTCTATACTTTACTCAGGGCCCTGTTCTAGCAACAACCGGGCATCGGATGGCTTCAGCACCTGGCCATCAATTAGGCCAGCAGGATCAAACTCATTGCCCCAGAGCGAGCTGATCCCCGGATTACAATTACCATTGTACCATTTGATGTCCGAGGAGAGATCTGTCACCAGAGGAGCGTTGCTCGGCCGGCTCCTGGAAGGAGGAGTCTTTCCGATTATCAGCTGCGGAGGAGAGTTTCCGATTGGCACCTCGGGCTCCAGGTCAGCCCTCGTCCTCTTCGGAGGACGAATGTTCAACTCAGAAGCTTCAGCAAACTTTTTCTTTTTCCCCTTAATATTGGCAGCGGCAGCTGATCCGCCAGCAGCCGACTTCTTCATCAAGGCCTTGTAGTTGAATTTTCCCATTATCACTGCAGAAAGAAGAATAGGTGATGACAACCAAGATGGGGTTGCCTTGTTATGATCTATTTGATTGAAATCTTGTTAGGTGTTGTGCAATTTTCAAATTAAAACTCAAAGTGAGATGATTCCAAATTGTAACCAAAACAAGAATTGAAGAATAAAAGAAGAAAATGGAAAGAGTAGAAGATGGGTGAAGGCGCCACAAACAAATAAGGATTTGTTTGATAAGCCAAATGAAATCCGCCACAAGAATGTTGGAATTCTTGATAAGGATAGAAACCTTGGTTCAACCAAGAACTTAGGAGAACAATGCTCACTAACAATGGAAAATTCCAAATCACATCAAAAGTCCCATTTCCAAGGTGTTTCATGCTTTACAAATAGTGTAGGCTGCCCAACTTTTGGCATCCAAGAAAAAAAACGAAAATAGCATTTGATTAGCCTATTCATGACACTAATTACCAACATTTATTGATTAGCCTATTCATGACACTAATTACCCACATTAAGACAACCTTTTGAATGGCCACAAAAGTGTTATGGCAGCCACCAAGACAAAAAAAAAACATGTACATAAAAGACTCATAATTGTGGGGGGGGGGGGTTACACTTTCTTATCACATTAAAATGTAACTCCCACAATTTACAACTTTATTCAAAATAGAAAAACAATTCCCCTAAATTCGTGTAGAACATGCATGTGGTCCTACTTGCATGATTCTCCACTTATTCAATTGAATTTGAACATAAAATTGGGCCTTGACTCACATATGTGCCCCACTTGTTTCTTCTTCATACACCCCCTTTTCATTTGGGCCTTCCTCTTGGATGATCACATTAATCCATTTGGGCTCTTCATCATTTGACTCGGGCCTTGCTTCCATTAGGAGTCCAATCATTTGACTTAGGGCTTGTTGGGCCCTCTTAACTCTTGCTCTTGTCATTGGGCCTCCTAGGCCTTGAATGGCCTCTTGGTCCAAATTGGGCTTCATTGGTATTGGGCTCGCATCATCCCCTCCTTCTTCAAGTGAATTCGTCCTCGAATTAGAGTCGTCATCACCTACATCAAAAAGAGACAAATCAGCCACATTAAAAGTTGCACTAATACCCCCATGTTCACTAGGAAGGTCCAACTTGTAAGCATTGTCATTGATCTTGGCTACAACTTGAAATGGCCCATCTCCCCTTGGTTGAAGTTTTGATTTCCTTTGGGAAGGAAACCTTTCTTTCCTCATATGCACCCATACCCAATCTCCGGGTTCAAAAACGACTTTCTTCCTTCCCTTGTTGGCTTGTCTTGCATAGCTCTCGGTCTTTTTTTCAATTTGGGCCTTAACTTGCTCATGGAGCTTCTTCACATATTCTGCCTTGGACCTACCATCTTTATGCTTCAAAATGGAAGAATTAGGCAGTGGCAATAAATCAAGAGGAGTTAGAGGATTAAAACCATAAACAACCTCAAAAGGAGAAAATTGAGTGGTGCTATGAATAGCCCTATTGTATGCAAACTCCACATGAGGCAAACACTCCTCCCAATACTTAATATTCTTTTTAATCACAGCCCTTAAAAGGGAAGAAAGAGTCCTATTCACAACTTCAGTTTGTCCATCCGTTTGAGGATGGCAAGTAGTGGAGAAAAGAAGCTTTGTTCCAAGCTTTCCCCACAAAGTCCTCCAAAAGTGGCTTAGGAACTTGGTGTCCCTATCACTAACAATGCTTCTTGGGAGACCATGAAGTCTCACCACTTCTTTAAAGAACAAATCCGCCACATGACAAGCATCATCAATCTTTTTGCATGGTATAAAATGTGCCATTTTTGAAAATCTATCTACCACAACAAAGATTGAATCTTTTCCACTTTTTGTCCTAGGCAACCCAACAACAAAGTCCATTGATAAATCAATCCAAGGAAAATCAGGAATAGGCAAAGGAGTGTAAAGTCCATGAGGCATAACTTTGGATTTTGACTTTTTGCACACAATGCATTTTTCACAAAATTTTTGCACATCATATTTCATATGAGGCCAATAAAAATGTTCATGCAACATGTCCAAAGTCTTTTGAACCCCAAAATGCCCCATTAGTCCCCCCTTCATGTGCCTCTTTCACAAGTAAGTCCCTAATGGAGCTTTTAGGCACACACAACCTCTTTTCTTTGAATAAAAAACCTTGGTGCCTAAAAAATCCATTTTGGGCTGAATGCACACAATTTGCAAAGATTTGAGAAAAGTCATCATCATGCTCATACAATTCCTTAACACATTCAAGTCCAAACAACTTTGTTTCAAGAGTGGAAAGTAAAGCATGTCTCCTTGAAAGTGCATCCGCCACAACATTGGCCTTACCCTTTTTATGTTTTACAACATAAGGAAATTGTTCAAGAAATTCAACCCATTTAGCATGTCTCTTATTCAATTTTCCTTGACCCTTCAAATATTTCAAAGATTCATGGTCACTATGAATTATAAATTCCTTAGGCAAAAGATAGTGTTGCCAAGTTTGCAAAGCTCTCACTAAGGCATACAACTCCTTATCATAGGTGGGATAATTAAGTGCAGCTCCACTTAACTTCTCACTAAAATAAGCAATTGGATGCCTCTCTTGCATCAAAACAGCCCCAACACCAACATTAGAAGCATCACATTCAATTTCAAAAGATTTTGCAAAATTAGGCAAAGCAAGAATTGGTGCATGGGTGAGCTTTTTCTTAAGTTCCTTAAAAGCTTGTTCTTGTTTTTCCCCCCATTTAAACCCAACATTCTTTTTGACAATTTCATTAAGAGGTGCAGCCAATGTGCTAAAATCTTTAACAAACCTCCTATAGAAACTAGCCAAACCATGGAAGCTCCTCACATCACTCACATTTTTGGGGGTTGGCCAATCTTGAATGGCCTTAATCTTTTCTTGATCCACATGGACCCCTTTAGCATTAATCACAAAACCAAGGAAAATCACATGATCCACACAAAAAGTACATTTTTCCAAGTTTGCATACAACCTTTCTTTTCTTAATACAAGCAAAACAGCCCTTAAATGTTCATGGTGCTCATCTAAGTTTTTGCTATATATTAAGATATCATCAAAATATACCACCACAAATTTTCCCAAAAATTCTCTTAAGACATGGTTCATAAGCCTCATAAAAGTGCTTGGTGCATTTGTTAAACCAAAAGGCATTACCAACCATTCATACAAACCAAATTTGGTTTTGAAAGCGGTTTTCCATTCATCCCCTTCCCTTATCCTAATTTGATGGTACCCACTTTTCAAATCAATTTTAGAAAAAATGCAAGCACCAAACAATTCATCAAGTAAATCATCAAGTCTAGGGATAGGATGTCTATACTTAATGGTGATGTTGTTCACGGCCCTACAATCCGTGCACATCCTCCAAGTGCCATCCTTTTTGGGCACCAAAATGACGGGTACCGCACATGGACTTAAGCTTTCTTGCACCCATCCTCTTTGCAACAAGTCCTCCACTTGTTTTTGGATTTCTTTGGTCTCTTGAGGATTGCTCCTATAGGCTGGCCTATTGGGCAATGATGCACCCGGAATGAGGTCAATATGGTGCTCAATTCCCCTCAAAGGTGGAAGGCCATGTGGCACTTCCTTAGGGAAGATATCCTCAAATTCCTGCAAAAGATTTTTCACACCACTAGACAAAGAATGATCATTAGAAATGTTAGTATTTAAACAAAATTCCCTACACAAAAGCATGTATAGGGGCTGCCTTGAAACCAATGCACTTTTCACCTCACTTTTTGTGGCAAGACAACTCTCTTTTCTCTCTTTTTCATCTTGGTTTTTCTCTTTTTTTTTGTCATGATTTTTTTTTTTTGATTTTTCATCACTTTTTTTTCTCTTGTTCACTCTCTTTTTCTTTTCTCTCTTGCTCTCTTTTTTATCTCATTTTCTTTTGATCCTCACTAACTTGTTTTGGAGATAAAGGAGAGAGTACAACCTTTCGCTCCTTGTCCATGAAAGTGAACTTGTTTGAAAATCCATCATGAATGGTCTTCTTGTCATATTGCCAAGGCCTTCCCAACAACATATGGCTTGCCTCCATAGGCACTACATCACAAAGAACATTATCCTCATATTTCCCAATGGAGAATGGAACCTCCACTTGTTTGTTCACCACCATCTCCCCAACCTCACTCAACCATTGAAGTCTATATGGTGTTGGATGGGTTTTAGTGCTAAGGTTTAATTTAGACACCAACCTAGAACTTACTACATTTGCACAACTACCTCCATCAATTATTAGAGAACAAACTTTACCTTGAATTAGGCATCTAGAGTGGAAAATGTTCTCCCTTTGGCTAGCTTCATGTTCCTTCACTTGACTTCCCAAAAGCCTCCTCACCATAAGTAAGTCACCATCCGGCATGAACACTTCTTCTTCACTTTTCTCTCCACTTGAAGCTTCGGATTGAGACATCACTTCACCATTCATGGACACCATAGTTCTCTTGGTTGGACATTGAGAGGCTATGTGGCCATGACCAAGACACTTGAAACACTTGACATCTCGGCTCCTTGTGGTTGGCTCCATGGGCTTCTTGCCTTGAGAGGTGCTCACGGCCTCCTTGCTTGGTGCACCCTCCTTCTTTTGCTTGTCCTTCCAATTTGAAGATGGGAATTTGGAAGATGATGAAGAGGAATATTTGGATTTCCTCCTCTTTAATTGTTGCTCCACCTTAATTGATTGTTGCACCAAATCTTCAAGCTCTACATAGTTTTGCAACTCCACCACATCTTGAATTTCTTGGTTCAAGCCATGCAAGAACCTTGCCATAGTTGCTTCACGGTCTTCTTCAAAATTTGACCTTAGTAAGGCCAACTCCATCTCCTTGAAGTACTCATCCACACTTTTAGAACCTTGGGTGAGTCTTTGTAATTTATTGTGAATGTCCCTTTGGTAGTGCTTTGGGACAAATCTCCTCCTCATTACAATTTTCATGTCTTCCCAAGTTTTAATTGGCTCCTCTCCAATTCTCCTCCTCTCCTTTTGGAATTGATCCCACCATACTAGTGCATACTCCTTGAACTCCAAGGCTGCCACCTTCACTTTCTTTCATTGTAAGTGTTACAATCAAAGACTTGCTCCATTTTAAGCTCCCACTCCAAATAAGCTTCGGGGTCATTCTTTCCAAAAAAGGAAGGAACTTTGATTTTAACCCCTTCAATCCTCTCATCACGCCTTCCTCCCCTATGGCCTCCTCTTCTAGGTCTTCCTCCTCTTGGCCTCCCTCTTTCTTCACTATCATAGCCACTTGAGTCATCCCGTTGAAGGTTGGCTAGTTGTCTATCATAGTTGGCTTGCATTTGCTCCATTTGTCTTTGGAGTGCTTGAACTTGATTGGCCATTCTAGCATGTAGAGTGGCTGTCCTTGGTGACAATGGTGGACTATCACCCATTTGAGTAGTAGAAAATGTAATTTGTCCTCACAACACTCCCTCTCTTTTCTCACAAAAGTGTATTTTTTTGTTTACTCTTTTTGGCTTTTTCCACACAAGATGTAATTTATCTCTCAAGCCTTTTTCCACTCTATGTTCTCCTTGGGTTCTTAGAGGAATCAAGTCAAAAACACAAAAATTTCCAAAACTCAAGTAACAAAAATCACAAAACTTATCAAACTAAAGGAAACAAAGAAAGAAAGGCTAGAAAGGAAAAGATTTGGAAATGAAAAAAAAAAGGAAGAAGGGAAAAAATTGTAAGAACACTAATTGATCAATTGGAAACTTCTTTTCTCAACACTTCAAGAACACTTTTTTTTTTTGTAATATTCGAATTTTTTTTTTTGCCCAGATTTTTTTTTTTTTTTTTACTTTCAACAAGAGAAGAACACTTGTGTATGATCAAACAATAGCCACGAAAAATTTTCCCTTCCAAAACTGAATCAAAGTAGTAATTTTTTTGTGGTTTTGGTTTTGAAAGAAACGAAGAAAAATGGGGAAGAAGAAGAACAAAGAAGAACACAACACAATTTCAATCAAAGCCTAAGCTTTGATACCACTTGATGACAACCAAGATGGGGTTGCCTTGTTATGATCTATTTGATTGAAATCTTGTTAGGTGTTGTGCAATTTTCAAATTAAAACTCAAAGTGAGATGATTCCAAATTGTAACCAAAACAAGAATTGAAGAATAAAAGAAGAAAATGGAAAGAGTAGAAGATGGGTGAAGGCGCCACAAACAAATAAGGATTTGTTTGATAAGCCAAATGAAATCCGCCACAAGAATGTTGGAATTCTTGATAAGGATAGAAACCTTGGTTCAACCAAGAACTTAGGAGAACAATGCTCACTAACAATGGAAAATTCCAAATCACATCAAAAGTCCCATTTCCAAGGTGTTTCATGCTTTACAAATAGTGTAGGCTGCCCAACTTTTGGCATCCAAGAAAAAAAACGAAAATAGCATTTGATTAGCCTATTCATGACACTAATTACCCACATTTATTGATTAGCCTATTCATGACACTAATTACCCACATTAAGACAACCTTTTGAATGGCCACAAAAGTGTTATGGTAGCCACCAAGACAAAAAAAAAAACATGTGCATAAAAGACTCATAATTGTTGGGGGGGGGGGGGTTACACTTTCTTATCACATTAAAATGTAACTCCCACAATTTACAACTTTATTCAAAATAGAAAAACAATTCCCCTAAATTCGTGTAGAACATGCATGTGGTCCTACTTGCATGATTCTCCACTTATTCAATTGAATTTGAACATAAAATTGGGCCTTGACTCACATATGTGCCCCACTTGTTTCTTCTTCATACACCCCCTTTTCATTTGGGCCTTCCTCTTGGATGATCACACTAATCCATTTGGGCTCTTCATCATTTGACTCGGGCCTTGCTTCCATTAGGAGTCCAATCATTTGACTTAGGGCTTGTTGGGCCCTCTTAGCTCTTGCTCTTGTCATTGGGCCTCCTAGGCCTTGAATGGCCTCTTGGTCCAAATTGGGCTTCATTGGTATTGGGCTCGCATCAATAGGTTAGATACAAACACACGGCTGAACAAGTAAAGCACCCAACAACAACTACTTACAATCAAAATCGGCTTGCCGAGTTGATGAATTAGGAAGCAACAAAAGTCTACCGCAGGGCAACGGCCGAGGATAGAGTTTTAAGAACTCGACGTCGGATCTCTCTTGCGTTGTCATGCAGCCGACGTCATAACTATGGAATTTAGTGGGGTGGGGTTGCCAGTAGAAGGGAAATCTGGAGACTCCATCCGAGTCATAGAATAAAGACTCGTTCCCGGCAGTGGGCCGGACTTTGAAAAAGTCCGACTTGAAGAACTTATACGAACTCTTATAGAGTCCAATAATACCCCCGACTCTACCCCACTAAGGGAAATCCAACCGACCCGGTCCCCAAACCTGACCTTATAAAAATAAAGGAAGACTGGAGCAGTGGCCACTACGCCTATCTGTTCACACAGGATCTGGAAGGCCTTTAAAAAGGTCCAGCTGTTCAGGTGGAGCTGGGTAGGAGCAACATTCATAATTTTTAGCACATCACACTCAAACTGGGAAAAAGGAAGACGGACTCCAATTTGTGCAAATAGGGTTTTATATACATAGGTGAAAGAGGGCTGCCCTGGAGCAGGATGAAGAAAGACATGTTCATCCCCAGAACATATAAGACACTCCACACCGCCTCCAAGGGAAGAAATTTTGTTTTGTAATGAGGAGAGGGATTCAAAATTCCTAAAGTTGGAGTGAAAAGCCCCTACATCTGGCCTCACCCAGAAATACCCAGGAATAATGATATCTAGGTGTGGCACCCTGGGCGTTCTGGTAGTACGCCTGCGACGTTTGGGAATGGGAACCGCATCAGCCGTGGCTGAGCTGTTCCCGTCGGAGGAGGAAGAGCCACCAACGGCACCGCTACCACCATGAGAAGAGGATGGGGAAGAATGGGGAGAACCCCCAATTAGACGAATTTCAGGCTCTACGACCTGAACCCCAGAAGAGACATCCTGGGATACCTCAAATGAAGATTCCATGGAGGAGTAATCACGAAAGTAAAAGTCAGAGAGCTTGAAAGAAAGAAATAGGGCGTACCTGCAGCAGAAGGGAAGTATAAACACTCGGGCTAGAAATGACACGATAAAGAGGTCTAGGGTTCACGGAAGCGCAAAGACCTATGGCCTCATCCTAACTTATGAAAAACGAGAGCAACACCTCCCCCTTGCATTAATGAGGGTTGTTGGGCGAGAGCAGGGAAACGTCCCCTCGCATCTCTGACCAAATTCGCCAACCAAATGGGAAAGCCACACGTGGCAGTAATGTCAGGGTATAAACCGCCCTCACGGGAAACTAGGAGCACGCCAAGGAGCACGCCACAATCCATAAATCTCGGGAACAGTACCACGAGGGCCACGTGTCACACAAGGCAACGTTTCTTTTCCATTTCGAGGCTCGAGAAAGTATGGCGTCAGCACAATACAAGTAATCACCTCCACCTCGGCTAACCTCGACTCCAACAGAAAAGCTTCCACGCCGTTGGCTCGAAGCTTGGGGGGCTTGTGTATGGGCCGAGGTTACTAACCCGACCATCGAGCTCAAGTACCTGAGATACAGAATGACACAGAGTCCGGCACCCAGAAAGCGTCAACCTCGATCCCCGAGCATCAAGCTCGGCCACCCGAACTGCTCACCGAGTTGGAGGACGTATATATATAGGCAGAATATGAAGCTCGACCAAGGGTCTCACCTGGCCTAAAGATGAAAAATGAAACCGAGTTCCTGAGCTTGGCTAACATCATGAAAGCTTTTACACTTCATCAGCTCAAAGCTTGGGGGGACTTGTGTACGGGCCGAGGTTACTAACCCGGCCACCGAGCTCAAGTACCCGGCCCAGTCCGGAAATTAAAATCAAAGATCACTTAATTAAAGAAATAATATATTGACATTAAATCCTGATATTATCTAAAATAACCTTATCTGGTTAAAAGAGATAATATCCCTTAAATTAAGGAATCATATCTCAAAAGAGATATTAAGAGATAAATCAAATCTCTAAAAGATATTAAGAGATAAATCGAATCTCTAAAAGATAGGGGAATCCTATTATAAAAGGAGGAGTACCCCTCATAAGAAAGACACTTTTCACTGAACGCGGGTGACTCTCTCTTAAGCGTATTAGAGAAACTAGCGTCGACCAAGAGACTATCAGAGAGTCCTTGCTCCCTAGTATTCGTCCGATACAAAATTAAGAGATTGAGATCACCACGGCCAAGGGTTGAATCAAGAACTACGTCTGGCTTTGATTCCCTTCGGGATACGTAGGACCGGAATTATTGAATTATGCCAAGCCAAATCCTAAAGCAACCCCAGTTATTCATCCCTGGTTTGACGTTCACGGCGAGGCTCCGGTAAACCGGATCTCGGTAGGAACAGTTTCATAAAATGATGTAAAGTGAAAATGAAAGAGAAACGGGATAAAAGATAATTTAATCCCTCATTTATTTTGACAAATCCAATTATTACATAATGGATGGGTCTTTCTACAACCCAAACTAATGAGGGTTACAACTTGGTAAGATCTACGAAGCTTTAGGGCTTTGTAGTCCCACTAGAGTTAGCGCAACATAAAGGATCCAATCTGCAACAAATTGGTGTTTCGAATCCATGTGTCATGCCTGTCAGAGTAATGATGATAGCAATAAGCAGCAACACCGCCTTCAACATCTTCAACGAGATCTCCATTGAATTGAATCGTAGCTTGGTTTACAATGTAAAATGATCAAAATTAACTTGGGATGGTTTGTGAAAGATATCAATATGCTTTTATAAGCATGTGGAGGAGGGAGTATACTTAAAAAACAAGAGTAATAATGGATAATTACTATGAATAATTAATTGATAGTTTGTGTAGCAAAATTCAAAATAACCTATTTTGATATATTATTATTTTATATTTTTTTTTAGTTTTGTGATCTGTATGCATTAACAAAGTTTGACTTGAAACTCAAAAGTTATTATCCTTAAACTTATACAGTTAATTATGAATATTTAATATAATTTTTGGGTGCAATCAATTCATTGAATTCTTCTACGTACCCAAAAAAATTCAATTTTTTTAGCTATCTTGACTCTTTCCAAGGACTTGTGAGTGCACAGAGGAGCCACCTCAAGGGAGCAGGAAATGTCTCTTCCAGGATCCTCATGAGGGGCCCATTCAGTTATATGGTAGCTAGCTGACTTATGTTTTCGGGACTTCATCCTCTTGTAAACCAAAAAAAATAAAAATAAATTGAAAACTATGTTTATTTGCATTTAAGAATTAATTCATAATATATTTATTAAATTGCATTATTCAAAATAATAGCAATAATGTTTTAAAACGTAACAGTTTTAAAATAGAAAAAACATGACATAAAAGTTGATACATCATAAAATGTAATTATTTTTTACTTTCAATTATATATATTTCAGATATTATACTTTATATTTTACATTAAAACCTAAATTTTCCATAGCTAATAACACTTAACAATTTTTTAGGTTTAAATAAGTTTCTCTAGTCTATGAAAAGTGTCTCAATTTTGGATTTACTCCCTATAAAAAAAATTCTTTAGAATTTGATCCTTATAATCCAAAAGTTTTGAAAATGGTCTCTATTGTCGACCTCCTTCCACATCAGCATTGCCACATCAGCCCATGTAGAAAATTATTGTTATTATTTAAAAAAACCACGTGTCATTTAAAACTTACCTAATTACAAATTTAATTATTTTTTAATCAAAAACTTTTTTTAAATATTTTTTATTGAATAGATGTCGACAAGTGGATTTTTTAAAAATAAACATTTAACTAAAAAATAAAATTTTAATTAAGTAAGTTTTAAATGACAAGTGGATTTTTTTTAAAAAAATTCTCTATGATGCTAATATCGTCATGCTGATGTGGCATTCGTTAGTCACATCAACAACTAATGAAAGGAGATTGACAATAAGGACTTGGAATCAAATCCGAGAAAATTTTTTTACAGGGACTATAAATCTAAAATTGGGGTATTTTTCAGGGAACAAAAACTTATTTAAACATATTTTTTTATTTTTAACGAGCATCATAAGAACATTGATTAATAAACTCACAAAAGGAAAATTTATAATGGGAAATTGAGTGTAACATTTTTTAAAATGCTGAATACATCATTTTTCTATACAAATATTCATTTCTTCATTCCTTAAACAATATCTCAAGAACACTCGTAAGCATTCTATTTTTTTTTTCATGAATGACATTAAATAGTAATAAAATATTATAGTCTAAAAATTTAAAATATATAAAATAACAAGCACCGCCTTTTTTTTTTCTCATTAACATGTGGAAAAGTTGTCTACCGTTATTTAACTAAAAACAATAACGGTAATAACTGCGGAACATTGTATGGGCACATATTTGATGGTTGGAATTTGGAAAATTGGACTGCATTTTTGGAATCGGATTTCTCGTATTCTAAAAAACCACACATTCATATAGATTAACTAAAATGTTCGAGGAAACATAAGATTAATTTGACTGTAGTAAATGTGATATGGAACATACATGAACCACAGTCCAAACTATAGTAAAAGAGATAATGAGAATTTGAGCCATCATTTAATGTTGCCTTGTAGGCACCTTTGCTCTAGATTTTTCTTCCCTTTTTATTTTTTTTATTTTTTATGAAAGGTGATCTTATGTCATCATAAATTTATTGATAAAATAACAAGAAAAAAAATCATGGGGACATAAACCAAAACTCATGCAAAAAACAAGAATTAAGTAAATCTAAAATTAAGTCTTCTATTCTTTCTTAGATTATACTTCTAAGATTTAGATATAACCACAGTAAAATTAGAATCATCATCGACAGCGTGTTACGGGTGTATCATTTCACCTGGGTGTTGTTGTTTACCTGGTGATTGGTTATTGGATTTTGCGAGAACTTTATGTATAAGTTATTTGGTATTTGATCAGGGGTGTAAGTTGGTTCTCAACCGGGTAGGATATTATGTTCCCCTTGGTTGAACTCAAACATTTTTTCCCTATAATTTTCTGGTCCTTGTCCTTTGTAATTGGGTTAAAGTATCCCAAATACTCTCAATAATAAATTTTGCTTATTAAAAAAGAAAAAAAAATCATCGGCAACAATATCATTATTTTGCTCTACTGAAAGAGAATCATTCTCATGAACTTCCTCATCCCAATATCCCCAAAACTTGGAAAGAACTTTCATATCATGAATAACATTATGATACGTAGGGGTTGAGTTAATCACGGGAGTCTCAAAATTCATACCACTAATGGTTAAATCACGGGTAGCCATGGAGTGCAATGAATTTGAGTCAGGATCAGGCACGATAGCAACATGAGCTGAGTCTCGAAGAATGGAGTTTGAGACACGATCAGGGTGGTCTCAATCGTTTCATTGTCATCAGCCTTGTCAGTCAAATTCTTATCCTTATCCAAAGAAGGACTCACTAGTGCAAGAAGCACTTGTAACATTAGTTAAAATTGACTTGTAATGTCGGTTGCGGAGACGACGTTATTTTAGTCGATGTTACAAGTTTAACTTGTAACGTCGATTTTCCAACCGCTGTTACAAGTTAACCTGTAACATAGGTTATTAGGAAAACCGTCTTTACAAGTTGCAGATTGACTGATCAAATCAATGTTACAAGTTAACAGCGGTTATGTCCAGAACCGTTGTTACAAGTGAACTTGTAACAACAGTTCTGGAAACAACCATTGTTACAAGGTTTTTTTAAAAAAAAATAAAATTGGGTTTGCTTTTAGTTACTGCACACACATATGCATCTGCCGGAAAGCTATATAAGAATGTCTATATAAAAACCTAAGATCATTCAGAATTCAGTCCAAATGCCAGAAATCATATATATTTAAAAATACATCTTACAACAAGAAATCATTTATACACACTAGTGCAGAAAAGGGATTCCACGTCGGTTATTTTTGGCTTTCCACATCGGTTTTGAAACTGATGTGGAAACGACCGATGTGGTTTATTGCCACTTTACACATCGGTTATAAAACCGATGTGTAAAGTATATTTTAAACATCGGTTTTATATTAACCGATGTGTAAAATTAAATTAGCAATTAATAAGCAGTTATAAATTTATCTTTCTACATCGGTTTTTCTTTAAACCGATGTGTAAATTTGACTTTCTACATCGGTTTTTTAAAGAACCGATGTGTAAAGTTAAATTTACACATCGGTTTTATGGAAAACCGATGTAGAAAGTTAAATATACACATCGGTTATTGAGAACCGATGTATAAAATCTCATTTTTTTTAATGTTATTTACATTTCAATCATTCCTTTCCCCTGTTTCACTAAAAAATATTGGTTAAAAAATGTATCAAATGCTTCAAGCTCCATGTGCAGTAAACAATTACAAGTCTGTACAAAATTTTCCAAATTACAAGTCTATACAAATTTTTTTCAAACCCCCTTCTACACTCATCATCCGGGCATTAACAAAACCGCTGATTAGCTCTTACAACAAAAAGCATTTCAGTTGGTAGAACTAAATGATTGCATAAAAGAAGAGGTATAAATGAAAGGAATGACCAAGAGTGACTCAGCTCCTCCATACTCGAGAATTGAAGTGCTAAAAATCTGTTCAATTTAATGTATAATCTCAAAATTTCCAGCCAAAGAAAGAAGCATGAGAACTACCTTAGTGAATCAAACATTATTAAGAATCATTTTATGCCAATGACAGAGACACAGGTTCCAGATCAATAAACAAACCAGCGGTACCACTGATCAAACAAGAAACAACAACGAGAACACCAAACCAGTTTTGACACAATCATTCAAAAGCAAAACATACTTCATTCAATATGATAAGTTTTTTAAACTATAGCTAATACATATCATCAGTCAAAGGTACACTATAGCTAGTATATGATAAGTTTTTAAACTAACTACATATATACAAACTATGGGTGGTACACTTCAAGAAAGAAAGATGCCCAACGCCTCTTTATGATGTTGATGTCGAGAATGAGACAATGGAGTTGGATTGTTGAATATCTGCAAGTTTAATTGGACAAAAGATTATATCTTTTAAGTAATAAACTAACATAAAACATATAACGAATCTATACTATTACTTCTAATTGTGTCAATTAACATTTACCTCACTCCATCTTTCAGTGATCCCGGACGAGATAATTTCCAACATCCACTGCATCACATAGTAGCCACATTCCCATGACCCACGTTGTATACGTGACTACGTACAAATGAAACCCAATTAGAATATGAGGAATTAAATAAAATAGAAATCAATTATTGTACCCACTGCATTTGATGCATTTGAACTAATAAATATCTTACGCTGGGAATAATCCATCTGATAGCCCGAGTACGCCTTTCACCACGCTGCATGTGGGATGCATTAATAGACCTATCATGACAAAAACATTAATTAAAGTATATATAATAGATTTCAGATAATTAAAACAACTGCATTACTGATTATAAAGTATTTTAACGCTTACGTTTCGATGATCGTCTTCAGTTCATTCGCCGGCTTATTTCCCAATGAGCAGAAGAAGACCACGACGTTCATTCTTGGGTACAAGAGCAACAGTTGCCAATGGCGGCTGTAAATTTGCGGAACAGTTAGTGACTAAGTCATATATAGTTATACTTAAATAACCGGTAATTACTTATTGAGATAAGGCGCAAGATAGAATTGATGATCGTCTCGGGCAAGTATATCACGTATGGTAGTGACCGGGTCTTCCGATGCTACGAGAACATCACCCTGAATGAACATGGGGTCAATGAACCCATAAAGGGCGAGGTTACCCTGATCGACTAACATACGATGCAGATACCTAATATATTGGAAAAACATGTTAATTATCATTGTATTTAAAAATTAATTACGTACTTAACTTATAAATAAAATGTACTTACGTGCACCAAAACGATATGTGTGCAGAACTGGCCATTTCTTTATTGAGTGCCATCTCCATAAGTTCTTTCTTTGGTATATACAGTTCACCAGGGTGGCATCATGTTCCAGATGTTACCAAGGCTGCATCATCCTCCATGGTGACAACTTTGTATAACAAGATCTTTGAAAACATCACCATGGCCAGGTGCCCCTTTGTCGATCCCCTAAACAACATAGATATATATTAGTAATCACGGATAATTAAGTTATTTAATTCGTTATTAACTAAATGGTCAAATGAATACCTTGACAGGAGCAGACATCTCTGGTCTTCCTAGATCCGACCTTTTAGGCACTATATCATTTCCAACATCCTATAACAAATACAAATAAAGCATTATCTTTAAACAATAATAAATATATTTCAACTATGAATATAGAAAAACATAACTAACCGAATACCTCAGATGCAACAAGAAAGCTGACCAGTCTTCTTGGCCAGAGGATGAAGTTACCGGGGGCCTGACCCACTGTTTGAACCTCCTCAGTGGGCACAGGGACTCGAGCATCAGCATCTTGAATAATCTCAACAGACACCCTCAGATGATCATCCTGGTAATAACCGATGGTGTATGGTATTACCTAACTTATTATATGCCCTACCCAATGCCACTAAGCGGCGATGATGATGATGATCATCAACATACAGCTCACACCTATCGGTCGTCATCATCATCATCATCATCATCATCATCATCATCAGCCAGCAAGCAGAAGAAGATCACCATCATCATCATTTTCGGGATGATGAGGAGGATCACATGAGCCCTTAGTGCTCACATGGACAGAGGGTTGGACAGAGGGTTGGACACCTATTGTCATCTCTTTGGGACAAAGAAGTAAATATTGCCATCTCTTGGGCAAACTGCTCGGCCATCTCCTGTCGAAGCTCAGCTGCAATCTCCTGTTTTAGTTGTGCTCTATCTGCAACCGAATCCCTGTGGCATTGGTGTGAAGATGAACCATGGTATTGGCGAATGCCGGCTCCCCATCCAACACCAATGACACGGCCGGGTGGTCTGGTTTACCGATGGCGTAGATAAGATATCATTGCGTCCTCTAGGAACAAAGGTTCCTTGGGTTAGCCGATCATCCAAGGCATCCTATCACATAAAAATATCGGGTCACATTACAATTCGGTAACAATCTTAAAATGACAATTACAACAAACTATACTTACAATCCTCTCGGCTACTTGGCGGGCCTCCTCGGATGTATATTGTCCCGTTTTTCTTTGTTGGCCCCTCTTCCATGAACGATGGCGTGGGGGTGGAGGTGGATCAACAACCTCTGGAAGATTTTCAGCATTAGGATCCGCTTTGAGATGCTCTTTGCCCTTGACGTGCTTTCTTTTCCTCTTCAACCATTTTCTTAACAAGCTTTTTATATCCCCCACGAGACATGACATGGGGGTAGACATTCTTGCTTTGGTTTTCCTGCCCCTTTTTCCTCTTCTCTCGTTATAAATAAAAGACAATTAAATTACATAAGTAAATGAAATTAATGCAATTACATAAATTTAGAGACAAATCAAATAAGTTAACCTGAAAGTCGGGATCACGTCGGCTCACGAACAAAGCGATCCCACGTCGCCTTGTCAAGAAACGGATACACCTCAAGTGGGTTCTTTTTACTTTTTGGACCGAATATATAGTATCCGCCCAGGTCGGCATTAAAACTCCTCCAACGCTCTCCCAAGATACTTCAAAAACGCTTCTTCATAGCGTATGTATCCTGTGATGTCAAATGTCAACTACATTAAGACCAAAAGAATCAATGAATTACTGTATGATATTATTAAGATAAAAATAAAGTAGATACAGACAAACACAGGACGTAGAAGTATAGATACCAGAATACTCTCCCATATCTGCTCCTTCACGTCCGCCGGTACATCTCTCCACCTATCAATGAGTATACTAGGCCTGCTCCTAGCAAGGGTCGCCACAAAACTGGTAAACTGATCTTCCATTGGCCCAATAGGTTTGAGGTTATCATCAAAATCTACTCTTATCCTCTGATTTGACCCACGGTTGGCAGTCAAATGCCTCATCCGTGTGGCACGTCTACCCTTTCTACCGGTAGACGGGGTCTCTGACCCGCTGCATGAAGGAGGTGTATCCTCATGATCAGCCATGTATACCTGTTTAAACACAAAACAAAAAAAAAACTTGTTAGTATGTCAGGATAAATATCAAACTTTACTTATAAATATCGATCAACGTACATAAACATAACTTATAAATATCAACGTAAACATATAATATGCCAAACTTGATGGTAATATCAAACTAAACTTACTTTGTGGTCAATTAGTAAAGTTCTCCCATAACCCTTCTTGGTGATCATTACGAGTAGCATGTACATCATCCACTTCATTTTCCTCATTGAAATTAGGCACTCGTGTTGAGAAAGAAGGAGTATCAGAAATATCAAGAGTTGAATCGTGATTTCCCTCACTACCGTTATACATGTTTTTTCCCTGGAGAACCACTAACCACCTTTTGTTAGAAGGATCACGGATATAAAACACTTGTTTTGCTTGGGATGCCATGATGAAAGGTTCCTCTTTATTACCTACCTTACTAAGGTCCACCAATTTGAATCCTAACTCATCGGTTTGCACACCATTGTTACTGTCGACCCACTGACATTTAAAAACAGGTACTCTAAACTTCGTGTAATCAACCTCCCATATCTCTTCAATGATTCCAAAGTATGAAACTGATGCCATAACAGGGTTTTTATCTTTCGAACTAGAGAAATGCATGGACTCGGCGACGACCATAACCCCACTGTTTTGCATAGTACTTTTGTCATCCTGGGACTTTGTATAGAAGGAAAACTTATTGATATCGTACCCACTCCAGCATATGACATCAAAGTTAGGCCCTTGTGCTAGCCATTTTAATGTAGCAGAAGCAGTACCATCCTTTGCAATTTTTTCTTTAAACCAGTTCAAGAAAGTCTTGTTATGCTTGTTCAAACACCATTTTTCATTCATTCTAGGGTAAGTTTCATTGATGATGCTTTTATGCTCACATAAGTATGGTTCAACCTCATTAGTGTTATTCAATATATACAAATGTGCTTGAAGCACTTCCTCCCGATCCATGCTCTTAACAGTGATACCTCGTGTACCCTTACCATCATATCTTCCTTCGTGACGAGACTTGGAAGCCCTACGAGTTCCACTTCTGACATGTAGTCTGTACAAAACTCAATAGCTTCTTCTGCAACATACATTTCAACAATAGATGCTTCGGGACGGTGTGGATTTTTCATATATCCTTTCAGGATCTTCATGTATCGCTCAACCGGGTACATCCACCTTAAATAAACGGGACCGCACAATCTAATCTCCCTCACTAGATGAACAATCAAATGAACCATGATGTCAAAAAATGAAGGTGGAAAATACATCTCCAATTGACACAATACAATGGCTGCCTCATTTTCCAACTCATCCAAATTTTTAGTGTCAATGACCTTGCTACATATAGCATTGAAGAATAAGCATAACCTAGTAATGGCATGTCTGACTTTTTTAGGTAATATGTCACGAATGGCCACCGGTAGTAGTTGTTGCATCAAGACATGACAATCATGAGACTTTAAGCCAACTAATTTGAGATCTTTCATTGAGACAAGTCTTCTGATATTTGAAGAGTAACCTCGTGGCACTTTGACTCCCCGTAGACATTCCACGAAACTTCTTTTCTCTTTTTTTGATAAAGTATGACATCTTTGGGGGCAAATAAGTCTTCTTATCCCCCACTTTAAGTGGAGCTAACTGCTCTCGTATACCCATCGCAACTAGATCCGGACGAGCATTCACACCATCCTTTGTCTTGCCTTGAATGTTGAGAAGCGTTCCGATTAAACTGTCACACACATTTTTCTCTCTACATGCATCACATCAATACAATGTCTTACATCAAGCTTGCACCAAGTATGGAAGATCAAAGAAGATCGACCTCTTCTTCCATATTTTCTTCTCTGTAGCCTTCTTCTCGGGTCTTCCCATAGATAACATTAGTGTTGTTCAACCTTTCATAAAATTGCTCTACAGTAAAGGACACCTGAGCAATTTCATTCTCCGGAAGTCCATTGAAAGCTTTCCTCAATCTACGATAAGGATGATTACGTCGGAGAAATCTCCGATGCCCAAGGTAGACTGTATTCCTTCCATGTTGCAGTTGATGGTAACATGTGCCTTCTTCACATATTGGACATGCTTTATGCCCCTTAACACTATACCCACACAGGTTCCCGTATGCTGGAAAGTCATTGATGGTGCAAAATAACATGGCACGCAATCTGAATGTCTCACGGCAATACCCGTCGATCACATCAACGCCTTCATCCCACATCATTCTCAAGTCTTCAATCAAGGGACTCAGATAAACATCAATATCATTTCCTGGCTGTTTAGGACCCGAAATCATCATACTTAACATAATGTATTTGCGCTTCATGCACAACCAAGGAGACAGGTTGTAAATTACAAGGAGAACAGGCCATGAACTATGAATACTACTTAAGTTTCCATATGGATTCATTCTATCGGTAGCAAGTCCAAGTCTGAGGTTTCTAGGCTCATTGCCGAAATCCGGAAACAAACTATCAATTCTCTTCCATTGCAAAGAATCGGCCGGATGGCGAAGCTGTCCATCACACTTCCTCTCATCTGCATGCCATCTAATGTTCTTTGCATCATTTACATTAGCAAACAATCGCTTGAACCGCGGAATCACGGGAAGATACCATAACACCTTCGCAGGAGGACCTTTGGTGACCACATCACAACTAGAATCACCATCCTTCACTTTGTAGCGTGATACCCCACACCTAGGGCACTCGTGCATCTCTTCAAACTCTTTCCTGTACAATATGCAATCATTGGGGCAAGCGTGTATTTTCTTATACTCCATACCCATCGGACACAATATCTTCTTCGCCTCATAGTTTCGAGATGGCAATGTGTTGCCTTCTGGAAGCATTTCTTTCAACAACTCAAGCAATTCGGTAAAGCTTTTATCGCTCCACCCATTTCTCGCCTTCACATTGAACAATCTTAACACTGCTGACAACCGTGTGAAATTAGTGCATCCCTGATACAAAGCCACTTCCGCATCACTGCACAAAGTATCATACACATGTGCGCGCCGAAAAGACTCTTGCCCAACATCACGGATCATGTCCTCTAGTCCATCGTCCATTTCCACGTCATCAACTTCCTCTCTATCCGACACCCTCGGCCTATCTAACGATTCACCATGGCATATCCATGTTGTATAACTCTTGCAAATCCCCTCACAAATAAGATGATCACGTATCTCCTCAGCTTCTAGTCGTCTCTCATTCAAACAGTTAACACAAGGACAATAAAACCTTCCGTTACCACTATCAGGAGCATTTGTTTTTGCAAACTGTAGAAAATCTTCCACTCCATTCTCATACTCATCACGTGTCCGTCTAGCATTCATCCAACCGCGATCCATGACTAAACCAATACCTTCGTACTTAGTCCAACACATTCATCAACCACTTCTTATGACAGGGTATGGCCCTATCCCATTCGAGAAGAAACTTTTTCAACATTCGGTTAACAGTTAGTCCTTAACTCTCATGCTCATACTCGACAAAATTTTGGCAGATTTCCCCGCGGTCTCCGACGTACACTACTTGAACGCGATGACATCCACCACGATAAAGTATGCACCGGAGAACGAAAGGAAATGTATCAATCCGAACTTTCATCAAGTATATAACATTAGAATCAATGAATAACTATTATAACTGAATTAAGAAAAAGTTTTTTCCCAAACTGTCCAACTTTGGACAATTCAAGATCCAACACAATGAGCGGTACATTAAGCACGTACACGTACACGTACGCTCATTAGTATTGCATCTCAAACGGGAAACTAAGGCTTTACTAATTATTGAGGGCATATTATCGAATCAAATAAATTTTCAAGAAAATACATTAAAACTCCAATGAAAGCTTTTCAGCCAAAACGTACCTTCCGAGAGAGACAGACACGCCTAGTTGTTATTATGCAAAGACAGCAGAGAAGTGAACAAAGCGAGGCGAGTGCACTATGCAATGAAGTGTAGATCACCCTGCAACAAAATGAACATCTAAGAATTCTAATGAAAACCATAAAATTGACAGACACTATAAGGTCTTTGTAAAGTCACTTACCAAAACACAGAGAGGAAAAGGGTAAAAACAAGATCTAAGGTTAGTTCATTGCTTTTTTATATTGGGAATTCTATTCTGTCTAAAGGTGTGAGTGTACTACTACTCGTTTGATTCTCTTGTTTCTTGTTTCAATTTCAGAAAGATTATGCAATTAGTCATGTTGCATTCAGTCCTCTTGGACATGAGGTTGTCATCAGCTATGAGAAAGAAAACATTTATGTGATGAACGTAACAGGAAAGACCAACAAAACATCCTTTAAAGTTTTAAAAAGAAATCGATCGCTTTTGTGGACAATCCTCATAGCCTTTACTTAAATTGATCTATCACAAAACATGACAAAGATTAACCTCATGAAAACGATAAATCCAACCCCGGGCCTGATATCATTAATCGACACTCCATATGAATCAAAGGATATATCAACAAGAAACAACATTCATAGTATCCCTTATCCTTCTATAGCTTTATCAATGGTGCCACCAGATAGTAAATTATAATTATATTATAATAGTAAAACAAAGTAGAGTTATACCATGCTGTACATAAGTACCAAAATATATCTAAATGTTAAAGAAATCGTAACAAGCTGCTCCATGTACAAAGAGAAAACCTAACAAATAAAAACAAACAAACAAACAAAAATATATTTTGAAGCAAAATTTGAAAACAAGTGAAAAGAGAATAAGAGGTTCTTAGAGGGTTTGGAGAGATTCTTGAACTCATGTCTAATCACAAAGTTCCTCAAGAGGATCACCAAAACTATGGCTTACAAAGTTTACACTAAAAATAGTAAGAACTCGGAACTCATGGTTAAACTCAAAATATAAAATAGTCAAAATTCCAGGAACCCCGTGCCAAAAGAAAAGGGTGTTGCAAAAAGTCTACTTTGCAGGCACCAAGAATCCAATCAGATCTCTGTAGCTTTTCATCAACACGGAATACATATTGAAATAGGAAAAGAAAAGCAATATTTCTTAGTAAAAAAAGGTATAAAATCATAAATTTAAAATAAAGGTGATGTGTGTGGAAGCAACTAGAAGATGTCCAACAGTTCTAAGGAAAATGGGCATTAATAGAAGGCACTACAAAGCATCAAACAGAAGTTTTGGGCTATGATATGTATTCCATGTACTGAAGATGTAGCTAACCAATACCAACCAAAAACTCAAGACCAACCAATGCAGCTAAATGCATCAGTTAAGCTCATCAATTCTAAATTAGAAGGCAAATGCAAAAGTCCATTGTTCGTCAAACTTAACATTCACGGGCAAAATGCAGAAAAAAAAGGAGCATGGAGCATGGAGCATGGGATTACGGTCTAACAGTGAAAGCATACCAAAAAAAAAAAGGAATGGGTCACAGAGAACCAAAACCTTAAACTCAATGCTTCTTTTCCTCAGCACTTACAACCAAAACCCTAAACAACCAACAAAAAAATAGGTCACAGAGAAGAATAAAGAAAGAAAAAAAAGATAAGAGAAGGGGTTTTTTTACCAAAACAGAGAGAAGGCAGAGGTTTTTGTTCACTCACGAGGGCGCCGGAGGAGAGGACGGTGGTGGCTTCCTTGGTGGTTCTTGTGAAGAGGAGAGGGCTGAGTTTTAGAGAAAATGACAAACAATAAGAGAAGAATGAGAAGGGAAGTTTGGAAAGGAAGAGAGACAGGAGCTTACCTTTGTTCGATGTTGAGAGGGTCAGCTATGGAGAGCTGTGGAGAGACAATGCAGAGCGACGGAGAGCGGTGGAGAGCAGTGGAGAGCGGTGGAGAGCGGTCAACAAAAGGGAAAGGGAGAGTTGGAGACTGATAGCAGCTATTTGATGCTTAGGGCAAGGGAAAAGAAGAATGAGACTTGGGAGGGAGAGAGCTCAGATGAATTCTCAGCGCCAAATGAAAAGGGAGGAAGTAATAATACACATCGGTTATTATAGAACCGATGTGGTAAACTTTCACACATCGGTTAATAACAAAACCGATGTTTAAAAATAAAATTTTAATTTCTATTTTTTTTTTTTAGTTTTATACATCGGTTATTAGAAACCGATGTGGTTAATGACTGTTTTACACATCGGTTCTATTAAAACCGATGTTAAATGTTAAAAATTTCTGACTTTAAGTTTTTTTTATTTTAATTTTAAACATCGGTTAGGAATAACCGATGTGGAAAGTTTTTACACATCGGTTATTCTTCAACCGATGTGTAATACTTTGATTTTAATTTCAAAAATGCCACCGCCTCCTTTTACACATCGGTTTAATAGGAACCGATGTGTAAACTCCGATGTAGAATCCCTTTTCTGCACTAGTGACACAACCAAAATTCATGATCTGTTACATGCACAAACTAATAATATATATTCTAAGTACCTAAAACATAATTCTATATATCGAGCTCTAAGTCTATATTTTCCTCTTTAGCATACTCAAAAAAAAAGTTTGCAAAGCGCTCCCTCAAGTCTGTAAATTCCGCAAAAGTCAAGCTAGACTAATTGCGGTCAAAAGGCTACACAAGTTCAAATAAATTCAATTAATTAAATTAAGTCATCAATAAAAGCAAAATATAATTAATAATACTATTTTTTTATAAGCAAAAATATATATATGTATGAGTACATGGGGTACCCAACCCATATACAAAGGGACAAAAGATTCTTAAACAAAAGAACAGAGCAACTACAAATATTACGTCAACCTAAAACAAATGTTAAAGCTATAAGGTTGGGATATAGCTACAGACCCTACCCACTTCAAACCAACCACTGCCTAAGTAACCTAAATTGAGTGTTACATAGACAGAACATCCAAAAGAAACAACCTCCCACAACCAAAGTTAACAAGTTATCCCTGTGAATAGTAGTATTCGAATCCCCTTTTCTTAGTAAGCAGCCCGTATATTGATTGGCAATTGCTGCAACTTTTCCTTTTAAGGTTGAACAGAACCTGTAAGTTGAGAAAGTCCGGATTGCAATACAGGAGGAATAAACACATACACCTGAGTTGAAGCAAAACCTACATCCAAGAGGTATAAGACCAACTCAAGTAGGACAGTAACAGTAGCCCCTACAGTTTAAAGAACATGATAGCAGAACCAGAACAAAATGCAAGGCACCTAGATTAAACTTGTGCAAGAATTTTTCTCTTTACGCAGTACTGCAAACAGACCTTTGGATTTGTGCCCCAATCCGTAAAAGAAAATCAGCAATCCTTTAACAGATTAGTAGACCAAATCCAACTTCTATATTTAATCATGTCCAAAACCTTCTCAATCTCCAAATTGCTGTCATTAAAAGCCATATCATTCATTTGAAGCCAAATGGACCAAATTATTGCATATCAAAGAAGTTGCCAGCAAGGGGTAGATTTCCCATTTCCAATAAGCCCCACATGTTGAAAGAGAAGTGATTTTAGATCCAAAGGTAGCACCACATCCACTCCAATCCAATTATTAATCCAAATATTGTAAGAAAATGGACAAGCAAGCAGAATATGGTTTGTTACCTCCACCCCCACCTTGCAAAATTGACAACAAAGGTTGTTAGTAGGCACTACAATGCCCATCTTTTGAAGATTCGCAGCTTTAGGAATCCTATCTAGAGATGCTTTCCAACAAAACGCAATTACTCTCAGTGGGGTTTTTGAATCCCAAAGTAGCTTGTAGAAAGATGCATCTGCTGGTTGGCTTCCCGAACTGATGAACTTGTAGGCAGAACTTGTAGAATACAACCCAGAAGCATCACCAAGCCAAACCCAAGAATCTCTTCTATCTTGTTGTACAGGGTATTGTTGTAACATATGCTCTATAATGACCAGCATGTCCTCCTCCCAAGAGAACAAGATCCTCCGCCAAGAGAACCTCCATTTCCAACATCCCTCATGCCAATCACCCATTTCCGAAACTGTAACCTCCTTAGAAGAGGAGATATTGTACAGTCTCATGAACTTATTACTACGTCTCTCCCCACCCAGCCACTCATCCTCCCAAAAAAGGATTTCCCCTCCATTACCTTGTCTAACCAAACCGTTTGAAAGTCAACCCTCCTTTGGTGAATCCCTCCCATCTAGCCTCCCTAAATCCCACCACCACGACAAGTCTGACCTCACAGCATTTACAAAACCCCGAACCCCCCCTTGCTTCGCCCTAAGAACCCTCCTCCATAAACCCTCACCCTCATTCACAAGCCTCCACCTCCATTTACCTAGTAAAGCTGAGTTGAAACACTAAATTTTTTACACCAAGCCCTCCCTCATCTCTAGGTCTACAAACTGCATCCCAACTAACCCACGGGATTTTCCTACACTACTCGCTCCCCCTCCTCCCCCACAAAAGAAATTTACGTTGAATTTTAGTGATAGAATTAATTACCTTCTTCGGTGCCTTGTAGAAGGAAAAATAACACACTGGCAAACAAGAAAGGACATCATTTAATAAGATGATACAGCCTCCCAGTGATAGATGCTTGTTCCTCCACCCAAGGAGTCTAGACCTCAAGGATTGGATCACAGTTGACCAGGTACTAGTATTCCTCGGGTTAGCTCCAACAAGAATTCCAAGAAATTTGAATGGTGTCGAACCCACTTTACAATTCAAGGACACGACCAGTTGGGCAGTTTGGTTCTCCCTATCTTTGATCCCTAAAGCACACTCTTATGAAAATTGACCTTCAACCCCGAAGCCAATTCATAGCGTCTAAGTATACCTTTCATCACAAAAGCATTTTCTGTAGACATGCCCAGTAATATAGTATCACCCGCGTACTGAATGTGAGAGACTGCCACCTCCTCCACTCTGTTTTTGATTTAGTAAGGTTCATAGATCCCCAACTCCACCACCTTCTTGACCAGGGCCGACAAACCCTCTGCTACTACCAAGAACAAAAAGGGTGCCATTGGGTCACCTTGCCGCAACCCCTTTGACACACTAAATTCTCTTGTCGGGCTTCCGTTCACAAGAACCGAAACTGAAGTCGAGGAGAGACATTCAAATATCAATATCCAAGATCTCCATCTTCCATTAAAACCCATCCTCCCTAACATGTAGGCCAGGAACTCCCAACTTATTGAATCATAAGCTTTTTCGAAGTCTATTTTGCATAGTCAATGATCTCATTGATTACCACCACACCATCAAGAATATTTCCACCTTGCAGAAAAGCAGATTGGCAATCCAAAATTACTGACTTCAACACCTTCGCTAGTCTAGCTACCATCATTTTTACCAAAATTTTGTAAGTTGATCCCACCAAAGAAACTGGTCTGTAACCATCCAAGCTTTGTGGGTTAACATTTTTTGGAATTAGAGCTAAAAATGATGCGTTGTAGCCTCTAGGGATCTTACCATTAGTGTGAAAATCCTTGAAAACCCTTAAAAAACATCTTTGAGAAGGTACCAAAACTTTTTGAAGAAAGCAAAGTTAAACCCGTCCGGGCCCGGGCTCTTATTGCTCTCACAATCCCGTACTGCTTCCTCTATCTCTTCCATACTAAATTCAGTCATGAGTAGATCTGCCTCATTTGTTTATAATTTTTTTGAAATCTACCCCATCTAATGTTGGTCTTGACCACTGAGCATCATTAAACCGCCTATTAGCGTGGGCAAACACTTCTTCTTTCATAACCATAGCTTCCTCAACCCAAGTGCCTCCAATTTGTAGCCCATGAATTGTGTTAGCCCTTCTTTTGTAATACTACTTAAAAATTATATTAATTATCGGCATCCATTTGTCTTTAATACCAGTGGAGACAATGTCTGACATATGTCTCATGACATAGTAGGCATACTCCCAAGAGCTGACTTGTTTACGACCCTACAAATCAATTTGAAATTGATCAGTATCAAGTAAATATAATGTATAAGTGTAATAATAATAATAATTACTATTTAATAAACTACTTACCTTTGTGATAATCCATGTAGGCTTGAGTTTTGCCTTGACACTCGTACTTTTATCATTTGCGCAAACAATGCTACATGCAATCATTGCACTATGATAAAAAAATATGAATGTCAATTATATGTTCATGCATGTAATAAAATAGAGGCAAGTTGTTACAAATTATATAAAAGTTTACATACCTATCAATATTCGGTCTCAACTTAATATCCGACTAATAATGCAACGAGTAAAGAAAAACGACTACATGTTGCACTGGACAAAGTAGGAGAAACTGCCAATGGCCAACCCTGAGAAGCGGTGCCCCATATACCTCAGAATGACTACCATCAACTACGAATTGCAAGTATCTGGTGATGGCACCGCCTTCAAGGCATAAATCACCCTGAATGATACTGGGGGTCTAAGAATCCATAAATAGACTGGAGGCCCCTTATCATAACAGGGTGATGCAGATACCTAAGATATGAAATAATTAGTTAATATTAATTATGTAATATATTTAAATAAATTATAATATTGAAATACATAAGATACAATATGACAAAATGTACTTACGCGTACCAGACACTGACAAACGTATTGGCTATCCATATTCGATCATGGCACAGGCCACCCACATCCACCCCCGAGATACAAAAAATAGGCAACCAGGCAGTTGTAGCGTCGTGTTCCAAAGGCAACGTAAACTAGTGGTATTGGTACTCCGCCGCAAACGCAGCCAGACGAGCTATCACTGACTAACACTTTCTCGGCTTCGATGGAGCTGTGTTGTCCTAAAAAACAAAGCATTAAACAGGGTTAAGTTTTTTCAATTATAAATATAAAAAAAACATAAGTAATAATTGAATGATTATGAATACATGGGGTGAAAGAAACTCCCCCCTGCTGCGATGGATTCGATGGACCATCAACTTTGTCATTATCCTAAACAATTAACAAAGATAAAGCATTAGTAAATATTGTCAAGTCATTTCAATTATAAATAGAGAAAGACGTAATTAATTGAATGAATATGAATACCTTCAGCTCCACCGTCTCCATCAGCTCATCATCATCCCGCTCCTCATCATCATCATCAACCAACACATGTTGACCTGGACAACTCCCCTTTGTACTCACATGTGAAGGTTGGACGGTTGGGGTTTGTTCGGATTGCATAGATGACAAAAGAGATCGGAGAGCCCCTGGGTCCTTTAAAAGCTACCGGATAACATCCACTCTAATCTTCTTCACAAATAGGTGATCATTCCGCTCGCCCATGGTTCGCTCATGTGAACGTGGTCTATGGAATTGTCGAATGCCCACTTGCCCTCCAACACCAATGACACGGTCAGGATGGTCATCTTTGTCTAGGGCAGTTGCTAGGATATCCTGACGTCCCTATGGAATCAAGGATCCTTGAGAGCTTTCTTCCTTCAGCGAAGCCTACAAGGACGGAATTCAAAAAAATGTTAACACAATGTCTACTACTTTAAGTTTGTTACAAATTACAAGTAGAATTAAATGTAATTACTTACAATCTTTTATGCAACAACGCGTGTGGGCTCAGATTTAATAACTCTCAACTTTGTCTTTCGGTCTTCTATCCATGTATCCTCGCATGGGGGTGGAGACAGAGGATCAATAACTGCTTCCTGATCTCCTGTTTCTGCATGCTTCTTCTTCAACTTCTCCTCAGTCATCTTCAGTCGAACCAGTTTATAGCCACCACTAGACATTGTGTGGTGGTGGACATTCTTTTTCTAGGTCGCCTATGCCTTCTCGCTTTTCTCCTATTACAAATAGTGGGTACACAATTCAGTTAAATAAATTAGGTTTGCCTATTATAAAAAAAAATTAACTTCAACTAACCAGATATGTAGGCGAGCATCGGATCGTAACAAACTGATCCCACATTTCGCGATCAAGGAAAGGGTACACATCAGGAGGAGTTTTATCGATCTTCTCTCCAAAGATGTAGTGACTAGACAGATATAAATTAAACCCTGTCCAGCGCTTAGCCACAAGTGAAAGCACTTTCTTCTTCATTCCAAAAGTATTCGGCAAACCAAAATGGACCTATATTACTGAACAAAATAGAGGAATTAGTGTATGATAATATACTTAAATACAATAGATACAAACAAAGAGGTTAAAAGTAAATTACCGTGATTACCTCCCAAACCTGATCCTTCACGTTATCCGGTACTTTACCCCATTCCTCAATCAATATGCTAGCATGGCTTCGAGCATGCACAACCACAGAACCACTAAAATCCTTACTAGCCTGGCCAATAGGCTCCCCATAGCTATCAAACTCAACCGGCCACTTTTTATTATTAGGAAGGGCAATGGTCAATTTTTTCATCGGGGTGGCTGATCTCCCCCTTTTTATGGACGAGGTACTATCAGCATCGCCCTGTGAAGGAGCCATGCCTGTTGAATCAGCCATATGTGTGTGTGTGTGTGTGTGTGTGTGTGTGTGTGTGTGTCTGTTTAGACCAAAAATAATAAATTAGATAAATCTGACATGGGTGCACGTTCACAATATTAGAAAGGGTAGCTTTCAATGATCTTAAGAAAATCTTTAAAATTCACAAAAGAATCAAAAATAGTAACATACATGATGCATATCTTCATCTAGAGATACTATAAAAAACAATAAACTACTAGTAAAGGCTCCTAATTCCAACAATATATAAAATGCTTTGTTCGAAAAATAGTCAAGTACATATATGGTGTTTATGAGTAGTCAACAATGTATACATGTGTTTCTATAGCCTAGGAAGTATGCATAGAAGATGTGGCTATGGATTTCCTTCCATCTTTCTCTCCCTCACGGTTCAAATATGCCTCAAAATACTTAGGTTTGGTACATCTCTACAGAAAAAGTAAAAGGGTCCGGTGCATCTTTCCTTTTGGGAAGCTACTAAAGTACCAACATCATAATTTATTTTGTGAAAGAAGAACTATCAGATTTAAGCATTAGTTACCACAAGTGTCCAATCCAGACGAGAAACAACCACATCTCAAATATAGCTAGATCCACAGTGAAAGAATTTCTAACATCAATTGATAAAAAAAAATAACAACTATCAAATCTGGAGAGACAATAATTTCTGATGTTTAGAATTCTTTACCATGTTTAGCATACAAGAGCAAGTTACCATTTTTCAACACCTCTAGCTATAGTCAGTCAAGATGCTACATCCGAAATGAAAATAGAAAAGAGTAAAGAAAAGAATGAAAACCTGACGGTAGTGAGGGCAGTGTTGCAGTTTAAGGGAGCAGGAGTGGATTCAATGCTCTTAAGGGCAGCGTGGGCGGCAGTGTTGCAGTTATGAAAAGTTTATTAGAGTTTGGTGTCAGGGCTTGATAAGGAGTAAGGAACAAAAAGGAGATGGTGGCAGTACTTACCTCGTGATAGAGGAGATGGTGGATGTTCGGATGGAGAGAGAGAGAGACGACGACGGTGGAGGATGGTTGTAACGCCCCGATTTTCTGTTTCTTGTTAATATGTGATTAAGTGCGTGCTTAAAGTTTTAGAGATTATTTTGAAAAAATAAAATTATTTTCATAACTTAGTCTATCTTAGGAAGCTCCAGTAAAAATTTCAGCTGAAAATTCAGACGAATCCCGATCTACGTTTTCTCTATCGGTACAAGTTTACTTATCAGAAAATGAAATTTTTACTCGAGAACGAAACAATTGGGCTTCTAATTACGATTGCTAGTGTTTTCTCAATTTTAAAAAATTTCGTGTAAAAATTTTAATTTATTGATTTTTCGGGTGCAATTTTCATAAGAAATATGACCGTTTTACACAACCGGGGAAAGGAATTGGACTGGAACGACACAAAAAGTGGTCAACAAAATTTAATTGCATCAGAATTGGAGTGTTGGGTGAGGAAAATCTGATTTTGCATAGTGAGTCATAAATACATGAAATCATTATTGGTATAATAAATCATTATATTTCATAATTTTATTAAAAATTATCAATTAAAAATATTAATTTCCTCTCCACTCTTTGATGAAACTAGAGCCCCCTTATCTATTTAAACCCTTCTCCTTCACTCTTCACCACCTTTTCTCTCTTAAACTTCAAAACTACACTTACTTAGTTCTTTTTCTTCTTAAGAAAGATCAAGTTTTTTTTTTTTATGCTTTCAAGCTTCCATTTTCCAGCAGCTCCTAGGTATAAACTCCATATCTGATTATGCACTTTTCTTCTATGATCATTATCTTCACATCCATGTTGAGTTGATTCATGAAAGTTTGTTTATTTTGTTTCAAAACTACATTTTTTTCAACTTCTACTCATTCTTCTTACCATCATCAACACTTGCATGTTGAAGAAGACTTTCCCATGACCTATTTTGAGGGGTTGGCCGAAACCCTAAGGGAGGAAAAGTTGATGGTTTTGCAAAAAAATTTCATGCATGTTGATTTTATGTTATATGTTCATGATTCCAACTTATGATCTTGAAAACAAAATCCTTTTTGCATAAGAATGGTTCCTATCAACTTCTACTCATTTTCACTTTCATGTTTATATCTTGCATGTGGTGAAAAATCTTCATACCCTATGATCATGGTGTAACCAAAAACACCAAGAGGGAAAAAATGAAAGATTTTGATGAAAATCTCACATGCATGGCTTTAGATCTTTGGTTCATGAATTTTCTCAACTAAAGCATTTTTTTTTTGAGACTATGTATACTTTCTTGTGATGGTTCTATGGCCAAAAATCTAAAATTTTTAAGTTAGTGAGGCCGAATTTTTAATCACTTGGAAGGTTACATGGTTAATGTACTAAGTTCTTTGCATTAGTAGCCTAATAATGATGTTTGAAAAATTTTAGTATTCTTAGCCTTGTTGGCTTGTGATAGCCGAAACTCACTAGATGAGTTGATGAAGCTTGGTTAATTTTTTTTTTGTATGGTATAATGCTTAAAAACTTAGAGTTTACATGCATGAAGGTGGATCATGGAAAAAAAAAATCAAATTTTCCTCTATTTTTTTTTTTTGTATTAGCCGAAACCATGGTTGATGGTTGATGAGGCTAAGATTTAAAATTTTATTTTTAAAGTTTTAAGCTTTTTATTTCACTTACTTGATACTTAGAGAGTCTAAATCCAAAAACTTGTAGAAATTGGAATTTTCTAGCATGATTTTTTGGAGCATGGCCGAAACATGTATGATGATTTTGGGATGATTTTATGAAAATTTTAACATGTGAAACCTTGGTTTTGTTTAGATTTGCAATCGTAACGTGTACTGGCCGAGGAGTAAAACCCGGTCACCGAGCTTGGATACCCAAATCAAGGTAGGAAGGATAAGATATTGATATTATCTTTAATAATCTTGATAGTATCTCAAATAACCTTATCCGTTAGGAGATCATTTAAGATATTGATATTATCTTTAATTATCCTGATATTATCTCAAATAACCTTATCCGATTAGAAGAGATAATATTCCTTAAATTAAGGAAATCACATCTCAAAGAAGATTTAAGAGATAAAAGGAAATAAATCCAGATCTCTTAAAGATAGGGGGATCCTATTATAAAAAGGGGATAACCCAAAAGAGAGACTCACTTTTGGATGAACCTAGGTGAATCTCCCTTAAGCGTATTAGAGAAACCAGCTTGACCAAGAGACTATTGAAGAGTCCTTGCTCGCTGGTATTCATCAGATACAAGATTAAGGGATTGAGATCACTATATGACCAAGGGTTGAACATAGAACTACGTCTGGCTTTGATTCCCACTGGGATACGTAGGACCAGAGTACAATATTCTGTTAAGCCATAATCTAAAACAACCCGGCGTTCACTCTTGGTTAGACGTTCTACGACGAGATTCCGACAAGTCGGATCTCGGCAGGAACATTTGGCGCCCACCGTGGAGCCGAGGAAAAACTTTCCCAGGTTCCATAAGAAAGCTTGATGGTGACTACGGAATGGAGAATGGACCGAGGGGAGGGGCGAACAAGCACGAACCATGTAGATCATGAGGCTTGAACGCGAGCTAGAACCGTGACAATCCCCGCCCCCTCCCATCAATTAAGATAACCCTCACCTGGGAGAGCTTATGGCACGATTAAGGCAAGCTGCGTGAGGAGAACGAGGAGATACGTGCTCGGGAATTAAAGGTCATTAAGAGCTCGGAAAAGAGAAAGATCGGCGATGCCTTCCGAGGAAGAGCAATTCTCACCCGAGGATGGCCAAAAGGATCCATCGTCGTACCTTCTCCTCATGATACGAGCAGACCGTCCAAGACCAAACCTTGCCCAAAGGATTCAGAAGTTAAATCTCGTGTAGAAAGGACTATCCAAAAACAAAGGCTAACAGACCGACGATCGAGGTTGCCGTTCATGGATGACATCGATGAGGTAATCATGCCTAGATATTTTAAGCCTCTTAACATTGATAAATTCAATGGCACCATTGACCCAACCAAGCACGTAGAATCCTTTATTTCTTCTGTTTACCTGATGACCGATTCGGAAGCCGTCATGTGTAAAATTTTTCCAACCACTTTGCAAGGCCCTGGCTTACGAATCTCCCACCTCGGTCAATTGATTCCTTTGACGTGCTTGTAACTAAGTTCACTGCACAATTCGCAGCGAGCCGAAAGCATAAAAGGCACTCTGTCTCGCTGGTGAATTTTAAACAAGAAAAGAATGAATCACTTAGAGCTTATATGGCTCGTTTTAGTGCCAAACAAATTTTAATTCCCAATATGAGATCGGAACTCTGCCTACATACCTTCATGGGAGGTTTGAAGCCGGTGCCATTCTTTGAGTATTTATCTCGAAAACCACCGAGAAATTTTGAAGAGTTGCAGGAAAAAGCCACCGGTTTTATGAACTCGGAAGAGATGGTAGAATCCAAAAGGAGAGGAAGAGGTTTTGAAGACAAGAGCTCGGTTCCAAGCAAAGAAAGAGATAGGGGGGACTAATCCACAAAGGGCCCAAAAGACCAATGAAAGGGGATTCTCGGAGAGGCAACCTAGGTACCAGTCCTATACACCGCTAAACTGATCTCGGACAACCATTCTCCAGGAGGTATGCAACACCGAATTACTCACCTTACCTCGACCGTCTAAAACTCCGGCCAACGCAGACAGAAGTAAAGAGTGCAAATGGCATCAAAGCTATGGTCACTCCACTGAAGACTGTAAAGCAACCCAGGAAAAAATTGAGGACTTGATACAGGCAGGTCGTCTTGACCGGTTCGTCCGCCTAGATGATAATGGAGGCGGACGAGCTGGTCAACGGTGAGGGAGACGCAGTTATGACAATCCTAACCGAGATGCAAACCTGCAAGGGAATAATTAGAACGGAGATCGGGTAAACAATCAGAGGACTCCTAATGAAGAAATGGAAGAAGGAGTCAGAGGGGTCATCAATACAATCTCAGGAGGATTTGCAGGTGGAGGAACAATGAGTTCAACTCGGTGGCGTCATGTAAAAGTCATCCGATCTGTAAACACGGTGTCTGGAAAACCTACAAGGACGAGACCACCAATAACTTTCTCAGATGATGATTTCCAAGGGCTGGATCCAAATCAAGATGACCCAATGGTGATAACGGTCGAATTAGCCAACTTCTCGGTCAAACGAACACTTGTTGATGAAAGCAGTCAGGTATGTTATTGTGGATGCCAGCACGTCATACAACATCCTTATTGGAAGACCGACATTGAATGAACTCGGAGCGATTGTCTTTACCCCACACCTCACAATGAAATTCCCAGCCGAGTCTGGAGATATAGTCGTTGTTCGAGCTGACCAAAGGACGGTCAGGCAATGGTATGTGGATAGTCTGAAGGTTACCCGAAACCAGAACATCTCAAAGAATGCCGAAGACGATAAAGCGGAAATGATAAGCTCGGTCAATTCGATTACCTCAGCGAGCTCGGTCAGCATGTTTGATCTAGACCCAAGGATGGAGATGTATGAGTCCAGAGCCGAGCCAACAGAGTCTTTAGAGAAGTTCCAATTGGGAGCCCGAGCTAAACAGTGCATCAAGGTCGGCAGTCAGCTCGACCCCTCGCTCAAACAACAGATTCAAGCGGTTTTAAAAAATAATGCTAATTTGTTTGCTTGGAAGACATCAGATATGCCTGGCATAGACCCCAGTTTTATGTGCCATAAGCTATCTATATGTCCTGAAGCCAAGCCTGTAGCTTAGAAAAAGAAAACTTGGCGGAGAAAGGAGCCAAGCGATGAGCCGAGAGAGACTTCCAAGCTGGTCAAAGCAAATTTCATCAGAGAGGTGAAATACACTACTTGGCTTGCCAATGTGGTGTTAGTTAGAAAGGCTAATGGTAAGTGGAGAATGTGCACTGGCTACACCGATCTCAACAAAGCGTGTCCAAAGGATTCTTATCCTTTTCCCAACATTGACAGACTGGTAGACGGAGCCTCAGGGTACAAAGTTTTGTCCTTCTTGGATGCATATTCAGGTTATAACCAGATCAAGATGCATCCACCCGATGAAGAAAAAATGGCATTTATGATTGATGGGGCAAACTATTGCTACCAAGTAATGCCTTTCGGTTTAAAAAATGCTTTGGTGCAACATATCAAAGGCTTATGGACAAAGTCTTATGGACAAAGTATTTGTCAACCAGATCGGAAAGAACCTAGAAGTATATGTTGATGATATGGTGGTAAAGTCCGATGACCTAAGGTAACACTCAACTAGACCTCGAAGAAATTTTCAGTCAACTCAGAAAGTACAACATGAGGTTAAATCCAGAAAAATGCTCTTTTGGTGTACAAGAAGGAAAGTTCTTAGGATATATGCTAACACATAGAGCAATTGAAGCTAATCCTGATAAGTGCAAAGCTGTCATGGAAATACGAAGCCCTCAGAATGTGAAAGAAATTCAGAGATTAGTTGGCCGATTAACTTCTCTATCCCGCTTTCTCCCAAAGTCCGCAGAAAGAGCAAAACCCTTCTTCCAGCTTTTGAAAAAACCAAAAGAGTTCACCTGGACCGAGGAGTGTGAGAAAGCCTTTGAAGATCTGAAACTCCTTCTAGTCTCTCCCCCGATCCTCACCGGGCCTCAGCTCGACAAAGATATGTACTTGTATCTATCTGTAATGATTATGCAATCAGTGCAGATCATCCAGGAAGAAGAAGAACAGCAGATGTCGGTGTATTATGTGAGTAGAATTCTGAAAGATGCAGAAACACGGTTTCAAGTAATTGAAAAACTAGCCCTTGCCTTAATTATAGCACCTCGGAGGTTACGACCTTACTTCCAGTCACACCAAGTTATAGTCAAAACAGATCATCCAATAAAGCGGGTGCTCAGGAAACCTGATCTAGCCGGACGAATGATAGCTTGGTCAGTAGAATTGTCAGAGTTTGGTTTGCAATATGAGCCGAGGGGACTGATGAAAGCACAATGCCTCTCCGACTTCGTTTCCGAGCTCTCTTCTAAGACGAGGTCAGGATCCTTCATCTGGCTTCTATATGTTGATGGATCATCTAACTTAAAAGGAAGCGGAGTTGGAATAAATCTCGAAGGACCTGATGATCTAATCCTGGAACAATCTTTAAAGTTTGGGTTTACTACTTCAAAAAACCAAGAAGAATATGAAGCCCTTATTGCAGGACTGGTGCTAACTAAAGAGGTTGGAGTCAAAGAATTAAAATGCCGAAGTGACTCACAGCTTGTAACAGGACAAGTCTCGGGTGATTATCAAACAAAGGATCCCCAACTAACCAAGTATCTCTGCAAGGTTAATAGTCTGATTTCTGAATTTGATAATTTTACTATTGAGCATATACCTCGGGAGGAAAATTCCAGGGCAAATTTGTTGTCTAAGTTGGCTAGCACCAAGAAAGCTGGCCAGCTAAGAACTTTCATTCAGGAGAATCTCCTCGAACCGAGCATAAAAAGTGCCGAGGTGATAATGACCGAACACTATGATCGTGGCTGGATGACACCAATTTGGGAATATTTAGCCTCTGACAAATTGCCCAATGTCTAAAATCTTGCCATTACACCATCCGAGATGGAGAGCTGCACAGAAGAGGATTCTCCATGCTGTTACTAAAGTGCATAGCAAGGGAGCAATCCGAGTACATAATGGATGAGATGCACCGAGGAATCTGTGGAATGCACTCAAGTGGCTGATCTCTAGTCGCTCGGGTCCTACGAGCGGGGTTTACTGGCCGGCCATGAGATTGGATTATGCTACCTAGATTAATATGTGTGAGCCTTGTCAGAAGTTCGCCAATGTAGCACGAGCTCCAGGAGAAGAGCTCCATTCCATGTTCTCGCCATGGCCCTTTACTATGTGGGGGATGGATATAGTCGATCCTTTCCCAGTTGCTAAAGGTCAAGTCAAGTTCTTCTTTGGTAGGAGTAGACTACTTCACTAAGTGGATTGAAGTAGAACCATTAGCTACCATAATAGCTAAAAAGGTTCAAAGTTTTGTATGGAAAAGTATCATATGCAGGCATGGCCTCCCCTGTGCAATTGTCACAGATAATGGAAAACAATTCACCGATAAAGGGATTAGAGAGTTCTACTATAACCTCGGAATCAAACATAAAGTGACATCGGTTGAGCATCCACAAACAAACGGCCAAGCAGAAGCATCCAACAAAGTCATTTGGAACAAGCTCAAGAGAAGGTTAGGCCAATCAAAAGGGCATGAGTTGAAGAATTACCAAGCATCCTTTGGGCTTACCATTGCTCACTGCAGATCTTCAACTGGTGAAATGCCATTCAAGCTAACCTATGGAACCGATGCAGTATTTCCTGTTGAGCTCGGCGAACTCTCTTTCCGAAGGCAACATCATGACCAAAGTAAGAACGATGAAGATGTTAAGTCTCTAAAATGTCTGATGTACATTTCCCTAATTTTTGATGAGAACTAAACATTGGTTAATGATTTAATTAACCTTCATATTGGTTGCTAACCTTGTCTATCGAGTGTGCAAATTAAAACGTAAGAATCATCTATATGCTCATAAGTAACTACCCGTCTGGAAAAGCGAAAGTCAACCCTCACCGACTAGCATTATTGACTTCTTTCAAGAGATGTCTTCAACCTGTCTCCCCACGAGTTCCTACACTTACATGAGGTTACTCGTTGAAGAACCAAGGACCTAACAAGCTTTTGTGATCTATCCTATTAGAAAGAGACTTGAAGCCTTCTCTCCTACTCAGTCTCACGCCTATCAAGAAAAGTCAGAAGTTACTCTCTCAAGCAACCTCGGTTATCAGAACCAAAGACCAGTTAAAGAATGCTTCCAACATGCTTTATTCCCTAGTACCTCTGGTCCTTACACGAAAAGGGAATTGTACTCAGTAAAGTACAAAAGCTCTCTGCACAACTCTGATATGACTGTAACACGATGCATAAAGCCATGATCCTTCATGTTAGAGTACAACCAACGTTCCTATTGCATTAATGACTGCCCAGAACGACTCTATTGTATTTAATGAAGTTCTGCTTGAAGCCAACATCTGAGGGAATGTCTCTAACAGATCCAAAATACTTGAAGACTATAAATACATAAGTCATTGAAGATAAATCATAGAGAATGCACATAGCATTAAAGAGCCATTGCTCTGTGCATTCTTTCATTCTGTATTCTTCAATCATTTGAAGTTATCACACAGACTTTCCTAAGCTTTACATTTAAACCACTCTCTGAGTGTTAGTGAAAGTTCTGTCTGTCTGAAGTTGTATTTATTACAAACCAAATCTCTCAAACAAACCTGAGTGAGCCTGAAGAGGGTAAGTGTGCAAAGAATACTTGTCTTGAGCCTGAAGAGGCTAGGTGTGCAAAGAATACTTGTCTTGGAACCTGAAGAGGCTAGGTGTGCAAACAATACTTGGAGTCTGTAACTTGATCAGTTATAGTGGATAAAACTTGGTGCTGCCAAGGACTGGACGTAGCTCTTTGCTTTGAAGAGTCAACCAGGATAAATAGTTGTGTCAATCTCTCTTTTCTTATAAACTCTTTAGTTACCTTAGTTTTCTTATCCGTTTTTCAAGTGGTGTGTTTGTCTAAGTCATTGTTAAAATTTCATCAGACAGGTCACCTGTCTGTCCTATATCTTTCCACTCGTATGAACTAAGCTTCTGTATATGAAAAGATTTCAACTTTGTTTAAATTCTGATAAACACAATTAAACCCCTTTCTCGTGTTTATAGTTGTCTATTTCAGTTGGTATCAGAGCTCAGCCTCTGGGTTAAGCATCTAACACTGTAGAGGTAAAAGGTCCTGAAGAATAGACATGACTGCTGGAGCTAGTTCAAGTGGAAGTCACTAGACTGAAGGATCTTCCCTAACCAGACCTCCTTACTTCGATGGAGAAAACTATAACTATTTGAAAGATAGATTTCAATGGTTCATTCTATCTACAAACTCTGATCTTTGGGATGTCATTACAGATGGTTGATAAGCCTCTGGCTTATCTAGTTTTATGACTAGATGAACTAGGGTTCATGTGCCTATTTATTCAAGTTCACTCTCGTTTTCGCCCAAATTTGCCTTGTTTTGTTCCTAAGTTGGACTTTGACTCATTTTGCGTATTTTGTGTAGTTTTTAGGTTATTTTGAATAGAATTACGCTTGTGGGTGCTTTTGTTGTTTCAGGTTAAATAAGTGAAGCTCCGGGAGTCAAGGAAAGTCGAAAAGCGGTGGAAATTGCAAGTTTGGAGACACTCGCCACGCGAGAATATGTTCGCCCCGCGAATCATGAAGACCTGCACGACAGAGACCATCACAGCCAAGCCGTGATGAAGACCACGCCCGTGACAGTTTAAGGTTTGAAGTCTAGCCCCGCGAGAAACAGCTCGCCTCGCGAGAGAATGAAGACTTGGAAGTCAGAGGCCATCATGGCCCAGCCGTGATGAAGGTCACAGCCTAGAATTGAAGACTCGCCCCGCGAACACACTTTCGCCTCGCGAGAGTTTAAATTGAAAGCGCGCCAATTTTAATTCTCGCCTCGCGAGAGGCTGTTCGCCTCGCGAACGAGCGCAGATCAGGAATCCTATTTAAAGGTCATTGCATCGAGATACCGGGAGGAGGATCCAACTTGAGGAGGCTGTAGGGCTTTTGGAGGGCCGCGAATCCTAGTAGTTTTCCACTGTTTAGAGTAGCGTTTAGAGTAGTTTCTTTTCTCTTTGGAGCTGCGTCTCCCTTTTTCTTATGGAGATTATGTCCGATCGCTTGTCTATGAGCATGAGGAACTAATCCCATCGTCCGAGGGAACGATGAAGCCACCCATGGCAGTGTAGATCCGATATGATGTATGTCTTTCTCCTTTAATTCAATTCTTGTTTTCCGATTCTGATTTGAATGTTTGATCATATGTTTTGCGTGATTAATCATTTAAACGTGTTTGAGGCCTAACAATGATTCGTGTTTGAAACTTGAATCGGGATCATAAATGTTTTCTAATTCTGACTTGATTGTGTTGATCATATGTGTTGCGTGATTGACTTGTTAACGTTGATGAGGCTTAGTCAGCGATTCACGTTTAGAACTTGAATTAGGATCATCGATCGAATATTGCACGAGAGTGAGTAGGAGATCGGTGCGACCTTATAGGGAACAAGAATTAACAGAATTCGAGATTAGGATTATGAGACCTAGTAAGTAATTAATCCAATCGTCGAATACGTCCTAATGAGCACGAGAGTGGATTTAGGAGAATTTAGGGGTCCCGGTTGGCATTGTAATTGAACTTAGGGAGGAATTCATCATCACTTGGGTATACATGTTGGGTAGGTGGATTTGTGACCTTGGACATTTTAATTTTCATATTTTTAGTTAATTATTTAATTAGATTGTTAATTGAATTTCGATTCCATACTCTCTCTCTCAACCAGCTTCCGTAACTTGACCGAACGTATCTGATTTCCATGGATTAGTCGAATTGGTAGCCCAATCCCTGAGTTCGACCTCGGTAATATCTTACCGTGTTTTATTTTATTACTTGCGACGACCCGGTACACTTGCCGGAGTCGCCAACAATGGTCCATTCATTCCTAAGAATGATGATAACACTGACAAACCAAAAGCTCAGTGGACTACTGCAGAAAAGACAAAATGAGAGTTGAACCACAAAGCTAGATATAACATCATTTATGCTCTCAGTCCTGAGGAGTGTGAGAAGGTATGTGCTTGTGACTCTGCCAAAGAAATATGGGACACTTTAGCTGTCACACGTGAAGGAACAGCCAAAGTCAAAGAGTCAAAGATTGTCATACTTGTCAGAAAGTATGAACTGTTTGTCATGGAGGAAGTAGAATCTGTTGCTCAAATGATAGGAAGATTTCAAACTATAGTCAACAGTTTAAAATCTCTTGGCAAAGTCTATACCAATGCTGAGAAGGTTGGAAAGATTCTGAGAAGTCTACCTAAACAGTGGAGACCTTTGGCCACTGCTATCTTTCAAGCCAAGGATCTCTCTACCTTGACTATGGATGAACTTCTTGGAACACTCACTGTTCATGAGCAAGAACTTGGAGATGAAGTTTCACCAAAGAAGGGCAAGTCAATTGTTTTAAAAGATGATCAAAAGTCAGCAAAAGTTTCCAAGGCTCTAAAGGCAGACGAGTCATCCAGTGACCCTGATCTGTCTGAACACGAGGATTCTGAGAGTGATGAAGCATTGTCTCTCCTGACCAGGAAGATAAAGCTTCTCCTACAGAAAAAGAAGTTCAAGAGGGATAAGCCATTCAGAAGGTTCAACAAGGACAAGAACTTCAAAGAATCCACTCCAACAGACAAAAGTCCAATTGTCTGCTATGAGTGCAAGAAGCCTGGTCACATCAAGGCTGAATGTCCTCAACTCAAGAAGGCCCCTTTTAAGAAATTCTTCAAGAAGAAGAAGAAAGGAATGATGACTACTTGGGAGGATCTGGAGTCAACATCTTCTGATGAAGAAACAGAGGAAGAAGCCAATCTCTGTTTGATGGCCAACACTGACTCAGACTCAGACGATGAGGTACATCCTGACTATGAGGAATTACTTGATGCCTATGAGGAGTTGCTGGAGGAATCCAACTGTTTATCTAAGGCTTTCAAATCCCTCAAGAGAGAGTATGTAAAGCTCACCAGTGAGCATAAACAGAAATCTTAAGAGTGTGAGAAACTGTCTAAAGAGAACAGTGAGCTAAAGACTGAAAAGACTAATGAAGCTAAGATCTCAAGTGAAACATCACCATCTGAAGAAGTTTAAAACCTTCAACATAAAGTGAAAGAGCTCACTTCTGATCTTGCTAAATTTGTTAATGGTAGAGATAATCTGACTAAGCTACTTGGCTGTCAGAGGCACTCTCGTAACAAAGAAGGTATTGGATATGTCCATCAAACACATCATAAAGTATCAACTAAAGCTTCTACAGTATTCGTTAAGTCAATTGTAACCAAGTCTACACCTATCTGTAACTTCTGTGGAAAAACTGGACATGTTATGTCTAAGTGTATCCATAAGAAGAGAAGGAAGTCTTCACAGACTCCTAGAACTAACAGAAAAGGACCCAGAAAAATATGGGTACCTAAAGATCAAATAATTTTTGTTGCAGATGTCCACAACAGGACAAAGAAAACACCACTACTGGTACCTGGACAGTGGTTGCTCGCGTCATATGACAGGAGAAAAGGTCTATGTTCCTAGACCTCCAACTTAAGAAAGGAGGACACGTTGCCTTCAGAGGGAATTAGAAAGGGAAAGTTATAGGAATTGGTACTATTGGTGGTAAACCCCCTCTTCCCTCTATATCTAATGTTCTTATGGTTAATGGATTAAGACATAATTTACTTAGCATAAGACAATTATGTGATAGTGGTTTTGATGTTTCCTTTACCAAGGATGTATGCATAGTTAAAGACTGTTGTGGCAAAACCCTCTTTTCAGCTAAAAGGCAACAAAATCTTTATAGGATTGAACTGTCTGATCTCTCAGATCAAAGTGTAACCTGTCTGATGTCTAAAGAGGATGAGAGATGGTTATGGCATAAGAAACTAGGACATGCTAGTATAAAACTAATTTCTGAGTTAAAAAGGAATAATATTATGAGAGGATTGCCTGATATTATTTTTAAGAAAGATGTCTTGTGTGATGAATGTCATAGAGGTAAATAGATAAAATCAAGTTTCAAATCTATAAACCAAGTATCAACCTCTAGGCCTCTTCAGTTGTTACACATGGATCTGTTTGGACCAGTTACTGTTGCCAGCCTGGTTGGAAGAAAATATGGATTTGTCATAGTTGATGACTATTCTAGATACACATGGGTACTCTTCCTAACACACAAGGATGAGTCTTTTAACGCTTTCTCGGTCTTCTTCAAAAGAGTACAAAATGAGCAGGGTTTCTGTATTTCTACCCTTAGAAGTGATCATGTGGGAGAATTTGAAAATGAGCAGTTTAGACAGTTCTGTGAGGAGAATGGAATCTCTCACAATTTCTCTTCACCTAGAACTCCACAACAAAATGGAGTGGTTGAGAGAAAGAACAGATCTCTGCAAGAGGTGGCTAGATCTATGCTCAATGAAAATAATCTCCCTAAGTACTTCTGGGCAGAAGCTGTAAACATTGCTTTTTATGTACAAAACAGAATACTTATTAGGCCTTTTCTAAAAAGGACTCCTTATGAATTGTGGAAAAGAAAAAGCCCCAACATATCTTATTTTCATGCTTTTGGATGTGAATGTTTTATTCTGAATACTAGAGATAATCTTGGAAAGTTTGATTCTAAGGTAGATAAAGGTATTTTCGTAGGATATTCTGAAATGTCTAAGGCTTTTAGAGTTTATAATTCAAGAACTTGTATTATTGAATAATCTGTTCATGTTAAATTCAATGATGAATTAAAGACTGATAAAGAACTATCAGATCTAGAAGATGATCTTGCAGGTCTTGATATAAACAATCCAGAAATTCAACAACCCGATCTAACCAAGACAGAACCTGTGCTTGACGCTGACAGACAAGTGCAACAGACAAGTTAGCAGACGAGTCAACAAACGAGTTAGCAGACAAGTCAAGATCTTCATGATGATCTCAAAAGGGATTGGAAGTTCAACACTCATCACCCTAAGGATCTTATTATTGGAAATCCTTCTGAATGAGTAAGAACCAGATCCACATTAAGAGAATCAAGCAATGTGGCCTTTATTTCAGATTTGGAGCCTAAACGCATTGAAGAAGCTCTTGAGGATGAAAGTTGGATTCTTGCTATGCAAGAAGAACTTAACCAGTTCACCAGAAATGATGTCTGGACTCTTGTCTCTAAGCCTAAAAACAAGCCAGTTATTGGAAAAAGATGGGTCTTCAGAAACAAATTGGATGAAGATGGTAAAGTTGTCAGAAATAAGGCAAGGTTAGTAGCTCAAGGCTATAACCAACAAGAAGGTATTGATTATACTAAAACCTTTGCACCTGTAGCTAGAATAGAAGCCATACGCGTTTTAATGTCATATGCTGCATAACATCAAATTACCCTATTTCAAATGGATGTAAAATGTGCTTTTCTAAACGGTATAATTGAAGAAGAAGTGTATGTTAAACAACCCCCTGGTTTTGAGGATACTGATAAACCAGATCACGTTTTCAAACTTAAAAAAGTATTATATGGTTTGAAATAAGCACCTAGAGCATGGTATGATAGACTCAATTCTTTTCTCATGCATAATGGTTTTACTAGAGGACAAATAGACACTAATCTGTTCAAGAAATGCTCTAAAAATAACTTTATTATAGTTCAAATATATGTTGATGATATTATTTTTGGAGCAACTAATGAAAAGTTGTGCAAGGAATTTTCAAATCTAATGCAAGCTGAATTTGAGATGAGCATGATGGAAGAATTGAAGTTCTTCCTTGGATTACAAATCAAGCAGACAAGTGGTGGAATTTACATTCATCAACAAAAATATACCAAGGAGATACTCAAGAAATACAAAATGGAAAATGCAAAGCTCATGAAAACCCTTATGCAACCCAATGCAAAACTAAGCAAAGATGATTGACCGCGCTGTCGCCACGCGCCAAAAAGAACGAGCGTTTACAAAATAATGTAGTATAGAGCGACAACTCGGATCGTCTCTCAAGGACTCTTTAGTTGTTGTTATTATTAACAGAAAAAGTTAGAAAAAGTCAGAATTGGGGGTTTTGGATTGAAAACTAAATTAAGAAGCAAAACAGAAAACAAAGCAAGAAAACAGAGCAGTTACCAAATAAGCTAAGCGATTAACCTACTGTTCTCGGTTTCCCAACTATCATCGGTTCATGCAACCCTAAGCAGATTCTAATCCCCTCCCGGTTGTAGCAACAATTTACAAGCGAAACCACTACTACAAATATATGTCCCTATTCCCGAATTAAGCAAACGGGGTTAAGCCCTTCGTGAACTAAGCGAACACGAAACGAACACACGCGAATTAAGCAAACGCGATTAATTATAGGAACATGATATCACCGAGATAAACCAACACAACACAATATACTCCTGAATTAAGCAAACAGAAATATAAAGCATGGCATTGAAAAGAGAAAAGGAAATGAAAACAGGAAATACAAGAACCTCAAGTATGGATAAAAACCAATTACAGTAGATTAATCTAGGAGACTAATTCTCCATTACAGACATAAGCAAAAAAGAAAAGAAAAGGAAAATAAACTATTGAAACTACCACTACTCCTACTGACTAACTATGACTAAAAACCAGCCAAAAACTCTTCCTCCTCTCTGTCGATGCGTTCTGTTTTTATAAGCTTCACGCGGCGTCACGGCCGTGATGTATATCACGGGCAGGCCGTGATCGTTTCTGCCAAGGGTGACTTTTCACATTCTGGTCCGTTACGGCCGTGATGTATATCACGGGCAGGCCGTGATACATTCTGACTTTTGGTTTCTCTATTGTCACGGCCGTGACCTTCATCACGGCTAGACCGTGATTCTTTCCGACTTTCTGCATTTCCTTATCACGCCTGTGATGTGTATCACTACCGGGCCGTGATCCTTTCTGACTTTTCATGATCTTCTCATCACGGCCGTGACCACTGTCACGGCCTGGGCGTGATAGCCTCTGCTTCAGATACACTTCCTTCTTTGCTCTTTTTATTATCCTGCAAACAAGAAAAAATAGTAAATACTTTATTCAACTCTAAAACAACTAAATTAACATAAAAACACTTTACAGACTCAAAATGCTGCTTAAAGACAATCAAGTCTAATTTGGGTGAAAATGATATGAAATTGGCACAAAGCCAAGGTCTTTACTAGTTATAAAACCAGTCAAACAGAGGCTCATCAAAATACCCCAAACTTAAACTTTGCTTGTCCCCAAGCAAACTAAAACTCAAAAACTTAAAAAGACTCAAGACCTGGCAAGCTTAAGAATTCAATCAACTCTGCACAGAATTTAAGCAGTTTAACAAAATAATTTTCTTTCAATGTCCCCCCCCCCCCTTTCAAACAGAGTAATCCCCACATCATTTATTCTAAACAATTGAGAATTTCATCATTCAGACAATCAGAAATCTAAGCAGGGGGTCTAAGTTACACACAAGAGGGAGATCACCAAATTCAAACAACTGCCCTCCTCACAAGGGAAATTTGTGTTTCACTCAATCGCTCAATTTTTGTCAGGCTAACAACATTCACTCAATTTCACTTTTAAGAGCACTTCCCATAAATTTGATTTTCATCTCAAAATGATTCCCACAGAAAACATGCAAGCAACATCAACAGGTCTTTTATGGTTTGTAATGGGGCCTGGCTAAGGGTAGGATATACAAAAGTACTAGGCTGAAGACCCTAAGAACTAAGAGAGCATGAACATTATTTACACTTTGAAATTCACTCAAGTTCCTTTCTTAATTTTTTTTTTCTTTATGCTTCTGGGTGACTACAACCTTTTTATTTCTTTTTGGCATTTTTGCACTTTTATTTTTTTCTGTTTTTCTCTTCTTTTTTTTTCTTCTTTTTTTTTTTTTTTAACATAATATTTTTTCTCAATCCCAAACAACATATTACACTTTGCAGCCACCCCAAACTTAATTTCTTGCAACCAATTTCTCACTAAGCTTCCATGCTCTCCTAATCCTAAGATCGGGTTAACATGGTTTTTCAGATTTTAGCTTGTAACATAAGGTTAACAAGAATTAACAGGCTAATAGGCTCAATGGGCTAACTAGGGAACATGCATTGGGGATGGTATTTTAGGCTAAGTAGTTTATTTACAAAGAAAATGCCTAAATCATATGAAGCAAACACATAATCATGCAAACCAAAAAGAGATTCAAGCAAATTCAGGAAAGTGCAACTTAAAAAGTGATTTTCACACAGTTTAAAACATGTTGGAGGCTCAAAACCTCACCTGGACATTTTTTTGCAAATTATTTGACAGAGATTCTATCCCTAGTGTGTGCTTCCTATAACCCCAAACTTATCATAAATCATGCCATCATAACAAAATCTCAAAGTTCAGTTTTCAATCATATGGAGATCAATTTTTCAAAAATTTTTCAAGTCCTAGGGGGAAAACAGTCAACACTATCATGCAATTCATCTATGCAAAATTAATCAAATCCAATAAACTTGCCAATAAAAGACTCAACACACAAATACTCCTGAGTTTCTCAAATTATTCAGGAGCTTTATTAAAAAAGAAACAGAAATAAAGCAAGAAAAAGAAAATTAAAAGAGATAAGGGTTAAGAAAACTCATTCAGAGGCGGTTCCACCAGGATCCCACTGTCTGTAACATAAGTCCCACATGGTAGCCAAAGGACTGAAATTCATTCCAAGCCTCCCTAACTTGCAGTTTTGATGCGGAGGTGAGCACTTGACAATTATAATAACTCCACCCAGTGCGGTGGACTTCTCACTACCTCTCGGGTCACAGATGACCTCTTTCTCAATAAAATCTCCCCAATAGAATCGGGGTTCAACCGCTTGGACTGGCCATGGTGCAAAATCCAAGGGTGCAACATCCATCACTGGTGGCTCCTCAGGGGGAAGTGTTAAACAGTTAGAAACGGTTACTGGTGCTGCTTCAACTTCTGCAAGGTCTTCATTCACTGCATTAACAAATGTATCACCTGCTATACACGCAGAAATTTCAGCACACACCAAACAAAGGTTAGAGTTAGTACATATATTACAAGAAAATGAATCAGAAAAATCTACAATGTCTGGGAATTCTTCAATCAATTCATCCACCCCATTACTCTCAACACATTCAATTGTTTTACTTGAATCATCTACTCCCAAAGGTTCTTCTTTATCTTCAGGCACGGGGGAGCAGCTGCCCTCTTGATCCTCCTGATCTAAGTTTCCTGAACAGAACAAACCTGCAAAACGATCCGCATTTTCTATTTTTCCTGAAAAGTATAATCCTGTAAAACATTCAACACACAAAGCAGTTCCATCACAATAACAAGCATTAGGATCAGGGGATTCAACACATAAATCATCATCAACAGAAACATTATCATCAGAATTATTTTCAAAAATATTTTCAGGAATAACCATCTGTAAATCCTTATGTTCCTCAAGGGGCTGTGGAGTTAGCATTACAGCTGAGTTGGCGGTAACTTGATCAATTAGAGCCCACAATTTTTGAGATTCAGCTTGGTCCCTCTGTTGGGCTTCAAGATTACTTGCCTCCATTGCCTCCATCCTCTGTTGAAATTCAAGATTGTATGCCATCCGTTGATTGTTCTCTTCCATTTGTTGTATCATAGAAGCAATCTCATCCAGGGTGCTCTGTGAAGGTTCGGAAGGTGCAGAGGTGGTCACTTGGCTAGGATAGTATGGTGGTGGCTCACTAAAATTAGGATAATACATGCATGGTTGCTCATAATAAACATTAGGCACATACCCAAACATGTAATTATCCATGGGAGAAAATAAAATTTACAGACCAGACAAAGCAGACAAAACTAATTAGCAAAGCAAAAAGTTTTTTTTTTTTTTAACAAAAATTATTTTCTGCTAATAACAACAAAAAAGAGTCCCTGGCAACGGCGCCAAATTTTTGTGGCGCTGTCGCCACGCGCCAAAAAGAACGAGCGTTTACAAAATAATGTAGTATAGAGCGACAACTCGGATCGTCTCTCAAGGACTCTTTAGTTGTTGTTATTATTAACAGAAAAAGTTAGAAAAAGTCAGAATTGGGGGTTTTGGATTGAAAACTAAATTAAGAAGCAAAACAGAAAACAAAGCAAGAAAACAGAGCAGATTACCAAATAAGCTAAGCGATTAACCTCACTTTGTTCTCGGTTTCCCAACTATCATCGGTTCATGCAACCCTAAGCAGATTCTAATCCCCTCCCGGTTGTAGCAACAATTTACAAGCGAAACCACTACTACAAATATATGTCCCTATTCCCGAATTAAGCAAACGGGGTTAAGCCCTTCGTGAACTAAGCGAACACGAAACGAACACACGCGAATTAAGCAAACGCGATTAATTATAGGAACATGATATCACCGAGATAAACCAACACAACACAATATACTCCTGAATTAAGCAAACAGAAATATAAAGCATGGCATTGAAAAGAGAAAAGGAAATGAAAACAGGAAATACAAGAACCTCAAGTATGGATAAAAACCAATTACAGTAGATTAATCTAGGAGACTAATTCTCCATTACAGACATAAGCAAAAAAGAAAAGAAAAGGAAAATAAACTATTGAAACTACCACTACTCCTACTGACTAACTATGACTAAAAACCAGCCAAAAACTCTTCCTCCTCTGTCTGATGCGTTCTGTTTTTATAAGCTTCTGCGCGTCACGGCCGTGATGTATATCACGGGCAGGCCGTGATCGTTTCTGCCAAGGGTGACTTTTCACATTCTGGTCCTTACCGGCATGGATGTATATCACGGGCAGGCCGTGATACATTCTGACTTTTGGTTTCTCTATTGTCACGGCCGTGACCTTCATCACGGCTAGACCGTGATTCTTTCTGACTTTCTGCATTTCCTTATCACGCCCGTGATGTGTATCACGGCTGGGCCATGATCCTTTCTGACTTTTCATGATCTTCTCATCACGGCCGTGACCACTGTCACGGCCTGGGCGTGATAGCCTCTGCTTCAGATACACTTCCTTCTTTGCTCTTTTTATTATCCTGCAAACAAGAAAAAATAGTAAATACTTTATTCAACTCTAAAACAACTAAATTAACATAAAAACACTTTACAGACTCAAAATGCTGCTTAAAGACAATCAAGTCTAATTTGGGTGAAAATGATATGAAATTGGCACAAAGCCAAGGTCTTTACTAGTTATAAAACCAGTCAAACAGAGGTTCATCAATGATGAAGGTAAAAAGGTAGATCAAACTGTCTACAGAGGTATGATTGGCTCTCTACTGTACTTAAATTCAAGCAGACCTGACATTCAATTTAGTGCCTGTATGTGTGCTAGATTCCAATCTGATCCTAGAGAATCTCATCTTAAGGCTGTTAAAAGAATATTTAGATATTTGTTTGGAACTACTAATCTTGGTTTGCTGTATTTAAGATCAAAAGAATAAAGATTAGTGGGATATTGTGATACTGATTTTACTGGAGACAGAATAGAAAGAAAAAACACCAGTGGAGGATGTCACTTCATTGGAGCAAGTTTAGTCTCATGGTCAAGCAATAGGCAGACAACCATTGCCCTGTCTACTGCTGAAGCAGAATACATCTCTGTTGTTAGTTTATGCTCTCAACTCTTATGGGTAAAACATCAACTTGAGGATTACTCTATTTATGAACATAACATATCTGTATGATGTGATAATTCTAGTGCTATATGCTTAACTAAAAATCCAATTCAGCACTCTAAGGCTAAGCATATTGAAATCAAACATCATTTTATTAGGGATTATGTTCAGAAAGGCATCTTTGATATTAAGTTTGTTAAAACTGAAAATTAATGGGCTGATATTTTCACTAAACCCCTCACATAAGAAAGGTTTTTATTTATTAGAGATAATCTAAATATGCATTGCATTGTTGAATGACATGTCTGAATGTTAACATGTCTGTGCTTTATCACCTGTCTATGCTTACCTGTCTGACTCTGCTGAGTCACTATGCTATAACTCATCAGTTTTGATTGAAATGGTTATTATTTAATTAATGCCATTCCCTTATCTGAAGCTAATCATGTGCACGATGGTTTGCATATCTCGAAAACATGTTTTCATTATGTCTTAAGTGGGTGTTGGAGTTCCCCATACAAATCGTGCCATTTTGAAATAAAAAGTCGTTTTTCTCTCTCCTAACTTTATGACTATAAAAGACAATAGATCAGAAAGGTTGGACCTTTACACTTCAAATTCCAAAATCTCTTTGTCTTCTCATCTTTCAAACCCTTTTCTCTCTCAAAACCCTAGAATCGTTTTCTCTCAAAAAATGGAATCATCCAAGCGTCTCTCTACAAAAGAAATCACTGAGAAACACAATCTCAAGGTTATTGAGATAGAAAATATCATTACGGGAAAGACTGTTGATCTTCAATAGACGAAGAAGCTAGGAATGGATGTCATTGAAGAGTTGGAGTACTCCAAGTGGACTCCTTTCTTCGACATCAAGGAGCTTGTTCACCCTAAGCTCGTTCAAACGTTCTGGAGAAATGCTGTGGTTGTCACCAACAGACTCAACGGAATCAAAACCTTTAAGGCTGAAATGGGGGATAGAACCCTTCTCTTCCCCATTAGGTCTCTGGAGCTTGTCACAAAATGTCCGAGAATCGAAGCTGGCTTCACACCCAACTGGGAAGATGAAGTGGGAGCTGACAATGTCAACATTGCCATCTATGGTGTTCCCAAACCAATGAACCCTAAGCTTGTCAACATGGTGGTCAAGTGCAGATTCCTGCACAAATTGCTGTTGGAGTGCATGATGCCAAGGAAAGGATCACGAGATAGTGTGACCAAGATGGAAAGATTTGCTCTGTACCACTTGATCCCCAAAATCAAGGTTGACATCAACGACCTTATCTACATGTACCTTGAGCTTCTGATCAAGAGAACCAACATGCAGACCTATCCTTATGGGATGTTGCTGACAAGGGTATTCAGGAATAAGTTGTTTGTTCCTAGTGATGTTCACTTTGTGGACATGTCACTGCCCATAGACAGGAAGATACTGTCTATGATGGACATCAAGGGAATCCCTCTTGATGATGAAGAGGAAGACAGCAAGAAGAAGAAGCAGAAGAAGAAGATGAAGCCTGCTGTTGAGCAGAAGAAGGAAGAACCAGTGGTTTCCATTGACGAATCAAAAGTCCCCATTTCTGAAAGATTGCTCAAACCGTCTGGAAAGGTGTCCAGACAAGACCAAATTCCAGAGCCGCGACCCTCAGTATCTGAAGATTCTGCTGAAACAGTTGAGCCCTTGAGGTTCAGGCTGAGGAGGACTAGTGAAGCTGAGGAATTAGTGGATGTTCCTGCTCATCCCAGCAAGAAAAGGAAGCTGGTGAAGACCTTTGCCAAGGTCAGACAAGTTGAGTCTGAGCCTAGCAAAGAGGAAGCATCTGCTCAGGGGGAGCAGACAGAGCAAGTCCTGGAAAAACCAACGAAGGCTTTCATTTTGGGAATTATTCCCAAAAAGAGAAGATCTGGTTACCCAGTACCTTCAAAAGAAGACCTATCTGGAGGAGCTCAAACAGTTGTACCCAAGGATGACCAAGTGTCTCCTTCTCACAAGAATTTGAAGATATCTGAAGAGCAGACATCTCCTTCATTCTCTTCCCCTTCTCATCAAGGTATCATCAACCCATCTGTCTTTTCTCCATCTGCCCTTTTTATTTAACCTCTTTCTGTTGCATCTCTTATTTCTTCACCTGTCTCCTCCTTTCAACCTCAAAAATCTTCTTTCACTATTATACCTGATGACTGTTAGTACATAGTTGTTCATAGGGACTCTGCTCCCAAAGAACAAATTGACATATCATCGAGACTCTGTGTCTGATCTGCAATATCTTTTGTTTGCAAGTATCTCACATATCTCTTTCATCCCTTCTCCTCCACCTCATATTTTTAACCCCTGTAGAGAACTTTTCTTCTACCCACCTATTATTATCTTCATTAGAACATTAGCTGGAACTCACTATCCCGCTTCTATTGTAATGCTACCACATAGGTCTAGGTATTTCTTTATGTTAGTCACAGGATCTAATTCTGTTTTCTGCCATATTGATTCTTTATTACCTATCCTTCCCTCTGTTTTAGCTCAAACACCTCTTCCAAAATAACAATCATCAGACTGTCTCTGTCTGAGAGACTTTCCTGTGTGTTTCCTTCACCTGATACTAACTATGTTAGAATCAGTCTTATCTTCAAATTCATCTTTCTTCCTTTCTATGCCCTTCAAACTCTGCATGAAGTTTTCTTCCCTTCCATCACATCTCCCCTATCTATACCTAAGGTACCCCCAGTTTTAGCCTTACCCTAACACCCTTCTCTGTCTGTCTCTTCTCAAACAGTGGCCTTACAAGACTTTCATCTGTTTCAAGGACAAGTAGAAGACTTAAGAAGACAGCTAGATGAAGAAAGGCGAGCTAGGCTGCTCTTAAAGCAAAGAGTTACTGCTTTATTTTTGTTAATTAGTCAATCTAGGTAGTTTTTAGGTATATAGACTACCTTGTACTTGTAAATGTCCATGATGAATAAAATAAATTTCTCCTTTATTTACTTAATGCTTTCATAGTTTATTCCTTTTTGATGTTGACAAAAGGGGGAGAGTGAGAGGAATGTGATATAGGAGAATAAGAGAATGAATATGATATGATCTTAAATAATACATGGACATGAGTATGTTATGATAGTTGCTATAATTGCTCCTATAAATCTTAAGTAAGATTGCTCTGATAATAATTTCAAAGTAAAACAAGTCAAACTTATGTGTGACTAAGTTATTAATCTTAATGTCTGATCAAGCATCTGCATGACCTGTCCACTTAAGAAAATTTCAACCTTTGTCGATATATGCTATTTTCTTTGTTGACATTTTCTGAGGTTCATTAAATCATCTCAATGTTTGTCATCATCAAAAAGGGGGAGATTGTTAAGTCTCTAAAATGTCTGATGTGCATTTCCCTAAGTTTTGATGAGAATTAAACATTGGTTAATGATTTAATTAACCTTCATATTGGTTGCTAACCTGTCTATCTAGTGTGCAGATTAAAACTGTAAGAATCATCTATTTGCACATAAGTAACTACCTGTCCGGATAAGCGAAAGTCAACGTGTCTGCTGACTAGGATTATTGACTTCTTTCAAGAGACGTATTCAACTTGTCTCCCCACGAGTTCCTACACTTGTCTGAGGTTAATCGTTGAAGAACCAAGGACCTAACAAGATTTTGTGAGTTGTTCTATCAGAAAGAGACTCGAAGCCTTCTCTCCTACTCAGTCTCACGCCTATCAAGAAAAGTAAGAAGTTACTCTCTCAAGTAACCTCGATTATCAGAACCAAAGACTAGTTAAAGAATTCTTCCAACAAGCTTTATTCCCTAGTACCTCTGGTCCTTACACGAAAAGGGAATTGTACTCAGCAGAGTACAAAAAGCTCTCTGCACAACTCCGATATGGATGTAACACGATGCATAAAGCCATGATCCTTCATGTTAGAGTACAACCAACGTTCCTATTGCATTAATGGCTACCCAGAGCGACTATATTACATTTAATGAAGTTCTGCTTGAAGCCAACATCTGAGGGAATGTCTCTAACGGATCCTAAATGCTTGAAGACTATAAATACATAAGTCATTGAAGATGAAGCATAGATAATACACATAGCATTAAAGAGCCATTACTCTGCGCATTCTTTCATTCTGTATTCTTCAATCATTTGAAGTTATTACGTAGACTTTCCTAAGCTTTATATTTAAACCACTCTGAGTGTTAGTGAAAGTTCTGTCTCATGTCAAGTTGTATTTATTACAAACCAAATCTCTCAAACAAACCTCGAGGGAGCTCAAGAGTCTAAGTATGCAAAGAATACTTGTCTTGAGCCTGAAGAGGCTAGGTGTGCAAAGAATACTTGTCTTCGAGCCTGAAAAGGCTAGGTGTGCAAACAATACTTGGGGTCTGTAACCTGATCAGTTATAGTGGATAAAACTTGGTGCTGCCAAGGACTGGACGTAGCTCTTTGCTTTGAAGAGTGAACCAGGATAAATACCTGTGTCAATATCTCTTTCCTTATAAACTCTTTAGTTGCCTTAGTTTTCTTATCTGTTTTTCAAGTGATGTGTTTGTCTAAGTCACTATTAAAATTTCATCGAGACAGTCACCGTCTGTCTCCCTTATCTTTCCACTCGTCCTCAACTAAGCTTCTATATGCGAAAAGATTTCAACTTTGTTTAAATTCGATAAACACAATTCAACCCCCCTTTTTCGTGTTTATAGTTGTCTATTTCGAAGAAATCCGAGTTGAGCTTGACATGGTTGAAGAAGTCCGAGATGAGGCAAAAATCAAAGAAGAACTATGCAAGTAGAAAGTAGCTCGGAAGTACAAATCGAGGTTGTGGCCAAGGGAATTTGTGCAAGGTGACTTAGTGCTGAGATTGTAAAATGATGCGAGAAAAGACTCAAAACAGGGTAAGCTCGCAGCAAATTGGTCTGGCCCATTCAGAATAGTTGAAAATCTAGGAAATGGTGCTAATAGGCTAGAAGAGTTGTCAGGAAAGGTTGTTCCAAGAACTTGGAACACTTCCCACCTTAAGTTTTATTTTAGCTAAAGTTATGTAAGTAGGTGATGTACTCTTTTTCCTACCCCGGTCTTTTTCCCATGAGGTTTTGACCAGGAAGGTAATGAGGCACACCCAGAAAAATAAATAAATAGAATTATTTTGCAATATCGGGCAAGAATACTGTTATATGGTCAAAATTTTATTTATAAAAAATTAAAGACCTAAAAGGTTGACCGAACTAAAATCGACCGAGTTGGGGTCGAAAGGCCAAACCTAAAGCGGCGAAAATTAAAGACCTAAAAATGTTGACCGAGCTAAAATCGACTGAGTTGAGGTCGAAATGTCGAACTTAAAGAGGTGAAAATTAAAGACCTAAAAAGGTTGACCGAGCTAAAATTGACCAAGTTAGGGTCGAAATGCCGAACCTAAAGAGGCAAAAATTAAAGACCTAAAAAGGTTGATCGAACTAAAATCGATCGAGTTGAGGTCGAAATGTCGAACCTAAAGAGGCGAAAATTGAAGACCTAAAAAGGCAATTAAAAACCTAAAGAGGAAAGGCGAGCAAAATCGAAATGCTAAGCTAAAATGGCTGACCGGGCTAAACGTCAAAAGGCCAAACCTAAAAAGGTAAATAAAAACCTAAGGAGGCTTGTTAAGATAAAGGCTGAGACCCATGGTGTCAAAAAACCTTAGGGATTAATTTTAAATTGATCCGAGTTCCAAAATCCAGCCAAGATATCAACATAAATCATACAAAACGAAGTATGAACATAAATACTTGGGAAATATTCTAAGTTAAAACACAACTCAAGAGCTAGAAACACATAATGACATTAATTAAAAGGGCAAAGCCCAAGGGTACAAAAGGTTTCAAAATAAAAAAGGGATTGCCCTGGGAACAAACTTCAAAGAAAGTTTGAGTTACTCATGGGCATCCCCATGAGCAACAGTTCCAGCAGGAGTAAAGTCAAGGTCATCCTCACCACCCGGAGGAACAGCAAAAGATGGATCAGGTAAAGCTATTTCACCTGCCCCATCTCCTCCCTCCTCGGCAGCTTGCTCTTCAACTTCCTCCTCTTCCTGGCCTATCTCGTCTTCATCCTCAAACTCGGATAAAGAAACTAGAATTCCATCTTTATTAAAGTCCTTGTCCACATCAGCAAGGGAGAAGTCAGCATCTGGGTTAAAGCGTTTAAGCTGCTTCACCGCTCGATAAAAACCGTTGACGTGCTCCTTCATAATGGTGGCTTCAGCTTCACTCAGATCGGCTTGAAGCTTGCGATTAGCCTCCCTCTCATCCTCCAAAGGCTGTTGCAGTTGAGCAAAGGAAACTTGAAAGTCTTCAACGACTTTCTGAAGTCCGACCCTCTCTTCTTTCTCCTTCTCCAGCTCGGACTGAAGGGAAGTCTTGCTTTTCTCAAGCTCAGCCTTTTGAGCCTTCAGTTGGCCAACAACGTGAGCTTGCTCCTCGCACTTGGCCACAGCTTGAGTCAACTCGTCCCTCAACCACAAGGAACGAGCCATTTCAGCCCTCAACGACTCCATCTTCTTAGTATTTTTTGATAGTTCTTGACTCCAGAAGCGAGTGATGGACGAAATTCGGAGGCCGTAAGCAACAGCGGCCTCCATACTTGCATCAGGCCCCTGCTCCAGCAAAAGCCGAGCATCAAAGGGCTTCAGCACTTGACCATCAATGAGTGGGACGGGGTTGAAATCATCACTCCAGAGCGAGCTGATGCCTGGGTTACAGTGGCCATTATACCACTTAGTGTCCACTGTCAGGTCGGTCACATGAGGTTCCCCTTCAGTCCTCTTCTCGGCAGTAGGGTCGTCGGGAGTCAGAGGAAGGGGGGAAGCACTCCTCCTCTGTACCACTGGTTGAGCATTGGCCCGAGCCCGCCTAGAAAGACGTGTGTCGAGGTCCGAGCTCTCAACAACCTTTTTTGCTTCCCCTTGGCATCAGAAGTCTAAATTGAAGTGCCACCATCTTGAGGAGCCAACTTATTCAGCAAAGCTTTATAACTAAACTTGCCCATGATCACTAAAAAATAAATCCGTCGAGTTAAAAGGCAGAATTTTTAAGTGCATCAACAGTATCTAAAGAAGAAATGCTTACGATCAAAGTCGGCATGCCGAGTGGAAGAGGCAGGTAATTTTAAAAGCCTCCCACAAGGCAATGACAGAGGATAGAGTTTCAAAATCTCCACATCAGCTCGCTCATCATGGGTCATAGAACCCAGGTCATAACTGGAAAATTTAGAAGGATGGGACTGCCAATAAAAGGGAAACCTCGGCTCCCCTTCAGAATCAAAGAATACAGACTCATGGCCTTCGGAAGGTCGGACCTTGAAAAATTCTGACTTAAAAAACTTATAAGAACTCTTATAGAGGCTGATGATACCTCTACCCTCAACCCCACTGACAGAAATCCATCCAACTCGGTCCCCGAACCGAACTTTATAAAAATAAAGGAACTTGGGAGCGGTAGCTGTCATCCCTGTTTGACTACATAGGATTTGGAAAGCCTTCAAGAATGCCCAACTGTTGGGATGCAACTGAGTAGGGGTGACGTTCATGATTCTCAGAACGTCACACTCAAATTGGGTAAAAGGAAGGGTGACACCGATATGTTCAAAAAAAGTTTTATAGACATAAGTAAAGTGTGGTTCGACGGGGAGAGCTCTCAGGAAAACATGATCCTCATCTGAGCAAGGCAAACAACAAACAGAAGCAGGGACCTGAAAAATTTCGTTCTTAACACTCCTAAGGGATTCAAGACTCCTAAAGTTAGAAAAGAACACCCCTACTTCAAGTCTAACCCAGGAATACCTAGGAATGGTAATGTATGGAATGGTCTCTTTAGGAACCTTAGCGACGCGCTTGCGGCGCTTAGGGGCAGTAATGGTTGCAGGAGTAGCAGAGCTACTCTCATCAGAATAAGAAGAAGAACCCTTGGCACCTCCATCACCACGAGGTGGAGATGGGAAATGATGAGGAGAGCCCCCAATCTGATTGATTTCGGGCTCTATGATCTGAACCCCAAAATAGGCATTATGGGTTACCTCGAACGAAGTTTCCATGGAAGAAAGAAAGAATGAAGGGAAAGGACGATGACGTACCTGGAACAGAAAAGGAAATGCAGAAGCTTGAAGGAGAAGAGCTCGAAGAGATGTTTGAGCAAGGAAGAGGCAAAATGAGCTCCTAAGCAAACTTCTCCCCAACTTATAGAGACCTCGACGCCTCGAAAGAAAACAAATCTTAACATTACTTTAGAAAGTAATAATGACTGACGCCGTGTGAAGAAAGGGAACGTCTCTTCAAGTCTGCGCAAATTCAGTTCACTAATGAAGGAGTCACATGTGGCTAAGATATCGGAATAAACGCGACGACAACCTAACGGCTTTAATCACACGGCCAAAGAGCAGGCCTCAGAAGTAATGACACAGAGGCCACGCGTCACAAACTTGCCTTATCTTAATAACGAAGGCAACGTCTCTTTTCATCTCGGGAGCTACGAAACTTTGGTAACAGCACAGATCTAAAACTACTACCCACGTCTCGGCTAGGCTCGGCTCCTTCAAATAGGCTTCCACACTTTCTGAAAGCCCAAAGCTTGGGGGACTTGTATATGGGCCAAGGTGTAAAGCTCGGCAACTCGAAATGTGAAGCTCGGTCGCCCGAGGTGTTCACCGAAGTAAAAGATATATATAGACCGAAGTGCGAAGATCGGCCACTTACCTCGCCAACTTGAAAGGCTAAAGAAACCAAGTTTCTAAGCTCGGTCACCGAGGTTAAACGATTGGCCGAGGTACAAGATCGGTCATTAAAATTATGGTAAAAAGGAAAGAAAACCTACACCATAAACCTTAGATTCTTCAAATAAGGTTTTTAAAGGCCAAGCTCGGCTACTGTCATGAAAACTTTTACGCTTCTACTAGCTCAAAGCCTGGGGGGACTTATGTACTGGCCGAGGAGTAAAATCCGGCCACCGAGCTTGGATACCCGATCCAATCAAGGTAGGAAGGATAAGATATTGATATTATCTTTAATAATCTTGATATTATCTCAAATAACCTTATCTGGTTATGAGATCATTTTAAGATATTGATATTATCTTTAATTATCCTGATATTATCTCAAATAACCTTATCCGGTTAGAAGAGATAATATCTCTTAAATTAAGGAAATCACATCTCAAAGAAGATTTAAGAGATAAAAGGAAATAAATCCAGATCTCTAAAAGATTTGGGGATCCTATTATAAAAAGGGGAGAACCCAAAAGAGAGACTCACTTTTGGATGAACCTAGGTGAATCTCCCTTAAGCGTATTAGAGAAACTAGCTAGACCAAGAGACTATTGAAGAGTCTTTGCTCGCTAGTATTCATCAGATACAAGATTAAGGGATTGAGATCACTATATGACCAATGATTGAACCTAGAACTACGTCTGGCTTTGATTCCCACTGGGATACGTAGGACCAAAGTACAATATTCTGTCAAGTCATAATCTAAAACAACCCGGCGTTCACTCTTGGTTAGATATTCTATGGCGAGATTCCGACAAGTCGGAGTGTTCTTAGCCTTGTTGGCTTGTAATAGCCGAAACTCACTAGATGAGTTGATGAAGCTTGGTTAAAAAAAAAAATTGTATGGTATAATGCTTAAAAACTTAGAGTTTATATGCATGAAGGTGGATCATGGAAAAATCAAAATTTTCTCTATTTCTTTTTTGTATTAGCCGAAACCATGGCTGATGGTTGATGAGGCTAAGATTTAAAATTTTATTTAAAAAGTTTTAAGCTTTTTATTTAACTTACTTGATACTTAGAGAGTCTAAATCCAAAAACTTGTAGAAATTGGAATTTTCTAGCATGATTTATTGGAGCATGGCCGAAACATGTATGATGATTTTGGGATGATTTTATGAAAATTTTAACATATGTTAAACCTTGGTTTTGTTTAGATTTGCAATCATAACGTGAAACTCAATTTTGTTGCCTTGAAATCGTTATCAAATCCTTTACCGGTTAAATCTGAGGTAAGGGAAGACAGTCTGAGGGATATTAATTTGTGATAACTATGTGTTACCTATTGTTGTTTGATGATGCTTGGTTGATATTTTGCCATGATGTTTGGTTGATGGTTGATGTTGGTTTGTATTGATACGCTGAGTTTGATTTGTTTTTCATGTACTATATGTTGGTTTATTTTATAAAATGCTTATGATGCTGTGAATATGTTGAAGTGATAGTTTAATTGTTGAGTTGTTGCATGAGAAGCCTAACCTTGGGTTAGAGCTCAATTTAATAAGTTAAGATAAAAGCCTTAAAAAATTTATGAAAGAAGTTTACAAATAAATAATGTTTTTGAAAAGAAGTTTAATTTTGTTTGAAAAAGAGAAGAAAGTTTAGTTTATATTTCGAAATTTGTAACATTAGAAATTTTATGAAAAAACATATTTTGAACAAAGAAATTTCATATCATTTTGAATAAAGAAAAGGATTAGAATTTTTGGAAATATTTTAAAAATAATTTCCAAATTAAATTCTTGAATTAAAAGTGTTGTTTTGGCTTCAAAGACTCGGGGGGGGGGGCGCTCGAGTTTTCAAAAATTCTTCGTTTTCAAAAACTTTACTTTTTAAATCGGAGTTGCCTCAGGATCTTTTACAAAAATAGTGAAGGGCTTTTAAAAAATATTAATTAAGAAGAAGAAATTGTAAGCAAAATGAAACTGAAGAAAGAAGATGGATAAGGAAAGCTGGAAACAAGGAAACTACTATAGTTGGTACTTCAACTGGACAAGAAAATGCACCTTCTAATTTCCTGTAGAAACTAATGAAAATGCTGGAAAATGTTGAGGAAAATTAGAGGAAAAAATCATGAAATTGAAATGGTTGCAATTGCTGAAGTGAATGAAATGATAAAAAGGGCAGAAAAGGACATTGATAAACTCAAAGATGACTAAGGAGTGGACTTTAATTTCCCTGCACCTCCATCTCAAACAGAAGAAGATGTTGATGTTGCAAACATTGCAAGAGCTAGCTGCTGTGAAGGAAGCTGAGCACACCCCTGCTGAACCATCACCTAAAGGCCAAAACAAAAGAAAATCAAAAAGGAAGAACTAGTTCTAGGAAATCATAGGAATTAGAACTTAGTTTTTGAAAGGTAAAATGCCTTAGTTTGTAATTTTGGCTGATGGTTTCTGTTCTTTTTGATTTGTCCCTGCACCTATCCCTCTATCATGAACAATTTTATACATGCTTGCCTTCTCTATTGCTTTGAATGTTTATTTTCTTTACCTTTTTGATAATGCCAAAAGGGGGAGGAAAAGTATGATATAGAGAAAGGGGATAATAACAAATTATACATGCATAAGTTGAGCGGGAGCTTATAAGCTTACATGATTAAGGGGGAGTAAATCAAATTCTGCTCTGATAATTTTTTTTGCTCTGATATACTTCTGCTCTGATACCATGATATAAATTTGTCAAAAACACTTAGCTTCTGCTACACTTATATTCTGATCTTATAATTTGTTAGGATATTTGTCATAATCAAAAAGGGGGAGTTTGTAAGACTCAATGACTTAGAGATTTTGATATATGACATACGATTTAATGTGTGTGCAAGTATTTTAGTGTCAAATTGTAAAGACGAGTATCAAGCAGTGATCAACAAGTTCATTAAGAAAATTCAAGGAAAATATTCAAGGAAGAACTTGAAGGAATCAGGGAGCTGCATGTAGAAATCAAAATAGCAAAGTCAAGATCAATGGATCATCAAGACCAAGCTTAAAGGAGAATTTTAGATTTAAGTCTTAGATGATTTGTAAGAGAAAGAAATCTCTTAGTCACAAGATATCTGAACTAAAAAGATGCATGAAGAAAATTAATTTTCATAACCTGCATTAAAAGGAATAAGGTTTTTTTTAATGAAAATGATTTTTGGAAATAAGAAAATTATTTGTCAGGTACAGCCATGTAATCAATGGATGTATGTCTGCTACTGTAACTGACAAATGAATTCAAGGTTCTTGATTGAATACATAGATGTATTGAATGGGTGTACTGGTGGATTAACCAAGTTCAAGTTTTTGAAAAACACGTACAACCATGTATTAAACAGGTGTACAAAAACTATCAGAACTATCAGTATGAAATTGGTTAATACAGCCATGTACTCAACCCCTGTTCAAGAATCAAAATCAAGAAAACAGATTCTGTTATCAGACCCAAATCTGTTTTAATTGATCCCAACGACTATAACTTGTTTCCTATATATAGAGGGATCAAAGGGACAATTTTAACATATCAGAAATTTTACAAAATCAATTTGAGAGATCATTTGTGAAAATCATTCATCTTCTTGCTTGAGCTTCATTGTGAAAAATAGTGTTTCAATTCTCATAAGAACTTCAACTTGTATATCTGACTTCTGAGAGTTAGGAATCAATCTTTCTGTACTTTTCGATTGTAAAGAGAGAGGGAGTCTCTATGTGTGATTAAGGTGAGGAATCCTAATGAAGAACATTGATTGAGGCTCTTCACAAGAGTGTAGTATCTCGAGGTGAATGAGTTCTCTATGGTGTAAAGGTTTTTTACGCTACCTGGCTAAAGCTTGTTGTGTTAGTGTGTGAATACCCACAGGTGGAGTGGGGACTGGATGTAAGTCACAGTGGTGGTGGCTGAACTGGTATAAAACTGATTGTGTGGTATCTCTAAACTCAAACTCTTTAATTTCTGTCTTGCGCATATAACTGTGATCTTGATGTTCTAAATTTTCAATTGATATCAGTTCTTGATCAGTTTAATAATATGAATTAAAACCAGCGTATTATTGCAATCACTCTTGAGTTATTAATTGTTCAAAACTGAGTTGATTAAGACTGTTATTGATCACTGAAACTGAAACTGATATATTGTAACTTCAGTTCTTGACTGATTAAGTCTTGTATATAATACATGTACGACCCTGAACTGAGCTTCTTCCTGTTTGATTCAATCATTGTTTAATTGATAGATGTGAGCTATGAACTTGAATCTTATTACTGATTTATCTTTCTGAATTAATCTTTCTTTCCTCACCACCTTCTATTTAAGATTTCATAAAAGTCCTTCACTGTTTTTGTAAAAGATCCTGAGGCAACTCTGATTTGAAAAGTAAGTTTTTGATTCATAACTCTCAGAAGTCAGATATACAAGTTGAAGTTCGTATGAGAATTGAAACACTCTTTTTCACAATGAAGCTCAAGCAAGAAGATGAATGATTTTCACAATTGATCTCTCAAATTGATTTTGTAAAATTTCTGATATGTTAAAAGTGTTCCTTTGACCCCTCTATATATAGGAAACAAGTTATAGTCGTTGGGATCAATTAAAACAGATTTGGGTCTGATAACAGAATATGTTTTCTTGATTCTGATTCTTGAACAGGGGTTGAGTACATGGCTGTATTAACCAATTTCATACTGATAGTTCTGATAGTTTTTGTACACATGTGTAATACATGGTTGTACGTGTTTTTCAAAAACTTGAACTTGGTTAATCCATCAGTACACCCATTCAATACATCTATGTATTGAATCAAGAACCTTAAATTCATTTGTCAGTTATAGTAGCAGACATACATCCATTGATTACATGGTTGTACCTGACAAATAATTTTCTTATTTCCAAAAATCATTTTCATTAAAAAAAACTTATTCCTTTTAATGCAGGTTATGAAAATTGATTTCCTTCATGCATCTTTTTAGTTGAGCTATCTTGTGACTAAGAGATTTTTTTATCTTACAAATCGTCTAAGACTTAAATCTAAAATTCTCCTTTACGCTTGGTCTTGATGATCCTTTGATCTTTGAATTTGCTCTTTTGATTTCTACATGCAGCTCCTTGATTCCTTCAAGTTTTTCCTTGAATATTTTCCTCGAATTTGCTTAATGAACTTGTTGATCACTGCTTGATACCTGTCTTTGCAATTTGACACTAAAACAATTGCACACACATTAAATTGTACTTGTCATATATCAAAATCTCTAAGTCATTGAGTCTTACAAAAAGAACTTTTTTTTAGGAAAATAAATTTGGTTTTATTGAAATAGAATGAATTTAAAAAAAAATCAAGGTGATTTTTTAAAAATGAATTTCAAATAAAAATGTTTACTTTGCTCAAAACAATATTCCAATAACTTGGATAAGTTATGGAGATTTAAAATTGTTTTGTTTTTTCACTGAACGAAAAATAACGTTGAAAAGTGGACCTAGTAACCGAGACGTCGTGCTACTAGTGTAATTAAACACGTTGATCTATGATCTGTGTCACGTTGTTGTGGATCGTGTGTCCCTATACGTTGTTGTGGACTGTGTGTCCTACATACATTATACAAACGTGGTAAAAATAGTAAAGGTGAAAAGTTGATTTCTACTACCACAAAGTCTTAGACCGGTGCATCGGTTTAGGACTCTTGTGATTGGACAATTGGACTCAAATGTCCTGCGTTTACAAATTTTAATACACTGAAAAATTATGGAGGTCATGAGCCTTTGAGCTTCGACAATGAAAGAAGTACACACAAAGAGAAGCTGTGAAAATAAAATGTTTTTCATGCATTTGGCAGACATGTCCAAAGTTGTTTTGTGTGAGTACCTTGAAGGGCATGGCATTTCATGACACGTTGTATCATTGTGCCTTGATGGACAACGAAATCCATATGCCTTGATTACTATGCCTTGAGTTGGATAGTATGCTATGGATATCCACGCACGTTGCACACTGTGCCAGGAGTTTTGGGCAGTGTAGTGGAGAAAACGTGCCTTTTATGGCAAATATCGAGCCTGATCAGCTCATTTTAAACAAATTGAAGTTGGGATCTCCGGATATTAGGATAGACATTGAATCATAGAAGTGTCATGGTTTTCAAAAAGCGATGATTATCTCTTGCTATGCACTTTTTAAAATGATATCTTGTTACTTGTATATGTTACTTGTGTGTTTTGGGTGCATATAGTTGTCATGATTATCCATATATTGGTGTCTTACCCTTGTATTTTCTTGTATATGTATATTATGTTACTTTGAGATTAGATGGACCCGGCTCAGCCTCTCGTGCACTCTCGAGTGCGAGCAATCCTGTTTGAAAATGCTGACGATCCCGGGGCATTGGTGATTCACCCGGGGAATCACGTTGCCGAGTACACGGGCCCAGTTTGTACTATTGAGGGAACGCTGGAGGGAGGTCCTGATAGGAGGATCCATACTGTAGAGACTATTCAGATATCACTACCGCCACCTTGGTTTTATGCACAACGCTTAGGGGAGCAAGGACAGCTGGTGTTGAACCCCCAACGTCTGAATGAAGTACCGCCATCACCTGAAGCATCATCCTTCGGACAGTGACCTTGAAGATTATGATGCTCCTGGTGGGGAGGATCTGGTGGAAATATCCTCTTTGGATACTTCTTCTGGGGATGGGATTGACTTTCGTGGTCTCCCTAATGGCTATCACTAGTTTGTCTTGACCAGCTTAAGAAGTCTAGTTTCATTTTGGAGTAGTGATGTTGGATGGATCCTTTCAAGAACATGTTTAAATTGTCTCCTTAACCTCTAGTATGACTTTAGTATTTTGTTTAAGTAACTTGGATGTATACTTAAGGAAACTTCTGTCAATGTACCTGTCACTAAGAAGGTGTTTGTTATCAATGTGAATATTATGTATGTTTTCTATGAATGTAAGTTTATCTTTTAATTTCCCCATCTTATGTTGAGAGTTTTAACTTAAAATAAATTACCAATTAAGTATTAACTTCCGAAAGAAATCGACATGCCTTCAAATATCGTTAATATTAGTAAAAAAATGGTCAATTAATGTAATACCCGGGAAAGGGTGTCACAATGATGGTTTTGCAAGAGACGACGGTGGGTTTGCAGAGAAGAGGGAAGAAACAAAGAAGAAGGGGTTAGGGCGCGAGAGTGGTGAGAGAGACTTGAGTTTTCATGTTAACGTTATAAAGACATGTAACATTGGTTGATGGGACAACCGCTGTTACATGTCACTTGTAATGTTGGTTGCTAGGCCAACCACTGTTACAAGTTTTCCCTCCACCCAGTCTTTTAAGAATTGCACACTTGTAACAGCGGTTGTGACACAACCGCTGTTACAAGTCACTTGTAACATCGGTTATCTCACAACCGCTATTACAAGTATTTTAAATGAACCAGATATTCACGATATTGCCACCGCCTCTTTTGTAACCTCGATTTTAAACTAACCGTTGTTACATCCCGTCGTTACAGGCATATTTTCCACTAGTGACTATTAATACCCTTATCAGTCATATTAATGTCACAACATTCAAATTATCATCACCTACAGTCTCTTTATTGATTGTGTTAGAGTCATCCTGATTAATCTGTTTCTGATTTCCATTGTTTGTTGTATTCACAACAGGAGCTCCATGAATAACTTGAACCACAATAAGAGAAGATGAACCACTAGTGTCTTCTTTATGAGTCATCCCTGGGGCAGGCACTTCTTTGTTCTTAGGAACATATTTAGGAGAAGACTTTCGAGCTATCGAAGGTTTCTCCTTTTGACTCACTTGACCAGTCTTTTTACATTTAGCCAAAAATGACCAATTGTTTTGCAAGCAGGACAGAAAAAAGCAACCTTTCATACTCTACTCCCACAAAGAAAGCATATCCCTCTCTTTTCACTAGAATTTGGTCATGCAATAGGCCAGTAAGATCAATGTCCACAAGAAATCTAGCAAAGTGACCCAGTGTTCTGTTTCTAGTTGCTTCATCCAAAGAAATAGGGATGCCAAGACCCCATGCAATTTCAAACAAGATTTTTGGCCTCCAATATTCTTGAGGTAGTCCATGTATGCGAACCCAACACTGCGCGCATGTCTGCTTTAAAGAATTAGGATTAAAATCAAGAGACAAAAAAACAGTCGAAGGAATCCTGGTGTGATATTCCAAGAACCCACCATCCAAATGCTCCCATGTCTTCTAGGGAGGCCAATTCGAATTCATATAATCACCAATTGCTTTAAATTACTTTTAGATTTTCCTACTAGATAGCGTTCCAGGAGTAGTATAAAAAGGGCTCATCACATGATATTTTAACATCAAGCAATACAAGTTTCCTGCAATTAGGGAGTTCTCTCCCTTTCTCTATTTTCCCTCCTGTTTCTAAGCTAGAATGAATTATTTTTGAACGCAAGAAACTCATTTTCGCCTTTTTTCTTCATTATTTCTTTTCACATAATGGACTGCAGTTTTATCTAAAGTAGAGAGGGAACGGCTCCAACGTTATCATATATTGAATTGAGCAATGTTGCATACCCAATAGATTCGAATAACTTTTTTTCATAATGTAAAATATGAAATATTTTGTGTGTTTTTTTTTTTCGATATCTACAAAATATTTTGTGTTATAGAAGTCAAATATGTTCTTTAAGTTATAAATTTTCGGAAAACAAAACATCATTGGATCGAATTGTGTCCAAAAGGAAACATCATGTACGGACAATGATTGACCAGTAAACTCAAATTTTCTTAGCATTATCAAAGGCAGTGACAGGACACTACGCAGACAAGCACTTATTAACTGCTTAACTGAATGCTCCTTTCACTGTCATGCCAGAATTGAGAACCTTGATGATAATGATGTACATTATCACCATATGACAAAGACAATATATAAGACATAGGAGCTAGTACATGCATTGCATGCTAATCAAGTGGCGTGGAACATATATAGTAACATTATCTTTTGCAACATTAATTAATAATTATAGTAGCACTATAGCTTAATTTTCAGAACCCCTTTTTCTTTTTCTCTTCATAATCAAGCAGCTCCTCCAACAATTTATCATCCAAGTACTCAAACTCGAACACTTGTTTCCCTTCCACATTTCCATGCCTTGAAGAAGAGGATGAGGATGATGAAGCAGCAGAGGAACGAGTGCCACCACCGCCACCACTGCCGCCGCCACCAGCGGACATATTGTATTCATGTGGGAAGTTGAGGATTGCAAATGAACCTCTCATGGAATAAGCAGCTCTATCATAAGCTCTAGCTGCTTCTTCTGCCGTGTTGAATGTTCCCAGCCACACCCTCTGACCCTGCCTGTTTGAGTCACGAATCTCCGCCGCAAACTTCCCCCACGGCCGCCGCCGAACACCTCGATAACGGACATCTCCGCTGTCATCCTTGCCCCTTCCCTTTGATGATCCTTCTTCGTCCATATATGTTTGGTTTTTGTTTTTGTTTTGTTTGGTTTGCAGACTCTGCATGCATGGTAAGGTAAGACTCAATTTGAGTTTATATATGGTTGAAAAAATAGGAAACAGGTGCCGAATCGGATTTGTCCACGTGAGGATGGTATCACGTGTTAATTAGGAGGTTCTGCTATGAAACTAAGACCATGTTGAAAAGTTACACGTCCATTGTATCTGGATGGTCAAGGTGGTGGCTTTGCAAGTGTTGAATTTCTTAAGCCATTTTGGGAATTTAGTACTCTAATATCCACAAATAAACAAATACTACTTTGTGGCTCAGAACATATAACAAGAAAATAATAATATTAATAACAACAACAAGAAAAGGTTGTATTTGATTTATGAAATGTTTTATTATTAAGTAAATATATTATTGAGAATCTCATTTCTAAAAATATTTCTTTCTTATCTTTATATATGAAAATAAAGTTTTTAATTTTTATCCACTAATTTTATTTGTAAACATTTTTTATGTTTGAGAATATTTTTAAAATCCGTACTAATTAAATATAAGAAACTTTTATTTCCATATGCACGTTCTCAAGAATATTAAAATATTACCGATACTAAATGCTATATGAAGAAAACCTTTCATCTATTTTATGGAGGTTAGAAAGGTCAGACACTTGAAGGCATCAAGAAAAGGAATTTGTGGTGTGGGTCATTTTGTGAACTCAGATTGCTTATTTCCCCTTAGGTAATCAATATTCTATCGATCTAAGGGTATCATTATCATATTTCAGGGTACAACATTCATTAGTATGATTAGGAATATTTCTGAGGAACTATGTTTTCTAGAAGATTCCTGGTTCCATTAAATGGCCCAAAGTTATAAATATTAAAAGCTTTTGAAGGCAAATGTTCAAGCACCATCTAGAAAAAGAAAGGGGGGTGGAGCACAATAAGGGAGGGTGAGCTTAAGGATTTGTTGTTTTCATGTATCCACGAAAGTGAATACAATTCTCTACAAATGGTGCAAGAATCAGAATATGATTTAAAAACATCAATTAATAAGAAGCAGAGGAATGTGACTCGAGAGGGTCAAATATACAGGGCAGGAAAAAGCCTCTAACTGTAACAAAAAGTGTCTAAAACTATGTACTGAAACGGAATATATAGATATCCAAATCCAGTAAAAATCAAGATTATTATTATGATTCCGAGAGAAGTGTATGCTGTGGATGAATTGATGTTCAGTGAACGAGAACATTTCTTTCGAGCATAGAAAATGGCCAAGTATTTTGTTTAATTAAATGTTTGCTTTGGCAAGAATAAGAATGCGAGTTAAAATATTATATAAATTGCAATCATGGACTGGGCTCAAGTTGTATAGGGTGAAGCCTCATTCTTACTATTAAGTTCACGATAGTAAAAGCCCAATACGATAAGAGTGGGGGTCCCCATTTGAAGGCCTGATTTGAAAAAATGGGCTCTAAGGATTTTTTTTTTGGTACATGATAAGGAGTGATATTTGGAAGAAGGAATTGAATTCCACATGGGGGAAGCCTCGAGGGAGAGAGAGATTTTTACTTAATTTTCGGCTTGCTTTTTCATTCATTCACTTTTGGTTTATATAACCAATTTTACTTTCCTAAATTATATGGCCTCATCACACCTAACCTAACCAACCTCATTAATAAAATACTGAAATAGTAAATTACTTCTATTCTAAAATATTCCTGATATAGTCTTCCTTTGCATGTTCTTAGATCTTCCTTGAGGTATTGTTGTCTTTACAGTTTGTATTTGGGCTTGGTATTGTTTGAAGGCCCGTCTTTAGTGCTTATTAATTTATTTGGACCAACATTGTTGTCTTTTGTTGGTTCCAAGGTCTTATCAGTACATTTCCCCCCTGAATATGAGATTATTAAAGCTGAGACCAGGCTTCAACGACATTTTGCATAAATATATAGGCAGCTATGTTATTTAAACATTAAAATGGGATAACAAAATTCGAAAATAATTTTCATGGTTAATGTAGTTAAAAAACGCGGTTAATGAAGTTCAGTAGATGATTAATGAGTTGCGACACCTTGGTATATCCACTAACTAAACTCAATACTTCATTAACCACGTTTTTGAACTGCATTAAGCATGAAAATTGTTGTTGAATTTTGTTGTCTCATTTTGATGTTCAAATAACATTTCTCATACATGGATCCATCGATGCAAGTCTATAATGTAACATTTGATATAAGTATTAAAAAATTATTTTCGAGAATGTGAGCATGAGAATAAAAGTTTCTCATATTTGGTACAAAATTTTTTAAAAAAACTCTTTGGCATAAAAGATGTATGGGAATAAAATTAATGAATAATAGTTAAAAACTATGTTCTCATGTGTAAAGGTGAGAAAGAAATATTCATGTTAATTCGCAGGAATGTAGTTTACCTGTGAATAAAACATTTCATTAACCAAATGTCACCTAAGATATCTCCAACCTAACATCCCCTTATTTACTTTTTTCAGATTTTAAGTGGGTCCTAATATTACACATCACTCATACTTTTCTTTTCTAACTTAACCAACTCATCTTTCCAACTCACCACCTTTAAATTTTTTATTAGATGAGTCCCACAAGTTACTCCACATCATTGCATTTAGTCAACAATTTTACTAAATAACCCAACCAATATGCTTTTAAAGTATAAGGATGGCCCACATTTTGTTTTTAGCAACGGGTGCTTGTCAAATAACTCACTCCAATAGTCTCGTCTTATTAAGTATAATTGCTTAATAAGATTTTTCTTGACTTAATTGTATTTTTAGTCCACCTATTATTGATCATGTGTGATTTTGCTCCCCGAAATTTTTTATGCTTACTTGATCTCCCTATTTAATTCAATATTATAAATTCAGTTCTTTCATCCAATATCTATCAATTTTTTTAATGATCAATATATAGGAACCACACATTTAAATGCAAACAACCTTCTGTTAGCACAACCAAATGTATAACTTAGCCCAAACGAAACAAACAATAAGCAGCCCACTAATACAAAAGAAACCTGGTAACAGTTACAACACATCCCCAACAGCAGCCTTACGAAGGAGGATTGAGGAAAAGGGTAACATCTTTTGCAAAAAGATCCAACGCATGCAGAAACGCGGTGGGTATGCGGCCTGAACAGCTCGTGCATGTTACGTTGAATATTTGACTAGGTTTCAAGTGTTGATTTTATAATAAGGTACAGACTACAGAGCATAGAGGCCTTAATCGGGGAAAGAACTATTTTCCTTGTATGGACGGCATGGAGAACACGTGAAGGCTCGTGCACAATGAAGTGAGTAATGTTTTCAACCTTTCAAAAGAAAATTAAGGCTAAATAATGTGAAAACGTAAGAACATGTGCATTCTGCAATGGGAAATTCAGCAATAAACAAAAACTAATATTGTTGCTGCTTTGACAGATTCCATGCAGTCACGTGACAGAAAAATTGCTCTCAAATGTGAACCGATTATGTTTCAAAATAATATGTGAACCGATTAAATATAAAAATAAAAATGCGTTATTTATTGGAGACACGGTTGATTGATTTTTTTTTTCTTGCACTATCACTTTTTTTCTTTGATTGGGAGAGAGATTCATAGTAGGCCCTTCTTACATAGGAAGTGTGAGAGGGAAGAAGAGAATGAGATAGGAGTGAAGGTATTGCCAAATTTAAATTTATATACTCATGATTTATGTCTTATAGTTTAACCAACTAAAACTCGTGCTCAGCTAGGATTTACAATGGGGTAGCGGGGGTATCTACCCCACCAATTTTGTATTTTATTTTATTTTTAAGTTCCTTATAACTTCTATTTTGTCCCCACTAAAAAAATATTATTGGCCCCATCATCCTACAATCTTAGTTTATATAATACTTCTTTATTAATTTTTCAATAAAGCTTAAAAAATATTACTTTTATTTTCCAAATACTGACATAAGACTCTTTATTTCCCTATTCTGTGGAGCGTTATGTTAGTCTCTTGCTTCACTCTCTTAGCAGTGCAGCCGCTGAGATACTAAGAAAGCGAAACTGTATGAGATTGATAAAAAGTAGCCAAGAAAACAATATTAGCATGCAACAAAAAGCCAATAATCAACCCATTTACGATCTCTTTCTCGGGCTCTCTTTTGTTTTTAGTGTACTGGAAATGGATAAATATTTTAAAAGAAAATCAACATTAGATTCTGGAGAACTTTTTTTTTTTTAGTGAACATTGAAGATATAATGATATAATTTTTGTAATCTCTAATATTTTTGCTTAATAATAATAATTTTACTATTTCATCCCTAATACATTTATATATATCTTTTAATAAAAACATTATACTATATAATTTTGCCCCACTAGTCAACATTTTTGAATCCGTCCCGGCTCGCACTACAATGTTACTTTTTTTTATGGAACTCTATATCCGTCAACATTAGTACTCTTGAGTGTTATTTTAAAATATTAAATATATAGTCTTCCATGAGTTAACTCAATTGATTAAATTGTGGGACATGAGTTGTGAATATGTGAGTGTGCTCTGCCCTTTTCTTATTCCTTTCTCCCCTCTCTCCCTCCCCGATGTAAGACATATTATAAGAACTAAGAAGGCTCCCCTTGGAATAAAATATTAAATATAAAATTCATATTTATCTTGTCAAAAGAAAAGGAAGAGGTTTGGATAGCTATGTACGTTCTTATAAGACAAGAAAATTAATAGACGCAAAAATACCATGCAAGTTAAATAATGATAAGCAATTGTGTGTTGATGAGATGAGAGACATGCAAATTCATTTTTTTTTTAAAAAAATCACAATACTATATGAATGAAAAATAACCAATAATGAAATTATTCTAATAAAAATTTATTTACAATTAAGATTGATTGTTTAAATTATAAAAAGGAGATCAACCATAAAACTCGATGCTTATATTGAATTTAGAGTTTAATTTTGATACATTGTAATATTTTTAAATGGTCAACCAATCACAAATTATCTTTTATGAAACAGTTTTTAATGATATGCTAATTTTATAATTGGTTAATAACATAAAAATATTTTCACTGATGGTACATTCCAATTAAATTCTTAAATTTATTTTTGAAATCCAAAATTATAAAGATATAAAAGTAAATTAGTTGAAAATCTCTCCTTCACTTATATGAACCAGACGAGATAATTATTTCCCCTTCCCTCCCACGTCATCCATTAAAATTCCTCCCCTCTTCTCATTCTTTGAACCAAAATGAGTTAACTTTTTTTTTATTATTTGGTAAGATCAAAACATAAGAATGGTCTCAGTATTAGTCATGGTTTATTTGTGTCGTGGCCAAGCGTTTCAATCTTGCAAAACAGAGAAACTCAAGCTGACCTCTTTATATTTATTCATAAATATATTACAAAAAAATGTATAAGAAGTTAAAGATGACTAAAAATAGAAGTAAAGAAGAGTAGAGAATGCAATCGACAAATGATAACTAGTAGTAGGCTCCATTAATGAAGAAGAGCCTAAATAGAGAAAGGGTCTACTAAAACACTATGAAAAAAGGAGAAAGCACCAGGAGGCAGGAGGTATAAAGAAAGACCCTAGAGCTTACAAGGTCTAATTAATGAGACTTCATCAGTGACTTAGAATACAGTTTCCATCATGTGAGAGGTTGCGGCGGTTGTGTAACCACACTAGGTCACATAATTTGCAATTGGTCACATCAAGCCACAATGACCGCAATGCAATGACGACTGTGTAATGTAACTGCAATCGCGATTTAAAGGCACAATGTCAAGAAAGCTAATGATTGATACTAAATTATACCGAGATATTAGAAAACCCTAGCACACACCTCCCGCTAAATATTAACGTCAAGTAGTAAATTAGTAATGTTGAGGCATAAGCCTGTTCTATTTCTTTTTGGGCGATTTTGGTACTATCGACCGGTTATACATGACATGGTTCAGAAAGGGACAAATCTAGAATTTGAGTAGTGAAATAGATAGATAATCCCTTAAAACTAGGAATTGACACAATGTTTTCTTACAACTGAGTACTAGTAATTAATACACTCCCTAACACTCTCCTTTCAATAGACTCCTTCCTATTGATTGGATTTATATGGGTCCTACAAAATTCAAGTGGGATCCACATGAATTAGTAGGACCCATTTCCAAAATGGTGAGACTCACAAGTGAATTCTCTGATACCCATGATAACTTCAGTGTAACTTTTACACTGCCTATGTGGCTCAATCACAATAAGCCAACTCAATTAATGAGCATCACATTGGATATACTTTCATTTTTATGCAAAGACCCCTGTCAATTCTTGTCTTTACTTTATGCCCCAACAAAGGACCATGCAGCAAAATTAAACTAAATCAGAAAATCAAAATCAAAACAAATCATCCAAGGGTTTCTGTGTTCATCAATGTTCAACCCAGGTTAGTGTAAGGTATCTGGTTCCACAAACCTTCGACCCATATAGGCAGATGTGCCAAATCTCCTAATTGCAAGAATAAAATTTTGAAGCTTGCAAAATACAATAAATATAATCAAATTTCACCCTTTGGAAGAAGACTGTTCGTCTCCTCCCTCATCCACCATCTGCAACAAAAAAATGAATGACAGTGTTCTACAATCTGCAAAAATCGAAACCGTCATTGAATTTTCACACCTCTTACCTTAACCCACAACAGCTTGAGTCTGAACTATCGTTTGAAGCTTTTTTAATGTAAAAATTACATCATTTGAATCCTGGATTGTCAAACCCCTCATCAAAAATCGTTAGAAAAGGTGTGAAACTATTCGAGAAAATGACCAAACGTGGTCTCAGGTCGTGCGGACCCGACTTCCAGCGTTTTGGATCTTTCTGACCAGACTGGAGGTTGGGGATGACCAAGATTTTTGCTTTGTTTTGTTTACGTTATATTAAATAAAATGAGAGTTGGAGACATGTTCTATGTGACACCCTCTACCCTGCATGCATTCAAAAGGAATAACACATATATAAAAAAAAAAAGAGAACACATGCAAATATATATATATATATATATATATATATATATATATAATATCAAAATCGGGCAGAGACTGCCGCATTGTAACATAACACAAATAACCAAAACAAGTTTACAAAGGAAACATAACATAACTGAAACATAAACGAACCCAACCCCGATGTCACACTACATAGCTGGTATAACCAATCCGATAAAACAACTCGGATACAACTAGATACAAACTAAACAACTACTAAAAACGGGAAATCCTATCTACGAGTCATGGCTCCTCAGAGTCACTCCTCAACTGGCTGCACATCGACCTCTGCGTAAATGATACATCCCAAAACAAGAAACATAGAGATAGGGAGTAAGAAACATATATATGAGTATAACGGTAAGGAAGCAGTTAGCAAGACGAGCATACATCAAACAAGCATGTTATATCAAACAGCAATATCATAACAATTGTCATCATATAACATGTATGCTATGCAATGCATTTCTGCTCCACTCCTTTACTATGCACTTGGATCCAAACTAACTCAGGATGCCAACTTTGGGGTTACATTTCCACATTGGCCAATAAGCACCAACGCCGGGGCAATCCACCAAACCATGGGTGGACCCCTAGGACAACCGACACATTTTCTTCTCGGATGCGCCACCATGGTGTATACTTGATTCCCTTTCGGACGAATCCCGCGGATGACCAGATCGTCTTACTCTCGGACAACCTCCCCTATGTTGCACAACCTCCCATCAACATCTCCGATGCATGAATGCATGGCAAACAACACATAACCACAACCACCACCTCCGCTTGGGCCCATAGGCTACCCAAGTTTTATCATCATCAACACCTAGACCACTAGGCTATCGAGGATTAACTTTTAACGTTCATCGTTAAGTCTTTTAAGCATTAACAACACTTCGACCATTAAGCACCAGAGCTCAACACCTTAACTATCAAGCATCAAGACCCCCTTGGAACGAACACTAGGCTACCAAGGTACAACAACTTATCACTTGGAGCGAACACTAGGCTACCAAGGTTCAACATCTTAACACTTGGAGCAGGCACTAGGCTACCAAGGTACAACATCTTATCACTTGTCTTTGGTCTTCATGTTCTATTGGTATCTTATTAAGTCTTTTAAGCGTTTGGGGTGAAAACCCCTATTTCAACATTCTGGTTTCTGTTATGGTCAGGTGAGCACGGGCGTTCTCACCCTCAGCATGGGCGTACTGGACCTGCAGGCAAGAATGACCGTGCTGCCTGCTGAGCATGGGCATGCTCAAATGCGCGCCCTGCTCTGGGTTTCAAACTAGAGCATGGGCATGCTCCTTGTTAAGCACGGTCGTGCTCAATGGAGCGTGGCCGTACTGATCTGGGCAGAAAGGGTCAGAAACCATTTCCCAAATCCTCGGGACAGCTCACAGATTCAACCTATTGGCTTTTACTAATCCATTGATCATCAACTTCGTTAATCTTAACTGTTCTTCATTAATATTCATGTGTTATCATCATGGGGAATTAATCCTTTAATCATAGCTTCGTTATTAATGTTCCTAGAACACTCACTAATCAATCCCAGGGTCTTTAACTAAGTCCTATGAACATAACCTTAACTCTCACACTATATTCATGTCTTACGAACAACTGGGGAGAAACATCCCTTAATTCTCGTTATTATCATTAACGTATTTTAACGTCTTAACATCATTGTTGGCATTAACATCCTCAACAATCAACACTCATAAAGAGCACAACACAACAACAGTCAATAGCATCATACCCATCGTAAACTTGGCACCACAACATTAACATATTCATAATAGACAACATCAATTAATAGTAACAGTCATGCCAGTCATCAACTTCATAACAGTTAAGCATCATATAATAAATATAACAAATAGGCATAAGGCATATAGACATGTTACCAAAGGAAAGGGTCAAAGGTAACCCTTCGTCTTACGCTACCCCCAAGCCTACATACTCATACTATTTCTTCTCCCCATACGTGCAAAAGATATCACGATTCAAAAGAGAGAAAGAAGATCCACTTGGGTTCCGTCTCACTAGCGCTTGTCTACAACCTCAAGAACGACAAAGAGGCGCTTTGGTTCAACTCTAAGATCAAGAAATCAAAAGGAAAAGATCAAGAACTTGAAAGAAAGAACACAAGGGACGAGGTGCACGAATTTTACCTTTTCTAAAGTCCCAAACATCAAGCACAACGAATCCCTATTTGTAGCGATGTTCTCCTATCAAGAAGCAGTGAAGAACAGTGCAAGAACGGGTTCCCTAGAGAGAGTTTTAGGGAGAAAAACCATAAGGATTCAAAGAGGAAGGAGGGAGGCAGTTTTCTGAGTGTTGGGTCGTGTAAACTAGGTTTAGGTCGAGTCTAATGGTATATATATGAGTTTTGGTCATTAGGGGATGTTTAGAAGCCCAAAAACATGTTTCTGGTGGGCGTCAATTAGCGGGGCGAACCCGAGAGTTCCAAAAACTGTTTGTTAGGTTCGCGGGGCGAACAGATGCTCACGGGGCGAGGCCTAAAAAACCTAATTGGGCAAAAATACTTGAAATAAGACTTGTAAATAATTCTCTTAGCTTTCCAACGCCACAAAGATTACCTCGATCGGACATCTAGAACTCAAGATATGACCAAAACGGTGAAACAGGTTACTTGGACTCTAAAAGGATTGAACATTTCTAAGGCTAAACTTCTTCAAACATGAACTTAGACATCAAAAACAAACATAACAAGCATATACAAACATATATATAACATATATGAAAGCACTAAGTTTATTTTAAAAAATACGAGGTGTTGCATTCTATTCTAGCAGTTTAGTGATTTGTCTAAACATCACTTCTGTTGTTTTCTGTTTTATTTTTTAGAATTTAGCATTTAGGACTGATTGCTAACAAAAGGAAATAAAAGGACATATGGGGACAAGGTGGAACTCGAACACATTATTAATAGAGTTGTGTTATTCTAACAACTCATGGGACAACTCCATTATGTAGTGGTATTTTTGTAATTTTAACCTACTTGTAAGCTTATTTATGAATAGAGTTATTGTTCATATATACGGTTGTCACCGTATAGTTGTCCCAAATGGTTGTTAGAATAATATTTTTGTTCCAATATGATTGTAAGAAAAGTCATAAAATTCATAACCAATATGCCAAGGCCCAAGGTTAAACAATTAAGCAATTAGATTCTCTACAGTTTTAAATGAATTAAAATATCTAATATTAAATGTTCTTATGGATAAATATGATCCAATTTTGGGATTCTACTATTTGAAGCGAATATATGTCACCATGGTGGTCCATTCACAAATTTATATTGGATTACCTATTTTTTATTGTTAATATTGTGTTTTTTGAATAATTTATAATTTAACTTATCCATAGAAAATTAAATTATGAGTTATTTTTCAGACATTGTTTATTGAGAATGCTTTAATAGTTAAAATTTATTTTTGCCCACAAGCGTTGGAATTTTGTTACTGTTTTTCTCAAAAATAATTCTGCAAATTAAATAGAATTTCAATGAGAAATAATTATAAGAAATGCATGGACGATTTTGAGTTGTCACTTAGTTTATTGGACATTGGCATCGCAATAAAAAAGTATGAGCCTTCTGCTAACAGCAAGGCTTTAATGCTTATTAAAATGTCCATAAATGATACATTTGATTAAAGTCATTGATAATCAATGGCGGATCGTGACTAAAATACTAAAATTGTTTTACTCGTATCTTAATTGTACGAAAAGTTATATATAGAATATTTTTTGGCTCCGTAGGGTATCCTGCATAATTACATTGATTAATCACTTGAGTCGGGTAGGTTCATAAAAGCACATATAATGATTTGTGATTAGTAATAGTATATCAAAATTAAACTCTATAATTTTATCAAAGTTTTAAAATAATATACATAATTAATGCTTTGAAGTGAATATATTGAAACTATAGTGTTTTATTTTTATCACATGTTTTTCTTCTTAAAGCATGCATGATTTTTTTGTGCTTAACTATTGCATCTTTTCAAGATAAAAGTACTACTCTTAAAACCCCTAAAATTAATTATTTAATAATATTTTTTATATTACAAAAATTATTAAAAACGTTGGGGAGGGTCATTGCTCCTTCTTGTTAGAGATGTAAATGAGATGAGCTATTCATAAACTATTCTGACTCGACTCGTTAAATGTTAGACAATTCAAGTTAAGAAAAAAAATGCATAAATGTAAAAATAATTAAGTTATAGGGTGTGGCTATGGTGCACCATCCACATTTTACACCACCCACTACATCACCCATGTGGCAAATTTTGGGCCAATCAAATTGTCACATAGGTTGGTCAAAATTTCAAACTTTCTAGTTATATTATACTGTAGTCAAACTATATGAATACAATATATTGTAGTATAGTATATGTACTTGTTGTATTCACAAATTTAACCCATATTAAAATAATGTTTTTTGATTAAAAAAACTGATTATATTACAAAATATTATTGACAACAAACTTTATTTTAATTCATATTTAAATATTATTTTTTAATATAATCAGTTTTTTTAATAATAAAACATTATTTTAATATGGGTTAAATTTGTGAATACAAAGAGTACATATACTATACTACAATATATTGTATTCATATATTTGACTACAGTAGAAATATAACTAGAAAGTTTGAAATTTTGACCAAACCCATGTGCCAATTTGATTGGTCCAAAATTTGCCACATATAGGTGGTGTAGTGGGTGATGCAAAATATGGGTGGTGCATCTTAGCCCAACCCTTAAGTTATAAATGAGCTAAGCAATTTAAGCTCAAGTTTTACTCTTTCCTAAAGTCAAGTTTAAACTTTTAGTCAGACTTGTTTAAGTAAATGAGTCAAGCTTGATCAACCAAATTTTTAAAGTAAAACTTAAGCTTCAAGTAAGACTTGTTTGCATCTCTACGTCCCACTCTATCGAAGACCTGCCAATGCAGATAATGCTAAGGCTTTACTCGCTTTTGTTGGTGAAGGATATGTTAGTTTTGGAAAAACTGAAGTAGGTTAGTTGATGGACACTTTCATGAACATGAGGTATGATGGAATTAGTGATGTTAGGTCATGCATTATGAAGATCATTATCATAACTGTGTCCTGTAAATAATAAGAAATTTGAATTGTTAAAGTATTCCCAATAAGCTATATTTGAAAAATAACTCATGATTTATTTCCGGTGAGTAAGTTAAAGTATAAATTATTCAAAAAACATATTTCCAAAGAAAACTAAGAGGTAATTCAATTAATACAAATTTGTGAATAAACTATCGTGGTGGCATACATTCTCTTCAAATAATGAAATCCCAAAATTGGATAATATTTGCTCATAAAACATTTAATAATAAATATTTTAATTTAGTTAAAATTTCCACATTTAATATTAAACATTTTAATTTACTTAAAGTTTCTACAGAACCATTTTAAAAAGAGTAAATAGCCAATTTGGTCCCTGAAACTGTGAGATCGTGTCAATTTGGTCCCTCAAATTAACGAAATTGTAAAAGGTCCTCAAATCGCAAACGTTGATCAGTTGGTCCTCCGTTAGGCAGGGTTACTTGACGCGCCGTTAATAGCGGCGACGCGTGCGACGTTAAGTGCCCATGTGGCATAACAACCGTCTGCTGCATTTCGAGGGACCAATCTGACACTAAATTTGAGGGACCAAATTGACACTCAAAGAGACTAAAAACCTATCTTCTTCTTCCTTCGACTGTCTTCTTCCTTCGGCTGTCTCTGCGGATGAGGATTCTGGAGGAGCAAGAGAAGGAGAAGGATGAGAGTACTTTCTGGACAGCGTGTTCCACTTGCAGGCTCTTGCACCAGTTTGAGAGAAGGTACGTGGGTCATAATCTGGTGTGTCCTAGCTGTAACAAGAGTTTCAAAGCTGTGGAAGTTGTTGACAATAATGGGTCTAAATCAAATGAGCAATTAGGTTCCAAAGGTGGCAGCTTGATGGAGATGGATGGGGATGAGACTTTGGGTGAGTTTGTGTTGAGGAGGAAAATGGGTGGGGTTAGGAAGTTGAATTTGATGAGTGGGGTGAAAGGAAAAATGGGTAGTGGAAAAAGTGGTGGTGGAGGTGATGAAGTGGGGAATGTGGGTTTGGAGAGGGAAGGGGGAGGTTTTGCTGAATGGGGTGGTGGGAGGTTGAGAAGTAGGGGTTTGAGGAAGAGGATGCGTCCCTAACTTCATCTTCTTCTTCTTCCCTAACTTCATCTTCTTTTCAAGTGCATCCTTAATAATTGTGGGCACAGGCATCTCAAGCAACACATTTTCATTGATAGATTTGGCAGCCTTGAATACTTGGCATACCACCCTTCCATGATGAAGCAGCCTCTTTCTTTCACACAACAACTGAGCAAAGGCACGCAGCATTCTGATATTCGATCTTCTCCCTCCGCCGATCCACCGTGGTCCAAGCCAAACGCCATCAGGCCGTCGTCATCTCTGACCACCACAGCTACACCCACACCGCTTTATTCTTTGGCTCTCTAAGCAGTCTCTCCCCTTCGGATTGGATTGGTAATAACAAGAGAGTTAAGCAAAAGAGAACAACTTTGTTATAGTTTGGTTCCCCTGTGAAAAAAATTCCTTCAGTCATCGGAAAGCAGAGGTAGCAATACCATGTTAAAACATCAATCAGTCAAATATTTAAAAAGCTGGAATTGAGAAAAGGGGCAAAAGATTTGTGAAGTTTGATTGATGAATTAATTTCGTCAAATCCTTTTCGGTATGGGCAATTTATGGTGAGGCAGCTCTGGATGCGGATAAAAGAAATTTTGCAGATAGGAAGAAGACAGCCGAAGGAAGAAGAAGATAGGTTTTTAGTCCTTGAGTGTCAATTTGGTCCCTGAAATTTAGTGTCAGATTGGTCCCTGAAACTGTGGTATAGTTGTCATGCCACATGGGCACTTAACGTGCCACGTCAGCGCCATTAACGGCGTCAAGTAACCCTGCCTAACGGAGGGACCAACTTGATCAACGTTTGACAGTTTTAGGGACCTTTTTACAATTTCGTTAATTTGAGGGACCAAATTGACACGATCTCACAGTTTCAGGGACCAAATTGGCTATTTACTCATTTTAAAAAATAAAGGAGAAAACCACAAGTGTCAAGTACAAGGTTTGAACACGCAACCTGAACGTCAGCTTCAAAGTTAACAAATCACTGAACCACTGACATAGGATATGTCAGAAATGAACGTGTAATCAAATTTAATGTTAAAATCAAAGCAGCATCTGGGTTATCCCTAACCTCCAGTTGGGTTAGAAAGACCCGCTATGCAAGGAACGGGTCCGTGCGACCCGCGACAATTTTCTGTCATTTTCTCGACCAATTTAGCACCTTTCTAATGGTTTTTTTTTTATCAGGAATAATAATTTGATGATTCAGGATTCAAATGATGTAATTTTCACATTAAAAAATTGTCAGAACCGACTCAAAAAGCTTCAAACGATAGTTCAGGCTCAAGTTGCTGCGGGTTAAGGTAAGAGGTGTGAAACTTCAATGATGGTTTCGATTTTTGCAGATCTCAGAACACTGTTCTTCGTTTTTTGTTGCAGATGGTGGATGAGGAGGAGACGAACAGTCTTCTTCCAATCTCTGGAAAGGGAGAAATTTGATTATAATTATTTTATATAATGCAAGCTTCAAAATTTTATTCATGCATGCAATAAGGAGACTTGGCACAGCTGCTTTTACGGGTTAAAGTTCCTGGAACCAGATATCTTACAGTAACCTGAGTTGAACGTTGATGAACACACAGGGGAGAAGATGAAGTTTGATTAGAAACCCTTGGATGATTTGTTTTGATTTTGATTTTTTTCATTTGGTTTTAATTTTGTAACATGGTCCCTTGGGGTAAAAAGCAAAAGCAAGAGTTGACAAGGGTCTTTGAATAAAAATAAAAGTATATCAAGATTAATTAAGTTGACTTATTGAAATTGGATTATATAGACAGCATAAAAGATATACTAAATTTATTATGATCATCAGAAAATTCACCTAAATTTTAATCAAATAGAAGAGAGTTTTAAAAAGAGAGCAATAAAAACATGCTATTAACTTAATTGATAGAACTTTTGCCCAAGCATGAACAGTAGTATTTACCTGTGGCACAGTGAAAACAACTAGGAAACTGTTGTATGAGAGTAAAAAGGTCCTGCATGCAGCAAGCAAGAGTAGAACCATATTCCGAAAAATCAGATTTTGCCTTGGACACATCTTCCACAACCTGCTTGTTATCCATTTCAATGATCACATTTTGGCTATTCATGGATGAGAGCCACTTTAAAGCCTGGTACAGCTGTCATGATTCCTTTGCACCACCCGCTTGAAGCTAAAACAAAATCTCCATGATCTCCATTTCTCATGCAAGCTCCTGTACGTACCCACGCAAATTCTGCCTTTGAAATATATTGCATTTGACAAAGCTTGCTGGCGGAGGCATCCATTTAACTTGATCAACGGCTTGATGAAGGAACCACAGTTCCTCTCGCATGGCGCCAAGAGTGCATGCAGGACATCATCAGCTCTTTTCATAATATGATCAACTGTTTCTGTCTTAGCTTCCCAAAACTGCATTTTTCGCTTTCTCCAGAATTCGTATATAATTAAATGTAATTGTAATGGTAAGTATTGTGAACAAAACATTATTCAATGGATAAATGCAAAAGATATTTGACTGAAAAAAAATTATTTAAAAAAATAGTGTCATCAACCCAACCAAGTTACGTCCTGAACTGGCAGAAAAGGTACAATTATTGTGAAATTTTAAGGATTTTTAATTTCTTTAAACTTTGTGTGTCCTCAGCTCATGTCCCTAGTAAACTGCCTATTAACAGCTGTTGCCTCCTTACCATGTCCATGTGCCTTTTCCTCATTACACTATTACTACTGTTAATATTATTTTTCTTCCAACATATATATGTGGTCCAATATTTCACTGCAAACAGAAGCCAGTTACAAGTTGCAGTCTTGCAGATATATGCGCAACAAGGGGAGCACGTGCTGCTATAGTATTAAATAGGAAAAAAAAATTGGTCACAAAAATTTAAATAGAACTTAAGTCAACAAGCTTGGAGAGTGGAGACCAGGACTTTGAATTGGAATTTTAAATGAGAAAATAAAATCTCCATAAATGAGGTAGTCATATGTTACATTCAAACCTAGAAATTGACAATAGTAGCAGTAGTCACTGCCTATTGTCTGTGACTACTTCTCAATAATTCAAAGAGATATATGCAGTGTGGCTCCTTCTAGATGAGACCTCTCTCTAACTCAATTTGTCAAGAAAAGGGGAATGAGCATTTGCAGTGTGATATATCTATAATAAAATTACAACTTCAATTGAAAATCTGCATATATTATCATTTTAATTTTCATTCTTTAGCAACCATAGATCACTAATACTGGTATTTATTCATTTACCTAATTAATCTGACTAAACTACTTCTACACACATGCTTTATGTATACATCTTAGAATAGGTAGAACTTTCCTACCATATGATGTACGTTAAAACTTGTGCATTCAGAAGGGGAAAAATCATTTAAATATCATTTCAACCAATGAGAAATTCAACCTCTTAAATGGAGATACCATTCTATACAATTCCCCCACTACAAGTATGTAACAAGTATAGCCAAACATGTTTGCTCAACTTTTTAGGGAAGTACTCTTCAACCAAATCTGAGAAGAAGCTACATAATTTTGAAAGACTAAACCCCCAATTTGGTCCCTGAGAAAAACACTCGGGTCTGAAATAGTTCCTATCCAAAAAAAATTATCTATTTAGTCCTTAAGAATGTATTTCCAGGACAGATTAGTCCTTCTGTCAGTTGACCACCTTTGACCGCAGGTTAAATGCTGACGTGTCGGTTTCCATTCCAAAACGCATGCCGTTTTTTCCTTCTTCTTCCTCCAGCTTCTTCTTCATCCTCCAAGCAGGGTTTTCAGAATTGCATTTGATTTGAAGTTCATCTGAATTCTAAAACCAGTCTTCATCTGCATGTCACGAATGATTCCTCGAGCCATCCATCAGCATCATCTCCATCCACAACAATGGCTTCTTCTCCGATTCCGAACATTTTGTCTCTGGTCAATGAAGAAGGACCCAGACCTCGAATCTGTGCTCTCTCGCAACCGCCGTTGGATCGTTAACAATCAGATCAAGAACATCATCCTCCGCTACCCCAACCACGAGATCCCCTTAACCACCCTCCAGAAGAAGTTCAGAACCCTAGATCTTCAGGGCAAAGCCCTCAATTGGGTCTCCAAGTACCCTTGCTGCTTCGAGGTTCATCTCCGCGGCGGTGGCGAAGGCAAAACAAAAGGCAAAAAGAGTGTGTTCAATGACGGTGTAGTGCTCTGTTTAGTAACAAGAAACCACCGCAATCAAACATAGAGGGGAGATTGAAAACAAAAAGTGGATCTAGTAATAAGAAACCGGAGTAACAAAAAAAAAGACGAAGCGAGATTGATGACAAAAAACAATAAAACAATGGTGATGGCGTAGTACGATCTAGAAAAGGGAGATCGATGGAGGAGATCGACAGATCACTGGTGTGTTTGCTCTATCGTTGTCACGGGATAAGAGCTATGCTCTGTTTGGAAGGAGGAAGTGGTCTGGCCTAAACTGCAAGGGGAATTGTTAAATGGTTGCTCCGTCTGACGGTCTGAGATCGAGCAGCAAGGAAGGGATGCATTTGTTGGAACGAGTGCCACGGTGGAGAGGGCTTAGTGTAGAAGCAGAGTTGGAGGCAGTGGAGAGGACTGAGTGCAGAGATTTCAAGCGGTGGAGAGAGCTGAGTGACGAGATTTTGGGCGGTGGTGGTTGTTTCTTTCGTAAACAATACCTAGTGTCTCTGAAGAAGAAGCTGGAGGAAGAAGAAGGAAAAAACGGCATGCGTTTTGGAATGGAAACCGACACGTCAGCATTTAACCTGCGATCAAAGGTGGTCAACTGACAGAAGGACTAATCTGTCCCGGAAATACATTCTTAAGGACTAAATGGATAGTTTTTTTTGGATAGGGACTATTTCAGACCCGAGTGTTTTTCTCAGGGACCAAATTGGGGGTTTAGTCATTTTGAAATGAGGATATGAGAAAGTTTTTCCAGCAATTCAACAAGGCAAGGCAGAGACCCTAAAATAGAGAAAGGAAGCTTTTATTTTCCTTTCTTTTATGTTTTTCCCATTCTGCCAAGTTTGGACAGTGGCTGAAATTTTCAAACAGTTGGGAAATTTTGTCCAAAAGGTATGGGATGGGAAGTTTCTTCTGGCAGAAGCCACAATGCCCTCAGGCCTCAACCTTTGACTAATGTGTGAAACATTGTTTGAAACTCTGAAAGCAAAGGGTGACTGTGTCTGTTTTTTTCTTACCTAAGTTGATCTCTTTCTGTACCTTTTCTTTTTTTTTTCTATGGAAGCTAGCACTGCACACGGATTTGACTTTCCTTTAAGGCACAGTATCAGGTTCAGGACCCACTAGAATTTTTTTCCCTAACGGATATACCACTAGTCTTCTTTTAGCCTAAGCTTTTCAAATAAGATAGGCGGTGGCAAAGGGAAAATGTTCTGCCTGATATCAGAGTCAAACACATCTTTATTCAATGGAAAGGCCTTTGATTAAGGATTCAATGGTTGGCAGCATGTGGGGTGTGAGACTTTTTCTTCTTCTTTTTGATTGGTGATGATTGAAGGAGGATGTATCTAATTGGATGCTTGAGGGCTCTTTGTTATGTCATTAGTCCCCCCAATTATACATTCAATCTTTCATTAACTTTGTTCATTAGCCCTTCAATTACTAATAATGTGTACCTTTCTTCAACTAAATTCCAACCAATGTATGTGAGTTAATAATGCTTTTGATCTTTCTGGATTAATAACTTGTAAATGATTGAATGTGAGTTAATAATGCTTTTGTTATGTCATTAGCCCTCCAATTATACATGCGATCTTTCATTAACATTGTTCATCAGCCCTTCAATTACTAATAATTTGTACCTTTTTCAACTAAACCCCAACCAATGTATGTGAGATAATAATGCTTTTGATCTTTCTGGATTAATAACTTGTAAATGATTGAATGTGTAGAAATATTATTATCATTAACGTTCTGTTCAAAATTTTCTATTCAAAGTGTTCTTTTCTCTTGTGGGGACAATTTATCTTCATATTCACGATACACACAGTTATATTATTTTACTTCATATTCATAAAATACCCTGACTACATATAATTGAAATGGTAATGGTAATTTATGTGTCCTAAACATTAAATATCATGTTACTCTGTAGACTATATATGTTGCGCTCTAAAGAATATTAAGTGTGTACTCTTAATAATATTAATAGCATGTATCAGTATTTATATAAACTATGCAACTATTTTATTGATTTCCATTCAAATTTCTTCCAAGATTATTATTTGTATGTATTATTTATACGTGATGATCCATTTGCATAAAGGTAACACCATGATTTCGAAAATCTGCTTTAAGTTTGAGCATAGTAGAAAAGGGGATAGAAAGGGACAATGTACTCTTCTTTATGCCCTACAAAATGGGGTATCCAAGAGAAGTCTCTTTTAAGGACACAACTGAATTATTTGTACGCTCCTTGATCAATTATGATGAAATCCCTCAAATAGAATAGCTATGCATAAGACCTCAAAAATACAAATTTTAATGCCACATGGCCTTGGTCCTTGTTAACCACTATCATTCTTAATGGACCGCCACTCATTCTACAAAACCTCCAACTTTTAAATTAGACCATACACGTCAATTACATAAAAAAATATTGGAACAGTGACCGAGACACTTGAACAATTTTCTAGCCAAACTTCTCTGAGAATCTCCGAGAAATTCACCAACTATGTACTGTGAGCTAAGACTCCACCCTCCAACCTTAATAAAGAAAACAGGTTTTGACAACATTTTCATTGTATTCCAAGCCCTTAATTTCTTGTCCCCCTCACCATCACCATTCACCACACTCATTTAAACACCCCACAAGTTTTCTCTCTTCTCTCCATACTCCATTTTTCATTGGTCTAATGGTCTTCAAATCTGCTTCTCAATTCACTCTTCATTGATTCAAAACTAGTTCTTCTCTCTATTTGACAACAACCATGTGCTTCATATCTTGACACATGAAATTTGTCCACTCCCATTTTCCCTTTTTATCTTTCTGTCCTTGATGAAAGTCATGGTCTACCCCCAAGTAGTACACTACACAAGCCATAGACTTTTCTCCCTAAAACTCTTCCATTGCTAAGTTCTGCTATTCATGTCTTGTGTTTGTTGCTATATTCAAGATCTGAGATAACCCATTTGCCTCCATTTTGTGTTAAATCTGATATGGATCTTGTAAGCAGAAGACACTTGATCTATGTATCACAACATGGGTCACAAGCTCTTTCTCCAATCACAAGTCAAGGTAGTTCAATCTTCCATCCCCATATGCATCCTTCAAGCACAAGTTTCCCCATCATAGCAATTGCTATAATAGGAATAATGGCCACAGCTTTCTTGCTTGTGAGCTACTACATCTTTGTGATCAAGTGCTGCCTCAATTGGCACCGCATTGATATTCTTAGACGTTTCTCTCCATCAAGGAGGCGTGAAGATCCATCACCAATATACTCACCAGGGACTGAACCTCGTGGACTAGATGAGGCAGTTATCAGGTTAATCCCAGTGATTCCATACAAGACACAAGAGAAGAACAATGGAGGGTTTGGAGAAAGAAGCTTTTGTGAGTGTGCTGTTTGCTTGAATGAGTTTCAAGAAGATGAGAAGCTTAGGATTATACCAAATTGCAGCCATGTGTTTCACATTGATTGCATAGATGTTTGGCTTCAGAACAATGCCAATTGCCCACTTTGCAGGACAAGCATTTCCTTGACAAGCAGATACCATATTGATCAGCTTCTCAACAGAAGGCCTTCTTTTTCTCAAGATCAGAACCCCAACAATGATGAAGATTTTGTTGTGATTGAATTGGGTAATGATAATGATATAGCCATAGGCCAAAACATCCAAAGAGGCAATGCTTTGGAGTTACCAACATGTCCTATAATTAGTCCTTCACCAAGGAAGTTGGAGCAGAGAAGTGTGCATGAGAAAGCAAGGAAATTGCATAAATTGACAAGCATGGGTGATGAGTGTATTGATATTAGAGCCAAAGATGATCATTTCTCAGTTCAACCCATAAGGAGGTCTTTTTCCATGGACTCATCAGGGGACAGACAGTTCTATTTGGCAGTTCAAGAAGCATTGCAGCAGCAGAACAGGAAAGTCAATGAGGTCCGCTCCATTGAAGGCTGCAGTGGTAGTGGTAGAGCCAAGAGATCATTCTTTACATTTGGACATGGAAGTAGATCCAGAAGTTCTGTGCAACCTGTTTATTTGGACCCCTGAAATTTCTCTTTTGTCCTCCCTGGGGAGGGTTGCCCGCCGAGAGGATTTTAGTGGTGTCAGGGGAGATTCGAACCCTGACCCGTGAGGAGGGTGACAATTCAAATCCAGATTCTTAACCACTTGTGTCAACTCCTTTTGGCACTCCCCTCTTTTCATTATGTTTGAAACTTGCAAGTTTCTTAGATTTCTATCTTGTTTCATTTTTATTATTTTGTGAGATAGAGATATTAGATGTATGAATAGGTCATAGGATTGTATGACACACAAATATTCAATTGGATTTAATTTTATTTTGAAACCATAATTTATCTTTGATGTTTCTGAGTTTAATTATCTAATGGCATTTGGTTGAGGTCTGAGGTCTGGTCCAGTTTGGTTCAAAAGACATGGAGCTATGATTATGAGCATCATTGCTGAAATCATCACATCTTAGCTTTCTAAAGAAAACGTGTTCCCGCTATGGATCAATTTAAGTTGTTCCATGTCTTATTCTAGAAATAATATCAAAAGGAGAGAGATATGGAAATTTGGCTTTAAAGAAAAGTACTAGTAGGAAATGAAACAAAAACAAAAGGAAAAGTCGACCATTTACCAAAAAGGAGAATCCGAGGGTGAATAAAGTAGATAGGTAAAGGTGCCCCATAATTGATTTTTAAAGAAAGAGAGGGGTCCTTTTACATTGATAAATAGTATACAACCACCAAAATTATATTTCTGTGAACACTGTCTGTGTGTGTTGTAATGCTGGTAGATGGAAGGGAAAGTTTGGTCATATTTGGTTGGTTTGGTGATGCCTTCTTGTTCCACAGTTTCATCTGTTTCCAGCTAGTAAGAATCAATCATTAATTTGTGGTTGAAACTTGAAATATTTTATATAGCTAATGAAAGAAAAACAAAATTTATAGGTAGGGGTTCATCATTGTTATAATTTTTCCCAACCAAAAATTTGTCTGCACACAATAATTTCTTTTAAGCTCAGTAACAGAGTCAGCTCTAGTTTTAGACTTATATGTTCATATCATTTTACTTCTAATTTTGTCCAAAGCATTTCCTGCTACTCTCATGATACAGTTCTCCCAAGTCCTGCACTCTTTCTAGGCCATGTGCACATAAGCATGGGCAAGGACTACAAGATCTGTTGCACATAAGGAACCCGTGAGATGTTGGATTCATCATTGTCAAAAGGTAAAGGGAAAAACACAAGAAAAAAATTCAAAGAAGCTAATCCCCAAAAAGATGAAAAGTAATCTTCAGTGAATTTGGGGGATACTCCTCTCGTGTTTTTGGAAGCAACACAACAAATTTCGTATCTATTTATCAATGCAAAAAATTATACATCGATATTAATTTTGAGTACAAAAGTTTTAAATTTATTTTTTGAGTTTGATTTTAATGCACTCATATGTTAGTTTGGGTATTTAATGATGACTTGAATGTAATAAAGTGAGATGTAACGGAAGAAGTTATCATAGCATCATTCGGATATCTTTATCTTCATGGTTGTCCTAGTCAAGGTTGTCAAAATCGATATCTTATATAAGATCGAAAGGGAATGGGAGAAACGTAAAACAGGAGACCATAACACAAATCGTAAGATTCTATCATAAGTTAAATTTACACACACATGCACATGCCTCTGCTTACAAGCAATTAGGGGTGGGAATAGGCCAGTCGAGCTAGGTCCTGATAAGCATGGACATGACTTGCGTTCCAATCTGGAGGCCTCAGCCTGACCTATTTGCCTGATATAGGCCAATTTTTAAGGCCTGAACCTGACCTACTTTAAAGTCTGGCCTGGCTTGAAAGCCTACTTAAAAGCCTAATTATCAACAAGACCTTTGAATATGCCTCTGCTTATAAATAGGTTATAGGCATTTACTTGTAAATAGGCTCGTAGGCCTCTAATGATAACAAAATTGGTAGACCTATACTAATAGATAGGTCACTACAGATTCAAAAATAAATAGGCAAGTAGGCCACTACATGGCCAATAGGCATTTACTTTCAAATATTATAAATAATGTAAATAATTTATTATAGTCTTATAATATAATATATTATACAATATATATATATATATATATATATATTTATATATATTTATGTATGCATATGTGTTAAATAGGCCGGCCTGACATGCATAATAGGCTTTTTTTAGAGCCTCACGTCTCGCCTCTTTAGCTACATAGGCTTTTTAAAAAGCCTTGACCTGATATTTTTACAAAATAGGCTAGGCCTTAAATAGGCTAGGCCATAGGCCCCTGACGAGCGGTCTAACCTATTCTCACCCTTAAATGCAATTAGCCTACATTTGAAATCTATATTTAAGGTGATTTGCAAATAGGTAATAGGTCTTAGTCACGGTAGTAACATTAGTATTGTGATATCTAAAGGACAATAATTCTTTAACTAAAGAAAATGAGTCTTTTGAAGTTGACACAGGCAAACACAAGAAGGGAGGTGAATTGTATTTGTTAATTTTCGAAAACAACCTTTTTCAAAACAAATTTCTTACACAAGAAGATTAACACAGAAATAAGCACACACAAATAGATCTTTTAGAAGCTTAACAAAAACAATATCAAAACCCCACAGTTAGTATAAGTAAATAAAACTGAAGAGTTTAGGGATAGAAGATTCACGCAAGAGATTTTATCCTGGTTCACTCTTTTCCAACCAAGAGCTACGTCCAGTCCCTTCGACTTGAAGGATTTATCCACTATTTCTCCAAATAGATTACAACCAAGTATTCAACACCTCTCCAGGCTACAAGTATTTCTTTCTTACCAAGCCTCTTCAGGCTCAAACTCTAACAGAGAGATTTAATGCTTGATCTTTTTAACTCACTATGTGTGAGGATATGACAGTTTAAGATCAGTTGAATATCACAACAATATTCAAACTAAAGAATACAGACTCTTGCTTTTGAAAGAATATTAGAATGAGTGATTATCGATTGGCAAAAGTTATTCTTCAGAACTTGAGGTCTACTATTTATAGTGACCTTCTTCTTCACTTATATTTCTTCAACGGTTACTTTGAATAATCCCGTTTATAGATACCATTTAATGCATGATATCCGTTGTGATTGATAGCTTGATTGTGGCAATGCTGAATAGTACTCTTGGTTATCGAGGTAGCATGAAATTGGAAGCTTACTCCTCTAAGTATTGCAGTTTGAGCACTTATTGTTCCTCCTTTGTGTATAATCCAGCTTTTTAGCCATAAAGTTGCCATCATAGAGATCATTTTGCAGTATCTTATTGTACGATTCTGTTTTTTGCATTTCTTGATGGTACTATGTTTCTTTTACAACAAGGTGAAACATTAAAGCAGATAAAACAAATGTGAAGAACAAATATTCTATTGAAATAAATATCAATCATTTGAAATAAATTTAAGAGATTCGGATTGCATTTAATTCATTTCAAGGATGGAGCTCATCTAAAAAGAAACTCCATCTACTTAGTTATATGAGAGACTAAGTCTGTTCAATATTTTACTTTGCTTGTCTAATGACGTGGCATATCCTCTTGTCTATCAAGTCTTCGGACTTGCTATTCCTCAATGAGTTATAAAGATCTCCGTCTGGTGACGTGGCGGTTAGAGCTCGTCTACTAGATTACTTTATGTTTCAGTTAATTTGCTTGTACTAATTACTTCCGTCTGCTTACGGGACGCGCTTATTATCAAGTCTTTGGACTTGTTGTATCTAAACAAGTTATTTTGGTATTCATCTAGCAAACATTTAGAGCCTCGTTCACTTAAGAAAATCAGTCCACTAAATTAAAGAAACAAGTAACTTTACCAAGATGAACGCGTATTTTTCAATGAAAGCTTATCCTATGTTTGCTTATATTAAAGTATTCCTGCATAACTGAAAGTACATGTTAGATCTCAACTAACACTTTGCCTAGCAAATTTAATCCTTTTGTTAGCATCAAAACTTAAAGATTATTAAATCCAAAACCACTTTGGTTCCAGCAATTTCCCTCTTTTTGATGATGACAAAACTAATTAAATTTGAAAAGCAAAGTCTAAGAGAGCTTGCAGGGCTCCCCCTAAGACAAAGCATTCAAATAATTAAGCAGAATAAGCATATGAAAAACAACTGCATATAACCTAACAGATAGGTGCAATAGCTTATCATACTTAGAGTATATATAAGGGAATAAATAAGCATAAGTATCAGAGCAGCAGATATTAAAGCAAATAAGCAAACATAAGTATCAGAACAGTTAGAAAGTAGAAGAGAATATGAAAATGCAAACAAATAAGAGCTTTTCAATATATATATATATATATATATATATATATATATATATATATATATATCTTTTCTTTCCTTTCTCCCCCCCTTTGTCATCAGCCAAAAAGGTAAGAGGAGAGGACCATCATTATCAGTATAAGAGAAAAAAAATAAAGGTAAAGGTTAAGCAGAGGTGGTGGTGGAGGAGGAGGAGGAGGATTCTGAGCTTGAATTTTCTTCAAGTCCATGAGGAATTCAAGCATTTTATTTACAACCTCTAAGGTTGGAGCCATTGAGGTTTGAACTTGCTGATGGACATCCTCCTTAATCTTCTCAGTCATCTTTTCAACCTTCTCATCAACTATCTTGCCAACCGTTACATCAACTATTTTTCCAAGAACCTCTTCAATATTAGATGGCAGAGCCTGTTGCCTTGAGCTTTCAGCAGACTCTTAAAATGTGCTTAGTGTTCTTGATTGATCTGAAAGGTGCATCACAACTAGAACTAGTGGTTGAGAAGATTGTCTTTCCGATGAGCTCTGATGGTGAACTGATTCAGTTGTTTCTTCTAAGCCGACAGTAGTGGCAAATTGACCATGTTCTTCAAAGAACCTAGGTTCATCCGCAATAGGCTCTGAAGTAGTTGGAAGGATCAATGAGACTTCCTTTGCCCATCTAATGTGGTAGATGAATTCAACATTCTTACTGTCTATAGGAAGTCCCCAGAGGTCTTTATAGATCATATATCTAAAGTTTGACAGACCACACTTCCCTCTGACCTTAGGAATAACCTTCTTCTCTTCTTCAGACAGACCATAGGAAGATGCCTCTCTGGTGCAATGGATAATATGAGATTTCCAGAACTCAGCAGCTCTATGTTCATTGATCAACTCAATGGATTTAGTATGCAGAAGGAAATCCAGCATTGAGTAGTCAAAGGTTTCTTGGTCAAGATCAAGCATTGCTGATTCAGCTGCAGGCATCACTCCCTTGAATCTTCTGTTTTTCATGTCCTTATCCTTATTTAGATCTAACATTGGCAGTCTTGGACAGATCCTGTAAGGCATGATTCCAATTCTGGTTGCTTCATTATTCCTCAGTCAGGATGGAGGGACAAAATGTGCGGCTCTATCAACTCTTAAATGACCGAATTCCAACTTCAGCATTTCATAGAAGAGCTGATCCAAAAAGAAGTCAGAGGCCCTCCCATAAAGTCTGGGATGCTCAAAAGACGCCCATTTTGTGTCCCTTGGTATGATCATGGGAACATGCTTTGAAAATCTTGCTCTTCTCTCAGGGATGGTAGGAAGATGTTTCCTATTGGGGTCAGTCTCCCAGACAGGTATGATATGTCTCTCAACTCCATCAGTGAGGGGTAAGAAAAGAGGAGTCTTGACAAGGTTAGGGTAAATTTTTCTGGGGGAGAATTTGTTTAAGGGTAGGTGAGTGACTAATGGCCCTATGTTATTATGCACTTGAGAAGGCACATTTTTTATTAATTTACACTCATGATGAGGTAGGTAAAGGTGTTCAACAGGTGGGCTGATTTCTTCCTCATACTCAGGTAGAGGATACCATCTGTTTGGAATATGTTCTGGTTCAGGTTGGTGAGAATGAAATAGAACTTTCCATTCCCTTTTTACCTTGGCCCAATCCTCAGATTTGCCATTAAAAAGAACAGAAGTTGGGGTGAAGGGAAATAAGGTTCTCAAGAGTTTGGGGAAAGGAGCACCATGGGAAATGCCATCATCTGGTTGATTGAACCAGGGATCATTGGCATGGATAATAGGTTGAAATTGTGAAGTGGTTATTTGTGTTGGTTGGGGTGAAAGGGGTGTGGGAATGTACACATCATCTGGAGTGGAGACAACACATCATCAATCCTAGTTTCTAAACTAGACACTAAGGCATCTACTGCTATTTGAACAGGATCACTAGCAGAGATGGTTACCTTAGAAGTCTTAGTTGATCTGGATTTTCTTGCTGGTTGCCTTCTAGGTTTTGTTGGAACAGGCACAAAGGCCTCAGCAGCAGCAATAGAGGTCTTCTGCTTCTTCAGAATTGAATTGATAGGAATGTTGTCCTTATCAGCTTCCTCATCTTCATTGTGAGAGAAGATAACTCTTCTTTGCTACTTTGCAGCAAGGGCGTCATAAGGTTCCATGATAATAATGTCACTAGCTAGTCTCTTGGGGGCAGGCTTCCTTGTTGCAGTGGTCTTTTGCCTAGTTACTCTTTTTACTCCTAGGACATCAACATTGTTTTGTTCCACCACCTCTTCTTTAGCCTTCATTAACTCCTCAGTCTTGGCCATTGTAGCAGCAGCATAGGTACTGAGGTTCATATTGGCTATATTCATTTTTGCAAAGTCTGCAGCCGACATTGGTTTTTCAGTTAATATCCTAGCTTGCTCCTCGGGATTCTTTGCAGCAAGAATCTCATGAATTCCTTAAGCCTTGACGATCTTGGAAAGAAGATGGCAAAAAGGAAGTGCAGAGAGTCTTTTCTTATTCATCACAGCGTCTCTGAATCTTCTGTACAGAATTCTTGAAGATTGATCTTTGTTTCAGTGAGAAGATGGCAAAGACAAAATTTGTGCAGAAAGGAGAGATTGTCTTTGGATCTAACCTTGTGAAGAACCACCTTGTTAAGAAGCTGATGAAGGATGCGAACAATGTCCTTCATTTCAACAACTTTCTAGGTGTGAGTTCTGACTGTATCTTCCTTCATGAGACAGACTTCAATAGTCTCAGAGCCACCCGAGTCCTCATCCCATGACTCCGTGAAAACTAAACCCTCCTAAGCATAGAGAATTGAATCAGTAATAGTCTTCTCCGAGATTACAATTTTCTTTCTTAACACCGTTGAGAAGAAATCAGTATCAGTCACTTGGACGTTTCTCCAGAAATCCTTGATCAGGTTGGGAAAGACTGTGACTTTCTCCACGAAGAGTCCTCCCCACCCAACTGCATTGACATATTTGCTTATGTCTAGATTGTAGTCTTGCAGCACTCCAAGGTTGAAATGATGCTCTATTGCCAAGTTGAGCTTGTCCACGTTGAAGGTTGAAGAAGAAGCCATTTTAGGTGATCAAAGAGCTTAGGGTTTGAAAGCAGAGAGAGGTAGAAAGAGAGAGATAGCTCGAGAGGTTATGGAAGTGTAAAGTTTTTCTCAGAGGGAAAGATTACTTTTAAAGGAATTTTGAATCTCAAAGGTTAAAAAAAACTTTTGACTTGACATGTCATTATGATAAAACGATGTTGGGAACTTGGAACAATAAAAAGGTTTTGATGGGATTGATGGAAGTACTAACTCAACAAAGAGAATAAAGGATAAATTTGTCTTGAGACAAAATAAATATATTTATTAACACACAAAAAACTATGCTTAAATACAGGCAGATGTGAACTCGTCTGAAACTATACAATGGACGTGGTAACCAGTATCAGTGGACGCGTCATATGGACGTGAAATACAATATGCAATAGACGCACAACTTTAAATAGGTATTAGACGAGCCTAGGTAATAAATGCAGGATTAACAAAACAAATTTTTCTCGAGGCTGGAGGCCTAAATTAACCCACATATATCATATTAAGATGCTTCCTAATAAAGATAAATCTGTCCTCTGCAAGAGGTCTAGTAAAGATATCTGCCTATTGATGGTCAGTATCTACAAATTGAATATCAATCACACATTTTTGCACATAATCCCTAATAAAATGATGTTTAATCTCTATGTGCTTAGCTCTAGAATGCAAAATTGGACTCTTAGATCGATTTATTGCAACAGTATTATCACACATAAGCGGAATAATACTTACAAATAAATTGTAGTCCTCCAATTGATGTTTGATCCAGAGAAGTTGTGAGCAGCAACTTGCAGCTGATATATACTCAGCTTCAGCATTTGATAAAGCAATGGAACTTTGTCTTTTGCTTGACCATGAGACAAGATTAGATCCAATGAAGTGACATCCTCCACTAGTGCTTTTTCTTTCAATTCTATCTCCAGCATAGTCAGCATCACAGAAACCAACTAATCTATAATCTTCATTTTTCTTAAAGCACAAACCAAGATTAGTAGTACATTTTAAATATCTAAAAATTCTCTTAACTGATGATAAGTGAGATTCTCTAGGATCAGATTGAAATCTAGCACATAAACATACACTGAACATAATATCAGGCCTAAACGCATTAAGATATAAGAGAGATCCTATCATACCTCTGTATACATTTTGGTCTACCTTTTTCTCTTTCTCATCTTTGTTCAGTATGGAAGTGGGGTGCAAAGGAGTATTCATTGGTTTACAATCATCCATCTTAAACTTCTTCAGAAGTTCTTTTGTATATTTGGTTTGGTGGATAAGCACCTCGTCCATGGTTTGTTTTACTTGAAGTCCAAGGAAGAATTTGAGTTCTCCCATCATGCTCATTTCAAACTCTTTCTGTACAACTATGAAATTAGACTTACTGGATTTTTTAAATAAGATTGTGTCAACCTTTCCTCTATTGAATCCATTTTCCATAAGAAAGGAACTTAATCTGTCATACCAAGCTCTAGGAGCTTGCTTAAGACCGTACAAAGCTTTCTGAAGCTTATATACATGTTCAGAATGAGTTTCACACTCAAAACCAGGAGGTTGCATAACATAGACTTCTTCATTAATAAAGCCATTTAGAAAAGCACTTTTAACATCCATCTGAAAAAGCATAATACTATGATGTGCAGCAAATGAAAGTAGAATTCTAATAGCTTCTAATCTAGCAACAGGTGCAAAGGTTTCAGTATAATCTATACCTTCTTCTTGAGAAAAACCTTGAGCAACAAGTCTTGCTTTGTTTCTTATTACCTTACCATTTTCATCAAGTTTGTTTCTGTAAACCCACTTTGTTCCAATCATTGATTTGTCTTTGGGTAGTGGAACTAGAGTCCAAACATCACTTCTTTCAAACTAATTGAGTTCTTCTTGCATAGCTAGAATCCAACCATCATCTAGCAGAGCCTCGTCTACTATTTTTGGTTCCAACTCAGACTAGTGCAGAATTGTCTTGTTCTCTGAAGGTTGATCTGGTTCTTAGCTTGTCATTGGGCTTCCAATGATCTGATCTTGTGGATGATAATTCTTGAAGTACCAAGATTTTTGAACTGTACCATGTTGAGAAGTGGAAGTTTCTGGTTGTTGAGTGGGGTCATCTTCTTGATCATCAACTTTTACCTCAGGTGAGTCTCCTGGAATGCTTAGATCACGATCTGCAAAAACTTCATCTAGCTCTGATAATTTCTTATCAGGCTGTTTGTCATCAAACTTGACATGAATACTTTCCTCTACTATCATAGTCCTGGAATTATAAACTCTAAAGCCTTTAGATGTTTTAGAATATCTTAATAGTATTCCACTATCTGTTTTAGCATCAAACTTACCAAGTTGATATTTAGTATTCAACATATAGAATTTACAACCAAATGGGTGAAAATAAGATATGTTGGGTTTTCGTCCTTTCCACAGTTCATAAGGAGTCTTATTTAGGATAGGTCTAATGTATATCCAGTTCTGAATGTAGCAGGCAGTATTAACAGCTTCAGCCCAGAAGTGTCTAGGGATAGAGTTGTCATTGAGCATGGTCCTAGCCATCTCTTGAAGAGATCTGTTCTTTCTCTCTACCACACCATTTTGTTGTGATGTTCTAGGTATTGAGAAGTTGTGAAGGATACCACTCTCTTCACAGAACTTATGAAATAGTTCATTTTCAAACTCTCCCCCATGGTCACTTCTGATTGAAGTGATACACATGCCTTTTTCATTCTGTACACATTTGTAGAATACAAAAAAGACCTTAAAAGACTCAACCATGTGAGTTAGGAACATAACCCATGTCCATCTAGTGTAATCGTCTACTATGACAAGACCATATTTCTTACCACTGACAGAGGCAGTCCTTGTTGGACCAAAAAGATCAAGATGTAGCAACTCTAGTGGTCTATTGGTACTAACAATATTCTTAGATTCAAAAGAACCTTTGACTTGTTTTCCCTTTTGACATGCATCACAGAGAGCATCGGATTTGAACTTAAGGTTTGGTAGTCCTCTCACGAGGTTATGCTTGTTTAGCTTTGAAATTAATTTCAAGCTTGCAGGACCTAGCCTTTTGTGCCAAATCCATCGCTCATCTTCAATGGACACTAGACATGAGACACTTTGATTTGAGAGGTCCTCCAAGTCAATCTTATAGAGATTGTTTTGCCTTTTTGCAGTGCATAAAAGTTATCCATCATCTTTCTTGACAGTACACATGTTCTTATCAAACGACACTGCATATCCACTGTCACATAATTGATTTATGCTTAGTAGATTGTGCTTCAAGCCATTTACTAAAAGAACATTATCAATGGAGGGAAAATGATGTTTACCAATTTTACCTATACAGATGATTTTGCCTTTTTGATTTCCTCCAAATGTGACACAGTCACTATCTTTGGGCTTAAGGTTTTGGAAAATAGACATTTCTCCCGTCTTGTGTCATGAGCAGCCACTGTCCAAGTACCAAGACATTTGTTTTCTTCCTGTTGTTAAGCAAATCTGCAACAAGTATTATCTTATCTTTAGGTACCCAAACTGACTTGGGTCCTTTCTGGTTAGTTGTCACTGGACGAGTATGCTTAGCATGTTTATTGTGTATGCATTTAGATGTAATATGCCCACTTTTTCCACACACTTTACAAAAGGTGTTGGACGAGCTAGATTTAGCTTTGGTATGTTTATTTGTAACTTTTGAAGCTCTATGCTGTTTAAGTGGTTTTGACTTTTTGTGAGATGCGATTTATCATAAGGTGACCTAGAGTATCTTAAAATGAGACTCAGCTTATCTGAGCCACCTACAATCTTTGACAGAGAATCAGTTAGATATGTTACATCTTGTTTCAGTTTTACAACTTCACAAGAAACATCATGTTCACACATCATTTTGTCAGCTAGACTGATATTCACTGATTTTAGTATGTCGTTTTAATTTTTGAGGTTTTGTTTCTCAGTGCAGACCCTATCATATTCTTTAGATAGTTTAGAAAACTTCTTTTTGAGACTCTTATATTCTCGTGATAGTATAAACGACTCATGCAACAGTTCATCAAAAGCATTTAGAAGAGTGGACGGGTCAGAGTCCATTACCTCAGCATCAGTGTATTCACTTTCTGATGCAGTGTCTGCCATGAGACAGATATTTGCTTCTTCCTCAGCTTCATTTTCTTCATCTGATGAAGACAAATCAAGATCCTCCCATGTAGCCATTAAGCCTTTTTTATTTTTGAAGAATTTCTTTTTATCCTTTAGCTCAGGGCAATCAGCTTTGAAATGACCAGGTTTCTTGCATTCAAAGCACAAAGGTGGACCTTTTTCCTTGGAGTCTGACTTCTCCTTGGAAAAGTTTTTATTGAGTTGCTTCCTTCTGAAACCACCTTTCTTTCTCCACACATGTTGAATATTCCTGGAGATAAAGGATAATTCATCCTCATCTGATTCTTCATTATCATCAGAAGTTTCAGACTCATCAGATGACTAGGCAGCTTTGAGAACTTTTGATGAACTTGCTTTCTTTGCCTTTAGGGAGATAGATTTTCCTTTTTTGAAATTTTCTTCTTCATTAAGTTCAAGTTCATGAACCTTGAGAGATCCAAGAAGCTCTTCCAAAGAGAGTGTATTCAGGTTTTTGGCTTCCTGAATAGCAGTTACTTTGGGTCTCCATTGCTTGGATGGACTTCTCGGGATTTTTCTGACATGATCTCTATTTTCATAAATTTTTCCAAGAGATCTGAGATTGTTGGTGATGGTTTGGAATCTTCCAAACATTTGGTCTATTGTTTCATGTACACCCATCTTGAACAGCTCATACTGATGAACCAGCATGATGATTTTTGATTCCTTAACTAGTGAGGAACCCTCGTGAGCTAGGGCAAGAGTATCCCAGATTTCTTTAGCAGTATTGCAGCTATGAACTTTGTCATGTTCAGATCTGGTTATAGCACACATGAGATAGTACTTAGCATTCAAATTTAGCTGATGTTGGTTTTTCTGTTCTTGAGTCCATTGGGCTCTAGGAACAGTGGCTCCAGTTTCATCTATTGGTTCAGTGTAGCCGGTTTCAATCAGCTCCCAAATATCTACATTCTGTGCATCTAAGAAGGCCATCATTCTCTACTTCCAGTAATCATAATCTGTTCCATCAAAGTGAGGAGGTCTGTTGATAGCTTGTCCTTCTGCATCCATGGTTGTTGGATCGTACTCCCTCAGCACTTGATAGATGATCAACCCTTTCGAGGCTGAGCTCTGATGCCAACTGAAGTTGACACAGGCAAACACAAGAAGGGGGGTTGAATTGTGTTTGTTAATAATTTTCGAAAACAACCTTTTTCAAAACAAATTTCTTACGCAAGAAGATTAACACAAAAATAATCACACACAAATAGATCTTTTAGAAGCTTAACAAAAGCAATATCAAAATCCCACAGTTAGTATAAGCAAATAAAACTGAAGAGTTTAAGGATCGAAGATTCACACAAGAGATTTTATCCTGGTTCACTCTCTTCCAACCAAGAGCTACGTCCAGTCCCTTTGACTTGAAGGATTTATCCACTATTTCTCCAAATAGATTACAACCAAGTATTCAACACCTCTCCAGGCTACAAGTATTTCTTTCTTACCAAGCCTCTTCAAGTTCAAACTCTAACAGAGAGATTTAATATTTGATCTTTTTAACTCACTATGTGTGAGGATATGACAGTTTAAGATCAGTTGAATATCACAACAATATTCAAACTAAAGAATACAGACTCTTGCTTTTGAAAGAATATTAGAATGAGTGATTATCGATTGGCAAAAGTTATTCTTCAGAACTTGAGGTCTACTATTTATAGTGACCTTCTTCTTCACTTATATTTCTTCAACGGTTACTTTTAATAATCCCGTTTATAGGAAGCATTTAATGCATGATATCCGTTGTGACTGATAGCTTGATTGTGGCAATGCTGAATAGTACTCTTGGTTATCGAGGTAGCATGAAATTGAAGGCTTACTCCTCTGAGTATTGCAGCTTGAGCACTTGTTGTTCCTCCTTTGTGTATAATCCAGCTTTTTCAGCCATAAAATTGTCATCGTGGAGATCGTTTTGCAGTATCTTATTGTACGATTCTACTTTTTGCATTTCTTGATGGTACTATGTTTATTTTACAACAAGGTGAGACATTAAAGCAGATAAAACAACTGTGAAGAACAAATATTCTATTGAAATAAATATCAATCATTTGAAATAAATTCAAGAGATTCAGATTGCATTTAATTCATTTCAAGTATGGTGCTCGTCTAAAAAGAAACTCCGTCAACTTAGTTATATGAGAGACTAAGTTTGTTCAATATTTTACTTTGCTCGTTTGATGACGTGGCATATCCTCTTGTCTAGCAAATCTTCGGACTTGCTATTCCTCAATGAGTTATAAGGATCTCTGTCTGGTGATGTGGCGGTTAGAGCTCGTCTACTAGATTACTTTATGTTTCAGTTCATTTACTTGTACTAATTACTTCCGTCTGCTTACATAGCAAGATGGACGCGCTTAATATCAAGTCTTTAGACTTGCTGTATCTAAACAAGTTATTTTGGTATTCATCTAGCAAACATTTAGAGCCTCGTTCAATTAAGAAAATCATTCTACTAAATTAAAGAAACAAGTAACTTTACCAAGGTAAGCAGCCCGTCTACAAAGGTGGACGCGTATTTTTCAATGAAAGCTTATCCTATGTTTACTTATATTAAAGTATTCCTGCATAACTGAAAGAACATGTTAGATCTCAACTAACACTTTGCCAAGAAAATTTAATCATTTTGTTAGCACCAAAACTTAGAGATTATTAAATCCAAAACCACTTTGGTTCCAACATCTTTAACGTGCCCTTTGTTTTATTATACATATATAAGAATATTGATTGTGTTAAGTGGCTTTGTAGCCTATCCAGGGGGCGGGGGCAGGATAGGGTGGAAGATTATGACCAGATGTATTGGGTTAGAGTACCCGTTGTATTCATATTAATACGATTGTTTGCTGACCAAAAAAAAGTCTAGGAATTACTCAGGCCTTGTGCATCTTTATAGGACACCACGACGAAGGAGCCCAAGTGCAGTATGAGTTTGTAACCTCTATTTTACAAAGATAAAAAAAATAAGCAAATAAAACTAAGAAAATTTAGTTTTGGCCTGATAGATCGTTTATTGGTTTACAATTTAGTTTTGGATATTTTATAATGAAGTGAAGTAAATAAGCAGTTAGTTACATCTTATTTCATTCTATACACCAAACTGCGAGGGAAGAAAACTAGAGTTAATGAATGAAATATAATGAAATCTATTCTATCATATTTTATTTATTTCATCCAATTATAAAAAATCAATCAATTAATAAAACCTAATATAATTTCATTTCATCCCGCCCCATTTCATGCAATTTTATCAATCCAAACGACGTAAAGAAATTTTATATTGTCATCCAATTATGTGATGTCATGTCATTTAATGAGTTTGGCATTCATATAAATTTTAAATTATTAAATGATGTGATAATGCATTATTAAATGATAAAGTTAAACATTTTTCACTAAAAATTAAAAAAAAAATGTTTTTAGTTTCTACCCTTCGTAAACATTTACTGAAAAAATATGAAAAGGCTCTTTATTAGGTGAATTAAAGTTTATGTAAGTTGGGTCCCTGACTCATCAGGACCCGGACTTACCTCACGGAAAGGCTCTTTAAATAGGAGAAGATAGTGAAAGCAAGATTTAATATCATTTTTGCAAGCTTCTTAATTTCACTTACTTTAGAAAAGTAAGATTCTTCTTCTACTTTACGGACGTCCACATAGGGATGGCAATGGGTAGGGTCTGGGTAAGGTACTATAATACCTGTCCTCATACCTGCATGACTAACAACTTTAATATTCTTACCCGTAACCTCTGGGTACCTAAGTATCTATACCTGCACCCATTACCTGCACTTTAATTGGAAAAAACAACAAAAAATATTATAATCAATTAAAAAAAACAATCCAAAGATTTTTCAAATTTACTCATAAAACATCAAATAATGATATCACAATAAAGTTCCAAAACGAGTAAATATTACAATAAAGATCTTAAACAATAAATAATGAACTATCCTTGGTTTAGAAGTTTTACATTAATTTTATTCTTAAAAATTAATATAATTATAATTATATGTACTAATATAAATATGTTGGGGGAGAGCATGTGTAACACCCTAAACTTGGCGTCACATGGTTACCCATTGCGGAAACAAAATTTATTAAATTGCTGGTTACTTTCGAAAAATAATAATTTCTTATTAAATAAGTATACTAAAATAGTGATTTTTTTTTTCAAGATGGATGAACACTCAAAACATGAATAACGGAAACACACATATATGTAAACATTAATAGTAGTATCATAAGTACTCAGTTACAACGTAATCATAAGGCCTTTACAGGAACAGACCATTAGTAGAATTAGGAAAAGTAGTGAGGAACATAATATTAACAAAAGCAAAAAGGTCCAGAACCACATTTCCAAAAACTTTGGCTCTCAGAAGCCAGAAATAAGCCGAACAAGGATACCCTACCCCAAAATACACCTACAGCTGGTCAATCTATAAGTAGCCAATAGGGAGACCAGAAACAATACCCCCACTCCCAGAGGATGAAGTGGGCTCAGGATCAATGATGTCTCCTCCCTCATCAGGGGAGTCAAAATCTTCATCGTCATCGAGTACCACGTAGTTTGGTTCATCATCTTCGTCATCTGGTACAGCATGCTTCGGCTCATCGTCGTCAGCTACCATATACTCCAGCTCCTTGTCGTCCTCAAAGAACTCCTCTGGATCCTCCTCCGGTGGTGATGCAGGAACGACACTGGGTAAGGGTACCCCAAGAGGTGGATTCTCATGCAACAGCCCCAGATCGATCAAACGCTGGAGATAGTACCAGATAGGTGGTAGCGATATCCTCACCGACTCCACTGTCTCTACTCAACGCTGTGGTCCGCCTTCTGCTGGTCCCTCAAGAGAAGTCAGCGGTCCGGTATAAGTAGCAAAGTGGGATCCGGGATGAATTACCCACGCAGCTGCAAGATGAGCATTCTCAAAAGTTAGGGTCCGCACTCCTGCTGGTGCCCGGGGGATATTGGGACCCATCTAAACTCATATATATAACCATATGCATGATACATGCATCATATAAGCATATTAAGCATTTACCAGATAATTTATCATAAATAAACACGTATAATATCAAGGGGTCTCATGCCCGCACAGTCAGCTTTTATAAAAGCATGCATGACACTTCAATATTCAGGCTCTATCTCAATCTCATGAGATATCATCACCTTTTCATCGTTGAATAATAAGGAGTTGATCAGGCTCAATTGCCACACGGGCACATCGTCTCGGACACCTCGTGCACCAAGGGATCCAAAATAAACATCGTCTCGAATGCCTCATTTATCAGGTCATTCAGAATAACATCATCTTGAATGCCTCATTTATCAGGTCATTCGGAATAATAGGCACGTCTGCCAAAGGGAGTAATGCATGAGAAAACCTTTCATTTTACACAGTTTTTCTTTGTCATCATTCTCTTTCGCTGTCGAAGCTTAAAAGCTAACGACTATTCATAAATTTCATTATTTGAAATTATCCAACATCAATACAGGACACACAGTCCGAGTGCTCAATCACAACGCCTTAGACCGATGCACCAGTCTTGAGCTTGTGGTCATGGAAAACATCATTCATCTTTAACATCGTTGTCTCACCTTGTGAGTAGGACATCCAGTCCATAACATCAGGACACGAATCAAAGATCTACGTGTAATTATAAGACACAAGAAGCAACGTCTCGCGAACTAGATCCACTTTTAACATGTTTCTTACTTTTCGTTCAAGAAACACAAAATACAAAATAAAAGGCTTGATAACTTATCCAAGTTATCGGAATATTTTCGAAAGCATTTTTATATAAAATCTTTTCATTTGTAAAATATTATGAGAAATCCATTTTCTCTTGAAATCCTTTCCTTAAATTCATTTCTAAATAAAGTCAAATATTTTCCAAAGGCTTTTTCCTCAATAAAACATATATTTTCTAAATGGTTTTCTCTTATGCGAAATTCTTTATTCATAAGGAAATTATTTCCTTTTTTATCTTGAAAATATTTTTAACAAGTGTTCTAAAAATTCTTATCTTTCAAAAATAATGACCTTACGTGAATTCTTCATTTCCAAACCACATTCTTTAATCAAAGAAATCACCAAAACATCTTTGTTTTGTTTTTTTAGATTTTCTTAAAGCTTATCAAGGCTTTTAATCTTATCATTATTTGAGCACCAACAAATGTCAGGCTTCTCAGGTATCAATCAAACATCAATATAATAACAGTCGACAGTATAACGGTTCATGTCATACATGTTTCATAACACTTTAATCCAGTAAATAATTAAGTAATAAAACAACTACCAGACAATTACAACAACAGTCCAAATATACCAGTCATTCAAACATTGATTCAAACGTTCTAATAGAATTCCAATAAATTAACAGTTCATATAAACACATGCACACAGTTATTGAGTATCCCTCAGGCTGTCCCCTCTTACCTTTGGTGAAGGTAAAAGTGCTTGGTGTTTGAAGTAATAAACCACGAACGTCCTCGCTTGCTTCGCTATGAAAGTCTAAAGATACCAACACAATACCACAAGTTAAAAATCAACCAAGAACACTAGACTCTCAAGGTCTAGGTTCGGCCTTCTCAAAATATTAGGGTTTGAGATTTTCAAAAATCATACCACTCATGGACTAATGATCCTTAAGTATTAGAGATTCATAATCAATGATCATTTTTCAAAGATTGAACAAAACTCCTCTAAGTCACTAGCTTAGGGTTTCGGTCTTTTCCTTAAAAATAGGCTAGAAATTTTCAAACTTTTCAAACTCTTAGATTTAGCATTAAAAGGTACTAAGAAGCTCAAATCCATGATCATATTTGAAAAGTTGAAACAAAATATCCCAAGTCCAAAACCTACTAGGTTCGGCCATCCTTGGATAAATAGGCTAGAAATTTTTGTTTGATACAAGCTCTTAGATTATGAAAGTAGAGATCATTAGGAGTTCATAGAAATTAGTTTCAACTCAAACGGATTTTTCTATAATTTTCTAGAGATTTTATAAGTTAAAAGAGCTTTAAGAATATTTTAAGAAAACATATAGTAAACTCATGAAATAAAAGCAAGATTTGAAAAAGAAGAGCATGAGAGACTTACCCTTGAAGCTAGGAATACAACTTGTGAAAGCTTGAAGCTTGAAAATGAATAAAAATGGAAGCTTTAAGTTTTAGAAACTTGAAGTAAGAATGGAGAAGAAGAAGAAAATGGATGAGATGAAATGAAGTGGGTATTTACAGAGTGAGGGAGGGAGGGTGGCGTGAAGAAGGAGGTGACAATCTTCTAGATTATGTGGTTTTTGTGTGCTTATTAAATGGATTTTTACCCCCAATTCTGTCGATTGATTGAGTTTTGTCCCTAAGTTTATCTAATTTAGTTTTTAATAATATTTTGAATATTTTAGTTTAATTTCGTGTTTTTAGAGTTAATCTAATAGTATTTTTACTTGTTTACATTTGTAGGAAATAATAAAGATGAGATGGAAAATTGAAGAGATTGATAGATTTGGCTTCTAACGAAAATTGCAAAAAGAAGATAGAAAAGTGGCAGCAGCATGAGAATTGGGCAAATTGATATTGTGATATGGAGCAAGTGGGGCTCCAAGTCATTAAATTGATGATAATTGATATGACGAATTGCAATTGCCATTAATTGATATGGGCCATGATCACAAATTTAGGAGATTTAGTTTTCCTCCAAATTAAATCAAATCATGAATTACAATTTGCAATAAGTACAGCAACGTGATACAAGAATTGTCAGGGGGCCCACGTAAATTGAAGATTTGGAGGCTGGCATCAATATATATCCACAATGTGAGGAGGGAAAGAGAACGAGGGGCAGACACAGTAGCCGCACAGGAAAAAAAATATAGAGAGAACTATACAGTTTTGAGGGGGAGAAAAGGGAACAATCAAGAGAGTTGAAGCTGACGAGTAGAGACTCATGATGATTACCTTGCCTTCATCGTCTTTCGGAGTTTGTTCTATTACTATTATGTCTAGCTAATTTTCTTTTGTTAGAGGTAGATGGAACTGCCTAGATAACCTGTTTTGATTCTGGATAATTACTTGTTCTGGTTTGTTTAATTTCAAGAGTTTATTCACTGTTTGCATGTTTATCTACTGTATGAATTTTGCAATTGAGAAATTCGGATTCATAGTTGCTGTTTGTGAATGAACGATTTGCGCGTGTTACTTAGGAATAAGAACACAATCAGATTAAATTTTTTGAGTTGTAATCATTCTTAATGCTTCTATTAATTATCTAATACTCAAATAATTGAATTAGTAATTTAGATAATAATTTAGACAAAAAGATTTTTCCACCTGAGGAATTAGGGGATAAATTACAAAACTCAGTTTCTTGAAATTGAATAAACTGTTCAAGTTAATTTTCAGGATCGAACAAGTAGGAAAGGTAGAGAAATCGATCCTCTAACAATTTTTTCTTGATTGTTAAAACCCAAAATTTCTGTTGCTTAATTTTCTCAATTGAAAATACCAAAAAATATTTTATGTTCCTTGTTAAATTTCTGTTCTTTTTTAATGGTGAAAACCAATTTCAAACCATTTGGTCGCTTAAACGAAATTGAGTTGGCACGTTAGTAGTTAACGGTTCAATCCCCGATGACGATATTTTTATTACTACAGTTAGCGATTTGGTGCACTTACCAATTTTGCTCAACAAGTTTTTGGCGCCGTTGCCAGGGATTGATTTTACGTTAATATTAATTGTGCCAAGGAAATCTCGATTTGAGCATTTTATTTTCTATTATTATAATTGCTGCAATTTTATTTTTATTTTATATTATCAGTGTGCACTGATTTTCTTTTGAGTTGTGTATGTGAGGTACTGAATTCTTTGTTGTTTGATCCTGAAATTGAAAAGACAGTTAAGAGTAACAAAAAGACAGTCAAGCTTCACAAGCAACAAGAAAGGGAGCAAGCACTTTTACAACAACAGGTGGTTGAAGTTGAAACAGTCATGACCGAGCAACCTGCTAGGCGGACATTGAGGGATTATTCCAAGCCCAATACTGAAGGTGCCCGGGGTTCTATTGTGAGACCTGCTGTGCAGGCTAACAACTTTGAAATTAAGCTTGCACTCGTTAATTTGATGCACCAGAACTAGTTTGGTGGAGGAGCTCAAGAGGATCCCAATCATCATCTGGAGAATTTCTTGCAGATATGTGATACAGTGAAGTTCAATGGAGCTTCAGATGACGCTATTAGATTGAGGCTTTTTCCTTTCTCATTGAAGGATAAAGCTAGAAGTTAGCTTCAGTCACAACAACAGGGCAGTATCTCAACATGGGATGATTTGGAGTCCAAGTTTGTGCAAAAATATTTTCCGGCATCGAGGTCAGCCAAATTGAGGAGTGAAATTACCTCATTTGTGCAGCTAGAGTCAGAAACTTTGTATGATGCTTGGGAGAGGTTCAAGGAGCTACTCAAAAAAATGTCCTCATCATTCTTTGCCCAATTGGTTGTTAGCTCAAACCTTCTATAATGAGCTGGATCCGAATGCAAGACAGATGATGGGTGTTGCATGTGGAGGAGCTTTTGATTTGAAGAGTCTAGAAGAGGCTTTGGAAATACTAGAGACCATGGCAGCCAGCAGTGATAAAATGTAACATGATAGACAAAACAAAAAAGTCTTGGGGGTGAATGTTGTGGATAGTAATCTAATTGAGCAACAAGTTAACAAGGTAATTTCTTAACAGCTTGCTACTTTGTTGGGGAATGGCCAAGTTAATGCACTGAATACACCTCCCTTGGTGTGTGATTTTTGTGGTGGAGAGCATCGTAATGGTGAGTGTGGTACAAATCAACTCGGAGAGCAAGTGAATGCATTGGGGCAACAAATTAACCCCTATTCAAACACTTACAATCCAGGTTGGAGGAACCATCCTAATTTCTCATGGGGTGGACAAGGTCAGAATCAATTCAAGCCACAACAACAACAAGGGAATTCTTCATTCCAAGGTCAATCACAACCTCAAAACAGAATGTCATCTTTGGAGAATGCTTTGGAGAAATTGTCTGTTAATACTTCTAATTTTGTGGAGCAATCTTCAAATTTCATGACTGAGGCAAGGACCAACTTCAAGAATCAAGAGGCGTCTATTCGGAATTTGGAAGTACAAATTGGGCAAATTTCTAAACAGTTGTCTGAAAGAGCTTCAGGTACTTTACCAGGTGATACTGTTCCTAATCCAAAAGAGCAATGCAAAGCAATTCATTTAAGGAGTGGCAAGGTTCTGAACAATGTTGATCAAGAGGAGTCTTCTAAAGAAAAGGATGCTGAAAAAGTTGTTAGTGATGAGAAACAAGAGGAGGAAGAAGTTGTGGTTGAAGAGAAGAAAGAAGAAGCTGAAAAATCTGAAAACTCACAAGTTGACAAGCCAACACAGCCGCTGTCCTTTGTTCCTAAAATTCCTTATCCTCAAAGGTTGAAGAAGAAGAATGAAGACAAGCAGTTTTCCAGGTTCTTGGAGGTGTTCAAAAAGCTGTAGATTAATATTCCATTTGCTGAGGCATTGGAACAAATGCCAAGTTATGCTAAGCTCATGAAGGATTTGTTGTCCAAGAAGAGGAAGGCCAATGAAGAGGAAACTGTTATGCTTGCAGAGGAGTGTAGTACTATCATTCAACAAAAATTGCCTCTTAAGTTAAAGGATCCAGGATGCTTCACCATTCCTTGTGAGATTGGTAATATGGAGGTTGGCAGGGCTCTTTGTGATTTGGGAGCAAGCATCAATTTGATGCCATTGTCAATTTTTAAAAGGCTGGGAATTGGTACAGTGAAGCCTACTATGATGTCTCTTCAGTTGGCAGATCGTTCGGTAAAATATCCTTATGGTATTGTGGAAGACTTGTTAAAATTGATAAATTCATCTTCCCTGCAGATTTTGTAGTGCTGGATATGGAAGAGGATGCTAAAGTTCCTCTTATTCTTGGTAGGCTATTTTTGGCTACAGGTCGTGCTTTGATCGATGTGCAGAAAGGTGAACTGATTTTGAGAGTAGAAGACAAAAAAGTGATTTTCTCAATCAAAGAAGCAGTGAAGCATGCTCAAGATTATGATTGTTGTTTCCGGGTTGAAGTTTTGGATTCCTTGGTCCTAGAGGAATTTGAAAAAAGTGCTGCTGAAAGTCCCTTGGAAGCAACTTTGATGAAAGGCAAAGAAATTAAGGAGGTGCATGATGAAGTCAATTCTAAGGTGGTGGAATGTATCTATCAATTGGAAGCTTTGGAATCTATCTCTTCTTCAAATAAAAAATTACAAGAATTGGAAAAAGGAGAAGTGGTAGTGGAAAAGGAGCCACCCATGGAGTTGAAACCATTGCCTTCAAATCTGAAATATGTTTTTCTGGATGAGAAAAGGAAGAATCCAGTTATTGTGAATGTGGAGTTGTCAGAAAGTGAGGAGGAAAAATTAATCAGAGTATTGAGGGATCACAAGTCAGCCATTGGTTGGAACATCAGTGATTTGAAAGGGATAAGTCCTACATTCTGCATGCATAAAATATTTATGGAGGAGGACTTTAAACCAGTGGTTCAACATCAAAGGAGGCTTAATCCAACTATGAAGGAAGTGGTGAGGAAAGAAGTGATAAAGTTACTTGATGCAGCTAGGGATGTTACAGACGGCTTCGCGTTGGCAGGGGAGGTCTGGATCTGTGCGCATGGGGGATGAAGGGGTGGGTCTAGGGATGTCAACGGGGCGGGGCGGGCACGGATACTGGTTACCCGCTACCCGCCCCGTTGGATAACAAATCTACCCGTACCCGTCCCGTACCCGCACGGATACCCGCTTAACGGGTTTTTAACGGATTCACGGGTTTTCACGGGTATCCGCAGATATCCATGGATAGTTATGAAAAACTAACAAATCTTTTTTTTAATTAAAAAAAATATACAAAACTTAAACAAACCACCACATTAATATCTTCCGATATTTGAACAAAATAGCACCTACAAATTAATACATCACACTTAAAATATCTATGAAACAACACAATAGATGAAAATTATCTATGAAATGATACAAGGACTTTGATAGTAGATATATATAATAAAGGGTATTATAGTAATTAAGTAACGGGTGCTGGTATCCGCGGGCACGGATAGTGTGATACCCGCCCCCGCCCCGTTTATAGACGGGTATTGGAATTACCCGTTTAACTACCCGTCCCGTGCCCGTTGCGGATTTTATTCGCGGGTACGGATAAAATTGTCATCCCTAGGCGGGTCTGATGGGTTGGGTTTTGAAGTTTTAATTGTTTTTTTTTTTAAAAAAAGAAGGAGCCACGTGTCACCTTCTGCATCGTCGGATTAATCCGACGGCTCAGAAGGAGGGAAAGGCATGGCATGATGCCTTTCCCTTGTCAAAGGCACTGAATTCGTTTCCCCACCCAATAATTAACTGAATTCCATTAATATTCTAATTAATTAGCAAAAACAGAAGTTTTGTTGTGGTATATTATAATAAACAGGGCTTTAAGGTTTCGATCCTTAATTAGAAAAAAAATGGAATTCCATTAATATTTTATTTTGATCCTTTTTTTTGCTCAAAGGTTTTGAAAAATTATTAGTTTTGATTCCTACTATTAATAAAAGAAGTGATAGGTCAGTCAAAAAAATATATAAGAAGTGATAGGAGGTAATATCAATCAATTGCACCTTTGAATCATTGATTGATTAATTAAAAATAAAAAAATGAATAAATCAAATGACTAAAAGATGTGGAGGTTTGATCTGCTACAAAATATCGAAGGACCATAGACTTTGCCAATTAACCAATAATTTTTTAAATTTTTTTTAACGAAAACCAAAAAATAAAAATAAAATTCATCAAAAAAAAAATAAACATGAACCGAAGTATTTTTTTCTTCAGAAGGACCAAAAAGAAAACTTCTATAAAACATCATAAACAATTTCCATCCCTTGTCTTTCCATTTCTTTCCCCCTTGTTCCCTCTGAGGAATTCGTAGAATAATTCATTTCCAATTGATACCTTATCTTCTCTCTGCAGTGCCGTGGACACAGCACATGCACACTCTTGTATAAGGATCATTATTTTCACCTCCACACCATACCCATCATCATTCATCAATCACCATGAAGATAATGGTAGCAATAAAGCGAGTGGTTGATTACGCCGTCAAAATCAGAGTCAAACCCGACAAGGTAAGAAGCAGTAATTAACCAAAAATCAAACTTCCCAGAAAGACCCTTTTCTAAATTTGCACTCTTTGACTGAAAAAGATGGCGTTTTTGGTTTGTTGTTGCAGACAGGGGTGATGACTCAGAACGTGAAGATGTCAATGAACCCTTTCTGTGAGATAGCACTGGAAGAAGCCCTTAGGATCAGGGAATCTGGATTGGCCTCAGAGGTTGTGGCAGTAAGCATGGGACCCTCCCAATGTGTGGACACTCTCAGGACTGGCCTTGCCATGGGAGCTGATAGAGCCATCCATGTGGAGGCCACTCATACCCTCTACCCTCTCACTGTTGCCAAAATCTTCAATAAGCTTGTGGAGATTGAGAAACCTTCCCTTGTAATCCTTGGCAAACAGGTTGATTACCCCTTTTTTTTCATAGGGGTAGTTTGGGGATTTAGTTGATTAATTAATTGATTTTCCTGGGGCCATGACTTCATGGTGATGGGATTAGGAGATTCTGTTATGATGATGCGATGACAAACCATATACCAGATTTGATGTGTTTTGGTTTATTACATGAAATGAAGGGTAATTTGATTTAGGCAAATGTTAGGATATTGTATAAGGAATAAAAAAAACAGGTTTTTATTGAAAGTGATATAATCAATATATTGGAAAAATATATATTTAGTTTTTCAACGAATACTTATCTTGTTTGGTTTCCTTGAACACCGTCCTTAGAGCGGTCGTTAGCAAGACCCGTTGATTTATTATTGTTTCAATCTCTTTCTTGTTGAGATATGCTAAAAAGCATTTTGAGGTCTTGGCCAAGGTGTAAAAGTGTTTTTCCGTGAATTCATAAGCAGAAAGTCTGATTAGAGAAGAACATTTGGATGACTAGTTTTGCCTATTATTATTATTATTATTTTTTTTACAGGCCATTGATGATGATTGCAATCAAACAGGGCAGATGATAGCAGGACTACTCAACTGGCCTCAAGGGACTTTTGCTTCAAAGGTTAGTCCATCATTCACATTTTCAGTAAACAAGTTCATAATTCGTTACCTTGATGATTATCTATGATAAGCGTAAGTTACATATCATGGCACAAAGTATTCAAATCATTAAGATTTCTCTCCACAAGTCCATATTCTTTTTTACTCTGTATTTTACCAAAAAGATAGTGTTCTCTTTGAATACCAAATGGATTCCTTCAGAACTACAAGCAATTAATTCAATTTTCTTATGTTTTTATAGGGTATAAGTGCTTACTGTTCCCTCTGCATATCATTGTTTATTAGGATAGGAATACTAAGGCATTTGGGGAATCATTCAATATGAGTCACACAACATCTTTAGTTGGTTTATAGATGACAAAACATTTAATAGCACGCTTGGTTTAGATTTCAGAATCCCCCACAACACCCGTCCCCCCAAAAAAAGCTCCAAGAAGGAAGCTTTTGCCCCAACCATGGTTTGGGGGTTTTCAAAGGCTGAATTTATATGCGTGTGTATGATTAGAAGCAAAGAATACTGTCAGGGAACTCTGAAGCTCTTGTGGATATGTCATATATGCGTGTGTATGAGTGATTTCCACCATAGGGCATTAATGATGCCACACGGTGACATGGATGACTTTAAAAATTGTGCTCTTTTAAAGGACTGGAGTTTTCTACTGAGTCTGAAATATGTTTCCTGTTTATCTCTCCAATACTGTTTAATTGAATCTATCTTTGTTTGATCAAACCTTGTGCAATTGTGCCATAATTTGATATCAGTTTTTCTTTCTAAAGTACTTAGAGTTTTGTCATTGTTGCATCTTTTGCGTCCAATTGTTATTTAAGAAATTATTGACCAAGTTGATGAGCTAGCACTTATTTTGGAGTGAATTCTGTGCATTCGCAACTTTGCTGCCTAGGTAGGATATAGGTCATCTGCTAGGCTTGAATTAGAGAAGTTAGCCTTCTTCTATGGGGTAGAATTTCTTTATTTAAGTCACCAAATGCAGCAGACTTAGAGAAGATACCCATGAAAAATTGCAGTTCAGTACTTCAGTTACAGTTTTAAATAATCATTTTGGGGTAAAATATTTATATCTTGGCCTGTTGGTGTTCTTTTTTGATGGTTATTTGTTTAATTATTTCTTTTACTTAAACTATTGTATAACTAAATGCTGCGTTCCAGTAGGTTGTCCTTGATAAGGAGAAACAGGTTGTCACGGTGGATAGAGAGGTTGATGATGGTATTGAGACTGTGTGTTTGAACTTACCGGCAGTAATAACGTAAGTGTCGCATTCTTTTATGCGTGCTGTATCAAACCTGTCTAAATTCTTAGAAGTCTTTGCCTTTATTACTTGCTCTCTCTTTAGGTTTCTTTTTTTCATCTTTTCATAAATAAAATACTAATTAACTCGTTAGATCCTGAAGCAACCTAAAATTCTAAGTCTCTAAAACTAACTTTTTCTTAAACTGGTAAGCAAAGCTATCTCTTAAAAATAATGCTGGTCACTCTTTCACTTGATGTGATAAAGAAAAGAAAATATCATACTAAATGTAGTGTACTACTGGATTGTAGTTTTCGTTTTTATTTTCTGCATTGATTTGCCTGGAATCATTTAAAATCATAGGTGCGGAGGAGGCTATGTTTTTTTTTTTTTTTTTTAAAGTTATCCTATTTTCTACTTTCGGCAAAATTGTAGCCAAAAACAACAAATTTTTTCTCCAATAGGTGAAGTCACCTTCATAGATCAAACAATGCTGTGTTCCGTCATAAATCATGTCCTCCAAAAGGTCATTTAAATCAAAGTTCTTTTTAATGGTTTCACACTTTCACCTAGAGTTTTTTGTGGGTCTCCCTCTACCTCTGACTATTGCATTATGCTTCACTGAATGTACTCTTCTTACTGGGGCTTCTAATGGTTTTCTCCTCAAGTGACCACCACTTAAAGCGAGATTCTACCATCTTTTCTTGAATAGGTGCTACTCTTACTTTGTCGCTAATACATTCATTCATAATCCTATCTTGTCTTATATGCTCACTCATCTAACACAACATCCTCATCTTTGCAATGTTGAACTTATGTTTATGTTTTTGTGCCCAACATCGAGTACCATGAACCATGAAGCTTCACATGTTTTATAGCTGCGTAGTAAAATTTTCCTTTAAGCATGATGAACACTTTTCTATCATTAATAGACTCCTGAGACACTTCTCCATTTGATCATTCAACTCAAATCCTATGATTTACATCCCCTCTGTTTTTAGATCATTGTGTTAGAAATTTAGAATTAATATATATACCTAAACAGTGCAATTTGTGGCATCTTATGATCTCCAATTTTCACCTCTAAGCTATTCTTATTGAGCTTTTTCCTGAACTTATATACATATTATTTTCTTCTTCTTAAATGGATGGCGTGTTTCTAATGCCCGTCTTCATAGCTCTAGCTTTCCACTTATTGTCTCTATCTGCCTTCCCACCATTAGGACTATATTGTCTGCAAAATGCATGCACAGGGGCATGAAATATTGTACCCTTTTCTGAAATATCTCACATAAGAGGGACTTGGAGAAATTTCATTGGTAGTCTCAATTTACTCAGCAACTCACCAATGAAATCCCAATATTTGAGATATGTGAGAGAAACCATATGTGCGTATATAAATGAGTAAACACCCTATTTGGTCCCTGAAATTGAAAAGTAGTATCAATCGGGTCCTTGAAATTATCGAAATTTCAAAAGCGTCCCTGAATGATAAGTTAGTATCAATTTGGTCCCTCATTTTACTCACTTAATATCAATATCAATTAAGTCCCTGACACTGCTAACTTAAAATCAACTTAGTCCATGCGATTTTCAACGGAGGGACTAAGCTGATTACCGTTTTAAACTTTTGGGACTAATTTGGAAATTCAATAATTTCAGGGACCACGTTGATACTACTTCACAATTTCAGGGATCAAATAGGATGTTTACTCGTATATAAATTATCCATAATATTTTATCCAAGAGTATCTGTCACCTGAGTGTCCTTTTTTCTTTTGGCGGGGCTCTGGGGAGGAGAGTAACTGATGATTTAACAAGCAGTTTTCTTGAACCCTTTTCTTGGCATTTAAGTAATGAACTTTTTCTTGGTGCAGCACTGATTTGAGACTGAACCAACCAAGGTATGCAACTCTTCCCAACATAATGAAAGCAAAATCAAAGCCCATAAAAAAGTTCACTCGGGAGGAGTTGAATGTGGAGATCAAATCTGATTTGGATATTGTTGATGTCACAGAACCTCCCAAGAGAAAGGCAGGGGTTATGGTTTCTTCCGTGGATGAGCTGATTGACAAACTTAAAAATAAGGCTAATGTCATCTGATTATTTTCTACCTTGCAATAAATCATTTCTCACCAAAGGATAGTTCGTATTGTACCAAGATATTTGATCAAATGACACAATAAATTAAGAGTTTAATTTCTATGTACTGTCTATATATAAAAAAAAAATTTATGCACGGTAAAGATTTTTACACTGACAATCAATAGAAATCATGAAATTGATGATTTTTAAGATAGATAGATAGATAAAGAGTAAAACATTTTTAATGATGTGTCAATTTCTTATTGATTGATATTGTAAAAAAAGCTTTATACTCTTAATATATATCAATTAAATCCATGAATTAAATACTTTTACTTTTACTTTCATCTATGTATCACTATATCATACATTTACAACCATGGTATCTGTCTGGGGTATGCAAACCGGGACTTTTCAAACAGGAATTCAAACACAACCTTAGTAAGGGTCAGAATACTTCAAGTAAAAACATTAGGTTGGATTTTACTATTAAGAATCCTAATTAGCAAGCGATTTTAAAATATCTTTATGAATTGTAAGATGTCTTCATTTTTATATTATTTTAATTTAATATATTCTGCAATTATATATCCCAATTATTGTATACATTGTTCATATAAAGATTTATTTACATTTTTTTTTGAAACATAAATCGTAGATTTATTTATATTATTAATTAATCATAAATTGACATGTCATTAAAAATGTTTGACTTGGATCGTACTATCATATAAGTTACATATATGATAACATGTGATTGATTGATAATGTAAAAATTTTTACAGCGATAATGTGTCAAAAATAAATTAAAAAAGAAGAAGTATATCATTAAATATTTAATCTAATAATAATTCTACTATGATGTAATTTGTTTTTTTTAAGAGTTTTGATCGAAGAAACCATTTGATGTTTGGTTATATAGATTTGGATATAAATTATATGTATTGTTACAACAAAAAAAATTAACGTTATTGGCATACATAAATTATTATATAATTAAAAATATTTGACTCTTATTATTATTATTTTAAAAATCACATAAGACGGTCTAAGGAAACTTTAGACCGACTGTGTGTGTACGTGTAACATAATTAACTTATGACAAGTTAAAAAAATAATAAATATGTTGAATTTTAAATTTTATTGTCCTAAATTGTCTATTTTTCTTATAATTATAGGCAAAAAAAACCATAAGAAAAGAAGGCTAAGAATATATCGAATCTAATATTTGTATCCAAAGTTACACATTAATTAATGTTTTTTTAAAAGGCCATTAATTAATTTGTTTTTTTTAAATGATCATTAATTAAATTTTTTTTTGTTTGAAGAACATTAATTAATTTGTTAAAATTCCAATTTTGCGGTTTTACACAATTGAATTTTGATTTTGATTCACATAGTGACGTGGATGGTGTTGTTTATTTCAAAAATCTCAAAACAATAATAACACTTAACACGTGGGTAGCGCGCGGTTCATAAAAACTCGAAATCGCGAATGGATTCTTTTCATAATTTTCTCCATTTCAGTCTCATCGATGATTTGCCTCTTCTCCCCACCGATTTCCTTTGCTCCAATCAAAGGTTTTCTTCTTCTTCTTTTCCACATTTCCTTTTTTCAATTACCTTCATTTCTTGTTTTATGATTTTTGTTCTGCTCATAAATTCGTTTATAATGCTGTTCTGCAGCAATTATCTTATTCATTTTGTAATTAAACGATTTTTTAGACGTAATCGTTTTTCAATGTACGTCCTTGTCAGAATTGAATGGAAATTTGCACATTATAAGGGTTTTGTTTTATTACTCACATAGAAAATTGAAGTTTTTTTCTTTTTAATTGGTATAGTAATCAATATGATTGTCCACTGAAATTAATAGTTATGTTGAGTTTTTTTTTTTGATGAATTTTTTTGTTTTTGTTTTTATGTGGCATACATTGCTGGTTGACACAACCCTTTTTCTGAATTTGGCAGTGTGAGCACAGAAATTGACTTTTCAGGTGGTGGTGATGTTGCCTGTCAAAAGAAAACCAGGAAGAGGTATGTAGTTAGTTGCATATGAAGTGATAATATCTGAGAATTTGAGGATGGTATTGCTGTGGTGGAAAATGGGTGAAAATATGATTTTGGCTAGTTAGAATGCCTATAGCTTCAATTCATTGACAAGAAATCCTAAACTTCAAATCATGCATGATGGTGGTATATTTTGTACAAAAGGATCTGATCCTGTCTAATTCACTACTTTGTAGGAGGATACCGAATTCCTTTATATTTGAAAAATGTATCAGAGGATATATATGAAGCAGATGGTGGTTGAAAGAGCTATGTAGTCTCTCAACTTATTCAGTTGAACTTTATATCTTATAGATGGATTTTGATGATTTGCCTTTTTATTTTGTTTTGATCTAGGAGTAAAGATAACAATCTTTTGAATCATTTTACAGTTTTATTTTTTGTGATGAATCTTCTGAGATTTCTTTTTTGTAGGGGACACCCTAGTTCATGTTGCAAGGCCACAAAAGCTTGCCGAGAGAAGTTGCGGAGGGAGAGACTCAATGAAAGGCATGCATGCTTCTAAATGTTTAATTTGTATGGTTGATGTCATGTTTGAATTAGTAAATAACAAGCTGCATTTTAACTTTTCATTAATTAATCTGTTGTAGTTTGTTCTGAACAGTATTTTTCTATTTTTACAAAAAGAACGTCTTCTCTGCACCGTTAATTAATCTGTTGCATTTTAACTTGTGTTTGGTACACCGGTGCATGATTACAAGTTACAACACTGTTAGGCTAGGCTAGGACTCAACCAATTTGTAAGTATTTAATATCTCCCACAAAGAGATAGGCTGGGAATATGACATCTCTGAGAAAGATGCTATATCAACTTTCATAGATTACCAACTTTATCCTTTCTTTGCCATTTTATTCTCCCTTTTTTTTTTCACTTAGTATACCAAACATGAGGATCTAAGATACAATGTATTTTAAAGTCTTTGTTTCAAAGCCTTTGTATCCAAGACACGTGGGAATAAAAGATATCTGTTAACCAAACACCCCAATGTTTTGTGTTGTGTTTTGCTACTTCTTCTAAATGGGAAATAACTTGGTTTTGATTATTGCGGGTATTGTGACTTGAGCTCTGTTTTGGAACCTGGGAGACCTATGAAAACTGATAGACTAGCTATACTTGATGATGCTGTCAGAGTCTTGAACCAACTTAAAACTGGAGCTAAGGAACTCAAAGAAACAAATGAAAAATTATTAGAGGAAATAAAATGTTCAAAGGTTAGTTTATTTCAACGGTTTATGGTAGTGAGCTGTATACTTCATTGTAATTTCTGTTCTTGGAATTCATACCATACTACAAGTTACACGATTTAGGTATCTTGGTTTTGTAATACAGAATGATGGAGAAATGGAGGGGGATGTAAATATTACGATTCAAGCTGGTGGATGAAATGGAGCCATCCTTTGGGTATTATTTGTGATAGAAAAGTCTCTCTCAAGCTTAAAGGAACACTTTACCGCACAACTATAAGACCTGCGGTGCTTTATGGTACTAAATGTTGGGCGGTAAAACCAGAGCATAAAACTTAGTGCAGATATGAGGATACTGCATTCGATGAGTGGACATACTAGACATGATAGAATTAGGAATGAATGCATTTGAGAGAAAGTATGAATAACACTCATTAAGGGAAAAGATGGTAGAATCTTGCCCCAAAAAGAAGAGTAAATCAAGTGGAAGATCTCAATAGTTAGAGGTAGAGGGATGCAAAAAAAAAAAAACTATAAGTGGAACTATTAAAAAGGAATTAGATTTAAATGACCTTGCTGAGGACATGGTTTATGACTCACGGAACACAATAGCATCGATTGAACTTTGATCTTTGTAGTTTGCTGCTGGTTGTATCGCTTGGCATGTTTAATTATTCTGATTTAATGTCAAGTTTTTAATTGGATGAGATGAATCATTCAAACTATCCTCGTTTTTAGTATTGCATTGGTAGATGAATCCCAATGTGGCAATATCTTCCACCATCTACCCGTGATACATCCCATGATCAAGAACTCAGGCCTCCTGCTGCATAGTTACTCGTATTGCTGCTCTTTGGATATTTTACATGCATCATTTTTTTATTCGACATTTTTTTTCCGGAGTATCGACATGTAAGTATTCTCATTGCTTCTAATTTTCTGGTTTATTTACTTAGCTAGTAACATGTACTGAGATAGGCTAGAACCATTCATTCCTTGATGGCAATGACATGAAGACTATTGATGTCCATTTTCAAATTACCCTGTTGGCCACTTTCTTCATAATACTTACTACTTACTACCCTGTGGTAGTTCCTTTTGAATTTTAACAGGGAAATCTTAACTGAACTTATGCTGGTAAGGCATTTGTGATAATTTACTGTGGTAAATCGTTGTGTAAAACATTATACATGATGTCTGACTTAGAGGATTGGTGCATTGTAAGCAATAAATATTTAGTGAAGACAACTTTTTGCACAATTGTTTGGGCAAAACATGTTTAGACTACATCTTCATGACTTGTGTTCTATATTCTTCCCACTTGGATTTGCACTTCTTCCTTTCCGGCTGAAGTTATTGGCTGCATTCTGCATTCTGGGTCTTCGCTGCTGCACTGCGATTTATATTTGGTCTTGATACAAACCTCTTGGGTCACCTTCTTTGCCCCACAACAGCAAGTACAGACCAATGATGACAATTAATGCGCCTATGATGCTGAAGAAGACTTGATGGAATGGGTCAACAAGTTTCAGAATTATAATTCTCCCTCAGGAATATTGGATGTTATACGTGCATGATTTTACTTAATTTATGGCTGATTAAAAGAACAATGCAAGTCATGGATAAAGCTGTATGCAAATCCTAGTATGCTAAAAAGTTGTACATGTGCTCATTAATGACTACAAGTTACCATGACACTAGATAATGTCATATACAGAATGCTAGTGTCTACTCATTTTCTCTTCATATTTGAAAAAAAATAAAGATAATGATACTTTTCTAAATATAAAAACCCTTTAACTACATATTCCTAATTTTTAGGACAATGTATGTATTTTGGAGACACCAAAGTGATTAATAGTTAATAGTACTAATAAGTATAGGGCAGGCTCAGATGGGAAATATTGTATTGTTTTTAAAGTATATTGATATGCAATTCATTGCTTTGTAAGTTTGAAAAGGAAAACCAAAATGATGAGGCATCGATTACTACCTGCCCAAATGAAGTTTCTCACCAAGGACGAAGTATGCTAAAATTGCGACTAATATCGTAGAAAGAGGGTTAAACATTGTGATAAAAACTGGTCCTTTTTTCTCAGTGCACCATAATTGAATGTAGAGTAACAAACCAGAAACCACAATTCCCTACAATTAATGATTGATATTGTTAGAACTTCAGGTTTTGTGCTTCTTTTTTTTGGGACAAAGATTTTATACGCTTTATCAGCTGATAATTATACTTACGCCATATAAGGTGGCCCACAAGTCAATGTTGAGCCCTATACTCCATGATGAAGGGTTATGTTCTACTATCACTGTGAAAACAGCAGACTGTGCTGCTCCAACAACGCACATCCATGTAGTGAGTGACAGTTGGGCAGGGTATCTTTTCAGAATGGCTGCCTGAATTTCCATAATTACATGATATGAGAATTTTTATAATTCCAACTACACTGAGGCAGGAGTAGCAATAAGAATCAAAAACACTATTTAAACTATGAACTTAACATTGAAGCCAGTTCTTTCTTTATGCATTATGTGTAATACGTTCACATAAAACTTATCATAAGTTATGAATTAAGGTGAAAACCTGCATAATGTAACATATAGAGCATGTTACACAACTTGTAGCGGTAAGAAGTGAACCCTTTAACCAGCTCTCATGAATAGCAGCACTTTTCCCTTGAATATGGATTAGAGGGTGATATAAATTTCTCATAACGGGTCCATTGTATAGTGTCATGGTCATTACACCAGCTAAGGAAATCAAGGTCCCTATAACTTTTGCTATACCACGAGAATGCCGAAGATCAAGAGCCTCATACCTGCATTTATCTCAACTCTCTCAAGTTAAAATTAAAATAAAATGTAGATATTATCATGGCCTGTGTTTAAAAATGAGCGAATCACCATTTTGATTCTTGAAATTGTATGGCGAAAGCAAGTTGGTCTCCCACATTAAGATATAGGTAAAATCGTCCCTCAAATTGAAAAACATTCATTATGTTATTGTCCCTCAAATTGAAAGTCATTGTCAAAATGGGCTAACTTGATATATTTTTTCAATTTGAAGGACATTTTAGCCTATTTCTTAATGTGAGAGATCAACTTGTCATCATTCTACAATTTCAAGGATCAAAATGATGATATACTTGTTTAAAAACTCCAAAATCATGTGATTAAGAATAAGCAAACCTGAATGCCACTGCAATAATGAAGGTAAGGGCAGCTATGGTGTTGACCATAGAAGCCACAAAGGTTGGAGAAGTGTATCTCAGGCTTGCAAAGTACATATTAAGAGTCAAACTAACCCTGAAATGTTTCAAAATTAGGCAAATTAGGTTCTCATACTTCCATATAGTGGAGAAGCGTGCATCTTATTTGTCCTTACCCCATTAGGGAAAGCAAAAAGATTTCCATAAAAAGAGCAAATGTCAGCTTTGGTCTAACATTTCTGCGAGAAAAACAAGTTAACTGTTCAGATGCACTAAATGTTTTACCACCATACCTAATTCAATTGTTAACTTGAAACAAACAGAAAATTGAACAAGAATGTAAATTCTAAATATGATATTAAAGTGCAAAACACAGGCATCAATACACTCATTCAAGGGTCCACGAATCAATTATATGCAGACCACAAATGAGAGAGTCATGCAAATGAAGACCATATCAAGTACAACATGTGTTTGTCACCGGGCGAAAAGTTATATGGCAAAGGGGCAACTTTTAGATATGTTTCTAGCTTGAGAAGAAGGTAACATCTTGCCCGGTGTCACTTGAGGGATTAGTTCTGTTATTTAAACATCATAAAATCTGATGTTTGCAACATCTAGTTAATGACATTCAAAATCGTGGTTAATGACCTATTGAGTTTGGTTAACGGGTAACTAATTAAACATCCACCAAGCTTCACTATCCTAGATTTTGTACATCATTAACCAAATTGTGTGTTAACCAATTATTCATCTACCTCCATTAACCAAACTCAACACGCCATTAACCACGATTTTGAATATCATTAATCAGATATCGCAGGTGTCAACTATTCAGATGTACAAAATAACATTATTATGGGGGATTGTAACCATTTATTGAACTTAATTACATGCATTGAAGAGAAATGAATATTTACCTCTCCAAAAAATATGCAAAAGGGAACATCAAAATCCCAGCCACAATATGCCGATATGTTACATACACAAAAGGACTCATCCCATGATTGAAGGAAGCTTCAGTGATGAAAAATAAGAAGGTATAGGCCACCTGGGCCGAGACCATGAAGAGGTGTGGTTTGAACTTTCCATATCCAAGCATAAGATCAAATCTTTTATGCTCCATTTTTTTGGTGACGAGCTTCCACCTACACTTATTCACAAACTCTCTCAAGAAGCACAACACATGCAACTATAATATAGAAGTTGATGGGGGTTAGTTGAATGTGATGTTGATGTTGATGGTATTTTAAACACAAATGCTAATTTGACACAATTCTTTGGACATCAATACGGCGACATCGTATGTGCCGTACTGTACGGCACTGTAGCTGTACTGTAGCGGGATTTTTTTTTTAAAAAAAAATTAATTTTTTTTATAAATAATTTTTTTGATTAAGTATGTGTAAATATCTGGTGAATCGGATACAAATATCTGGTGAATTCAGTTCATTATCTGGTAAATGGGTTTTTTTGAGAAATAATTTTTTTGATTAAGTATGTGCAAATATATGGTGAATCCGATATAAATATCTGGTGAATTCAGTTTATTATCTGGTGAATAGGTTTTTTTGAGAAATAAATTTTTTGATTAGGTATGTGCAAATATATGGTGAATCAGGTATAAATATATGGTGAATTCAGTTCATGATCTGGTGAATGTGCTTTTTTTATATAAATAAAGTTTTTGGTTAAGTATGTGTAAATATCTGGTGAATGAGTTTTTTTGAGAAATAAATTTTTTGGTTAAGTATGTGCAAATATCTGGTGCATCATTTACAAATATCTGGTGAATTCAGTTCTGGTGAATGGGTCTTTTTGAGAAATAATTTTTTTGGTTAAGTATGTGCAAATATCTGGTGAATCAGGTATAAATATTTGGTGAATTCAGTTCATTATCTGGTGAATAGGTTTTTTTGAGAAATAAATTTTTTGGTTAAGTATGTGCAAATATATGGTGAATCGGGTATAAATATCTGGTGAATTCAGTTCATTATTTGGTGAATGTGTTTTTTTTTATAAATAAATTTTTTGGTTAAGTATGTGTAAATATCTGGTGAATGGGTTTTTTTGATAAATAAATTTTTTGGTTAAGTATGTGTAAATATCTGGTGAATCATGTACAAATATCTGGTGAATTCAGTTCATTATTTGGTGAATGGGTTTTTTTAGAAATAAAATTTTTATTTTTTTAACAAAGTCAAAAAAAAAAAAGTGCTGCTACAGTAGCGCACTATAGCAGATGTCGCGTATGATGTCACAAAAAATGGGCTTTTTGACCAAAATGGGTTCCTTTTAGAAACTTTTTACCAGTTTAGGGTTATTCTGAAACTATTTACCAATGGGGGGTCGTTTTGGACACGTGGCATATTTTATTTTTTTTCAATCTGACGGGTCAAAGGCGCCACTGCAGATAGCGCCTTTGAAGGCGCCACTGCAGATGGCGCCTACCACTTAACAAAAAAAAAGACAAAAGGGAGGCGCCACTGCAAATGGCGCCTTCCCCTGCAGTGGCGCCTCCCCCTGCAGTGTACCACGTGGCACTGCAGGGCCCCCCAGCCCCACTAAAAAATTGGACGCCTGCAATTTTAAAGGAACAACGCTACAAAAAAAATTATACTATAAGCATAGGGAGTAACGATGACATTAATGATAAAGTATCTATTTAAAACAACAAGAGGCAATAAAAAAATTAGGGGTGTTCGCGGATTGGATTGGATCGGTTTTGAACAAAAAAGTCATCCGATCCAATGATAAAAACAACATGCGGTTTGGATTGGATCGGTTTGCTTCATTCAAAAAATCCAATCCGATCCGATCCAATCAAATGCGGTTTGGTTTGGATTGGATAATTCGGTTTTTATCGATACATATTTACATAGTTGTTTACATCAAAGAACATCCAATATTTCGGTTCGATTTCGATTTAATCGAGTATTTAAAGAGTCATATGAATTTGTTACTTATTTAAAATAAAAATTAATTTTAAAATATTATATTGACAATTTCTAATAAGTGTTTTAACGGGATATACATGAATTGATATGCACTCTCATGTGTAAAGATATTTTACACCATCACCTGATTATAAATTGTTAAATCATTCTAAATATTTGATTATTGTCCTAAATATATTAAAAGTCACTCATAACATGATTTATAATTGGTTAACAATGCAAAAGTTTTTACACTAACATTACATTTACATACCAATTACACTCTCTAATATAAGGACTAAATGATAACTTATAAAAATATAAAGACTAATAATTACTTTTATAATATAAAGATCAAATTATTTTCATTGAACTAAATAATTTCGGTTCGGTTTGGATTGGATCGGTTTTACATATAGGATCCGAAATCCGATCCAATCCAATGAAAAATTTCGGTTTTTTTCGGTTTGCGGTTTTTTCGGTTTTCGGTTATTTCGGTTGTCGGTTTTTCGGTTCGGTTAGTGCGGTTGGCATTGGATTGGATCGGTTGATGAACACCCCTAAAAAAAATCCCGTAATAATAAGTAGCAAATAATATCACATGAGCCATAAAAAAAATAATAGCAATAACAATTTACACCAATAAATATTCATCAATTATTACAGTAGTAAAAAAAATTTATTTGGATCAGACTTTCCTCGGGCATCTACTGATCAAAATTCAGAGTGTGATACAATATTTTATCAATACCCAAGTCTAGTTCTTATTTGGAATTTTTAATTCGAATTCATTTAAATTTAAATATAATTTGCTACTATCATTTTATAATTATCGAATTATACTTTCATTCAATTTATTTGCAAAATTAATTCACATACTTGGATTGTACAAATGCCAGAAAAGGTGAGGATTTTTTAGTGTGGAGGATTTTGAATTACAAGATTTCTTCCATTTAGTGGCACCTCTAGTTTCGACCAAAAAGCAGTGAAGTAATTCCTGATTCATCTTCTTATTGGTAGGTACTTACAGAAGGACAAAGTTAGTGGTCCCGAAGGCAATACTGTATATTATGAGCTTGCTGAGAGAGCTTTAGACGGAACCATCAGCGACAGGATCAAGGAATATTCATCTCAGGTAGTGTTTTGGAAAGTAAACTATGCAAGTTTTGTGGCACTGCAGGGGGCACCCCCAGCCCCAACAAAAAATTGGACGCCTGCAATTTTAAAGGAACAACGCTACAAAAAAAATTATATTATAAGTATAGGAAGTAACGATGACATTAATGATAAAGTATCTATTTAAAACAACAAGAGGCAATAAAAAAAATCTCGTAATAATGAGTAGCAAATAATATCACAGGAGACATAAAAAATAATAGCAATAACAATTTACACCAATAAATATTCATCAATTATTACAGTAGTAAAAAAAATTACCTTATAGGAATTAAAAGAAAGTCACCTACAATTTTAAATGGACAACGCGACAAAAAAAATTATACTATAAATATCGAGAATAATGATGACATTAATGATAAAGTATTTATTTAAAACAACACGAGGCAATAAAAAAATTACTCGTCCATTAGTTTTGCTTACAATTAATTGGGTCCTCCACATTTTCATCTTTACATATATATTGGTCGTTGACTTATAAATAATTCTATTGTGACATATCAGATGAGAAAAACAGTGAGGAAACTGGCAAGGTGTTTTCCTACTGCTATAGTTCTAGCAGATGCAGAGACAAGGTATACAATTTTGTTCGGTTGGCAGAGCTATATTATGCTGGAAGCCATGGTATGGATATTAAAGGGCCGTCAAGAAGTTCCAAATTTAACAAGGTGGGTGTACGTACATTAAATTAAGGTCATAAATTTCAATACTTGTAACAAGAATCTAAATTCTATGTACATATTGATTATGCTATGCAGGATAGAAGATCAGAGGCAATTCTTTTTCAACCTGTCAGTGAATTTCTTCCCATGATAGATGAGGTTCGTCAATTTAATTTTCCCCCTTACATACCCTCCTCATTTTAGTTTCTTTTTTGTCTTTTAAGTAAATTCCTAGAACATTGAAATTGAAAAATAAATGTTTTTTTATTGTCTCTTATTGTTTTAAATAGATATTTTATCATTAATGTCATCGTTACTCCCTATATTTATAGTATATTTTTTTTTGTCACGTTGTTCATTTAAAATTGCAGGTGACTTTCTTTTAATTCTTATAAGGTAAATTTTTTTTTACTACTGTAATAATTGATGAATATTTATTGGTGTAAATTGTTATTGCTATTATATTTTTATGCCTCCTGTGTAATTATTTGTAACTCATTATTACGGGATTTTTTTATTGCCTCTTGTTGTTTTAAATAGATATTTTATCATTAATGTCATCGTTACTCCCTATACTTATAGTATAATTTTTTTTGTAGCGTTGTTCCTTTAAAATTACAGGCGTCCAATTTTTGGTTGGGGCTGGGGTGCCCCCTGCAGTGCCACGTGGTACACTGCAGGGGGAGGCGCCACTGCAGGGAAGGCGCCATTTGTAGTGGCGCCTCCCTTTTGTCTTTTTTTTTTTTTTTTGTTAAGTGGTAGGCGTCATCTGTAGTGACGCCTTTGACCTGTCAAATTGAAAAAAAATAAAATATATCACGTGTCCAAAACGACCCCCCATTGATAAATAGTTTCAGAATAACCCTAAACTGGTAAATAAATTCTAAAAGGAACCCAATTTGATCAAAAATTCAAAAAAAAAAAATGTGTTCAATTAGCTCGGCTCTATTCTATATTCCCATAATTAAGATGTATTCTAAATTCCTGACTAAGACCTCACAGTAGGCATGTGTGCTTTTAAAGAGAATATAAAATTACTACGTAAAACGGTGGAAATTTTGTATCTAAACTCAATTATTAGCTAGGGAGGCTTTGTATATACGTAATAATTATTGTTTATGTATATAAAATTATCGTTAAACAGTTGATTTAAATAATTCTACTGTGTACATAAAATTATTTTTGAAAAATTACGTAAAGCACATGATATTGATGATGATGATGATGATAAATTGTTACGTAATATACGTATAAAATAAAAAATTGAAACAAATATTTATTTATTCATTTTAAATCATATATTTATACATGAATTTGTTTCAATAATTATTATTTTAATAATTTATAATTTTATTAAATTAATAAATATGCTTCATTTGTACTAAAAAAGTTTAATTGATAATTTTTTTTCTCTTTTTCATTGAATGAGGCATCTCTCTCCACTATTCTCTTTCTTCATTAATATTAACATTTTGCTAATATACCCTTTAAGTAAAAGTTGTTTTAAATAGAGAAAAGAGTTTTGCTGACCAAGTGGTGAAGAAAAGAAAAAGTAAAAGTTCAAATTGGAAAATTAAATACAACCCTTAACAATTTATTAAATGCATAATTTTCAATATAAAATTTATTTTTTTATTCTTTAATCAAAGCACTAAAGATGATGATTAACATTCACCATGAAGAACTTAATGGTATTCTAGTATAAAAAAAGTTAGTGCATAGATTGCTAACATGCTAATTCTATTACAGCAACTCTGGTGAATAGATGTGTGTTACCGAGTGAAATTGATAGTTTATTTTGAGATGTGAGATGAGCGAATTTTGATCATTAAACCATATATAGATTATTTATAAAATAAAATAAAATAAACTATACACAAATGGTCAATATTATAAGTTAATCAATGATCTTGTGACTATTTTAAAATCTCACGTAATTTTATGTTTTAACCTTAATCATTCGTATATGTTCCAATGGTGAAGATTATTTACTCTTTCAATTTCACACTCAACAAGCATAATAAATGTTTTTTAAGTCACTATTAATTAGTAACTTTTAATTTTTACGATTATGCATGATTATATTCCTTGAGATTTATTCTTCTCATTCTTTTAAAATACATATTTCTCTCCCCCTTGTGTATGTGAGTGTGAAATCTCAGTTATCCTTATTTATATATATAAACTGGTAGGTGATTACATGATCACACATGGAACCAAACTTGTTATCTGAATTTGATCGCTGTTGGCTGAAAACTTCAGCTGATCTTGAAGAATCATTTGTCCCACTCTCATGTTGCTCCATTGATCTAGTGGGACCTAATTTGGAACGAAAAATAAATAAATAAATAAATTTCCACAGTCGCGCACTTATTCATTTGTAGAAAAAATTCAAAACTACTTTTAGTTTTCTTCTTTCTAAACCACATACATCCAAAACAGTTCATCTTTAGTTTAGTGAATGAATAGTACGAAGCACCCAAGCAATAGCCCAGGGCATGAACACAGATTAAAATAATAAATTTTGTATATTAATCAATTCACATATGTCCAAACCTAATCGTGTGTCCTTTCATCTTTCTTAATGGAAAACACTTTCTTACATTGTTTAATTGAATTAATGCTGGCAGTGGATAGTATTGATACCAATAAGACATGAGTAATGTCCCTTCGGTTTGATTAATTTCGAAAAGGTATCAACATAATCCCTGAACATAGAGTAAGAGTAGCTTAACATTTCTTGTCACTCTTGTACAGTTAGTCGGTTAATTTTATAATGCATTACGCGGCAACTGAAACTTGGTTATAAAAAAGGGTAGAAAATGAAGCTTCTATATCTAGCTAACTTGCTAGTTCATGTTCCCGCCTTATCAATGTTTGCTTGGGACATTGAAAAATAACCAATGATGAAAAGTTTTTAACTTAATTACTAGTCAGTACTTTGTGAAGAAAAGAAAAAGTATTAGAAAATTAAAAACAAATTTAACAATTATATTTTTAATTTTGGATTAATTAACCACTCAACTGGTTTATTCAATCAATGAGTGGTTAATGTACTAAAAAAATCAATGAGTAGTGGTTATTCATTAACTACTGCTTGGACATTGTTAATCAATTGGAGAGTTAACTGTTCTTTAAAACTTTTTTTCGTAAGGTCTTCTATTTTATAATATTTCCAAAATCATTTGTTAAAATTTTGACATTTTATTTTCATATCAGTTTCCTTCTCATTTGGAATAAAAAAAATAAGTTGCAGAAGGCTGATTGCAGATATTTACTCAATTTGATTTCATCATTTTTATTAGCTTACCAACTAAATATAAGAAAACTTAAACTCTTAACTCCCTTCCCTACCTTTCATTTTCAATTCTCCATTTTTATGTATATGAGTCACACAAAGCCATACTGCAGTTTTTGTTTTCTCCTCGAAAGACTAGGATATAAAACTACAATTTGATTGTCAGGTAAAAGTTGCCTCGCCTGCTTGTATGAGTTGCGGGCTCGAGTCACGTTATAGGAGGAAGTGAGGGACCACTGTATTAATCTCCTTAAAAAAAAGTCTAAGCAATATGTATACCATCATCTAAGTCCACAAAAAATATATTTGACACGTTCTTAATTCCCCATTCTGATAATAGTCCAGAACTATATCTAGTGCAGTATATCTAGTAATTTCAGGTTTATATGCAAAATTTTTGGAGGAGAGTTTAATGAACTCCTCAATTCTCATTTCTTCCTTCAAACTTTTTAAGCCACCAAATTATTTATCAAAATTTTATAATCAAGTAATTTTAACATTGTGCTCTAAATAAATAATATGACTAATTCATTTATTTTATCTTGTAACATAGTTGACCTCAAATATGATTTATATAACTTTAATTTTGACAAACATCATTTAATGATGGTAATAGTCGATCACATATATTGTCAATAAATTTTTATAAATAATGCATGCATTTGGAAAATTAAAAAAATCTAATTTTTTAATATAGTTTAATACTTATATTAGAATATGAACTACTAATGTGGTGTTAGTCCAAGTGCTAAGGCGGCTAGGGTCTCTTAAGCATGTGATCCTGAGTTCGATACCTGGTTCCACATGTACGGAAAAAACTTTCTTGAAAGGGGTCACCTGTTTAGACGCATCACAGTATCCTGGAAGATTAGTCTCTCACCTATCAGTTGAGAGGACACTATGGGAAACAAAAAAAAATATTGGAATATGAATTTCTTTTGTTATCTCTTATTTCAATATCCTCAATTATGTAGATAAATCAATAATTCAATACCACTGATACCAAAATTAGTCAATAAAACTTAAAAACTTTTCAAGATTAATACACAATTTTTTCAATTCATCCTTGTCAGAAGTTCAATGTTTTTGGGATTCAAATAAAATCCAAAAAAAGCAATTAATATTTATATTAAGAGATAGAATGATTAGGGAAAGTAATGCAAAAATCTAAATGAATTTGAGAAAAAAATCTAAATGAATATTTTGTGTCAAAAAAAAACAAGAGATAGAATAATTAGGGAAATTATAGCTAAAATCTAAATAAGATTGAGAATTGATAACAATTATCATGTTAATAATGAATTTGTTAAAGTGGTGTAATAAGGAACCCAAAAGACTCAATAAAAAAAAGTATCCCAATAAAACTTATCACCTGCTAAGATAAATTTACAATAAGTTAAACTTATTAAGAGTATAAAAGTTTTTTTTTTTTTAAGAACATTAGGCCACGCCTAAATGGCCTAAAGCTCCCTATTATGCAGCAGGTATAAGAGCATCTACACTGGTAAAATCAAATTTTGGTTCTTATTTATCATTTTGTGGGTTCAAAGATGCCACATGTGATATAAGAACCCAACTTCTAATTCACTTCAATGGAAGAACTCATTTTGAGTTTTTAAGTAGGTCCCACAAGTATTATTCACTCACTTTCTGACTCTCTCAATTACTCCTCCCTCATTGGAATATGTGATGAAAAAAATTGTTTGGCAAGAACCGTTCTTATAGAAGAACCGTTCTTATACTTAAAAATCACCTTAAGAACAACAATTGGAGTTGGTCTAACTGATTTCGCTGAGACAGAAAGAAGCAAAAAATTAGTAAAGAAGAAACAACTGTGGTTTCCCAATTAAGAAGAAATTATTATTCAGTTCTATTAAGTATTCCTCTCAAATAGCCGGGCAACTTTCTGCTTCCAGTGTTCCACTTACTTTTGTTGGTTCATTCAATGCCTTAGCTTTAATACGTGTAAAATGTTAAGCAAACATCAATTTCACAACCCAAAAAAAAAAAAAAAAAAAAAAAGATATGGTTGTCCAAGTGATAATCATCTTGACCCCTTAAGCAAGTAGTTAGGCGTTTGATATTTGACTCTTGCGTAAGGAAAAAACTTGATTGGGAGAGATCAACCCTTTAATATCGTCCAATACCTAGAGGGATTAGTCTCCCCAATTGCACACAGAAGATTAAAAAAAAAATCAATTTCACACACCTCTCTCATGGCACAATTAAAGTGTACGTATACAGTTTACCAAAACAAAGAGTGCACGTATACAAAAAAGAGAACTAGGCCACTTACAATCAATTATAAAGATTAATGATATTTGTACATAAAAATATGTTTGACACCACTTATTATTATTTCTTTCTCTTTTATTATAGATTTCATCACTCATAAAATACCATATCAATTAGACGATGTCTATACATTATGTCAAAATTTATGTCCAAATATCATCATTGATTATAAAAACAGTACAAATATGTGATGTGTGTATAAGTCTTGTAACATTGTGTTGATATATATACATATATATTATTTTAATGCCGTTGAGATGATGCTGACTTCCACTTAAAATCAGTGGTTCATTATTTCTACTGAAGTAGTAATTGTTTAATATTGATTTAGTGGTGTTCTTTTAAGTAAAACTTCAGCATCAAGGTGCCTCAGTGCCACTTAGAGCCTCATGTTTCCAGACCCACAAGCTCGGTAAATTGAGGAGAAAATTGCCAAACCACCAATAATCAAAAAAGTTATTTTAGCCTTTTAGGATGTTGCCGATCTGTCTCGAACCAAAAAGGTTCCATTTCATATGCCATATACTGTACACATTCTGTGGGGAACCTAACACTTACTTTGCAGTACCATGTGACCTCTGTGCTTTCCGCTCTCACAAGTGGTAACACAGTGGCAACTAGTCAAAGAAAAGTTTATGGGGAACATACATGGAGTTCATTCCAGGCATGGAGTTTCCAATGGATAAAAATAGTCATGTTTCATCTCTAATCCTTTTCTCATATAAAGGTTACCAGACCAATTTAGGTTAGTCCGATAAGCAGATGGTTAGGAGCTCAAATCATAATTCTTATATATGAAAAAGAAAAACATGATTTGAAAAAGACATCTCGCTTTCGAGTGCCTTCAATTCCCCTAAAAGAGATTAGTCTTGATGACCCGGCTAAAAGTACTCCTTGAAATCAAAAGCAAAATAATATATATATATATATATATATATATATATATATATATATATATATATATATATATATATCAAAAGGTCCTAGTACATAAAATCAGCTAGTTACATTTACAGCTTAAAACAAGTTGTATTTTACTTTTTTTTTTTCAAGACAATTCCTAAATACTTATGCGATTCATCACAAGACTCACATCAAAGAACCATAAAATTCTTTTGTAAGGAGGATTCCAACAGCAAACCATTCAATACCTTCCTAATTTTCTGTTCTGGAATTTACGTCAAGATTACAACTTTTTGTTAGTTGTTCTATATGTCACCAAATCTTACAACTTTTGGTTAGTGTTCTACACCTCACCAAATCTTGAGTTCTTTAAGCAAGAACAGATTCCGCAATGACATCACTATACGCAAAAGGATACTCTACTCATAGCTGCAAGAAAATGAATTATCAACAGAAATGATAATGGAAACAAGCATGAGCCCTATTCAAGCATCAAAGAGATGCTTTGTGAGGTAAGATAAGAGAAACCATCTAACAAAAGTGTCTACTAGCAACCCAATCTCCTGTAAACATGAAAGTTTTGATCTTCTAGTCACAGGATCAGTAAATCAGCAGCATAACACTATTGGGAGACTAGTTTCTTCGAATCGCAAAACCACATATACATTTTCCTCTTTCTCTTTACAAACTGCTTCTATCCCAATTCCAGTAGAAATGAAGGGATCAAGTTTAATGTGTGTAAAACTCTACTCTATTTCATTTCCTATTGACACTCAGAAAAATCTCATAAGATGAACCTCAGTTGGATGAGAGAACTCTGGTGGAATAGAGTCTCTGCTACGCTGCAGCTAATAGCCAAAGCATAATTAGGGACGAAATAGAAATTGGTATCCAGCTCAAGAAGGCTAATGCAACTGAAATCTGGTACTTTTGGCATTCATCTCCAATATGGCAGTGTCCCAGATCATTAAAGTACAAAACTGTGATGCCGGCTGAGGAAGAAGCTGCTGCTAGAGATAGCGTTGCTGTTACCTGTGGACAGTGGTCAAGAAGATTTGTAAACAAAAAATCATAAGAAACTCTTGGTTTATGTAACAAAGCAACTAGTAAGAGTAAAGGTTTTCACAGAGGCTAACCCAGTCTCCAACTACGAAGAGGCTAACCAGCACGGGATTGTGGAGGACCTTCTTTCTCACTAAGGCATATGCGTCCAATAAAGCAAGCACAAAACTCCAAATGACTTGTAAACCCATTGAAGCTATCAAGTAGCTGCAATACCAATGGAACAATCAGCATTAAGTTGTTCATATCCACCACCCAAGCATGCTATTGATGAATATCGGGAATAAATTTTCATCCTCATATTGATAGTAAAACAGTTCATTGCTTACATGTTTTCATCATATTGGGGGTAAATAAGAGCATAAACATGAACAGAAAACAAAATTGATAGTTATGGAGTTATGTTGCACTCCATTGGGGTTTTATCAAAGACCTCCTTCCTTAGCCAACACCCTTCTCCATCTTGCCTACAAGCCTAATTTTTTCACAATTCCACTGTCAGTTCAGCCACTACTTGCATGGTGAGCTAAAGCTTATATAGGCATTTTCAGTTTCATTTCCTCAATCCTAATCATCCAAGCATATAAGAAAAGGAGCTTAAAATTCAATATCAACATGATGAATTCATACTTTTTAAGTAGTAATTATGATCTAAAAGTAATATTATTCATAGGCTTTTAGGGACATGATAAAGAGGGAAATAGAGGGAGTATCATGTGAACATGTCCACCATTGAATGTAGCTGAATTAAGTTACAGCATGCCTACTGAGTAATCTGTTGCAACAAAATCAATCACCTCATAGTCCTACGTTCAGCGGTAAATTCATGTTTTTCTTAGTAGGTTCATGTTCTAACAATTTTATAGCCGATGAGCAACCTGAATTTTGCAAATGGCTGGTATGGGCAGTTGGGACGCAGTTATCTACCCACAATGAGCAATACAAAAGTATGAAGTTTGGAAGTAAATTGCTGGCTGGACATTGAAAGCCGAAGAAAGTTCTAAGAAACATTATAAAACATTCTTAGCGTGATTGAGTAATAGTGGTTTCATGGAAATAGTCAAACATCGAGATTGTCTTTTGTATATACATGTGCCCTAGTAAATAGTAAACAGCAGATACACCTCCCTTGGTGTGTGATTTTTGTGGTGGAGAGCATCGTAATGGTGAGTGTGGTGGAAATCAACTCGGAGAGCAAGTGAATGCATTGAGGCAACAAATTAACCCCTATTCAAACACTTACAATCCAGGTTGGAGGAACCATCCTAATTTCTTATGGAGTGGACAAGGTCATAATCAATTCAAGCCACAACAACATCAAGGGAATTCTTCATTCCAAGGTCAATCACAACCTCAAAACCGAATGTCATCTTTGGAGAGTGCTTTGGAGAAATTGTGTTAATACTTCTAATTTTGTGGAGCAATCTTCAAATTTCATGACTGAGACAAGGGCCAACTTCAAGAATCAAGAGGCGTCTATCCGGAATTTGGAAGTGCAAATTGGGCAGATTTCTAAACAGGTTGTCCGAAAGAGCTTGGTGTACTTTGCCAGGTGATACTTGTTCCTAATCCAAAAGAGCAATGCAAAGAAATTCATTTAAGGAGTGGCAAGGTTCGAACAATGTTGATCAAGAGGAGTCTTCTAAAAAAAGGATGCTTGAAAAAGTTGTTAGTGATGAGAAACAAGAGGAGGAAGAAGTTGTGGTTGAAGAGAAGAAAGAAGAAGCTGAAAAATCTGAAAACTCACAAGTTGACAAGCCAACACAGTCACTACCCTTTGTTCCTAAAATTCCTTATCCTCAAAGGTTGAAGAAGAAGAATGGAGACAAGCAGTTTTCCAATCTTGGAGGTGTTCAAAAAGCCTGATTAATATTCCATTTGCTGAGGCATTGGAACAAATGTCAAGTTATGCTAAGTTCACGAAGGATTTGTTGTCCAAGAAGAGGAAGGTCAATTAAGAGGAAATTGTTATGCTTACAGAGGAGTGTAGTGTTATCATTCAACAAAAATTGCCTCCTAAGTTGAAGGATCCACGAAGCTTCACCATTCCTTGTGAGATTGGTAATATGGAGGTTGGCATGGCTCTTTGTGATTTGGGAGCAAGCATCAATTTGATGCCTTTGTCAATTTTTAAAAGGCTGGGAATTGGTACAGTGAAGCCTACTATGACGTCTCTTCGATTGGGTCGATCGTTTGGTAAAATATCCTTATGGTATTGTGGAAGACTTACTTTGTTAAAATTGATAAATTCATCTTCCCTGCAGATTTTGTAGTGCTGGATATGGAAGAGGATGCTAAAGTTCCTCTTATTCTTGGTAGGCCATTTTTTGCTACAGGTTGTGCTTTGATCGATGTGCAGAAAGGTGAACTGATTTTGAGAGTAGAAGATGAAAAAGTGGTTTTCTCAATCAAAGAAGCAGCGAAGCATGCTCGAGATTCTGATTGTTGTTTCCGGGTTGAAGTTTTGGATTCCTTGGTCATAGCAAGCTTGATTAACAAAAACATGAATGAAAACCTAAGCGAAGAGAAGAAGAAGAGAAATCTTAATTTTGCCTAAGGTAGCAGCCCAAAAAAGTCCCCCTTTTCAGCTTTACTCGATCATGGCCGTGATGGCTGTCACGGCTAGGCCGTGATGGGCTCTGTTTGGCTCATTTTCCTTACTTTTCAAGCTCCGTCTTCATGCAAGATCCATCATGGTTAATCCTGAGCATTTAATCCTTAATTCCTGCACAACAACACCACAAAACCACCTTACCCGTTCCAAGGTAAAAACTAACAAAGAATCAATTTAAATATGCCTAAATTATATGAAAATGCATGCAAAATGTCAAAGAAATATGAGGTGAAATCACACTCATCACTTGGTCCTAGAGGAATTTGAAAAAGTACTGCATAAAGTCCTTTGGAAGCAACTTTGATGAAAGGCAAAGAAATTAAGGAGGTGCTTGATGAAGTCAATTCTAAGGTGGTGGAATGTATCTATCAATTGGAAGCTTTGGAATCTACCTCTTCTTCAAATAAAAAATTACAAGAATTGGAAAAAGGAGAAGTGGCAGTGGAAAAGGAGCCACCCATGGAGCTGAAACCATTGCCTTCAAATCTGAAATATGTTTTTCTGGATGAGAAAAGGAAGAATCCAGTTATTGTGAATGTGGAGTTGTCAAAAAGCGAGGAGGAAAAATTAATCAGAGTATTGAGGGATCACAAGTCAGTCATTGGTTGGAACATCAGTGATTTGAAGGGGATAAGTCCTACATTCTGCATGCATAAAATATTTATGGAGGAGGACTTTAAACCAGTGGTTCAACATCAAAGGAGGCTTAATCCAACTATGAAGCAAGTGGTGAGGAAAGAAGTAATAAAGTTACTTGATACAGGTATAATTTATCCCATTTCTGACAGTAAGTGGGTGAGCCCGGTTCAGGTGGTTCCCAAGAAAGGTGGTATGACTGTGGTGATGAATGAAAGCAATGAGTCGATTCCTACAAGGCAAGTCACTGGTTGGAGGATGTGTATTGACTACCGGAAGCTTAATCAAGCTACAAGGAAAGATCATTTTCCGCTTCCGTTCATTGACCAGATGATAGAGAGGTTGGCGGGGCATGAGTACTATTGCTTTCTGGATGGGTACTCAAGTTGTAATCAAATTACAGTAGCCCCGGAAGATCAAGAAAAAACAGCCTTTACTTGTCCATTTGGGGTTTTTGCCTATAGGCGTATGCCTTTCGGGTTGTGTAATGCACCCGCAACATTTCAAAGGTCCATGTTCTCAATCTTTTCTGATTTAATTTAAAATTGCATAGAAATTTTTATGGATCATTTTTCTGTGTTTGGATCTTCATTCGATATTTGCCTATCCAACCTTGTTTTGGTTTTAAAAAGATGCCAAGAAACTAACCTTGTTCTTAACTGGGAAAAATATCATTTTATGATAAGAGAAGGTATAGTTCTTGGTCATCAAATTTTCGCAAAAGGAATTGAGGTGGATAGAGCAAAGGTGGAGGTAATTGAGAAGTTACCACCACCAATTAATGTGAAAGGGATAAGAAGTTTTCTTGGGCATGCTGGTTTTTATAGGCGGTTTATAGAAGTTTTTTATAAAATTGCTAAGCCCTCACAAACCTTTTGGAAAAAGAGGCCAATTTTGTGTTTGATGATGCATGTCTGGATGTTTTTAATAAAAGAAAAGAAAAACTAATTTCTGCACTTGTGATGGTTGCTCCTGATTGGAGTTTACCTTTTGAAATTATGTGTGATGTGAGTGACTATGTTGTAGGTGCAGTGTTAGGACAAAGAAAAAATAAAATTCTGCATGTGATTTATTATGCAAGTCATGTGTTGAATGATGCTCAGAAAAATTATGACACAACTGAAAAAGAGTTACTTGCTATTGTGTTTGGTTTTGACAAATTTAGATCCTACCTTGTTAGGTCTAAAGTCATTGTTTACACTAATCACTCTGCCTTGAGGTATTTGTTTGCTAAGCAGGATGCTAAGCCACGATTGATTAGGTGGATATTGCTTCTCCAAGAATTTGATTTGGAGATAAGAGACAAGAAAGGGAAGCAAAATGTTATGGCAGATCATCTCTCTAGACTTGTCCAAATTGAGGGGGACAAGGACATTCCTTTCATTTCCGAGGAGTTTCCTGATGAAAATTTATGATGGTAAATTCTTTCCCTTGGTTTGCTGATTTTGAAAATTATAAGGCTACAGGTATTGTCCCTCTTGATTTAAGTTGGGAGCAAAAGAAAAAGTTTTTCCATGATGCTAAATTTTATGAGTGGGATGAGCCGTTGTTGTTTAAAAGACGTGCTGATGGGATCATTAGGAGATGTGTCCCTGATGATGAATTTGAAAAAAAATTGTGGCACTGTCATGGGTCTGAATATGGTGGGCATTATAGTGACAAAAGAACCGCTCTAAAGTCTGGCAATGTGGATTTTATTGGCCTACTTTGTTTAAAGATGTCCACAATTTTATTGAAAAATGTGATAGATGTCAGAGAGTAAGGAACATTTCTAAGAGGAATGAAATGCCTCTAAAATCCATCTTGGAGGTTGAAATTTTTTATGTCTGAGGGATTGACTTTATGGGACCATTCCTATCGTCTTTCTCAAATAAATATATTTTGGTTGTTGTAGACTATGTCTCCAAGTAGGTAGAGGCTGTGGCATTACCGACCAATGATGCCAAGGTTGTGGTTTCTTTCCTTAAGAAACACATTTTTACAAGGTTTGGGGTGCCTACAGTTGTGATAAGTGATGGGGGGTCACACTTTTGTAATAAACAATCTGAATCATTGCTGAATAAATATGGTGTGAAACATAGGATAGCTACCCCCTACCATCCATAAACTAGTGGACATGTTGAAATTTCAAATAGAAAGCTGAAGAGGATCGTAGAAAAAGTGGTAGGTTCCTCAAGAAAAGATTGGGTTAGAAAATTGGATGATGTGCTGTGGCCATATAAGACAGCTTTCAAAAATCCAATTGGAATGTCCCCATATCAGTTAGTGTATGGCAAATCATGCCATCTTCCAGTACAGTTGAGTTGGAACATAAAGCTTATTGGGCAGCGAAGCTGCTTAATTTTAACTTGAAAGCTGCGGGTGAGAAAAGGTTGTTGCAGTTAGATGAGCTGGAAGAGTTTAGGTTGCAAGCCTATGGGAGTTCTAAAATTTATAAAGAAAGAACCAAGAGATGGCATGATAAAAAAATAATTGTGAAAGAATTTGAACCAGGACAACAAGTATTATTGGATAAAAAACAATTGAGATTGCAGAGCCAAATTTTGGAAGAAGTTTTAAGGTAAATGGTCAAAGGTTGAAATTGTACTTTGGGAGTGATTTGAACAGGAACAGAGTTAACATTACCCTTCACTCGCCTTCTAAGGAGGGTGAGCAATCTCACTAAGTCCTATAACGTGAATTTTTCTTGGGAGACATCCCAAGTGGTAGTTTAGTTTTTCTTTTCTTTGTTAACTTTTTTTTTAGTTTTTTTTTTAGTTTTGTTAACTTGTTAGTTTCTGAAGAAAAAATTAAAAAAAAAATTAGAAAATTTAGGAAAAAAAAAATTTGATTTAGATATATATTTAGTTGTTTTTTCTTTTATGACTTGCCTATCTTGTGTTAATGTTTTCTCTATCTTGATATATATATTTAGTTGTGCTTCATGGTATCTCAAGACAAAAAGGAAGGATAGGAGGCACTAATGATGGTGACCTCAAGTTTGGATAGGGGATTTTTCTTTTCTTTTTCTTTATTTTGTTCTTTTTTCTTTTTTGTTTGTGTGCTGTTTTATTTTTGAGTGTTTTTTTTTAGTGTTTGCAAGTTAAGGTCATTACCATTCTTTAAAAAAATAATAAGCATGCTTGTGTGGAACCCCACTCTTAGCAATTTCATTGTATTGTGCACCCACCATGTTTGTTTTCCTTTGATGTGAAGATGACACTTGTTGTTTGGTTTGTCATTTGAGTTTGTTCTTGACTGGATTTCATAACTTTGGTGCATTGTGTTAAACCTTGTTGATTAAAGTTCATGGCTATAAAATTTTGGTGAGAATTAATTGGATTGCTTAACTTTATCCTTGTGAGTCATTTGAGCCTATAATTGTAAATTCTTTCTTGTGAGTGCACCATTGAAACTCATGCTCTTGAGTTTGCTTGGTTCCTGTTTGAAGTCCATGATTGACATGCATGTTATAATATGATTTGGACCGTTTTTCATGTAGCCACTTTGACCAAATAGCCAACCTTGATTTTTTCCTTTTGCTTAGCCCATTTGAGCTTTATATGTAAATCTTTGTTTGTTTTTACCCATGAGCCTTAACTTGAAAAACAATGTTTCTACCCAAACCTTAGTGGATAGGAGAGTATTGAATTATTGTGTGTGGGTTTGACTTAAGTGTGGGGGAGAATATTTTGTGCATATTTGTTGGTGAAAGGAAGGAATGGTTACCAAAAAAATAAAATAAAAAAAGAAGACAAAAAAATAAATGCAAGAAAACAAATGAAAAAATGGTATGAAATACTTGAGAAAAATAAAGTGGTTCTTTGAAAGAAAAGAAGGTGAAGGAAGTCCAAAAGAAAGAGGTGTGAAAAGGGTTGTATTCAAAGCATGTTTCTTTAAAAGTAATTGTTGCTCTCCTATTTCCTTTGGTGCTAGCTTGTTTATCTTTTTGTTATCCTTCCCATTTATCTTGGCCACATTACATCCTAAATAAAGTCCTTTTGATTTATGCATGCTGTGAATTGTGGATGAATGATTGAGATGAAAATCAAACTTGAAGTTGCATGGTTTTGATGTGTGAATTTGAGTGATACACTTGCAATTATTACCCACATAAATTTGAGTGATTGAGTGAAATTGCACTTCCTGTGAGTAGTTGGGTGTCCAATAGTTCTTCCTTAATTGAATTAGCCATGTTCCTTAATTTTTCAAGTGTGAAAATATTGGAGCACCATTGTTGTGATTTCTTCTTTGGAATATTCTTGGATGTGAACTTGTTATAAGGTGATTCTTTTGTTTTAGGATTTCTTACATGGTTGGGTGGTGCATTGCTTTGTTATTGTTAAGTTAGGGTGTCCCTTGAGTCGATGTTTGCTTGGTCTGTTGTCCTTAGTGTTTTGTGTGTTAGTTTGGGTTACTTTTACTTGGGGACAAGTGTAACGCCCTTTGTTACATTAGTAATCCCAAGATAATATCCTTTAAAACATTTAATTAAAACATATATCTCATAAAGAAAAATTAAAAAATTTATTTAAAGTCTGGAAATACCTCATATTAAATAATTTAATATTAATTTATCCATGGAATGAATATAAATAAAAATCAAAATCAAAAGACTCAAAACCGGGCGTCTAATTACAATCCCAACAATAAATAAATGTGTCTAGCCACATACGGCTCCTTATTTAAGGAAATACTAACCAAACTAGAAAGATTAACTAATGGAATCCACTAAGTCTTCACGCCTCTTCAGTTTCAATGACGTCCTCCTCGTGCTCTGAAAACAATACTTATAATGAGATATAAAATCCCAGTGATCAACAATACAGTTTTAAAAATATATTTTGGAAAATAGCATTGTTCTCAGCCGGCGTGGTAACCGGAAAAACTATCAATGACACCCACTAATTTTCCAAAATAATATACATAAAAGAAAATACTTTTAATATCAATAATAATCTCATCTCAATACATCACATTCCATATACCAGATAAATTCTAGTTTAATCCAAGCGGTCCGAAGACTTCCTAATTAAATTGGCCTCTTGCCGGCATGCCATAAATTCACACATCACACGACAATGGCGTCCCATTGCCCACCCCTACTCACGAGGAGTGTTTCGATGTCACCCTTCTGTCGGGGATATTTCCATTTCGATACCTCTCATGTGCACATGGTGGTATTTCTCCTTTTTCGACACCCCAACCTGTGGCGGTGTTACTTTCGATACTCTTTTTTAGGTAGTATTATTCATTTTCGACATCTCAGCCACATGGCGATGTTACTTTCGATATCCCATTAAGGCGGTATTGCTCTTCGATACCCCTATCATAGGTGGTATTGCGGCAAACATCATACAATTCATCATAAGGCACAATTTCATATCTCATACGTGTAACAATTCATTTACCAAAAATTAAATAATAGATCTTATCATGCATGTCAAATAAACTCACATGACATAACATACACCAATAAGCACGTCATTCAACGAATACAAATATCAGTCATGTATTCCATGCCATCAATAACAAGAATAAATACCCAATTTAATAATTTTTATTTTAATTCAAAACTCCTAATTTTTAAAAGAAAATTAGTTTATTAATAACATGCATCATTCGATTAAAATCTCTCAAATTCATAGATAAATCGCTCAACACAACAAACACATGTACCATGGAAAGGGTTATGAAAAGATATTGTTGCTCACCTCTCGAAGACCTCTAATGTGCTCTAAAATTTATTTATGATAAGGATTTGCGCTTCCCTAAAGATTCTTCTACCGTTTGGTGGCGTTCTTGGATCTGTGTACTGTTATGGCTGTCTTTGCGAAACGAAAAACGCCTCTCTCTCACTCACCGTGTGTGGCGCAGTGTCCAATAGCCCTTGTGAAAGCGTTGCCTCACGAAAACCCCTATTCCTGACGCTTTCCTATTTGTTTTCTTCTCATTAGATGTCATATATATATATATATATATATATATATATATATATATATATATATTGCATCAAGGTATGCTATCTTAAATTATTTAATCTCATTATTACTCTTTAACGTAAATTGCTAGAATTTATGTAATAATCATGTCTAGCTCATGCCATTCTCTCCACAAGGTGCCAGGCTAGCTTGGGCACTTTTAATTGCTTTTAGCTATACAGGCAAATTTATCATAATTTTATCCATGAGTATTATGGCTTATTTATACAATTATTTAATTGCTTTTATATGCATGACTATTGCCGAAATTTAAGCCAAAGTCATAAAGCCTGCTAATAAAAATATAGTCATATATACTTTTCGAGGCTGACAAGCCTAATAAAACATTATATAATAAAATATACATGTATATAATTTGAAGAAAAATGGGTTTTTGATTTGAATACGCTATAATTTGAAAAAGTGTAATGATGATACTTTTTGAGTGTGTCGTAACCCTTGTCAATCACATCCCCCTCATGTCACTTCACTCATTTCGACGTTTTTGTCCGAATAAAATATTATATTTTATTTTCGAACGTAAATTTTCAAAATAACCTAAGTTGAAGGAAACATGATAAAAACATTCATCGTTTCGTTCACAGGTCAATATTAGGTTTTCTGCTCAGTAAAATTTTATTGTCGGTGAAAACGCAGATCGGCTTCCGTCTGAGTTTTCAACCGAAACTTTAACCGTGACTTTTTACGGTAGGATAACACAAGAAAATGATTTTAGTCTATTTAAAATCATCCTCTGGATTTTAATAAAAATAAACACATATAATTATGTATTTACTGATACAAAAAGACACAAAACGGGGCGTTACAATACTACCCCTCTAAAAAGAATTTTGTCCTCAAAATTACGCACCTGGAAATAGTTCAGGATATTGTAACTTCATTTTGTCCTCAACTTCCCATGTAGCTTCTCCGGTTGTATTGTTCCAGATGACTTTGACTAAAGGAATTTGTTTACCTCTGAGCTGCTTCGTCATCCTGTCCGTGATTCGTACAGGTGGAGTCTCAAAAGACAAGTTCTCTTTTAATTGTACATTATCATGCTCAATTATATGAGACGGTTCATGAACATATTTCCTCAATTGTGAAACATGGAAAACATCGTGGATATTGGAAAGAAAATGTGGCAAAGAAATTTTGTAAGCTACTGGACCTACACGACAAAGAATTTGGTAGGGTCTGACCGCGCTGTCGCCACGCGCCAAAAAGAACGAGCGTTTACAAAAATAATGTAGATAGGGAAGCGACAACTCGGATGTCGTCTCTCAAGGACTCTTAGGCGTTGTTGTTATTAACAGAAAATTAATTTTGGGGGTTTTGGGTAATTGAAATAAAATAAAGAAAACAAAATAAAAACAGAGTAAGAAAACAAAGCAGTTAAAATATTATCAAATATGCTAAAGAACGATTAACCTACTGTTCTCGGTTTCCCACTATCATCGGTTCATGCAATTCCAAGCCCTGAGCAGATTCTAATCCCCTCCCGGTTGTAGCAACAATTTACAAGCGAAACCACTACTACAGATATATGTTCCTATTCCCGAATTAAGCAAACGGGGTTAAGCCCCATGAACTAAGCGAACATGATTGAACACACGCGAATTAAGCAAACGCGATTATATATATGAACATAACATCACCGAAACAAATCAACACAACACTATACATTCCTGAATTAAGCAAACAGAAACATATAGCATCATATTGAAAAGAGAAAAGTAAATGAAAACAGGAATTACAGAACCTCAAATGTAAATGGAAATCAATCACAGTAGATTAATCTAGGAGACTGGTTCTCCATTACAGACTTAAAAGAAAAGAAAATAGACTACTGAAACTACTGACTACTAAAAGCTAACAACTAGCCAAACTGGCTAACTCTCACTCTTCAGTTCTGCCTAAAACTGACTTATATACAAGTTTCTGGACTACGCAGACTCGCGAGGCGAGCACAAATTCGCGAGGCGAATAATGCGAACAGTCTGCAACTTTTGATCTTCTCGCGAGGCGAGCATATCATTCGCGAGGCGAAACACTTCAATTTCCAAACTTCCACAGCCGTGACCTTTAGCATGCATAAACCGTGCTGACTTTTGATCTTCAGGGTTGGATTACTCGTGACGCGAGTCAAGTCTTCGCGGGGCGAGGCAGAATGGATTGCAATTTCTCTGGCACAGTCACCTTCTGGTTCGCGAGGCGAATGCCTTTCTCGCGGGGCGAAAGCTCCAGAATTATTTCCTTTTATTAACCTGAAAACAAAAAATAGAATAAGTATTTTATTTAACTCTAAATAAACTAAATTAACCTAAAAACACTTTACAGACTCAAAATACTGCTTAGAGACAATCAAGTCTAATTTGGGTGAAAATGATATAAAATTAGCACAAAGCCAAGGTCTTTACTAGTCATAAAACCAGTCAACCAGAGGCTCATCAAAATACCCCAAACTTAAACTTTGCTTGTCCCCAATCAAACTAAAACTTAAAAACTTAAAAAGACTCAAGACCTGGCAAGCTCAAAAGATTCAATCAACTTTCGCACAGATTTCAAGCAATTTATCAAAATATTTTTCAATGTTCCCCCTTTACAACAAAGCAATCCCCACATTCATTTATTCTAAACAGTTGAGAATTTCATCATTCAAACAATCATTAATCTAAGCAGGGGATCTAAGTTACACACAAAAGGGAGATCACCAAATTCAAGCAACTGCCTTCCTCACAAGGGAAATTTATGTTTCACTCAATCGCTCAGTTTGTGTCAGGTTAACAACATTCACTCAATTTTCACTTTTAAGAGCACTTCCCATAAATTTGATTTTCATCTCTAAATGATTCCCACAGAAAACATGCATGTAACATCAAAAGGTCTTTTATGGGTTGTAATGGGGCCTGGCTAAGGGTAGGATATACAAAGGAACTAGGCTGAAGACCCTAGGAACTAAGAGAGCATGAAACACTTCAAAACATTGATATTCTACTCAAGTTCCTTTCCTCATTCATCTTTTCATTTGCATTGGGTGACTACAGCCATTTATTCTAATACTTTTTTTTTCATTTTTTTTTGTTTTTTTGTTTTTTTTTTTACATTTAAAATTTTTACACTTTCTTTTTCTTTTCTTTTCTTTTTTTTTTTCAAATCCCAAACAACACATATCACACCTTGTAGCCACCCCAAACTTAATTTCTTGCACCCATTCTAAGATTACACGCGCTCCTAATCCTAAGATCGGGTTAACATGGTTTTCCAGATTTTTGGGCTTATAACATTAGGTCATCAAGAATTAACAGGTGATGAGCCTCTGGTTGACTGGTTTTATAACTAATAAAAACCTTGGCTTTGTGCTAATTTTATATCATTTTCACCCAAATTAGACTTGATTGTCTTTAAGTAGTATTTTGAGTCTATAAAGTATTTTTAGGTTAATTTAGCCAATTTTGAATCAAATAAAGCTTATGGCTATTTTGTTGTTTTCAGGATAATAAGAAGAGCAAGTGAGGAAGTGTATCTGAGGCAGAGGCTATCACGCCCAGGCCGTGACACTGGTCACGGCCGTGATGAGAAGATCATGAAAAGTCAGAAGCGATCACGGCCCAGCTGTGATACACATCACGGGCATGATAAAGAAATGCAAAAAGTCAGAAAGGATCACGGCCTGCCCGTGATGAAGGTCACGGCCGTGACAAGAGAGAAACCAAAAGCCTGTTTGAAGGCAGAACATGAAAGCTAAAAGGAAGCCCAACAACTTTCATGAAGAACTCAGATGCTGAATTGGATTTATAGTGGGTCACATTGGGCCTTGAAGTTAGAACATAATTGCTGTCACTGGAACCTGAACTAGTCATGAAGATTGGGCCATAACTTGGGCTGTAGATGTCGGTTGGAAGTGAAACCGGTGGCAAATGAAAGATCAAACAAAGAGCTTTAACTCTCATGAAGACCATTATTCCAAACAGAGACGTTTTGAGGGGCTCCAATCCATGTGAAGATAGAGGCGTTTCAGCTGCCATATGAATTGAATGTGGACATAACTCCCTCATCTTAACTCATAATTAAGCAAATTAAGTGGCTTTGGAAAGCTAAGAGGCAGAGGTTGAAGTGAATTAAAGTAGTATTCAGATATTGAGAGGTCTTGAGAGAATTTGTATAAATAGGAGTCATAGTTAGGCAGAGGAGGAGTCAGTAGGGAGTAGTGGTAGTTTCAATAGTTTATTTTCCTTTTCTTTTCTTTTCTGCTTATGTCTGTAATGGAGAATTAATCTCCTAGATTAATCTACTGTAATTGGTTTTTATCCATACTTGAGGTTCTTGTATTTCCTGTTTTCATTTCCTTTTCTCTTTTCAATGCCATGCTTTATATTTCTGTTTGCTTAATTCAGGAGTATATTGTGTTGTGTTGGTTTATCTCGGTGATATCATGTTCCTATATATAATCGCGTTTGCTTAATTCGCGTGTGTACGTATCGTGTTCGCTTAGTTCACGAAGTGCTTAACCCCGTTTGCTTAATTCGGGAATAGGGATATATATCTGTAGTAGTGGGTCCGCTTGTGAATTATTGCTACAACCGGGAGGGGATTAGAATCGCTTAGGGCTAGGAATTTGCATGAACCGATGATAGTTGGGAAACCAAAAGCGATAGGTTAATCGCTTTAGCTTATTGGTAACTGTTCTATTTTCTTGCTTTGTTTTCTGTTTTGCTTCTTTAATTTAGTTTCCAATCTCAAAACCCCCAATTCTAACTTTTTCTAACTTTTTTCATTAATAATAACAACACCTAAAGAGTCCTTGAGAGACGATCCGAGTTGTCGCTCTATCCCGCATTATTTTGTAAACGCTCGTTCTTTTTGGCGGGGGTGGCGGCAGCTGTCAAAAAATTGGCGCCGCTGTTTGGGGACTCTGGTTGGTTGTTATTAGCAGAAAATAATTTTTGAAAAAAAAAAAAAAAAAAAACTTTTTGCTTTGCTAATCAGTTTTGTCTGCTTTGTCTGGTTTGTAAATTTTATTTTCCCCCATGGATAATTACATGTATGGGTATTTACCTAATGTTTATCATGAACCACCACCTTGCATGTATTATCCTAATTCTGCTGGAAATTATGAGTATAGCAATGGTTTTGATATGACTGGAATGAATGCTTATCCTAGCCAACAGGTTAGAGATCAAGGCAGCCTGGATGAGATTGCTTCTATGATACAACAAATGGCTGCACAAACGGAAGCATACAATATTGAATTTCAACAGAGGATGGAGGCAATGGAGGCAAGTAATCTTGAGGCCCAACAGAGGGACCAAGCTGAATCTCAAAAGTTGTGGGCTCTAATTGATCAAGTTACCGCCAACTCGGCTGCGATGCTAACTCCACAGCCCATTGAAGAACATAAAGATTCACAAGTCATTCTTGAAAATATTTCTGATGATGATATTTCTGTTGATGATGAATTATGTGTTGAATCCCCTGATCCTAATGCTTGTTATTGTGATGGAACTGCTTTGTGTGTTGAATGTTTTACAGGTTTATACTTTTCAGGAAAAATAGAAAAGGCAGATCGTTTTGCAGGTTTATTTTTTTCAGGAAACTTAGATCAGGAGGATCAGGAGAACATTTGCTCCACCGTGCTTGAGGATAAAGAAGAATCTTTGGTCTTAGATGCATGTGTTGAGAGTAATGGGGTGGATGATGAATTAATTGCTGAATTTCAAGACATTGTAGATTTTACTGATTCATTTTCTTGTAATATATGTACTGACTCTAACCTTTGTTTGGTGTGTGCTGAAATTTCTGCGTGTATAGCAGGTGAAAAATTTGTTAGTGCAGTGGATGAAGACATTGCAGAAGTTGAAGCAGCACCAGTAACCCCAACTAACTGTTTGCCACCTCCCCCTGAGGAACCAGTGATGGATTTTGCACCCTTGGATTTTGCACCATGGCCGGTCCAAGAGGTTGAGCCCCACTTCTATTGGGGAGATTTTGTTGAGAAAGCGGTCATCTGTGACCCGAAGGGGAGTGAGAAGTCCGCCGCACTGGGTGGAGTTATTATAATTGTCAAGTGCTCACCTCCGCATCAAAGCTGCAAGTCATGGAAGCATGGAATGAACTACCACCCTTTGGCTACCATGTGGGCCTTATGTTACAGACAGTGGGATCCTGGTGGAACCACCACCTGCAATGAGTTTTCTTTACCTTTCCTCTTTTTAATTTTCTTTTCCTTATTTTATTTCTGTTTTATTGTCAATAATGCTCCTGAATAATTTGAGAAGCTCAGGAGTTGTGTTTGTGTCTTGGTTATGGCAAGTTTATTGGTTTGATTGATTTTGCATAGATTGATTGCATGATATGTTTTGACTGTTTCCCCCTAGGTTGAAAAAAATTTTGTTTTAAAAAAAAAATAAAAAAATAAATAAAAAAATTTTTGATCCCCATATGATTGAAAACTGAACTTTGAGATTTTATTATGATGGCATGATTTATGATAAGTTTGGGGTGATAGGAAGCACACACTAGGGATATAATCTCTTTCAAATAATTTGCAAAACAATGTCCAGGTGAGGTTTTGAGCCTCCAACATGTTTTAAACTGTGTGAAAATCACTTTTTAAGTTGCACTTTCCTGAATTTGCTTGAATCTCTTTTTGATTTGCATGATTATATGTGTGTAGCAAATGATTTAGGCATTTTCTTTGTAAATAGCTACTTGGCCTAAAATAACCAATTCCTGATGCATGTTCCTTAGTTAGCCCCATTGAGCCTATTAGCCTGTTAATTCTTGTTAACCTTATGTTACAAGCTAAAATCTGAAAAACCATGTTAACCAGATCTTAGGATTAGGAGAGCATGGAAGCTTAGTGAGAAATTGGTTGCAAGAAATTAAGTTTGGGGTGGCTACCTGGTGCAATGTGTTGTTTGGGAATGGGAAAAAGAAAAAAAAAAAAAAGAGAAGAAGGAAAGTGTAAAAACGAAAAAAAGAAAAAGAAAAAAAAAGAAAAAGAAAAGAAAAACAGAAAAAAATAAAAGTGCAAAAATGCCAAAAAGAAATAAAAAGGCTGTAGTCACCCAAAGCAAAATGAAAAATGAGAAAAGGAACTTGAGTGGAATTTCAAAGTGTAAATAATGTTCATGCTCTCTTAGTTCCTAGGGTCTTCAGCCTAGTTTCCTTTGTATATTCTACCCTTAGCCAGGCCCCATTACAACCCATAAAAGACCTTCTGATGTTGCATGCATATTTTTAGGGGAACCATTTTGAGATGAAAATCAAATTTTTGGGAAGTGCTCTTAAAAGTGAAAATTGAGTGAAAATGTTAGCCTGACAAAAATTGAGTGATTGAGTGAACATAAATTTCCCTTGTGAGGAAGGCGCTTGTTTGATTTTGGTGATCTCTCTTTTGTGTGTAACTTAGATCCCCTGCTTAGATTGATGATTGTTTGAGTAATGAAATTCTCAACTGTTTAGAATAAATGAATGTGGGGATTGATTTGTTTGAAAGGGGGAACATTGAAAAATATTTTGATAAATTGCTTGAAATCTGTGTGAAAGTTAATTGAGTCCTTAAGCTTGCCATGTTTTGCCAGGTCTTGAGTCTTTTTAAGTTTTTAAGTTTTTAAGTTTTAGTTTGCTTGAGGACAAGCAAAGTTTAAGTTTGGGGTATTTTGATGAGCCTCTGGTTGACTGGTTTTATAACTAATAAAAACCTTGGCTTTGTGCTAATTTTATATCATTTTCACCCAAATTAGACTTGATTGTCTTTAAGTAGTATTTTGAGTCTATAAAGTATTTTTAGGTTAATTTAGCCAATTTTGAATCAAATAAAGCTTATGGCTATTTTGTTGTTTTCAGGATAATAAGAAGAACAAGTAAGGAAGTGTATCCGAGGCGAGGGCTATCACGCCCGTGCCGTGACACTGGTCACGGCCGTGATGAGAAGATCATGAAAAGTCGGAAGCGATCACGGCCACCGTGATACACATCACGGGCATGATAAAGAAATGCAAAAAGTCGAGAAAGGATCACGGCCTGCCTGTGATGAAGGTCACGGCCGTGACAAGAGAGAAACCAAAAGCCTGTTTGAAGGCAGAACATGAAAGCTAAAAGGAAGCCCAACAACTTTCATGAAGAACTCAGATGCTGAATTGGATTTATAGTGGGTCACATTGGGCCTTGAAGTTAGAACATAATTGCTGTCACTGGAACCTGAACTAGTCATGAAGATTGGGCCATAACTTGGGCTGTAGATGTCGGTTGGAAGTGAAACCGGTGGCAAATGAAAGATCAAACAAAGAGCTTTAACTCTCATGAAGACCATTATTCCAAACAGAGACGTTTTGAGGGGCTCCAATCCATGTGAAGATAGAGGCGTTTCAGCTGCCATATGAATTGAATGTGGACATAACTCCCTCATCTTAACTCATAATTAAGCAAATTAAGTGGCTTTGGAAAGCTAAGAGGCAGAGGTTGAAGTGAATTAAAGTAGTATTCAGATATTGAGAGGTCTTGAGAGAATTTGTATAAATAGGAGTCATAGTTAGGCAGAGGAGGAGTCAGTAGGGAGTAGTGGTAGTTTCAATAGTTTATTTTCCTTTTCTTTTCTGCTTATGTCTGTAATGGAGAATTAATCTCCTAGATTAATCTACTGTAATTGGTTTTTATCCATACTTGAGGTTCTTGTATTTCCTGTTTTCATTTCCTTTTCTCTTTTCAATGCCATGCTTTATATTTCTGTTTGCTTAATTCAGGAGTATATTGTGTTGTGTTGGTTTATCTCGGTGATATCATGTTCCTATATATAATCGCGTTTGCTTAATTCGCGTGTGTACGTTTCGTGTTCGCTTAGTTCACGAAGTGCTTAACCCCGTTTGCTTAATTCGGGAATAGGGATATATATCTGTAGTAGTGGGTCCGCTTGTGAATTATTGCTACAACCGGGAGGGGATTAGAATCTGCTTAGGGCTAGGAATTTGCATGAACCGATGATAGTTGGGAAACCAAAAGCAGTAGGTTAATCGCTTTAGCTTATTGGTAACTGTTCTATTTTCTTGCTTTGTTTTCTGTTTTGCTTCTTTAATTTAGTTTCCAATCTCAAAACCCCCAATTCTAACTTTTTCTAACTTTTTCTGTTAATAATAACAACACCTAAAGAGTCCTTGAGAGACGATCCGAGTTGTCGCTCTATCCTGCATTATTTTGTAAACGCTCGTTCTTTTTGGCGCGTGGCGACAGCGCGGTCAACAGGCTAATTAGGCTCAATGGGGCTAACTAGGGAACATGCATTAGGAATAGTTATTTTTAGGCTAAGTAGTTATTTACAAAGAAAATGCCTAAATCATCTGAAGCAAACACATGATCATGCAAACCATAAAGAGATTCAAGCAAATTCAGGAAAGTGCAACTTGAAAGTGATTTCACACAGTTTAAAACATGTTGGAGGCTCAAAACCTCACCTGGACATTTTTGCAAATTGTTTGACAGAGATTCTATCCCTAGTGTGTGCTTCATATCACCCCAAACTTATCATAAGTCATGTCATCACAACAAAATCCCAAAGTTCAATTTTCAATCATATGGGGATCATTTTTCAAAAAAATTTCAAATCCTAGGGGGGAAACAGTTACAAGTAACATGCAATCAATCTATGCAAAAATTAATAAAATCCAATAAACTTGCCAATACTAGACTCAACACACAAATACTCCTGAGCTTCTCAAATTATTCAGGAGCTTTATTGAAAACAAAACAGAAATAAAGCAAGGAAAAGAAAATTAAAAAGAACAAGGTTAAGAAAAACTCATTGAAGGGGCGGTTCCACCAGGATCCCATTGCTTGTAACATAAGTCCCACATGGTAGCCAAAGGGTGGAAGTTCATTCCATACTTCCCTAACTCCCAGCCTTGATGTGGGGGTGAGCACTTGACAATTACGATGACCTCGCCCAGTGCGGCGGACTTCTCACTTCCTCTTGGGTCACAGTTGACCTCTTTTTCATCCTTCTCAATAAAATCCTCCCAATAAAAGTGGGGCTCAACCTCTTGAAATGGCCACAGTGACAAATCCAAAGGCTGGAACTCCATCACCGGTGGTTCCACAGTGGGAGGTGGCAAACAGTTAGTCAGGGTTCTTGGTCTTTGCTTCATTTTCTGCATTTTCTTCATTCACTGCACTAACAAAGTTATCACCTGCTATACATGCAGAAATTTCAGCACACACCACACAAAGGTTAGTGTTAGTAGAGTCAGTGCATATATCACAATAGACTGAATCAGTAAAGGTTAGAATGTCTGGAAATTCAGCCCTCAATTCATCCACCCCATTACTCTCAACACATGCATTTGATTTAATTGAATCATCTACTCCCAAAGGTTCTTCATCATCCTCAGGCACGGGGAAGCAGATGTCCTCCTGATCCTCCTGATCCTCATTTTCTATGTTTCCTGAAAAGATTAAAGCTGCATAACAGTCTACACACAAAGCAGTGCCATCACAATAACAATCAGCACATGAATTAGAATCAGGGGATTCAACACACAGTTCATCATCAACTGAAACATTATCAAAATTATCATCAGAAATATTTTCAAGAATAACTTGTGACTCTGTATGTTCTTCAAGGGGCTGTGGAGTTAGCATTGCAGCCGAGTTGGCGACAACTTGATCAATTTGCATGGCCAACTTCTGAGATTCAGCTTCACTCCTCTGATATTCAAGATTACTTGCCTCCATCATCCGTTGAAATTCAAGATTTTGTTGTGCCAACCATTGATCATTCTCTTCCATCATTCGTTGAGTGTTCTCAGCCATTTGTTGTAGCATAGAAGCAATCTCATCCAAGGTGCTCTGTCCTACACTTTGTTGGCTAAAATGATTATTCACTCCAAACATGCCACAATCACTATTAGACTCATAACTTCCAGTAAAATTAGGATAATATGTGCATGGTGGTGGCTCATAATAGCATGGTGGTGGCTCACTAAAATTAGGATAATACATGCATGGTTGCTCATAATAAACATTAGGCACATAATTTCGCACATAATTATCCATGGGGCGTACTAAAATTCACAACCAGACAAATAACCAAAACCAATTCAGCAAAGATTTTTTTCTCTCTTTTTTTTTTAATTATTTATTTTCTGCTAATAACAACAAACAAGAGTCCCCGGCAACGGCGCCAATTTTTGCCCGCGCTGTCGCCACGCGCCAAAAAGAACGAGCGTTTACAAAAATAATGTAGATAGGGAAGCGACAACTCGGATGTCGTCTCTCAAGGACTCTTAGGCGTTGTTGTTATTAACAGAAAATTAATTTTGGGGGTTTTGGGTAATTGAAATAAAATAAAGAAAACAAAATAAAAACAGAGTAAGAAAACAAAGCAGTTAAAATATTATCAAATATGCTAAAGAACGATTAACCTACTGTTCTCGGTTTCCCACTATCATCGGTTCATGCAATTCCAAGCCCTAAGCAGATTCTAATCCCCTCCCGGTTGTAGCAACAATTTACAAGCGAACCCACTACTACAGATATATGTTCCTATTCCCGAATTAAGCAAACGGGGTTAAGCCCTCATGAACTAAGCGAACATGATTGAACACACGCGAATTAAGCAAACACGATTATATATAGGAACATAACATCACCAAAACAAATCAACACAACACTATACATTCCTGAATTAAGCAAACAGAAACATATAGCATCATATTGAAAAGAGAAAAGTAAATGAAAACAGGAATTACAGAACCTCAAAATTAAATGGAAACCAATCACAGTAGATTAATCTAGGAGACTAGTTCTCCATTACAGACTTAAAAGAAAAGAAAATAGACTACTGAAACTACTGACTACTAAAAGCTAACAACTAGCCAAAACTGGCTAACTCTCACTCTTCAGTTCTGCCTAAAACTGACTTATATACAAGTTTCTGGACTACGCAGACTCGCGAGGCGAGCACAAATTCGCGAGGCGAATAATGCGAACAGTCTGCAACTTTTGATCTTCTCGCGAGGCGAGCATATCATTCGCGAGGCGAAACACTTCAATTTCCAAACTTCCACAGCCGTGACCTTTAGCATGCATAAACCGTGCTGACTTTTGGTCTTCAGGGTTGGATTACTCGCGACGCGAGTCAAGTCTTCGCGGGGCGAGGCAGAATGGATTGCAATTTCTCTGGCACAGTCACCTTCTGGTTCGCGAGGCGAATGCCTTTCTCGCGGGCAAGAGCTCCGAATTATTTCCTTTTATTAACTCGAAAACAGAAAATAAAATAAGTATTTTATTTAACTCTAAATAAACTAAATTAACCTAAAAACACTTTACAGGACTCAAAATATCGCTTAGAGACAATCAAGTCTAATTTGGGTGAAAATAATATAAAATTAGCACAAAGCCAAGGTCTTTACTAGTCATAAAACCCGAGTCAACCGAGGGCTCATCAGGGTCCAATTAATTTGTGAGTGAGCTTTCTGGATTTAAGTACTCCTCCAATCCCAATCGTAGGTGTGACTCTCAAAAACACATGATCGCATTCCTCAAACTCAATAGGTCGTCGTCTCTTGTCAGCAAAACACTTCTGTCTACTTTGAGTTATCCAGTATTTTCTCTCGTATCATTTTCACCTTTTCTGTTGTCTGTTGCACAATTTATGGTCCCATCAGCAAACTTTCACCATCTTGGTACCAACATAGAGGTGTTCTACACCGTCGACCATATAAGGCTTCATAGGGTGCCATTCCTATGCTTGAATGAAAGCTGTTGTTATAGGTGAGCTCTATCAGTGGTAGGAATTCATCCCAATTCCCACTGTTTTCCAACACACATGCCCTCAACAGGTCTTCTAGTGATTGGATTGTCCTCTCTGACTGTCCATCGGTTTGTGGATGATACGCAGAACTCAATCCGAGTTTCGTTCCAAGTGACTCTTGCAGTCCTTGCCAGAACTACTTTGACTAGACCTCGGATCAAGGTCCGAAATGATACTTGAAGGTGGGGGGGTGGGGTGGGGGTGTGTTTGTGTGCGTGCGTGGATGGTTGCTAGAGTACTCGTACTTGTATCCATATCCTTTTTTACTTGTGAGTAATTACATATACCTGGACACATACCTGTAAAACAGATATTTAACTTACCCATCGTGGATATTTTTTACGGGTACCCAGTGGGTAGGGTCCATATTGCCATCCCTAGGTCCATGACATTTAACCTTAGGCTACGTTTGGAAGTTTTCAAGGGGATGTGTGTGCAGGGCAGATGGTTGCTAGAGTACTTGTACTCGTACCCATATCCTTTCTTACTTGCGAGTAATTACATATACCTGGACCTATACCTATAAAACGGATATTTAACCCTTACCCATCGTGGATATTTTTTATGGGTACCCAGCGGGTAGGGTCCATATTGCCATCCCTAGGTCCACGACATTTAACCTTAGGCTACGTTTGGAAGTTTTCAAGGGGATGAGGTGAAATGATTAATAATAGAGTGATTAGTAATTAAGTGGAATGGAAAGGTAAGCGTGTATCACTCTATTGTTTGGAAGTCTAATGAGGGAATGGAAGAAAATCTCAAACCTCCCAATTTGGAGGGTATGAAAATGTGAGGGTTCGGATAGAGTGGAGTGGTCTGGGTTATCATCTTCAACCATCTCACTCCATTTATGAAGAAACTCACAAACAATGGATTCATGGATTTTCATGACCCCACTCTATACTAATTATCTCACTCCATTCTCCCAAGCATAACCTTACTATGAGGATTTGTCTTGAAAATCATAAAAATTAAAACAACAATTCATTAGGCTACACATCATGGAATAATGATGGACACAAGGGCGACGGAGCCGCAGCATTGGATGGTGTTGACGGAACCGGGGCGACGTGACGACAGTGTGACACCCGGGACTGACAAGGGCGGGGAGTGATCGTCGGTACAAGAATGCACGGACAAGGTGCGGCTCCTGGTAGGCTTCTAGGTGGAGGGACACATGAATGAACCGATTACACACCAGAATGAAAGGGATCCTGAGACTGTGTAGGTATGAAACCATACAGTTGAAGATGACTTATATGAATTGATTGGTACTACCTATACCAACAAGATGCATCTTCTTTTCGATAGCCCATCTGGGAAGTTTTCTAGGAAGCGTGTGAGTGATGATAGAGCATGCTGAAAAGACCCGTGTTGGTTTATGGGGACAGTTGTCAATCGGGGATGAAGGGGCGTGTCTCATGGGTTGGGTTTTGAAGTTTTAATTGGTTTTTTTAAAAAAAAAAAAGAAGAAGGAGCCACGTGTCACCTTCTGTATGTCGGATTAATCCGACGGCTCAAAATGAGGGAAAGGCATTGTCAAAGGTGGTGAATCCGTTTCCCCACCCAATAATTAATTGAATTCCATCTGGGAAGTTTTCTAGGAAGCGTGTGAGTGATGATAGAGCATGCTGAAAAGACCCGTGTTGGTTTATGGGGACAGTTGTCAATCGGGGATGAACGGGCGTGTCTCATGGGTTGGGTTTTGAAGTTTTAATTGGTTTTTTTTTAAAAAAAAAAGAAGAAGGAGCCACGTGTCACCTTCTGTATGTCGGATTAATCCGACGGCTCAAAATGAGGGAAAGGCATTGTCAAAGGTGGTGAATCCGTTTCCCCACCCAATAATTAATTGAATTCCATTAATATTCTAATTAATTAGCAGAAACGGAAGTTTTGTTGAGGTATATTATGATAAACAGGGCTTTAAGGTTTCAATCCTTAATTAGAAAAAAAAATGGAATTCCATTAATATTTTATTTTGATCATTTTTTTGCTCAAAGGTTTTGAAAAATTATTAGTTTTGATTCCTACTATTAATAAAAGAAGTGATAGGTCAGTCAAAAAAAATATAAGAAGTGATAGGAGGTAATATCAATCAATTGCATCTTTGAATCATCGATTAATTAATTAAAAATTAAAAAATGAATAAACCAAATGACTAAAAGATGTGGAGGTTTGATCTACTACAAAATATTGAAGGACCATAGACTTTGCCAATTGACCAATAATTTTTAAAAAAAAATTCAAAAAAAAAAAAAAAACATGAACCGAAGTATTTTTTTCTTCAGAAGGACCAAAAAGAAAACTTCTATAAAACATCATAAACAATTTCCATCCCTTGTCTTTCCATTTCTTTTCCCCTTGTTCCCTCTGAGGAATTCGTAGAATAATTCATTTCCAATTGATACCTTATCTTCTCTCTGCAGTGCCGTGGACACAGCACATGCACACTCTTGTATAAGGATCATTATTTTCACCTCCACACCATACCCATCATCATTCATTAATCACCATGAAGATAATGGTAGCAATAAAGCGAGTGGTTGATTACGCCGTCAAAATCAGAGTCAAACCCGACAAGGTAAGAAGCAGCAATTAACCAAAAATCAAACTTCCCAGAAAGACTCTTTTCTAAATTTGCACTCTTTGACTGAAAAAGATGGTGTTTTTGGTTTGTTGTTGCAGACAGGGGTGGTGACTCAGAACGTGAAGATGTCAATGAACCCTTTCTGTGAGATAGCACTGGAAGAAGCCCTTAGGATCAGGGAATCTGGATTGGCCTCAGAGGTTGTGGCAGTAAGCATGGGACCCTCCCAATGTGTGGACACTCTCAGGACTGGCCTTGCCATGGGAGCTGATAGAGCCATCCATGTGGAGGCCACTCATACCCTCTACCCTCTCACTGTTGCCAAAATCTTCAATAAGCTTGTGGAGATTGAGAAACCTTCCCTTGTAATCCTTGGCAAACAGGTTGATTACCCCTTTTTTTCATAGGGGTAGTTTGGGGATTTAGTTGATTAATTAATTGATTTTCCTGGGGCCATGACTTCATGGTGATGGGATTAGGAGATTCTGTTATGATGATGCGATGACAAACCATATACCAGATTTGATGTGTTTTGGTTTATTACATGAAATTGAAGGGTAATTTGATTTAGGCAAATGTTAGGATATTGTTTAAGGAATTAAAAAAACAGGTTTTTATTGAAAGTGATATAATCAATATATTGGAAAAATATATATTTAGTTTTTCAACGAATACTTATCTTGTTTGGTTTCCTTGAACACCGTCCTTAGAGCGGTCGTTAGCAAGACCCGTTGATTTATTATTGTTTCAATCTCTTTCTTGTTGAGATATGCTAAAAAGCATTTTGAGGTCTTGGCCAAGGTGTAAAAGTGTTTTTCCGTGAATTCATAAGCAGAAAGTCTGATTGGAGAAGAACATTGGGATGACTAGTTTTGCCTATTAATTTTTTTATTTTATTTTTTACAGGCCATTGATGATGATTGCAATCAAACAGGGCAGATGATAGCAGGACTACTCAACTGGCCTCAAGGGACTTTTGCTTCAAAGGTTAGTCCATCATTCACATTTTCAGTAAACAAGGTCATAATTCGTTACCTTGATGATTATCTATGATAAGCGTAAGTTACATATCATGGCACAAAGTATTCAAATCATTAAGATTTCTCTCCATAAGTCCATATTCTTTTTTACTCTGTATTTTACCAAAAAGATAGTGTTCTCTTTGAATACCAAATGGATTCCTTCAGAACTACAAGCAATTAATTCAATTTTCTTATGTTTTTATAGGGTATAAGTGCTTACTGTTCCCTCTGCATATCATTGTTTATTAGGATAGGAATACTAAGGCATTTGGGGAATCATTCAATATGAGTCACACAACATCTTTAGTTGGTTTATAGATGACAACATTTAATAGCACGCTTGGTTTAGATTTCAGAATCCCCCACAACACCCGTCCCCCCAAAAAAAGCTCCAAGAAGGAAGCTTTTGCCCCAACCATGGTTTGGGGGTTTTCAAAGGCTGAATTTATATGCGTGTGTATGATTAGAAGCAAAGAATACTGTCAGGGAACTCTGAAGCTCTTGTGGATATGTCATATATGCGTGTGTATGAGTGATTTCCACCATAGGGCATTAATGATGCCACACGGTGACATGGATGACTTTAAAAATTGTGCTCTTTTAAAGGACTGGAGTTTTCTACTGAGTCTGAAATATGTTTCCTGTTTATCTCTCCAATACTGTTTAATTGAATCTATCTTTGTTTGATCAAACCTTGTGCAATTGTGCCATAATTTGATATCAGTTTTTCTTTCTAAAGTACTTAGAGTTTTGTCATTGTTGCATCTTTTGTGTCCAATTGTTATTTAAGAAATTATTGACCAAGTTGATGAGCTAGCACTTATTTTGGAGTGAATTCTGTGCATTTGCAACTTTGCTGCCTAGGTAGGATATAGGTCATCTGCTAGGCTTGAATTAGAGAAGTTAGCCTTCTTCTGTGGGGTAGAATTTCTTTATTTAAGTCACCAAATGCAGCAGACTTAGAGAAGATACCCATGAAAAATTGCAGTTCAGTACTTCAGTTACAGTTTTAAATAATCATTTTGGGGTAAAATATTTATATCTTGGCCTGTTGGTGTTCTTTTTTGATGGTTATTTGTTAAATTATTTCTTTCACTTAAACTATTGTATAACTAAATGCTGCGTTCCAGTAGGTTGTCCTTGATAAGGAGAAACAGGTTGTCACGGTGGATAGAGAGGTTGATGATGGTATTGAGACAGTGTGTTTGAACTTACCGGCAGTAATAACGTAAGTGCCGCATTCTTTTATGCGTGCTGATCAAACCTGTCTAAATTCTTAGAAGTCTTTGCCTTTATTACTTGCTCTCTCTTTAGGTTTCTTTTTTTCATATTTTCATAAATAAAATACTAATTAACTCGTTAGATCCTGAAGCAACCTAAAATTCTAAGTCTCTAAAACTAACTTTTTCTTAAACTGGTAAGCAAAGCTATCTCTTAAAAATAATGCTGGTCACTCTTTCACTTGATGTGATAAAGAAAAGAAAATATCATACTAAATGTAGTGTACTACTGGATTGTAGTTTTCGTTTTTATTTTCTGCATTGATTTGCCTGGAATCATTTAAAATCATAGGTGCGGAGGAGAATGTGTTTCTAAGGGCTATGTTTTTTCTTTTCTTTTTTGTTTTAAAGTTATCCTATTTTCTACTTTCGGCAAAATTGTAGCCAAAAACAACGAAGTTTTTCTCCAATAGGTGAAGTCACCTTCATAGATCAAACACTGCTGTGTTCCGTCATAAATCATGTCCTCCAAAAGGTCATTTAAATCAAAGTTCTTTTTAATGGTTTCACAGTTTCACCTAGAGTTTTTTTTGGGTCTCCCTCTACCTCTAACTATTGCATTATGCTTCACTGGATGTACTCTTCTTACTGGGGCTTCTAATGGTTTTCTCCTCAAGTGACCACCACTTAAAGCGAGATTCTACCATCTTTTCTTGAATAGGTGCTACTCTTACTTTGTCGCTAGTACATTCATTTCTAATCCTATCTTGTCTTATATGCTCACTCATCCAACACAACATCCTCATCTTTGCAATGTTGAACTTATGTTTATGTTTTTGTGCCCAACATCGAGTACCATGAACCATGAAGCTTCACATGTTTTATAGCTGCGTAGTAAAATTTTCCTTTAAGCATGATGAACACTTTTCTATCATTAATAGACTTCCGAGACACTTCTCCATTTGATCATTCAACTCAAATCCTATGATTTACATCTCCCTCTGTTTTTAAATCATTTTGTGTTAGAAATTTAGAATTAATATATATACCTAAACAGTGCAATTTGTGGCATGTTATGATCTCCAATTTTCACCTCTAAGCTATTCTTGTTGAGCTAAGCTATTCTTATTGAGCTTTTTCCTGAACTTATATACATTTTATTTTCTTCTTCTTAAATGGATGGCGTGTTTCTAATGCCCGTCTTCATAGCTCTAGCTTTCCACTTATTGTCTCTATCTGCCTTCCCACCATTAGGACTATATTGTCTGCAAAATGCATGCACAGGGGCATGAAATATTGTACCCTTTTCTGAAATATCTCACATAAGAGGGACTTGGAGAAATTTCATTGGTAGTCTCAATTTACTCAGCAACTCACCAATGAGATCCCAATATTTGAGATATGTGAGAGAAACCATATGTGCGTATATAAATGAGTAAACACCCTATTTGGTCCCTGAAATTGAAAAGTAGTATCAATCGGGTCCTTGAAATTATCGAAATTTCAAAAGCGTCCATGAATGATAAGTTAGTATCAATTTGGTCCCTCATTTTACTCACTTAATATCAATATCAATTAAGTCCCTGACACTGCTAATTTAAAATCAACTTAGTCCATGCGATTTTCAACGGAGGGACTAAGCTGATTACCGTTTTAAACTTTTGGGACTAATTTGGAAATTCAATAATTTCAGGGACCACGTTGATACTACTTCACAATTTCAGGGATCAAATAGGATGTTTACTCGTATATAAATTATCCATAATATTTTATCCAAGAGTATCTGTCACCTGAGTGTCCTTTTTTCTTTTGGCGGGGCTCTGGGGAGGAGAGTAATTGATGATTTAACAAGCAGTTTTCTTGAACCCTTTTCTTGGCATTTAAGTAATGAACTTTTTCTTGGTGCAGCACTGATTTGAGACTGAACCAACCAAGGTATGCAACTCTTCCCAACATAATGAAAGCAAAATCAAAGCCCATAAAAAAGTTCACTCCGGAGGAGTTGAATGTGGAGATCAAATCTGATTTGGATATTGTTGATGTCACAGAACCTCCCAAGAGAAAGGCAGGGGTTATGGTTTCTTCCGTGGATGAGCTGATTGACAAACTTAAAAATGAGGCTAATGTCATCTGATTATTTTCTACCTTGCTATAAATCATTTCTCACCAAAGGATGGTTCGTATTGTACCAAGATATTTGATCAAATGACACAATAAATTAAGAGTTTAATTTCTATGTACTGTCTATATATAAAAAAAAATTCTATGCACGGTAAAGATTTTTACACTGACAATCAATAGAAATCATGAAATTGATGATTTTTAAGATAGATAGATAGATAAAGAGTAAAACATTTTTAATGATGTGTCAATTTCTTATTGATTTATAGTGTAAAAAAAGCTTTATACTCTTAATATATACCAATTAAATCCATGAATTAAATACTTTTCCTTTTACTTTCATCTATGTATCACTATATCATACATTTACAACCATGGTATCTGTCTAGGGTATGCAAACCGGGACTTTTCAAACAGGAATTCAAACACAACCTTAGTAAGGGTCAGAATACTTCAAGTAAAAACATTAGGTTGGATTTTACTATTAAGAATCCTAATTAGCAAGCGATTTTAAAATATCTTTATGAATTGTGAGATGTCTTCATTTTTATATTATTTTAATTTAATATATTCTGCAATTATATATCCCAATTATTGTATACATTGTTCATATAAAGATTTATTTACATTTTTTTGAAACATAAATAGTAGATTTATTTATATTATTAATTAATCATAAATTGACATGTCATTAAAAATGTTTGACTTGGATCGTACTATCATATAAGTTACATATATGATAACATGTGATTGATTGATAATGTAAAAATTTTTACAGCGATAATGTGTCAAAAATAAATTAAAAAAAAGTATATCATTAAATATTTAATCTAGTAATAATTCTACTATGATGTAATTTGTTTTTTTTAAGAGTTTTGATCGAAGAAACCATTTGATGTTTGGTTATATAGATTTGGATATAAATGATATGTATTGTTACAATAAAAAAAATTAACGTTATTGGCATACATAAATTATTATATAATTAAAAATATTTGACTCTTATTATTATTATTTTAAAAATCACATAAGACGGTCTAAGAAAACTTTAGACCGACTGTGCGTGTACGTGTAACATAATTAACTTATGACAAGTTAAAAAAATAATAAATATGTTGAATTTTAAATTTTATTGTCCTAAATTGTCTATTTTTCTTATAATTATAGGCAAAAAAACCATAAGAAAAGAAGGCTAAGAATATATCGAATCTAATATTTGTATCCAAAGTTACACATTAATTAATGTTTTTTTAAAAGGCCATTAATTAATTTGTTTTTTTAAATGATCATTAATTAATTTTTTTTTTGTTTGAAGAACATTAATTAATTTGTTAAAATTCCAATTTTGCGGTTTTACACAATTGAATTTTGATTTTGATTCACATAGTGACGTGGATGGTGTTGTTCATTTCAAAAGTCTCAAAACAATAATAACACTTAAATGGATTCGTTTCATGATTTTCTCGATTTCAGTCTCATCGATGATTTGCCTCTTCTCCCCACCGATTTCCTTTGCTCCAATCAAAGGTTTTCTTCTTCTTCTTTTCCACATTTCCTTTTTTCAATTACCTTCATTTCTTGTTTTATGATTTTTGTTCTGCTCATAAATTCGTTTATAATGCTGTTCTGCAGCAATTATCTTATTCATTTTGTAATTAAACGATTTTTTAGACGTAATCGTTTTTCAATGTACGTCCTTGTCAGAATTGAATTGAAATTTGCACATTATAAGGGTTTTGTTTTATTACTCACATAGAAAATTGAAGTTTTTTTCTTTTTAATTGGTATAGTAATCAATATGATTGTCCACTGAAATTAATAGTTATGTTGAGTTTTTTTTTTTGATGAATTTTTTTGTTTTTGTTTTTATGTGGCATACATTGCTGGTTGACACAACCCTTTTTCTGAATTTGGCAGTGTGAGCACAGAAATTGACTTTTCAGGTGGTGGTGATGTTGCCTGTCAAAAGAAAACCAGGAAGAGGTATGTAGTTAGTTGCATATGAAGTGATAATATCTGAGAATTTGAGGATGGTATTGCTGTCGTGGAAAATGGGTGAAAATATGATTTTGGCTAGTTAGAATGCCTATAGCTTCAATTCATTGACAAGAAATCCTAAACTTCAAATCATGCATGATGGTGGTATATTTTGTACAAAACGATCTGATCCTGTCTAATTCACTACTTTGTGGGAGGATACCGAATTCCTTTATATTTGAAAAATGTGTCAGAGGATATATATGAAGCAGATGGTGGTTGAAAGAACTATGTAGTCTCTCAACTTATTCAGTTGAACTTTATATCTTATAGATGGATTTTGATGATTTGCCTTTTTATTTTGTTTTGATCTAGGAGTAAAGATAACAATCTTTTGAATCATTTTACAGTTTTATTTTTTGTGATGAACCTTCTGAGATTTCTTTTTTGTAGGGGACACCCTAGTTCATGTTGCAAGGCCACAAAAGCATGCCGAGAGAAGTTGCGGAGGGAGAGACTCAATGAAAGGCATGCATGCTTCTAAATGTTTAATTTGTATGGTTGATGTCATGTTTGAATTAGTAAATAACAAGCTGCATTTTAACTTTTCATTAATTAATCTGTTGTAGTTTGTTCTGAACAGTATTTTTCTATTTTTACAAAAAGAACGTCTTCTCTGCACCGTTAATTAATCTGTTGCATTTTAACTTGTGTTTGGTACACCGGTGCATGATTACAAGTTACAACACTGTTAGGCTAGGCTAGGACTCAACCAATTTGTAAGTATTTAATATCTCCCATATAGAGATAGGCTGGGAATATGACATCTCTGAGAAAGATGCTATATCAACTTTCATAGATTACCAACTTTATCCTTTCTTTGCCATTTTATTCTCCCTTTTTTTTTCCACTTAGTATACCAAACATGAGGATCTAAGATACAATGTATTTTAAAGTATTTGTTTCAAAGCCTTTGTATCCAAGACACGTGGGAATAAAAGATATCTGTTAACCAAACACCCCAATGTTTTGTGTTGTGTTTTGCTACTTCTTCTAAATGGGAAATAACTTGGTTTTGATTATTGCAGGTATTGTGACTTGAGCTCTGTTTTGGAACCTGGGAGACCTATGAAAACTGATAGACTAGCTATACTTGATGATGCTGTCAGAGTCTTGAACCAACTTAAAACTGAAGCTAAGGAACTCAAAGAAACAAATGAAAAATTATTAGAGGAAATAAAATGTTCAAAGGTTAGTTTATTTCAACGGTTTATGGTAGTGAGCTGTATACTTCATTGTAATTTCTGTTCTTGGAATTCATACCATACTACAAGTTACATGGTTTAGGTATCTTGGTTTTGTAATACAAAATGATGGAGAAATAGAGGGGATGTAAATATTAGGATTCAAGCTGGGTGGATGAAATGGAGCCATCCTTTGGATATTATTTGTGATAGAAAAGTCTCTCTCAAGCTTAAAGGAACACTTTACCGCACAACTATAAGACCTGCGGTGCTTTATGGTACTAAATGTTGGGCGGTAAAACCAGAGCATAAAACTTAGTGCAGAGATGAGGATACTGCATTTGATGAGTGGACATACTAGACATGATAGAATTAGGAATGAATGCATTTGAGAGAAAGTATGAATAGCACTCATTAAGGGAAAAGATGGTAGAATCTTGCCCCAAAAAGAAGAGTAAATCAAGTGGAAGATCTCAATAGTTAGAGGTAGAGGGATGCAAAAAAAAAAAAAACTATAAGTGGAACTACTACAAAGGAATTAGATTTAAATGACCTTGCTGAGGACATGGTTTATGACTCACGGAACACAATAGCATCGATTGAACTTTGATCTTTGTAGTTTGCTGCTGGTTGTATCGCTTGGCATGTTTAATTATTCTGATTTAATGTCAAGTTTTTAATTGGATGAGATGAAACATTCAAACTATCCTCGTATTTTAGTATTGCATTGGTAGATTTCTCGTCAATCTAGATTACATAATTTGTCTTCTATAACAGGCTGAGAAAAACGAACTTGGTGAAGAGAAACTTGCTTTGAAAGCAGATAAAGAAAGGATTGAGAGGCAGTTGAAAGATTTGCCCATTTCAACTGCAGGGTTGATGCCTCCCAATGTAGCTGCTTTTCAAGCAGGGGTGAGCAAGATGGCTGTTTTTCCAAACTATGGTTATATCCCAATGTGGCAATATCTTCCACCATCTACCCGTGATACATCCCATGATCAAGAGCTCAGGCCTCCTGCTGCATAGTTACTCGTATTGCTGCTCTTTGGATATTTTACATGCATCATTTTTGTATTCGACATTTTTTTTCCGGAGTATTGACATGTAAGTATTCTCATTGCTTCTAATTTTCTGGTTTATTTACTTAGCTAGTAACATGTACTGAGATAGGCTAGAACCATTCATTCCTTGATGGCAATGACATGAAGACTATTGATGTCCATTTTCAAATTACCCTGTTGGCCACTTTCTTCATAGTACTTACTACTTACTACCCTGTGGTAGTTCCTTTTGAATTTTAACAGGGAAATCTTAACTAAACTTATGCTGGTAAGGCATTTGTGATAATTTACTGTGGTAAATCGTTGTGTAAAACATTATACATGATGTCTGACTTAGAGGATTGGTGCATTGTAAGCAATAAATATTTAGTGAAGACGACTTTTTGCACAATTGTTTGGGCAAAACATGTTTAGACTACATCTTCATGACTTGTGTTCTATATTCTTCCCACTTGGATTTGCACTTCTTCCTTTCCGGCTAAAGTTATTGGCTGCATTCTGCATTCTGGGTCTTCGCTGCTGCACTGCGATTTATATTTGGTCTTGATACAAACCTCTTGGTCACCTTCTTTGCCCCACAACAGCAAGTACAGACCAATGATGACAATTAATGCGCCTATGATGCTGAAGAAGACTTAATGGAATGGGTCAACAAGTTTCAGAATTATAATTCTCCCTCAGAGGAATATTGGATGTTATACGTGCGCATGATTTTACTTAATTTATGGCTGATTAAAAGAACAATGCAAGTCATGGATAAAGCTGTATGCAAATCCTAGTATGCTAAAAAGTTGTACATGTGCTCATTAATGACTATAAGTTACCATGACACTAGATAATGTCATATACAGAATGCTAGTGTCTACTCATTTTCTCTTCATATTTGAAAAAAAATAAAGATAATGATACTTTTCTAAATATAAAAATCCTTTAACTACATATTCCTAATTTTTAGGACAATGTATGTATTTTGGAGACACCAAAGTGATTAATAGTTAAGGGCTCGTTTGGTGGTCAGGATAGGATAGGGGTGAATAGGATAAGGGAGCAGGATAGGAGTAGGATAGGATATGAGCAGGATAAGCTGTTATCCTATCCGACGTTTGGTGTTCACCAGATAACCAACTGGATAGCATTGTAATTTTAGTATGAATTTTAAATTTTTTTTTTGTTCGGAATGTTTTCATATTTTATTAGATTTTATTTTTTTTTTATAATTTTCATTAGTTAAGATTATATAAAAAGACAAAATTGTCCTTGTGATAAAATTACATATAATATTTAAAATTTTTAAAATATTGTTTAACTTAAATTAGTTTTTTTATAATTTTAAATATTCATTTTTTAGTTTTTACTTTACATATAGTTAAATTATTAGAATATTTTTACTTATTTTTCAGCTTTTAAAAATAATATAAAGTAACGAAATTAATCTTGTGAGAAAAAATAATAATTTTTAAAATTAATTATTAATATTTTTATTATTTTATATGTTTATTTTACCTTTTTCAGTAACCATATTATAATTTATTATGCTTTAATTATTTTATGTATAATTTTTTTTATATACTTTATTATACTTTAAATCACCTTATCCTATCTTGTTGAGTTCTAACCCACCTCCCCCTCAGGATAGAATTTTAACTAGATGGGCAGGATAGGATAGGAGACATGATTTATCCTATCCTGCTGACTCACCAAACAATAGTTTCAAACAGGATATGATAGCTTATCCTATCCTGTCTCTCTTATCCTGACCACCAAACGAGTCCTAATAGTACTAATAAGTATAGGGCAGGCTCAGATTAGAAATATTGTTTTTAAAGTATATTGATCTTCAATACATTGCTTTGTAAGTTTGAAAAGGAAAACCAAAATGATGAGGCATCGATTACTACCTGCCCAAATGAAGTTTCTCACCAAGGACAAAGTATGCTAACATTGCGACTAATATCGTAGAAAGAGGGTTAAACATTGTGATAAAAACTGGTCCTTTTTTCTCAGTGCACCATAATTGAATGTAGAGTATCAAACCAGAAACCACAATTCCCTACAATTAATGATTGATATCGTTAGAACTTCAGGTTTTGTGCTTCTTTTTTTTGGGACAAAGATTTTATACGCTTTATCAGCTGATAATTATACTTACGCCATATAAGGTGGCCCACAAGTCAATGTTGAGCCCTATACTCCATGATGAAGGGTTATGTTCTACTATCACTGTGAAAACAGCAGACTGTGTTGCTCCAACAATGCACATCCATGTAGTGAGTGACAGTTGGGCAGGGTATCTTTTCAAAATGGATGCCTGAATTTCCATAATTACATGATATGAGAATTTTTATAATTCCAACTACACTGAGGCAGGAGTAGCAATAAGAATAAAAAACACTATTTAAACTATGAACTTAACATTGAAGCCAGTTCTTTCTTTATGCATTATGTGTAAGACGTTCACATAAAACTTATCATCATAAGTTATTAATTAAGGTTAAAACCTGCATATTGTACCATATAGACCATGTTACACAACTTGTAGCTGTAAGAAGTGAACCCTTTAACCAGTTCTCATGAATAGCAGCACTTCTCCCTTGAATATGGATTAGAGGGTGATATAAATTTCTCATAACGGGTCCATTGTATAGTGTCATGGTCATTACACCAGCTAAGGAAATCAAGGTCCCTATAACTTTTGCTATACCACGAGAATGCCGAAGATCAAGAGCCTCGTACCTGCATTTAACTCAACTCTCTCAAGTTAAAATTAAAATAAAATGTAGATATTATCATGGCCTGTGTTTAAAAACAAACGAATCACCATTTTGATTCCTGAAATTGTATGGCGAAAGCAAGTTGGTCTCCCACGTTAAGATCTAGGCAAAATCGTCCCTCAAATTGAAAAACATTCATTATGTCATTGTCCCTCAAATTGAAAATAATTGTCAAAATGGGCTAACTTGATGCATTTTTTCAATTTGAAGGACATTTTAGTCTATTTCTTAATGTGATGGATCAACTTGTCATCATTCTACAATTTCAAGGATCAAAATGGTGATTTACTTGTTTAAAAACTCCAAAATCATGTGATTAAGAATAAACAAACCTGAATGTCACTGCAATAATGAAGGTAAGGGCAGCTATGGTGTTGACCATAGAAGCCACAAAGGTTGGAGAAGTGTATCTCAGGCTTGCAAAGTACATATTAAGAGTCAAACTAACCCTGAAAATTTTCAAAATTAGGCAAATTAGGTTCTCATACTTCCATATAGTGGAGAAACGTGCATCTTATTTGTCCTTACCCCATTAGGGAAAGCAAAAAGATTTCCATAAAAAGAGCAAATGTCAGCTTCGGTCTAACATTTCTGCAAGAAAAACAAGTTAACTGTTCAGATGCACTAAATGTTTTACCACCATACCTAATTCAATTGTTAACTTGAAACAAACAGAAAATTGAACAAGAATGTAAATTCTAAATATGATATTAAAGTGCAAAACACATGCATCAATACACTCATTCAAGGGTCCATGAATCAATTATATGCAGACCACAAATGAGAGAGTCATGCAAATGAAGACCATATCAAGTACATCATCAAGTACAACATGTGTTTGTCACCGGCCCAAAAGTTATATGGCAAAGGCGCAACTTTTAGATATGTTTCTAGCTTGAGAAGACGGTAACATCTTGTCCGGTGTCACTTGAGGGATTAGTTCTATTGTTTAAACATCATACAATCTGATGTTTGTAACATCTAGTTAATGACATTCAAAATCGTGGTTAATGATCTGTTGAGTTTGGTTAACGGGTAACTAATTAAATATCCACCAAGCTTTACTATCCTAGATTTTGTACATCATTAACCATATTGTGTGTTAACCAATTATTCATCTACCTCCATTAATCAAACTCAAGACGTCATTAACCTCGATTTTGAATATAATTAATCAGATATCGCAGGTGTCAACTGTTCAGATGTACAAATAACATTATTATGGGGGATTGTAACCATTCATTGAACTTAGTTACATGCATTGAAGAGAAATGAATATTTACCTCTCCAAAAAATATGCAAAAGGGAACATCAAAATCCCAGCCACAATATGCCGATATGTTACATACACAAAAGGACTCATCCCATGATTGAAGGAAGCTTCAGTGATGAAAAATAAGAAGGTATAGCCCACCTGGGCCGAGACCATGAAGAGGTGTGGTTTGAACTTTCCATATCCAAGCATAAGATCAAATCTTTTATGCTCCATTTTTTTGGTGATGAGCTTCCACCTACACTTGTTCACAAACTCTCTCAAGAAGCACAACAAATGCAACTATAATATAGAAGTTGATGGGGGTTAGTTGAATGTGATGTTGATGTTGATGGTATTCTAAATTCCCATAATTAAGATGTATTCTAAATTCCTGACTAAGACCTCACAGTAGGCATGTGTGCTTTTAAAGAGAATATAAAATTACTACGTAAAACGGTGGAAATTTTGTATCTAAACTCAATTATTAGCTAGGGAGGCTTTGTATATACGTAATAATTATTGTTTATGTATATAAAATTATCGTTAAACGGTTGATTTAAATAATTCTACTGTGTACATAAAATTATTTTTGAAAAATTACGTAAAGCACATGATATTGATGATGATGATGATGATGATAAATTGTTACGTAATATACGTATAAAATAAAAAATTGAAACAAATATTTATTTATTCATTTTAAATCATATATTTATACATGAATTTGTTTCAATAATTATTAATTTAATAATTTATAATTTTATTAAATTAATAAATATGCTTCATTTGTACTAAAAAAGTTTAATTGATAATTTTTTTTTCTCTTTTTCAATGAATGAGGCATCTCTCGCCACTATTCTCTTTCTTCATTAATATTAACATTTTGCTAATATACCCTTTAAGTAAAAGTTGTTTTAAATAGAGAAAAGAGTTTTGCTGACCAAGTGGTCAAGAAAAGAAAAAGAAAAAGTTCATATTGGAAAATTAAATACAACCCTTAACAATTTATTAAATGCATCATTTTCAATATAAAATTTATTTTTTTATTCTTTAATCAAGGCACTAAAGATAATGGTTAACATTCGCCATGAAGTACTTAATGGTATTCTAGTATAAAAAAAGTTAGTGCATAGATTGCTAACATGCTAATTCTAAAATGCAAGTGAGACTATTACAGCAACTCAGGTGAATAGATATGTGTTACGGAGTGAAACCGGTAGTTTATTTTGAGATGTGATGCGAAATTTGATCATTAAACCATATATAGATGATTTATAAGATAAAATAAAAAAACTATACACAGATGGTCAATATTATAAGTTAATCAATGATCTTGTGACTATTTTAAAATCTCACGTAATTTTATGTTTTAACCTTAACCATTCATATATGTTGTAGTGGCGAAGATTATATACTCTTTCAATTTCACACTCAACAAGTATAATAAATGTTTTTTAAGTCACTATTAATTAGTAACTTTTAATTTTTACAATTACGCATGATTATATTCCTCGAGATTTATTCTTCTCATTCTTTTAAAATACATATTTCTCTCCCCTTGTGTATGTGAGTGTGAAATCTCAGTTATCCTTTTTTATTTATATATATATAAACTGGTAGGTGATTACATATGATCAGACATGGAGCCAAACTTGTTATCTGAATTTGATCACTGTTGGCTGAAAACTTCAGCTGATATTGAAGAATCATTTGTCCCACTCTCATGTTGCGCCATTGATCTAGTGGGACCTAATTTGGAACGAAAAATAAATAAATAAATAAATTTGTGCATTGCTAAAATGATCCACACAGCTGACAGCTGTGGAGATGTAGTAAATTCAAGAATCAAGCACTTTAATTTCGACAGTCGCGCATGCACTTATTCATTTGTAGAAAAAATTCAAAACTACTTTTAGTTTTCTTCTTTCTAAACCACATACATCCAAAACAGTTCATCTTTAGTTTAGTGAATGAATAGTACGAAGCACCCCAAGCAATAGCCCAGAGCATGAACACAGATTAAAATAATAAATTTTGTATATTAATCGATTCACATATGTCCAAACCTAATCGTGTGTCCTTTCATCTTTCTTAATGGAAAACACTTTCTTGCATTGTTTAATTGAATTAATGCTGGCAGTGGATAGTATTGATACCAATAAGACATGAGTAATGTCCCTTCGGTTTGATTAATTTCGAAAAGGTATCAACATAATCCTTGAACATAGAGTAAGAGTAGCTTACTTAACATTTCTTGTCACTCTTGTACAGTTAGTCGGTTAATTTTATAATGCATTAGGCGGCAACTGAAACTTGGTTGTAAAAAAGGGTAGAAAATGAAGCTTCTATATCTAGCTACCTTGCTAGTTCATGTTCCCACCTTATGAATGTTTGCTTGGGACATTGAAAAATAACCAATGATGAAAAGTTTTTAACTTAATTACTAGTCAGTACTTTGTGAAGAAAGGAAAAAGTATTAGAAAATTAAAAACAAATTTAACAATTATATTTTTTATTTTGGATTAATTAATTCCACTCAACTGGTTTATTCAATCAATGAGTGGTTAATGTATAAAAAAATTCAATGAGTAGTGGTTATTCATTAACTACTGCTTGGACATTGTTAATCAATTGGAGAGTTAACTGTTCTTTAAAACTTTTTTTTCGTAAGGTCTTCTATTTTATAATATTTCCAAAATCATTTGTTAAAATTTTGACATTTTATTTTCATATCAGTTTCCTTCTCATTTGGAATAAAAAAAAAAAAGTTGCAGAAGGCTGATTGCAGATATTTACTCAATTTGATTTCATCATTTTTATTAGCTTACCAACTAAATATAAGAAAACTTAAACTCTTAACTCCCTTCCCTACCTTTCATTTTCAATATATTCTCCATTTTTATGTATATGAGTCACACCAAGCCATACTGCAGTTTTTGTTTTCTCCTCGAAAGACTAGGATATAAAACTACAATTTGATTGTCAGGTAAAAGTTGCCTCGCCTGCTCGTATGAGTTGTAGGCTCGAGTCACGTTATAGGAGGAAATGAGGAACCACTGTATTAATCTCCTTAAAAAAAGTCTAAGCAATATGTATACCATCATCTAAGTCCACACAAAAAAATATATTTGACACGTTCTTAATTCCTCATTCTGATAATAGTCCAGAACTATATCTAGTGCAGTATATCTAGTAATTTCAGGTTTATATGCAAAATTCTTGGAGGAGAGTTTAATGAACTCCTCAATTCTCATTTCTTCCTTCAAACTTTTTAAGCCACCAAATTATTTATCAAAATTTTATAATCAAGTAATTTTAACATTGTGCTCTAAATAAATAATATGACTAATTCATTTATTTGATCTTGTAACATAGTTGACCTCAAATATGATTTATATAACTTTAATTTTGACAAACATCATTTAATGATGGTAATAGTCGATCACATATATTGTCAATAAGTTTTTATAAACAATGCATGCATTTGGAAAATTAAAAAAATCTAATTTTTTAATATAGTTCAATACTTATATTAGAATATGAACTACTAATGTGGTGTTAGTCCAAGTGCTAAGGCGGTTAGGGTCCCTTAAACATATGATCCTGGGTTCGATACCTGGTTCCACATGTACGGAAAAAACTTTCTTGAAAGGGGTCGTCTGTTTAGACGCATCACAATATCCCGGAAGATTAGTCTCTCACCTATTAGGTAAGAGGACGACACTATGGAAAACAAAAAAAAATATTGGAATATGAATTTCTTTTGTTATCTCTGTTGAAAGACTTGAAAGTAATTTTAGACTAAGGGATTTGTGAAATGCTTGAGTGATTAGCACTCGGCTGATTTGATATTTATATACACTTAGGAGTAATTACAATTCATGTTTACAAGATAATTAATGAATGATAAGCTAAATCCTAGGAACACCGTCCGCACCGTCTGCACCATCCGCACCGTCCGCACCGTCCACACCGTCCAACTAATTCTAACACTCCCCCTCAAGCTGGAGCATACAAATCAAATGCTCCAAGCTTGGAACAAATATTCTGAATTCTCGGTCCTCTTAGAGATTTTGTAAAGACGTCCGCGCTTGATCATTAGAGCTAACAGATTCGGTGACGACTTCTTTAGAAAGGACTTTTTCTCGGATAAAATGACAATCGATCTCAATATGTTTAGTTCTCTCATGAAATACTGGATTGGAAGCTATATGGAGAGCTGCCTGGTTATCACAACATAACTTCATTTGTTGAGTATCTCCAAACTTCAATTCTTCAAGAAGTTGTTTAATCCAAATGAGCTCACACGTGGCTACAGCCATAGTTCTATATTCAGCCTCTGCGCTAGACCTTGCAACAACATTTTGTTTCTTACTCTTCCACGAGACAAGATTTCCTCCAATAGACACACAATACCCTGAAGTGGAATGCCTATCAATGGGTGATCCTGCCCAATCTGCATCACAAAATCCAACTATTTGAGTGCTTCCTTTGTCTTCATAAAGTAGTCCTTGTCCTGGAGTCTTTTTAATGTATCTCAGAATTCGAATTACTGCATCCCAGTGATCATTATGAGGAGACTGCATGAATTGACTCATCACTCCCACTGCAAAGGAAATATCTGGCCTTGTAATAGTGAGATAGATGAGCTTCCCAACCAATCTCCGATACCTTTCAGGATCAGAATAAGGCTCCCCCTGGTTGGGTAGCAATTTTTGATTCGGATCCATGGGACTATCAACTGGTCGACAATCTAACATACCAGTTTCTTCAAGTATGTCTAATGCATACTTCCTCTGTGAGATGATAATCCCATTCTTTGACTGAGCAACTTCAATTCCAAGAAAATATTTCAATTTCCCCAAGTCCTTGGTCTGAAAATGACTACATAAATGTTCCTTCAGCTGAGAAATTTTCTCCTGATCATTTCCTGTGATGACTATATCATCTACATAGACCACCAAGTAAACACATCTATTTGGAGAGGTATAGCAATAAAAGACTGAATGATCTGCTTCACTACGTTTCATTCCAAAAGCTTGAATAACTGAACTAAATTTTCCAAACCAAGCTCGTGGAGACTGTTTCATCCCATAGAGAGATCGTCGTAGCCTGCAAACCAAACCGGACTCTCCCTGAGCAACAAATCCAGGAGGTTGCTCCATATAAATCTCCTCTTCTAATTCTCCATGAAGAAATGCATTTTTAATATCCAATTGATATAATGGCCAACGACAGATGGCAGCCATGGCAAGAAATATTCGAACAGAAGTGATTTTGGCCACAGGGGAGAAAGTATCTCGATAATCAAGTCCATAAATCTGAGAGTAACCTTTGGCTACAAGTCAAGCTTTGAGCCGATCGATCTGTCCATTGGCCCCAACTTTAATAGCATATACCCATCGACAGCCAACGGGTTTCTTTCCCGGAGGAAGAGGAGTCAAGTCCCAAGTACCATTATGCTCCAAAGCCTGCATTTCATCAATCATGGCTTGTCGCCATCCTGGATGATGAAGTGCCTCACAAACATTTTTAGGAATGAAAACGGAAGATATATATGACACAAAAGAATAATAAGAAGGAGAGAGACGATGGTAACTTAAGAAGTTATAAATAGGATGAGGATTTTGAGTAGACCGAGTACCTTTTCTAAGAGCAATGGTCAAGTCAAGGTTTCCTTCAGGTAGGTCCGTAGTAGGGTCATCTGCTGGAGTAGGACATGATTCAGCTGGTCTTTCAGTGCCTCCCAATTCTGTATTAAGAACTCGTGGACGATGATGATATATGATGGGTGACCTTTGAGATTGCTCAAGTGGGGGATCATTAGGAATTTCTATAGTCGAAACTGATTCCGACAAAGGTGATGGACCAAGATACGGAATCGGAAAGACTTCTTGAATAGTTTGAGACTCAACTGTGGATGGTGAGAAGTAAAACTTTTCTTCGAAGAACGTTACATCTGCACACATGAAATAACGATTCTGCACAGGGGAGTAACACTTGTAACCCTTCTGTAACCTGGAATATCCCAAAAAGACACATTTGATGGCTCGTGCAGCAAGCTTATCAAGACCTGGAGACAAGTCATGAATAAAACAAGTGCATCCAAATATCCGTGGAGCAACATGAAATAGTGGCTCTTTAGGGAATAGAACGGAATGTGGTATTTTATGATCAAGAGAGGATGAAGGCATCCGATTAATTAAATAACATGCTGTCAAAACTGCATCACCCCAATGTCGGACAGGTACATTCGCATGGAGTAACAAGGTCCGAGCAGTTTCAACAAGATGTCTATTCTTCCTTTCAGCTATGCCATTCTGTTGAGGGGTATGAGGACAACTGGATTGATGGAGAATGCCCTGTGATGACAAAAAGGAAGAAAGAACAGAAGAAAAATATTCCTTTGCATTATCACTTCTAAGGATTTTGATTGTTTTACCAAATTGGGTTTTGACCTCATTAACGAAAGAGGTGAGAATAAATGAAAGTTCAGATCGTTCTTTCATTAAGAAAACCCAAGTGCACCGAGAGAACTCATCAATAAAGGTAACGAAATATCGGAAACCATTAGAAGACACACGACTCGGTCCCCATATATCTGAATGGATAACTGAAAAGGGAGAATCAACTTGGCTTTCAACTTTGCTGGGAAAGGAAGATCGAACATGCTTGCCTAGTTGACACGACTCACAGTTCAATGATGACATTTTTGCAAGATTCGGAACCATTTGCTTCAATTTTGACAAACTTGGATGGCCTAATCGTTCATGAAGAAGATTTGGAGACTCGACTGCAGTACAGCTTGCAGAAGGAGCTGATTGGAGGTAATAAAGACCATGTGATTCATGTCCTATGCCAATCATCCGACCCGTACCACGTTCCTGTATAGTAAAAGAACCAACATCAAAAGTTACTGAGCAGTTTAGAGAGCGAGTAAGTTGACTAAGGGAGATCAAATTAAAAGGGCAACCAGGTATAAACAAAACAGATTTTAAAGTTATAGAAGGAGTGACTGAAACATGACCGATTCCTTTGGCGCTGACCATAGAACCATCCGCAAGAGTAATGAAGTGAGGAAATTTAGGAGAAGATATGGAGGAGAATAAAGAACGATTACCAGCAATATGATCAGAGGCACCTGAATCAATTATCCCAAGATTTTGATTGTTACCGGATTGAGATATGAAGACTGTGGAGTCAAGAACACCAGTGGCAGTAGACCCATGAGATTGATGGGCAGCTTTCAATTGAAGATACTCTCGGTACTCGGCTTCGTAAAATTTTTTCTTGAACATTTCAGCATTGACTGATTTTTGAGGAAACCTATGAAGAGATTAACAAGTATTATGAGTGTGACCCATTCGCTTGCAATATGTGCATTGATGACGACCCATTCGAGCCAAAATAGACAGAGAGGCTGCCTTAACACCTGAGATTGTAAAGAGACCAGCGGCGGCAAGCAACAACCAGAAACAGGAACCAAAAAATCAGAGGAGACTAAAGGCAAGAGACCCACTTTCCAAACAACCCAAAAAGTGGATTTTGCCTGACTAGACAGACAGAGGAGGTCGCGGAGCACGGTGGAGGTGCGTGAAGCGGCACGTGACGGCGCGTCGAGAAGATTCCGGTGACGAAACTTCTGGATCTAGACTGTCGGCAATTTCTGAAGTGTTTTCCGGCGACGGTGGACAGTGGGTGACCGGCGACAGTGAGTTTTGAACTTGGACAGTGGCTGTTTGGGTCAAAAACAGAGGACAAAAGTTGGGATTTTGAGGGTTTTGCTGGACCAGAAGCAAACACCTTCAAATGACAAATGAACCTGCTCTTGATACCATGTTGAAAGACTTGAAAGTAATTTTAGACTAAGGGATTTGTGAAATGCTTGAGTGATTAGCACTCAGCTGATTTGATATTTATATACACTTAGGAGTAATTACAATTCATGTTTACAAGATAATTAATGAATGATAAGCTAAATCCTAGGAACACCGTCCGCACCGTCCGCACCGTCCAACTAATTCTAACAATCTCTTATTTCAATATCCTCAATTATGTAGATAAATCAATAATTCAATACCACTGATACCAAAATTAGTCAATAAAACTTAAAAACTTTTCAAGATTAATACACAATTTTTTCAATTCATCCTTGTCAGAAGTTTAATGTTTTTGGGATTCAAATAAAATCCAAAAAAAGCAATTAATATAGTTATTAAGAGATAGAACGATTAGGGAAAGTAATGCAAAAATCTAAATGAATTTGAGAAAAAATCTAAATGAATATTTTGTGTCAAAAAAAAAGAGATAGAATAATTAGGGAAATTATAGCTAAAATCTAAATAAGATTGAGAATTGATAACAATTATCATGTTAATAATGAATTTGTTAAAGTGGTGTAATAAGGAACCCAAAAGACTCAATAAAAAAAAGTATCCCAATAAAACTTATCACCTGCTAAGATAAATTTACAATAAGTTAAACTTATTAAGAGTATAAAAGTTTTTTTTTTTAAGAACATTAGGCCACGCCTAAGTGTGTGTTTGGTTCCACTTCTGGAGACCCCAGAAGTACTTCTGCACCTATCAAACGTGATTCTGGTAGAAAAAGAGGTGTTTGGTTATACGTTCGTGGAATCAATTTTGCATCTAGAATTGATTCTATCAGAAGCAGCTTGGAGTAGCTTCTGCTTTTGGATTGAAAAATTACACTAAGTTTTACATCAAACTTGCTTTCAGAATAAAAACATCCAAACATAAATCACTTTACTTCAAACTTAATTGTATTGAAATCAATTCTACAAAATCAATTACATCCAAAATCAAGTTTGTCAAACGCTCATCCAAACACACACTAAATGGTCTAAAGCTCCCTATTATGCAGCAGGTATAAGAGCATCTACAGTGGTAAAATCAAATTTTAATTCTTATCTATCATTTTGTGGGTCCAAAGATTCGACATGTGATATAAGAACCCAACCTCTAATTCACTCCAATGGAAGAACTCATTTTGAAATTTTAAGTAGGTCCCACAAGTATTATTTACTCACTTTCTGACTCTCTCAACTACTCCTCCCTCATTGGAATATGTGATGAAAAAAATTGTTTGGCAAGAACCGTTCTACATCATGACAGTCAAATCATTCATCTTCAATGGAAGTTCTTATAAGAAGCAATTCTTATACTTAAAAACCACCTTAAGAACAACCATTGGAGTTTATCTAAGTGATTTCACTAAGACAGAAGCAAAAAATTAGTAAAGAAGAAACAACGGTGGTTTCCCAATTTAGAAGAAATTATTATTCAGTTCTATTAAGAATTCCTCTCAACAACCGGGCAACTTACTTACTTTTGTTGATTCATTCAATGCCTTAGCTTTAATACGTGTAAAATGTTAAGTACACATCAATTTCACAACCCAAAAAAAAAAAAGATATGGTTGGTCCAAATGATAATCACCTTGACCCCTTAAGCAAGTAATTATGGGTTTGATATCTGACTCTTGCATAAGGAGAAAACTTGGTTGGGAGAGATCAAACCTTCAATGTCGTCCAATACCTTGAGGGATTTGTCTCCCCAATTACATTCAGAAGATTAAAAAAAAAATCAATTTCACACACCTCTCTCATGGCACAATTAAAGTGTACGTATACAGTTTACCAAAACAAACCGTGCACGTATACAAAAAAGAGAACTAGGCCCACTTACAATCAATTATAAAAGATTAATGATATTTGTATATAAAAATATGTCCGACACCGTATAAAAATATTTCAAAACACTTATTATTATTTCTTTCTCTCTTATTATATATTTCATCACTCATAAAACACCCTATCAATTATACGATTGTTAACGCTGGTTTTTGGTTGGTATCCAAAATCCCTTTGTTACAAATAATTAAAGATCAGACGAGTGTGGGACGAACGAGTTATGCGGTAATCTCGTCATAATGTACGTATGAATTGTCTGCCAAGTATGAATTTGACAAATCAGTCAAATCTAGTAAATACTGGCAAGAACTTGGTGTTAAAATGAATAGGCAAGTTTGAAAGAGATGTACAGAATATTGCCAATAGTGAAAGTTGACAACATTCAAAACATGAAAAAGAACTCAAATGGTCTGAAAAAACATTTGATTGGTAGTAGAAGAGAAATGCATGAATTCATATAAATGCATGAATTTAAAGGAAATCATATGCATGAATTCATATAAATGCATGAATTTAAAGGAAATCATGTAAGTTATAGGAAAATAATTGAAAGCTTGTAAATGACAATGAAAGATAAACGACAGTAAATTAAAGGAAGAAATCAATTAAAGAAAAGCATTTAAATGGTTGAAAAGTAAAAGAAAGCATTTAAAGTGCAAAAAGTTAAAAGAAAGCAAGTGAAAGACATGAAAGATAAATTGCAAGAGATGTAAAATGTAGAAAAGTAAATACATGAAATGAAGTATTGGAATTGAAAAGTAATGAGAGTTACAGAAAGAATATGAAGAACATGATGAATAAACTGAAAAGTATATGAAGAACTTGAAGGAAATGAACCAATATTGAATTGAAATTGAACATTGTATTGATGATAAAAGGGTGGAAGGAATACTTGAGTTAATCCGTCAGTCTGCTGTGTGATCGAGACGCGTAGGATGTTTCAAGTTCCAACCCCTATTACATTGTAATAACTAGTATTTATAGAAAAAGTAAATAACTTCCTAAAGGTAACTTCCTAATCTACTTTCTGACATCTGTATGGCAGTTTTGCCATATTCAAATTCAAACTATTTGACAAGCAAACTTCTCTAACTGCTCAATTCTTTGAACCGCTTTGTGTCAACTTGCTTGTTGTCAACGGTTTGGTTGTTTGACGGCTTATCTTGCTGATGCTTTGTCAGCCTTGAGGACTAAGCCATTTTCATACTGTTGTACGTTTGACAACTCTTCTTAACACTTTGTCAAAAAGCTGGGTTGTCAATTTATCCTTTCTGTCGGCCAGTATTTTCTTGTCAACTAAGTATAATACTTAGAAAATATCAGTTATTATTCTGGTTCCTTTGTCAACCAGTCAAATGCATCTGTCAATAATCAGAAAATTCACCCTTGACAGATGCGCTCTAAGTTTCGCCTTTTTGACGGCTTTTCTTGTCTGACATGTCAACTGAAGAACTTCTTGTCAATTTCACACTTGTCAATTCTTCTATAATCTTCTGAATTTGACGTTCTTCTTTATGTACATTCTTCTGTCGACTTTATTCCTGTCGACTTTGAACTTGGTCAATTTTCCTCTCTTCGATCCAACTCTTGTCTACTTTGAGAATTCCTTATGAATTTGACAATCTTGTTTTTGACCAATTTTCTGTCAACTTTCCGTCTGTCAACTCAGTAATTGTCAACTTTCTTGACCAATTGTCAACTTTCTTGACCGATTCTGTCAACTTTCCGTCTGTCAACTTAGTACTTGTCAACTTTCTTGACCAATTTTCTGTCAACTTTCTTTTAGCCAAACCAGTATATACCAATTTTGGGACTTCTTCTCAATTTTCATGGAGCCTCTTTCTGCCTGTCTGACGAAAACTCACATATGAAAATTCACTCCTAACAGATGCCCCCCAAGTTTTGTCTTTCGACGGCTTACGGATATAGGCAAAACTTCGACAATCTACAATCTTGATGCCATCAATCCTCTTGAACAACCAATTCATTCTTCACCAACTCCTCAACAAACTCCAATTCTCAGACACATCTTCCACCTCTTCCGACAGACACCTTGTCTATTGTCGTCAAACCAGTGAAAGATCTTGCCTCTAAACTTGAAGACTTAATTAATTTTCTGTCAGAGACTGGTCGTCGGAGTTCATCAAGATCTGCCCATTTTTCAAAATTGACAGGGAAAGATTCGAGTGATTATCAAGTTGTCAATTTTATGCAAGTGCTTAAATCCCTTTTCAAACATCCACTTGACATCCTATGTTTAGATTCAGTCGTCCGTTCGACCATGACCAATCTTCTCCAACAACTCAATCTAATCAAGAACGTTCTGCCAACTTCAAGCAGGGTCACTTTGGCTTCTGCCCAAGACTTCTTTGATGGTCTAACAAACAAATTGTCAACCATCAATGATGTTATGTCCCCTTTTGAAGCCAAAGAAATCAACAAGGACAGTGTGTTGGGGACTCTACGCACGATGAAGGCTACAAGAGAACAAGAGATTCATGTCATTGCTGACAACGTCAAAGTTGACTTGGCAGTAGACAAAGAGATTGTTGACTTAGAAGTTGCTATAACTCAAGTTAAAGAGAAAAAACCTCAACTTGCACAAACTCTGTTGGCCAGCAAAGAAAACGTCACTTAAACTGACGATGAATCTAAAAAGTCAGGGGTGACTGCCAGGACTATTGTCAACATTCTAATAGCCATGCAATCTGAATATTTGGCAGCCAAGGCTAACAGAGAGGCTCTGGAGAAGGCTTGGGAAGAAATCAGAAATTCTCCATCTTAGTTTAGTTGACATTTTTTTTTGTGTATGTCAATTGAACATCTTTTTAACTTATCTTTTTGAATGCTCATAATTCGACACACATCTGTGTATGCCAATCGTCACTTTCCAGCCCGCTCTCTTAGGAATAAGTTAGCTTAAACTGACAGGATGTATTTTTGACAATGTAAAATTGTATTGCCAAATCAATAAATAAAACTTATGTTCTATCTCATTTATTGTCAATTTTTATTTCCAACATTGTCGGTTTATATTCCTTCAAATACTTTCCACTAATTGACTTAATTTTCGAGCCAGTATCAACATTGACAAGTGCATAAGCATTCCCAGAAAACACTTTATCAACTCTAAATGGTCCTTCCCATTTAGGTGATCATTTGCCATATTCTCGACAACTTTTATCCATGGGCAATAAGAGTTTCCACACCAGATCATCTACCTTAAATGATTTGAACTTAACTCGACTAATATAGAACTTTGCAATTCTTTTTTTCTGTCAAATCAAATTTTCTAATGCAATCAATCTTTCATCACTTAACTCATCCAATTCGTCCAACATTGCATTCCAATATTGGTTGGTAGGCAAGTCATTCTGCCTTTGAATACGAGTAGACTGAAGATTGATTTCGACAGGTAGCACAGGATCGTGTCCATAAGTTAGCCGATATGGTGAAGTCCCTGTCGACTGCCTGGGTGAATTTCTATATGCCCACAGTATTTGATCAAGAGTACTATGCCAACTCTTAGGTTGTCGGCCCACATGCTTTTTAATAAGACTAATAATGATCTTATTTATGGCCTCAACTTGGCCATTGGCTTGTGCATAATATGGTGTAGATGTAAGCATTTTTATATGCCTAGAACCAGTGTATTCCACAACTTTCTTGCCGACGAATACTGACCCTTGATCTGTTGTCAGAGTTTGGGGTATGCCAAACCGACAAATGATGTGATTTTCAATGAAATCAATTATGTCTTGTTGGGTGACTGCTTTGAGGCAAACTGCTTCCACCCATTTGGTAAAATAGTCCACTCCAACTAGAATGAATTGATGTCCTTTCGATGAAGAAGGATGTATTTGGCCAATTAAATCTAAAGCCCATCCTCGAAATGGCCAAGGCTTGACAATAGAATGTAATTCGCTAGCCGGTACATTTTGTATACGGCCATGTTTCTGACATTGTTCACAAGATTTGGCAAACGAAATGCAATCTTTAATCATAGTTGGCCAATAATACAAACTCCGTCGAAGGATCCATTTCATTTTATCACCTGCCTGATGGGCTCCACATATGCCCTCGTGGACTTCTGATAGAGCCAAATAAGCATCTTGCTCACTCAGGCACTTGTGTAGAGTCCCGTCAACATACCTTCTATATAACAGTCCTCCGTGCATTGTATAATTCAATGCTTTGTATTTCGTTTTTCTATCTACATTCTGACTTGGATTTTCCAAATATTCGATTATTGGCAACCTCCAGTCATTAGGTAGAATTACATCATTAACCAAAATATCTCTTTCTTCTAATGGATACAACAGTTCTCTGATTTCCATTAGTCCTGACAAAGCCTTTTGAAATATCTTATATCCTGAGGCTATTTGAACCAACTCGTTAGCCTCTTGATTCAAATTTCTAGGAATATATTCGACAATTACGTCATCGAATTTTTTTATTAACTTACTAGCTATGATACAGTATTTTGTCAAGTTGTAATTGACACACTTGTATTCTTGAGTAAGTTGTTTGATGACTAATTGGGAATCCCCAAAGATATGCACATTTCGTGCTTTTATTTCCATCAATATTTCCAATCCGACAATCAAAGCTTCATATTCAGCTTCGTTATTGGAACATGGATACTTAAGTTCAAACATGAACTTTGTAGGAGTTCCTTGTGGAGTCACAATTAGAATTCCTACTCCACTACCTCCTTGATGCCTTGATCCATCAAAATAGAGTTTCCAGGGTTGTAAACTGACAACATCTATTTCTGGCACATCCGGTCCTGGATGTTCTACCAAAAAGTCAGCCACTGCCTGTCCTTTGACAGCTTTAGCTGGCACGTATTGTAAAGAATACTCTGATAAAGCAATGGTCCATTTACCAATACGTCCATCAAGGACTGGTTTTGACAACATATACTTTATCACATCAGTTTTGGAAATAACTAATACATGACATGGCATCATATAATATTTAAGTTTTGTACAAGAAAAATATAGTGCTAGGCATAACTTCTCTATTGCACTATATCTTCTTTCAGCATCATTGAGGACCATGCTTAGATAATATACGGCCCTTTTAACACTGTCATCATCATCTTGGGCCAATGAACATCCTATAGTGTCTTCAGATGCTGATATGTACAACTTCAACGGTCGATGAGGCACTGCGGGCATCATGACCGGTGGATTGACTAGGTATTGCTTGATCTGATCAAAAGCCTCCTGGTGACAAGGCTCCCATATGAAGCTCCATTCTGACTTCAACTTGACCAACGGTGCAAATATTCTCGTTCTTCCCGACAAATTTGATATAAACCTTCTTAGAAATTTAACCTTCCCTAGAAAGGATTGTAGTTCTTTTTTATTCGTCGGTGCTGAGGCTTCCATGACCGCTTTGGCTTTATTCTTGTCTACCTCAATTCCCTTTTTGTGGACTAGGAATCCTAGGAATTTGGCAGCCGACACTCCGAAGCTACACTTCTCTGGGTTCATTTTGAGGTTATGTTTTCTCATCCTTTCAAACCCTTGCTTCAGATGCTCCAAGTGGTCATCCTTGGTTTTAAACTTGACAACTACGTCATCAATATATACTTCTATGAATTTTCCAATAACATCGTGGAAAATTGTATTCATTGCTCGTTGATAGGTGGCTCCTGCATTCTTTAAACCGAAAGGCATGACAATCCATTCATATGTCCCAATCGCTCCTGGACACTTGAAGGCAGTCTTTGACACATCCTCTTCGGCTATAAAGATTTGATTATAACCTGCATGGTCATCCATACAACTTAAAATTTCATTTCCTGATACTGAGTCGACAAGCATGTCGGCTATTGGCATCGGATATTCATCTTTGGGGGTAGCCATATTTAAATTTCTAAAGTCTATGCATACCCTCATTTTTCCATTCTTTTTAATGATAGGGACTACGTTAGAAAGCCAATTGACATACCTGGTTGTTCGAATGAACTTTGCTTTAAGCAGTCTTTGCACCTCCTCTTTGATTTTATGCACCACCTCTAGAGCAAACCTTCTACTTTCCTGCTTAACAGGTTTGCAATTTTCCCTAAGTGGTAGCCAGTGTTCGACAAGATCTCTGCTTAAACCCGGCATTTCATCGTAGTCCCATGCAAAGCAATCTTTATATTCTACAATTAATGCGACAAGTTGTTGTTTGTAATCCTCTGGCAGAAAAGCATTGACAAAAATGGGTCTTTTCTTTTCTTTCGTCCCCAAATTTACTTATTCCAGAGGATCCTCTACTTCCACATTCTGCTTTTCTTCGGCTCCTTTCTCAAAACCCAAAGGGCCGTCGTCAAAGACACTTTCTACAGTGTGCACTTCTCTGTTGGCCAAATAGGCCGACAATCTTTTCAAGTGGGTTTCAAGGCTCATTACTGGAATTTGGCCGAGTCTTGTCGGCCTCGTCCTTTACCTTAACACCGAATTGACTGAGAAGGCTAGCTTCCAATGCCTCCTTGTCAATGACCCCTTCGTTGGCAGTTATGGGCCTGACATTCGGTGAATATACCTTGAAATCAACATGTGATTGTTGAGCATAGAAAGCACTGTCATCTGCCTCCACGATTTCTACTTGATCTTGTTCATTCCATAATACCTTTTGATGCACTGTTGACGGAACCGCTCCTACAACGTGAATCCAATCCCTGCCAAGTAATATGTTGTAGCTTGACTTGGCTGGAATTATCACGAGCAATGTCATCCTTTCGACGGTGCCAACTTGTATGTTTAACAACACAACACCGTCTGATGGAGAAGTTTTGCCACTGAAGTCAGTGACAACCATATCTGTCGGAATTAAATCCGATTGATCCTTCCCTAACTTCTTGAACATTGCTCTTGGCATCGGGTTCACAGCAGCTCCCCCGTCAATTAAAACCTTGTTGGTAGGTCTTCCATCTATTATGGCCTTCACATGTAAAGGCCTCAAATGGTTTCTCTGCTCATCGGTGGGTTTCTCTAGCCGGGCTACATTGTCGAATACGGTAACCAAGTTCTCCTAAACACACATCCAGCAATCGCCTGGGTCCGTTGCATTTTTGACGGCATCATCATCGTCGTCAGGGAATCGATCTCAAGATATCCCTTGTATTCTGCTGGAATGAATGAAATCAACCCTATCTTCATTCTCAGCCCAGGCTCCAGTATAACTTCATTGTCTGGATCCTCATCCAAAAATGCACCTCCGACCATTCTGCCGTGATTCCTTCTCAAATCACTCTCGTCATCTGATCCTGACCTATCTGACTGAGGTCGGGAAATCCCTGCGTCACAGTTGTCTAGTGCCTCAATGATGTCGGTCCAATCTTCATTCTGGTCGTCCGTGTCCATGGCTCCGCTGATGTTCATATCATCATTCAGATCATTAGGTGCTTCAATGACAGCATCGAATGACAATTCTTCTTTGGTTAAATCACATTCAGGTCTGAACGTTGTCAGTTGTTGTTTTTCTATTCTGGCCTCAAGCTTTTTCTCGAGTCCTGCTACCTTTTCCACTTCTGTCAGCCCGACAGACCATTTGCCGGTGGGCCTTACTGGTGAGGATGCCTGGCCTGAAACCTTCTTTTCTATGAAAGCCTGCGATGTAGGCTTATTCTGACTAGCTTGATTACTAGGTCCCTTCACATCAGCTTCCATGGGATGGTTCACTATTACGCTTTTCATTTTAGCATCCCCTTTCTTGTCGGCTTTGTTGTCAGCTGCAGTAACCAAGAAACCGGTATCACGCGAAGGCATTTCTTTTATCATGACACCTCCTTTCCTGGAAAGCTTCTTCTTCTGAGCCTGTCGGAGCCTCTGCAGCCTCCTCTTTTGGCTCTTAGAGATAGCCAATTGATTCGAGGGTCCTGTCAGACCAGGCCCTGTCATTTGGGCATTTTGAGCCAATTGGCCCCTTCGGTAATTCTCATTCCAAAAGGGTGGACCATGATCACTAAACTTGTTTTTCCTAGTCCATGTCTGCTTTTGCAATTCTGGATATCGTGTCATGACTGAATTCTTCACCCATTGATCCACCATTACGTTGGATGGGGGTGTTCTGGTCCTGACAGGATTAAATCTGCCACCGGCAGAGTTATTTCCTGCTGATCCTCTGATTGGCTCTTTAATCCAACCTCCAGTGCAGTGTTGTCCGGGTCTTGACTGGTGCATGTGTTGCTGACGGCTATTTGCCTGTCTATTTACAACAGATGCAGCACTTCTGTGTACACTGTTGGATCCATCATGGCTACTTGAGTGTGACAACCTGCTCTTGTTGCCATCATTACGAGGCTCAATTCTGCCTCGTGGCTGATATGGTGGTGGTTTCTGCCCCCTGACTTTCTTGGCGGCTACTTCATCATAAAATGCTTCACATCTTGGGTAAACTTCAATTATGTCGTCAGATTTCTTGCGTGCCATGTAGTCGACAAGTGGTTCTCCTAGCTTCGGGTAAATATCGAATGGATCCGGCAAATCCATCTGGATATTCTATCCAGTCGTGATGTTGACCATGCCTACTCCCATAGGGACTTGGCGGTCTGCCTTGTTAGCTTCAGGACCAAAGGGTTCTGTGTCAATCTTCATTTCTGGTTTCTTGTCTGAAAACTTTAATCTTCCGTCTGTCAAACCTTTCTAAATGATATCCCTGAAATGCATACAATCATTTGTCACATGACCAAAAGTATTATGATACTTGCAGTACTTCCGATCTTTAATCTCATGGGCTTTCAAAAGCCTATGATCATCTGACAATTTTAATTGCTTATCATTAAGTAATATGTCAAATATTTGATCGGCCTTGGTCACATCAAATGTATACACTTTCTTATTAATAAAAGGGATTCTTTCTTTGGCCCTCGCAGGCTTCAAAGCTTGGCATATATAAGGTGGACCATTTTTTAATTCGACATAGTCTACCTCATATCCCTCAAAATCGTTACTCTCTTCGTCGGATTCATTGCATCCGACAAAGTTAATATTTTCTCTTTTGAGGAATTTCTTTTGCTTGAAAACCTTTTCAGCTTTTAATTGTTCAATTTGACGGACCTTATCCCCTAACTGGGCAAGATCTATCAAATGTTGGTTGACCAATTTCTTTCTAATATGGTAATCTAAATCTCCGGCAGCAATTTTTACTATTTCTGTCTCTGGGATATGGGTGAAGCACCGACTCCTCATTTGACTGAATCGAGCAAAGTAGTCGTCGACAGATTTGTTATTCATTCTTTTAATTCCAAATAAATCTGTCAACCCTATTTTCAAGTCACCCCTGAAGAATTGGTCATGAAAACTTCTTTCTAATTGATTCCAGGAGTGTATAGAATTAGGCCTTAGGGTTGAAAACCAAGAAAAAGCATTCTTAGTTAACGAACTAGGGAAGAACTTCATTTTTAATCCCTCCTCTAAAGCCAAATCTCCCAACTCGACGGTATATCGGGCGATATGCTCAACTGTCGACTCTCCACTCTCTCCTGAGAATTTTGACAACTTGGGTATTTTGTATCCTCGAGGCATTTCTGCCTGTTGGACCCAATCAGGAAATGTCTATGCAAAAAATGGTTGATTGGCATAACCTATGTTAAAGCCAAACCTATTTAATGCTTGCTTGACAACTTGATTGATGTTTTGATTTAGAACGTTTTGACGAAATGCTCCAAAAGCACCCTGGTTTATGATCAAATATTTGTCTTCCTCTGGTCGTAGAATATGTACATTTCCACGTCTCAAAGGAATCCGACGATGGGGCTGTTGCCGCTCATCATCTTGTTCAAATCCGTCAAGTTGTATATCTTGTGGTTGTTCAACCTGTGGTTGATTATTCCTGTTGACATTTGCATTGAGATTTCTATTAGTATTTTGGTTATCACCTGGGGTTACAACACCCAAGGCTCTATTTAACCTACGTATCTCATTTGCTAATGCCAAACATGCATTGTTCGTGCTTTCCATTAATGGTGTAATCACTGTACTCATTTGTTGAGTAAATGTATTCACCATGTCATGGTTACTAGAATCAATATGTTGTCGGACATTGGCTAATGTAGCCTCCGACAGACCAACAATACTTTGTGGGAGTTGTCTCAATGGGGATATATATGGCCTTTCTACTGGTTGCTCTTGTCGAGAATGGGTTATTATCATTGACCCTGTTATCCCATTCGCATGACTGGGAATTTGCCCCCCAGTCGATGGTCCTGCCTGTCCAGATGTATGGGCAGCCATCGTCATTCCATTTGGATATGGTAAGTATGCAAATGGGGTATTGGGATTGACGGCTGTCAACCCATAAGGCATCCCATACAAAGGTTGTGAGAGAGGCTGTGTAGTCCCTCTTGGATTTGAATTCACAACACTTCGTGGAGACAATCCAGTAGTTGGTGGATTTATTTGTTGTAAGACTGGTGAAGTTGGTGACGGGAGTGTTCCTTGGCCAACTTCATCAAATCTATTGACAACTTGGGCGTAGGAAACGCCTCTTCTTGCACCTACACCGTTAGTGCCATTTATCTCTGCATTAGTAGCATTAGCCCCGGTTGGAGGAATATTGTCAACTGGTGCAATAGCATCCACTGTTGACACAACGGCGTTAGTGCTCACTACGCCTGCATCACTTGCACTACTCATATTCACAGAGTTTTGGGAAATAGATGATGTTTGAACCACCTTTCCACTCCGTAAACGCATACAAATAAATTTGTATGTCAAATTCGTGACACTGTACGAGTTACTCTAAACTCGTCCCACCGGGCGTGCCAATTTGTTAACGCTGGTTTTTGGTTGGTGTCCAAAATCCCTTTGTTACAAATAATTAAAGATCAGACGAGTGTGGGACGAACGAGTTATGCGGTAATCTCGTCATAATGTGCGTATGAATTGTCTGCCAAGTATGAATTTGACAAATCAGTCAAATTTAGTAAATACTGGCAAGGACTTGGTGTTAAAATGAATAGGTAAGTTTGAAAGAGATGTACAGAATATTGCCAATAGTGAAAGTTGACAACATTCAAAGCATGAAAAAGAACTCAAATGGTCTGAAAAACCATTTGATTGGTAGTAGAAGATAAATGCATGAATTCATATAAATGCATGAATTTAAAGGAAATCATATGCATGAATTCATATAAATGCATGAATTTAAAGGAAATCATGTAAGTTGTAGGAAAATAATTGAAAGCTTGTAAATGACAATGAAAGATAAACGACAGTAAATTAAAGGAAGAAATCAATTAAAGAAAAGCATTTAAATGGTTGAAAAGTAAAAGAAAACATTTAAAGTGCAAAAAGTTAAAAGAAAGCAAGTGAAATACATGAAAGATAAATTGCAAGAGATGTAAAATGTAGAAAAGTAAATACATGAAATGAAGTATTGGAATTGAAAAGTAATGAAAGTTACAGAAAGAATATGAAGAACATGATGAATAAACTGAAAAGTATATGAAGAACTTGAAGGAAATGAACCAATATTGAATTGAAATTGAACATTGTATTGATGATAAAAGGGTGGAAGGAATACTTGAGTTAATCCGTCAATCTGCTGTGTGATCGAGACGTGTAGGATGTTTCAAGTTCCAACCCCTATTACATTGTAATAACTAGTGTTTATAGAAAAAGTAAATAACTTCCTAAAGGTAACTTCCTAATCTACTTTGACACCTGTATGGCAGTTTTGCCATATTCAAATTCAAACTATTTGACAAGCAAACTTCTCTAACTGCTCAATTCTTTGAACGGCTTTGTGTCAACTTGCTTGTTGTCAACAGTTTGGCTATTTGACGGCTTATCTTGCTGATGCTTTGTCAGCCTTGAGGACTTAGCCATTTTCATACTTTTGTACGTTTGACAACTCTTCTTAACACTTTGTCGAAAAGCTGGGTTGTCAATTTATCCTTTCTGTCAGCCAGTATTTTCTTGTCAACTAAGTATAATACTTAGAAAATATCAGTTATTATTCTGGTTCCTTTGTCAGCCAGTCAAATGCATCCGTCAATAATCAGAAATTTCATCCTTGACAGATGCGCTCTAAGTTTCGCCTTTTTGACGACTTTTCTTGTCTGACATGTCAACTGAAGAACTTCTTGTCAATTTCACACTTGTCAATTCTTCTATAATCTTCTGAATTTGACGTTTTTCTTTATGTACATTCTTCTGTCGACTTTATTCCTGTCGACTTTGAACTTGGTCAATTTTCCTCTCTTAGATCCAACTCTTGTCTGCTTTGGGAATTCCTTATGAATTTGACAATTTTGCTTTTGACCAATTTTCTGTCAACTTTCCGTCTGTCAACTCAGTACTTGTCAACTTTCTTGAACGATTTTCTGTCAACTTTCCGTCTGTCAACTTAGTACTTGTCAACTTTCTTTTAGCCAAACCAGTATATACCAATTTTGGGACTTCTTCTCAATTTTCATGGAGCCTCTTTCTGCCTGTCTGACGAAAACTCATATATGAAAATTCACTCCTAACAACGATATCCATACATGATGTCAAAATTTGTGTCCAAATATCATCGTTGATTATAAAAACAGTACAAATATGTGATGTGTGTATAAGTCTTGTAACATTGTGCTAATATATATATATATATATATATATATATATATATATATATATATTATTTTAATGCCGTTGAGATGATGCTGACTTCCACTTAAAATTAGTGGATCATTATTTCTACTAAAGTAGTAATTGTTTAATATTGATTTAGTGGTGTTCTTTTAAGTAAAACTTCAGCATCAAGGTGCCTCAGTGCCACTTAGAGCCTCATGTTTCCAGACCCACAAGCTCGGTAAATTGAGGAGAAAATTGCCAAACCACCAATAATCAAAAAAGTTATTTTAGCCTTTTAGGATGTTGCCGATCTGTCTCGAACCAAAAAGGTTCCATTTCATATGCCACATACTGTACACATTCTGTGGGGAACCTAACACTTATTTTGCAGTACCATGTGACCTCTGCTTTCCACTCTCACAAGTGGTAACACAGTGGCAACTAGTCAAAGAAAAGTTTATGGGGAACATACATGGAGTTCATTCCAGGCATGGAGTTTCTAATGGATAAAAATAGTCATTTTCATCTCTAATCCTTTTCTCATATAAAGGTTACGAGACCAATTTAGGTTAGTCCGATAAACATATGATTAGGAGCTCGAATCCTAATTCTTATATATGAAAAAGAAAAACATGGTTTGAAAAAGACATCTCGTTTTCGAGTGCCCTCAATTCCCCGAAAAGAGATTAGTCTTGATGACCTGGCCAAAAGTGCTCCTTGAAAACAAGTTGTATTTTACTCTCTTTTTTTTCAAGACAATTCCTAAATACTTATGCAATTCGTCACAAGACTCACATCAAAGAACCATAAAATTCTTTTGTAAGGAGGATTCCAACAGCAAACCAATCACTACCTTCCTAATTTTCTGTTGTGGAATTTACATCAAGATTACAACTTTTTGTTAGTTGTTCTATATGTCACCAAATCTTACAACTTTTGGTTAGTGTTCTACACCTCACCAAATCTTGAGTTCTTTAAGCAAGAACAGATTCCGCAATGACATCACTATACGCAAAAGGATACTCTACTCATAGCTGCAAGAAAATGAATTATCAACAGAAATGATAATGGAAACAAGCATAAGCCCTTTTCAAGCATCAAAGAGATGCTTTGTGAGGTAAGATAAGAGAAACCATCTAACAAAAGTGTCTACTAGCAACCCAATCTCCTGTAAACATGAAAGTTTTGATCTTCTAGTCACAGGATCAGTAAATCAGCAGCATAACACCATTGGGAGACTAGTTTCTTCGAACCGCAAAACCACATATACATTTTTCTCTTTCTCTTTACAAACTGCTTCTATCCCAATTCCAGTAGAAATGAAGGGATCAAGTTTAATGTGTGTAAAACTCTACTCTATTTCATTTCCTATTGACACTCAGAAAAATCTCATAAGATGAACCTCAGTTGGATGAGAGAACTCGTGGAATGGAGTCTCTGCTACCCTGCAGCTAATAGCCAAAGCATAATCAGGGACGAAATAGAAATTGGTATCCAGCTCAAGAAGGCTAATGCAACTGAAATCTGGTACTTTTGGCATTCCTCTCCAATATGGCAGTGTCCCAGATCATTAAAGTACAAAACTGTGATGCCGCCTGAGGAAGAAGCTGCTGCTAGAGATAGCGTTGCTGTTACCTGTGGACAGTGGTCAAGAAGATTTGTAAACAAAAAATCATAAGAAACTCTTGGTTTATGTAACAAAGCAACTAGTAAGAGTAAAGGTTTTCACAGAGGCTAACCCAGTCTCCAACTACGAAGAGGCTAACCAGCACGGGATTGTGGAGGACCTTCTTTCTCACTAAGGCATATGCGTCCAATAAAGCAAGCACAAAACTCCAAATGACTTGTAAACCCATTGAAGCTATCAAGTAGCTGCAATACCAATGGAACAATCAGCATTAAGTTGTTCATATCCACCACCCAAGCATGCTATTGAATATTGATGCATATCGGGAATAAATTTTCATCCTCATATTGATAGTAAAACAGTTCATTGCGTACATGTTTTCATCATATTGGGGGTAAATAAGAGCATAAACATGAACAGAAAACAAAATTGATAGTTATGGAGTTATGTTGCACTCCATTGGGGTTTTATCAAAGACCTCCTTCCTTAGCCAACACCCTTCTCCATCTTGCCTACAAGCCTAATTTTTTCACAATTCCACTGCCAGTTCAGCCACTACTTGCATGGTGAGCTAAAGCTTATATAGGCATTTTCAGTTTCATTTCCTCAATCCTAATCATCCAAGCATATAAGAAAAGGAGCTTAAAATTCAATATCAACATGATGAATTCATACTTTTTAAGTAGTAATTATGATCTAAAAGTAATATTATTCATAGGCTTTTAGGGACAGGATAAAGAGGGAAATAGAGGGAGTATCATGTGAACATGTCCACCATTGAATGTAGCTGAATTAAGTTACAGCATGCCTACTGAGTAATCTGTTGCAACAAAATCAATCACCTCATAGTCCTACGTTCAGCGGTAAATTCATGTTTTTCTTAGTAGGTTCATGTTCTAACAATTTTATAACCGATGAGCAGCCTGAATTTTGCAAATGGCTGGTATGGGCAGTTGGGATGCAGTTATCTACCCACAATGAGCAATACAAAAGTATGAGAAGTTTGGAAGTAAATTGCTGGCCGGACATTGAAAGCCGAAGAAAGTTCTAAGAAACATTATAAAACATTCTTAGCGTGATTGAGTAATAGTGGTTTCATGGAAATAGTCAAACATCGAGATTGTTTTTGTATAAACATGTGCCCTGGTAAAATAGTAAACAGCAGATAATTGTCAACACCGTAGGAAAATAACTACACGGTGACATACACATGATTTCCACTTCATATTTAAACATGACTTGACGATGAAAGATGTAATACTTCCAAGAACTTTATGTACAAGTCTCATGAGAATGCAGGTAGAACCTAACTCAGGGAGAAGATGCTATTCCAATTCCCATCATCCTCACAACTATGAGTACCCTTTGATTCCTTTTTTTTGATGTTACACATCTAGGTTTAGAAGAATAGAAGCTGATTTTTGCTAATTCAACAAATCAGAAAGTTGTTTATTTACTAATTCTCATATAGACCTATGTCAATAAGGCAAACAACTCACTAGTGAACTTTTATACAAGATACATTTGTTTCAGTCACATCAAAACCATGACTCACATCTATTGTATCCAAAAATAAGCTTCAAGGTTATCAGAGTTCCCAAATCCAACAATAATAACAAATTCCCAGTCATGACTGCTATATATAATGAGCTAAACTTGCTTGAAAATCTAATTTGACTTGATACGCATACATCCACATATGAAACTGAATAACAAACAGTGGGATAACATATGACTAATGTGTTTTGAGAATAAGTGAATCCTGCAACAAAATCACAACAAAAAGGTTTCAGAAATCCATAATCTTGAATTACCAAAAGGCAGTGAAGTTGAAGAAACTGGGAGTTGTAGCCATGGAGGCAATTGACCCAGCAGCAAAAATGAACTGTGACATCCTCAGAACCAAACCAAGGAAAGTGCCTGGCGTCCCAGGGAAATCCTTCATCTTTCTGTTAAAATCAAGCAACTGTTGAGACTCTTAATGGTTAAAGATCAACAACCCATCTCCAGATTTGAGCCAAAACTGCAAAAACATTCACCATAGAACCCCAAAGGCAAGACCTTTATCCTCCAAAACACCACAGAAACAGGAAAACAAGGCCAAGAGAAGGAGACCCAGAAAGGAAAAGGAGACAAATTGGAGATGCTAAGGGAAATTGGAATCTGGGACGAGCAAAAAAACAACCAAAGAGGATGAAAAGGGAAAGTGTGTGGAGGGAGAAAAGAAAATAAGGAGAGGTTGGGAACAGTCAAAAGTGTAACCAAACAGAACCACTTTGGTTGCTTGCAATTGCATGCTGCTTCCTCTGGTGTCTGACGCAGTGAAAGTGAATGCTCATCCACGCGCCCCTACTAGCGTGCAACAAGTTATTATATTTATTGTATAGAGGTGCGTGGTGCGGACCGACTTGACTGCAATACTGTGTCATGAACTCATGATTATAATCAAAAACAAATTAAGGAGGTTAAAAATTGTGGTTATAGCTGTGTTTACTAAGTTTAATGAGATAGCTTATAATTTATTTGATTAGTTTATAAGTTTGTTTGACTGAAATAGAAATATTTGATAAATAAACTCATCTTATTATCTTATATTTTTTACTTCATAAGCTAATTTATTTAGCTTATGACGAGTAGCTTATAGCTTATTGACTTTTTTCTCTTTTTACCCTCGTTCATTTAATGAAATTCTCATTTTACCACGTCTATCATAAATATGTCATTTTATATTTATAAATTAGTTCAACCGCTAATTTTACTAAACACTTCAAATTCAATCAGCTAGCTTTTCAGCTATCAATTAAAAACTAGTTTATCAGCTAGTTTATTAGTTATTTTTGCCAAACAGAGCCTATATAGATGAGCTTTCAATAATGTTATTTTTACGCTAACCGATGTCCCGACATTAGTTAATGAAATGAAACAAAAAAATATAAATTTTTTTATTGAAAATATCAACTTTTAACTTTTAAAGGATGTCGTCTAAGGTGCACCTTCTAAAAAAAGTGAATGATGCACTCCATGAAAATCTCAGTTTGCTTGTAAATAGATATTTTTTATTTTATTTTTAAAAATATATCCCTACCCCTAGCCCCTCACCCCCAAAACCTCAAATGTCACTCGCCACTGCCGTTGTCAGTACCGTTACTCGTCGTTCCACCTACCCCACCCTTTTTTTGGCCATCTCTTTATAGGCATATGGCAGAAGGGAAGTCTGAGATAATGATGGTGGTGGTTCCAGGAGTCCGCCGTCAACCCAAAATACAAACTCAAACTCGAGCCTCCACCGCAAGCGACAGTCAATGGCGACACTCAATCCATGCTCGTAGGATCTAGTTCGGGGCCGCCTAGTCTAGTTTTGGGTTGCCCACCGGGGATTGTTGGCGAAAGCGGGGCCGTGCAATGGCATTGTTGGTAATCGTGGATGGAAGCTCGATAGAGACACGATCTGGTGCCGTTCAAGGCGGAGGCACTGCGACGTGTAACACCCTGATTTTCACTACTTTCTAATATCGTTATATAAATAAGTTTATATTTTTATCCGAGACTTGGAAAAATGATTTTGGATAAACCAAAGAAAAATTTTTACTCTACTTTATCGTAGAGAGTTACGGTTAAATTTTGGGTTGAAAATTCAGACGAAACACGTTCTCTGTTTTCATTGACAGTAAAATTTTACTTATTAGAAAACTTAATTTGACTCGTGAACGAAATGGTTAGGTTTTACATCAATTTTCCAACAACTTTGGTTATTTTGAAATTTTTCACTTAAAAGTGAAATAATATATATTATTCGGGCGATATATTAAATCGGGTTTGAGCTGAAAACGGGATTGTCGAGACCCAATAACGGATAAATCACAAGTCATTCCAAGATGACTCATGTAGGCGAGTCATGTAGGTGACTCACTATTTTAATCATGACAATAGAGGTAAAAAGACGATTATGTCCTTAGTTGTTCATAAAATGTCAAAATTGCCATAAGTGAAATTACACCTTTGTCCTAAAATGAAAAACAACTTGGACCTCATTGCCCTCCATTTCCACGGCCTAAGACCCCCCACTTAGGCCATTTCACTCATTTTCATCAACTTCATCTTCTTCCTTAATATTTCTTTCATTTTTTCTAAGTTAGCCATAACCAAATTTGTGAAGAAACCACTTGAATCCTTGTCATCTTTCAACATCCAAGAGGTATACCATACACATATCACTCAATCAATATCATGTTCTTCATTCAATTTCTTGATTCAAGGCCATGATCATCATATTTCGTTCTAGGGTTTTTGTGTTCAAAAATCTCTAGAAAATCATAGAAAAATCCTATGATCATGAAACCAATTTCTATGAACTTGTCATCATCTCTATGTTTAGTATTCAAGAGTATGAATCAAACAAAATGACAATCTTTTTGGGGTTGAGGAATTTTGTTCAATCTTTTAGAAAATGACAATGGATTTCATCTTTCTAATTCATATATGTGATGAATCCAAAGGATTGAATCAAAATGAAATCCCTAGCCTATTTTCTATGTGAAGGCTGAATCCATGTTCTGGAGAACTTGGATGATTTTGTTTTATTTTTCAACTTATGATCATTGTTCTTAACTCTATACTACTCTAAGGTCATGGATCTAAAAGTATGTAAAATTTTGAGATCTCTAACTAATTTAGCTAGCCATGGTCGAACCTACACCATAGGAGTTAGTAGGTTTTTCTTCAAAATTTAACTTGTTTTGTGTTGTGGTTGTTGAAGGGTAAGTAATTGTGTGAATCGTGTACGCGTTCAACGGAGATCGGAAGTTCGACAAAACTTATTTCGGGAGGAAAATCACTCTAAGGTAAGGGGAGTATCTGAGGGATATTTTTCCTATAGCTATATGCTATTAGTGTGTGATCTATATAATTTATTGGAGATTGTTTGTGGTGGTTTAAATTATTTTACGTAGTTAATTTTTCTGCTTTTACTTATTTGCTTTTAATTGATTATCAGCAGTTATGTGTTATAGTATTTTAATGCATGTTATAAACTGTGTTATCTGTTATAATATTGACGTGGAATTTTTATTGATGTTGATTGTTGATTGAGAAGCCCGACCGTGGTCAATGCTCAATTAATTACGAAGATAAAAGGGTTAAAAAGCTTTATGAGAAATATTGAATATTTAATTGGTGAAATATAGTAATATAATATTATTTAATTATTTGATTTATTAAAAATGTGAAATAGTTGAAAATACTATTATTTTAATGATTTATCGATGCAAGAGTGATTTATGAGTCACAATGAGGACGTACCGTTAAAAAAATTTAGTAAGGCTGATTTTTATGAAAGAAATTCTAAAATAAAAAAAAAGTTATTAGAAAAAGATAATTTCCAAAAATAACTTAATTATTATGTTAAGAAAATTATTTAAGGGGAAAGTCAAATTTTTGGTTTAAAACGTTTTTAAAAAAAAATGCTAAATAGCGGTTAATTCTGAAAATTTTTATTGAAAGCATTCTTAAAAACAGCAGTATTTATTTGAACAGAGATTTAGTCTCAAATGATATTTTTTTAAGAACTAAAGTTTCGAATAAATATTTTCAGAGGAAAATAATTTTTTTGGAGATTTGACGGTTTTATAAATGAATTTCAAACGGAGAGTCTGGAAATGAGTTTTTACACAACGGTGTTATTTATGACAACTTCGATAAGTTGAGGAGATTTTAGTTTTGGATTTGTGTTTCACAGAACGAAAATAATTTTTAAGTAGAAAAGTGAACCTAGTATCCGAGATGTCGGGATTCTAGTGATCTATGGTGTAAGTTGTGGACGGTGTGTCGTAAAGTTGAAGTTGTGGACTGTGTGTCACATAAAAGTTGTGTTAATTTTTATGCGCTATAATCTACGAATCTAAGACTGGTGCATCGGTCTAGAAATTCGTGATTTGTACATTCAGACTTTGCGTCATATTGTTGAAATTGAAATATAAACTTAAATGTTTAAAAGTTGATATGGTCGTGAGCCTTTGAGCTTCGACAAGGAAAGAATGAACACGTAGAAATGTAACGAGAATAAAATGTTTTACATGCATTATTCGACAGACGTGCCTACGGTGTTATGCATGGTACCTTGGTAGGTATTCATGTTACGACGTATCATTGTGCCTTGATTGGACAATGAAAAATCATATACAGTGTTATCATTATGCCTATTTTTGAATAGTGTGCTATGGTTATAAGGTGTGCCTTATTTGGCAATTCTGCTTGATCAACTCATTTACACGACGTTGGGATCTCCAGAGATTGAGTACCAAATTTTAGACGGTGAATATTGAAGTGTCATGCATTTATTTTACAAAGGACGATGATTGTCGGGTATGAAACCCATTGATAAACTACTTGTTTATTTCTAAGTATTTTATATTGTTATAACTATATATGTTATATGTTGTTTTGTGTGTTACGTATGTAGTTATCGTGTTAAAATCCATATATTGGTTCTCACCTTTGCACGTTTCTTGTTGTGTTTCTCTCATGTGTGGTATATATACATATATCTGAGTATAGATGGATCCGGAGCCACAGATGGCATATTCGGGGACTCGGTCCCTGACGTTTGAGAATGCAGTGAACAGTGGTGCTTGGGTGATAAACCCTGGGGCACACAGTGCCACTTATACAGGCCCCGTTCGTGGCATAGTAGGCACGCTTGCAGGAGGATCACAGAGACGTACCCATACCACAGAGACCATCGAGGTTTCATTACCCCCACTTTGGCTTATTCTATAGTACTTGGTAGATCAAGGGAGTTAGAGTTTCATCCCGCACCGATCGATCATGCTCCGAGGCAAGACTGTGATACCTCCAAGACCCGTCGTACCTATTCTAGAGGTAGATGAGGGGATGGAGGAGGATCCAGAGGAGGACTTGGAGATGAAGCCCGAGTATCACCCTTTTCCTGACGATGTTGCCCCTGAGGGTATGGATGAAGTTATGGCATCTTCACCGAATACTCCTAGTGCGGGTGGGGATGACTATCACGGTCTCCCCGATGGATATCATTAGTATAGACCAACTGTAGGAGTTGATTCCATTTTTGGGTGGTGATCTTGATAGTCATATTCTCAGCTCTTGAGAGCCATTGCATTTTTTAGAGGTGGTTCCAGACAATCATTACGTGCTTAGATATGTTTCTATTTCTTTACTTTGTTTATCTTTGAGAATGGCCTATCCTTATAAAGGCCTTGTGAAAAATTGATGATGTTGTAATATGTATAAAGTTATGATATATATATATAGACACACACACGTTTGAGTATGTCATTTGTATGAAGTAAAGAAGAAAAAAAAATTACCACCATTTTCTGTAATAAGTGAAATACTTAGTAACTATTACTTTTCGAAAGTAATCAACAAATCATTTTTAAAGTTTTATTTTTTTCGCAACGGGTTACCATGTGATGTCCCAAGAAGGGGTGTTGCACGACGGCTGTGAGGATGGAGGTTGGGTGGTATCGGATCTATGGTTTTTTTAGAGAAGCTGCGTGCAAATTCGCGAGGCGGGGAAAACGGCGACGAGTCAGTATTAATAAGTTATTCATCCTAATATATTCATTAACCATGACAATATCCAATTTTTCATGTCAAAATAAAGGATCAACTTCTATCAATTCATGACCTATTAGTGATTCTTGCATATATATTTTTAATTAAGTCTGGATTTAATTTTTTAAATTATCTTGAGTTTAATTTTTTTATGAAATGATATACGTCTGGTTGACTAACGCTTTAATCCCAAAAAAAAAAATTATTATTTAAAATTAAAATTTGAATATTAACATTTTAAGTAACTGTAATATTTAACAATTTTATTTAAATTTTTAAAATTAAATAATTATTTTATCAACTATTTTTTATTTAATATATATATATATAGTCACAATATCAAAGTCAAGTTTTATTGTAAATTGATTTGCATCTTCAGTGTCCCATATTCTTTTATGTTCGAGAATATTCGGTGACATTTCTTATTTTTTAAATAATAATAATTGTGGATGAGCAAGAGCCTTTCAGCCTATAACGGTGGAGGGATATTTATGTCAACTTCGATATGCTTCTGTGTAGCTGATGTATTGATACAAGGATGATTTCAAAGAGTAGACTGCTATTCTTATTTATAGAAAATGATTAAAATGTTCAATCATATTTTTGGAATGGAATATTCGTGTTAACTTAAGGCATTATGTTTGGTTAAAAATTAATCTGTCAAAAAAAATGTTTGGTGAAAAATAAAAAAAAATGAAAATGAACCCATTCATGTCTTCAGGCACATATGGAGAAATAGCATAGAACTAAGACATAGAGTAATGATAAATAAATACATTTTTGGGACATCAAGTATATATATCATACGGTGGTGGGTGATTTTCAAGTGCTGAATACATGTGATGAGAGAGAAAAAATAATAAACAAGTGTAAATACGTATATATATACATGTTGGACACCAAAAATATGTTCATTTATCATTACTCAACACATATCACTTATATTTTTTGACACCCGTATAGACATCATAAATATGTAAGTGTGGGTGGGATGGAGGTGTATTGTATTCTAAAAGAGGCAGGATTGTTGACACCAGGTGCCAAACTTTTGTCTTACACCAATTTTCAACCATTGATTTTGATTTGATCTAATGGCTTAAACTTACAAACTTTATTGAAGAGAGAATAATTAAAAGTAATATAAATGTGAAGTGAAAAAATAGAATGTAGTTAATGATGAAATATTTTAAATATCTTGAATTTTATTAAGATTATAATATTTATTTATTAAATATTAAAGTGTTTTAATTTATAGATATATTGTTATTGTTTTACTAACTAGAAATGGATAAAAGAACATTTACTGAAAATGCATATCTAATTTCTTTTAAGTACAACGTTATTTAAAAAAAATGCAAATTGTTTTACTAAAAATTTTATGATATTTTTTCCACATATAAAATTCAATAATAGTTTTTTGTTGAAAAAAATTGATAAATATAAATAAATACTATAATTTACATCACTGAAAAAATATTGTATTAAATAAAAATGGATGAAAGAATATTTTACTAATGATACAAATCTAATTTTTTTATTGTTTTGCTTAAAATTATTACATTTTAAATTTTTATTAAATGTTTAAATATATTAAATATTAATATTTTAATTTATTCATCTGATTTTTTATTAGTAAATACTTTTATTTATTTTGAAATTCTATAATATCTACACGTAAAACTGTAGTTAATTTTATTGTTATCAAATTAAAATATTTATATTTTTGTAAATATTATTAAATTTTAAATTTGGAAAAATATTTGTAAAAAAATCTGTAGTTTTTTAAAGACAATGTTGCACTTAAAAAAATAAATATGCATTTTAAATAAAATATTATTGTATCCATTTTTAGTTAATAAAATAATAACTATCTATAAATTAAAATATAAAATATTTAATAAATAAATATTATAATTTTAATAAAATTCAAGATACTTAAAATCTTTCGCCATTAACTACATTCTATTTTTCTCTTCACTTTTATGTTACTTTTAATTATTCTCTCTTCAATGAAATTGATAGGTTTAAACCATTAAATCAAATTAAAATCAATGATTGAAAATTAATACAAAAAAAAATTGACACCTGATATCAACATATCCTACCTTATTCTAAAAATATAAATGTGTATTATATACAATTATCACTTAAGTGTCCATAGTTATAGAAATAACATTGCCCAAAGGCATATAGGTGGCTTGACTTTTATGTAGGGGTGTTCGCGGATTGGATTGGATCGGTTTTTAGGCAAAAAACCATCCGATCCGATGATACAAACAGCACGCGGTTTGGATTGGATTGGATGACATTCTTAAAAAAATCCGATCCAATCCAATCCAATTAAATGCGGTTTGGATTGGATTGGATATTCGGTTTTTACCTATAGATTTTTACATAGTTATCTTATGTCGTGTAATCACAATATCCTGCGTATAATTTACAGCATTAGCACTAAATGAGGAAACTGAACATGGGGATCACAATCTACTACCATATTAAAATATCTAGCATACAAAATCAAGTTTATCAACCATCCAAGACATTACAATAGCAACACAATATCAAGCTCATTAACAGAATGTCATCACCAAATCAGTCTACTATCCGAAATATAAATAACATCACAAATCACTGAAATCAGTACATAAGAAATAAGAATAACATTATAAGTAAAATAATAACATCCTTGAAACACAACTTGAAAACATCTTCCTTCAAGAGTAGCAACTTGCAAGGTCAAATCCACTAAACTTGGATTCATCTGCACTCTGCGGGAGTTACGTAAGTGTCTACTATCCACCAAAGCATATTCAAAGAAAAAAATTCAGATTCAGATTTTAGACACCTCAAAGCAAATGCAAAGTTTTAGGGAATCCATGGAAATTTGATGCAACTAGTTAAATCACCAAACTATCAAGGACATAAATAGAAAATGATATTTAAAGAATGACAATTCAATACCTTTAGGCAAAATTAATCAGACTCGGCTCGAATCATCTTGACTTGTTGTGTAGGAGGCACCAGATCTAAAGATTTAAAATAAAAACTTGTTAGTGATTGTAAAATTAGAATTAATATAAATAACTATAGCAGTAGTAAGAATAAAGTAGATTACCTAGCTCCATCTTTTCAAATTCTTCCAAAAGTTCTTCAATATCAGTTGTTAATGGAGTGGCCCGGAACCAATTTTGTGTACAGATTAAAGCCTCAACTATCTTAGGAGTAAGGGAACTCCTGTAATTATTAAGAATTCTACCTCCGGTGCTAAATGCAGATTCTGAAGCAACTGTGGATACTGGCATAGCCAACACATCCTTGGCAATTAGCCCAATAGTAGGATATTTACTAGAATTCACCTTCCACCAATTCAAGATATCAAAATTATGAGATTTCTTCTCCAATGGCTCCATGAGATACAAATCCACCTCGTTTTTATTCATACTGTCACTCTTATTTATGTGGTTCACAAACTGCGTTGCAAATGAAGTAGTATCAATAACTGTATCAGAAGTATCCATCTCATGAGTCTGTGTAGTTTGAGAATCACTGATTCCATCCAAAAGTGTATAACAATTAAACATTTTGAGGAAAGTATCCTTTACTCTTCCACTTAAAAATTCAGCATCTTCTTTATCATAAAGCCTCTCAAAACTCCACTCCACAAATGCAAATTTGTATCGAGGATCAAGTACCACAGCAATAAAAATCATCATGTTGATATTTTTAATGCTCCCCCAATATTTATCATGCTTAGCTTTCATTTTTTCAGCCATGCTCCCAAGCAATGGATCTAAACTATTTTCCCAATTTTTCAAAGTACTCAATATCATGCAATATTCATGAAAGTATTAAGAAGAAGTCACAAACAAGGAGCCTGATACTTTCTTAGTGACATCATAAAAAATCTTCAGAAACCTCACAAATACACGTGCATTATCCCAATCCTCATTTTTTGGAATACCACCTGACATCAATGCAAATTCTGTGTCTCGCTCTCCCAACCTTTTAAATGCCTTTTGAAACTTTAGAGCACTTTCAAGCATAAGGTAAGTGGAGTTCCATCTAGTGGGGACATCTAATTGCACAGTGCAATTCTCTTGTATCCTGCAATCCTTTATGATATTTTTGAACCTATCCATACGACCAGGAGAAGCACGCACAAATCTAACAGCATTCCTAATCTTATTAATTGAAACATGCAACTCCTTTAATCCATCATTAACAACAAGGTTTAGGATATGAGCACAGCACCTAACATGCAAATATTCACCTTTCAATGGATGAGCATTCCAATCCTCCATTCTAACTTTCAAGTAAGAAATAGCAGTATCATTTGAACTTGCATTATCAACAGTAAGAGTGAATACTTTAGAGATTCCCCAACTCAAAAGGCACTTCTCAATTCTCCTACCAATAGTTTCACCTTTATGATTCTTGATCAAACAAAAATTCAATATCCTTTTATGCAACTTCCATTCATTATCAATGAAATGTGCAGTGAGGCATAAATAATTCAAATTTTGCACAGAACTCCAGCAATCAGTAGTTAGACAAACACTTTGATTTGGAACACTAAAAACAGTTTTCAGCTTATTCTTTTCATTGGTATAAAGATTCCAACAATCCCTAGCAATAGTGATCCTTCCGGGAATCAAAAACCTAGGTTGCACAACACTCATGAAATACCGGAATCCCTCCCCCTCAACAAACTTGAATGGCAACTCATCAACAATAATCATCCTAGCAAGTGCTTGTCTACATGCTTCAACATCAAATGCAACAACAGTAAATGTATTACCAACCCCTTTCCCATCTTCCTTTTTAAGTTGTTGGAGACTAAGAGTTGTTTGACTAGGATCATTAGAGGCTTTGGGAAACTTTTTGCAACTACCCAACAAGTGATTTTTCAAATTACTTGTGCCATTTTTATGTGTATCACATGCATAAATTGTCCCACACCAATTACATTTAGCTCTAGGGGCATTTGTCTTAGGATGAAGTTCTTTAGTAAAATGATCCCATGTCCAAGATCTAGGTCTAGTGGGTTTCCTCTTACCTTCATCTTGTTCTTCAATCAAGTTTCTCCACCCTTCCTTTTCTTGTTATTCTTGGGTACATCTGGTTCTGGGTCATTTGGAGTGGGTTCAATGATTTCATTTGAAGACTTCATGGATTCCACATTTTCAACAATTTTCTCAACATCTTGAGCATTTTGTGCCTACATACAGAAAAGAGAAAATAAGCAAATTAGAATGTTAATAATCAGTGATGATCTCAAAGTAAAATTCTATTAAATAAGCTCAAAACTTACCTCAGACATTATTGGTAACTGGCAAGGAGGCTAACAAGGATGGCAAACTCACTGGTTGAGAATGTTAATCTGCATTATTAAACAATAAACAAAACCAAACTTTCAGTGAAACCAATTTAATCTGCATTATTAAACAATAAACAGAACCAAATTTTCAGTGAAACCAAATTGCAACAACTAACTAACTAAGTCACACAAAGCCACAAAAAAAATTGTAGAAACCAGAGAAACCAGGGAAACGAAAATGAGGGACATCCTCTCCTCCTCAAGCATTATATGAAAATGAATCAAACATGAGTTTGTAAATGCAGAAACGAAAATCTGTGCAATTAGTTCAGAGTAGTTTCAGAAACGAAAATCACTTAAGATGAAAAGAAGAAGAAGGAGGAGGAGGAGAAGAAGGAGAAGGAGGGTTACGCAATACGCACCAAAATGCAGATGGCTCCACACACGGCAAAGGAAGGAAATTAGGGATCGACTCAGGAAAGGCAATATTGTGCTCGGCTGCCGGGAGAGAAGAGGACGACGCACGCAAACAGAAGGGCTCTGTGGTGGCTGGTGGGAGAGGCCGAGAGGATGAGCCGTCGCAGAAGGAAGGAAATTAGGGATCAACTCTGTGGTGGCTGGTGGGAGAGACCAAGACAAGATGCGCGATGAGCCGTCGCAGAAGGAAACTCAGAAACTAGGGATCGAACAAGGAAGGAAACTCAGAAAGGCAATACGCCAGCAATATAGGGTTAGGGTGAAATGAGTCAGGGTTAACATAGGAATTATGTTTTAAGTATAAGGGCATTAACGTAAATACAACAGGATAGTATGTATATTAATATGGAAGTTCGGTTCGGTTTGGATTGGATCGGTTTTGCAAATTGGAACCGATCCAATCCAATTAACAGAATCGGTTTTTTGCGGTTTTCGGTTATTTCGGTTATCGGTTATTTCGGTTATCGGTTATTCGGTTCGGTCACTGCGGTTGTCATTGGATTGGATCGGTTTATGAACACCCCTACTTTTATGTTTACAAGATTTAAATGCAGCACACATTATTTGGTAACGCATTTAAAGTATCAATAATGCTAAACGAACACAGGTGACACCTACACCGTATGTGCCGCGCTGTACGGCACTGTAATTGCATTGTAGTGAGTTTTTTTTTAAATTTAAATTTTTTTATAAATAATTTTTTTGATTAAGTATGTGTCAATATCTGGTGAATCGGATACAAATATCAGGTGAATTCAGTTCATTATCTGGTGAATGAGTTTTTTTGAGAAATAATTTTTTTGATTAAGTATGTGCAAATATATGGTGAATCCGATATAAATATCTGGTGAATTCAGTTCATTATCTGGTGAATAGGTTTTTTTGAGAAATAAATTGTGGTTAAGTATGTGCAAATATATGGTGAATCAGGTATAAATATCTGATGAATTCACTTCATTATCTGGTGAATATGTTTTTTTTTATAAATAAATTTTGTTGGTTAAGTATGTGTAAATATCTGGTGAATCAGGTACAAATATCTGGTGATTTCAATTCATTATCTGATGAATGAGTTTTTTTGAGAAATAATTTTTTTGGTTAAATATGTGCAAATATCTGGTGAATCAGGTATAAATATCTGGTGAATTCGGGTTCATTATCTGGTGAATTGGTTTTTTTGAGAAATAAATTTTGGTTAAGTATGTGCAAATATATGGTGAATCAGGTATAGATATATGGTGAATTCAGTTCATTATTTGGTAAATGTATTTTTTTTTATAAATAAATTTTTTGGTTAAGTATGTGTAAATATCTGGTGAATCGGTTTTTTTGATAAATAATTTTTTTGGTTAAGTATGTGCAAATATCTGGTGAATCATGTACAAATATATGGTGAATTCAGTTCATTATCTGGTGAATGAATTTTTTTAGAAATAAAATTTTTATTTTTTCAAAAAATTTAAAAAAAATTGTTAAACAAAAATAATACTACAATAATGCTACAGTAGCAATATCGTATTTGTGTCGAAAAGCTGTGTTCGTTTAGCACAACACTTAAAATATCGAGACAAGTTTAACTAGCCATCACTTATACTCAACGTTCATTGTGATGATTATAATAGTAGTCTTTGTTTTTTTTTTAATCATGATATTGGTACGAAATATTTATCATTGTTAGCAGTGATTAATCTCCATTGGACACATAAGGTGACTTCTCTCCTCCCAACCAGGTTTTCTCCATACACAAGAATCATGATTCAAACCTCTGATCACTTGCTTAAGGTGCCCAAATCCCTTACCACTTGGACCAATCACATGTTGGTATTACAATAGGGGTTGGTCTAAGCTATACCATCCTAAAATTACACCCCTCCTTACCCCACCCATGTGACAATTTGTGGACCAATTGAATTGCCACATGGATGGTCAAAATGTCAACGGTTGGAGTTGTATTAATGTTGTATTCAAAGCTTATATGTACAGTATACTGCAGTATAATATACGTATTTTTAGTATTTATATATTTGCCCAAAAAAAATTTACTTATTATTTTTAATATCTGAAATAATGTATTTGTTAATTTTTTTAATGTATTAGACCAAAAATACATAAAAAATTAAAAAATACATTATTTCAGATATTAAAAATAATAAGTAATTTTTTTGGCAAAATATATAAATACTAAAAATAGGTATACTATACTACAGTATACTGTACATACAAGCTTTGAATATAGTATTAATACAACTCCAACAGTTGATATTTTGACCATCCATGTGGCAATTTAATTGGTCCACAAATTGTCACTGGGTGGTGTAAGGAGAGGTGTAATTTTAGGGTGGTGTAGCTTAGACCAACCTTTATAATAGTAGTCTAAATACTATTGTGCATAAGGATAATAGGTATCACCACCGTACACAAGGATGTTTTAACCGTTCGATCAAACATAAAAATAATCGACAGCTGTGATCTTTTCCTTCAACCGGTCATCTTTTTGCAAATTTGTCCAAAAAGAGATGAAGCATCCCACCATGCACTCCTCCCCTTCCTTGTTCCAATGCGACGAAGAAAACAGTGGCACGTCACCGATGCAGTCTAACGCCACCAAGTTTCTCTAGTCGGGGTCCCACCCACCGCAGACCATTTGGATACTGGAGAAAGCCACGTACACCACGATGTCGATTACCTCTGACACAAAACGCGGGTAGGCAGTGGCGTTGGCCTGGCTGCACAGTCTCCATGATTCCGCTAACAACGGTGTCGATGCCACGAATGTTCACTACAAGAAATAATCAGTCACTGCTCTCAGATCTGGCACACCCAAAATTCCAAAAGAAACAACATAAGCAAATTAGCGTACTTAAATAGTTGGACATTTTTGTCCAAAGTTATAAGGTTTTAACCGAATGATAGTCGCAAGGAAGAGTGCGAGTATAGTGAGTAATTTTGAAGAACTCGTGCAAGAATTAGTGAGCAAATAAGGAGAGGTGGATGGTAGGTGCTCACCAAAAAAAAAAAAAAAAGGAGAGGTGATGGGTATAGTCACAATAGTGGAGTTGGGAGGGGAAATGGGAAGGGGGTGGTCGAGCAGTGGAAGGTGCTGAACAAGCAGTGGTTTAACCGTGGATGGAGGATGGGAGGTGAAGAAAGAAGAAGGTGCATAACCGGGATACAGGGAATAACATGTCATCCAAACTTGTGCATGGTGGGGACACCTATGTAACTTGTGCACAATTGAATCTGCCCTCAGTTGAGGTCTTAAGGCAAGAATTCGTCTGTATGTAGATTTTTTTTTTATAGTGATATAATTCTCTACCGATTGCTAGAGTGTGGATCTAGATATTTAGTGGATCTCGTATGAAATAATCCACTCAATAATAAAGAATATGTTAAAAAAAAGTGTGCACTATGTGTTATTAGGCAGCATTTCTCTACAATAAATCAAAAACAATTACACTGTCTTAATGAAAAAATAAATTTTTTAATGAAAAAATAATGGAAAAAGTAACAAATAGGAAATAGCTATTGTAAAATAAAATGAGTGTTTTTTTTTATAAACAAAAAATGTATTATATTGAGTATAAGGTATATCCGAAACCATTTACAAAGAACATTATCACAGAGCAATACACCATGTATGTAAATGCAAGACCCTAAGGTATAAATTCAACCCAAAGCAGAAAATGGCTATAAGGTTGAATCATAACTAAAGGCCCCCAAAACAGCAAACAGCAAGCAGCATCCTACCTATGAGTGTTAGATTGTTGTAAAGGGGAAATGAAGACAAGGAAGGAAAGCTTTCATTCCTGAAGTCATGCTAAGTGCCATTTCACATCTATAGAGATTAACATTATAGTTGGTTTGGGTTGGTAATTAAGGTCCCAAATAGACATTTGAACAAATGTTAAAATTTGTGATTTCCCAACAAGAATTCAAACACACTGATAAATTGAGAAAACTTCGGTATTGAACAATATATCTAAAGTTTTTCGGTTAATAAAATTTTTCACTGTTTTTAAATATATTTAAAAAATATTAATATGGATAGTGTGTGATTCCCCTCAATTACATATGACAGAAAACAGTTCTTAATTATTGTAGGGATGAAATTTAATTTGCAAAATAAAATGAATGAGGTCTTCCCCTCTCAATATCCAAAAAAGAAAGAAAGAATTAAAAAGGAAACGGAATTGAGTTAATTTGAATTATCTAGCACAAACACTAAAACAATAAGTTAGGAATGCTGATTTGCTTAGAACCATTCAAGTCCTGCATGGAAGCAATAAAGAATTGTAATTAGGGATTAGTTAATCTTGGACTTCGCAGCTTATTCATAGATTCCTTCATACACAAGAAAAGCAGGCCTCTAAAGTCTAAACTAAGAAAATTCTCCTCTCCATTCCCAGGTTTGACCATAGAAATTTATGCAACCAAGCCCACCAAGATCCCTGAAGTCAAGTTCCACCTCACACAAATAATATACATCACTCTCAGCCTTAGGATTTTCCTCTAATATTCAAGTGATGATACCCACCTACTTTTCCCTACAAAATAATTTTTAAATATATAAAAGTCAACAATAACTACTCCCCAGCTAATTATCAAACTGGTTGCAAAATATGACCAAGGAAACTGATTATGAAGACAACATTTTAAGTTTTAACAAATCAAATACCCATACAAAGTGATTGCAAAAGTTATATGAAATATTCACAACAAAACTCTTGGGAACAAATAACTAGATCTGCATTGAATTCATTGCATGCCACAAGTTGCCCATTCTTAACCAGGCAACAATCAGAAAAAAAGAAACCAACTTATTACAATTTCAGTTCAGCTATATTTTATTCTATTCTTCTCATATTCTAGTCTCTGGTTAAAAGGAAGATCCAAAACAAGGCATTAAATAACATTCAGCACAACAAAAATAATGAGAAGTTGATGAGGGGGAAATATGCAGTACGCATATAATAATATAATAATGTAAGTCTAAGTTGCATTAAACATTTTACCAACTAGCATTAACCTAGCAGAAAAAAAATTATCTTTCTGGCAAGATACTGTTAGGGATGTCAACATGCAATTCCATGCAAGGTTGGATATTTCAGTTTCAACCCAATTATTTTTCACCAAGTTAAGATGCCAGACTCTTCATCTAAATTAATATGCAATACTTGCTCATCTAAATAGAGGTCTAGCTCTAACTTTATATTCATATATAACAGATTGTTCACTAACATACATGGCATAGTTAGACCCCCAAATTTCCTTCCTTCTAGCAGCATTTGTACCTGTCACTTGCAGATGAAGAACTAGTCTCATTTTCCCTAGACTTGTTCTTGAGACCCCACCCGATTTCCACTGGATCTGTTCCTCGGAGTATCTTAAAAGATAGAACCTTTTCTCTGCCAGCTCAATTTCCACATTATACAAGTTTGGCATTTCATTATTGCTCTTGCACCCCATATCCACATCACGGTTGAATTTACCAATTAGATTTACCTTGGGTTTAATATTTGGATGTAATTGATATGTATGGATAGTGTAAAGATTTTTTTGCACGATAAATCAATTATAAATTGATATATTAGTAAAAATATTCGATTCTTATCTTATCTATTTTTAAAAGTCATTTATATCATGATTTGTAATTGGTTGACGATATAAAAAAAATGGATTTGGCTTCTCTAAAGTAAGCAAGTATGTAAAATAAGAAAGTGAGTGTGAATCAGCCATTGATTTAAAGGTGGCAAAACGGGCTACCGTTCCGTCGCGGGCTCGGGCTTTATAGTGCAGGGCCAAAAGGCCTGGAATCAATATGGGCTATAAAATAGGTACTCAAGCCCAGCTTTATGCGACCTATTCGAGACGGCCCAACATATTTTTTCCTCAAAAATATTTGTATTTTCAGTCATTGTGAGTTTTCCCCAAATGAATTCCGACTATTAATTTTTTTTATAAAAAAACTGCTTAAGGCTATGTTTGGGAGGATGGAGTAGGATGATTAGTAATGAAGTAGTAAAAATCCACTAACCTATTGTTTGGGAGTTTCTTCATTAATGGAGTGGGATAAGAACCCAAACCACTCCACTCCATCCAAAACCTTTTATTTTCATACCCTCCAAATTGGAGGGTTTGGTATTTTCTTCCATTCGCTCGTTAAACTTCCAAGCAATAAAGTGAGATGTTCTTACCTTTCCACTCCACTCCACTCCATCACTAACCACTTTATTATTAACCACTTCACTACATTTCCTTGAAAACTTCCAAATATGACCCTAAATGTCTTAAACAGAGATGCTATAGTGTTTTTTTAAAAAAATGTTATCAATACATTCTCCATATGTATTTTGACATTAGCAAGTTGTCACTACCACGTTGGTACACATTGAAATATTGGCAAGTAATTGAGGGACCGAGAGTTGTGGCCTGTGGGAACGAACTCTCTGTGAGTTAATGTTACTAAGTATGCGTATCACTGTTAGAAATTCAGGATGCCTTTTGGCCTTTTTTTTTCCTTCATATTTTTTATATTTTAGGAAAATAAAAATAAATAAAAAGTAAAATATATAAAAGTAACCATGCTGCAGCCCGAGCTCGATACGGGTTTGAGTTCCATAGGTCCAGACCAAAAAGACCCGGAGTTAAAATGGTCTCAAATTTTGGTGCCTAAACCCTATAATTCATCGGGCTTATTCGGGAGGGCCCGGTCGAGACGACCTATTTTGCCGCCTCTACCTTGATTACACAAAGAGATAAAGTGGGTTGAGCTCTCAATGCACTTTAATTAAAAAATGGATACATAATCACTTTCTCACTTTACATATTTACTCACTTTAGATGAGCAAAATTCAAAAAATATTATATTATAATGCATATAAGTTAAACTGATCTTAGTATAATATATCCATATTCATCTTCTTAAAATTTATATCTCAAAGTATTACTGTAACAATGTTCCCCGGGCTGAAGTTTGTTTTCTTTGATTAAAAGGAAAGAATAACAATAATGCTTACATTTGTAAATAATATTAACTAATGTCAAATTAAACTCAAAGTTGAGGGAGAGTTTTGCCGTTCTTATGGTACTATCCGGTTCGAGGGATTAGTCTCTACAAGTACGCTCGGAGGATACCATAGAAAACTAAAAAAAAAAAAATTAAACTCAAAGGTCATTGGGTTTTTCTCTCCTATAAATCAGTAAATCCTGCCAACAGATTTCTAATGTAGTAGTATTTGATTTTCACCGGTACATTTAAAATTTAAATTACAACAAGAATAAAACAAAAAGTTAGCTGGCCAAGATTTGCAATGGTAAGTTAAGGCAGCATACATACTCACAATTTTTTTTTTTTTAAAATTTTAATATCCCAACATTATAATATTTGCCTCCTATTAATTGACGAACCAAACACACCAAAACCAAACAAGAAGCAAATTGGTCACTGCAATTCTCCCCCCTTTTCTTCTCTATTTCTCTCGCAAGCTGCTGCTGCTGCTGCTGCTCTCCTGCTTCTGCAACATAGAGTTAGAGAGAAAGAGAAGAGAGAGAAAATGGGGTTCTTCTCCTTTCTGGGTCGTGTGCTATTTGCTTCTGTCTTCATCCTCTCCGCGTGGCAGATGTGAGTTCTCTCTTCTCAGATCTATCCATTTGTTTTTCTTTCTATAGCTTTCATATTATTGCAAAAGTGCTCCTTTTTATGTTGTATTTTCGTTTTTGGCCATCTGGGTATTTCCACAGTTTTGATGTAAACCCCTTTAAGATTTCTGCTTTTCAATTTAGAGACACATATATAGATAGATAGAAGTCAAACCCATATGTTGTTCAATGGAGATAATCGTTTTTTTTTGGGTTACTCATAATTGTATGTGGCAGTGGCCTAAAAATAAATTTACATCAAACTACTCCTAGGAGTAGTAATTTGAGGAGTCCATTTTGATAAGTGGGTTTCTTCCTGTTCAATGTGCATAGTGAAGAATATAAGTGATTGAGTAAAAACTCAGCTAACTGGTTTTCCAATGGCATTTTCTCTCATACGATTGATGCCTTAGGCTTTGTTTGTGAATTTTGTTTTGGATGGGAAGTAAGGGAAAGGGAAGGTTTGGGAGAATCTCTCCCTTGTTTACAAGTTTAAAAATTTGGAGGGGAAGGTTTTGAGGATTTTAGAAAACCCCCAAACCCCAATGCAAATTAACATTTTTTTGGTTTACCCCAATTTGGGGTTTTCTTGGGGGAAAATAATTAAATTACTAATTTACCCTCCCGTCTTTACTAATTTGCATTAATATTTTCTTTTGAAAGGTGTATTAATATTATTTAAAAAATATTACTTATGTTAATTTTCTAAAATAAGGGTAAGATTATAAAAAAATGTTATAAACTCTTCATTTATTTCCCCTCATACAATATGCACTCACAAATAAGGTGAGAGATAATATTCCCCTTCCCCTCCCCTCCCTCCTCTTTCCTTTCCCTTTGATCAAAGGGAAAGGAAAAGAGAGGGAGGGGAGGGGAAGGGGAGTATTATTCCTCACCTTGTTTGTCAGTGCATATTGTATGTGGGGAAGTAAATTGAGGGTTTATAACATACTTTTACAATTTTACCCTTATTTTAGAAAATTAACATAAGTATTATTTTTTAAATAGTATTAATGCACATTTCAAAAAAAATAATACTAATGCAAATAAAATTTTTATTCCTTTTCCTCTAAAAATTGGGTTAAACCTTCAAAAAACCCCAAATTGGGGTAAACCAAAAAATTGAGGTGAGGAGGGGTTTTCTAAAATCCTCAAAAATTTCCCCTCCAATTTTTTACACTCACAAACAAGGGAGAGGTTCTCAGAGAATTCTTACATGGAAAGACTTTTCTGTAAGTGTAACCAGCTGCACCTTTTTCGGCAGTTTTTAAGTCTTATTATTTTATTTTGTAACTTGTTTAGTAGTGGATTATTAGGTTGATGTGTATCAAAATGCTTAAGCTATGTCAAATACCTCTTTTGACTAGACTTTAGCCAATCAAATGCTGAGTTTCTAAAGTAATTTTGTTTGTTATTCATACTATTCAAGCAGCATTTAGTACTTTTTGATTTATATAAAATGTATGTTGCTAGGTTTAATGAATTTGATGCCACTGGTGGACCCATTGCAAAGGAGTTGATTCCCAAGCTCACTGTTGTGAGGAAAAATCTGTCCTCCAAATTGGGGGTTGGGATACCAGATATTAATGTAAGGTCACCTTTCCTTATATATTATAATGTTTATTTTATTTTTTTAGTTTTTGCTTGTAGTTGCCATCCTGATTGAAATGTTAAATACAGGTTCGGCAATTCATTGCCACTATCATATTTTTAAAGGGAGTTGGAGGGATTCTATTTGTTTTTGGCAGCAGGTTTGGATCTTTTCTTCTGGTAAGGGCATGCTCTATTAGCTTTGGAATGAAAAAGTTGTCATTCTTAAATTTACTTTTCAAGTTCTGATGTGCTAAAACATTATAATCCAGATTGAAATTTCCCTCTTTTTGCAGCTTCTGCATCTGGCGCTTACTACTCCACTTCTGTATGATTTCTATAACTATAGACCTAACAGGCCTGAATATAGTCTACTGCTGAATGATTTCATTCAGGTTTGTGCAAACTTCTATTATTTCCTGTGTTTCTGGCTGATGATTTTATCTGTATGAGAATTTAATATATTGTGTTCATTTTTTATGCCAGAACACGGCACTTTTCGGTGCATTGCTATTCTTTATTGGGATGAAGAACTCAATTCCCAGAAGACAGCCAAGGAAGAAGACCCCAAAAGCAAAGACAGTTTAGAAATTAGAGCAAAGATGTATCTGTGTGTATCCAATGAAAAAGTTGTGAAACTGCTGAGTTGCAGCATTTTGGAATTGTTGCTTAAACGACCTGTTTGGATTATTGTTTTTGTCAGTTGGTACTTGTCACACAATTTGATTATGGATATGCTTCCCCTTTCTCATACAATTCTGTTGTACTTGTGGTAACAATAGATATTAAGAAAATTAATGATTAGATTTTTTTGAATCAAGATTCGATTTGTAAGATATTTCCAGGAGGGAGCAAGGTAATAGCTACTTATACCAATTATCTCTCAATGTTTTATCTAGTTTTGTTTTATTTTAGTATAATTCAGTACAATTCAAATAATATTAATTGTCCAGGATAATATATTTATGCAAGCATACAATTCTGATTTGGAAGTCCTGATGTCAGTGTATTTGGGAAAGATTATTTTCCCCCATTTCAGGTATTTTTTAACTTAAAAATTGTTTCATAGATAATCTATCATGTTTGATATTTTGCTTAAATTTATAAAAAAAACTTTTTTTAGGAAAAAAAAACTTGTTTTATGCCATCTAGTTTTTTCTAGCTTAAGATTGTTGTAATTTGATTATTTTCATTCTCAAAATTATCTTCTCTATTTACCCCTACAAAACTAACTTCTAAACAAATATTATTAAATTATACAAATAATTTCATACCCATTTTTTGTAATTTATTATATAAAAGTGATTTTTTTGCACCACCTAGACGAAATAAATAATCTTAAAATCGTTTTTCAGCAAACGGATCCAAATAAAAACATATTCTGGTTATAATTAATTATCACAATAATCGATTATACAAAAATTGATTATCAACATAATTTTTATTTTTTTTCAATTTTCCTAAACACAAGCTGATGATACCAAAACTTTTGGTGACTTTGGAGTCTAGTTTCGGGCTCTTGAACATTAGAGCATCTTTAACATGGGTTCCTCTGGCAGTTCATTCAGCTAAGGAATCGTTCCTTAAAAAAATTTGCTGTCGGAGCAGTCCCATGTGGCATCCTCAGTTCCTTAAAATTAAGGAACTTTCCTTATCCAAGGAACGATTCCAACAGAATAAACAATTGCTCAAATAATGAAAAAAAGAAGAAGAAGATGAGGTATCCAATACATGATTTTCAGAGAGAAAATAACCGCAAAAAGGAAGAACACTGGTGGCGTGAATTCGTAAGTGTACGATTTCGTTGTCAAGTAATAAAAAGATCGAACTCACAGAGACTGTAATCTTAAACAACAATTAATTACTAAATTAATTAAACTAAACAAGAAAAAGATTTGGATTTTGAAATAAGAATTAACTAACAAATCAAGTATTTAAAACGTAATCAAATAGCATCGCAAAGCAAATCAAATATAGATTTTTTCAAATTAAAAGAGATTTCTAGGAATTTGGTTACCAACAAGATTGCTTATGCTACTAAATTGACTACTTCTCTTGTTAATTACCAAAATGCTTTGAAGGTGAATTTATCCGAGTAGAGTTAATGTTCCCTCTCGAGATACAAGAACCGTGCCCAATTAAACCAACCCCTACTCTCGTGGTAACTGTATTTAAATTGAATCCATTAAGGTTTGTGACAATTGAATGAACCCTCGAAGAACCGCTTCTAACTCTCGTGATTTAAGTCCTAAGTTCAATTCTTATGGATCCAATACCTAGGTTCACTTCTCAGTTCCTCCCTAGAATATCTAAGACATGCAAATAGGTGATCAATCAATTCACATGGATGAAACACAATAAGAACCAAATCTAAAGCAAATTGAAATTAACAAAAAGGGAAAAACATCAATTCATCACATAAAACAAGTCTTGGGCATAGCCCTAATTCCTAGAAATAAAACGACTACTCGAGCATTGTCATGATCATAGCAATCTTGATTAAAAAGAACATAAAAATCCTAAGAGAAGAGAAGAGATTGGAGGAGAAGAGAAATCCTAAATTAAGCCTAAGGTAGCAGCCAAGAGATCCCTGTTTTCGAGCCTAAGAGTCCTATTTATAATGTAGGTTAACTTGGGATTAAAGTAATTATAAAATCAGATAAAAAAACAAACAAACCAAAATCCCAGATTTTGCGCGTCACGATAGTGATGTCTGTCACGGACAGGTCGTGACCAATTAGAGCTGCTTCACTGATGGCAAGCCGTGACAGCTTTTGACTTTTGCGTTCTTCTTTTTCTTCAACCCTACGCGATCATGGCCCTGTGATGCTTGTCACACCCAGGCCGTGGTGGTCTCTGTTTGGCTCATTTTTCTTTTTTTTTCAAGTTCCATCTTCATGCAAACTCCAAATCAACTAGACTTACGCATTTTCATCATCAACTCCTGCACACAAACACCACAAAACCACCTTACCCGTTCCAAGGTAAAAACTAAAAAAAATCAAATTAAAAATGTCTAAACTACATGAAAATACATACAATATGATAAAGAAATATGAGATAAAATCACACTCATCAAACACACAACACCATGTCACAATATCTCAGAGAAGAAGAAAACCAGAAATATTGATATAGATGAACTCAAAAAGATTGCACAATAGTGAGGGAAACCCTATACTCGAAGTTCTTGTGTCGGCGCCAGAAGCTCCGTCGTGACGTCGCCGAGTGGATCTTTTCCGTTCATGCATCTGGGCCACTGCCTGCAGCAAGGTAATTAATAATTAAAACTCAATCCTAAAACTTGTATAAGAGTATGTAAAAATGGTTTAAAAGATGTGGTGGTGGAGGTGAAGGTTTTGTGGTGATGATGGTAGTGGCTGTTCCGTGATGGGTTTGGATAGTGTTGTGGAGGTGGTAAAGTCGTCACTGTTGGTGATGGCGGCAATGGTTGAGGATGGTGGTGGTAACTGGCGGATGGTGGTGGTGGGGCAGCAACAGAGGCAGTGATGGTGAGACGTGATATGAGTTATAATGTTAAAATGTGGCTCTTTCTACGGTGCGCGACTTAAGCAAGTCGCTCACCGTGCGCAATCATAAATCACCATTGGATGAAGAAGTTACACCGGATGTTAACATGGTAAGCCTACATCTGATTATTTCTTTTTTCGTTTCACCCCTCTCTATCTCATCCCTCTGTAATCTTCCTGAACTCTTCGTCCTCCGCCACCTCGTCGACAACAGCAAAACGTCCTATCCTGCCTCAAGTTCTTCAATTGGATCGTCCACCAACTCGATTTTCACCAACCTGGTTTTCCTAACCTTAATCGATCGTTGCGAGCATGGCGTAAATCGCTGAACCTTGTCAGCGGAAGCAGAAGAATTCCCAAATCTAAAATACAAAAAAAGTATAGTTCAAGGCACACATCATTGAACCAGATCGAATTTACCAAAAACGCATATCCAGTTCTCAAAAACTCAACTTTTAGAAAGCAACACTGCTGGGGGAAGAACAAGGACTACAGAGATGGGATTGACTTCTTTTTCCTCGAAGCGATTGCTGTCGTAGCGACCAACCATGAAAGGAGGTTCAGGGTGTAGCAAGAAACCAGCTTTGGGCTTTGGAATTGGAACCAGGGAATGCAAAGATCTGGAACCAGAACCCAAGTGGGTATCCTTCAATATTGAAATTTGGAACAGAGGCACCGAATAAAAAAATAAATAAAAAGAATAAAATTATGAGAGTTAGTGAAGGGGTGAGGACGTAGCTGGGAGTTGGAGGGTCGAAGGGGTGGAGGCGCCGCCACCGCCGGGAGAAGCATGGGGAGTGAGCAAGAAGGGGCAAACTAAAAATATAGAATCTGGTGTGGGAAGTCCATTATAATATCCTCTGACACTTTTAATCCAACGGTCAAAAAAAGGTCTCTCACGTGAGAGATATGAATAATTCATCCACCGTAGAATTTGCCAATGTTGTTGGGTATGATGCATGGTTGTTGCATATTGTTATCGTGTGTGTTTGGTCCTGCGTTTTCTCTCCATCAAACGGGAGTCTAGGTCTCCAACGCGATTTCTATCTCAGTCCCACATGTTTGGCAACCTAAATGAACGTGATTTGTTAACCCCAAAAGCACGTAGGAAGCAAAGCTGCATAAAGGAGCTTCTGCGTTATGGGAAACTCGATTCTGAATCAGGGAGAGAATCATTTCACTTTTTTGCCCTTCTTTGGAGCTCAACAAATCAAAGGTAGCTGTACAAATCAGGGGGAAATCTGTGGTATGTCATTTTTTGTGTGTCTATTTTATGGTGTCATTTACGTTGCTCACCAAAAAATCTTCAATTCTTCCCTTCACATTCATTGATCATCTTCCTTCAATTATTTCCTTTGTGGTGATTATTCTACTGATATGGTGATCATTCATTCATTGTGCTCCTTTCTCTTGGAGGGAAACTCTGCCTCTCTTACACCTCAAAACTTGTCTGCGGCTATGAGAAGGTATCAGATAATGAATTTTCACTTTTCGTTGTTACAATTTATTGTGAATTTATTCATTTCAACCATATTTACTGCCCATTCTCATTCTCTTTCACTCATATATATACATGAATAGACTCCCTCTTCATTTGCTTGAGAACAATTCGGTGGAACTATTGTGTTGTAGTATCTTCATCAGATTCTTCCAGAGGCAGGGTATGTTTTGCCCCTTTGCACTCTTGGTATCAATCTTTATTTGCAATATTTCTTCTCTGTAGAATTTGTTACAAAAATGCAAGTGTTAGCTTTGTTTTGCTATTTGTCCATTTCTCTTTTTGCTATTTGTTTCTGCTCTGTAGAATTTGTGCACGCTTGTTTTACTATTGGTAATATCTGGTTTCGTTTGTTCTTTTGTTTGCCTCTGTGATTCTGCTCTTGCCCTTTTCTTATGTGTGCTCTAGTTTTTAATTAACTCTATCTATATACACACACTTTGCAATCATTAATGCAGAATATTGATTATGATTGTATAGTAATTAATTGCAAGATAATGATTCTGATTTTATAGCAATTAATTCTAATTGTATCTTTGCTTATCTGTTTATGATTGTATATTATTTATCCCCTTATTCTCGGGATCTCTTAGCTGCCATAGGAGAAACTATAGGAGTGATGGTAGCTAACCTTGTGTATATATGTACCTTTTGTTTTCTAATGAAGACCGAACAACAAATTTACATTCTCTGTTTTCTTAATCATATTTTAATCTTAGATATTCACTTAGCAATGAAATTTATTACATTGTGAACATAGATCAATGAGTACTTTTAAGAGGAACTCTATTGCAGATCTCCCTCCAAGTAACGATGAAGTGCAGAGAGAAAAAGCTTCTTGGGATCCTAGGACGACTAAATGCTTCATCTTAGCATACTTGGATCAAGTTTCCAAGGGAGAACGCCTTGGTACTAGCTTTACCAAGAAAGGGTGGAAAGGTATCGTATCCATGTTTAATGAGTTAACTGGAAGGAAGTATGACAGGGCAAAGTTAAAGAATAGGTACGATAACTTAAGAAAGGAATCGGGGGTATGGTATAAATTATTTGGCAAAGAAACTGGCTTAGGATGGGACAATGTGAAGAATACTGTCCACGCATCGAATGAGTGGTGGGAGAACAAGCAATTGGTATGTGATTTCATCATGTGCGGTATAAAAAAGTCTATGTTTTATATTTAGTGTGTTTATATTTTGATGATAAGTGGTAAATGTGCAGGAACACCCTCTATATGACAAATTTAGGAATAAGGGACTTCCATTTGCTCCCCAATTGACTACACTTTTCAAGGATGTAGTGGCTACTGAAGATTTGCTTGGGCACCCTCATGTGGGATATTACCTAATGGCCGTGATGATGATGCTAATGATGGGTACCGCCCATGCCTAGAGGGTGTTGGCCTAGATATGGAGGAAGCCTCGGGTGATAGTGAAGATGCTAGTGTTGGAGCAACAAATGAAAATTTTCAGCTATTAATCTGAATGCTTCTCAAGGAACTAATAGCCAAGGAATTGGCAGCCAAAAGAGTGGAGAGAAGAGAGAGAGAGTTAATCATGCTGAAAAGATTGGCAAGAAAAAGGCCACTTCCTCCTCAAGCATAGCTGAGGCTGTTAGTGTGTTAGCTGAAACATGTAAGTCACGCAATGATGTCTTGGCTAGTGCATCTATAGGACAAGTGTTGGCCGAACTTCAGAACATGGATGAAGTTGCGAATGATCCTGACTTGCACACCAAATGTTGTCAACTGCTGATGTTCAAGCCAGCGAGGGAGGTTTTTGTTGCCTTGTGAGACTCTGGGGAGAAAAGGATGCACTGGCTTAGGCATGCGGCAAATAATCCCTTGCCATTCATGTACTAGGATGAAAACTGCTATGCTCAGTTATGTTAAGTTGCCGTTTCATTTTGTCTAGGATATGTACTAGGAACTATGTTAAGTTGCTAGGTTTATTTAGTCTAGTAGGATATGTACTAGGATATGTATTGCTATGTTAAGTTGCTGTTTCATTTAGTCTATGATATGTACTGGTATGTACTGCTATGTTAAGTTAATGCTATGTTAAGTTGCTGGTTTATTTAATCTATTTTCTTTACTGCTATGTTAAGTTTTTGCTGAGTGGTTAGTTGTTCTTTTGCAAGTATAGGACACCTGCAGGTGCCATCCGGTTAGTCGGCTATGTTAACTCTGAACCTGCTGAAAACATCTGAATCTGATCAACATGTACTGATAAGTAGTGCTAAATAATTCTATCTTAACATGAACTGATATCTCAACTGATAAGTAATTCCTTTTGGTCCACTCTATATACCATGAACTGATAAGTATTGATATCTTAACATGTATGACCATAATCCATTCTAGATATAGGGACCTTTTAATCCATTCTAGATAACTTTTCATATTATAGGGACCTTTTGCCATTCGGTGCATTGCTATTTCATAAACCATGTCATAAATTTTGCCATTCGGTGCCTATATTCTCGGGGGCCTTTTGCAATTCGGTGTATGGTTATTAGTGCTAAGTATTGCTCTGTACCGTCCATGTCATAAATTTTGTTTTATCCACATGTTTTGACTAGTATTAGTGGTTACAGAAAAAAAATGTTAATTAGTTAAGTGCATTTGTTCAGGTCTAAAGTGATAAATATGAATCAGTGGAGGGCACAATCTTGGTTCAATACAAGTGAAGATGATGATGATATTGAAGAAGTTTTTTTATGTGGCTGCTCTAATTGGTGAGTATGCAATATAACATTTGTGTTAGGAGCCACGTAGAACTAGTGAACTAACAGGTCATACATGGGTGCAAGAAATATTGTAAGGACATCCCATTCACTGCTATGAGATATTCCGAAAGGAAAAAAATATTTTTCATAAATTTTGCACTGAATTAGTTGATCATGGTTTAAATTCTACTAATCACATGGGGGTTGAAGAGATGATTGCAATGTTCTTAAATGTAGTTGGTCATGGGGTAGGTAATAGGATGATTCAAGAAAGGTTTCAACATTCAGGAGAGACCGTAAGTAGACATTTTCATCGGGTACTGTTTGCTTGCCTTAAGTTATCCTTCAAATATATTAAGCCACAAAATCCTATGTATCGTGATAGTCATGCAAAAATTCGAAATGATCAACCATATTGGCCATTTTTTAAGAATGCCATAGGAGCAATTGATGGTACACATGTGCCATGTGTGGTTAGTGGAAGTGAGCAATCAAGGTTTGTTGGAAGAAAGGGATATCCAACACAAAATGTTATGGCCGTATGTGATTAGAACATGTGTTTAACCTTTGTATTAGCTGGATGGGAAGGTACTGCCCATGATGCCCGTGTCTTTGACCATGCTCTCACAAATGCAAGCCTGAATTTTCCACATCCTCCTCCGGGTATGTTCTTTTGTATGGCTACAAATTATTTACTCATTTACTAAAATTCTTTTTTAGATTTTAATTTTTTTTTGTTAGGCAAATATTATTTGGTGGATGCTGGCTATTCAACACCTATGGGGTACCTTGGTCCTTACAGATGTGAACGTTATCACCTTCCTGATTTTAGTCGTTCCTCCGGGTTTGCAAATTGTAATGAAGTTTTCAATTTTTATCACTCCAGTCTAAGGTGTACAATTGAAAGAACTTTTGGTGTATGGAAGAACAGGTTTGCAATTCTACGTCACATGCTTAAGTTCAAAATTGAAACACAAGTTCAAATTGTCATTGCAACAATGGCTCTACACAACTTTATTAGAAGGACTGCTGAGAATGATATGGATTTCAGTCGTTATGAAGATGAAAACATAATCCTTGATACTGATGATGATGATGATTATCTTAATCCGATTAACTTGGATCCATCACGAGTCTTAAATATAGCTTCTTCAACATAGATGGATCGTGTTCGAGACTCAATTCGAGACCAAGTTATAGAGTACAAGCAAATTAATTAGTATTATGTTGTAGTTATGTTACATTGTTGTATTGCACTACAAATTATATTCCGTACTTGTACTTTTTATTTAGAAATCCAAATTTAATAGTTATGGATCATTCTCATTCTCTTTCAATATTATATATATATATATATATATATATATATATATATATATATATATATATATATATAAGTAAAATGGAAACAAAATATACTTAAAATGTGAGGATATACATAAAATATATATATTATACATACATATGTATATTAAAGCCTTTTTTAGTAATTACACACCCAAAAGCAATTTTGATCCAAACTATCCAAACAACATTAATTGATGAAAATCACTTTTTCCATCAATGCATCCAAACGTAAATCACTTCACACTCAACTCACTTTTAACCAAACATAAATCACTTCATTCAAAATCATGTTTATCAGACGCTCATCCAAACACACATGTCGTTGTTCATATAATGAATTTGAGTTTGTTGTCCTTGTTCGTATGATGAATTTGAGTTTTAGGCTATGTTTGGGAGGATGTGTGAGGTTGTTAGTAATGGAATGGAGTGGTATGAATTCATTAACTCTTGTTTGAGAGTTTTTTCATTAATGGAGTTGGATGATTTAGGATGGTAACCCAAACCACTCCACTCCATCCAAACCCCTCATTTTTATACTCTCCAAATTGGGGGTTTGAGATTTTCTTTTATATCCCTCATTAAACTTCCAAACAATGGAGTGTGATACTTTTGTCTTTCCACTCCACTCCATTATTAAGCACCCCACTTCATCCCCATAAAAACTTCCAAACATAGCCTTAAGTTTTAAGGAGGGGATTAAGGTCAATACTACCTCTGATGACATACAGGAATTGTTTTCTCTATGTATGCCACCATATTGGTAACACACTAACCTTGTGTTTGGTTGTGAAAAGAAAATGAGAAGTGAGAAAGAGTATGAGAAGAGAGAAAATGGTGAGAAATAGAGTAGATTTGATGTGTTGTGGATACAAACTTGTTGTCCCAAAAAATGGTATATCGGTGTCCCCTACCAATCAAAAGCTGAGAATGTACATAAGTATTAATGAGTTGAGGTTTTATTTTATATTAAGTGACAAATTATAATTGGTGGGGGACAGATGATGTGACTGGAAAGTGGACAGATGATCTTCATCCATGTATTGTTTGGTGTAAGAGAAATAGAAAAGAAAGAAGTGTGTTCTCTTTCTCCCCTTTATTGGTTGGATAGAAAGTGAGAAGAGAGAAATGTAATTATTTTTAAAAAGACAAAAATACTATTAACTAAAAAATCTATATACAAATATTTTAATTTTATTACTTAAGTTAATTTAAATAATCAAATAATTTAAATTAATTTAATTGATTTAAGTTATTTTAGCTAATAAAATTTATTAGTTTAATGTAATTATTTTATTGATTTCAATTTAATTTAATTAATTAAATGATTAATTTAATTCAAATTATTTAAATTCATTAAATAATTGAATGAAAATCCAAAAAATAGTGGTACAAATGTCATTTTACATGAAACAATCTCTTCCTCTTCCATTTTCTTCTCACTTGGGCAGAAAAAAAAATTTGAGGTGGGTCCCATCAATTTTCTTCTCTCTTCTCTATTTCTCTCATCCACCAAACAAGAGAAAAATATATTTTCTCCTTGTTTTCTCTCCATTTTTTCTCTCTTGTCATTTTCTACCCTAACAAACAAAGCATAGCAGAAGAATTATATGAAAAGAAAAATAAATTTAGAGAACTCGAATAAAAAAACAGAGGAGGTTAAAAGTTAAAACCAAAAATTATAGTATCATTTTACACTACTAAAACTATTTAAGTTTGGCAAAATTAGTTTTTTTTCCCTTTATCTTAAATTTTTTTTTTTTAATTTGGCCTCTTAACTCTTTTTTTTTTGTAACGAATAAGTCCCTTATAATGATGGCCTAAATATTAGTCTCCATCCAACACCATTATTAACAGTCATACATGTTTGTTAAGTGTTCAAGTAACCATGACGTGGTGGGTGCAATGTGGCACCCAAATTGATATTTTGGTTCCTTATCTTAATTGTTTTGTTTAACTCAGTCCCTTAACCTTTTTTTTTTCTGTAACAAATAAGTCCCTATGTTTAAAATGGTTACCAAATTGACCTAAGCATTAGTCTCCATCCAACATCATCAATAACAATTTTATGTGTCTGTTGAGTATCCAAGTGACGATGACATGGTAAGTGATGTGTCATCCAAGACTAAGGGGTGTGACATCAAGCAACAACACGTCTTGAACCTTCTCATCTCCTTCACCACTCAAAATTGCAGCTCGGATAGCTAAACCATATGCAACAGTTTTGTCAAGATTGATACTCTTGCAAAGCTTTTTCCCATTAAAGAAATCCTGCGAGAGTTATTGAACCTTGGGAAATCCAGTGGGTTCGTCGATGATTTGCAACATGTTCAAACTAGAAATCAACCCGGCATCGTGGATACTTAATGGACACTTAATAGACACGTAAGACCATTATAAGACCATTAGTAAATGTGTTGGATAGAGATCAACATTTAGGCCAACATTGTTAATGTTTGTAGACTTATTTGTCAAAAAAAAAAAAAAAAGTTAAGTGACCAAATTGAGGGAAAAAACAATTAAGATAACTGATAAGAGACTAAAATACTAATTTGGATGTCACGTCACGCACCACGTCATATCCGCTTAATAGACATGTAGGACTATTAGTAACGGTGTTGGATGGAGACTAACATTTAGCCTAATGTTGTTAATGTTTAAAAATATGGAGAATTTATTAAGTTGAAAAAAAAATTAAAATAAGAGATTAAAAAAAGACTAGTTTTACCTTTAGAAAAAAATTACTTTTTTAAGTGCGTGAGGACGTGTCCCATACATGTCGACATGATTGGATGGCAATGCATTTGTTCTTTATGCATGGAGAATATGATGTCTTGTCTATGAATGAAAGATTGACACTCACAAAAACGGAAATTGTTTGTGAAAATCTTTTCAAGTATATCACCAATATGGTAGTATTAGAGGAAAACATCGGTAAGCACACCATTTTGTTTATAAAAAAATTCAAAACTTTAAATCACATAGAACATGAATTTTCATCTTATTGCTGGTAACTTGCCGTTAATTTACTTTTGATGAATCGTGATTGCGTTTGGGAATATAAGTTAGACATGCTTCTCTACTATAGCTCTAATATGCTTATTATACTCTACTAATATGCTTCTCTACTACAGCTCCAGAAAATGAAAGATACCTACACAAAGTTGGTTTAGGAATTTCTATGGTATCCCAAGCTAGGAGGGTGTAACACAAATTTCATTGAATTACAAGGATGAAAAGTTGGGGAGAAAAAAGAAAAAGGAAAATTACAAAAAGAGAGATCGCGATCACTAACCAGGTTTAGTGATGGAGTAGGATCGAGATAAATAAAATGGATTTTGATCCGAACCTTCAAGAAGAGAAAGAATTATTTAGATGATACAGAACGATGGAACACACTTGTAGCAGCTTCTAATTATTCAACCGGTTAACACTATTCAAATAGTGGTTAAAAGAGTAACCTCCAAGTAGAAATTATTCTTCCTTCACTCCCCATTAGACACAAGACCTGGAATTGGAAACCACCTTTGACAACATGTAATGTTCTTTTGATAGTACAATGGTGGCAACCTTGTAGAAACTACACAAACCCCTCACCACTAGTGTTCACTCCTAACAGCTTAACAACATGCAAGTTTTACTCTAATAAAAAATGGATCAAACAATGAAGGTTAAACTCACACTTGAAATAACTTGTTCTTGTAGCATGAAGTCCAGTCTGAACCATCAGTGGAAGCAACTAGACCACCTCCATCAGTGCTTATGGACTCAGCACCTGAACATGAAATCAAAGCTGGAAATATTTCTTTGCCAGACCCATCAATTTCCAGTTCATTATCCTCAGTTTCAGTGATTTTTCCAACATCACTGTTCAATTTTTTACTTCCATCTACTTCAACATTGACTTGAGGATCTGATAACCTATTGTTATCACAGTCATTGGTAAGGTCTTCTTCATCTGACAAGCATCTACAACAGTCAAATTCATCCAGCTCATATTGGCTCATTAACCCTTCCCTCCATGATATCCTCATCTGGGATTGTGATGCATTTTCTATTGTAGAACTAGATAACCAAGGATCCTGATCATCCAAAACTTTCGGAAGTTTGCTGAAATCAATGGATTCATAAGGCAAGGTTAAACAATCAAATTTGAAACTTGAATTAACAGAATCCTGCAGTGGCACAGAACTATTGAGGAGGAAGTTTTCTAAGGGAAGAACTTCACTTAATGAATTAAAGTCAGGGTTAAAACTATCTTCCTTTCGATCGTCAGGATGCACCAATGACAATCCAACATGTAAATCTGAACTAGAGTCTGACTGTGGAGTTCGAATAACATTTCCGCTACTCAATGAATTCAGGGAGAAGGGAGAATTCTCATCTCTGAGATTGCAATGATCATCTTTTTCTTTTTCTGAGCTACCTGGCCTACAACTAGGCGTAGACTTGGGGGAAAACACTATGGATGGATATGAAGACGATAATACGGAATCAAAAGGTCCTTGACACTCAGAAAGTCCACATGGAGATATTGAAGAACACATTTTTCTCCTGAGATCATTAGCAGCACCAGACAAATCACTGCTATCACTAATATTCCAAAAAGTTTTAGAACTGGGTGATGGTGAAGTACTGGAACCAAGAGTTGTGGATTCTGCTAGTCCCTGACATTGATTTAGGAAATTTTCAGACTTCCAACTAAGAACTTTCTTTCCCTTGTTACGAGGAGAAGAAATCCAATGCACTAGAGCTTCAGGTGGTGAAGGCAACTGAGAAGGACTGACATTGTTATTAACACCAGTTATTTTTTTCTCATCATCATCCAAACTACTAGCATCCATTTTATCAAAGCCTGAACAGTTCTCTTCCACAGTAAGAATCCCTCTAGGCCTACATTTCCTCTTGTCAGTGACACCAGAAACAACATAGCCTGCGGCATAACAAGCAGGTGTTGTTGAAACCAAAGAAGACCCACATTGTATCTCTGGGGAAACAGAATTATGAATTGGAGGTGTTCTACTAATGCTTCTGCTCAAGTCCTCCTCAATATCGCCATAAACTGTACTATCCAAATCTGACCCAGTAACTTTTTTACTCAAAGGAGTCATATTTGCATCACTGTGACACGATTTGAGCTGGGAATGCTCATCCGCATTATCATTTATCCCATCCAGCCTATGTTCCTTTCGCTTTAACTCCTCACATGCAGATGGCAATGCAGGTAAAATTTTGCCGTGTGCATTCGGAGCAGAACAAGGTTTAGACTTTTGGCTAGGTCTGGAACCAGATTTCTTACCAGACTGCCACTGGTAGAGACATGGAGGGTTCCTCCTAATCGTCCGCGGCACCTTATCCGATGCAACTCTTTTTGTTTGCAGCCCAAGATTACCCTTTGAAAGGTTCTCCTTTGAGGACTTAGATTTAGATTGTTTGAAAGCAAGTGCATTAGGTACTGAGTTGGGAGTTTTGGAGAGATTCTTAGGTCTGTGGACAGGGGTTCTAAAAGAAGAGGAAGATAAGAACCTGAGGCAACCCTTTGGGGCTTCAATGGAGACATTAGAAGAAGCATAACTGCTGTTGCTGCTGCTGGAAATGCGGTTGAAATCCTGCAATGGACTTCTAGGACTTTGCTTCTTCTTTGCACAGGATGCTCCAATTGATGATGGTGTTGGTGGTGGAGGCAAAGATGAAGGTTTCTTAGATGTAAAAGCTTTGCTCATAGTGAAGCCTGCAGGATCAACACCGCATTGAATTGATCTTAATACATTAACATCATGAACACTGAACAAGCAAATTTGCATAAGCACAATAATTTTGAAAAAAATAAAAATCCAAAATTTCTCAATCTATTAAATACCCATAAAGCTACAATCTGTTTTAATAACAACCCAGCAAGTAATTGTGCGTTTCTAATAAAAAAGTAAGAATTTTTCAATTGAAAAGGGACAAACAAGTATTGAAAACTCATGGGTTATTATGTTATAATTTCTACTACCAGATAGCCCATTTTAGAAATTTTTCCTAAATGTATCTGTGGATCTGCTATGGTCAAAAGCAAAAAACAATCATTTTGAAACAGAAGTTGGAAATGTAGAAGAGATTAGAAGGAATAAAGTAAGAGGAAGAAGTGGATGTTGTTACCAGTGAAATCAGAAGAGGTGGAACATATGAAGCAGCAGGTGTTGGGGTTGAGGAAATAGGAACCTTTGATTTGATTCGGGGATTCAATGTACAATGTTTGAGCAAAAATGGATCGGATCAGTGTTTGGGTTCAAAGCTCCGAAACAGCTCAGTTCAACTTTAACTGGAACATACCATGAATTAGAATTTGTGTGCCTCTTTTCATTTGGTTTTACGTTTGAGCTTAACTTTAAAATATTGTATTATTATTTGATTATTATAATAATTATACTTTGCTCAGGATCCGTTCTTCCATGGTGGTTCACGGTTCTGGGCTTCTGGCCCCAAAAGGGGGAAATGTGGTCCATGAATTTTAACTTTTGAAGCATGTTTCTTTGTTTTTATTTTTTATTTTTTGAAATAATTACAAAATTATCAATTTTTTTTTTCTATGATTTACATAAGAAATAGTAAAAATAAATATAAAAATATATTTTTAACAAAGCAAACTTGTATAATATAAAAAATATCCTCGTGCTCTTTTTTCTCGCACCCTTTTTTTTACACTTATTTTATGATGATTAATAAAAAAAATTGCGTTAAAAGCAATAGTGTGAAAAGGAGTGTGAATGATCTCTTTGAACTCAATCTTAATACAGAAATATTTTTTTGCACACCTCCGGCCGACACCTTCAGCTAGCACTATTGTTTGTTGACTTTTTTTTTTGGACACATTTTGATTTTTTTAAAAAAAATTAACTTTTTGAATACTAACATTTTTGGTTAATTACGTGCAAATATTTGGTTAATCCAGTACAAATATCTGGTTAATTCAGTTCATTATATGACTAATGGGTCATCCTGAAGCATACAATCATTTTCCACAATCATGTAAATATTTGGTTAATTATGTGCAAATATCTGGTTGATTAAGTTCATTATATGGTTAATGATTCATCCTGAATCTTACAATCATTTTCCATAACCATATAAATATTTGGTTAATCACGTACAAATATCTGGTTAATTCAGCTCATTATATGGTTAATGGGTCATCATGAAGCTTACAATCATTTTCACAACCATATAAATGTTTTGTTAATCACATGCAAATATCTGGTTAATTCAGTTAATTATATGGTTAATGGGTCATCCTGAAGCTGACAATCATTTTCCACGACCATGTAAATATTTGGTTAATCACGTGCAAATATCTAGTTAATTCAGTTCGTTATATGGTTAATGAGTTATCCCGGAGCTTGCAATCATTTTTCACAACCGTGTAAATATTTGGTTAATCAGGTGCAAATATATGGTTAATTCAGTTCATTATATGGTTAATTTGTGTGGAAAATTATTGTAAGCTTCAGGATGACCTATTAACCATATAATATTCTAAATTAATCAGATATTTGTATGTGATTAACCAAATATTTATACTTAATTAATAAAAAATGTTAGTACTTAAAAAAGCTAAATATATATATATTTTTTAAAAAGGTCTACAGTGCATCGTACAGTGCGTTGCACTGCACAGCGCTGCACTGCAGTGCAGGTGTCCCAACCAGGTGTGCAAATAATGGGACTGATGAACATAAATATTTTTCTAACAACTGAGTTAGACAACTATATGGGACAACCCCGTATATGTGAACAGCGTTTCACCCTTTTTTTTTTAAATTCGTTTTTTTAAAATATTTAACTTTTTTTCATAGTAACATTTTTGGTTAATTGGGTGAAAATATTTGTTTAATTACGTGCAAATATTTGGTTAATTCAGTTCATTATATGGTTAATGGGTCATTCTGAAACTTACAATCATTTTCAACAACCATGTAAATATTTGGTTAATCACGTTCAAATATTTTGTTAATTCAGTTCATTATATGGTTAATGGGTTACCCCGAAGCTAGATGACCGGTTAAACATATAATGAACTGAATTAACCAAATATTTGTACGTGATTAACCAAATATTTGCACGTAATTGACCAAATAACCAAGTTTTTAAAGGAGCTAAATATTTTTACAAAAATATCGAAAATGCATTGTTCATTCACTGTTCATGTGTTGTTCATTACGAAAATGCCATTGTACATGGACAAAATTACAAAATCGCCACGGGCATGTAGAGTTGTCACCGTATGTTGTCTAACTTATTGTTAGAATAACATAACTGGGCAATGAATGACAATTTATAACCTATTATGTGGGTTTAGTAGGTAGTAAGTTGAGGTCCATTTCCCATTGTGTGTAGGGTGGTGTGAGAATTAGTTAGGTTATGAGAGTTTTGAATCGCTAGTCGATAATGATCATAGAGGAACCTCGACCGTGAGTTAATCTTATAGTTCTGGTGGGCTCTGGGGATAATAGTCTATCAGGTCCCCAAATGGCCAACCCAACTCAAAATCTACCTCAATTGGTAAATCTGAGTTCCTGAAGCAGTTTATAGAAAAGATTTTACTGCAAGGTGCAAAACTCGCTTCGATGATTTCTCTGTCTTAATTGTGGCTTCTAAGGTGAGGGAGCAACTAAGTCCCTCACCTATGAGGGAGCAAAATCAACCATTTGATATATTGTAAAATAATGGAACGATTAGGATTTGATGATATCAGCAGGTCATATAGGTCATTTCATACTTTACGAAATGGTCCCTATCTTTTTTTTCAAAGTTTTGTAATTTGCAAATGAATCCTTCCTGAAAAATCTCACCGGAGTTACTATCTTCTCTTTAGCCCATTGTCTTCTCAATCCTTTCCTAACGACAGTCAGAGATGTTGGTTCACTTATGGGTTGTTGCTTGTTGGTTGGATCCCCACTTCCCCTATATCAATTTTCTTTTGCAAACTCGAACTTAACCTTCTTAATTTTACTTAGACGTCCTCTTTGCGTTGCTGGTCTTTGTTGACAACAAAGTCTCTTGCTGGTGCTTTGAAGACTGACCGATCGCAAGGATGCTGGTGGTGAAAAGGGAATAAAATTTGTACTTACTATAGATGCTAACTTGAAGAGAAGTAGAATGGTAAAGAGAATGAAAGATCCAATATTTATTAGAGTAGCTTAGTCACACATCTGAATTTACAAACTAAACGCAAATAAATCAATATGATAGCATGAATCATTGATACAAATAAAAGTTATAAAACAAAATCCATAAAAAGAATCACTTCAACTGGGAATCTAACAAGGAAACCCACTTCTTGAAGATTTCTAACATTTCATCCAATACAGAAGTATCCACATCAACAAACAAATCAAATGGTTCTCTATCAAGTTTGTTGTTGGACGTTGGAGGATTATAGAGAAACCAATGCCACGACTTATTCATCAAACACACACAAAAAAAAAATTACAGCAAAGAGCCACCGGATCCAGAGCGACAATGTCACCACCACCATGGACTTTAACCAGATTCAGTCGCCGCGCGGGAGTTCCTCGCCACCGCCGCGCGTCACCATTGCCATGGCTTTCGCAAGATCCAGTTGCCGTGCTACTCTGTCAACCACCACTGTCATGGCTTTCGCAAGATCCAGCACAAACAAGTTCGTCACCACGTAGCCGCTCCATTTGGCCGTCGAAGCACCACCGCTATCACCGCCGGACCTTCCCTTTCATACTAGTTTGGGTTCGAGCACCAGATGTAAAGGAAAGGGTTTTTTTTTTTTTTTTTTGCAAAATACAAGATTTATAAAGTCATAATGTTTATCCACTAGTGGCGGTCATTTTGTTTCCCTTACACATGATGGACTTTAGGGGTGTTCATCAACCGATCCAATCCAATACCAACCGCACTAACCGAACCGAAAAACCGATAACCGAAATAACCGAAAACCGAAAAAACCGCAAACCGAAAAAAACCGAAAATTCTCATTGGATTGGATCGGATTTCGGATCCTGTATGTAAAACCGATCCAATCCAAACCGAACCGAAATTATTTAGTTCAATGAAAATAATTTGATCTTTATATTATAAAAGTAATTATTAGTCTTTATATTTTTATAAGTTATTATCTAGTCCTTATATTAGAGAGTTTAATTGGTATGTAAATGTAATGTTAGTGTAAAAACTTTTACACTGTTAACCAATTATAAATCATGTTATGAGTGACTTTTAATATATTTAGGACAATAATCAAATATTTATAATGATTTAACAATTTATAATTAGTTGATAGTGTAAAATATCTTTACACATGAGAGTGCACATCATTCGTGTATATCCCGTTAAAACACTTATTAGAAATTGTGAATATAATATTTTAAAATTAATTTTTATTTTAAATAAGTAACAAATTCATATGACTCTTTAAATACTCAATCAAATCCAAATCGAACCGAAATATTGGATGTTCTTTGATGTAAAGAACTATGTCAATATGTATCGATAAATACCGAATTATCCAATCCAATCCAAATCGCATTTGATTGGATCGGATCGGATCGGATTTTTTGAAGGAAGCAAACCGTTCCAATCCAAACCGAATGTTGATTTTATCATTGGATCGGATGACTTTTCTACTCAAAACCGATCCAATCCAATCCACGAACACCCCTAATGGACTTAGTTGTTCCCTCACCTTAGACATGACCATCTTAATCAGTCTACTTTCGTTATCAGCTGGATAGCAAAAAAAAAAAATGTCCGGCTAAGCTGAACCGGTCTCGCATGAACACTGGTACTTCTTCTCAAGCCTAATTGGTAATCACTGGAAAAGTTAATTAAAAAAGTGCTTTGTTTATCGAAAGAAACGCGGTAGCCGGTAGGCACATAACATCAGCAAAGAAGTGAAGGAAGATAAAAAAGAAAAGCACTCCAACTCCAACAACTACAACGGCCAATTTTTGCAAAGCCTAAAGCTGAAGTTCTCACTTTAACTACCTCAACACAACACTCTCTATTTCCCATGGTATAAATCTCTCTCTCTCTCTCACCCCTTACACGGTTTCGTTCTGATTCTCACATTTGGATGTGTCTTCATGTCACAGGATTACCTTAAAACCGCGCTTCCTTCACAAATTATGTCAGAACGAGGTTCCAATCTGGTTGTTATCAACCCAGGTATGCAAAAAAATCCATTTTTGAACACCACCCACATAATCATTTTTTAATTCAATGTAAAATCAACACCAAGCACATTAAAATTTGCAACTTTGTTGATAACCCATTGCCACTCAGGTTCTGCAAATATCAGAATTGGATTGGCTTCACAGGATACCCCTTTTAATATTCCTCATTGCATTGCTCGCCATACCAAATTAGTTCCTAAGAGGAATGTTCAAGATCAGGTTTTTGTGATAATTTGAGAATTTATTTCATACTCCTATTTATTTAAGTGGTTTTATAACCCATTTAGTGCAGGCATATGTTTTACTTCAATTTTTTTGTTGGTTTTTGTTTATTTGCATTTAGATGCTTAATAGTCAGGTTACAACTGCACAACACATGGAAAGGGAGAAGGCTTATGATGTTGTAAGTTGTTATGTCACATTGCAAAGCTGTAACCTGTAATTTTTATACTACATCTACAGCTTTCTAATATTGATTTTCCCCCACTCTTGTTAAACCAAAAAAATAAAGATTGCATCACTGCTGAAGATACCGTTTCTGGATGAAGAAGTTCCCAGTAATTCTTTCCCTCGTAAGGTATGCGGAATGCCTTATTCAGTTACATTTCAAATGAACTCGTCCCTTCTGTTTTATTTCATGTGCATTCCTTGTTTCTTTTATTAGTGTAGTCTTTGTTATGTTAAAATGTTTGTGCATGCTCTGGTTTTCTTTTGAACTGTTTGAGTAGGGTGGGACTACTATTGCCCCCTTCAAAACATTGCATTTCAAGTAGTTTGAACTTTGAAATCTGTGGCAATGTTGTTGTACATGCTGTGTTAACAATTTTGAGTTGAAGATAAGCGATGAACTATGTGCTGGCAGAAAAATATATTATTCATGAAGAAAAAAGCATTGTAATTTGATTGGCCCTTTTGGGCGTTCTTACATTTCTATAACGCTACTTCTATTTGATCCTTAATATAAAGAAAGCATGTGATTATATGCTTAACTGAGCTTACATATATAATTTTGTGCATAATTATACATGTATGGTTCTAAGATATATTCCATGCACATCAATAGGATCTCATGCCTGTAGGTGTCACTTCACACATGCCAGTTAAGGGTTCTACGGAACTTGGCAGTACATTGAAGTTCCGCTTTTAATGGTTTTTTTTTCAATCAAAATAGAACAAAATTATCCGGTAAAACTGGTGAATTACAGAAGTTGTTGTTGGCTTATAGGATTACTATATCACCATAAAACTGAATCATAAGGTACATTGTTGTTTTAAACCACCTGACTCCTGACAAATGCTTAAGTTGTGATGGCATCTCCCATTCACAGCCTTCTGCCAGCATGCATATGTGCAATCAGCTTCTATTTGAATTCTTTCTTCTTTTTTCTTTCGGTAAAGAGAATTCTTTTGATGCCTCTTCCCATTCTTTTTTGTTGATATTTTCTATTACAATTTATTTTTCTCTTTCAATGGGTTAGAATTTATGACCAGATAAATAAAAAAAATCTAGTTTATAATATGAATTTCAATGTACATGATGTGCAGATGGGTCGTGTTGATGGACATAATCCACACTATATTAGGAAAGATTTGCCCTTCACCTGGACTAATGTTTATGAGGAGGCCACTAGTTCGTCTTCAGCATTGGGTAAAAGGAAATTAGTCTCTTTAGTCTTTACATTTTACCTAGTACTTTCCCGTGTTCCTCAGTATTTGTGGCTTCGGGTATGTTTTATGTCAATTAGGTTAGCATTTGATTCATCTTATGTCTCTTCTACCAATTACTTAATATCAGCTGGAAAGTACCCTACAATTATGTTGAACAAAGTAATGCTATTGCTAGTACCGACTATTATGAAGTAGTGAAATTATTAAGCCTGAAGAGACACTGTAAGAGAAACTCTCATCGTCCTTCCAATTTTAGTTACATTTAATCAAAATGTTCAACTATGTTTTCTTTTTTATTTTAATTTTCTTTATCATAGGTTAATCTTTTTGTTGGCTTTATTGTTTGTTTTGTTGAAACTAAGGTCTTTATTCAGAAGTGAGAAGTTGCATATGCAAATAAAGATGGTTATGTCTTGTATGAGCAATAAGTGCTGATGGTAGCATGTATTCTTTCAAAAGTGAATTTGTACAACACTATTAAACAAATTGTCATCAATGCTTTTATCTTTGCCTTTCTTCCCACAAGATCAATTGTGGTCTAGTTCATTTCAAATTGGGCAGCGGAATACATAAACCCTGGAACAAGCATGCAATGGGCCTAGGATGGGGGTAACTAATGTGATTTTGATGAAATGCTTTCAGTTGTGGTACTTGATTATAGGTGCAAGAAGTGAATGCATCACCCTCATTTTGTTGCATGCCTTACCAGTCATGAAGTGAAATTGGACTCTAGCGCCCTTGTCACATGGTTGTCCTTTGTTTACTACAACCTTTATCACAATTTCTAGGAATTACTAAAATTGGTTGCTGAATGTAGCAGGAACCCAATTAAATTGCAAAAGTAACTTTTAACTCATCCAAAAGTTTGTATATAAGCTTCTTGGATTGCAATATTCTAAGATGCATGATTCCTTTGGTATACCTGGCTTGGAGCTAGAATAGGGATAGACAAGTTGCTGAAAGCTTGCATGAACTCGCTACATTTTAACTTTTAGTTCAGATTTATATTTTGGAAATTTGAGATTCACTTCTTGTCTTTTGTGGTCCAATTTGCATACTTCTTTTCTAACACATAGGTCATGCTCCCTTGTGTCTTATTCTAGCCTATTGTCTTACTTGTTGCTTTGATTTTAAATGCTATGTTATTATGATATTAATCGGCACCATGTTATATTACAATTTGGCTTTTGTAGAGATTTCGAGTAAAGATGTCAATAACGAGTCTTTGGATCCAATAGAAGATACAGATTCAAAGGATCTGAGTGTGAGCGAACGAAAATTCAGAGAGTTCGTTTGTGGTGAGGAAGCATTAAGAATATCCCCGTCTGAACCGTATTGTTTATGTCGTCCAATCCGCAGAGGACACTTGAATATTTCACAACATTATTCCATGCAGCAGGTACTTATCACATTCAAACAAGAATACAATCAATGAAAGTAATGTTAATTAAATACCAAGTTGTTGATTGACAAGTAGAAAAATGTAGATATTGTGTATCTTGGGAATTCTGGATGCTACTTCTAAGTTAATTGTTGCATCATAATGTAAATATGTAATGTCAAAACTTATAGGTATCCTTTAATTATTTATGATTAATTATAAATATTTTTTTAATGCAACACGACTATAATTTTGTTTTTGAAAAATATACATATTTCCTGCCTGTAAGAAGATCCCAGTTTGTTGCTGCTTTTGCTTCCACCATCATGGCATCATGTATGAGCTTCTTTGTTGCTGGTGTTGCCAGTTGTATTTCTATGCTACTATCCCATTTCAAATCTCGTGGATAACTTTTCTTCATAATGGAGAATGATGCAGTGTTGGGTGATGATAATGATATGTATAATTATTAATAAATTGTATTAATTTATTGTGTAATTGTAAATTGGGCGTTAGGGTTTGTATTGGCAATTTTGGGATTTATTGTCAATAATTTGGGAATTTGTGGTCTTTTTGTTTGGGTCTTTGGACATTTAATCCCCCTAATTGAATTATGTTTTTATTTTGTTCTCTATATTAGATCGCTTCAGTCTAAAGTTTGGGTTGCTTGTCCTAGTAATTGAGGGTCCTTTGAGTTGCCTATATAAGCCATGCCTTAGATATGTTAGTAATGAGAACTTTGAATGTTTTTGAGATTATTTCTTGCTTTCATTCTACATCACTACCGCTTGCCTATTTTGCAGGTACTTGAGGATCTACATGCTATTTGGGACTGGATTTTAATAGAGAAACTGCATATTCCGCGCAATGAAAGAAATATGTACTCTGCTATTCTTGTGATGCCAGAAACATTTGATAATCGAGGTATCTAGAACTTAATTCTTTTGAACTGTAGAGTTTTTCACCTTTTCTTGTCACATACGCCTGTGATAAACATAATGTCATCCATTTATTTTTGCATGCTGGAGTTACCTTAGAAGTCAATTTTTACGCTCATGCTATATTCATTTTATGTTTTTGTCCTTGCCACAAGCAGAAATAAAGGAGTTGCTAACTTTAGTACTGCAAGAACTCTGCTTTGGCTCAGCAGTTGTACACCAGGTAATATCTTGCTGTTATTAATTTATATTCTGAACGCAGGAGTAAGCGACTATTATGAGATCATAAACACAATCATCTTGGTTATTTTTGTTGCTGCTGTTAACATTTTAAAATTATTCTGGGGGGTATACCAAACACCTTTGCCACCGGTGAACTAATGGCTATAGATGGATAATGTTATCACCAGCAAGCTTCATTCTTGAGGAATGGTTTAAGTCCCTTGAGATTGGAATAAAGCATGTTGGTGATGAATTGAGGGATCTGAACTAAATGAGTGTTAATAAGTAGTTCTGGTCCTCAATTCATTGGGCTCGTCATCAGATACTCTTTTTGTTTTATTTTGGTAATTTCAGACTCCAATGATTTTGCAAACAGTTTCCGAATGAAATTGAGTCTTACTGTTGGAAGGTGTTGGGGCAGACTTTTTTCGAATTTCCCAAGTCTCGTACTTTTTGTACATAGAGGGGAAATCTTTGTCAGGATTTATCCATTAGTTTCTAATGACTTCATATGGAATCATTGGCCAGGAAGGTCTTGCTGCAGTTTTCGGAAATGGATTATCAACAGCGTGTGTTGTAAATATTGGTGCTCAGGTGACATCACTGATATGCATAGAGGTAAGTGCAACTTCTGTGCCATTTTCATTTTATTTTTTTTGTAAGACATCTTGTTTGGTACTTAGTCTGGTTTAATTTATAATTGGAATTTTCTATTATGATATCTTGGAAGTTGGGATAACTCAATGCTGTAACAATTTACCTGAGCATGAAGCTAGAATTTGGTTTTGTGGATTACTTATTTTATAATCCACTACTCTTACAACCAACACTCGCTGTATGTCTGTTCAGCACCACCAGGTATTAGATAATAACAAGGGAAACTGTATATACACTCCTTGGAACTAAGGCCAATAAGTAGGGTGATGGTTCAGGGTTTGTGAATTTGGAGAAAACTTATCTATCTGGCTAAATAGATCAGAAAACAAATTTAGTCTGAAGAAATGAAAGTAGATTAGATGGAGACATGGGCATATCACACCTAAGAGGATGCATTGCATCTTGATGACTAGGGTTTTTGATAGATCCCTTGGTAGTAAGACTAAGATGTATAATAGCAACAGTGGATTAGAGGCTGTTGTGACTTGTGAGCTATGTGCAACAGAAGTGTGATCAGCACATGGTGGGGTGCATTGTAGTAACCTGCCCATTGGCAGGTAGAGCAGGATAGGGAACAGATTTGGGTAGTGGGAATAGGATAAGAGGGGAAGTGCAAGCAATGTTACTAGGTTGGACTTTGGAAACATTCTTAGTTTGTTCTAAAAGATGAAAGAAGAACCTCTCCCAGCTGATGTTATTGGAAACCACAAGTGGGATGCTGCTATACAGCTATAGGACCATCATGCTTCAAAGGAATTTCCAAGGAATTGGGAATTCAACCATCAGGCTATTAGGCTTCAAACAATGGGACCCTGGTGGTTGCTTCTTTCAAGTGTTACAAAATCCTTGCCCAATCCTTCACCTTGAGGACAAGGTGGAACTGATTTTTTTTTTGGGTATTGATAGGCCCTTGATACATTATATAGGAGAAGGAAGATAAAAGGGAGCAAGAGAGTAATGGGCCTGTTGATAAGCCCAATAATCAGGGCCTAAAAGTGTATGAAAGGAGGAAATATGGTAGAGGAGGGAAGCCTGAAGTAGTTGGAGGAGAGAGAGAGGCTCCTAACAGAATGGACATGTGGCAAGAGGAGAGTTGAGGGAAGATCCTGGAATATTTGGAGAAGGAGGGGATGTAACGACTTAAAGACAGAGGGCCACGCATAGAGGGGATCATCATCTTTGTAATTGGGTTGGTTTCGGGGTTACAGAGAGTTCCTCTCTTGTTCAGTCTTGGCTTAAAGCTTATTTTCTGTTTTCTTCATTATTGTAAGGAGCAATACTCCATTTTCATCCCTTTCTAATACTAAGATATCCCGTTCCTATCAATAATTTTGCCCACTTAGTTTCTTAAGGAAATTTTATCTTGCTGGCCATTTAAGTATTAACATGTGCCTGATGTTAATTATCAAATTGAATTCTCGCCATACTTGATGGTAGTACAGATAGTTAAAATAAACAAAAGTGTTTGTTTAATAAATACATGCAATTCATGTATCACATGTTAAATTTTTCTAGCCTACAGAAGAATTAGTGTCTACGAAATAGCTTCCACTTACTAAGCCTTCTAAATTATATCTTTGTTGTGTATAAAGATATGATGCTGAGTGTCATGCCACTCAAGCAATTCCATCCTTTCTCATTTTATAGTGACTAATTTTGGTAAACTGCTTTTTTTGTTAAGGATGGAGGTGCTTTGCCTTCAACTGAGAAGACTTTACCTTTTGGTGGTGAGGTACAAAATATAGTCTCATATTCTACTCATTACTGATGTTTTAAAATAGCTTGGAAGATATGCACTTGTTAACATGCTTGATGCACCTATTATTTGTTGTTTTTTGTCTAATCATGCTTTTCTTTGCATTAGTTTAGCAACCATGTCATTTTCTTTTCACTTATGCAACATGTATAAACTATAAAGTAATTAAGTTGTAGAGTCACCAAAAATTGATCAAAGGACCTAGGGCACACCACTTGAATGAAAAAGAGGCTGGATATTATCATGGCCGAATGAATTAAACACTTTGCAAGAATTTACGTTATATAGACTAAGGGAAATAAATGGTTGCCTAAATATAGTGGTCCAAACAAAAAGGCCCAGCCTAGCGTTCCAAAAAGACTTGATATTGAAATTTTGAGCAATTGGATTTTGAGTTAGAAATTGGAAACATTTACAGGCATAAGAACTTTGATTGACTACCAAGCTCTAATACCATGTCAAAGAAACACTCACCTCAAAGTTACTTATACAACTCCAAGTCTCCAACATTTAAAAATAGTCAGTGACACACCCTTTGAAACCTGAATCTCATTCAATAACACAAAATCATCCTTGTCAATTTGTGTACTGATTCTCCATTATATATTTCAAATTTTCTATTTCTTTTTGTAAATAATTTTTATTATAATTCTTGGAATTATGTAGTATTTCCTCTATTCCATTTTTTTTGTGGCTTTGTGCTAGTATTTTATGTTGTAATCCAAATAATAACTTTTTATTTTCAGGATATATCCAGGTGCCTTCTCTGGACCCAAAGGCATCACCAGACTTGGCCACAAATTCGTACAGATATATTGACAAAGCCTATAGATCTTTTAATGTTAAATCAACTGAAAGAGACATACTGTGAAATCAAAGTGAGTTTTGCTGCTTTTATGTTTTATCTCCAATTCTCCATTGATACCATATTAGAATAACAGGGGTAGAGTTAGACCCCGTTATTCTAATAATCTCATTTAGCCAATATACTACTTCATAATAATTACACCTTGTTAAATCAAATGAAAGAGAAATATTGTGAAATCAAGGTGAATTTTACTATTTTTATCTCATTTAGCTGATATAATAACTGAGCTGGAGTTGGGCCCACTTAGTCTCATAATCTAAGCCAATATACTACTTTGAAATAATTGCACCATGTTAAATCGACTGAAAGAGAGAAATTATGAAATCAAAGTAAGTTTTCCTACTTTTATCTCATCTAGCTGATAGCTGATATAACTGAGGTGGAGATAGGACATTTATTCAAATAATCTCGATTAACCGATATACTACTTTGTAATAATTGCACCTTGTTAAATCAGCTGAAAGAGGAATATTGTGAAATCAAATTGAGTTTGACTACTTTTATCTCATTTAGCTGATAATATACTACTTTATAATACTTGCACCTTGTTGATAAGTTTGTAAACATTTCCTGGAGTAATCTAGAGCTCACAAGTCACAACCATTGTGTGTAAGTAGGATTTATCATTCATAAATGGGTTGCAGCTATATTGTGCCGCTGTGGATATATTTTTCTTGTTTCTAAATAACACAGGATAGAAAAGTAAAAATGAAAAAAGGGATAAAGCAAGGAACAAAATTTATTCTGTCTTGTATAACATGTGCTGCATCTCAGGTTATACTTCACCACAAACCATCTTTCTAGTCAGAAATGGTGCTAGATAGATGGAACCCTGTTAATCATGTCTGCTATTAAAAATAGTTTTATTGTTTTATGTTGGTTTTGTTGGGAATGAGTACATGTGTTTCTGTTCTTGTCTGACTTGACACTGAAGTTAAAACATCAGTGTTGAAATTGTTGGGAGTATTTAGTTACGTTATGTGTATAAATTACACATAGTTCATCTTTTTTGTATTTTCTATATTATGCCAATTTGGGTTGGCTCAATTGGCAAGATCTAACAGTGTCAACTCAGGTTTTTTGTTCGATTCCTGCTGGGATTCCTTCTTTTGTAGCTTATCTGTATGTACTATTGTAAGTCGTTGCTAAGGCTTATGACATGCCCTGACCTGGGAATGGGCTACCACACCTCTCCCCTTAAACTTTCTTGCACCAAAAAAATATCTGGTAGGAAAAAAATCTTATGTATAACATAATTGCATTTAGTATAGGAGCTGATCAAGGAATAATTACAAAGCTTGATAACTGCTAACAACTAGTCATAATTATAGTTGACTAATAGTATAACATGTGCCTAAATAAGCTAACAAATCTATACTAGTATTCTAGCTAAGGTTTTGATGGCAATTGATGTGGAGCGTTTTGCTGATCTTACCTTGGGCATGACAGTTTGTTAATTTGTGTTTGGGGCCTTTTTTTATTTTACGTATTTTCGGTATTTTTTTTATTTCATTAATTAGTTAGGAGATCCTAAGTTAGGTTCTAGTTAGAGATAAACATTTCCGTAGTTAGAGATAAATATTAGGCATTGTAGTTATTATTAAATTAGGAATTGTAGTTAGAGCTAAACTGCAGAAGGTTTATAAATACCTTCCGTTTATGTTATTTTATGCACATATTTCAGTATTCAGGTTTTCAGTATTAATGAAATTTAGAGTTTTCTCTATCCCTGCGTGCTCGCACTGTTTCTGTGTTGTACGCTGTGTTGATAATTACCTAATACCAGTAATCTTGTAGCAGTTGCTTTTTATTTATTTATACCATTCGGGTTATGATCAGGATATACAAAGAGAAACTGAGGCCTTGGGCTGATCTTTTGTTATTTTTAAGATTACTTGGTTAACTGATAAACTGAGTTTTATCTTCATTTGGGGTCCAGGCGTGTCAGTTGTTCATCCATTTATATTTCCAATATATTATGTATTTAGATCTATAAATTAAATTCCTCCATGGTTTTTTTCTATGTGGATTAATGGAAATGTTCTATTTAGTTATAAAATATATAACCTATGAAAACAATCAACATCTTCACTCTTCAGTTGAGAAACATGGATATTAGAACAACAACAACAACCAAGCCTTATCCCACTAGGTGGGGTCGGCTACATGGATCATACGGCGCCATAATATTCTATCATGAATCATGTTAATAGTTAAATCATTGGCCTCCAAATCTTTCTTAATAGTTTCTCCTATAGTTTTTCTTGGCCTACCTCTGCCTCTAACTATTTGATTGCCTTCCACTTGGTCCACTCTCCTTACTACAGAATCTAAAGGTCTCCTCCATACATGCCCAAACCACCTAAGTCGAGATTCAACCATCTTTTCTACAATAGGTGCTACCCCAACTCTCTCTCTAATGCTATCATTCCTAATCCTATCACGTCTAGTTTTTCCGCTCATCCAGCGCAACATTCTCATCTCTGCTACATTGATTTTACTCTCGTGTTGATTTTTTACCGCCCAACACTCCGTCCCATACAACATCGCCGGTCTAATAGTACATGCGGTAAAATTTTCCCTTTAGCTTAAGAGGTACCTTTTTATCACACAAAAAACCCGAAGCCTTCCTCCATTTCGACCACCCTGATTGAATCCGATGGTTTACATCTCCCTCAATTTCTTCGTCATTTTGTATAATAGACCCAAGATATTTAAACCGTGTGACTTGTGGTATGTTGTGGTCTCCAACTTTCACCTCTAAGCTAGAGGTGTTTCGCCTTTTGCTAAACTTACATTCCATATACTCCGTCTTGCTTCTACTCAGCGGAAGCCATGTGCTTCTAAAGCTTGTCTCCAAGTCTCCAACCTTCCATTTATATCATCTCTCGACTCTCCAACTAGGACTATATCGTCAATAAAAGCATGCATCACGGTCTGGCTCTTGAATGTGCTCAGTAAGTACATCCAAGACCAAGGTAAAAAGATAGGGGCTTAAAGTTGACCCACAGTGCGAGTCTATGGTTATTGGGAAATCTTACGTGGCTCCACCTGCGTTCTCACACTAGTCGTGGCCCCCTCATACATATCCTTGATAGCTCGAATATAGGCAATCCAAACACCTTTCTTTTCTAGGGCTTTCCACAAAACCTCTCTTGGCACCCTATCATACGCTTTCTCCAAATCAATGAAGGCCATGTGTAAATCTTTTTGATCCCTTCGATATTGTTCCATCACTCGTCGTAGCAAGTAAATTGCTTCCATGGTCGACCTCCCGGGCATAAAACCAAATTGGTTGTCGGTGATTTTGGTTTCTTTTCTTAGTCTCCGTTCAAGCACCCTTTCCCATAGCTTCATAGTATGACTCATAAGCTTAATCCTCCTATAATTTGCGCAATTTTGTATATCTCCCTTGTTCTTGTAAATCGGAACTAAAGTGCTTCTCCTCCATTCGTCTAGGCATTTTCTTTGACCTCATAATCTCGTTAAAAAACTTCGTGAGCCAACTAATGCCTCTATTTCCTAGACTCTTCCATACCTCCACGAGTATATTGTCCTAGTCCAACCGCCTTGCCATTATCCATCCTTCTCAAAGCTTACTTTTACCTCATGCTCTTGGATTCTACGATAAAAAGTGTAATTTTGGTCCTCCTCTCGATGTCAAGTACCTGTGAGCATGATAAAACTTCAAATCCTTCATTAAATAACTTGTGGAAATAATTCTTCCATCTATCTTTAATATCTTGTTCCTTAACCAAAACTTTACCTTCTTCATCCTTAATACACTTCACTTGGTCCAAGTCTCTTGTCTTTCTTTCCCTATTTTTAGCAAGCCTATAAATAGATTTCTCACCATCTTTGGTGCCTAAGGATTGGTACAACCCGTCAAAAGCTTTAGTTCTAGCTTCGCTCACTGCCTTCTTGGTCTCTTTTTTGGCCACCTTATAATTTTCCCAATTTTCAGCATTTCTACATAAAGACCAAACTTTAAAACATTCCCTTTTAACCCGAACCTTAGCTTGCACACTTTCATCCCACCACCAGGATTCTTTACCTTGAGGTCCGAATCCTCTTGATTCACCAAGCGTCTCTATAGCTGCCTTCCTAATCCCCTTGGCCATCTTGTCCCACATAACATCTTGTGTTGGAAGATCCTTTGTTTTTCACCCTTCAGTTGCCACCACTTGATCCTTGAAACCTTTTCGTGGCCTCTTCTCTTCACACTCCTTTTAACTCTTACATCCAAGACCAAGACTCTATGTTGGGTAGTCAAGCTCTCTCCAGGTATGACTTTACAGTCCAAGCAAATCTTTCTATCCGATCTCCTAATAAGAAAGAAATCTATTTGAGAGCTTGTCACCCCACTTTTGTACGTGATAAGATGCTCCTCACGTTTCCTAAAACACGTATTGGCTATAGTAAGATCGAAGGCAGATTTAAAGTCCAAAATAGACTTGCCCTCACCATTTACCTCCCCTAGGCCATATCCCCCATGCAAACCGTCGTAACCTCTAGGTGCCCTCCCTACATGCCCATTTAGATCACCTCCTAAGAAAATCTTTTCACCTAACGGTATTTTCTGAATTAGGCTTTCTAAATCCTCCCAAAATTTTACCTTAAAGTGTTCTTCTAATCCTACCTGAGGTGCGTAAGCACTAATCACATTAAAGGTGTCTTGTTCCACTACAAATTTTAGGGCAATGATCCTATCTCCAACCCTTTTTACATCCACAATGTCATTCTTCCAATATTTATCCACAATTATGCCCACCCCATTTCTCGATTTTACTTTGCCAGTGTACCAAAGCTTAAAACCCGAAGAGTCTAATTCCTTTGCCTTTTCTCCCACCCACTTAGTTTCTTGTAGGCACATGAAATTGATCCTCCTCCTAATCATAGTGTCAACTATTTCCATTGATTTACCTGTAAGTATGCCTATATTCCAAGTTCCAAAGCGAATCCTACTCTCGTGAGCTAGCTTCTTTACCCACACTCGTTCACAAAAATGTGGGAATCCTTGCTTATTTTTCACTACATCCAGGCGGCGATGCAGCGGCCCTTGCTCTTTTGACACTGTACTCGAGCTATACAGCGCGTTGCTTCTGGGCAACGACCTAGCATTAGCATTATTACGTCGTTGATCCATGTCATAGAGATTCGACTAAGTTTTACATTGGCTGTCGATGGCCTAACACAACCCTCTCCTTCTATTCTCGTTCCATATTTTTTCCCACTATTTTCTTCACTGCCTTTTCTCTCTATTGCACTTGTGTACGAGAGTGTGCTGCTTTTGAGTTTTTGGAAAGTAAAATGCACTTTGGATTAAAAATAAGCCTTGGCATATTGAACATGTGTCTGATGACTTTCAAAAAAACATTGCATCACATATGATATGACCAATGCTGCTCCTTTAAATTTATACTTGCTTCCAAACTTGGATTCATTTTTGAATCCTCTCTGTCTTGTTTATAGGAGGGGGAACTTGATGCTCTTGCAGTAGTTCATTCCTATGAGGGCAATGTGCCAGCTGGGTCTCACAAGACAAGGCTTACTGCTCTTAATGTATGTATCTTTCTTAATTTACCCTTGCATTTTGCCTTTGGACAATGCTGTGCTTTGACAGTGCTGATCATTATTGCACAGGTTCCTCCTATGGGGTTGTTCTATCCAACGCTTTTCGTTCCTGATGTGTATCCTCCTCCACCTCGTACTTGGTTAGTGTATTCAGGAAGTTCTCTCTTTGTGCTGTGAGCATATTTGCAAACAATTTTATGTTTACACAACCCTATTGGTTTCCCTTGCTAGGTTTCATGACTTTGAGGATATTCTAGAAGATACATGGAATTTTGAATTTTCCCGAAGGCCTGACATGTCAGATACTTTCTATCCCAATGTTAATGGAGGATTACCCATGTGGGAAAGCTATCCAGTTTTTTCAACAAAACCAAAAAAAGAAGAAAAAGTCGGCCTTGCAGAGGCTATTACCAACTGTATTCTCTCAACTGGTAAATTTTTAATCCTTTTCTCTATTTCATATGCATAGATTTGAAGCTTTGTTTTCACTGTTTGGTTTTGGATTCACAGGGCGCATAGACATCCAGAGAAAATTATTTTGTAGCATACAATTGGTGAGTTTTACATGGCGAGCTCAGTGTGTTATTGTTCTTAATATTACATGTTGATAGGAAGGAATTGACACATTTACCTTGAATAGACTGGCGGGGTGGCTTTGACAAGTGGTTTGGTTCCTGCAGTAGAAGAAAGGTTTGTTTTGATTTTGATTGACCTTATCATATTCAACTGCCTGATGACAAGCTAATGGTTGTGATACTGATGTTTGCAATGATAACTCATGCTTTCGTTCATAGTTAAAGTAAGAAAAGAACTAGCCATTGGTAGGTCATTTGAGGTATTACATCGAGTTCTCGGTAAGGCTTGTGGGCCCTGTCCTCTGAGTGTACAAACCTCCCATCTTCCTGAACTTCCTTGTATCCAAAAAAAAATAAACAGAGATTACCAGCACCTTTGTTTGTGTGACATTGCAAATGTAATAAGTAGATCAATAAAATGTTTTTTTTTTTGTAAATCTTTTTTTTGTTGTTGGTACAAGTAGGTGCTTAGAGCCCAAAAGAAAATAAGACTAGCCTATGAAGCTACAGATCGGGGCAAAGCAACCCCTGAAACATCATTTAGCATAAGAATAGACAAAGAGGCATGAGGGAGATCCATTCTGTGAAACCCATAATCCTTTTCCAAACTGCTGTTTGCTAACCAATCCGCACATGAGTTCCCCTCTTCCAATGCTGTTTGTAAATCTTTATGTTAGATATTGGAAGGAAAATGCCATCTCGATATTTTAACAACCTTAATTTTTTACTCCAGCATCAAAGTAAATTTTCTGGTTTCTTTTGAGTTGTAATTTAATGCTAGATTTGTCTGCTTCTTATGCTATTTCATCTTTCTTTCATCCTGTTTATTATTATTGTATTTTTCCTTACCCTTTTCTAAGAGACCTCTACAGTTAGTGGGGGCCATTTTCTTAGGCTATTTCATTTTTACTCATCCTATATAACAGTATTCTGTTTCAATTTTAAATATGAGAAGAAGATCAAGCCTCAGTTAGAAGAGTTGATAAGATGGAGGATAGCCCAATACTTAGGTGTAGATGAAGACCAGGAAAAAATTAAACCTAAACCATTAGAAAGGATTTAGATCTAAAGGGCCTATTGGAAAATTGGGCTTTTGACAAAACTTAGTGACATTGTATGATCCATATAGTTGGCCTATTTTCATGTCAAATTTGAACATTCTAGTGTCGTGAATGATTTTGTTTATTTTTTTCATGATATTAAGCTGATTGGTGAGTCCGCTATCCTTTTATGTCAGAGTTTTACATGCGATTCCTCCAAATGAAGCAATTGATACTGTGGAGGTTAGTTTCACATCCTATTTTCTATATTATTGGCCTTATTGTTTAAAAAAAATATATTTGTACTTCAATGATATGCAAATGTTATTGTATGGATAAATCTTCCATAAATATATGGCAATTATTTCCATTAATTCATCATCCATCCGGTTCATCCATGTATAAATCCAATTACTTTAAAAAAATAAGAAAATAGTGGATTGGGTCATTCTTTATTGTTGGATGGTTAATGGGCCATCCAACATATCCCTTGATCCATTAGACAAAACAGAATTGAGTCAGTTGACCTTTCCAATGCAAACATAAAACCCTAAATCAAAACACACGAACCTCCGCAAATCCTTCAGCTCTGGTTGCAGTGTCTCTAGGGTTCTTCTTGTTCTTCATGGCTGTAGGCAACATACATGGCTACACTACCAGTTCCTACAGCCACCTCCGCCATGTGTTCTCGTTCACGAAGATGAAAGTTTGTGACCTTTGCTGCATGAACCTGATGACGATTTGGATATGTTCTTGTAATATTTGGCTGGATGTCCATCCATAAATAATTAATGGATGGATTGGGTATTCATTTATTAAACGCGTCGTGGATGGACTGGAATTTTAGAGTACTTCTTTAACATAGCATAAATAGATTAATGGTTTATCTTTTATCTATCCATCATGGTCTAATGTAGAATTCATCCAAGCCATCATTTTCCACTCCTAGTTGTTATCGATAAGCAATATTGTACTTGAACACTAATAGGTTCTTTGTGAAATTAGCTTCTCCACCCTTTCAATACTGCAAGTTCCTTATGATGAGCTCTTGTGTACGTGTCTTATTTTTTTGCACATATTTCGTGTTAAAAGTAAAAGCTTTTGACCTACACTTGCTTTTTACTTGTTAATCACATGTTCCTCTCTGATTTATTGTGTGATATCTTTTTTTACATGACACTTAGGTTCTACAATCAAGGGCAAATCCAACGTTTGTGTCATGGAAAGGCGGGGCGGTATGTTGAGCACTTATGATCATCATGCTTCACCTCATACTAAGTGAATTTTTTGTTGGTTTTTGAATGGTTCTATTTGTAAAATGTATGCATTATTTGCTATTCTTAAATTGTCACTTTTTTAATTTTCCAAATCTGACAGAGAAATATATATTCGTCACCATTTGGATGTTGATGTCGAGATATTCTGATATGAACTTGATGGAAAATATGGCATCTTATGTCATTGGAAAAGAATGATCTTGTTAATTATTCAGCAAAGTCATAAAATTCATTTACAGGGAAACCAAGGGTGGGTTTAGTGAAGCTGAACAATTTCATAGGTGGAGAAGATTACTTTCTTACTTCGATCATATGTTTTTAATTATATAAAGCAGAGACATGGATACAATTGAATGAAACATGGTCTGGCACATGGTTTGATCACTATCTATTGTTTATATATGAGCAGTATCATTGTTTTTTTTTTCTTCTCATAAACATTATCATTATGTTTAGTGCAATTTCAGATTCAGTGTTCCAAATGAATTTCAGTGTGGGTACATGGGCCTTAATATTGAAATTATAGGCTTAGTTAGAGTAGAAGTTCCACAATTTTGGTTCCCTGCAAAGTTACTTTAGATCAATTGATCGTTTGCTGATTGGAAAAGCAGATTGTTATGCATCAAGAAGCTTGGGATGGCAACAATCTTTCATGTTGGATGTTAATTAAGATGTTAAAAAACTGATAAAAACCTTTGCTATCAAACTGCCTTGGTAATAAGTGGTCACATGTTGGGTGTTAAATCCTTGGGATTCACTGCTTCGCACTTGTTCATATTTATGCTGATGTTTGTAGTTTGTTACTTTCTTAATTCTTGCCATCTTAACATAGCTGATATGCCTTTGCAGATTCTTGGAGTACTTGATTTAGGTAGGGATGCTTGGATAAGTCGGGAAGATTGGATTAACAATGGACTTCACATTGGGAGTAACAGAAAATACAAGGATTCATATTATATTCAAGCTCAAGCTATGTGTTACATGAATTCTTGAAAATATAAACAAGGAATGTTAAGAATATATTTGATATAGGCTACTTGATTACTTAGTTTGACAAGTACTTGCTTTCATATCCACTCCATTTTTTGTTACTTTTGTGTTTGTTTTGACATGTAATAAAGTCAATTCAAATGGGTTTGAAGAGTTGTTTAGGATATGAATTATGATTATTGTCAATCAAAAAACTTCTTGAAAGTGTAACCACTTATGAAAATGAATGCCCCTTTTGCACGTTACTATAGTTTTTAGTTTTACCTTCGTCTTAGATCCCACATCGAAAAAACAAGCAAAAAGCATTGGAAATGGTCTGTATAAAAGGGCAACGAGAGGAAACTGATTGATTTAAAAAGGGTCAGTTGGCTAATTATGCCACGCTCACCCTCGTTTGGTGGGTGCTGTATGGCTATCAAGACATATGGCTGACATAATTTGTGGAAATTTATAGGGTTGGCTCGTTTGGCCGACCCTTCATCTTAGTCTTAATATGTTGTGCTTATATGAGGTTGTACAGTATTTTTGTGTAAGTTGGTTTTTGAATTATTTAAGAATTTTTAATTAGATTCTTAAACTAAAATTTCTAGTGAGGTTTCTATATTTATATAAAATTTTTAATTGGATTTTTGAAATAAAAAAATTATAATTAGGTTGTTAAATTTATATAAATTTTTTAACAAAAAGGTGTATATATAAAAAAAATGATAATTGATGAAATTTAAAAAATTAATATTATTTGATATAATAATAAAAGATGAATATAAGAGAAAAAATCACTATAATTAATAATAAAAATAAAACTTAATGAGAAAAATTATTGTTTAGCATAATAATTAAATAAAATTAAATAAATTTGAGAGACAAAATTTAGTTATTGAAATGATAATAATAAAATAATAAAATATGAAATTGTGCAAGAAAATTCATGTTTTATAACAAAAATATTAAGTTATTAAAAAACTGAGTCAAATATTCAATATTTGAAATAACATTAAAATAATAACAATAGACATAGCAAGCAAAATTATTTTTTACGAAATATTAAAATAACTTAAGAAAAACCTCAAACAAAATATAAAATAACATAATCAATAATAAAATAAATTAAATAACTCAATAAAATTGACAATGAAACTAAGATGTGATATTTACTTAACTAGATTATTTATTTTATTTATTATTTCAAAAAATAATTTTGTTCTTAATTGAGGTTTATTTTATTTTTATTTTTATTTTTTAATTGAGGTTTATCATTTTAATATCTTAATATTTTGTAATAAAACATGGATTTTTTAACACAATTTCATATTTCATTATTTTGTTATTATCATTTTAAGAACTAAATTTTGTCTCTCAAATTTATCTATTTTTATTTAATTATTATGTTAAACAATAAATTTTCTCACTAAATTTTATTTTTCATTTTATTATTATTATTATTATTATTATTATTATTATTATTATTATTATTATTATTATTATCATTATTATTATTATTATTTTAAATAATGAGTTTTTCTCTCATATTCATCTTTTATCATTTTATTATTATGTCAAACAATTTTTTTTTCTAAATTTAATCATCTATCATTTTATTACTTTTTATTTTATATGGTCACCTTTTTTAATAAGGGACCTAATTGAAAATTTTATATAAGTTAAAGGACCCAATTAGAAACATTTTAGTTTAGGGACCTAATTGAAATTTTTATATAAGTTCAGGGATCTAATTAAATTTTTTTTTAGTTCAGGGACCTAATTGAAAATTTTCAAATAGTTCGATGACCAACTCAATAATTAAACCTACTTTATATGCTCTTTATAAATTTATTATTTTGAATTATATGTTATTTTGAGTATGTTTGGGAAAGATGGGAAAAAAAATTATGCTCGATTTTTGTATAATCGATTATAATCAAAATCTGTTTTTGTTTGAGTCTTTTTACTGAAAATCGATTTTAAGATAATCTATTTCGTTTGGATGATGTAGAAAAAAATCATTTTTATATAATAAATTATAAAAAAATGTATGAAGTTATTTGTTGATGTTAAAATTGATAATATTTGATGCTTTTTTAAACATTAAAACTTGTTAAAGTGTTTATTTTTATATCTTGTCATCATTATGATTATGAAATTATGTGAAAATGTATTATTTTTTAGAATAGTTAAATATAAATAATATAAAATAATGAAAGGTACCGTATATTATTATTATTTTTTAGAAGAACCAATAAAATGAAAGGCATCGAGCTAATGGCATTCGTTGGCACCGCTAATGGCATTCGTTAACTTGAAGCATGTACAGGGGAGGCAGCAGGCTATGTTAATGGCATGGAAAGAGAAAACATGTACTGGGAAGGAGAGAGACGACATTCAGCCTTGACAGTAAAGAAAAAGCTTTTTTTTTTCTTTTCATCCAAACAGTCCTAACATCTAGATGGATCAAAACAACTTATTTTTATGAAAAAAAGTTTTTTAAGAAATTAAGCTCTAATCCCAAACATAAAGAATTTTTATAAAATAGCTTTTTAAAGAAAAAACAGTTAAAAAATCGAATAGTTCATCTTTCCCAAACTTATCTAAAATTAAAACCTTAATCGAGAGTTCAAAAGGTGACGATTATGAGTTGGAGAAATCATCATAAACTACCCTGTGCTCTAATAACACAACTCGCAAAGTATCGCGAGTATTAACGATGTCATTCACTTCGTACACAGGTGCGTCATCAGTTTCATTCACAACCTCGTATCGGTGCTTTGACAGAAGCCGGAAAGCGGAGCTTTTCATCCACCTCATGACGTAGCTTGGATCTAGGTTTCCTCAATTTGTTTGGTGAAAATTTTGTTTCTGGAATATTGGGCCCGGACAGTGGACATAAATGGATTCATTTATTTGTTTTAGGTTAAAGTAATCTTTTGGTTCCTATATGTGACACTGATTTTCAATTTGGTCCATATATGTAAAAAGTTGTCAATTTAGTCCCTATATGTAACATTGGTTTTCAATTTGGTCATCACCGCTAATTGGTCCTTATATAAGAAGACCAAATTGCAAATTATTGTCACATGCAGGGACCAATTCAACAAAAAAAAAATGAAATCGATCCCTATATATGACAATTATTTTCAATTTGGTCCCTATATGTTGTAATTTGGTCCCTCTTAAATATGGACCAATTAGCGGTGATGACCAAATTGAAAATCAGTGTCACATATAGGGACCAAATTGATAACTTTTTATATATATGGACCAAATTGAAAACCAATGTCACGTACAAGGACCAAAAGATTCCTTTAACCTTTGTTTTATCTATATATTGGATGGAGTATTAAGTATTCATGAATGAAATTCATAAAAATCGAATATTTTTAAGGATGTGTTAATGAGTAATGAATTTAATTTTGATATATTAATGTAAAGTTGTAAAGCTGCTATGTTGTAAACTAATCGCAGATCATATTATATGTATTTTTTGAGGTAGTTATTATTTTTAATAAACCCCCCTTAAATTATAGTCTGTTTGCAAATAGACACCCTCAATTATCAATTCTTCCTAATTGATCCTTAAACTAAAGGAATTAGTGAAATTGGTCATTCTCTTGACCCAAAATTAAATCACTAATAGCTATTGAATCTAACTCTCCATTTTTCTTAAATCTCAACCATTTACTTTTTCTTTTTAGTTTTATAATTTATTTTTTAATTTTAAAAAATAAAGATCTGAAAAAAGCTTCAGGTAAAGAACTCCAACTTCGTGCGTTTCTTCTTTTCTCAATTTATTGTCATCTTTAAATTTGGGAATCGCCTCGATCTGCATTTTTTCTGCAAACCCATTGTACAAAGTAAACAATTGAGATTTAAAGAAAATGTACGGTTAGATTCAATAGCCGTTAGTAATTTAATTTTGGGTTAATGGAAGAACCAATTTCACTAATTCCTTTAATTTGAGGATTAATTATGAAGAATTAATAATTGATGGTGCTTATTTATAAAAGGGCTATAATTTGGGGGGAGGGGGGACTTTGTAATAATATAGCTATTTCTAATTTGATATACATATCACCTTTTTTAATAACATTTAAACAATCATTGGAAATTGGAAAGGATATTGTGTGCAGCGAATAAATAAAATGCTGATATCTATAGATTGAGGAAAGGCTGGTGCTTTGTTGTGGGTAGTTATGTTTCAATTACTTCTGGGTATGACCCACATATAGTGATCAGTGGGTGTTGTAGTATGGTGTAAAGATGATCCCCTTCTTTGTTCTAGGTTAGTATTTAATTTACATCAGAATTTTGTTGGTGGTCCTATTTAATTGGATTAGAATACTTCAAGTATTTTCAATTATTAAATTGGTGTTTATAAAAAATAAAAATAAAAAACAATCATCATGTGTTTAACATTTTAACTAGAATCAATTTACATCTGTTTCAAAAAATTCTACAGTTTTTAAATCTTCCACGATCGTAAAACTACATGTAAGGTGTTTCATTAGAAAAAAAGTAGTTAAAGATAGAAAAAATATATTATATCCACTTTTAAATTTTTTTTATAGACAAATGTTAGTTGTTATATTAGTTTTTCTCCTTTATCGAGGTTTAAATGTTGAATCACCAACTTCTTCAACTTCTTATATTCTTAGCTCAAACTAGCTGAGCTACTTTACCTCATCTACTTTTAAATTTATGCATCGCGACATTAGTATTTCACTATTTCTACAGCACATGAAAAATATATATTTTTCTTTTCAAATCTTTGAGTTTTTCAAGTTATTAAAGTAATTGATATTTAGTTAATATTATTTTATCTTATGATATACCGACACCCTTTGAGGGTTTTTTTTTCCTCCTGAAGTGACCCACTTTTAAAAATTATATATCAAAATAACCTATTTTTGAAACAATTTACCAAACTAACCTACTTTTGAATAAAATATTAATTTTTTTATTGCTGACTAGTGGCACCAGTTTGACTGACGTCATTAACTTGTTGACCTGCCACGTGGCAGGTCCTGATTGGTCCGTTAGTTTTATCTGGAAAAAAAAAGAAGAAAAATCAGGTCAGTGCCACGTGGCGCACTCTGGTGGAGTGGCGTCAATCAAACTAGCGCCATTGACTTGTCATGTGGTAGCTTCCTATTGGTTCCTAGGTTATTTTGAAAAAAAATAAAAATAAAACTTTTTGGGCAAAAAAATTAAAGTATAGAAGTACATAACAGAGAAAGACATTCGAGAATCGAGATACTTCGTTGGACAAACTGAAAAGAAAGGGTATTAAAGTATTAAACTATTAACTATTAGTAATTTAAAATTGAATAGAAACGGTGAGAATAGTCATAATAATAATATAAAAAAAGGTTACTAGTTGGCTGCCAGCTAATCCCATTATTCGAGGGAGTGCTCTACTACCTATGCAAATAAAAAATTAAAATGTTTCGTACGAATACAAATTTGTGTCAGTATTATCTTAATAACATCAAACTATTTATTATAGAAAAATCTTTTTAATAAATACTAATATTTGTTTCATTTCAAAATGCTATAATAAATAATAAGTTAATAATAAAGATCACATGAAACTCAAAAAGAAGACCACCGACCTGAAGTAGAAATATAACAAATCAAAATATTAAAAAAAGTTAAACCTAACCTTTTTTTTTAAAAAAAGGTAAAACCTAACCTTTTTCTAATCCCAAACCAAAGTCTTCATTTTTCTCTGCATAACCTCTCGCCTCTCTCAGACTCTCACTCTCAGACACCACCACAAGCCATCTCCATCCCAAGCACCACCCAGCGGCATTCCTCTCTCGTCTTTCGTCCAGATCACGGTGTTCCTCTTCCTTTCAAATCTGTTATCAGACGCCGCACGTCCAGAGGACGACCTGCCCTCCGTCGCGCTGTTGTTGCCGTTATCCTCCTCTGCGCCAGATCTGCGGTGGTCGTAAGAGATGTTGTGGCTGCTGCATGGCAGAACCGCCAAGTTTTTTGTTGCTATCTTGAATTTTTTCTTCTTTTTCTTCTACTCTGGTTCTCTAATCTGGTCTTCTTGTTTTGATTTTTTTCTCTGGTCTGACTGGGTTTTTTATCCTAAATCGAGCAATCCGAACCGCCTAAATTATATAATGATAAAATTTAATAAGATTTTTGTTAACATTTTTATAATAATACATTTTCGAAATTTAATTAATAACATTTTTTTAATTTTTGTTTCACAAAAAAAATTATATAATGATAATATATATTTTAATTATATTAATTAATTAATAATATAATATAATTTTCTTTTTTAAAAAACTTTTTGGCCAAAACCCTTTTTTTTAATTTTTTTTTTCAAAAAAACTGACGAACCAATAGGAAGCTGTCACGTGGCAGGTCAATGGCGCTAGTTTGAATGGCACCACTCCACCAGAGTGCGCCACGTGGCGCTGACCTGAATTTTCTTCTTTTTTTTTCCCAAATTTTTTTTCCAGACAACTTTTCCTGACCAATCAGGACCTGCCACGTGGCAGGTCAGCAAGTTGCCAGTTTGACTGGCGCCACTAGTCATCAAAAAAAAATATTTTATTCAAAAGTAGGTTAGTTTGATAAATTGTTTCAAAAGTAGGTTATTTTGATATATAGTTTCTAAAAGTTGATATTTTGGAAAAAAGGCCTTTAGTGTGACAGTAATCCTCATTTATTGGATTAATTAACATTGTTCCTTTCCTACAAGTACTTTCCAAAACTTGCAAAAGCTCATTAAGCTAACCGCTGAATTCAAATTTGCTTACTACTTTTATTTATGGCACTAGAGGCTTCTAACTTTTTTGGTTATTTCTACACAATTCTGTATAATTTTCTATCATATTGTTCTAGAATCATCCAGGACATTTGCATCAACTTTAACAAGTTAGCAACCAACCTTGCATTATGCATATTCTTTTTTTTAATCATATTATAGGTACGAAGTATCCACCATCGTTAGGTGGTGACTAATCTCTATCGAGAAATCTATTGGACATACAAGATGGATTCTTTGCTCTCAACCAGGTTTTCTTCATATACAAGAATCAAGATTCGAATCTCTAACCACTTATTTTAAATATCCAAACCCTTACTACTTGGACCAACCGTGTATTGATTGCATTATGCATATTCTACTTCCCCAGAACCCAGACATAATAAACAAGTGCCATATAGGGTATAGCCGACCTCTTATTAGTCAAATTAAATGTTCTAGATTGACTTGGATAGTTCAAGCATCTCCCACGTGTTCTTCCCATCTTTGCCAAATAATGCTGCATTATTTGTTGGCATATTTAAACAATAATTTCCCTTTTTATTGTTTTCCTATCAATTTATCAAGCGACGTGGATGGGGCCCCTTTGATTATTCATGCTGCTTTGCTTAACGTTGTTCAACCAACAACTACAGCTCCTTAAGCAGTCAAATATTAAGCATTGGTCATCACTTTACTTCATGGATCTGATTTCTAACACACTAGTTTGTTAGGTGGCATCTATCTAGAATAGGCATTTTTATCACATTGGTCACCTTTCTCTATAAAATACTCAAAGGTGATCCTATATTTCTGGGGACTCAAAAGTTTAAAAAGAAGGAAGATTAATCTATTGCAAAGGATTAAGATATTATTTTATAAACCCCAGCAAATTAAATTTGGTCATACATTATTTACTTTAATTTTTTCATTTATAAATATCTAAATGTTGACTCATCTAGACTATTCAAAAAGAAAATTATAGTAACATTAATGTGTTATCTAATAGTAGTTTGCTCGAAAGTTTATGAGGGTTTGTGAGGAACAAAAACCTATGCAAGTATCATTTTCTGCAACTAAATCGGGTTCAAGATGAGATGGGATCATAACTTCAACGAGTCTATATTATTATGAAACTAGTTCTATACATTCCCAAACAATGAAGAGGGAAATACTGCTTCTATTACTCATACTTGTTTGGGAAAAATAGATTATCTCATTTTCCAGCTTTTTTATTCTAAAAAGTAGTTTTGTGAATAATCTATTATGTTTGGGTTTAGAGCTTAATTTTTTAAAAACATTTTTTCAACTAAATCAACTGTTTTTAAACCATCTCATATCATGGATTGTTTGTTTATTTGAGAACTGATTATTAGGGCACCGGCTCCCACTTGCCGAACTTGCCCCCATCCCCCAATGACTTTGATGTCTTTTTTTCTTTTTCTTTCTATGGAACATTAGTGTCAGGTGCATGTAATAATAGATGCATATTTTTTTTTTATAAAGTATTCATTATTTATTTGATAATATTGATTATTTATTTATATTATTTTTTGTTAAAAATTTAAATATTTTAACAAGTTTTAATGTTAAAAAACATAAATATTATTAATATAAATACATAATTTCATACCCTTTTATGTAATTTACTATGTAAAAGAGATTTTTTGCATCATCCAAACAAAATAAATTATCTTAAAATCGTTTTTCGGCAAAAAGACCCAAACAAAAACATATTCAAATTATAATCGATTATCACAATAATCGATTATACAAAAATCGATTATTAGCATAATATTTTTTTTCCAGTTTTCCTAAACACACTCTAGAGGTTGTTTGGGAATGATTGATTGTTATTTTTCAGCTGTTTTCTTTGAAAAAAAGCTATTTCATAAAAAATTATTATGTTTGGGAGTTTAGATTAATGTGTAGAATGTTAGAAAGATTAAGAAGGAAAGTTGTGCCGTGGCAAGAACCATTGTCCTGAAAGCAAATTCCGACGGACCTCCGGTGCAACCCGATATCCGGTTTACTCCCCAAGGTTTACACAGCGACGTGTCGGACCCGTGCACTCGAGGCCAATGCACTCGAGGCCAGAAACACGTTGGAGCCTCACAAACAATGTCCAGAAGAAGAAAGACCGGAACCCAGAAAAACAAAGAAGATGAAATAATATTCAAGTAGAAGGAGAGAATTGTTCTGTCCACACTTTTCAAACTGACGCCCAAAATGCTATATAAAGATAGCATGATCGGTTTCAAAATTAAAATTAAAAACTTTTAATTTTTGAATCAAATGCAATAAAACCAATTCAATATGAATGGATTGTAACAGAAAAATAAAAGGCAACGATGCAATCTCTTTAAAATCAATAATCATGATGAAATATAAAAGAAAATGTATCAAATTGATTTGAAATAAATGAGTATAAAAAAAAGTCATTGAATGCCATTAACTTTACAATCCCCCACTAATGGCAAGCAATAAAAACAGATTCTGGACAAGGAAAGGTTTTGTGCTTAAGTGTTAATGTCCTGAAGATTGAATTAACATGTAGTGAGGTGAGACAACATCTTATGTCCAATAAGTGAATTACTCTTGAATTTAATGGATTTAAGATGAGACCCCCACAACACACACTTTTACCTTTAAAATTGTGATAGCTCCTCGTTTAAATCTTTACACAATAATTTAAGCCTTATATATATATATATATATATATATATATATATATATAAATATATATATATTCACCATGGGGTGCTCATGAGTGCTCTAGAAAGATTGCCTAAGCCTTTTATGGAAGGTGACATTTGCCTTCACACTCACGTAGGTAGATACATCAAGTGCATCTCTATAGCCCTACCCATATCAAGGGTTATGTATCTATTATGAGCTCATGGCTCAACCTCACATTAAGCACTATCGCATGCCATAGGGACGAGTAGTATAGTGTATAGGAGTATTTATATAGCTTCGTTTGACCACTAATTGGGTGTCCACCATATTTTCCTCCACTCAAGGCTTTAAACCCATCCCCCTCGACGTATCCAGGACAATTTTCCTAGGTATTCCTTTTGTAAAAGGATCTGCAAGATTTTTCTCACTTTTCACATACTCAAGTGAGATATCACCTTTTTTAATTAGGTGTCTAACAATAATGTGTCTCATGCGTATGTGCCTTCTCTTACCATTATAAGCACTATTATTAGCCACACCCATTGCAGTCTGTGAATCACAATGAATAGATATAGGAGGTGTAGGTCTTCCCCACAATGGTATATCAGTCATTAGGCCTCTCAACCACTTTGCTTCTTGACCTGCAAGTTCAAGAGCTATGAATTCTGATTCCATTGTAGACCTTGCTATACATGTTTGCTTTGTTGATTTCCATGAAATAGCACCGCCTCCTAATGTAAATACGTACCCTCTAGTGGAACTTATCTCATCATTATATGAGACCCAATTTGCATCACAAAATCCTTCTAAGACAGCTGGAAATTTAGCAAAATGTAAACTCCAATCCATAGTGCCTTTTAGATACTTTAGAAGACGCAAAAGGGCATTCCAATGTTCACTATTGAGATTATGTGTGTATCTACTCAATCTACTTACAAAGATAAGCAATGTCAGGTCTTGTATAATTCATAAGATACATAACACTACCAATTATTTTTGAATACTCAGATTGAGAGATACCGGTTCCACCATTTTTCTTAAGATGAATACTAGAATCATATGGTGTTCTAGCAGGTACAACATCAAAACTATTGAATTTTCTTAAACTCTTTTCAACATAATGAGCTTGACTTAGAGAGAAACCGTTTTCCGTATTTTAATACCCAAAATCACATCAGCTTCTCCTAAGTCTTTCATTTCAAATTTGGAACATAAAAACTCTTTAATTTTAATTACTACTTTCAAAGAGGTTCCAAATATCAACATGCCATCCACATATAAACATATAATAATGCAATTAGAATCTATCATTTTGGTATACACACAAGAATCAGAAGTGTTTACTATGAAACCATGGTCCACCAAAGTGTTATTAAACTTTTCATACCATTGCTTCGACGCTTATTTTGAGCCATACAAAGATTTCTTAAGCTTGCATACCTTGTGTTCTTGTCCTGGCACAATGAAGCCTTCAGGTTGCTTCATGTATATTTCTTATTTTAAATCTACATTTATAAAAGCTGTCTTTACATCCATTTGGTGTATAACCAAGTTATAAATTGCTGCCATAGCTATTAAAGCACACACAGTGGCAATTTTGGTTACAGGTGAATAAGTATCAAAAAATTCTATACCCTGTTTTTGAGTAAAGCCCTTCATAACCAATCTTGCCTTGAATTTTTCAATTGATCCATCAAGCTTATATTTCCTTTTAAAAATCCACTTACTACCTATGGATTTACTACCTTTAGGCAAATCCACTAGTTCCCAAGTGTGATTACTTGTTATGGAATCTAGTTCACTTTTAATTGCCTCTTTCCAAAAATTAGAGTCTATTGATTTTATTGCTTCCTCATAGGTCTGGGGACTTCTTCTAACATATAAGCATAAATTATTTCTTCATTTATTTTATCAACATCATCTATTTCTACTAAAAATGATGTTATAAAATCCAGACCAAATTTTGCTTCTGTTCTAATCCTTTTACTTCTTCTTGGTTCACTGATTTCAATATTTTGCACACGTTTAGGAACAACAGAAATAGAACCAGAAATAGCAACATCATTTACAGAATTCAATTTCTTCATAGGAAAAACAAGCTCAAAAAATTCAGCATCTCTAGATTCTAATATAGAATTATCATTAAGGCTCGTGAATCTATATGCAGCACTATTTTGGGCATAACCAAAAAATACAACATCAACCGTTTTAGGACCTATGTTTGTTCTTTTGAAATCTGGTAGTCCTAATTTAGCCAAACACTCCCACACTTTAAAGTAATTTAGGTTTAGTGGACGACCTTTCCATAATTCATAGGGTGTCTTATCTAATTTCTTATGAGGGATCTTGTTTAGGATATAACTGTTAAGTCTCTAAAATGTCTGATGTGCATTTCCCTAAGTTTTGATGAGAACTAAACATCGGTTAATGATTTAATTAACCTTCATATTGGTTGCTAACCTGTCTATCGAATGTGAAGATTAAATATGATAAACAGACGTCCAACAAAGTAAATAAAGGAGATGTCCAACAAAGTGTAACAAGCAGACGTCCAACACTGTAGTGTTTGAAGCGCACGTCCAAAACGCAAGAGAAACAAACTTGCGTCCACCAATGTGATGAAAGTCAGTGTCTACTAACGTGGCATTCGGAGCGCGTCCAATAAAGTATCAGAACATCGCGTCCAATAAAGTATCAGAACCGCGCGTCCAATAAATTATCAGAACAGCGCGTCCATTAAGGTATCAGAACAGCACGTCCATTAAAGTATCAGAACAGCACGTCCATTAAAGTATCAGAACAACACGTCCATCAAAGTATCAGAATTGTTCGTCCAATGACGTGGCAGATGGAGCTCGTCCATTGAGGTATCAGAATTGTCCGTCCAATGATGTGGCAATTGGAGCTCGTCCATTAAGGTCAGAATGTATCCGTCCAATGATGTGGAAAAAGACTCTCGTCCACCAGAGTAACCGAGACTCTCGTCCACCAGACTAACTGAGACTCTCGTCCAGTAAAGTAACAAAGACTCTCGTCCACCAGAGTAACTGAGACTCTCGTCCACCAGACTAACTGAGACTCTTGTCCAGTAAAGTAACAGGGGCTCTCGTCCACCAGAGTAACAGAGGCTCTCGTCCACTACAGTAACAAAGGCTCTCGTCCACTAAAGGTGACAGAAGCTCTCGTACACTAGAGTAACAGAAGTGCTCGTCCACTAAAGGTGACAAGCGCTCGTCCACTAGTCTTTGGACTTGCTGAGTCCTTAATATGGAGCTCGTCTACTAGCCCGAATAAAAACTCAAATGACTAGATAGACGTGATTATTTTCAAGATGGAAGCACTTATCTTATGAACGCGAATTCTATAAGGATTATCATAATCGTATTTCAAGAACCAGAAAAAGACTTGAAGCCTTCTCTCCTACTCAGTTTCTCGATTATCAAGAAAGGTCAGAAGTTACTCTCTCAAGCAACCTTGGATAATCAGAACCAAAGACCAGTTAAAGAATGCTTCCAACGTGCTTTATTCCCTAGTACCTCTGGTCCTTACACGAAAAGAGAAGTGTACTCAGTAAAGTACAAAAAGCTCTCTACACAACTCTAATATGGCTGTAGCACGATGAATAAAGCCATGATCCTTCATGTTAGAGTACAACCAACGACTCTATTGCATTAATGACTGCCCAGAACGACTCTATTGCATTAATGGCTGTCCAGAACGGCTCTATTGCATTTAATGAAGTTCTGCTTGAAGTTAACATCTGAGGGGATGTCTCTAACGGATCCTAAATGCTTGAAGACCATAAATACAAAAGTTATTGAAGATGAAGAAAAATAGAATACACATTGCATTAAAACGCCATTACTCTGCATTAATTTCTTCATTCTTTTATTCTGTATTCTTCAATCATTTTGAAGTTATTACGCAGACTTTCCTAAGCCTTACATTTAAACCACTCTCTAAGTGTTAGTGAAAGATCTGCCTGTGAGAAGTTGTATTTATTACAAACTCAATCTCTCAAACAAACCAGAGTGAGCCTGAAGAGGCTAGGTGTGAAAATAATACTTGTCTTGAGCCTGAAGAGGCTAGGTGTGCAAATAATACTTGAGTCTGTAACCTTATCAGTTATATATAGTGGATAAATCTTGGTGCTGCCAAAGACTGGATGTAGCTCTTTGTTTTGAAGAGTGAACCAGGATAAATAACCGTGTCAATCTCTCTTCCCTTAAACTCTTTAATTGCCTTAGTTTTCTTACGTCTATCAAGTGGTGTGTTTGCAAAAGTCACCCGTCCATCCTGTTTTCTTCCACTCGTCCAAATCTAGTCTTTTTGTTTGCGAAAAGATTTCAACTTTACTTAAATTCTGATAAACACAATTCAACCCTCCCTTCTTGTGTTTATAGTTGTCTATTTCAGTTGGTATCAGAGCTCAGCCTCTGGGTTGACCATCTAACAGTGTAGACGTAAAAGGTCCTAAAGAATAGACATGACGGGTGGTGCTAGTACAAGTGGAAGTCATCAGACTGAAGGAGCTTCCCTAACCAGACCTCCTTATTTCAATGGAGAAAATTACAACTACTGGAAAGATAGATTTCAGTGGTTTATTCTATCCACAAAGTCTGATCTTCGGGACGTCATCACAAATGGTCCATTCATTCCCAAAAATGATGATAACACCGACAAACCAAAAGCTCAGTGGACTAGTCTGAAAAGACAAAATGGGAACTTAACCACAAAGTCAGATATAACATCATCTGTGCTCTTAGTCCGGAGGAGTTTCACTACTAGAAAAATTGAATTTTCGGACGAAATTTTCGGACGGAAATGTTTCCATCCAAAATTTCCCGAAATTTCCAGACGGATTTCGTTAATTCTTATATTTTCCATGATCCGTCCGAAATTTCGAACGGATTTCGTTAATTCTTATATTTTTCTTGATCCGTCCGAAATCCGTCCGAAAATTTCGGACGGATTTCGTTAATTCTTATATTTTCCATTATCCGTCCGAAATCCGTCCGAAAATTTCGGACGGATTTCGTTAATTCTTATATTTTTCATTATCCGTCCGAAATCCGTCCGAAAATTTCGGACGGATTTCGTTAATTCATATATTTTCCATGATCCGTCCGAAAATTTCGGACGGATTTCGTTAATTCTTATATTTCCCATGATCCGTCCGAAATCCGTCCGAAAATTTCGGACGGATTTCAGACGGATTTCGTTAATTCTTATATTTTTCATTATCCGTCCGAAAATTTCGGACGGATTTCGTTAATTCTTATATTTCCCATTATCCGTCCGAAATCCGTCCGAAAATTTCGGACGGATTTCGGACAGATTTCGTTAATTCTTATATTTTCCATTATCCGTCCGAAATCCGTCCGAAAATTTCGGACGGATTGTGTTATTTTGTATATTTTCCATGATCCGTCCGAAATTTTCGGACGGATTTCGTTAATTCTTATATTTTCCATTATCCGTCCGAAATCCGTCCGAAAATTTCGGACGGATTGTGTTATTTTGTATATTTTCCTTGATCAGTCAAAATCCGGTCCAAAAATTTCGGACGGATTGTGTTATTTTTTTATATTTCCTTGATTTATCTTATATTATCCTTGAAAAAATATTAAATAATTTATCTTATAAATATGATTAAAATATTTGATCTTAATAAATTTAAAAGTAAACAAGATTTATGATGTGAATTAAATAAGATTTATATTTCTTACAAGATTTATGAAATAAAGTAAACAAGAAGTACAATTGTTTGATCCTAATAGAACCTAAATGGACTGGTTTGATCCTAATAGAGCCCAAATTAACTTGTTAGGACCTAATTGGACCAATTGTCCCGATCTGCCCAATTGAACTTCTATGGTCCTAATGAAGCCTAAATGGACTTGTTTGATCGTAATAGAGCCCAAATCGACTTTTTAGGTCATATACGACCTAACTGGGCCAATTTGTACTTCTTTGATCCTAATAGAGCCCAAATGGACTGGTTTGATCCTAATAGAGCCCAAATTGACTTGTTAGGACCTAATTGGGCCAATTGCCCCGATCGGCCCAATTGAACTTCTATGGTCCTAATGAAGCCTAAATGGACTTGTTTGATCCTAATAGAGCCCAAATCGACTTTTTAGGTCATATACGACCTAACTGGGCCAATTTGTACTTCTTTGACCCTAATGGAGTCCAAATGGACTGGTTTGATCCTAATAGATCCCAAATTGACTTGTTAGGACCTAATTGGGCCAATTGCCCCGATCAGCCCAATTGAACTTCTATGGTCCTAATGAAGCCTAAATGGACTTGTTTGATCCTAATAGAGCCCAAATCGACTTTTTAGGTCATATACGACCTAACTGGGCCAATTTGTACTTCTTTGATCCTAATGGAGCCAAAATGGACTGGTTTGATCCTAAAGAGCCCAAATTGACTTGTTAGGGCCTATTTGGGCCAATTGCCCCGATCGGCCCAATTGAACTTCTATGGTCCTAATGAAGCCTAAATGGACTTGTTTGATCGTAATAGAGCCCAAATCGACTTTTTAGGTCATAAACGACCTAACTGGGCCAATTTGTACTTCTTTGATCCTAATGGAGCCCAAATGGACTGGTTTGATCCTAATAGAGCCCAAATTGACTTGTTAGGACCTATTTGGGCCAATTGCCCCGATCGGCCCAATTGAACTTCTATGGTCCTAATGAAGCCTGAATGGATTTGTTTGATCCTAATAGAGCCCAAATCGACTCTTTAGGTCATATACGACCTAACTGGGCCAATTTGTACTTCTTTGATCCTAATGGAGCCCAAATGGACTGGTTTGATCCTAATAGAGCCCAAATTTACTTGTTAGGACCTAATTGGGCCAATTGCCCCGATCGACCCAATTGAACTTCTATGGTCCTAATGAAGCCTAAATGGACTTGTTTGATCCTAATCGAGCCCAAATCGACTTTTTAGGTCATATACGACCTAACTGGGCCAATTTGTACTTCTTTGATCCTAATGGAGCCCAAATGGACTGGTTTGATCCTAATTGAGCCCAATTTGACTTGTTAGGACCTAATTGGGCCAATTGCCTCGATCGGCCCAATTGAACTTCTATGGTCCTAATGAATCATAAATGGACTTGTTTGATCCTAATAGAGCCCAAATCGACTTTTTAGGTCATAAACGACCTAACTGGGTCAATTTGTACTTCTTTGATCCTAATGGAGCCCAAATGGACTGGTTTGATCCTAATAGAGCCCAAATTGACTTGTTAGGACCTAATTGGGCCAATTGCCCCGATCGGCTCAATTGAACTTCTATGGTCCTAATGAAGCCTAAATGGACTTGTTTGATCCTAATAGAGCCCAAATCGACTTTTTAGGTCATATACTACCTAACTGGGCCAATTTGTACTTCTTTGATCCTAATGGAGCCCAAATGGACTGGTTTGATCCTAATAGAGCCCAAATTGACTTGTTAGGACATAATTTGGCCAAATGCCCCGATCGGCCCAATTGAACTTCTATGGTCCTAATGAAGCCTAAATGGACTTGTTTGATCCTAATAGAGCCCAAATCGACTTTTTAGGTCATATACGACCTAACTGGGCCAATTTGTACTTCTTTGATCCTAATGGAGCCCAAATGGACTGGTTTGATCCTAATAAAGCCCAATTTGACTTGTTAGGACCTAATTGGGCCAATTGCCCCGATCGGTCCAATTGAACTTCTATGGTCCTAATGAAGCCTAAATGGACTTGTTTGATCCTAATAGAGCCCAAATCGACTTTTTAGGTCATATACGACCTAACTGGGTCAATTTGTACTTCTTTGATCCTAATGGAGCCCTAATGGACTGGTTTGAGTAATTAAATTACTCTCTTCAAATTATTTTATTAGGGTGCGTTAGCATTGACTTATTTCAGTGAATGCACGCTTACTAGGCAATAAGTTACATTATTGTCACTATTATTACCAGTACAGAAAAATATTTTAAATAATATGATTAAGAGAAAAGCATTTTCATATTTTCATTCTATTTAATTTTAGAGTTGAAAATAAATTGGTTTGACTTTAATCGGAGATTAAATTTTGGACCTTGTATTTTCTTAATTGATCAGTTCAACTATTAATCTTTACTCTAATGTGAATTTCTAAATCATATATTTATCAATCTTTATTTTTAGATTCCAAAAAGTAAAAACATGTTTATTTTAGGCCTAATATTTATCACTCATTTTGTACCTATCACTAAGTAACTAGTTTAAAAACTCAAATTCTTACACTTTTCTCTCTCTCTTTCTCGACGCTCTCTTTCTCTCTTTTTCTCTTTTCTTCTCTGCAACTTCTTCTTTCTTTCTTTCTTTCTTCTTTCTCTTTTCTTCTTCTTCCTCCCACCTCAACTCCATCTTCTTCCTCCTCTCAACAACCAAACAGCAGCGCCGCCCACCCCACCAGGACCGCCGCCGGCCGCCGCTCGAGATGGAAGGACGAAGATCGCGTCCCTGCACGCGTCATCGGAGCAGCGAAGCCGAGCCACCGTTTTCCGCGTCGGACCGCCACCACCTCACCATGGTAAGCGCCGTTCATGGTGGTTTTGAACCCAACTCGTTGGTTAAGCTTCTCTCTTTTCTTTTATGCTCTCTTTCAACTCTTGTTCTTGTTCACTGTAGAACCGCCGTTGTCCTCCGTGCCGTCGCCGCCGTTCGTCGCCGCGCTTCCCCCACAACACCGCCACGTGCTTCTTCTTCCTTGTATGGGTAAGTGAAAACCCCATCTATTTTGCTCAGATTCAAAACCCCAAATCTGATTTTGAAACCCTAACCCTAACCTTTTGATTTCAGATTTTAATCTTGAAATTTAAGTTTGTTTTATGAAACTAAGACTATGAATTAGTGTTTCCCTAAACCAATTTCATTATTATTTAGTTAAAATGAATTTTCCCTAAATTGTATTTAGGAGCCCTAAACCCCAATTTGATTTGATTTGAATTTGGATATGTTTTTGTGAAATTAATTATGATTTAGTGCAATTAGGACTCTTAATTGATGATTCCCAAGTTCTCTTTCATGATCCTTTAATCAAAACAATGTTTTCTTAAAGGGTGTTGTGAAGCGTAAGCTCCAAACATGATTTTCTTTGAAAATAACCTTGTTTGGTAATAAGATAAAGTAATGTATGTTTGATCATGTGTAATTGATTTCTTGATTTCTGGTTGTTGCACGTTGTTGGATTCCCTCTCTGAGACGTTTGACTCGGCTATGCTTGCTTGATGGAGTAGATAGTTACACTCTTGGAGCTAATGTGAGTATTAAGACGAGAATTCTTTACTATATGCATGTGTGTGTGATTTATCTATATGATTAAACTATTGAGACTGGTTGAGGCATGACATACGTCATAGCTTATGTTTTGGAAAACTATTTTACTGAAAACATATGAACACAAAAGTGATTTTTAGCTTTCTTTGGAAAGTGGAAAGGAAACAGAAAAGGACTAGATTTTTGTGCTTGAGGTTTCGAGACTAGATTCTCGATTACGGTGAAGCGGACTAGCCTTCCTCCCGTTAAGGACCTAGAGTTCCGAGACGCGTCGGACTAGTGTTCTTGGATAAAAGATTTTGAAAAATCTTTAGTGAGAGTTTAAAACTCAATTGATATTGAAGGTTTAATCAATATCTGAAAAGATGATATGGCAGACGTGCTGTTGTTATAACTATTATTTTTATGTATTACTGCCTGGATGTATTTGGTGTAACTGAAATCCTGGAAATGAAAATGTAAGTATTTTAGCAGGTGTTTTTTTTACCTGGGATGTCCGAATTACAGAGGAGACTCTGTCGAAATTTTTGTAAAACTACTAGCTTGTATTTAAGTATATCCTTTAAGTATGTGGCTGCTGTTCTGAATTAGTGATTTTCTCAATGTTTATCCTTTCAGATTGGTTTGGATGGAATTCGTATGTTAGATCCAAATACCAGTCGAACATTGAGAATATATCCTCTTGAAAACATAACAAGATGCGAAGTAAGTTTGTTAGCTTCCTTATTGACATTTTGACTATTTCTTCAAAATTAATTTTTGTAACTAGTCTCAATATAATATGTTTCTCATTTAATTATGCAGAAATTTGATTCATCTACCTTTGCATTCTGGTCAAGGAGCTCGGTGGATGTGGAGCCAGGACGAATCAGATTGCAATCCAATAGTTACACTACTAACACACTTTTGGATACTGTGACTGCTGCTACTATACAGGTATTCTGAGAATCTCATCCTCCTTTTGTGGAAATAGTTTTTGCTGATGAATTAGATTATAAGAATGTAAATTTTATAAATATCTGCTGGGAGATGCTGGGTGTACTTTATGTTATTGGGGGACATGATTTAGTTTTAGTTGCTTGCCTTGTATGAGTTGCAACGTGTAGTGTACATTCAAGGCCATGTTTTTACTCACGATATGTTTTGTACTATTTGAAGATTCATTATCATTGGATAATGTTTGTAATATTCAGTGCAACTTACCTGTTTCAACCTTTTCTCTCTTATTCACCGAATCTTCTGTTCTTTAATCTTTATCAAATTTAATGATTCCAATATTGATTGTTTGTGTGTCGTTTGTTTTGTGTGTGTGTAGTGGAAATAATGTTGGTTCTTTTAGCTATCCTAATACTCTTGTGAATTGCAGATTTTTTGTTTAGCCTCAACATTTGACTATCCTTTGAACTAAAGTGTAGTGTATGCTTAGGCCTAGGAATTATGAACGGACATGAGTTAGATAAAGATTCAAACAATTTGAGGGTTTTCTAGCAATAAAGATCCAAACAATTTGAGGGTTTGCTGAAAAAATCTCTTGATAATTTTTATTATTTGTACTTTCTGCTAGTCGCATCAATTTAAATGCCAATAATTAATAAATAGCCTTCTAATTATGCTTTTTGGCTGTTAACAATGCTGGCAGATAAAATATGTCCTAAGCATTTAGCACTTTTTAATTGATAAACAATTAGATTGCACTTTCCAACTATTGGAAGTACCATCGATCTTACTGATCTGTAGCATGTATATTTGCTCGGATTCCGCTATACTAAACAAGATAGATCACATGGGCTTCTTTCTCGGCTCGCTTCTTTTGGGGTTCTAGAGTACAGTTGAACACATGTGTGCACTTATTTCTGTTTGTTAATTAATTGACTTCCTTGGTTGATGGAAACGTTCATTCTTTTACTGAATTGTTGGATATAAATCTTTCAGGTGTATCGTGGGGGCATCTCCATTGATGCAGTCATTCTACTTCTAAAGGAAAAATGTCAAGAAAATTTGGAGAGGCTGGATTCTCGGATTCCTCAACTTTTTGGTTCATTACATGACCTTCACAGTTCACGATGGTTTGATCTTCCGATAGTTTTTAAGTCATGACTTTTGGATTGCATGCAAAGAATTTGTATTTGATTTTTAGAAGTTGTATGGTACCAAGGCTGTATTTTGTAACAATAGTCAAATTCATGATTTTGTGATTTAATGTGAAACTGCAAATGTTAGTGATCGGTGCCATATAATTTGCATAGATAGTGAAACTGTAATGTAAGTAAAGTGATCTGTCACGGCCGTGATGAGCATCACGGCCTGGCTGTGACAGCTTCTGCCTTGAATGTTGTTTCACTAAATGGTCTGTCACGGCCGTGACAGATTCTGCTTACAAGGGGTCTGACTCAGTTAACATGTCATTGCCGTTACAGATTCTGACTTTTGATTCTTCCGTGGGAAATCCGTCCCAAATCCGTCCGAAAACAAAAATAAATCCGTCCGAAAAATAACCAACAAAATCACAGTATTTCATCCCAAATCCGTCCGAAAACAAAAATAAATCCGTCCGAAATCCGTCCGAAAAATAACCAACAAAATCACAGCATCCGTCCGAAAACAAAAATAAATCCGTCCGAAAAATAACCAACAAAATCACAGCATCCGTCCGAAAATAAAAATAAATCCGTCCGAAAAATAACCAACAAAATCACAGAATCCGTCCGAAAATAAAAATAAATCCGTCCGAAAAATAACCACAGTCCGGATTTCCACGTTGTCCGAAATCCGTCCGAAATCCATTCGTAAATATTTTCGGACGGAATTTGGGACGGATTTTCTAATTTCCCACGGGGATTTTTCGGACGGATGCCATTCCGTTCGAAATCCATCCGAAATGAACTATCCGTTCGAAATCCGTCCGAAATTTGTCCAATTTCCGTCCGAAATCCGTCCGAAAAAGATGGATTTCTAGTAGTGTTTGAGAAGGTTTGTGCTCGTGACTCTGCGAAGGAAATATGGGATACTTTGGTTGTCACTCATGAATGAACAGCTAAAGTCAAAGAACCAAAGATTGTCATACTTGTCAGAAAGTATGAATTGTTCATCATGGAGGAAGGTGAGTCTGTTGCTCAGATGATAGGAAGATTCCAAACTATAATCAACAGTTTGAAATCTCTTGGCAAAGTTTATACCAATACTGAGAAGGCTGGAAAGATTCTGAGAAGTCTACCTAAACAGTGGAGACCTTTGGTCACTGCTATCTCCCAAGCCAAGGATCTCACTACCTTGACTATGGATGAACTTCTTGTTACACTCGTTGTTCATGAGAAAGAACTTGGAGATGAAGTTGCACCAAAGAAGGGCAAGTCAATTGCTCTGAAAGCTAATCAAAAGTCAGCAAAATTTTCCAAGGCTCTGAAGACAGATGAGTCATCCAGTGATGCTGACCTATCAGAACTCGAGGATTCTGAGAGTGATGAAGAGTTGTCTCTCCTGACCAGGAAGATTAAGCTTCTCCTACAGAAAAAGAAGTTCAAGAGGGATAGGCCATTCAGAAGGTTCAACAAGGACAAGAACTTCAAAGAATCCACCTCAATAGACAAAAGTCCAATTGTTTGCTATGAGTGCAAGAAGCCCGGCCACTTCAAGGCTGAATGTCCTCAACTCAAGAAGGCCCCTTCTAAGAAATTATTCAAGAAGAAGAAGAAAGGAATGATGGCTACTTGGGAGGATCTGAAGTCAACATCTTCTGATGAAGAAACTGCGGAAGAAGCCAATCTCCGTTTGATGGCCAACACTGAATCAGACTCTGATGATGAGGTACATCCTGACTATGGGAAATTACTTGATGCCTATGAGGAGTTGTTGGAGGAATCCAACTGCTTATCTAAAGCCTTCAAATCCCTCAAGAGAGAGTATGTAAAGCTCACCAGTGAGCATAAACATAAATCTCAAGAGTGCGAGAAGTTGGCTAAAGAGAACAGTGAGCTGAAGACTGAAAAGTCTAATGAAGCTAAGATCTCAAGTGAAACATCACTATCTGAAGAAGTTGAAAAACTTCAACAGAAAGTGGAAGAGCTCACTTCTGATCTTGCCAAATTTGTTAATGGTAGAGACAATCTGACTAAGCTACTTGGCATTCAGAAGCACTCTCTTAACAAAGAAGGTATTGGATATGTCCATCAAACATATCATAAAGTATCAACTAAAGTTCCTACAGTATATGTTAAGTCAACTGTAACCAAATCAACACCTATTTGTAACTTCTGTGGAAAAACTGGGCATGTTATGTCTAAGCGTATCCATAAGAAGAGAAGGAAGTCTTTACAGACTCCTAGAACTAACAGAAAAAGACCCAGAAAAATATGGGTACCTAAAGATCAAATAATTTTTGTTGCAGATGTCCTTAATAGGACAAAGAAAACACCACTGCTGGTATCTAGACAGTGGCTGCTCGCGTCATATGACAAGAGAAAGGTCTATGTTCCTAGACCTCCAACTTAAGAAAGGAGGACACGTTGCCTTCGGAGGAAATCAGAAAGGGAAAGTTATAGGAATTGGTACTATTGGTGGTAAACCCCCTATTCCCTCTATATCTAATGTTCTTATGGTTAAAGGATTATGACACGATTTGCTTAGCATAAGTCAATTATGTGATAGTGGTTTTGATGTTTCCTTTACCAAGGATGTATGCATAGTTAAAGACTGTAATGGCAAAACCTTATTTTCAGCTAAAAGGCAACAAAATCTTTATAAGATTGAACTGACTGATCTCTCAGATCAAAGTGTAACCTGTCTGATGTCTAAAGAGGATGAGAGATGGTTATGGCATAAGAAACTAGGTCATGCTAGTATGAAACTAATTTCTGAATTAAAAAGGAATATTCTCGTGAGAGGATTGCCTGATATTAGCTTTAAGAAAGATGTCTTGTGTGATGCATGTCAGAGAGGTAAACAGATAAAATCAAGTTTCAAATCTAAAAACCAAGTATCAACCTCTAGACCTCTTCAGTTGTTACACATGGATCTGTTTGGACAAGTTAGTCTTGCCAGTCTGGCTGGAAGAAAATATGGATTTGTCATAGTTGATGACTATTCTAGATACACATGGGTACTCTTCCTAACACACAATGATGAGTCTTTTAAGGCTTTCTCAAGATTCAAAAGAGAACAAAATGAGCAAGGTTTCGTATTTCTACTCTTAGAAGTGATCATGGGGGAGAATTTGAAAATGAGCGGTTTAGACAGTTCGTGAGGAGAATGGAATCTCTCACAATTTCTCTGCACCTAGAACTCCACAAAGAAAATGGAGTGGTTGAGAGAAAGAACAGATCTCTGCAAGAGATGGCTAGATCTATGCTCAATGAAAATAATCTCCCTAAGTACTTCTGGGCAGAAGTTGTAAACACTGCTTGTTATGTACAAAACAGAATACTTATTAGGCCTTTTCTAAAAAGGACTCCTTATGAATTGTGGAAAGGAAAAAGCCCCAACATATCTTATTTTCATGATTTTGGATGTGAATGTTTTATTCTGAATACCAAAGATAATCTTGGAAAGTTTGATTCTAAGGTAGATAAAGGTATTTTCGTAGGATATTCTGAAAAGTCTAAGGCTTTTAGAGTATACAATTCAAGAACTTGTATTATTGAAGAATCTATTCATGTTAAATTCAATGATGGATTAAAGACTGATAAAGAACTATCAGATCTAGAATATGATCTTGCAGGTCTTGAAATAAACAAGCGAGAAAGTCAACAACCCGATCTAACCAAAACAGAACCTGTGCCTGAGACTGAAAGACAAGTGGAACAGATTTAGTCAAAGATACAAGTCAAGATCTTCATGATGATCTCAAAAGGGATTTGAAGTTCAACACTCTTCATCCTAAGGATCTTATTATTGGAAATCCTTCTGAAGGAGTAAGAACCAGATACACATTAAGAGAATTAAGCAATATGGCCTTTATTTCAGATTTGGAGCCTAAACGCATTGAAGAAGCTCTTGAGGATGAAATATGGATTCTTGCTATGCAAGAAGAACTTAACCAGTTCACCAGAAATGATGTCTGGACTCTTGTCTCTAAGCCTAAAAACAAGTCAGTTATTGGAACAAGATGGGTCTTCAGAAATAAATTGGATGAAGATGGTAAAGTTGTCAGAAATAAGGCAAGGTTAGTAGCTCAAGGCTATAACCACTAAGAAGGTATTGATTATACTGAAACCTTTGCACCTGTAGCTAGAATAGAAGCCATACGCATTTTAATGTCATATGCTGCATAACACCAAATTACCCTGTTTCAATTGGATGTAAAAAGTGATTTTCTAAATGGTATAATTGAAGAAGAAGTGTATGTTAAACAACCCCCTGTTTTTGAGGATACTGATAAACCAGATCACGTTTTCAAACTTAAAAAGGCATTATATGGTTTGAAACAAGCACCTAGAGCATGATATGATAGACTCGGTTCTTTTCTCATGCATAATGGTTTTACTAGAGGACAAGTAGACACTACTCTGTTCAAAAAATGCTCTAAAGAGAACTTTATTGTAGTTCAAATATATGTTGAAGATATTATTTTTGGAGCAACTAATGAAAAGCTGTGCAAGGAATTTTCAAATCTAATGCAAGCTGAATTTGAGATGAGCATGATGGGAGAATTGAAGTTCTTCCTTGGATTACAAATCAAGCAAACAAGTGATGAAATTTACATTCATCAACAAAAAATATACCAAGGAGATTCTCAAGAAATACAAAATGGAAAATGCAAAGCTCATGAAAACCCCTATGCAACCCAATGCAAAACTAAGCAAAGATGATGAAGGTAAAAAGGTAGATCAAACTGTCTACAGAGGTATGATTGGCTCTCTACTGTACTTAACTTCAAGCAGACCTGACATTCAATTTAGTGTCTGTATGTGTGCTAGATTCCAATCTGATCCTAGAGAATCTCATCTTAAGGCTGTAAAAAGAATATTTAGATATTTGCTTGGAACTACTAATCTTGGTTTGCTGTAATTAAGATCAAAAGAATACAGATTAGTGGGATATTGTGATGCTGACTTTGCTGGAGACAGAATAGAAAGAAAAAGCATCAATGGAGGATGTCACTTCATTGGAGCAAGTTTAGTCTCATGGTCAAGCAAGTGGCAGACAACCATTGCCATGTCTACTACTGAAGCAGAATATATCTCTGCTGCTAGTTGCTGCTCTCAACTCTTATGGGTAAAACATCAACTTGAAGATGACTCTATTTATGAACATAACATATCTGTATGGTGTGATAATTCGAGTGCTATATGCTTAACTAAAAATCCAATTCAGCATTCTAAGGCTAAGCATATTGAAATCAAACATCATTTCATTAGGGATTATGTTCAGAAAGGCATCTTTGATATTAAGTTTGTTAAAACTGAAAATCAATGGGCTGATATTTTCACTAAACCCCTCGTAGAAGAAAGGTTTTTATTAATTAGAGATAATCTAAACATGCATTGCATTGTTGAATGACATGTCTGAATGTTAAGCTGTCTGTGCTAAATCTATCATTACTCCTATATACACGTTCTTTTAACTAAGCATTAGTTCAGGGGGAGTAATGATACAATAATTTAAGTGGAGTATGTCTAATATGCTTGCTGCATTACTATGATTTTATTAACATGTTATCTTGCCCTTAACATATCTCATTAATAAAACTTGATGACCCTTTTTGATGTTGACAAAAGGGGGAGAATAGGATAAATTGAGATTTCTGATAGAAATATGTTATGGGAGAATAGGAGAAATTGAGATTTGTGATAGAAATATGTTATAGGAGAATGGAAGAATGAATATGATATGACCTGTTCACTTAAGAAAATTTTCAACCTGTCTGATATATGTTATTTTCTTTGTTGACATTTTCCGAGGTTCATTAAATCATCTCAATGTTTGTCATCATCAAAAAGGGGTAGATTATTAAGTCTCTAAAATGTCTGATGTGCATTTCCCTAAGTTTTGATGAGAACTAAACATTGGTTAATGATTTAATTAACCTTCATATTGGTTGCTAACCTGTCTATCGAGTGTGCATATTAAATATGACAAACAGACGTCCAACAAAGTAAATAAAGGAGACGTCCAACAAAGTGTAACAAGCAGACGTCCAACACTGTAGTTATAACGTCCCTGGCTACTGTATGGATTGACGACTGTCCCCACAAACCAACACGGGCCTTTTCAGCATGCTTTATCCTCACTCACTTGCTTCTTGGGAAAACTTCCCAGGAGGTCACCCATCCCAGAATTGCTCCAAGTCAAGCACGCTTAACTGTGGAGTTCTTAAGTGATGGGCTCCCGAAAAGAAGATGCATCTTGTTTTAGATGGTTTCTGAATTCATTCCAGGAAGGGGGAAATTTCTCGAGCAGAACATTCGCTTACAGTATGTCACACATCTTCATATCTTCATTTAGGATGTCGGCAACCAAGTTCTCATACTCGTGCACTTACTCCATGATTGGTTTGTTGTCGACCATTTGGAATTGCAACCATTTGCCAGTGACATACTTACGATTACCAGCATCATCAACATCATACTTCTTTTCATGTTTCTCCCAAATGGACTTAGCAGATTTGTTTGATACAAAGATATCAAAAAGATTATTTGTCATGTGATTGAGGAGATGACCACGAACCAGCTTGTTGTGTTTTCCATAGTTCTCAACTACTTTGATTGCGGTTTCGATAGCCTCCTGATCTCCCTCAGAAGGAATTGTTGTTGCATCGTTGAACAGAACCTAGTCAACCTCGAGTTGCTCAAAGAAAATAAGTAACCTTTGTGACCACTGCTTGTAGTTGGTTCCGTCAAGTGGTTCCGTCTTTGAGATATCAGGCAAAGCATTTTTGTTGAGCAATAGCGCCATTGGAACAGCACTAAGTAGTTTGCTTTCAGATTGTTAGAAAGATTAACCAGAACCCAGAAAAACAAAGAAGATGATATAATATTCAAGTAGAAGGAGAGAATTGATCTGTCCACGCTTTTCAAACTGACGCCCAAAATGCTATATAAAGATAGCATGATCAGTTTCAAAATTAAAATTAAAAACTTTTAATTTTTGAATCAAATGCAATAAAATCAATTCAATATGAATGGATTGTAACATAAAAATAAAAGGCAACGGTGCAATCTCTTTAAAATCAATAATCATGATGAAATATAAAAAGAAAAGGTATCAAATTGATTTGAAATAAATGAGTATAAAAAAAAGGCCATTGAATACCATTAACTTTACATAGAAAAGCTTTTATTTTGTTAAAAGTTGTTTTCTAACAATCTCAAAGAATGGACTGTTTTGATGGATTTATTTTTAAAGATGGTCATAAGTGCTTCATCTTTCCCCTAAGATGCTCGTGTAAAAGTAATTTTTTGCACCACTAAAACGAAATAGATTATCTTAAAATCGTTTTTCAACAAACATACCCAAACAAAAACAGATTCTGATTATAATCGATTATTACAATAATCAATTATTTGAAAACAGATTATCAGCATAATCTTTTTTTTCCAGCTTTCTCAAACACACTCTTACTTTCATTTATATTCTCGAAATTGTTATTTTATTATATGCTGAATTTCTTTTTGGTGCTTCCACACATAAATTCCACTTTCATGCAAAAGCACATTTGGAGAAGGTAGGGTTACTAATTAAAGGACTTCTTTGAGTTCTTTCTAATATAGTCTAAAAAGAAGAAGAAGACGACGCAAAGCAATGCTTAATATTTAGCAAATCTCTATTCGGTATTATCAATTTTTGGAAATGGATAACTTATATAAAAGCCCAACCCAACATTGAATTATTCCTTTTTCCTTCGGATAAAACTTGAAATGATGAGAATGTCCTTAAACCAAAGGGTCAAGTTGGCCATCCAGCGATGTTTTAAAAATCAGTCCAATCAGGGGATCGAAAAATAAGGTTGGCAATGGGGTGGGGTGGGTTTATCTTTTCCAATCCTGCCCAGCTTTCCTCCGGGATTGGAAAATAAATCATTCCCGCCCCCAGCGAGGGTCAGGTTTTTCCGTGGATCCTCATCCCCGTCAATGAGTAACCAAATTTAAAATTATCTTGCTTTAATTGAAATTAACAATTCAAAAATTATAATTTCAAAAAATAAACAAATAAAACATTCACACAATTAAAACAATCAACCAGAAAATGGAAGTTAGTTTTCTTTCAGCTACAAATTAAAAAAAAAAAGCCAATGTTTCATAAGCACTTCGTTATGTTTCAAATAACACTGATAGCATCAAAATACCATAATAAAACCGCAATCAAATATTTTCTAATTTTTCTTTAAAAAAAGTACACTTCCCCGTAGAATGGAACCATAATGGAACTTTTATTATGTAATTTTTCTAAAAAAAAAGTACACTTTTTTATGAGAATATTATTATAATTACATAAACGTAGGGCGAGTGGATATTTATATCCCCATCCCCGTCCCCAGGTAAAACGGGTTTTCCCCGTCAAAATCGGGACAAGTTCGGATGGGTACCCACATATTCGAGTCTCATTGCCATGCCTACCAAAAAAATGGTAATTAATTCATGGTTTAACAAGTTTAATTGGTGGTCGAACCAAGCTGTGTGTATATATAAATTACAAATACACATTAATAAAGAAAGAAATTGATAAGTCAAATTTATACCCAAGTTCTAACTTTCCATACTAAGTCCAAATTGTTCATTTGCAAATCCAATAATAAGTTGTTATAATTTCAATATTGAACTACAACACCATGTAAAAACCCTAGCTTAGTTGAATTGGGTCTAGACTGGAGCTCCATCCCTAAACAAGCCAAACCAAAAGTGTCTTTTTTTCTTTTAAAAAAAACAAACAAGTGAAATAATGAATCGATGATTTCCGAAATCTAGTTTTACACTTGTTTAACTGATTTTACGTCGATTTTACGTCGATTCAACAATCACCCACCCCCACCCAATTTGTCATTTCTTTCACACACTTCCTCTAATTCTCATGTCAATCCAAATGTATCATTGTCGCCATGCCTCAAGATCCCATAGTCACAGGACCAACAAACCAGACCTCACAACGCCAACCAACCAAACAACCAAAGGTTGCTTTTGCACAAATGGCCATAGACGGATCAAAGGAGATTCACGACCGTTGAACCATAGGAGAAACAATAATGCTATCAACACCATATACATTCATCATGTCGTATTTGCACAATTTTTGGCTTTTTTTTTATCATGTTATAGGGGTAAAGTATCCATGGCTTCGCATATTTGCCGATGACTGTCGGGGAACTTAGCTAATCATCTTTAGTGAAATCTCATCTCCCAATCACATTTTTTCATCCACAAGACTTGAATCTAACCACCCAAGAACCTGCTTAAGATATCTGAACTCAGTTTCACTCGGAGCAACGTGACGTTGGTACAATTTTCAGCCTTCAATTACATCTGAAATCCACCTTATATTAAAAAAAAACATTGTTTCATCAACAAAAAAAAAAAAAAACAATAATGCCATTAACACAATGTAGTAATGTACATTTATCATCTCGCGTTATTCGCCCAATTTTTACCATCTAATTACATTTTTGAAACTTTACTTTTTGATCGCATACATTATTACAATGTCAGAAACATGTAGGAGAGATATGTAAATAAAAGTAAATTGTAGTTAGCATTTTCTTTCCCTCTTTCAATGAATCTTGTTTATATTGAATAATGTTATTCACGTATCCATATTTAACATCTACCTTCATATTTGTTTCATCAAAGAAAGAAAAAAAAAACTACCTTCATATTTGTACCATTTTATCTTTTTTTTTGTGGTTGATGTCACACTATTCGATACACACCAATACTTGAATTCTACAACTTCACATTACCACATACATATATATAAGGTGAAATAGTAAGCATTATTATTGTTTGATTGTGTTCAATGATAAGAAGCAATCTGAGAGTGAGGTGTGGATCGATGTTCTAGGTTCTGGTCTTAGAATTGACCACGTAACCGAGACGCGAGCCGTGGGATTCAAAGAGATGTGACCGTTGGATTCGTTGTTAGGTTTGTGATTAAAGCGTAGGTGAATGCGACGGTGACGGCGACGGCATATCCTTATGAGTTAGTCAAAGAGCCGGATAGTTTACCACATCTTTTTTATTTATTTATTATGAATATACTATTTTTTATGAATAGAGTTTACCACTTCTAGTTCTAAAAATGTTTTAAAAATGCCTTGAATAAAATATTGTTCTGAGAAATTTCATATTATAATAATAATCGTAGTGTACGATTTAGCCTACAATCGAGTTAGATAATGTTATACATAAATCGAAAATAAATTATGTATAATTACGCATGGTGAAAATTCACATAAAAATTAAATATTTTTTTTGACAAAATAAAAATTAAATCTTTGACACTACGCTATACGGCTATAGAATGCTTTTTATTTTTATAAAATGCAAATTTAACTTGTGTTTTAAAAGTCTTGTTTTATACCGTCAAAAAAAAAAGTCTTGTTTTATAATCAGATAAAAAAATAGAGTTTAATTGATATGTACGGTTAGTGTAAAGTTTTTTATATTGTCAATCAATTACAAATCATGGTATGGATGACTTTTAAGTTGATTTGGATAAAAATCAAAGATTTTCAATAACGTGGTGATTTATTATTGGTTGACAGTGTAAAAACATTTACACTAACAATGTATATCAATTAAACTCTAAAAAATACGTCTGGTTTTTTAATAAAAAGTTTTGAATACAAAATGTTTTAAAAAACAAATTCACTAAGAAAATAGATATAATGAAAATTTAATCTAACTAGATGATATCATATATCATATATATACAATTGAGTTATTATACAAGCAAAACGAATGACTTAGGTGATTATAAGTTTTAATTTAGCATTACAAGAATTTAGTTAGTATGTACAATGACTATAAAAGAGTTTGATATTGACATTTGTTGATATTTTGATAAATTAATATTTATTTTTATTCTTGATGTAAGTGTAAAATGTTTTACATTAACTATACATATTACTTCATTTTATAATGTCTCTATAGAATTAAAAAAAAACGAAAAAGAGTTTAATTTTGATATATTCTGTGTAAAAAAAAGGTTTAACTATTGAGTAGGTCTCTGAACTATTTGATAAATTTCAAATAAGTCCATATAGTAAAAAAAATTGTAATCGGATCCATGAACTACAAAAGTTTCTAATTGGATCACTGAACTTATATAAAATTTTCAATTGAGACCATGGATAGGATTCCCTGAAAAGGTCGTTAAGTTTACTGACGTGAAACGTGACCTGGAATTCTCTCCATATTTGTATTAGGGTTGGAAGATACCAAAATGTTGAACCAGAAAACCAAAATGTGACTTGCAATTACTTCTCCTCCATCTAAACAAATAGTTCCTTAAAAATTTACTTATCCAAAAAAATTGATTGCATATCCCCCTCTCGAAATAATTCAGTCCAAAATAGCTACCCCACTTACAGCTTACTACATCTCATTTCATCTTGTTACATCTTGCTCCATTTTTATTGTGACAATATCTCAAGATTCATCTTCCACTCAAACTACTCATAAATGGCTGATATGTTTATCCAACTTGGATTAAATCAATAATATTCCGTCGAATTCAACATATCACTAACGAATTTTATACTTTAGGGGCCCCATCGAAAATTTTATATAAGTTCAGGGATCAAATTAAAAACTTTTTTAGTTTAAGGACCCAATTGAAAATTTTATAAAATTTCGGGGACCCAATTACAAAAATTTTTAGTATATGGACCTATTTGAAAATTCTCAAATAGTTCAGGGACCTACTCAATAGTTAAACCTAAAAAAAATTATACTGTCAACCAAATATAAATCATTATAAATGTGATTTTTAAAATAATTATAATGAGAGTCAAATATTTTTTATGATATATTAATTTCTGAATAATTGGAAGTATAAAAAAAAATACAGTGACATCACATATCAATCAAATCCCATAAAAAAAGTATGCGGGAATAATTTAATATTCCCTAATAATAGTTTTTTAAAATTAGATCAAACCATCCAATTGAATTGGTTGCACAATGATCACTCATGCGGCTAATTTGAATAATTTTCGAATGCCAAATCAATTCAAGTAAAACTCAAAAATTTCGTCTGGTTAATCTCTAATTTTAATTTTCTAAACATTGATTAAGAGATTAACTTCACACTAAAAAAACATGGGGGCATTATCAGTGAGGTACTTGCGTTTATCCTTCAGATTTAATTATTTAGATAAGATATAATCAATTAATCATCAATGTGCACTCCTCTCACTTGTTACCAATAAAAGATGTTCTATCTGTATGAATTTTGTGTGTGTGTGATTATGTAATATGTAAAGTAATTTATTTTATTTTTTTGCTTAAAAGGGGCTAAAAAGCCCAAAAAACCAACTTACAGGCAAGTAAAAACTCAGGTATGGAAGCCCCAACAGAATCATAAAACACTAGTCTAGCAATCTAGCTAACTCACTAATATGTAAAATATTCTGTCAAAAAAAAAAAAACTAATATGTAAAATATTTTATTATAAAGATTTGGGGAAGAATGAGTGGTTTGGTTTGTAGATGTGATGTGATGTAATGTAATGTTGCGATTTGGTTGGATTATTGACCAAAATAATACTACCCACACACTTAAAACGTATTATTATTATTATTATTATTATTATTATTATTATTATTATTATTATTATATATACATTATTTTAATTCTTTAATTAAAGTTTAAAATTAAGTTTAGTTTTAATATATTATTAGTATAAAATTTTATATTACCAACCAATCATAAATCATATTTGTCACATTTAAGATGGTTATAATAAAAATAAAACATCTTAAATAATATGTTAATTTATGATTAATTGATTATATAAATAATTTTTATGCCGACAATACATAAATCTATTAAAGTTAAGTCTATTTAATTTATTGCTGGCTACGGTGGTCTGGTCAGAGACTTCGATCAGGGAAATGAGTTTGTGGTTTCGCCAAATTTGTTGGTGATTCTTCAGCATACTTGGCTGAACTTTGGGGAGTCTATGAAGGGCTAAAACTCGCGAGATCTAGAAGCTTCATGAAGGTGGAACTTCAGCTGGATTCAAAAATCGTCGCAGACAGTTTGAACTCAAGAAGCAGAGATAGCTTCAGTGGATGGGGTCTTCTCATAAACATTAGGCATCTTCTCTCCTTAGAGTTGGAAGTTAAAATTGTTCATATTTTTAGAGAGGCAAACAAAGGGGCTGATTTTATGGCTAACATAGGTTGTAATTTAGACTCCAATTTGGAAATTTTTTATCAGCCCCCCTTAGTTCTTTCCCAAGTTCTGATCTCTGATGCTTTGGGAATGTCTTCCCCTACGTTAATTTCTCTGTAATTTGTTCTTTTGGGCCTTCAGGCCCCGTTTTAATAAAAAAAAAAATCTATTTAATTTTTATATACTTATATTTTATTTATATGTATATAAATTATAAAATATGTTACAAGCATTTCCCGATGTCCTAAGGCCAATGGAATTATCTTTTAAAAAAAAAGGCCAATGGAATTATTATGCGTTGATAATAGCAAAACGTCAAAAGGATGACAGATGCATCATCATCATCTATCTCTTTGTCTATCTTCCCCTCGAGGCCTGTCCGATCGTAGATTACAAATTTATTAGGGGTATGCAAAATCTGGTAAGATCCTAAAAGATAAATAACAGAAGAGAAATAACAAATCCACACAAGAGAAATAACAAACTCGCATCATATTTAGTGACTCAATGTCGGGTCAAGAATGGATCCAGATTGATATTTGGGTTATCCAACTCGTTTCATATAATAAAAATATATTTTTATTTTTATCTTTTCCTAACTTACATTTCACGTTTGATATATTTTATTATTTTTGTGATATTAAAAGAATCATATTTGATGAAAGTATCATATTTTTAATAATGTGAGTTTGATAACACGAGCATCAAGGAAGCATCCGACAAAATGATCTATTTGTTGATATTTTGTAATATGCAATTTTGGATATATTTGGTGACACGAGATCAATTAGTAGCTTTTAAGTAACATCTTTTGCCGATATTTTGGTTTATAAAAAATAACATTTTTTCTCACTCACAGAAATTTAGTTTACAAAGAAATTATTTAACTTCGGGTCAACTCAGTCACATCCCATTTAGACCTTGTCTTAAACCAACCAGTATATGGTCGGGTTTCATTGGGTCTAGTGACGAGTTCGAGTTCAAAGAATTGACCCTATCAATATTTAGGGCTGAGTAAGGGGCAAACAAAACTCGTCCCAATCCGTCCCATGCTCACCCCTAAAATTTACGATTACAATATTTAAGCGTAACATTTTTTAAAAGACTAAATATATCATTTTTTATTTAAATTTTTCTTTTTTATTCCTTAAACAATGTTCTAAGGTCACTCATTAACATTTTTTTTACAATATTACTGTCTGGATTAGTTATTTTGAAGTGGGTAAATAAGAATGTAATTATTTTTAATTAATTATTATTGATATATGTTCTGACATGAGTTCGAAAGTCGGTGATCGAGTTGAGAAGTGAGAATTGCCGATGACTTTGATGTCTAAGTCAGTTGGTACTCGATTTGCTTCAGATTTGCATGAAAAACAAATTTGAACCAATCAAATCAATTGGTTCGGTTCAGATTTGTAATTTTTTATATCAGGAACTCTGAACCAAACCAAACCAATAAAAAACGGGTTGGTTTGGTTTGATTCGGACCCGAGAAATATTACAAATATTTAAAATATATAAATATAAAATATATAAAATATTAAATTATATATATATAAATAAAATATATTAAATATTAAAATATTAAACTACTAAAGCATTAAAACATAATAAATATTAACATATATATATATATATATATATATATATTAAAATATAATAATTGGTTCGGTTCAGTTTGATTCGGATCTAGAATCCTTGAATCCAAGAATCGAACCAATTACCATCGGATTTGGGTTTGGTTTGGTTCAGTTCGGATCCAAACACCAACAAAACCAAACCAATTTAATTGGTTCGGCTGAGATTCTTGGATTCATCGGTCGATTCGAACCTATGAAGACCCCTTTAGTGATGATAATTGTTATATGATATTAATGAGTCGTTCTGAGTTATTATGGATGTCATTTGGTGAGGCAATTACAAGTGAGGTCGGTTAGACGGTTACAAATTTCAATAATCATGGTCTGACGGTTACAGGCCGAGGTCTAAATCGGGAAATACCGTAACAATATCCCAATTCAGTCAGTGATACATGTAAGATAAAAATTGAAGCCTCGTGGATCACATTATATGAAATTAGAACACCGATTTGGTACTTACCTAGTTGAAGATATAATCACTAACAAACAACAACAACAACCAAGCCTTATCTCACTAGGTGGGGTCGGCTACATAGATCCCTTGTCAACTCCAAGTCCCTGAAATTGAAAGACCAAGTCTTCCCCTGCCTGTTCACGCACTCCCAATTCACAGCCGTCAATGGGGCAAGTCGTGGAGTAACTAATTATAAATCCGTGACGGCGGAGGGGACCTAGTCAACTATATATATAATAGTAACAATAACCCTAGGCACCTCCCATTATGGGCCTATAGGTTAAGACCTACACTATCACCCACACAGATCAGAATTAGGTGCCAATAGCCCATTACAAATAGATCACCATATTAGTAGGCTTAAGCATCATCAAATGGATCATAACATTAGCCCGTTTTTCGTAAACCAAAAACCACAATTGATTGTAGCGCACGAGAATTATAAGAAATAATTCTAACATTCTCCCACTTGGGCAAAATCAATTGTGTAATTTTAATTTGTAGAAAATATTTTTGAAAACGACTCTTGGTCTAATAACATATATTTAATGTGCCCACAAAACAAATATTCACATGATACAACACCTAATTAAGACTCCATCCAACTAAAGCGAAGTAATATCGAATCACGGCGGTAGTCATACCCTTTATTGATATGGGACCTTCCATAGTTACAAATATTACGGACTCTGTCGACTAGTCATCAGTGTGGAGTGTAGCAAGGAAATGACATGCCAATGTGATCCAATAGCCATACTGTCATTTTCTTTGTCAGTCCTCAGTTTCTCTCAAATGTCAGAATGCCAAAGAAACTACATGGTTAATAAAATAACCACATGCCTCGACTCTAACAAGGCGTCGACCACGTGCACAATGGTCCCAACAACACATAGCTTCAACATACATAATGTCTCATCTCAAACATGGCATCGACCACGGGCATAATGGTCCAATCGATACCGAGCCATTCAAATTCATAATGCCTCAGCTCCAACATGGCATCGACCACGAGCATAGTGGTCCCAAACACACCGAGCTTAAAAATCATAATGCAGCAGCTCCAACATGGCATCGACCACGGGCATAATGGTCCCAAAGATGCCGAGCTTTCAAAATAAGAATGCCTCAGCTCCAACATGGTGTCAACCACGGGCATAGTGATCCTAATGACACCGATCTTTAAATTTTCACATTTGATATACATATACAAAAGTATATAGAACAATATTCAACTTATCATTAATTTCTCAGATCAAATGGAAAATGTCACAAGAAACACCAAAGTGTTCAAAAATAAAAATATGACATCATAGAGAAGAGTCACATAAAACTAAAGCTCCCACTAACCAAGCACATTATACGAACTCACAATGCTCATGTTCTCAACATGATTTTTCAACATGATTTTTAAATTCTAAGGCCCGAGTCCCTTGGCTAATGAAACAACTAACACAAAATCAACACAAACGTGCTTAACCATCATATTTTTATTTTTCAAAATATATTTGACATCAATTGCTTCACTTCCAAATGCCTGATGCTATTTTAAGGTATCATTATTATCACAATAATTTTCAATGTGAAGCCATGTCACAAGTTTCTCAACCAAACACTTTATGTGGTACGTAACAACATAACATGCAACAAAATGCACAAAATTAGTTTTGTTAAAGAAACTTGAAGATATTTGGTCAAAGCATCAAATATCCATATTATGATTATGATATCATATGATTTCTAGATCAATAAGTTACATAAGAGATCTATGATATTCAAAGGTATTTCTATATCCAAAATATCAAAAACTATCCCAAAATCATATATTTCAGCAAATTATTTTTACTATCATTCTTGACATCAAATAATCAAAAAAATATCCCAAAATCATATATTTCAGTAAATTATTTTTACTATTATTTTTCACATCAAATAATGACGAAAGTCAAAATCCTCCCACTGATGTCAAGATCCGACCATGTTAGATTTACAAAACTCACAGTAAATCTTCAATAAATAAATTTTATAGTAAAATCATGATTTCAAGTAGGAAATCAACTGAGATAAGATATATAATAAAATCATCCAATTCATTTATCTTCAAACATATATACCAGTTGAAAAAATCTTCAAAGGTAACATAAAATCTAGTTATTAACAACACAAACCATTTGAGGATATTATCATCCACTAAACACTCTCATTTGGGCAACACAAAAAAAAAATATCAAAAGGTCTATTAACCATGAAGCTAACACATTAGACTACAACCCAACTCAAATAATGTCTCCTTTAGGCAAACATAGATCCAAGTCGTTGTGGCTAACACAATAGAACACAATAAGTCTAAGATCATTGTATTTTTGCAAGCGTACTTCATGAAATTCACCAAAATTATAACATATGGTTGCCCCCTTTTAGGGTGGCGTTCATATGTAATAATTCAGAAAATATATCCTGTAAAACAATGACCAAAAGTCCTTCCAAGCTATGTAAACAAATCACTTTCATGACCAAACATTCACATAGACTTCCAAAATTAACTCATTCCAGAATATATCATGCCCAAGATATAAAGAGCCCAACATATAGATAGCAAACATATGCCACTAATCAAATAAAAAAAAGACAGCTACACAATATGTGTCTTAATAATTAAATCACAATTACATGTATCATCCAGATATCCTTGATCAAAATTATCATATATACATAGTGACGGCAAGCTTCATACATATGACCTGCACCATAATTTAATCAATTCAGGTAATAACCCAACCAAAAGAGTAAGGTTTTAAAAAATAAGTCTCTTTCATGGCCAAAAGCAGTAAACACTTGAAACCGTTATTTCTTTTCTTTTTAAATTTTTTATAGCAAAACACATTTTTCTCAGACACGTGTCTTTCTAAAATTAGAAATAATCATGCTCCAAAATAAACTATTCAACATAGTTGTTATTAAAAAAAAAAGATTTAAGCAAAACTTGAAATGCGTTAAGCTAAGCAACAAAGCAAGACATAACTTAAACTTAAATCAAGCTATTTTGAGGCCAAGAAAATAACACATTCCCCTTTGGGCAGAATGTGCAACGAAGGTCGCAACCACAGTCAGAACCTCAAATGAGTTAATCAATGAGCATACACTAGGTTCGGAAAATTGTCTCCTTTGGGCTGACAAATCCCCTAGACCAATGCACCTCCATTAACTTCATTCACAATCTTTGATATTGAGTTACTCAATGAGCATACACCGGGTTTAGAAATTTATCCCCTTTGGACAGACAAACCTCCTAGATCAGTGCACCTCCAATAATTTTATCGACAATCATCGATAATGAGTTACTCAATAAGTATACATTGGGTTTAGAAATCTATCCCCTTTGGGCATACAGATCTCTTGGACCAGTACACCTCCAATAACTTTATCGCAAATCAGCTTCTAATCATGACATACAATAACCCCTTTGGGCAGGTAATTGCACGTAACAACTAGAAGCATTCCTCTAATGATAAAAGGAAACCCCACCAATTAATAATGAGTAATCCCACTTTGGCGGTAATTACCCATTCTAATCAATGAAATACTTTTACCCAGGAATCAATTTCTCTTGCCTTCAACCATGATACAGTCCATAAGAAGGTGCATCAACAATAAACACCTCTACTGATCATGAACTTAAATCCAACAACATTCCACAAGTTTTGCACGTACAACAATCCAAATAGGAGCTCACAATTAAGTAAATTGGCACTTTAAAACATATGATATAGGCTAAAAGTATTAACTTTCATAACATCAGTCAAGTACACGATATCATGCACATATATAGATTATAGTATATTCTCTTTCCAGTATATTATTTTCTTAATATCAGTTGGAAGAATAAATAAACTATATCCCTTTTTCAATATAGATATTTACGCAACGAAAAATACAAACAATATACCAAAGTCACATTTAAATAATGGATCTCATTTCTAGAGAAAGCACTTAAAATAGCTCACACATGCTCCCACAATCTCCAATTTAATTATAGTAATAACCATGAAAGGTTATAACATAATATAAATAATCAAATTCTCAAAAGGAAACAAAATATGTGCATAAGTATCAATTTAACCATCCAATGGATATCCAAGGCATAATTATTCAAGTCTTTCCAAAATGTATATTATCTCACTTGTGATATCACATAAACACACTTGTTGTATTTATCATGCAAAATATATTTCCAAATTTATATAATTTATATCACTCATAGAGAGCACAAATCCATATATATCAAATATTATTTTTCCAAATCTTTCAAATCATTGAGTGACAATAATCACCATTAATGAAAAAATAATATGATTGTGTACTAGAAATAATTTTCCAAAATCATGCCAATAAAGGAGCCCAATAATTTCCACGTCACGACATTCTAAAAGAATGTCACACTCTTATATATAAATACATATACAATATATAATACATCAATGGCAAGAAAAAATATATTTTTAACTAACCTTTGAGACCGTGTCGCTCAGCCTTGTGTGTAGAGCCAACAAAAGCGAAAGCCAATTTAATGGTATCATCAACTTTATATAACTTTTCAAATGACTCATAAAATCAAACGTTAGATAACAATAACAGAACTCATCAAATAACAACAATTCCTAAAGAGAAAATCAAGTCTTGCTTCCACTTCTTATAGTTTGAGCCAATCACAAAATTCAATTGAAGCAAAACAATTGTTCACGGAAAAAAAAAAAGGTCACTGTTGAGACAAAATACGAATGCATTAGAATAAATATTATAGCAAGATATAGCCCAAATAAAAGATGATATCACAATGAGGCCAATAAAATAATACATTCCCCTTTGGGCAGAATGTACAAACAAAGGTAACAACCAAGGCCAAAACCTCGGATGGGTTAATCAATGAGCACACACTGAGTTTAGAAAGTTGTTCCCTTTGGGCAGACAAATTCCTTAACCCAATGCATTTCCCATTAACTCCATCCACAGTGAACTTCCAATCATAATACGCAATAACCCCCTTTGAGCAGATAAATGCATGTAATGATTTAAAGCATTCCTCAAATTACAAAGAAATTTCCACCAATTGAAATAGGTGGTCCCACTTTGGTAGTGACGACCCATAACAATTAATGAAAACTCTTGCACATAAATCACTTTTCTCTTGCCCAAACCATGACACAGTACACAAGAAGGTACTTTATCAAAGTAGCACTCATACTGGTCACATATCAATATTAACAACACTCCTTACATGTTTTGCACTTAAACAGTCTTATTGACAAGATACAACTCAATAAGTAAATATATTAAAGCATATATCAAAAGTTAAGAGTATGTAATCTCACAATATCATCTAGGGAGAGTGACCATCACCATAAAATCCATAATATGGTCAATAATTTTTCCAACATATTTTTCATTTAAATTTCACCCGGAAAAATAATTAAATAAGTAATATAATACATTATTTGTCATAAAAAATATTTATCACAGTGAAAAAATTATAAAAAATATATAGTAAAATCAAGCATAAAAAATAGAGCACAACTCAAAAAAGGCGGAAACCGATGCACGTAGAGAGTGCACTCTCTCTCACTCTCCGCTGCCCGCGAGTGGGCTTCGCCAGGCTGCTATCAGCTTCAACCTCCAGCCAGCCATGTTTACAGGAACGTTCAAAAACGCGCAAGTACTGTTCAACGGTGTTTTGCACCGATTATAGCCTTGTTTCGTTGCGATTTCGCATGGGTTTTTATAAAAAACAAGTTTCTAATCATTTTACAGCAAAGCCCCAATTTTTAACAACTAAAACATGCGATTTAAAGCTTCAAAAACGCAAGTTACATGAACCCTAACATCATTGTATTTTGCAAAATTCTTTCTCCATAGGGAACGAAAATTCGTGATTCTTATGTCAATGGATTCATGAAAACAAGCTCTACAAAAGCCCTATGATATTTGGTTTCAATTTTTCAAAAATCAAGTTCCGAAAAAATATATAATAAAAATCCAAAAATCATATAAAATAAAATAAAATAAAATAAGGAACCGGAAAATTAACAATAATAGAATGATAATGATCATGTTTAAACAATCAGGTCCTAAATCGTATAAAGAAGGCTCTGATACCAAATGTGAGATAAAAATTGAAGCCTCATGGATCACATTATATGAAATTAGAACACCGATTTGGTACTTACCTAGTTGAAGACATAATCACCAACCAACGATTAACATTCTCATCAACGGTAGATCCCTTATCAACTCTAAGTCCGTGAAATTGAAAGACCAAGTCTTCCACTGCCTGTTGACGCACTCTCAATTCCCAGCCGTCAATGGGGCAAGTCGCGGAGTAACTAAATATAAATCTGTGACGGCAGAGGGGATCTAGCCAACTATATATATATGAACAATAACCTAGGCACCTCCCATTACGGGCCTATAGGTTAAGGCCTACACTATCACCCACACAGATCAGCATTAGGTGCAAATAGCCCATTACAAATAGATCACCATATTAGCGAGCTTAATCATCATCAAATGGATCATAACATTAGCCCGTTTTCCGCAAACCAAAAACCACAATTGATTGTAGCCTGCAAGAATTATAAAAAATGATTCTAACAATACATACATTTTTGCTTTTCCTTTTTTTTTTTTTTGAATTTTTAGGATACGTAACTGTGGAGACTAATTCATTACGATATTAGATGGCTTTTTGACCAAAATGGGTTCCTTTAAGAAATTATTTACCAGTTTAGGGTTATTCTGAAACTATTTACCAATGGGGGTCCTTTTGGACACGTATATATTTTTATTTTTTTTCCTCTGACGGGTCAAAGGCGTCAGTCTACCATTATTAAAAAAAAAAGACAAAAGCTGTCCTACAGCGCCACGTGGCGCAATGCAGGAGAGGCGCCAGGTGCAGTGGCACCTCCCCTGCATTGCGCCTCGTGGCACTGCAGGGGAGTCCCCCCCCCCCCCCACCCCACCCCAATATTATCGGTTCCCTTATCCCTCTCCCCCCAACACACCACTCCTCCTCCTATAAATAGATATCAGTAGGAAATTCTATTTACTACATGTGATATTATTTGCTACTTGTTATTAGAGTATTTTTTTATTGTTTCTTGTTATTTTAAATAGATACGTTATCATTAATGTCATCGTTACTCATTATACTTATAGTATACTTTTTTTGTAGCAGTGTTTCTTTAAAATTGCAGGTAACTTTCTTTTAATTCTTTCAAGATAAATTTTTTTTACTACTGTAATAATTGATGAATATTTATTGGTGTAAATTGTTATTGATATTATTTTTTTATGCCTCTTGTGATATTATTTGTTACTTTATTTTAATTATTAAGTTTATTTTTTTTAATATAATAGTAATATTTTTTTATTAGTATCGGTATTTATTATTAGTAATTGGTAATTAATTTTATTTTTTAATAATATTATTATTAGAAATTGTGAATTTATGGGTTATTGTTATTATTTTAATTTTGCGGTAATAATGTTGTTGTATTAATGTTATTTTTAAGTTTACATATTTAATATTAAATATGATGGTAATATTATTAATACCACTATTTGTATTGGCTGTTGTATTTTTTTTATTTTGTAAGTATCATTATTAGTATTAGTAAGTGTTAACCATTTTTAATATTGTTATTGTTAGAAATTGTAAATTTATGGGTTATTTTTATGTATTTGATATTATTGTAGGGCAGACGTCATGAGCCAAGTTGCAGTATTTGTGTACTCGAATGAGAGAGTCTTCGATGGACCAGAAGGAATTACATTTGAAGGAGACCAAGAAATTGTGCAAATAAAACATGACATCCGGTACAAGTGTTTGAGGGCAAAGATTTACTCGAAGTTGAGGCTGCAACGAAATCAATCGGTTTCAAAAATTGTGACAAGATATATGATATGTGGCAAGTCGGCGAAATATATTCTTGTTGAAATTGCCGATGATCGAGATGTGGAGTGCATGCTGAATGGTTTAATCCAAAATCCCCGGATGTCAACACTTGAGTTGTACGTTGATGTTAATGTTGCGGGCACTTCCACATTCCCTGTGCCGTCATTGGATAGTAATTTCAAGCAGCGAAATGTGCTGGTAAACCTTGGGTCAAATGCAGATGACGAAGATGAAGATTGGGCGAGCGAGATGGAGGTTGAGTCAGATGAAGATGATGATGAAGATGATATACCGGCATCAGGTTCATCGGACACCGAGGAGGAGGTTGAACAGGGTTCCAACATTGTTCTGTCCGCATTGGCTTCACCTAGAATTGCTGCAGGTTCGGTTTCATCGATGGCTTCTGGTGGTTTTGTTCCGCATCAACGTGGTTGGTTTCCTCCAACAATTAATAATTTTATTTTGTCATTATTATTAATAATTTTTTTTGTATAAATATTGTTATTTTAACTATAATGGGTAAATTATTCATTGTTACCCACTTATAGGTCAATCACATGGTGCATTCTTCAACACCCCCCCATTATAATTATATAAACTGGGACCATCCTGATCAGGAGATAGAATTTGAAGGCGTAGATGTTCCAGGATCATGGAAAGTAGGTCAGGAATTGTATGTTGGCTTGCGATTTGATACTAAACAGGCAGTTCAAAGGGCTGTTAAACATTATTCCATGAATGTTCATCAGGATTTCAAAGTTGTTGAATCTAAATCAACCAATTATTATGTCCAGTGCTCAAATCATTTGACAGATGCCCATGGAGGCTGAGGGCTATCTTGTCAAAAAAGTCACTAAAGTGGGACTAACGATTTTAAAGGAATTTTAAAGGAACACTGCTACAAAAAAATTATACTATAAGTATAGGGAGTAACGATGATATTAATGATAATGTATCTATTTAAAATAACAAGAGGCATAAAAAAATACCCTGATAACGAGTAACAAATAATATCGCAAGAGCCATAAAAAAAATAACAGCAATAACAATTTACACCAATAAATATTCATTAATTATTACAGTAGTAAAAAAATTTACCTTGGAAGAATTAAAAGAAAGTTACCTGCAATTTTAAAGGAACACTGCTATAAAAAAATTATACTATAAGTATAGGGAGTAACGATGACATTAATGATAACATATCTATTTAAAATAACAAGCAACAATAAAAAATACCTTAATAACAAGTCGCAAATAATATCACAAGTAGTAAATAAAATTTCCTACTGATATCTAATTATAGGAGGAGGAGTGGTGTGTTGGGGGAGGGGATAAGGGAACCGGTAATATTGGGGGGGAGACGCCCGTGCTTGGCGTGTTTGTTTTGGGGAGGGGGATGCCCCTGCAATGTCACGTGGTGCAATGCAGGAGAGGCGCCACTGTGGCTGATGCCTTTGAAGGCGTCATCTGCAGTGGCGCCCCTCCTGCATTACACCACGTGGCGCTGCAGGGTAGCTTTTGTCTTTTTTTTTTTAATAATGGTAGGTGTCAGTCTGACTGTCGTCTTTGACCCGTCAGAGAAAAAAATAATAAAATACATCACGTGTCCAAAAAGACCTCATTAATAAATATTTTCAGAATAATATTAAATTGATAAATAATTTTAAAAAAAAACCATTTTAATAAAAAAAAAAAACCATATACATTAAAAAGCCGACTTCTCGTAACCAGTAACCAGGTACATAAAACTCCTAGTTACTTACTTAAGACCCGACCAGCCCCATTATCACTCCGCGAATCACATGTTGGTTTTGCTTTCAACTTTACCTTCAAACTTACTTTAAACAAGTATTATACCTGCTATTATTATTCTGACTTGTGCCGGTTATCTTTGACTAAGAATATGTGATTCTCCTTTTTGCTGCCTATCGATCGGTTACAAAACTTGCTCAAAAAGTGACGTGTATCTAATTGACTGATTTTATTTATATAAAAATATTTATCAACATCAAAGAATAAATATAATATGCTATTTTTTAAGTAAGTAAAAAATATAAATAAATATGTTAACAAAAAATGGAAATAAATATATATAATATTAAATATGATGTTTAAAATTTAACATTTAAATAACGAAACTCTTATTTATATGATAGAATTGGAATAAAATTATATAAAAAAATAAGACAAAATTAGATGTTAATTAAATTATGTATATATTAGTTGAAGTGATTAGATGCGGATAGAATTTCTCATTCATTGTTACATACAAATAGTTGCACACTGCAGCAACCACTCAGCTTGGCTTCGGCTCCCATATGTGTCCCATCCAAATCAAAATAACGAAAAGCCAAGCCCATATGTGTCACGATTTTACTGTTTTTCTTTCTTTCTTTCTTTCTAATAACCGGGTTAGATTAGGTTATTCTTGAGAGCTTTGAAGTATATGGAGTAGAATAATTAATAATGAACTCGACTGAAGATAAAATAATATTATTTTATTATTTGGAAGTTTAGTGAGGGAAGGAGAAAAATTCTAAATCTCGAATTTGGAGGTTATGAAAATTAGAGGATTTGAGTGAAATGGAGTAATTTGAGTTAATCCTCAAGCATCACATTTCATTAATTAAAAAACTTCAAACAATCGATTAATATCTTTTCATCATTCCGCTTCATTACTAATCACTCAATTCTATCCTCACAAACATAATTTAGGATACGAAACCCACTTACTTGAAACGATAAGTATGCCTCCTATGAAAGGTTCGATCTCGCGGTACCTCTAATTATCCCCTTCCCTATAAGGCCTAAGTATGTCTTATATGAACCAAAAAATAAAAACTTGAAACGATAACAAGTTTGAGTAAGGATAATATTCAACCATCAAAATATTAGTAATATGAGTCATTTGAGTGCCTAGCTTTTTTTTCCACCCACGTGGTTATTAGATTTGGGCTAATTTGTTATTTTACAATGAAATTAGAATATGTAATTGCTCCGGCCCGAAATAGGGCTAGGCCTAATTGATTAAAATTAAACCCAATAACAATAAGGTCATGGAATTTATATGAAGGACACCCTTGCCTGAGTGGAAGGTGCCCAAGGTCTGTCCTGGGCATCACGGACTATGTCCGAGATCTAATCGTCGATGTGAAGAAGAGGTATCAGTCACTCATCTCGGCATATTGGGTCAAGACCGGCTTGACCGAATAGAGGTCTCAGACACTCATCTCGACGTACCTCGAGTATATTTAGAGATGGATACTTCGGCTGAAGACAGACACGTCAAGAAGGACACATCATCCAAGCAATCATCTACAAGATCACGCGATGATTGGAGAGAGAAGGAGAATTTGTCACACGCATCCGCGAGTCACACAAACGACTTGTGGGTCCTACTCAATGTAACCGCCTCACATGTCGCGCACACGTAGTGAGGACTATAAAAGGAGGACCTTCGTCCACATTTGGGACTTATACTATTCACACACACACAACACACACACATATCACCTAGAGCTAGTATTATGACCTAGTTGTATTTGTCCCTCCTCCGGAACACACACACTGTACTAAAAACCGCTTATTAATAAAATATATCTCCATCCTAATTGGAGATTATTATTCAGTTCGGAACGGCACTACTTTTTTTTCAATTTATATTCTGAATCATCCCGTTGTCTAACAGCATAATAAAATTTAGGTTAAAATAATGTTTTAGTCCATATACGCGTCACTCATTTTTAAATTAGTCCATATAGAAAAAATATTTTTATATTAGTCCCTACATGTGCAACAGTTACCAAATAGGTCCCTGCCGTTTAACAGCCGTTAATGACGATCTTTAAGTTGGTCCCTACACGTGTCGCTCATTTTTAATCAAATGCTGGTGCCCCCGATTGGTCCTTATATGTGTCACTCGTTTTTAAATTGGTCCCTATATGTGTCACTCGTTTTTAAATTAGTCCCTACATGTGTCACTCATTTTTAAATTAGTCCCTACGACGAGGTTTCGCGGTGATTCGGGATCGCTCTAGCCAAGGCGTGCCGTGTGTTCTTCAGGGTTGGCAAAGCTGTTACTGAAAAATTGGGGCATTTGTTCGAGCTTCGTACCGATTCTGGGAGGGTTATTATGGAGAGCACAACAGCTTGCAGGCAAGCCTACTGGAATCTTCTACAACACCGGATTACACTCACAGAGTCGATATGAAATACAACATCTTGTAGGCAAGCCTACTGGAATCACTCAGTTGGAATTTTAACCAACTTTCATATCCGATCGAAACAAATATCATTCCATGATGAACCAACTGAGTGGGTGTAATCCGTTGCTGTTGAAGATTCCAGCAGACTTGCCTGGAAGCTGTTGTGCTCTCCATAACAACCCTCCCAGAATCGATACAAAGCTCGAACAAATACCCCAAATTTTCAGTAACGGCTTTACAAACCATGAAGAACGCACGACATGCCTCGGCTGGAGTGATCCCGAATCGCCGCGAAACCTCGTCGTAGGTGGCAGTGTGGGCCAATCGGAAGATTGCGGCTGCTAGGGCACAATCGGGGGTAATTTGGGGGAAGGAAGTGTTGAGAGACGGAGAGAGAAGATGGAGGAGGTGAGAGAAGGAATCTTCCGATTTAAAAATGAGTGAAATATGTAGGGACTAATTTAAAAATGAGTGATACATGTAGGGACCAATTTAAAAATGTGTTACACATATAAGGACCAATCGGGGGCACCGACATTTGTTTAAAAATGAGTGACACATGTAGGGACCAATTTAAAAATGAGTGACACATGTAAGGACCAACTTAATGATCGTCATTCGTTAACGACCGTTAAATGTCAGGGACCTATTTGGTAACGGTTGTACGTGTAGGGACTAATATAAAAATATTTTTTGTATAGGGACTAATTTAAAAATGAGTGACACATATAGGGACTAAAACATTATTTTAACCTAAAATTTATTTATAAAGATCAATTATTTTAATGTATAATTGTGTTAATATCATCTTGTGAAATAAAAAAAATGTTCTAATAAAATAAGAGTTTAATTTTAATATATAACAAGTGTAAATTTTTTTATACTATTAACTAATTATCATAACCACACGTATAACTTCTAACTTAATTATTATAAGAGAAATTTTAAAACTTAAATATGTTTAGTCTCTATAAAATAGGGCTTCTTTGATATTGGTCCCTAGAAAAAAATATTTGTCTTTTCATTCCATGAAAAATACCTATTTTTAGTCCTCGAGTTTGATCTTCCAAATGGAAGGCCACGTCAACTGAGATACATGAATGATATCTAGCACTTTTTTATCCCCATGAGCTTTTTCTTCTACACGTCTCATTTCTCATTTCTCCTAGCCACATTATCCTCCTCCTCTTCGTTCCATTTTTTTTTTCTTTTATACTTCCTCTCATTTACCATTTTAAAAAACACCGAGTTTCCACGAAAATCAGATTTTAATTACATTTCTTTCATTTCAATACAATCTTAATAATAATTAATAATATGTAGTTAATTTTTGTTGGTTTAAATACTTTCATCAGTTTAGTAACTGCTATTTTTAAGATATTGATTTAATCACATAATAACTCACTTTAACGCGTAAGTTACAATTTTTATTCTTTTGGTACACAATATGATTATCTAACATTATTTGTCTTCTTTTTTTGTCTAGAGGGTCTTTGACTCCTGTCCCGATATCCAGAGTCTTTGATCCTGACTAATCCGGGGTACGGCCGTGATGTTAGTAAAGCCTGATCAAGAGTTGTTGCTGTAAGGATCGAACCCATATAAAACACAAACCATTCATCCTTAATGGCAACACATTAACCACTGATACCCAACCGTTTGATTATCTAAAATTATTTGTCTATTAACATTTATCAAATCCATTTACATATTAATTTACAAGTTAAATATAAAATAATAATAATAACAACGACTCACCATAAGTGAAAGTGATGAAGTAGTTAATCATGAGATAGTCAGAAGTTCAAATCCAATGTCTTCATCCTAAAAAAAACGAATTTGGAAACAAAAGTAAACTCTCAATTGGTTCTTAAAATAAATTGCAAAATTAATTTGATATTTTGAAAAATAACAACAACATATTATTTTTCAAATAACATCAATCTAATTTCGACTAATACTAAATAATTAGTCTGAGTGGTAATAGACTCAGATCACTTAAACAAGTGATCATGTACTTGAAATAATTAGTCTATCGATGGAAACTAGTCATTATTTACGACAATGGATACTTCATAAGGGTGTTCGCGGATTGGATTAATTTTAAGCTAAAAAGTCATCCGATCCAATGATGAAAACATGTGGTTTGGATTTGATCAGTTTGCTTCCTTAAAAAAACTGATTCAATCCAGTCCAATCAAACGCTGTTTGGAATGGATTGTATTAGATAATTCAGTTTTTATTATACTTTATTTTTTCTTATGTCAAGTGTCCTTTACTAATTTAATAGGTGGACAAAAGATAATCTTTGTTTAAGGGAGCTAGTTTAGGGTGTCCAAACCCTATTTTAACATCTCTCTATACTAGAGCAGTAGAATCTGTATTGAAAAGAAACAATTATTTATTCCATATTAACCATTATTTGATTTGATGACGAGTGAGGAAGATTTAAAAAAAAAATTGACCAATTTTGAGAGTTTGAGAAAAAATAATTATGGATATTTTTTAATACATTCTTTTATGTTAAGTATTCTTGTATGTCATTTTTTTATACAAAATATTCTTTTATGTTAGTTCATTGTATCCACTATCACTTATCTTATTTTATTACTTGAATTAGTTATAAATAAATTGTACCTAATTATTTTTCTAATTTACTTAATTGATTTCCTATTTTTCATGTTTAATCAATTAAGTATATATATGATATACATCAAAACTTTTAGCAAAATAAAACTTCAAGACATTAACATTTATTCTAAATAATATTATATATGTCATTTCAACAAAAAATGTCAAAGAGAATGAGAGTGTTAATTCGTTTACAAAAGTATGAAAAACAATGCTTAAGTACGAGTAATATGATAATTTTAAAAATAATTGTATATGTCTATAGTAGGTCGGTTTAGATTGGATTGAATTGATTTTTACCGGGGATTCAAAATTCGATCAAATCCAATAAAAAATAAACGATTCTCTATTTTGGATTTTTGAATTTTCGATTCAGTTTTTACGGTTTGAATTGGTTTGGATGAACTTTGTAACCCAAAAAATCTAATTTCAATGAATAATAATTTTTAATCATTTTGATGTAAAAAATAAATAATCATTTAAATAGTAAATTAATATTTCGAAACCAGGAAAGGATTTATTGGTGAGATTGAGGCATGTACTGTTAGAAGTCAGAACTGACAAACCAACCAAGCAATGAGCCAAGCCACGCTGTGTGCCAGCGAAGCCAAGCGACAAGCCGAAACCCACTTTGACCCTTCCAGATTCCGAACGTGTGCATCTCATCTCACCCCACACCCCTTTATATAAACTCCCCAACTCCGTTAACTACCATTTTCCTCTCTCAATCATAACACATCGCAAAAACTCATCGCCGCCGCCTATAACCGCCGTCTCCGATGGCAGATCCCCAGAGAAACAACAAACCCCGCCACCACAACCAGCAGCAGCCTAGCCGGCTTCAGAGGCGCGCGCCGTCGTCGTTGCAGATAAACCGCGAGGTCGAGTGGAACGTGGCGATCCCCTTGCTTTCCCCGCTTGCGTCGTCGCCGCCTCCGCTTCTCGACGAGGTGAAGCCACAAGATCCGCAGAAGTGCCAGCACGGCGGCACCGCCGAGGCGGAGAAGGTGGTGGTAGCGTTCAAGAAGTGGCAGCACCCGGCGGCTCCGTTCTGCTACGAACCGGCTCCGATGGTTCCGTCGTTTGTTCCTGTGTAGATAGAAATAATGGAGAAGGAGGAGAAAAAAACGATAGGGGAAGATGGAGAAAGTTATTAGGATGATCTATTGGTTGATAATTATTAATTAGTATGAACGAAGATCTAACTTTTATTTTGGGGAAAGGTTTTATTTTGCACACAGGGATATGAATATGAACATCAAACATAGTCATAAACCCAGTGTGTTTCTTTTTACTTGTATCATTTTTAGCCTTTTCCCTACTCTTTTTTTTTTTTTGTATTTTGTTTTTATTTTGGGGCATAAATTAAACTACTCCATAGAAATATGTGACCTTTCCTCCCCTGCTTCTGCAGTTCTGCTCTCTCTCTCTGGTATATAATTTCTGGAATATAGTCATTAATCTTGTGTGGATTTTATTATTTATGTTCTTTTTGTGGGTGAAGAATCTTGTATGGATTTGTGTGTGGGTGTGCAAGGCTCAAGGTCGAATCTTTCATGTGCTGGCGCCTGGTACTCGTCTTCCAACACAAAAATATTTTCTCTAGTTCGCAACAAATTTTTAAACAAAAATGAATTAGATATGAAGTTAATTTTTTTTTGTTTAGCTATGATTCTATCAAGTTATCTTTTTTTTTTTTATAGGTTAAAGTAATCTTTTGGTTCCTATGATATTGATTTTCAATTTGGTCCCTATACGTAAAAAGTTATCAATTTGGTTCGTATACGTGATATTGGTTTCCAATTTGATCCTCACCACTAATTGATCCCTATATAAGAGGGATCAAATTGTAAATTATTATCATATATAGGGACCAAATTGAAAATAATTGTCATGTGTATGGATCGATTTCAATTTTTTTTTGTTGAATTGGTCTCTACATGTGACAATAATTTGTAAATTGGTCATCTTATATAGGATCAATTAGTGGTGATGACCAAATTAAAAACCAGTGACACGTATAGGAACCAAATTGATAACTTTTTACGTATATGGATCAAATTGAAAATCAATGTCACAAACAGGGACCAAAAGATTACTTTAACATTTTTTTTATATTATATATAACATTACGAAGGAAAAAGTCATTAGTCTGTTTTTTCGTTTTATATTTCCACTAGTGTGGAAAATGAAATTTTCTCTCATTTGACAGAAAGCTTAAACAATTGGAATGAATATAAATCAGTCCAAATGAAACTGAGTTCAGATTTTTTAAGCAAAGCAAAAAATATGGTTGAGTGGGGAGATGCCACTAAAAAAGTCAGTCAGGCTCCATGGTGAAGTTGATGGATACTTCATATAAACAATTGGGGTGAATTCTATTTGAACACTTGCTGTCAACATTCTTATAAATTCTACTTGTATATTGATATGAATTTAAGTGCAGTGTATAGTGTAAATGTTTTTTTACAATATCAATCAAACATGAATTATTATTCATTAAAAAAGATTGATTTTTGTAATAAGGTGAAGTATGATTAGTTGACATTAAAATTAAATTCTATGCATATAATATATCTATTTCAACATTATATAAGTTAGCATAACCCCACTAGTTACCAAAGTGGATGGTATAAAAAAACATTTCATGGATGAGCTCACAGCATTTATTAAACCTGGGGCGTGTATATAGTTGGAAGCCCAGAAGTTGGCAACATCAACATGAACTCCACAATTTGAAGCCTAGCTTTGACCAATGACCACTCTAAACATTCCTGATTTTCTGCCAATTCCCAAGTCCCAAGTAACTGTAAAACTTCTCCTCAGAAATGTCTTTTTAGTGGGATTGGAACTAAGAAAATACTAACTTGATGATGCTAATGCTATAGAGCTACTAGTACTTGAAAATCTCTTTCATTAACTGCGGCAATTATGCACAATGACAGAAAATGACCTTCCTCTAACAACTGATATAACGAGACTTGCCAGTTGCTCATTACTGATTAGCAATGCCAAGAGAGGGCCACTTTTGATACAAAAACAGCTAAGCAATTAAGCATACTGACGCCTATTTGTGCCATCTGCTACGTGCAAACCGCACATGTGGTGTTCAGGACAAGAATGAAACACGACATTTCTAACCCACATGTAGAGGGGACACAAAATATGGCCATGCTACCTACATATTACTTGCTACTATTATCATCACAACTTAGCATAATTTTACAGATTGCCCATCTTTTTACTTAATTTTTGTTCCGAATGTAAATTTTCCTGCTTAGTTAAACAGAGATGGATTCCTCTGTATAATGCTATATAGTCATTGAATGTGAATATTATGAACTTACTCACACACAAAAGGGTGTTAGCTATGCCTATACTAACGCATGATTGTGAAGGGTAAACATAGAACAAACTGGGAAATGATTTTTTTACATCACAATTTTGCACCGTCTATTTACATACACTTATTTGGCAAAAGAAAGAAAGAGAGAAGAGACTAAAAAGATTTGTTTCTCTTTTTTATCATATCAAAAGTAAATGTTATAAGAATAATGAAAAAAAAATTACATGCAATTAACATTGTTATTTTTAAAGTATGTGACAACATAGTTCAGTAAAGCCAAATCAATTCTGCACGGGAGAATTGATTTTGGGTGTAATTCTCTAGTACAAATTTATGTCCAGGTGATAACAAAAAGAAAATGTTTAGGTTTGGAGCACCGAAAGAAAAAGAAAATGTTTAGGTTTGTATTTTACATAAAGTTTATTTATTTATTTTGAGAAAAAAGTCTAGTATTATCCATTAAAGATATATGTGATATTAATTACGTACATTAATCATTCATTCATTTATCAACACCATGATGTTACTTTTTTAATGATAAATAAAGCTATCAATTTCATTATTCAAATACTAACTTGATATGATTTCAAGAGCTATTTTGATAACAAGTTTTTTTTTAACCATGCTATTGATACGAAGTATCCATCGTTGTAAACAATGATTAATTTCTGTTGGGGGACCTGAACGACATTTAGATCACTTGTTTAAGGATCCCGAACCTGTTACCACTCAAACCAACCACGTGTTAGTAATTTGATAACATATTTAATGTTAAAGAATCAAGTTGATAGAACTAATTTAATCGGAAAAATATTATTAACACGATATTACCTGAACTAAAATTCTTAAAGTTTTCGGGCAGTCAAAGACAAAGTGGTCTTGGGGCCGACATCTTAAGTCACTAGCATGTGAGATTAATCCCATATTGCCATTTGAATGGCGCCACTCAAACATGCCAAAAGAGAAATGAAAGAAGCAATGCAATGGGAAAAAGGTTATACCTCAAAATTCAGAAATGCTAGTTGCTGATACGCAAAAGCAATATTCCGATTCTTCCGTGGCTTTCTTTTCCTCTTTGGTCCTTTTGGCATGTCCCTGTTATACACCCAAAACAGTGTGGTTTTCAATTTTTTTTTTATTTTTCCTCATAAAGCCTTTCAAGCATTATCTTATTTCGTCATGTAATCACTTCTGTAATATAACAACACAGTTTTAACCATCAAGAGTGGTTCACTTTTTTTTATATATGATAAAGTTTAGATTGGGGAAGGCACACGTCACGCCCTCTTGTAAGGCCAATGAATATCACCAACCTCGACGATGATTTATAGTTAAATTTATATATTGCCTACCAACATGGAAGATATAGGAATCGAATCCAAGTCACAGCTAGTATGAGCGGAATGTTTGATCAGATGTGCCAACCCATATTAACTCAAGAGTGGTTCACTTGATAAACTAATATCTGAGCAACATTTATTTATAATGTAAAGATTCGAACTTAATCTAAAAACAAGAACACTGATAAAATTGTTAGAGTGTAATTCAAATGGTAGTTAGAGTTAGAGTTAGTTACATGGAAGTTAGAGTTCACTACAAAAAAAAGGGCATTTAGCGACCGAAAATAGTGACCGAATTTTTTGGTTGCTTTTTGCGACCGAAATAGCGACCGATTGCAGGATCTACATGAAACACTTGTTAGAGTTGAATCTGCGACCGAAATAGCGACCGAAATAGAGCGTAGCAGATACATCGGTCGCTACTTCGGTCGCTAAACAAAGGAAAGTAAAAGTCAGAAATGTATGAATTTTTAGTGACCAAAATGGCGACCGGATTAAATGCAACGGTCAAACTGTATTTAGATTAGCAACCAATTTATAAATTCGTCGCTAAGTCTATGAATTAACACTTTAAACTTTAATTATATTTGCGACCGATATTAATTCGGTCGCTAAATGGCGCGTTAGAAAAATAAAATTGCGCGTGTTAGCGACCGAAATTTAAAACGGTCGCTAAAATTACAATTTCAAATTAAAACTAACCATATTAGCGACCGAATTAGCGACCGAATTAATTCGGTCGCTAAAACTGAAATCCCTAAATTCGACAGAACCTCCTTCTTCCTCATTTTTTCCGTCGCGTTTCTCTCTCCACCCGTTGTTTCTCTCTTCTACGGCGCGCGCTCCGGCCACCTCAACACCCCAAGACACCTCCGGTCACCACCGTCATATCCCCTCTGCTCAGGTAAGCTCTCCTCTACTCCATCTCTCTGTCTCTGTTTCTCTCGCATATATCTCTCTCTGTCTCACCGTCTCTCTGTCCTCTACTCCATTTCTTCTTGGTTTTATGTAAGTGAGACCACGAGTGCCATGCTTCAACTTACAAGCCTGAAACAAAGCCTATAGTTAGCCAACACCTCATTTACACAAAATGACTTAACAAGAATTTTAAAGCTTTCCATCATCTCATTTACATGTACGATTGATGGGCGGAGAAAAAAATAGTAGGTTAGCTCCTGGTTGTTTGTCTATTCTATACATAAACGACTAATGAAATTGATGGGGCAGAGAGTTAACACTCCTTCCAATAGGCTCGGATGGCTCAATTCGTGGGCTTTGACTTTGATATTCAATGGGGCAAGTTTGGCTCTCATGTTCTGGTTCTGGTCTTGTTTTCTCTAATTTTGCCAAAGAATCGCAACATACTGTTTTTAGGGTGTTGTTGTACTTACCTCTTCTTTGATTTATTGATGTTTTTATGTGATCTTAATTTTCCAATGCTTTTGTGGGTTATAATTTTCTATTTTTGTGGAGCTGTTAAAAAAATCCTTGTGGTCCTATAAGCAATTATGTTGTGATTACAAGTTGTTAAGGTTATAGAGTAAATTTTATCAACAAAAAAAAAAAGGTTGTAGAGTAAATATATAGCCCTTACATGTGGCAGGAAGCTAGGATGATGTATTTTAAGTCTATATGGTGTTCTATATTCAAAGCTTTTGAGTTCATTAGCTAGTCGAAAATGATGTGAATAGAAAAATATGGTCTTATCTGGATGAATCAGTTGTAAATAACATTTAGGTGTCATTGATATGGTTCAATGTATATGGGTTTGAATTCTCCTATATTGACTTCAAGAGTAAGTTTAAACGGCTTGCTCTATATTCCTACCCTTCAATTTAAATTGGTGTATTGGATTGAGATTTTAAAAGATTATTTTGGTATAAAAGAATCTTGTGGATTTTAAAAGACTACATAGGAATTTAAGATTTTTTTAAGACTCTTTATAATCAAGATTTTATAATTTGAATTTTAATGGATTTATGTCATAAGAACTTATAAGAATTGGAATGATTATATGGATTTGTAAGCTTTGAAATGAATATATGGTGAAGAAGTGGTGAACAAACAGAAACTCTAATTACAACATTAGATAGAAAATTCAATTTTATAGTGGATCAGACAACATATTCACAGAGTTGTTTTGTTCACATGTTATTATATTTATGTAATGAAAAAGAAAATTGTGAACTAGATGATTTTTCATTCTGATTTTTTTTTCACTTCTTGTTTGGACTGGAAGGTAGTTTGTATAGGATTTTTCTAGGACTTTTTAGCTCTGCTTTGGTTCAGGTGGTGGCTGATATGGTTTATTTTTGGTTGGTAATGGATATTTCAATGTATTGAAATTTAGATTATAATCTCAATGTTACAATTCATTTGTCTCTCTTCAGTCCATCAATTTCCCTCTTTAATTCTGTTTTATGGTTGGATTGATTTCAAAATAACCCGTATGAAGAAACTATGATACACGAAGTCATAAACTTGTTATTAAATTAGAGTTGTCTATGACTATAGGTCTCTTACTACATGACAAATTATTTTGCTACATGATACAAGGCAATGAAGCTACTGCTTTGTGTAGACATGCTATTCGATAGTATAATTTATTGACTGGAGAAATAAATTCAATTGGATTAGAATAATAAAACAATGTTGGTTATCTCAGCAACATCATGAATGTAGATTGAAAGATTGTTTGCTTGAACCAATGCTCGATTGTCTTTTGAATTTGACAAGAAATTCATGTTTATTTCCCCTGTAAACATGTCATGTTAATGACAAAGATTTAAGCAAGGATATACATGTTCCTATGCCTAACGTTAATTTATATTCTTCCTTTTCACAAATAGGGGTAGGTATCAATTGCAAGGTGACTTGAATCCCACATTGGAAGTAGGATTTCGTTGTAAGGTTTATATGACCTTCAGCTCCCCAATCATAAAAAGCTTTCGAGTTCCCTTGCTTGAAAAGTTTTATAGGAACTAGTGACACTGATTTTTATAATGGAACTCAATTGTATCACAACTCTGCATATAAACATCAGTGATATCTTGTTCCCTTAATTGGTTGTTTCTTAGTTGTACTTCTGATATACTAATGCCTCCACATGTAAATTAATTAATTTCTCCCATCTATCACACAACTCCATCAAAAGTAAATTATTTGTCATAATCCAACAGTAGGAAATTTCAGCCAAACCACACGATTGCGGGATCCCTTTAAATAATGCTGAAGGCTGAAGCAAATATTAGCCAACCCCAAAACCATCTTTCTCCATAGTTTCAAAGCACCTAATTTAGAAACCAAAAACTTCAAAACAATGACTCAGTTTCTTTTCCTTTGCTTTCTCTTAGCAAATATTTTCCTTGGTTTTGGAAGTTAAATTGCAATTATCCAGTGTAGGATCTACTACACCATTCTGCAGCCATTATATTAATTTGAATGATTTTAACGTTGGAGAATAATTGGTATGCCCTATGATGTTTGATAATTTACTATTGATTCAGAGAAATATAATCATACGTTTTCTTATTATTTTTTATGCTTCATTGATTATTTTTTCGTGAGCACATGCTTTAACACTAGATATTCATGAGATAAATTATTTAGGTATAACAATTTAACATAATAGAATAGTGATTTGATTTGAAATGAATAATTTCATTTATGCACGATAGGTCCTTGTTGTCATATTCTTCTACCGGCTCCTCCACTTATCCTTGCTCAGTTGTGTTTTCTCTCTCAGGTCAGTTCTCTGAACACTCTGTAATGTATTATGTGAATTATCGTCTTGTTTGGTAGTGGAGAGCTGAGCTCAATAGGATGTGATCTTGTTTGATTGTATGCTGATAATTAATTTAATGTTTATGCATGTGTTTGTCAATATGTGTTGTTTGTTAGTGGAGAGCGGAGCTCAATAGGATGTGATCTTGTCTGATTGTATGCTCATAATTTAATGTTTATGCATGTGTTTGTCAATATGTGTTGTTTGTTAGTGGAGAGCGGTGCTCAATAGGATGTGATCCTGTCCGAAAGGCGGGATCTTTGGTTGTGTCTTTGATAATTTAGAAATTATGCATGTGTTTGACAATTAACTGCTACTTGTTAGTGGAGAGCGGAGCTCAATAGGATGTTTGCTACAATATTTAATTTAAGTTTGTATTGATTTACGCTGCAATTTATATAAACTCAACAATGTTGCAATATTTATAGGTTAATGGTTTTATTTTCTGTTAGAGTTAATAATTAATTTACGAAAGCCTTAGTTTCCTATTTGAGATTCAATATTAATGAGCATGCGTAACTTATCAAGGTATGCATGCTCATTGTATTGAATCTTGAATTGTCCAAGTGGGACAGTTTGGGAAAAAACCCTTTTCACACTCGTACAATAGTCATTTCAATGTTCAAATGCCTTATATACTTGTTGAAATCTCGGTCTGATGCATTTCCTTTTGTTCTCCTGGTGCATACTTGATCGCGGTGATTACGACCGTGCTCAAGTCGTGTAACTTGGAGACCGATGGGAAATGCTTGCCAAATTTTGTCAAGTATAAGGTATTTGAATATGGGAATAACTATTAGTAGCCGAGTGTGACAAAGGTTTCTTCTCGAATGGGATATGTTCATACCTTGTCATAAGAACGAGATTGATGGAGTTATTGGAATGCACCGTAATATATAAGTGTTATTGTAGGATTGGTCGGGGCTATTTAATTGCCAAAGAATGGATATTTCGGAGAATCGGAAATGGATGTATCGTAGGTTGGATCGGAATAAACGTCTTAGGGAAGAGTATAGAGTTGGAGTGGGTGAGTTTATAGAGTTTGTTGTTAGCCAGGAGAGATTTATACGGCTGGGCGGTGATCAATTGAGGTGTCCTTGCAAAAGATGCAAGTGTCAATCTTTCAAAAGTGTGGATGGAGTTGTAGCCGATCTTTATGAGAAGGGCTTCATGCCTGATTACTATTGGTGGAGTAACCATGGTGAGACGTTGCCTGACTTAAACCCGATTGTGGCTGAAGGTTCGTACTATGGAAGTGGTGACGGGAGGGAAGAATTGAATCCATACGAGCAGATGATAATGGATCATATTGGACCATCGGTTGTTGTACTAGAAGAAGATGGGGGAGAAGATGGTGGAATGGGTTCCCAATACATAGAAGAGAATCCGAATCCCGAAGCTCAAAGATTCTATGATATGCTGAGTGCTGCACGATCTCCATTGTGGGAAGGATGTCAGGAGTACACGGAGTTGTCGATGTGCATGGAATGGTTGAGTATCAAATCTGACTACAATATGCAAGAAGGCTGTTTTAATCGCCTCAGCAGGTCAGTGTCCAAGGCGTTGCCAGAAGGCAATCGGATGCCTACAAGTTTTTATCATGCTAAGAAGTCCGTGGAAAATTTGGGTCTGGGGTGTTTGAAAATTGATTGTTGCCCGAATGGATGTATGTTGTACTATAAGGATGATTCAGCGGAAAGCATAACGTGTTGTCGATTTTGTGGTGCGGATCGGTATAAGACAACCACTAGGATGGGCATTGAGAAGAAGAGGTTGCTAAAAAAGATGTGGTACTTTCCGCTCGTGCCAAGACTTACAAGATTGTACTCTTCGATGGCCACTGCAGCTCACATGAGGTGGCATAGTGAGCATGAGAGGGAGCAAAATATCTTGTGTCATCCATCTGATGGAGAAGCTTGGAAGCATTTTGATAGGGTTCATATGGCATTTTCGCAGGACCCTCGCAATGTCCGATTGGGGTTATCTGCTGATGGATTTAATCCTTTTGGGCGATGCTGGAAAAGCATACTCTTGTTGGCGGTTATCCCGACTCGTACAATCTTCCCCCGGGGATGTGCATGAAGCGGGAGTTTATGTTCCTAACAGTCATAATTCCGGGTCCGTCTAATCCAAAAGGTAAGATTGATGTGTACTTGCAGCCACTGATAGATGAGTTGACAATGCTGTGGAATGATGGTGTGTTGACAAATGACGTATCTTTGAGGCAGAATTTCATCATGAAAGCAGCTTTAATGTGGACGATCAACGACTTTCCTGCTTATGGGATGATGTCGGGTTGGATGACCGCGGGGAAGCTTGGATGCCAAATATGTATGGAGCGATCGAAGGCATTCACGCTTAAAAACAGTCGAAAGATCTCATATTTTGATTGTCATCGTCAATTCCTTCCAGAAGATCATCCTTATAGGCGGAACAAGAATGCATTCAAGAAGCGTTGTGCGGAGAGAACACCGCCTCCACCACGTTTGACTGGTCCTAATGTATAGCGCAGAGTACAGATGCTACCGCTCGTCCATGAAACCCAAGGAGAACATATTCCTGATTATGGCGTCAACCAAAATTGGACAAAAAAAAGTATATTTTGGAGGTTGCCGTATTGGAGGACGCAGCTACTCCGTCACAACATTGATGTCATGCATACTGAGAGGAATGTGTTTTTGAATGTGTTTGACACTGTGATGGACATCAAGGGGAGGACAAAGGATACAAATAAAGCCCGATTGGACCTGACTGACATTTGTAATTGGAAGGAGCTTGAGTTGCAAGACGGTGGTCGTGGCAGACTTATCAAACCGAAGGCAAGTTATACACTAAGCAAAGCACATAAATTGGCCGTCTGTAAGTGGGTTAAAGAACTAAAGTTACCAGATGGGTATGCTTCCAATCTGGGTAGATGTGTTGACATTAAGGAAGCAAAGTTACATGGAATGAAGAGTCATGATTGCCACGTGTTCATGCAACGGTTGCTTCCAATTGCGTTCGACGCATTACCGAAGCAAATTTGGAACCCACTTGTTGAGCTTAGCCACTTTTTTAGGGAGCTTACATCGACAACACTAAATGTGAATCAATTAAAGGATATGGAAGTCATGATACCCGTTTTGTTATGTAAGCTGGAGCAAATCTTCCCGCCGAGTTTCTTTGATTCCATGGAACACCTGCCAGTTCATCTACCTTACGAAGCAAGAGTTGGTGGCCCAGTCCAATACCGCTGGATGTATCCATTTGAGAGGTAAAAAACATCAACTATTTTACTTAATACATATGAAATTTACGAACACGAGGGCGTAGTTTAGCTTTCCCTAAAACTACTAATTATTTGTATGTATCCCTCTTTAACAGGTTCCTGCACTCCCTTAAACACAAAGTCAAGAACAAGGCACGAGTGGAGGGTTCCATTTGTGAAGCATACTTAGTAGAGGAGACTTCCACTTTTGCCTCTTATTACTATCCGGACGAAGTTAACACGAGAAGGACAAGGATGCCTAGAAACGTTGATTCGGGTGAAGGATGTTCAACTAGTCCTCCTATATCAATATTCAACTATCCGGGCAGATTTAGTGGCAAATCAAAAGGATATTTCTTGGAGCAGCGTGACATTAATGCTGCTCATCTGTATATCCTTCAAAATTGTGAAGAGGTGGCGCCATATTTAGAGTAAGTTTCTACAATGTCTTTAATAAGTTCAATTGACATTTATTATTATTAATCGTCCTGCTGTTAATCTCCCATATGTAGGATGTACGGCAATTTCTAAGGGATCTCCAACCTGACATTTCAAATGATCAGGTTGATCGAGAAATTACTTCTCACTTTGCTACGTGGTTCAGTAAATATGTAGGTTAAGCATCTTCATTTTTTGAAGCATACATTTTATCTCCTTAAATTTATAGCATGTATAAGAATAATATAATATTTGATTGTTTTGGTACTAGATCCAGAAAACAATGTTCAAAATCCATTGTTGACAAATTTGGCATGGGGGCCTAACAGATGGGTTACATCATGGAATACTTATATTGTAAATGGTCACAAAAACATGGAATGAAGGAATGCAGACGTGTAACTATGGTGTTTGTGTGCAAGCCACTGATGGCAATGTAGAGGATGATTTCTATGGGGTTCTAACTGACATCCTTGAACTCGATTATACCGGTTTCCCCGTGATGAAATTAGTTATCTTCAAGTGTAATTGGTTTGATCCTACTCTTGACATAGGGACAAAAATAGATAAAAATTATGGTATTGTTCAAGTTAGGCTGTCTCGAAGGTATAATAAGGCGTACAACCCATTCATTTTTTCACAACAGGCAGAGCAGGTTTATTACTCGCCATATCCCGAAGGACATCATGGCTGGTTGGGTGTTATTAAGATAAAGGCTCGCAGTATAATTACTGATAATGTAATCAACCAGCCTGAAAAAGATGCTCCGTACCAAGATGATGAGTTTTCAAGACCCCACGTCATCGTTGCAAATTACGCCAGGACATTATTGTTAATTCTCTGGCGGACATTTCCTAGAAATGGGGAAGAAGTTGAAAGAGAGTTAATGGATCAATCCGAGTTGGACGCATCTAGCGAAGGTACATTCCGATCAAGTGATACTTGATGAGACCGAGGGTGAATTTAGTGACGGAGATTCTACTTAGGTAATTTATTTATGTCATAATTCATTGTGTGAATGTCATTCTACTTATTAGGTAATTTATTTTTGTATTATTTACACTGTTGTGTAATCATATTTTCATTTTTTTTCACAGATGGCGAGATTCCTCCGAGGGTAGGGGTCGTCGTGGAGGTCGTCTTTGCGAGAGTCCCTTCGCCGAGCCAGACCCCACGACCTCGGATCGAGACCATCCTACCAGCACCTCTGTTGACGGGACACCTCAGGGTGATGGATTTGCACCCCCCACCCATCCTCATGTGGTCGGGACACAGGCTGCACCCTCATCATCCACACCTACGATGATAGGACCATCATCATCATCGGGACAGGAGAGTCGTGGTCCATCCGACAGGTGGATTCTTCTTATCCCCAGTGGGGATAACGAGTATGCTAATTTAATTTTTTAATATATATAAAGTATCGTTAATTTCTATTTATTTGTTTTTAAAATTTAATTATAACATTTATTAATGCTCTAATTTTGTTTGCAGCTTTACGCCTGAAGGACCCTTCTGATTCGATATCGAAGATCCTGCGACGCAAGTTTGATGGTCCATGGCCTACATGGAAGGCCATCCCATTGGGCCATAGGGATCAGTTGTTTCTAGAGTTTAAGGTAACAATTTATTAAGTTTTTTAAATTAAATTTACATTATATATATGTACACACGAATTTCCTAACAACCGTAAGTTGCGAGAAAAGAGTATAGGTGGGACTTAGCTTTAGAGGCTCTCGTCGGGGACATATTTGAGCATAAAGGCTCACTTGGTTATGAAGAATCGATGAACAAGGCGAGGAAGGGGCGAGAATAAGGGGAGGTGGGTGGATCCCGAGATCAAGAGGCAGCTGGACCAAGATCTTGGGCTCTTGAGAAGTTCCGGAGATCCGAGGCCACGGCTCGGCGTAATCGAGCTTCGATGGTGGCGCATGTGCTTGGGCCGGTGGGTCTAAATCACCCGCCGCCCACTACGACGAGCTGGTAATACATTAAACTTTTGACTTAATATACTATTTAATTAATTAGTTTTCATTTTTAATTATTCTTATGAATTTAATATTATATTATTCTCGTGCGAAAAGCACGAAAAACAGTGAGCCCCGACTGCTATGGAGTTGGTGGAGAGGACGAAGAAGTTGAAGTCGGGGACATGGGTCAACGACAAGGCCCGTAACTATCTTTGTAAGCAAAAAAATAATTTAGTGTTTACTTGTAATTTATTATAAATGATTTGTTAATATTGGATATAATTATTTTAACTAAATCTCTTCAACTATACTTTGTAGGCGGGCTTCAACGAGAAGAAGGACGATGCCATATCACGTGCCTCACGATCACAAGATGAGGCTTTGACCGTGTGATGGCTGCTCTCTCTCTGTCTCCGTCGACGATAATGCCATTTATTTGGAGGTCGTCGGGGGGGGAACAAGAAGGGGCTCGTGTATGGCCTCGGACACTGGGAGCCGAAGTTCATCGCTTCATCGTCGCACGCCGCTGCTCCTTGCCCTTGCGCGATACCGTCCCTCGGAGCAGTTCCACCAAATGCGGACACCATCACGTAGCTGAACGCGGAGCTTCGGGAGAAGAGCGAGAGAGAGCAGCAGATGGCGAACCGCAGTTACCAGATTGACTTCGGGCACACCAGTGGTCGATGCGGCGAGCATCGAGCGAGGCGGACACTGGGGCTGGTGTTGGAGCGGATGAGGATCCAGACTCGATTGCTCGGGATGATGCTCTCGGCGGTTGTGCGCTGCTGCCGCTCCTCCCCGATTCCGCGCCACTCGATCTTGCTCTCGCAGAGGACGATCGGCTAGCGACGCGTCGGTGGTACGGACGCTGAGGTTGATTGGATTCCTCCATCTCCCCCTCATCATGACTGATTTTTTCTCTCCATATTTTTGACTTTAAACGATTCTTGTACGACATTTTGGATTATTCTTTTTATATATATTTATTATTTTTTATGATTGTATATTTCATAAGTTATTTGGTGTGTTTTTTATCAGTAATTTTTCTAACGTTTAAAGAAAATCAGAAAAAAAATTATTATAAAAATTAAAATTAAAAAAAATTAATAATAACCAGTTTAGCGACCGAATTAGAAACCAATAATTCGGTCGCTAAGCTTTATTTAAGATTTACAGATGATGTATAGCGACCGAAAATCCGTCGCTAATATAGGTTAACAGTAACCAAAATTAGTGACCGAATTAGCAACCGATTATCGGTCGCTAAAAATGGTTACCCAAAAAATGCGACCAACCTAATAGCGACCGATTATTATTATATAGCTACCGAATTTAATTAGCGACCGAAATAATAATTCGGTAGCTAAAACCTTAGCGACCAGGTATTCAGCTACCATCATAAATCGGTCTCTGATTCGGTCGCTAAAACAAATAGCGACCGATTTACATGGTTTAACGACCGAAAATTACGGTCGCTAAACAATTGTTTTTTTGTAGTGGTTGTTAGTGAGTTAGTTGGAGTAACTAACTATGTGAAGCTATGTCATGTAAGTGTATAAATACATGATTAGTGAATGAAAATGTGTGTGCAAGTGTTATATGCAAACTTTCTAATTTCTCTGATTTTCTTCTTTCTCTCCCTCTCTATTCCCTCTTCTGTTTTACATTGTGTTAGTGTGAGTGAGGCATTGGAGAACTTCCCAACCCCAACAAATTGGTATCCAGAGCTATAACGATCTAGTGAGAGTGTGTCCATGGAGATGGAGTTGAGTGAGGATTTTTCAATTCCTCTACCTGTTCTTGATAGCAAGAACTTTGAGCATTGGGTTGTGAAAATGAAAGCAATCTTTGGTTTCCATGAAGTGTTGGAAACAGTGAAGGATGGGATCCAAGAAGAGGAGGATAGTGCCTCCTACAAGGAATCTAAGAAGAAAGATTACAAGGCTCTCATCATCCTTCATCAATGTGTGGATGATGTGAATCTTTGGAAGATTGCTTCGGCCAAAAATGCAAGAGAAGCATGGAAAATCTTGCAACAAGCCTATGGAGATGCTGAAAATGTGAAGAAAGGTGTTGCAAGCAAGAAGGAGATCAAAAGTGTAAAAAAGAATAAAGAAGAGGACACAGGGAGAAAAGAGAAGCAGAGAACAAACAAGACAGAGTGCAGTAATGATGATCTTGAGGCAAACAAGAGTTGTCAAAAAGCTGCAAGAGGGTGCACAAAGAAGGGTTCAACCGTAGATGGCAAGAAGGTGCATGAGCCAGAAACAGAGTTCAAGAAATGTGTTCAAGAAATCAGCAAAGACAAGACAATGGAGCTTGTGGCAGAAGATCGAAAGGAAAAAGGTGTCGTTGTGGAGCATGCACAAAGAGTGGATCTGCTGATGGAACGAAACAATCTTCAGATTGGAAACCTGAATGTTGTGTTTATTGGGTCATTCCATCAAACACCTTGTGAGCAACCTCTCTTCCAATCCAAAGATTCTGTAAAGAAGGGTGGCCAAGAAGAGGCAGAGTATGAAGTTCAATCTGAGGGTTTCAAGCAACCATCGAAAGAACCACTGCCGCTGCCGTCACTGCCGGAACGGCGAGCAGCCAGAGCCGTGCTGCTAAAGGAGGTGATGGCGGAAAGAGAGGAGAATCCATTCTGGGTAGCAGTGCTGCGAGGTGACCAGAACGCGACCGATACGGAGGTGACGATTCCGGATCTACAACTCGCGATGGAGGTTCAGGCAGAGAGGATTGAACCGTTGGATCGGGACCTTTACGCGGCGGCGACAAAAGCAGTGAAGGTGGAGTCGCACGGAGAAGCCGAGGTGTTTGATTGGGTAAGTGTCGTGGAGAGGAGAACAAAAACACTGAGGTGTGGAGGTCCGATCAAGTTGCCGTTATCGCCAGAGCTGCAGTGGTATAGTGTTGTAGAGGTGTCGCAGCCACTGGTAACCATCGAGAAGGAGAAGATGATGGATGCAGGGGCAAAATTGGCATTTCAAAAATTGGGTCCAGGGTTTGGATTAATGGGCTAGGCCCAAGATCTCCATCATCCATCTACCCAAATGAAGGGACGTGCAAAGTGGGATGAAGCTTACATTGGAGAAATTAAGGCAAACAAACATGTCAGTTTTGATGCATGGATTGGAGATGAAAATCATTCATCGCATGTTGAAGTAATATGGAATGATGATGCGGCCTCTAGCAGCAGAAGAGACACTGGTCAATCTGGTGGCTGGACATTATCCAAGGTTGAGTTAGAAGTGAGGGAGAAGGAAATTAGGGCAGATTTGGTCTCCCAGAAATTGGGCCACGAATTTGTCTTTAATTGGTGGAGCCCAAATATGTGATAAAAGATTGATATGGGATCCAGGAGGATATATGTGTGTGTTAGTGATAATAAAAATGTGCATTATAAAAATGCAATTTAGTGAAATATTTGAATTACGGGGGAGTGTTAGAGTGTAATTCAAATGGTAGTTAGAGTTAGAGTTAGTTACATGGAAGTTAGAGTTGTTAGTGAGTTAGTTGGAGTAACTAACTATGTGAAGCTATGCCATGTAAGTATATAAATACATGATTAGTGAATGAAAATGTGTGTGCAAGTGTTATATGCAAACTTTCTAATTTCTCTGATTTTCTTCTTTCTCTCCCTCTCTATTCCCTCCTCTGTTTTACATTGTGTTAGTGTGAGTGAGGCATTGGAGAACTTTCCAACCCCAACAAAAATGACTCATGGTGGGCCTTTTAACTAGATTAGTGCAATTTTATAAATAAATTATCAAACTAGTGTTTTTTTTAAGAACATTCAATCTAGTGTGATTTTCTCATGAAAAAAAATCTAGTGCTATTTTTTTCAAGTAGCAATCACTTAAACTTAATATTACCACTCTATTTATTATTTGATGAATTTTATGATAGATTATAAATTTTATTCGGGACCGACTCTATCTCACATAAAATTCATATAATAATAAAGAAGGTAACTTTCTATTGCTATCATTTTTCTTTTTCTTTTTCTTTCCTGATTGCATGCCACATCAATAAAGGTGCTTGTTTAAATAATGTCTTTGATGGCGCCACACGGATTAATGCCTTCCACCAGAAAGCATCATGTGGGGTTCTTGTAAAATTGGTTCAAGCTTACAACAAAAAATGCAAGACATCATCCCAGTAGGGTTTGAAGTACTCTAGTGGCCTGCATTTATGATTTACCACTTCTATGATTTACCACTTCCACCAGTGGGATTTATATTTTATACGCAAATGCTTTATTGAATTATATTCATAATTGTAATTGTATTTAAATTAATTTATATTTATATTTAAAGGTAATATATGCTTAATTTATATTTATTTATCATTTTAACTCATGTTATTGTTTTTTATGTTGCAAAGTCATTTCAATTTAATTCATCCACTCGATTTAACTTTTCGCTCTGCTTTAAGCACATGCCTTTCTTAATATGACATTTATAATGTGTCTGTTTTTAATTAGCAGATAAATATCAAGTGGTTGAGGTGGGTAGAAAGTAAGAAATTTTTTGACAAGAGAAACTCACATCATTTTATTCATGATAAAAGAAGTAATACAATATGGAATATGATAAAAATCACGGGGACTAATTTTGAAAGAGGTTGTTCTAGCAAGACTATGCTATGTTGAAATGGATAAATTTGTTAAAATATCATTTTTATATACAAAGGGGCAAATATATATTTCAAAAATTTTAAGTAGATCTGTTGAAGATAGATCATCAGATAATTAACTGTAATTTTCAAAGTTAGAAGGTCATGGTTAGTATTAGTTTCTTAGGGTGTGTTTGATTTGTAAAATGTATCTGGACAGTACAGGACAGACAGGACAAATCCTTGAGTTACAGAACAATTTTTTGTATTGTACATTGTTTAATGGATAATGGACAGCACAAACAAAATAATATTAAATTTACCGGAATACCCTTTATAATATATATTATTTAATATATAAATATATAATATATAATTTTGTATAATTATGTAGAGAGAAATGGCAGAGAGGAGAGAGAAAGAGATAGAGAGGAGAGAGGGAGGGAGGGAGAGGAGAGAAAGAGAGAGGAGAGAAAGGGAGGGAGATGAGAGAGAGAGAAAAGAAAGAGGAAGGAGAGAGAGATAGAGAGGAGAGAGGGAGGGAGAGAAGAGAGGAGAGAGAGATGAGAGAGGGAGGGAGAGAGAAGAGAGGAGAGAGATGTAAGGATAATTTTGTCTTTTGTTAGTTTGTTCATGGGACAATTTTTTGTCCCATGATTTGGTGAGGGACAAAATTTTGGGTTTTCGTCCTGTCCCTCACCACCTTTTTTGTCCTGTCTCTTTACCACTTTTCAAATCAAATAAGATATAAAAATTTTTGTGCTGTCCAATCCCCTGAATTTTTACAAATCAAACTCATCCTTAAACTCCGAAGAAGGCTCCCCTCCATTAGAAATCCTTCGTTTCAACCAACGAGTCCATTGAATGGTATTTGGTCAAGGGTCTTGCTACGATGCCTTGGATAATTTAATTGTTTTGATGTAGTTTTGATATGAACATTAAATGGTTTCAAAAAAGCATTAAATGGTTTAATATTTTGTCTTTATTAATTTAATACACTAAACTTCTTCATTTATAATTATATCCTTCGGTAAAACTTTTGTTATTCTTCATTTACCCTTACCACACTTCCCCTCCATTGGCCTGCAAATGAAACCTTCCCAGAAGGAGACCATCCATTTCACTCTCCTTCCTCAGCCATGGTTTATCTCCTCCGTGTGCAGCCGCCATTTTTCTTCTCCGCCGCTGTACCACGTGACCATCGTCTCACTCCTCCGCCATCTACGTTTCACCTATTTCCATGTGTTGCCTATTCTCTCTCGCACCAAAAGCAAACCCATCATCAGGTTTTAGGATCATTGGTTTCGATTGCCCCTCTCTCTCGCGTCTCTGTATTTCTCCTTCGGATCTGTCAGCCACCGCCCAGTTCCGGCCGCCACCACCACCAGAGGTTGCAGAACCTGATCTTTATTTGATTTTTGATTTTTTTTAATGAAGCACTGATATTTTGTTGTTATTTGATATTAGTCACTGTCACTGTTATTTTGAAGTTCTTGCCTTTAAATTCCATTCTGTATTATTCTGGAACGAAATGGAATGAAGAGCCTCACTGCTAATAGCCTTCAAATAAAAACAAGTGTGCGATAATGATTTGCTGGGTTATTTATCGTGAGTGGCTTCGATTCTTGTCCCTTTTGAATGTAGGTTAATTCTTTTTATTCAAAAGAATATTAAAAAATAAATGATTTTATTATAAAATAATTATTTTTAGAGATTTAAAAAAAACAGATATTTGTTTATTTTTTTAAAAGTAGTTAGTTATATAAAATGATTTTTTAAAAAAGTTAATGAAAGTTGTTTTTCATTTAAACCTTAAAAATAATTTTTTTTTTGTTTTTGATTATTTTCAAAAGTAAAAACAAATATACTAAAAATTTAGAAAATTTATTTTATGGTTAAAAAATGATTTTTTTTTTTAGTAAAATAAGCAATAGCAAACGAGCTCTATATTCCTAAACAAAAGATTGATATTGTTTAATTCAAATAAGTATTATCCAATATTTAAAATAATGATAAATAATAATTTTTTTAGTTAAGGATTTAATTGGTATATACTGACAGTGTAAAATTTTTTTACACCGTCAATCAATCAGAAATTTACTCATCATTACAAATCTTTGATTTTTATCCTAATCACCTTAAAAGTCATCAATTTCATTATTTCTGATTGGTTGTCTGTATAAAAATCTTTACACACTGACAATGTATATAAATTAAACTCGTTAGTTAATATCACTCACAACAATTTTTAGTTAACATTACCTAGATGTGTCAGACTTGAACCGATGACCCGATGAACCCGAATTCCAAACCAAATCAATTAAATTGGTTCGGATTTTTTTGGTGTTGGTATCCAAATCGAACCAAACCAAACCAAACCCGATGATGATTGGTTCGATTCTCAGTTTTAAGGATTAGGGAATCGAACTAAACCAATTACTATATTTTAATATCTACATATATATTTTAATATTTAATATTATTTATATATTAATATTTATCTATATTTTAATAGTTTGATACTTATTATATTTATTTTTTATATATATTTTAATCTTTTATATATTAAATAATTATATATATTTTGAAATTTAATAATCTTTGGATTCGAACCGAACCAACCCGTTTTTGAATAGTTTAGTTTGGTTCGGGTTTGATATGAATTTTTTTTAAAGATTAACCAAAACACATTTTTGTTGGTTCAGTTTTTTCCTTACAAAAAACTAAACAAAATCGACCCGTTACACTATTATCACCAAAAAAAAAAAAATCAGCTTCGGACATGTTAACCTACAGAAGACATGGTTGGGTCATCTAATATACTACTGCTTATGTAACATAGTCATTTCGTCTTCTAAAAATTTTTTTTTAATAAAATAGAATGAACTTCCAAATACTCTAACCTAACCATAATAATCTCTAACCCTACCTCTGGAGTGAAAAAAACATCATCTGGGGACATCTTGACCTATGAAGGACTTAGTTGGGTCATCCAGTGTAATATTTATTGTAATAAATTTAGGGGAGCATTAAATAAATTTGGTAAAATGTTAAGATTTGTAAATTGTGTTGCATGTATATCTTTACCTGTATATTTTATAGTAAAAAAATTAATTAACCATATGTTAACATATTTTTTATTGTAATAAAATTAATTGATCATATGTTTACATATGTTCCAGACTCCCTTTGAGACATCTTGGCCTACAAAGGACTTAGTTGGGTCGCTCACTAGACTACTGATTTCGTGACATAACCATATTACCTTTTGAAAAAAGTTAATTAAAAAAAATATAGAATGAGCTTCCAAATACCCTAACTCAACCCTAATAGATTTTATCCCTATATTTGGAGTGATATATATATATATATATATATATATATATATATATATATATATATATATATATATATATATCATCTTGAGACATCTTAGCCTATAGAGGACTTAGTTGGGTCATCCACTATACCACAACTTTTGTAGCATCCCTGACTGCTCTATGGATTGACAATTGTCCCCACAGACCAACACGGGTCTTTTCACACGAGAGTACTTAACATCTGAATAATATTTAGTTCAGTGGAGTGTCAAGATACCCCTACTATCCATGTCTCCACCGGCGCAGTGCAGCTGTACACTGAACCATCAACAGGATCCATGCCTGACTATCCACGAGGTCTCCGTGGCCCCCCCACAGTCCCCTAATATCTTTTAAATAGGTGTCTATGCTTCCAGAACGACAACGACTATGATTAGGTTGGAATTTTGTCCGAAGACACAAGACATGAATTAATACGTCCCAAAGCATCGGTATCAATATAAAAACAGTTACTGATAAGAGTTGAGCTCGAATAGACCATTATCCAAAATTATCCTTTTTTAACTCAAATTCATTTGACGACTGTCCCACAAACCAACACGAGTTTTTTCAATGTGCTTTGTCGTCACTCACACGCTTCCTGAAAAAACTTTCAAAAGCATCTAAAGTACAGATTTTAAATTACCAAAAAAATAATTACAAATTTTAACTCAGAAATGTATAAGATTAAAATAAGTATTTTTAAAACATGTCCTAAATCGTAATGCTTACTTTAGCTCGTTGGTTGGTTGCTGGATCTCTTTATGCTTGGACCAGAGATCGAATCCCAATTTGCACAACTTTTTTTCTGCAATAAACCTTGTTTCTTTTAAAAACAGAAACAAAAAAATGTAGCTCGTGGGAATCGAATCGAACTCGTGACAATCAGATGCCTAAGACGTGAGCTACTAGGCCAGGCATACAAGAATTGCTAGTTTTTGAACTCATTCAATTATAAAGGTTTAAATTAAAAAGACATTTCGGCTTCATCATCAACCACCAACCGGGTCAATAAGATCCGTTTTGCAGAAAATGGATATTAATGCCATAGTTTCGAGTTCTTGATCTTTGGATGGCACATGAGCAAGTGCAGACATTGGGTGTGTTGCTCTCACCGAAGACAGTTCGATGGCGTTGCTGCTCCTGGGCTCTTGGCATGGATGTAAAATATCATATATTTTTAATTTTGAAGGTAAATTAATTTTTTATTACTAGGGACAGATGTGTAAAATAACATACTTATAGGTCAAATATCACATTTATTGTCTTGACCTTATTAAATGAAATATTTCTTTCCTATTGGTCAAGAGGCAACTGCATCAAAACAGTTAAATTAGGTCAGGCACCATAGAATTGCTCTTTCGACAATAAATAAAGCGTATTCAATACTTCGGATGATAGTCTCATCCTATTTGCTCAAAAGCTAAGAATCCATATCACTTTCTACTAGGGTTGGCATTCCAATCGTGGGAAGGAATAACAAAGCCAGCTCTTCCTTCATTCCTCATCAGCTCGATGGGCAGGCTTACGGAAAGACCAGATGCAGAATAGCGGATATTGATTAAAAAACTCCTCAATCGCCTTCGAACTCGTTGAGAGACTGGGAAGCGTACGACAATATAATTTATCGAAATAATGACTTAAGCTAGATTAAAGAACATTAATTTACTGTTCTATATTTGAAAGCAGGGTCTGTAATATAAATTATAAAAGAAGACTTAAGTCAAAATTTCTTTTTTTTTCCTAATCATTTAAATAATAAAAAAGGACAAAATAATTATCAATCTTGATCCTGTAATTTTTTTAATTTATTCTCTTATCTTTTACTTTTATTAATTTAATCTCTTTAAATAATCATTTAGTATAATCATTCACGGCGGTTTTGTCAAATTCATTATATCATGTAATTGACATATCAAATCCACAACATTGCCGCATCATATATGTTCCGGCTTTTCAAAAAAAAAAAAAAAAACTGTTCCGGCTAAGAACAATAAATCTGTATAAAGAGTTGTTGTATTGATGAATGATTAAATACAAGAGAGCCATGAAAGGCTTATTACATAAGACCTAGGTATAAGCAAAATCATAGGCTAATTTTTGTGTGAGGAAGTGTTCTTATGAGGAGGTAAGCTCCTATTATATATAGCATTCTTGGTGGGCTTGACCTAATTCAGTCTTTAAGGAATTAGGTTTGGCCCAACCGATCGAGCTGTCTTCTTGTACCGAGCTGACTGCTTGTCCCGAGCCGACCTCTTGAGTTGATAGAGTAATCTTCTCATTCCGACCGAGATACCTTCACTAGTGCAATAAGTGCTTTTTACGTCAGTTAAAATTGATTTTTTACGTCAGAATACTGACTGACGTAAATACAGCTGACGTTAATAGTTAATATTTTAACGTCAGTTGAGAACTGACGTTAAATATAACACTATTAACGTCAGTTCCTTAACAAAACCGACGTTAAACAACTGACGTTAAACTAAAACTATTAACGTTAGTTCTTTAATACATTGAACGTTGATTTTGTTAAAACTAACGTCAGTTGTTATAAAGAACTGACGTTAAAGGTTTAATTTTAACGTCAGTTGTAATAAACAACTGACGTTAACAGTGTACTGTATATTTTATAAAATACTATTAACGTCAGTTGTTTGATACAACTGACGTTAATAGGTTTTTTTTTAAATTCAGTTTTAAAATATCACTCCCCTCCGCTATCCCTGCATTCAGTCCCAGTAACACAGAATATCACACACATTGCAAAATTGCAAAGGAAAATTGAACAATGGGGGGACTTAAAACTAAAACCCATGTATATATATAAATAAATTTTAGTTCCAATGTCTAAAAAACAAAACTATCTAAGGATATATATATACATGTTATTAATTAGTTTCTAAAGTCTAACAAAAAAAACTATTTATCTAAGTAGCGCGGAGGTATGTTGTCAATTCCTTTTTCAGCCGCATACTTGAAGAAGAATTCAGCGAAGCGCATCCTCAAGTCTCTTAACTCATCTTCTTCACTAGGCGATTGGTCGATAAATGCCTAGACACATTCAAATAATAACAATAACATCAATGCAAGTCATCTTCAAAACTATAATATATAATTTAACAAGTTGTTTAAATATTACCTTCTTCCATCCATCCGTAATAGATGCGGAGACTATGTTCAGCATATGAAGCATCACATAATAGCCGCACAACCAACTGTCAGTTTGAAATCGAGACTACCAACAAAATTAATTTCAACGTCAGTTGAATATACACATAAATTAGTAATTATAATATTAATTATTTGATAAATAAACTACCAAACCTTGAGGATGTTCCATACAAGATTTTCTTTAGCCTTAGAAGTCCTACTTCTCCCGTTGGCGCAACTTATGCTACTCGCCTTCAGCGCGCTATCATAAACAAATAATCATGTCGATCAATTAACAAACTCATATATCATGTGTGTAATAAACTAAAAACAACTGATATTAAAACTTAAATTAAATTTAAGATTAGTTACTTACATATTTACTGACTTCCACCACCTTCGGTGGCGGATCATGGTGGAGAGAGCGAAGAATATGACAGTATGCCTAGACGGGTGAAGTATGAACAACTGCCAATGGCGATCCATACAGTAGGGAGCCAGATATAATTCTTTCGGATTGTCTCCCAACAAGTTCCCTAAGTATTTACTCAATGCATCGCCAGCAAAGAACTCAGGCAGAAGGATTGACGGATCTAAGAAACCGTAAACTGATGCAACGCCCTTATCAAGCTGAAGACGATGGAGATACCTAAGATATGAAAATGTGTGGATGTTAATTACATAATATATATATTGAAATTAAAATAAATTATTAAATGGAAAAATACCAAAAATAAATAAGTTATAAAATTAAAATTAACTTACGTGCACCAGAGATTGATGACATTGTTGTTCATCCAGACGTTATTTCTGCAGCCGTTCCCGAGATCGTCACCAACGAAGGAAAATATCCTCTGTTGATCTGGGCATGCCATCCATCCATCGTGATCCAATAGACATTCAAAAATCTCAAACGCATAATCCTCACCAAGTGAGAACAAACGAGTGATAGGTGACAGCGACACCCACGTCGACTTGGCCTTCAGTTTAGGAAAAATAAAATATATAAGTTTTCGATAATTAAAAAAACACAAGTAATTATTTGACTAATTTGGACATTAATAATGAATAAATACCTTTGCTAACATTTCGAGCTCACGTCGTTTGGAGTCCAACTCAAGCTCACGCCTTTTCATTTCCAACTCATGCTCATGGCGCTGGACTTCCAACTCCCGCTCCCTAGTTGCCAACTCATCGTCCTCCACATGTGCCATACTAAAACTCTCTTTTGTGCTCACATGTGAAGCGTTGGCAAGCCCTGCGGTGTCCTGGGATGTACCGACGGAGGAAAGCTCTTTGGCAAGCGCTGCTTGAATTCAGGTTGGCTATTAAGCCTTGCATCGAGATGTGTTGTAATATCTGGGTTGGACATGAGGTCTTGAGTAATGTCAGCCAAAATTGATGCTTCATTGACCACCCGCTTTGTGAAGCAGACTTGCCATAATATTGTTTGATGGTCACGTTCCCAGGAACACCGAGAACCCGACCAGGATGGTCTTTCTTGCCTAGAGCGATCATCAAGGCGTCCTGCCGTCCGTGAAGGGGCGAATGCACCCTGGGAGGATTTTGCTTTAAGATCCATCTACAATGAAAAAAATGAAAAACGTGCGGTGAAAAGTGTTGCAAATATCTATACAAATATCAATTGAAATAAAGTTAATTATTTACTTACAATCTTATCTGCCACTTCGCGAGTGGCATCAACTTTAAAAGATCCCGTCTTTGTCATGCGGCCGGCTAACCAGAAATCCTCGCGGTCGATGTCCGACGGAGGACTTGATGGTGTGCCCTCGGCACCTCTCCTCTTTCAATCCTAGCGAGTGCTCTTCCCCTTCGCCCTCGACCTATCCGCCATCATCTCCTTGATCCGAGTCCTGTACCCACCCCGAGACATGGTGTGGCGATGGACGTTCTTCGCTGATTCTCACGACCCTTATCTGCCTTAGCCTATTCAAACAAAAACACATAATTAAATACAGTTAAATGATCTATAAGAAGCATACAAAATTAATTTAATCAACCAACCTGAAATTCTCCATCCTGTCGACTCCTAGCAAACATATCCCAAGTATCCTGATCAATCCAGGGATAATCCGAGAACATTTTATCAAGCCGCTTCTTCCCAGATACATAGTACCTGGTAAGATCATGCTTGAACCCATTCCAACGCTTTGATGCCATTTTCATACATTTATGACGATGATCCTCGTCATTTGGCACGATCAAGCTACCTACACATTAGATACATATATAACAACTGGATGGATTATAACTCGGATAATTATCTAATAATGTAAATCAAACGAATGTAAAGGTAAAATACCGTGATAGCCTCCCAAATCCGATCCTTAACGTTACGTGGAACGTCATTCCGATGGTTGTAGTTGATGCTTACGTCTTGCTTCGCTTGTAGAAACACCCACTTATTAAATTCTTTAGCACGGGGTCCCTAGCCATTTAGATTAGCATCGAAGGACACCTCAAGCTTCTGTCCGCTCTGCCTGTCCTTCTCTAGTTTCTTCAACGAGGTGGCTCCTCTACCCCGTTTCCTATGAGCCTGTGATGTCTGTATGGACAAAAAAAATGATAAAACAGAGGGTTGTAACATTATAAACTTACATTAACAAGAAGGACTAAAGATAGTTTATAACATGTAAACTTACACTAGAATCGGGCGTAGGCGTGATCGGGTCTGCGAAACCCCACAAGTGTCCTCCCGTGCATGTGGGCTATCCAACCGATCCATATGTATGCCTGTTCGGAAACAATATATATGTATTAACATAGGTTATAACTCAAAATAAATACAGTAGTATAAATAAAAATAACTAGATAGGTCCTGTAGATATACAAAACATCTATATATCCAATATAAGGACAATACGGAGATTGAAAACTATAGTTTTTGAAGATTGCCAAGCAATCGGTCACGGCCGGCCGTGATGTCCATCACGGCTGTAACGTGCCAAGCGAACCCCAGACCCTCATAGGCGTAACGATCACGGCCTGGCCGTGATGAGCATCACGGCCGTGACGGATCAACCAACAGAGCAACATGCACTCAAAACCAAAAATAGAGACATTCCAAACAACTCAAACTCACGGTTTAAAGTTACAACTACTGAGACTACAGTTTCAACATACACTCAAAACCAAAAATAGAGACATTCCAAACAATTCAAACTCACGGTTTCAAGTTTCAACTCACGAGACTACGGTTTCAAACCAGTGAGCAACATGCATGCACTCAAAACCGTGAATAAAAAAATGTGCCCTAACTAAAGACTCACCGAGAAATAGACGCTTGCGTGGGTGGTGGGGAAGCTCAGTGGTGGCCAACGTTCGATGTGGTTCTTGAGAGCGAGAGGGACAAGGAGAGTTAGTGCGCGGGAAGGTCAGGGGAAATAGAGATGTCAAGTTATTGCAAAGAATGAGCGGGAAAGACAGAGTTAGGGGTTAAGAGTGTACCTCACGGTGGTGGCGAAGAAACCCTCGCGGTGGTTGCGGTGGAGATGAGCTCGCGATTAGGGCAGGGTGAGAGCGAGAGTGAGGGTTGAGCGTGATGAAAAGAGAAAAAGACGTCTGAGAGAAGTGGAGAAGGCGCGGGGGGTAAACGTTATAATTAAAATAAAACAACATTTTACGTCGCTTTTGGTAAAACCGGCGTTGAATATCATATATTTAACGTCGATTTGTCTTAATAAACGGACGTTAAAAACTCTCACACTTATTACGTCGGTTGTTAGTAATAACCGGCGTTAAAGGTCATATATTTAATGTAAGTTGTATTAAGAAACGGCGTTAAAAACACTCACAACTTCTTACGTCGGTTTGTATTACACAACGGACGTTAAAGGTTTATTAGTTTCTGCAAAAACATTCATTCCCTTGACTATTGTGCTACTTACCCATTCACCTTTGTACCTAATCCTCTTAATGAGCATTAAGTTTATAGATAAGTTTTCAAGAAAATCAGAATAACTTAGTAACTTCATCCACTGCTCCTATAAATAGCTTCCTTCCATCCTTTTAATTAATTTTCTGCTTCACAATATGGCTCTGCCGTGGAGATTAACTTCATCACTCTTTCTTCCTATTCCTAGACTCAAAGGTCTTTGTCTTAATGGTCAAACAACTTGAGTTTGAGTAAATTACATTACATGGATATTAAGGTTGGGTGAATCACGTAATGTGATTCTCTCACTTTATTTCATCCCCGTCATCCCTTTCACTTTGCTTTGGAAGCAAGTGATTGTGGATTCAAGATGATGCATCAAGGAACTCCATGAAGAAGAAAGATGCAAAGATCCATTTCACTTTGCTTTTGCTGCTAGTGATCGAGGATTTACTTTGCATCTTGGAATTCAAGTGAGGGAGGTGATGCATCCATTGGAGTTTCTGATGACAGGACTGAGAAGAAAATGATGTTGATGCAGAAACTTTTTTATATTTTAGGGCTATGTTGCAGAATTTTTTATCTTTTAATCATGTAATTTTAACTTATGAATCGCTTCAATGTCATACGATTTGATTATACATATAACTTGTTTTATGTTAAGTGTTTATTTATTTTAATTTGCACAATAATTTGTTTACTAATTCAAGCTAATTAATAAAAATTAAAAATAAACTTGTATAAAAAAGGTTTAGAAATAAACTGCGATACTATATGGAGTGATCTGCGTTAAGAGGGACAACAGGGACATGACAACCAATGAAATGAGTTTCATAATTATTTACGTCGGTTATTTATAGAACCGACGCGAAATAGTTTACCCACCACCTCATTTTTAACGTCAACTTAATTGATGACTGCCAAGTTCCGTATATTAATTACAATATTATTTCCAATATTCATTCTCGCACGTTTATAATATATAAGATTATTTACGCCAGCTATTTATTTAATCAAGTAAAAATCAAACTTTTAACGTCGGTTTTATAAAAATTGACGTTAACAATTAATATTTTTATTTGAAAAACACTTTTAACGTCGGTTTTTTAAAAAACTGACGTTAAAAGTGTATAGATATCTGCAAAAAACATTCATTCCTTTGACTGTACTGTGCTACTTACCCATGCACCTTGTAACTCAATCCTCTTAATGAGCATTAAGTTTATAGGTAAGTTTTCAAGAAAATCAGAATAACTTAGTAACTTTATCCCCTGCTCCTATAAATAGCTTCCTTCCATCCTTTTAATTTTCTGCTTCACAATATGGCTCTGCCGTGGAGATTAACTTCATCACTCTTTCTTCCTATTCCTAGACTCAAAGGTCTTTGTCTTAATGGTCAAACAACTTGAGTTTGAGTAAATTACATTACATGGGTGATAAGTCTGAGTAAATTACATTATGTGAGTTGCTCACCTTATCACCTTCCGGAGAATCATCTTCTTTGGAGGGCTAATCAGGTGCTCGGGGTCACGGTTCCAAAACCTCGGCTTTGGCGGCAAGTGACCGTCTTGGGAGTCTCTGGAACCACTTTGCCTTTGCTTGAAACAGATCTAGTGCACTGTTTTTGCCTCTCTCTTGAGCTCTCTCATGCCCCCCGTTTTAGAGGTCTTCGGAGTATAGTTTTCCCTTTGGCATATTTCATAAAACTCTCTGATGGGATGTAGCTTTAATGTTTAGGATTTTAAACCCTTTCAATGTAACTTTTTATAGGATTTTAAACCCTTTCAATCTTCTGTATCAGTCTGTATTACAGTACTTCATGAATGAGATCCGGTTTGGGTTATTGATTCAACTTATAGTTTTCAACTTAAAGCAATTCATGTGAAACTGAAACTTTGAGGAAGGCAATGCGGAAGGGATCGTATACTAGATAAAAAAATTATTAAAATAACCTTTAACGTCTGTTGATGTAAGGACTGACGTTAAAAGTGAAGTGACTTACTTTTAACGTCAGTTCTTTATAGAACTGACGTTAAAATCTTCGATGTTAACGTCAGTTTTTTATTGAACTGACGTTAAAAGTGAGTCACTTCACTTTTAACGTCAGTCATTAAAACAACTGACGTTAAAATTGAATTAATGAACTCTGATATTTACAAAACTGCCACCGCCTCCTTTTTAACGTCTAGCTTTTGGTTAACTGACGTAAACCTTTACCGTCTAATGTATATTTTTTACTAGTGCTTCCTGTCCCGACCTGGATGTCTTCTTATCATTTCGACCAGGATGTCCTCCTATCCCTTCCGAGCTGTTTTTCTCTCAGGTGATCGATATGAGTATCCCGTCTTATCTTCTACATGTTGGTATTCGAGCTCGGGTACTGGAAGATATGTCCGAGATGATTCCCAGATCCATCATGTGGTCGTCGATTCTTGGGTATATCCTTAAGAGTCCCGACCTAGAGGGTCATGCCCAATTTCGGGTGGGAACAATATATATGTCAAATTGTTGTTGACATGTCATTAATGTTTGTAATAAAACCATGACAGAGTTGGAGGATTATAGTAAATGACAACATGTGTATATAAAATATCAAATTAATAAAAACTAAAGATAAGAAACTAAATTGAAAAATATAAAGATTTTTTTACTGAAAAAAGAAGCAGATAAAAGCCAAAATATTATTTGATCTACGATAAGGGTAGACGAAAATGGTTTGGTAACGTGATAAAATTTGAAGTTGGACTAGTCTAGGTTCTATATTTCTAATCAAAATTAGACATTTGGTCTACGTTCCTGATTCGTGCAGGTTAGAAACACCAACTAGCTAGAAAATGGCTTTATAAACAATAATATCTTTTGGATGTTCTTTCTGTTGTCGATTCTTAGAACGTTATTTTCATGGCACAAAGGGGTTCATGTCTGCGCTATTCAAAGGAAAAAGGAGCTACTATGTGTGTGTGGATGGATCACCTTCGCCTTCAAGTTGGGGGATCTACAAATGGTTAAAGAGCTGGGGCCAGATTATAAATAAACAATAACCTTTTTTTTAACCAAAGTTTAGGTGAGTTGGGTTCCGTGGGTTCACAAGAACCAGGGTAGGTCTCACGGTTCGAAAAATACTTATAGAGGTATTTACAGATTACTCATCAACGAGGTCTTCATATGAATAGTTGGATTCAAACTCATGATCTCGTGGGTTATGAATAATCGTATACATACCAATCGGACCAATCTTTGTTGGCTAAACAATAACATTTAAACCAAGGAGATTAAATTCAAATAAAGAAAAATTTAAAGGAATTCACAAACTATAAAAGGGTCAAATATTCGCTGTTGGAAAGTTATGTAAAAGAACATATATTCTACACTCTCTAAAACTGTAGTCACTTTTGGACTAATAATTGGTCAAATCCATTAATTTGCCAGTCAAGAAGTTTGATCAGATTTCTTCTGTCACAGTAGACGTGACTGCATCCTACCCGTGTGCTAACTTTAATACACCTTAAGTGGATACGGATCTTTGCCAAGGGCAAATTTTGTGTTGGGAGTGCAGACACAAGGAAAACATCAATTGGTTAACCTAGAAAGAGCTCGTCTATAAAAGCCTTACAACATGTTCGGATCTGTGTTTATTTTGGACAGAGTCACGTTTGTGTAGCATAAGCTACATATTGTAGCTTCTTAAAAACCACTTCCAAACTTGATTCTGAATATTCCCACCGCCATTTCCAACATACACTATAATACAACGTTAAGTCTTTTTCTTTTATTCTTTTTCTTATTCATTAACTAGAAAGCATGATAATCTAAACAATTTCTGTTGATCTAAAGGTAAAACCCGACATTGCTCATAATAAAGTACAGATCCAAACAAAAATAAAATCATAAAACAGAAGCTGAAGTAGGCGTAACAAGTGAATGAATTGGATGAATTTTAGATTAGATTACGATAAAAATGGATGGATTAATTAAAAATATTAACCTGTTTAAATCAATTTAAAAATTAAAGAAAATCTAATCCATTGATAACCCCCCTTTTTTTTTGACAAGCATTGATAACCTTTTTGATGAATGAATATCTAACTCATCTATTAGTTCAATGTATCAAATAATATAAATTAGTGATAAAAAACTATATCACTTGACTAAGTTGTTTCTTATTGAGAATTGTTGTGTAAATGATACAAATATTTAAAACTCTTTTCATAATTACTTGAGGGTATAGTTAAAAATAAATAAATAAACACGGACATTTGAAAACTACAATCAAACTACAACAAGATCAACTTTATTTAGAAATGGAGGATGAAGTAATGACAAAAAAAATAAAAATTATAGGCATTAGTTGTTAGTTTTTGTTATGTTAGTAGAGATGAAATTTGAACCTTACACCTCATATCTTCTAATACCTTTGGCCCACACCCCAAATCACCTTGATCTATGTACTTAATGATTTAAGGTACAAGATATTGGTCCTTTGTTCAGACTTGAAAAAAAATGATTCTCCATAATTAACTATTCTTGGTAGAAACATTTCTGTGAGAAGTTAACAAATTCAGCTTCTCCCGAAAATTGGATTTCAGCTTCTTTTTTTTCTTCATAAAAAAAAAACTTTTAATAATAAAAGCTCAACCAAGTATGCATAGTTAGAACTTAGAAGTGATTTTTAATAATAAAAAAAATCGTTTTCCTTTTTAAAAAGAGTCTAAGTAAATGGTCTCATAATCTCATGCTACTATTGTGATTTCTTACTTAATTCATTGATGATGGTCTTAGATTACCACAAAGGAGTTAGATAGGTCGATGAGATGATTAAGCATATAGGACCCGTTTGGTGGTCACGATAAGAGAGATAAGATAAGATAAGCTATCGTATCCTGTCTGAAACTGTTGTTTGGTGAGCCAGCAGGATAGGATAAGTCAATCCTGTCACTTATCATATCCTGTCAATCTAGTTAAAATTCTATCCTGAGGCTCTGGCTGGGTTAGAACTCAACAGAATAGGATAAGGTGATTTTTTTTTCGGTAACAAGTAGGATAGGATGATTTAACGTATAATAAAATATAAAAATATATAATATATAAAATAATTAAAATATAATAAAATAATAATTTAAAGTATAATAAAATTTAACATGATTACCAAAAAAATGTATAATAAAATATAAATATTTAAAATAAAAAAAATATTAATAATCAATTTTAAAATTTATTTTTATTTTATCACAATGCTAAGTTTTTATTTTATATTATTTTTAAAAACTGTAAAATATAAAAAATTATTCTAATAATTTAACTATATGTAAAGTGAAAACAAAAAATGAATATTTAAAAATATAAAAAACTAATTTTAGTTAGACAATATTTAAAAAATTTAAAACATTATATGTAATTTTATCACAAGGATAATTTTTTTTTAATATAAATTTAAATAATGAAAATTATAAAAAAAAGTAAATCTAATAAAAGATGAAACATTTAGAATAAAAACGAAAAATTTTAAAATTCATACTTAAATTATAATGCTGTTCAGTTGGTTATCTGGTGGACACCAAACGTCGGATAAGATAACAGCTTCTCCTGCTCATATCCTATCCTACTCCTATCATGTTCTATTATCCTATTCGCCATTGTCCTATCCTGACCACCAAACGAGTCCATAATGAATATTTAACCTACAAATTGGACAATGCTTAGGCTCCATATAAGAAGCCCAAGTACAATGTGAAGCCCACAATAATGGGCTTTACTAAAGCTCACCATGCATGTAAAGAAGCACAATAAAAAGTTAGTTATAGGAAAGATAATGAGTAGGAGTGGGAATAGGCTGGGTCGCCCGACAGGGGCATACGGCCTGACCTACGTAAGGCCTGGCCTGTTTAGCAAAAAAATCATGTTTAGGCTTTTTAAATAGTCTTTTTAATTAAAAAGGCCAGGCTCATGCCTATTGAAAAGCCTTTCTAGCCTGTCAGGCCGACCTGTTTATATATATATATATATATATATATATATATATATATATATATATATTATACATATTATATTAAGAATATTAATATTAAAATAAAATGATTTTTACAATTTGACTATTTGTAATGACCTATTTAAAGCTAGAGGTCTATTAGCCTATTTAATGACCTATTAGCCTATTTAGAGATAGGACATGCCAGACTTAGGCTTTTAAATTTTAAAACAGGCCAACCTATTTAAGCAAAGCCTGACCTAACCTGACCTATTCCCACCCCCAATAATGAGTGACAATGTTCGGTGCTCTTATTGGAATACCCCAAAACCATCTTATATAGTGATTGTTAATCATGGGTGAGAACTTGAATTCACCCCTATAAAAGGTTAACATCAGTCATTTAAAAAAAAAAAAAAAACCTTTGGACCTTCATACAATATATAGGCAAGTATTCCCATGACCTCCATATAGAGCTGGGACGGGAACTAATTCAATTCATCCAAATATTCTAAATTTAATATTATAATTAAATAAATTAGATTAAATTTATATATAAACAAACTAGATAGATAATGAGTTAAGAAAATAAATTTTCCAAATAAAAAAGAAAGAAAGAATTTATTAAGAGTAAAGTTGCATAACACCGTTGCCTTTGTCTTGATAATTTTAGATAGTCACCATAGAATACTCATCAGATAAAGCTTGTTGCACAATTGTAACAAGACACCATAAAGTTGCAAATACAAGATGGTAGCGTATAAATTTACGTGGATAGTATAATTTACAGTGATGAGAAACCCACGTGATGCAAGGTCTATTTTCTTCGATAATGATGTTGGGTCATTCTTGTATAGACCATAAGCATAGGCCATATGGGCCTTATATGCTAGTCAACATCACAACGTAGCAAAATGTTTCAAACTGAAGAGTTCATCCATGTATTGGGTTTGTTTACTATGCTAATCACGGTCGAAGGAGTTAGCATTGATGTTCCATTGTGATGTCGACCGGTTATTGCAAATTAACAATTGAGTGTTTTATTTTTTTGTTACATTGAGTTTAGTCCTTTCAGAACTTCTCTATTCGATTGTTACGCAAAGCACAAATGGAAGAAGACTTGGGACTTGACACTTTAACAGGGCTTGAGGAGGCTTAAGGAGTCCAACTTTCTTTCAATTTCTTTTTTTTATTATCAAAAGTCCAACTTTCTTTGTAACTATTTGCTTGCTCTTTTCCAAGGCCATATAAAGTGGATGGGGCAAGTAACCCTCTTTCCCAATAAAAAACCACCAACTCCCACTATGGTTAATTTTTGACTAATTTTCCTTCTTTTCTCAATTCCTTATTTGTCTAGCCGGTTTTAGTGGGATATATTGTTCTTGACATATCAAAATCATTCGAAATGTAGAGAAAACATGAAAGAAAAAAAAACTCACATCCTATTAGTTACGCGTGCTGTGAACATCTAATTTTGTTCGGGTATTTTCCTTTTAATTAATATTTTGAAAATAAAAAAAAGAGAAAATGCATAAAAACTCTCTAAAAATTTGGTTATTTTAATTAATATTTTCCTTTTATTGGCCCAATTTGTTTTTGTTACAAGTTGTTTTGAGTCCAAGCCCAAGTGAAAAGATATTTAAATAAAAATTAATAAAAATAAAAATAAAGAGAAAGGTTTATTTAAGTTAGCTTGTTAAGAGGAACCGGACAAAATTAGGTGTTCACAGCTGCCTCTCTTTACTTGTTTCTTAGTAGATATTAGGTGTAACCGTAGTTAACCGATTATCGTTATAAGAAACTAGTAAAGACAAGAACTCCAATTTTTGTCCGGGGTACACTGACAAGCAAAGGACCTGTGTCTACAAACCGATTTCCTGTGAAGAACCCGCGGGTTAGATTGCCCACTGAGATTTACACATAAAAGCATGCGGGGTGGATTGCCCGTCATAGGATCAAACAAAAAGATAAAAAGAGCTTACGGGGTGGATTGGCCGTCAGAAGCTCGAACTGAAAGATAAAAGAGCTTACGGGGTGGATTGCCCGTGAGAAGCTCCAACTGAAAGATAAAAGAGCCTACGGGGTGGATTGCCCGTTAGATTGTCCGGGTATTTTCCTTTTAATTAATATTTTGAAAATAAAAAAAAGAGAAAATGCATAAAAACTCTCTAAAAAATTGGTTATGTTATTGGCCCAATTTGTTTTTGTTACAAGTTGTTTTGAGTCCAAGCCCAAGTGAAAAGATATTTAAATAAAAATTAATAAAAATAAAAATAAAGAGAAAATGTCTCTGCCTTGTATCCTCTTTCTCACGTAAAGTATATGTCACTTCTCCTCTACCATGGTTTTTCCCTTTAACCAACATGCTTCCAAGCAACTTTTTAACATAAGAAGAAAGCAAAATTCAGATGTGGGTTTCTCAAGGAGATAATTCTACCGTCAAACACATTTCCACACAAAGCTCAACATCAGTTTCCATCTTTAGTTGATTTTCAGAACTTGGGGAAAAGCATCTGCCTAGATCAGAGGAAGAAGAAACATAAATGGGAATGGAAAGGGACCTGACCATGGTAACCTCTGCAACACTCAAGCTTGCAAGGTCCCAATGACATTGAGAAGAGTTCATCTTCTTCTATAAAAAAGGACCCAACAGAGACAACAGGGGGGAACAGACAGAAAAATCTGAAGAAGGGGAGCGTGAACCAAAAAATGCAGGGGAGCTTGAGAGAAATTTCTCAGATGATTTTTCACTTCATCTTCATCTTCATCTCATCTTCATCCTTCCATCATCCTCATCATCCACTCACTGCCTAGCCATCTCCTATCATCTTCTCTACTACTCTAAACTACCATTCCATCCAAATCAAAACAAAAACAAACAGAATAAAGATTCAAGAACCTCTGTCCCTTGCTCCGTCACGCCTTCATCTACCACTGACTGCCATAACCTCCATGATACAAAGCTGCTACCGCCGATTTCCGTGAACACGCCGTCACCGTCACACCACCACTCAAATCTCGCCGCACTCAGCACTCGGTCCTTCGCACCACCACACGCGGATCCGGCCGCCGCGCCTGACGCAGCAGCGTCTTCACCCGCTCCAGTCACGATCCGCCAGATCTGCTACGCACCTCCGCCTTGCCGCTCGACCACCACGCTTCCGGAGCCGCCACCGCTCACCACAGCGTTCGGGTCCCAGCACCGCACCGGACAACGGTGCCTCCAAGAACCGCCGCTGCCTGCCTCGCGTGCCGCCGCTCGAGTTCGCTCTCCTCCATGCCCTTGCTTTCAACCTCCCCTGTGTTGTTTGGTTGGTAACGATGGAGGCTTCTAGCCTCTGATTCCTTTTTACCTTTGTTTTCCTTTGCGTTTTACTTTTATTCCTTGGTTTCTATTATTATGTTGTGGGTTTGTGCCGACAGCCTTTGGCCCAAGATGCAGCTTTTGTTATTTGTTTTGTTCATTTGGTGTTGTGTTAGAGCATTGGGCCAAGCTTAAAATCATTTTGGGTCATGTCCTTTTTAAAAAAAAAAAAATTGTTTTCAAGCCTTTAAAACTAAAAAGAAAGACTTCTCTGGTCATGGGTTTTCTAGAATTGGGTCAAATTTGTGTTCTTGTCTCATTAAGAAAAATACATCTTCAAATAGTATAATCTCTTTTTTTATAGAACAAAATCAACAAACCAATCAAATCCTTTCTAAAGAACTACGTGGCTTTGAGTTTCCCATCGCACCCGGGAATACGTAGGAGCAAGATAAATCATCTTGTCGGGCCAAAACTAAATTTTCCCTTTTTATATCTCCTTTTTATGTTAAAATAATTAATCAAAAAATTAAACTTTTCTATTTTTAGGGATGCTCTATGGACACGGTGCCATGTTCAGTCCCTTAGATTTGAGGTTGCCTTGTGGACTCATGTGCCACGTTCAACCTCATTTAATTAATTTTCCTTTTTTTGCATCCCGTTTTTACGTTAAAATAATTAATCAAAAAGTTAAACTTTTCCTTTTTTAGGGATGTTCTATGGACACGGTGTCATGCTCAGTCCCTTAGATTTGAGGTTGTCCTGTGGACTCATGTACCATGTTCAACCTCATTTAATTTTTCTAAACAATAAATTTAAAAATATAAAAACTGATAAAAATCTAAAATATTTTAAATTAAAAATAACACTTTCTTGTAAATAATTTTTGGGTAAAATAAATATTTTAATTGTTATTCAAAATGTTTTTTTTGCACAATTAACTTAAGGTACCGTTTTTTAAACGGGCGATGTGGGGTGCTAATACCTTCCCTACTCGTAATCGACTCCCGGACTCATATCTCTCTTTTTTTTTTAAAAAAGACCAGTTTACCTTTAAATAATTGGATTTTCTAAGATTTTCCCAATAAAAATTTTAGTGGCGACTCATTTGTTTTTATCCACCCTTTTCGCGCCTCCCGGACGGAACGGTCTCGACACGTGTTTTATTATCTTTATTTTGTCACATTACGTTAAACTGATATCTTATAAAAAATAATACATAAACTAATGATATCATAAGATATTAATTAGAATTTCAAAAAAGCCACCCAAAAAAAGAGACAAAACTTATATACAGTTTTTTATGTCCAGTTCATCCAGTTCCCATTCCTATTGATTATATATCAAAAACTATCAAAAACCAATCAAAAGGTGTATCATGAAACTGCCTATAGCTGATTTTTGTGAGTTGAACATGAGGAACAACACCTAAGGGTACTGTATCTAAGTTTTATAAAAAAAAAAAAAATCCAGAATAACTATAATCTCATGAGTACTCTTAAAAAACGATGAGAATGAAAGCGTGTTAATTAACCCCATTGAACCCATAAAAAACACTCAGTTGACAAATCTTCCATATAAATATAAGAACATAGAATCACTATTAGAAATTCATGGATTATTTGTGGATTTTCCTGCGGATTTTTTTCGTAGGAATTTCCTGCGAATTTTGCTGCAATTTTTTTAGAAATAAGATTTTTTCCTATAAATTTAAATTTGTAGGAAATTTTGACATTTACTGCGAATTTTCCTATGGATTTAATTTTTTTACAAGATATTATCTATAAATAGAAGTTCCTAGAAAAATCCGTATGAAACGTATTTCCTGTAAATTTTAGAACAAAATTCGCAAGAAAATCTGCAGGTAATCAGAAGATTTTTAGTAGTGAATATCTAATCCATTTTGATCATTTGCACTGGTGTTGTTCAACTGCTAAAGAAATACGATAATTGTAACTCTCATTCCTAAAAGCCATATTCTATTAAATAAGTTATTAATTAAAAATGAATAAAATATTAGCTTTTTTCACTGAATCTGATGAACAGAGAATCATTTTCTAATTTATCAATGATATATATATATATATATATATATATATATATATATATATATATATATATATATATATATATGTCTTGCGAAAACACCAATCAAGATATTGATAATTGGGAAATTCCCAAAATTCTAACAAAAGAATTATACAAATTGGAAGGCAAGTTTTTTGCCACTTCCGACTATGTTATCAAAACGATAGAGAAAAACATTCCTACTAATCCAGAGAGAGAGGAATTCCATCTTCTCTCAATGGACACGATAAAAAATCATAAACAAAGATACATGTATCTGCACATAGGATGTGTTCAGGTAGCTGTTAAACCTTCAATTCGTGAAGCATTAAATGCTTCAATCTTGATGTGCTTAAAAGATGTTAGGCATAACAAATTTCAGGATTCTCTCTTATGAACGGTAGAAACTAGCCTAAGTCAGGGTCCAATCTACTTCAATTGTTATCCAAATAGAACATTGAGTCTACAAGATAGAAATATTATAGACTCATTGTTTCTAAATATCAAGATTTGTGGTTTAGATATGAAACCCGGATCGATTCCAGCAGCTTTGCTTTACAGAATTCAAAACAAGGTTATGAATTCTTGTAATTCTAAAGTGCTCTAAACTAGGACATCAGGAGAGACTACACTGTTTCTTACTGATGTTACTAAAGCAAACGTAATTGTCCCAAGAACAATCCTCTGGAAAGATGTAGTCTTACCAGAAAGATGGATCTTAGATAAAGCCGCACCGGCTTCACCAAGGTAAACGTCAGATTTCAATAGAATTGTTCAAACTCAATCAGGACAAGTTGAATTAGTCTTTGAAAGAAGAAATTCATTTAGTTCGATCATATCTCCCAGCCTAAGATCTGAAGATTTTAGATCTGTCCCTTCGAGACAATCCTTCTCAACATTGTCCCAAGCTTGAAACATTAATCTACAGGGGTTAGATACACCATCCACCATCCCAAGACCAATTTATCAGGCAGAAGATGAACAATGATCAATTCAGTCTCCAACATATTCCTCCCTTAATGAATCTTATAATGATTTGTGAGTTCATTATATATAAGGAATCCCTTATAAATGACTTTTACTTTGAGGAATGAAAACCTCAAAGAGAGTGGTTCGCGCAGGAATATCAGGAATAAGATCCAAGAAAATTATTACCAATTTCTTAACAATGTTAAGACAAATATCCCATTTTTTGTCTGGTTCCATGTTTATGCAGTCAAAAATTCAATTCAATATCATTGGCAAACAAAGATAGTTGTAGATAATACCACTAATGTCATTACAGTATGGAAAATGAAAAATGGTGAGTTGATTAAGGCCGAGTTACCTCCAAATAACTCTTATCAACTCCCTAGTGTTAAAGACATCAATAACAATAATAAACCAATTATGGCTGCTCCATTCAAATAAAAAAAATATTGATGATCCAATCAATGCCTAAGACATTCAAAAGTTAATGGAGCAATCCAATTATACAAATAAGTACCTTCGAGTTATAGGTGGTAGGTTAACTAAAGAAGATGCCTCTGCTTATGCATCTTCCTCAGGGGTTAAGAAAGAGAATCCCTTAGAGAAACCGTTATTCAAACCTTTCAAAGTTAACAAGAAAGTCAGAGAAAGTCTGAAACTTCTTAATAACCCTGAAATAAAAAAGGAAAAAGATACAACCAAAGAAAAAGATATCATCGATCTAATTGATGAAAAAATAAAACAGCTAGTTGCTCCTGAAACACCACCAGTGTCCCAAGGATGCTAACCCCTTATAAGAAACAAAGGATCAACCATTAATGTCTTAAATAAAGATAGCTCAGAAATGGAATCTGTGGCTACTACTTCTGAACCAAAGACATTGGAAAATCCACCAATCAATCTTAATCCAGTTTTTACTCAATCCTGGAAGAAACCATCGAAGCTTTATTATCCTAGAGTAACTCCTCCAGATTTACTTCTTGAAGAAAAGGCTTCGACCTTCAAAAGATTTAGTGCTAATAACATCTATGAATGGAACTTAGATGGTCAAGCGGAATATCAAATCTTAACCACAATGCAGCACATGACAATGGTGGCCACAACTTATCCGTCTGCTAATGACTGTTCATAAGAAGTCATTTGCAACATATTGACTGTAAGGTTCACAGGTCAATTGAAAGGATGGTGTGATCATTCTTTTTCTGAGGAACAAAAAGAAAAAATCTTTTTTGCAATCAAAACCGAAGCAGATGGAACCCCGATCCTCACAAGTGATGGTCAAACAATTCCATATGCAGCCAATACTATAATCTTCTCAATTTGTGGACACTCTATGGGAGACTCATCTACTTGGAAAGATAGTTCTGCTGATTTATTGTCCAATCTTAAGTGTAGATTATTATCCAGTTTTAGGTGGTATAAAGATACTTTCTTAACTAGGGTTTACACTAGAGAAGATTGCCAAAATAGATTTTGGAAAGAAAAATTCATAACTGACCTCCCGACATCGTTAGGAGACATTGTTAAGGATGAACTCATAGCTCAATCCCCAAATGAAAATATTCCATATGAACAACTGAGTTATGGACAACTAATTGCAGTCATTCAAAAAATAGGAGCGAGACTTTGTAATGAAGATAAAGTCCGTGACCAATTCAAAAAGAGAAAGCGACAAAAAGGATTTAGGATCCTTCTGCTAGCAATTTGGTATACCTCCTTGCCCAAAAGATAAGCCCAAATCTTCTACCAAAACGGAGGATAGGCCCCAAAAGTCTAAGTACAACAAGTACACTAAGCATAAGAAAAATAATCCTTATAGAAAACCTAAACCAGAGTTTAAGCCAAAACCAACAACTGACAGTAAGTTTTCTAAGAAAGCAACTATTTGTTATAATTATGGCAAACCAGGCCATATTAGCAAATCTGCGAGGCTTAAGAAAAAGATTAAAACCTTAAACCTTGAACCATCGATTGAGGACCAACTGAATAATCTTTTTGTCCAAATGATACTTCAGATGAATCAGATGATGATTCTTTCGAAGATCTTAATCAAATCCAACAAGATGATATTGGAAGCCAAAGTTCTGATTCATTACTAGAAATTTATGTATTAACTAAGGAACAAGATCTCCTTTTTGAAGTTATTAATTCAATTTCTGATCTAGAAGATAGAAGGAAATACCTTGATAAATTAAAATCCTTAATGGAAAAGGATTCCAAGGGTAAAGGCAAAGTCATTGTTAAATATCAATTTGATTTTAAGGCAATCCTTAAACGTCTTGAAGCCCAACAAACGAAACCCGTAATGTAACACCCCGATTTTCGCTGCTTCGTGATATCGGTAAGAAATATATAAAAATATATTTTTATCCGAAACTTAGAAAATGATTTTGGATAAACCAAAGTCATTTCCTTGTTATACTTATTTTCATAAGGTTACGGGGAAGTTTTTGGTTGAAAATTCAGACGGAAGCCGGTTTGCTGTTTTCTGGATTTTCACTGACAGTAAAAGTTTACTGCTCAGAAGACCTAATTTTAAGTTGTGAACGAGATGAAAAATGTTTTTATCGTATTTGCTACGATACTGGAAGTTTTGAAAATTTTGGTAAAAAAATATAATAATTTACGTTTTACGGGCGGAATACGTAATCGGGTAGACGACGGAAGAGATTTTGGAGTTTCTAAGAGCCGATAGAGGGTTTATCTTAGGATTTTGAGATGATTCATGGGGATGAATCATATTTTTAAGTCTAGAAGGTTTTTCAGGGTTAAAGTGAAAATTTATGGATTTTACGCTTTAGTCCCTGAACTTTCTGTTAATTACCCTTTTGTCCCTGAGTTAGTTTCTAAGTTTTTTCAAGTGAATTGGGCTAGAATCCTTGTTCCAAATCCATAGAGGACCGTGGCTTTGAGGCCCAAATTCCTTACCCATGACTTAAGTTCCATAAAGCCTATTTGAAGCCATATAAGTTTCCTATGTCAACATAAGCTTTAAGCCTTTTTGGTGGGCCCCACAAAGATGAATTCAAGCCCAAATTCCCTAGGCCCATGCGCAAGCCCAATATGGAGTGAAGGTTGCCCTCATCTTGGATGAGCAAAGAGCAAAGAACATTCTAGAAGTTTCTACTACATTCCACACCATTCTACATTCTTCCACATTATTCTACTATTTTCTCAAATCTTCTTCAACAAGCTAGGTTTTCCTAAGATATTTATGACAAGAAATCAGCCCAAAAGTCATCAAAAAGTCATCAAGATATGACCACATTTATTGTGGCAAAAAGTCATCATGACAATTTAATGACAATTTGCAAACTAGTCCTTAAACTTATGGAATCTTTGCAAAATGGTCCCTATGAGTTATTTGCACTTAAATCCTTTGAAAAGCCACCTCCTTTCTACTTGGTCCTCAAAAGTGGCGCAGCCCACATGCCTATAAATGCCCTTCCTCATCTTTCACTTAGTTTCTAATGCCATTTGTTCAAAAACCCTAAAGTTCATAAGTCTTTGAGTGTCAACTTTGTGAAGAAAGTTCTTGGATCTTCACTTGTTTTTGATCTACAAGAGGTGAATCATATTCTTCTTCTCTAATCATGTCTATGTTCTTCAATCAATTTCTTGATTCAAAGTTTATATCATAGTTGTTCATCACTTTTAAGTTTCTAGATCTAGAACTTTGAAAATTCATAACTAATTCTAGAAAAATTCTTTTGACATGAAACCAATTGCTATGATCTTATAATCATCTCTATTTTCATCATCTAGAAGCATAAGATCATGAGAAATTTCTTTCCTAAAAATCTAGCCTTGGCCGAATCTAGTAAAGTAGGTTTGGTAGAGTTTTGTTCATGTGTTGTCATGTATGATCATGTATTCTATATGACATGTATGTATACACATTCAAATCCATGATAGATTATTAAAATGAAAATCTTTACTCAAAAATCCCTATGTTGGCCGAAACCCTAGGTGGTTAGATTTGTTGAGTTTTTGTTCATAGTTTTCCTTAATAATCTTGTTAATCAAACTCTTAGTATGTATGCCTTATAAATCCAAGTTGTTTTATTAAACTAAGAACCCTAGCCCTATAAACATGTTGAGGCCAAATCCTTGTATAAAAGAGTTAGGAAGTTTTGAGTTTGAAACTTAGTTGTTTAGTCACTAATCTATGATTTAGGTTAATCAAGGATCATTAATCCATGACTTAATCATGATTAGAAATTTTAAGGATTTTGAACCCTAAAAGTCAGCCCTTGGCCGAAACCTAACCCTCATGAGTTAAGTATGTTATGGTTTGATTTGATTTATTTTGGTTGCAATTCGTTTGAAGGAATCAATCGGGTTGGTTTGACCTAAAGCCGACGGAGGAAACCGGATTAAATCGGGAGGTTGTTTGAAAACGTTAGTTGAGTCTTCAAGAGGTAAGGGGAGCTTACCTGAGGGATTTTCTCTATAACTATTTGCTTTTAGTGTGGCTTATATGATTTATATGTGGTTTGTGATTAATTGTTTATGTTGTTATGATGTGTTGTTTATCTGTGTATCGGTGTTTGATATGCTTTTAATTTATTTAATTATCTGCAGCCGTATATGATATTGTTATGATGCATGATCTGCCTGGGGATATAATTTTGATAATTGTGATTGAATGTGATTTGTGAGTGTTGTTTGAGAAGCCTGACAGTGGTCAGTGCACAACCGATTAATCAGATAAAAGATTTAATAAGCTGTGAAAGTTATATTCAATATTTTATGGGAAATGTTAGAATATAATAGTGGAGGAAAATATGATTTTTTTTGTAAAAATAATGAGTTTTGAGAAATATTATTATTTTAAGGATTTATTAGTATAAAAGAAGTTTATGAGTCACGGTGAGAGTGTAACAGTGAAATTTTTTTAGTACTTCTAATTTTTACACAAGAAATTCCGAAATATTATAAAAAGTGATTTTGGGATATTAATATTCGAAAATACCTTATTTATTGTATAAGAAAATTATTTTAGAAGAAATATCAAAGTTTGACTTTAAGAACATTTTCTTTGAAAATGCTAAACGACGGCAAGTTTTGAAATTATTTAAGAAGAAAGTTTGAAAACAGCAGTACTTAATTTAAAAAGAGATTTAATCTGAAATGATTTATTATAGTTGAAGTTTCGATAAAAAGAAGTTATTAATGAGTTGATGTTATTTTTTAAAAGATGTAAAAAGATTGAAAAGATGTAAAAAGATTTAAAAGATGTAAAAAGATTGTAAAAAGATTTAAAAGATGTTAAAAGATGTAGAACGATGTAAGATGTAAAAAGATGTAAAAGATGTAAAAAGATGTAAAAGATGTAAAATGATGTTATGGAATTTAATAACCGAGACGTCGGGGTATTAAGGTTAGTTGTGTTGTAGACTAGGTATCTACTAAAAGAAGTTAACACATTGTAAGATGTTTTCTATTACCACGAACCTAAGACTGATTGCAAGGTCTAGGGGCTTCGTGATTGAGCACTCGGACTTTGAGGTCCTGTGTTGTTAATAAAAGATGTAAAAATGTTTCAAAAGATGTTAAGTCGTAAGCTTTTAAGAGCTTTGACAAATAAAGATATATCACAAAGAAAAGTGTTGAGAACAAAATGTTTTCTTGCATGCATTTGGCAGACGTGCCATGATAAGAAGAGGGATTACCTTGCGGCGTCAGGGTAGATCATACAAAGTTGTTCTCATTGTGCCCAGGGTTTGGACAATGAGGCCCCATCTCAGAGTGTTATCACTGTGCCACGATGTTGGACAGTGTGCGATGGGAGTGCCTGTGGCGGTGTGCCTGTGGCAATTGAGTTTGATTAACTCATCAAGAGGTTGGAGATATCTCATGAGATTAAGTATGAATGTTTAGAAGATGTATTGAAGTGTTCATGCATAGTTTTCCAACGTTGATGTTTGGGGTGTGAAACCCATTGATAAACGATGTGATATAATATGAATGAGTACGTTGTTATAGACATGTATATGTGTATGTGCAATCTTTTGTGTTGTGCATTTAGTTATGGTGATGAATCCATATATTGGCGTCTCACCCTTACAAAAATATCAGAATCGTACGAGGGGTATGATATCTACAAGGAGATGAAGGCTGTCTAGTTCGAGGCATGCTGTTGCTGTTTTTAAGGGGTGTAGTGTCTGTTAGTTACGACCAACGTAGGTACGATTATGTTATATTATGTTGTTAGAATTAAGCTGATGATGTTTTAAGTGAGAAAACATACGAGGAAGTATAGTTAGAGGACTTATATACATTATGTATTTAAGTGGGACTTGATTGCGTTGTTGTGGTTATAAGGAGAAAAGGAAAAAAAAATTATCACCATATTTTGAAAAGATAAATGTTGAGAAAACATGATTTTCCGAAAGCAACCAACAAATTAAGTTTTATTTCCGCAAACGGGTAACCATGTGATGACCCGAGTTTAGGGTGTCACACGTAACAATTCAAGATCTTCAACAAGAGATCAAGAATCTTGAACAAGAAATAAAAGAAATAAGACAAGAATAATACGTTCATAAAATGATTCTATCACAAATAGCAGAAAACCAATCAGAAGAATCTCAATCAGATCGCGAAGACAGATCTGAGCCTAGTATCATAAAAAATAATGATACTGGCAGCCTTAACCAAATTCATGAACGCAACGATCAAGAGGATGACCAAGCATTCTTGAATTTAGTTAAAAAATTAAAAATCCAAAAGTTTTATATAAAGATCAAGGTCATCATCGGAGAATTTGTTCTTGATACTACAACACTTTTTGATACAGGTGTTGATTCAAATTGTATCCTGGAAGAATTAATTCCTACCAAATACTTTGAAAAAACTTCAGAAAGATTAAGTGCAGCTAATTGTTCTAAACTTAGAATTAATTATAAGCTGTCAAAAGCATTAATATAAAATCAAGGTCTCCAAGTTGAAACCCCTTTTATATTAGTTAAGAATCTAAAAAATGAAGTGATTCTTGGGCGCAGTTCATAAGATAATTCCGTCTATATATTATGCATCAGGGAATAACAACCCAACATCTGGGAAAATATATAGTCTTTCCCTTCATCAGAAAAGCAATTATCAGGAATTTAAATTTCCTCCATCATAAACTCAAACAAATTAATTTATTGAAGGAAGAAATTTCTTTTAAAAACGTTGAGTTACAATTACAACAACAAAGTATCAAGAATAGGAGATCATCCTTGATGATATCCAAAAATATATCTGTTCTGATTTGCCCAACGCATTCCGGAATAGAAAGAAATATGTTGTAGATTTACCTTATGAACATGATTTCAATGAAAGGCAAATTCCTACCAAGGCTAGACCAATACAAATGAGCCATGAACTTCTCTGGTATTGCCAAAAAGAGATTAATGATCTCTTAATGAAAAGATTAATTAGAAAGAGTAAATCTCCTTGGTTGTGTTCTGCTTTTTATGTTAACAAACAAGCAGAAATTGAGCGAGGAACACCTCGCTTAGTGATCAATTACAAACCCTTAAATTAAGCTCTAAGGTGGATAAGATATCCAATCCCTAATAAAAAGGATTTGCTTAACCGACTAAACTTCGCAAAAGTTTTTTCCAAATTTGACATGAAGTCTGGTTATTATCAGATAGGAGTCAAAGATAGTGACCATTACAAAACATCCTTCACTGTTACTTTTGGCAATACAAATGGAATGTAATGCCCTTTGGCCTTAAAAATGCTCCTTCCGAATTTCAGAAAATTATGAATGCGATTTTCAATCTCTACTCAGGCTTTACCATTGTCTATATTGATGATGTTTTAGTCTTTTCTCAATCCATTTATCAACATTTTAAACATCCTAAAAAAATAGGTATTTTTATGAGTTTATATTGATTGATACTGATTCAGTCTCGATTAAACACTATCGAGATCCCAAGGATCAATCAACATATGTAACATACGGTATTTTATGTATTGTTTATGTGTGAGGATTAGGGTTAGGGCCTTGATTATATATTTGAGATGTGGTTTGAGGCATAGAGACCTTTTCATGTTAAGTACGCAACTTTTTCGGGTAAGTTTGAACGTAGAGACCAACCAGGGTTTCCAGGTTAGCGTCTTTGAGATGTCTGAGTGTGAAATAATAATTTTGGAGTTAGAGTTGAGATTAGACATTTTTGATGGTTTTAGGTTGTTTATTAGGTCCTAATGAGCCTATATCTCAAATTTGAGCAAAATCGGACGTCGAACAGACCCCGAACGCAAAGGTTGACTTTTGATCAGAAGTCAACGCTCAAGCGTGGGTGTATCCACACTCAAGCGTCCAAGTCAACAGACAAGGGCCATGATTTCACTTGCCACGTGTCATCAGGGCTTACATGGCAGCCTGTGAGTGGATGCATGGCATGGTGGCTTCCCACGCTCAAGCGTGGGCACGCTTCTTGCGCTCGAGCGTGGGGACGCTGATGCACAAAAATAAAAGAGTGACTTAAGTGACTTAAGTCGCTTAGCCATTCAGCAGAAAACAGAGAGTGAGAGCTGAGAATTTTGAGAGGACAGAAAGGAGAGTTCTAGAGATAGAGAGAGAGAGAGCGATCTTAGAGAGAGAAGAGCTTCTAGTGTGAGTTGTGCGAGTTTCGTTCGTCTCGTTGCGAATAAGAGTATGTAGTTGTGATCGTAGTGACGATACCTTCATTTTCCTCTTCTCCTTTTTCTTCAATAGAGAAGGTAAATCATCCTCGTGTATTTCGAACCTCGTTTCGTTTGTCGGAATTCGATTACGTCTTCGATTATGAACTTGTAGTAACGTGCACTTCATAATGTAATTCTTAGGTGAAATTTTGGAAACTCCGAGTCCCTAGAACCGGGTAGGGAATAATCGAGGAAGTTAGAGGACGTCTTGTTTTGTTTCGTTTCGGATACCATACGACTCTCCAGGTGGGGGAAAGAAACTATTTAACGTCGAAAACGGTGCGGTTGCATTTAATTCGATAATGGCGTAGGGCGACCCAAACCCTACACAAGAACGAGTAACGGACAATGTCCATATCACATTGGAGACTACCTAGTGGTACCAATGATGATATAGACATTGTACGTTTATCGTCGCACGATATATATATATATATATATATATATATATATATATATATATATATATTATTTTATTATGTGATGATTACCTGCTTGACTGGTTGACTTGAACTTGGTACTTGGCGAATGATATCACGAGTGTTGTAATTTTTTTTGAAAGTGTTTATATTTATTATTATTATATTTTGGTATTTATTATGTTGGAAATAATGACAAGATGGTAATGATGATGATTTTGATAACATGATGGCGTGATGGTGATGATATGATGAGTGTTATGATTGTGCTTAGAGGTTGAGTAAGTGATAAGTTATAATGAGTTATGGTGATGTATTGGGGAATTCATATTATATATGTGTTAGTAGTGCCTAACCGAGATGATTACTGTGATATGATGATGAGATTGATGAGACGAGATTATTATTGAGGTTATCTATGAGATTATGATGAGCGGTTAGGGCACTAGGGGGTGACCTGAAACATGATCTGTGATATGGTTGACTTGAAACATGGTTTAGTGGACCTGAAACATGGTCGTGTGGGGTAATTCCTCAGAGGGAGAATTCCCGGGGTTTAGGCTAACGGTGGACCGTCTCAGACATTATTTCATTTTAGTCGCAGCTATAGTTCATGCGTTGCATGAGCACCCTGACCGGGGTTCAGAGGTCATCGGATTGTGCAGCTATAGTGCCATTGCTTTGCATGTGAATCCTCCACCCGCGGGCGAGGGTGTGCACCGGGGACTCTGGGACGTGTCGATTCTATTGATGTGATATCTGGATATGGCCGATACCTGATGAGATGGTTCATACAACATTGCATTGCATCATGGCGGAGGGTAGAGGATAGATCTTAGACGTGGATCGAGGATGATTTGTGTTAAATATACATAATTATATTCTTGGAGATGGATGTTTAGTGTGCTGTTATAGAATTAAATACTACTAAACCCTTTCCACGTTTGACGTTATATGGCTTCTTATCCCCTTTTCTTTTGTTGTGTGTTGGTGCATATATGTTTTGTATTTCAAATCCAGACCGTGTAGATGGCGCAATGGGATCATTTGTGGATGACCCAGGACCCGAGGTTTCCCCTCTCGGGGACCTTTGAGGTAGAGTGCGTCGATCTGACCGGGTGGATCGTGGACCCAGTCACAAGTTTCGTTGTATATACGGGTCCTTTGTCCATCACCTCCGGGCACGGACAGGGAGGGCCGATAGGTTTCGTCGGCACGTTTCGCTTTTGCACTACCATTCCCTTCCCGATAGGCCAATCAGATGGACAAATACCAACGATGGCAGGCATGGTCCCAGTTCCTTTCATGGTACCCTTTCAGGTACTAGTCCCAGGACTCGCACCAGCACCAGCACCAGGGCCCGAGTTGGCACCTATCCAGGAGGAGGACCCGATTGCCCCATCCCAGGTCCTAGCACCCCTTCCAGAGGTACCAGCACCTCCAGGGGTCCAGGCTACGGTTTTAGAGTCTTCTCGAGTATCTACCAGACAGCTTCATCCTCGCGATAGCAGACTTTACCGGCAGAGGTTTCGGAGGCAGTCGGACAGGAGCTCTTCCAGTGAGAGCGGAGGAGTGTCCGGACCTGCCGGATCACGGGATGTGGACGAGGGTGGGAGTATATGATGGCTCGGGTCAGTGCCATCTGTATATGTGTGAGTGAGGTTTTATTGTACTTTGAGAGGGGGCGGGGTGTGGAGAGAATCGGCGAGGCATCTTCCCTTTTTATCTTTTGATGTATTTCTTTTATGTTATGTATCACCGGTTTGTATATATCGGGATCCTACTGATGGGAATCCCTTGACAGTGCATGTATCAACATGTATGTATATATTATAGTTATGTTTCTGTATGTATGTTTATACATGTGCCTTATATTTTAAGTTTTTAATTTTTCGTTGTTTTTAATACATCCGCTTAACGATAATAATGAAATTAGGTCTTAATATTTTGGGTTTTCTTTAATGGGACGTCGGGGCGTCTCATTTGGTGATATCAAAGCAATTCGGTTCTGAAACGGACTGTGAGGACTTTGATTAGGGTAAACTAGTCTTTTAGTTGAATCCACATCGGATAACAGCTATGCTTAGGAGTTGGGTAGTGAGTCTGACGCGACATTTCTATGGCATATAGTATTTATATTCCATTTTATGTAGTATTATATGTCATATTAATGTGGGCTAATGATTTCTTTTAACAGGATCATGGCTCGAGGCACACGACGAGGACGTGGCAGATGTGATGGTGGTAGAGCTATCGAGGGTGTTGAGGATGAGCATCATTAGCCAAAGGCGGAGATGGAGGTGGAGGAGAGTCCGCCGAGACTCTTTGGAATATTCGTGAGTTAGCATCCGTTCTATTGCAGCAAGTGCAACAGAATGCTCGGAGGAGTACAGAGAGAGGCGGAGTTACGGGAGCGACATGATAGGAGGTGAGTTGCGGAGGCTGAGGATGCAGGATTGGCTACCTTTCTCAAAGGCAAGCCACCACGGTTTGGAGAGAGAGTATGATCCCGAGCGAGCAGAGTGGTGGATACAGGATCTCGAGAAGATCTTTGACACCATGCGATGCAGAGGCAGCAGGAAGGTGACTTATGCCACCTTCATGCTGCCCGAGAGGGCCGAGTCATGGCGGAGAGGTAAGAGGAGATTGCTTGATGCTGAGGGGCATTGATCAGTTGGGAGCTGTTCAGAGATTGTTTCTTCGAGAAGTACTTCCCGCAGTTAGTCATACGCGAGAAAGAGATAGAGTTCATGAGTCTTAAGCAGGGAGACAAGTCTGTCGGTGATTATGCGGCCAGATTTGAGGCCCTGATTCAGTTTTCTGAGTTCTACCAGAGGTTTCCAGATGAGGACTGAATGTGCTGGAGGTTTGAGGAGGGTTTGCGGCACGAGCTAAGGAGGTCTATAGCCCTTGGATATTTTGAGATTCCCAGAGCTTGTAGAGAGGTACAATGCCATTGAGAGTATGGACCAGAGACAGGCTGCAGAGCAGAGACAACAGCATAGTGGGGGTCTGTCATATACTAGTTTTAGAAGCGGGATAATTATTATTAAACTGTTCAATTTATTTTGTACAATGATAATTATTTGTGTTTGATAATTATAAAATGATATCTTATAATTTAGTTTCAAATTATATTATTTGGCTAAGAGACATTTTAGTAAGAAAATATAATTATTTTGAGATTTATAAAGGGTAGAATTTATTTTATGAAAGTACCTAACTCTAAGATATCACAAATATTTTATTTATTTCATAAACTGATTTTATTAATTTGCTAGTCACACCCCCTATTTTACTATGCATACCCCTCTCCTCTCTTAAATAAATCACGAAGACTCTCCCTCACCCTCACTTTCCATTTTCTGAAAAACTTCCTTCTTCTTCTTCTTCCTCCATCAACTCACCACCCCGATGCCACCATCTCTTCCTTTCCTTGTTGGGTAAGTGTTTACCCCTAGTTTCTTCTAGATTCAAGAAAATCCCCAAATCAATTTTTAAACCCTAAATCAAACAAGAAGGACAACATGCAAGACCTCTAGCTTCCTTCAAATAAAATTTTGAAAACTGAAGAACAAGTCAGATTAGGAAGCACAGGGAGATCAACACTCACCACCTTCAATTCGCTACTTGGTTATGTGAGTTCTTGTTGTTTGTAACATTGGGTAACCATAAATCCCAATTACTTGTTAGATTGTTTAAATTGCTTTGGTAGAATGTTTGTTTTGAACTGATATATGGTTTGTAACAATGGGGTTTTGATTTCATGTTGATTAGGGGTGGTTGTGGATGAAAAATTTTCAAGGGGCTGTCAATCCTTCAAACCCGTAATGTACCCCTGTTAGTGTTTCACCCATAACTTCCTCTACAGGGCTTATTTCGAAGTAATTTTTGTACCATTTGAGAGTAGACTCATTTTCCTTCGAAATAGGTTCTGGAATGGTTCAATTTCATTAAGTATAAAAGGCTAAAAGTGACATGCAAGTTATTGTTGGTACTGAAAACTCTGAACTGACATTGTTTTAGTATTTAAATTATAGTAAATTGTACTAATATTGGATTGTGTTAATTCCGGTTTTACTAGAAAATAGACTTATGGTGTTACAATTTAGGCTCTGGAAGTTCTGATTTTGATGAAGGTTTTATGGAGAAAACCCAGTTCCATTTTACTGCAAAATTTTGTTTACATAACTTTGAGGATATGGTACTTGAATTGTGTGGAATAGATTTCTATGTGTTTTAATTCTGTCCAACCATGAATAAAATGTATATGTGCAATTGGTATGGTGTTCTTCGTGGCTATATGATCTAACTTAGTGGTTGTTGCATGATGATTTGGTTGGTGTGAATTGCAATATGAAGGTGTGACATTTCCATTTGTGCTATGTCTTCACTCTTTGCATTTTTATGCATGTTTAATGAAGTTGTCATCTTGGTATGGTTGATGAATATTTAATGCATTTGACTTCCATTAGAGAAGAGTATGAGAAAATGAATCATAGCATGACATTAAAAACTTAAAATGGTCTATGTTTAGTGAAACTTAAGGTTTCAAAACTATTCTAGCCATTATTTAAGGCCACAATATTCTTGTGGGTGAGATGTTAAGTCCTTCATTTTTTTGGAGGCTAGGATATGGTACTAGCAATTAAGGGACGCCTGATTGTTGTCATAGAGCTCTGACTGCCATATCAACCAGTTTAAACTACGCGTGCCTTATTTCTGCTCACACTTGAGGTACCTAGTAAAGGTTTCTTTCCTTAAAATGTCTATGCCTAGATTCACATTCAGTAAATAAGTCAATCCAAGTAAGGACCAAGTAGAAAGAGCTGGTGATGAAAGGGTGAGGTATAAGAGAATAATTCCGAAGTGGTATAAAGTTGAGTAGTCCTACTTTAGCCTGCTTTAGTCCACGGAGTGCACACTGGGCAAAATGGAGAGGTAAGTTGGTTATGAGAAACTTTACCACTACGTGAGGTTAATTATGATAAGTGTGCATATGAGTAAGTAAGTATAACTCAACGAGGACAATTAAACATAATATATTGTTACTAATATGCTTTGCTTGAAGCAGGAACTCATTGAGATTCATTTCTCACTAGGCTCCTCTTTGTTTCAGATAACAGGTACATATTGGAAACTGATAAGCAAGTTCGGGAGATTGCTTGACAGTCACCCAATAGTGTCCCAAGATACGTTAGTTTTCACAGCCGGATCAAAGTTGGAGTCTTACTAGGAGTCAATGTTTACATGAAATTGAATTGTTGATTAGGGGCTAAATAGTTATTTGTATTAAATTAATTCCAAATATATGTTCAACTCTACAAAAATATCTTGTAGAAATTTGTTTCACTTATTTTCAAAATTTCCTATGTTCAAATATTATTCCTGATGTTATAACCATGTTTATATATTATTACTCAGTAGTATCCTTGTGAAAGTTGGGATATTACATTTATGGTATCAGAGCAGTTTGGTCCTTCTGGACTGTGAGTTTATCATAATAAGAAGAGCGTGTTTAGCATGATCCGGCTTAGGGCATCAGTAGTCAATGTCTTTTTGCAGTGTTGTTACAATTCTGAGTTCTTTGAGGATAAATTATTGAGACTGGCCATCCCAATGGTTTGCTCAAGGAATGAAGGAGGATAATGACCTGTGGGGGTAAGCATGAAATAGACAATGCTTCCCATAGTTTAGTTTGTGGCAGTTATAATTAGTCTATTGAAAAAGATTTTTGGATTTTCATTTTGAATTTTTTCCATGTGTTATTTGCATACGACTTGAATTACCTATTTCAACAAGAATTGGCTTGTGAGTTAGTGTTTTGATGTTGGTAAATTTAATTCAAATGTACTGAAGCTCTGTTTTGGTTGAGTAACTATTGGACGCCATTCTAAATTTAAGTTGTCTTGAGAGGGAATTTTCAATGTGTGAACAATTTGTAGTTGAAGTCATGGTGATGGTATAAGTTATGAAATTTCATGCTTCTTGTGAATGGGTGTGCCGTTGTGTGTATGATTCTGAAATTGTTCCTGAAGAAAGTAATTACTACTATTATATGTTGGTTTATATTAAGCTAACACTTTATTATGAGTTCTTTGTCTTTCCTTTGTGCACTGTATCATTGTTTCTTCCTGCATTTTTTTTTAATGATTTGGGTCTTGTCTGCCATATGCATGTGGTGAAGGCCTAATAGTATTTCATAAGTTTATTGTTGTTTTAGTTTTTGGATAAAAGAGGAGAACTTCAGAAGTTTATTGTACTATTATACAATATCCTTTGGTTATGCACCTATCCCCTATAGAATATAATAGGTTGTATTGTATATTGTTACTACCCCAACTTACCATGTCTCTTCCTCATTTTATAGATTTACTTTCCAGTGGTTATTCTGTTATGTTTTCTTTGCTTGTGCCTTTGATGATCCATCCTACCTATATATTAGTTTTTATAACGAATGAGCAATGAACTCTATATATTAGAAGGAATTGAGGTAAAATCCAAGAATGTTTGGATTTGTAGCATTTAATTGTTTTAGACATTGTTATTACATAACAGATATTTAAAATATAAGATGACTTTGTAGATAGTTAAAAGATTTGTAATTGGTTACTTAAATAGTCAAATGTTCCAGTTGCAATGTGAGGCCTCCCCATCACCAAATAGATCCTATTTTGAGTTTGATAATAAAACTTCAAGGAAGCAATGAGATTATTAGTCCGTTTTATGTTCCTGATATATCAGAACTTAATACATGAAATCTTTCATATTGCTCTGGTTTATTTATTTTTATTTCCTCTCTTTTAATTACTACTCCTGTTCTTGAAAAATTCAAAGTCAACATCCGTCTTAGTTGAATCAACTTTTCTTGCACTTGATTTATTTTGAATGAATCAGTTGGAATATACATGCCTTGTTAAGCATCTTTAATATCACCTTGAACCCCTTAAGAGCAAAAATCAGATGCAATATTAGCTGAGTAGTCTGCAAAACTAGAAGGATGCATTTACATTAGCTAATATATATAACTCCTAGAGCAGTTGAACTGATATAAGTGACTATTATAACTTTATTTATATGTTGATGTGCCAAATAATGATAACGTTGAATCTTTTATAATTACTCATTCTCTAAATTAAGTTAAAGATCGACAATTCATGCTTTTCTTAGTTTCATAAATAGATAGTTTAGAGCATGGCAAGTAGAATTTCCTTTTTGTGCACTACCAAACAAAACACAAGGATTAATTTCCATTCCTTATAATACTCATGCGTAAATTGTTTGTGGACTTTTATATGAATTAGTGACTTGAAAATACTATGTTCACTGTACTGTACATCTTTCTCTTGGGTAAGTTGCTGAGGTATTTAAATTTTCTTCCCTGGTATCTTAGAGGTGAAAGGTGAATTTTTGATGCCTTGGTCTGCATGATAATGTTTAAACTCAATTGTGCCTTCTTCTTTACTTTGCATTCAAGTTATTGCACACAAGTCTTGATTAGTAATTATATGGCTTCACATTATTGGTTCTATATGTTTATATTGTTGTGGGTAGGTCTTTTCTTGATAATAAAATTGCTATATTGATATTGGAGAAGCTCTTAACCAATTTGGCCTCCACTTTTCTTAGCTAACGGGTGAAGTAAATTAACACATAAACTTGATTGCTGCCATGTTTTCATTAAAGTCAATACTTATCATGGTATTATTGAATACAGAGTTAAGGTAAGGATTTTAATTTCTTCTTATATATGGAAATTGTGGCCAGCTTAGCATGTGTCCTATTTTTAAAAGTTCTCATTTTGGAATCAACTAGTTAGATTATATGGTTCTGAATTGTCTTGCTTAGAACATTGATAGGCTTATTTATGGTTGGATATATCTGAATGTTCGTTAGTTCCCTGTCAAGTAGTTATAATATTTATAACTTATAGGTTAAGGTTTCAATTAAAGATAGGCCAAGAAGTATGGACATGGTACATGTAAATTATTCTGTTGTGCCAAAGAATAAGTGGAGTGTGACATAGGTTGGAAGACAAGAATCCTATTGTTATGTATAATGTTTTCTTCTGAGTATGAATTTATGTTTCTTAGTTAATTGGACCTTACTCTCAGTCCTTTGACTCTTTTCCCCATGATTAGTTATCTTACATTTGATCATGTTCTGTCAAACTTCATTATTGATTTTAAATTATAATTCAAGAATTCTTTACAATATGCCTAAATTCTGTTTTGGAGCTTTAGTATTAGTAGCCTACTTTAATGTAAGCGACAATGAAGAAAAGAGCTTCCTTTTTGTTAGATGTCAAATAGCAGAAAGGAATGGGTGTGAAAGGCAACATAATTCAATGACTGATATTGGTTAAAGTAGGGAGGAATGAAATTCACGAGTTAGTAGTGTTGTTGCTTTGTGGTTTCATTTCTCTATTTTTTTTCCTACTTGTGTTAGCTAAATCTCATAATAGGTACATTATTTCCTTCCTATCATAATGATAGTACTAATAGTTAGACAACTTAAGTTTCCTAAGCTTCCCTTGTATTTTGTGTGGCTAGACGACATTCTTAGCAAGGTTATCTAATTTGCTTGTGCGTATTAACTACAACTTGTAAGCTAAACCTTAAAATATTCCTTCAATTCAAGCAAGGTTGCCTTGCTATACTTCCAGTATGTGGACACCTCTCTACTTTTGCCTTCCATCAAATTCTCCCATGTTGGCACATTCTTTCCATATTAACTTCATGTGCTAGAGATAAGTCGATTATCTATGGTATTTTAAAATTATGTATCCTAAAATATTCAGTACATGGCTCTCTAATTATTCTATTCCTTTATGTGCTTTCTCAACAGCATATCCTTACCCTGTTTCCTATGTCTGGCAAAATCCATTTCCTTTCTTCTATGCATTGACAACTGCTAAAAGTCTTACTTATTGTTGAAGGAAATAGAGTTGAAGGCTGCTAACTCTTGCATCTTTCATTCTACCCAAAATATCAACAACTTTTTGATTTCTATTCATGTACATATACCAGCTAAGAGAAAAGGAAATAAAAGTCAGTCACCTCTTCCTCAGATTTTATTTTGTGCAAGTTACACCATTTCACTCCAATCTCCATGATGTATTTCACGTTTCACAACTTTTCTAATGTAACAAATTTCGAGGATGAAATTTTATTTAAGAGGGGGAGAATGTCATATACCAGTTTTAGAAGGGGGATAATTATTATTAAACTGTTCAATTTATTTTGTACAGTGATAATTATTTGTGTTTGATAATTACAAAATGATATTTTATAATTTATTTTCAAATTATATTATTTGGCTAAGAGACATTTTAGTAAGAAAATATAATTATTTTGAGATTTATAAAGGGTAGAATTTATTTTATGAAAGTACCTAACTCTAAGATATCACAAATATTTTATTTATTTCATAAAAGCTGATTTTATTAATTTGCTAGTCACACCCCCTATTTTACTATGCATACCCCTCTCCTCTCTTAAATAAATCACGAAGACTCTCCCTCACCCTCACTTTCCATTTTCTGAAAAACTTCCTTCTTCTTCTTCTTCCTCCATCAACTCACCACCCCAGTCGCCACCATCTCTTCCTTTCCTTGTTGGGTAAGTGTTTACCCCTAGTTTCTTCTAGATTCAAGAAAATCCCCAAATCAATTTTTAAACCCTAAATCAAACAAGAAGGACAACATGCAAGACCTCTAGCTTCCTTCAAATAAAATTTTGAAAACTGAAGAACAAGTCAGATTAGGAAGCACATGGAGATCAACACTCACCACCTTCAATTCGCTACTTGGTTATGTGAGTTCTTGTTGTTTGTAACATTGGGTAACCATAAATCCCAATTACTTGTTAGATTGTTTAAATTGCTTTGGTAGAATGTTTGTTTTGAACTGATATATGGTTTGTAACAATGGGGTTTTGATTTCATGTTGATTAGGGGTGGTTGTGGATGAAAAATTTTCAAGGGGCTGTCAATCCTTCAAACCCGTAATGTACCCCTGTTAGTGTTTCACCCATAACTTCCTCTACAGGGCTTATTTCGAAGTAATTTTTGTACCATTTGAGAGTAGACTCATTTTCCTTCGAAATAGGTTCTGGAATGGTTCAATTTCATTAAGTATAAAAGGCTAAAAGTGACATGCAAGTTATTGTTGGTACTGAAAACTCTGAACTGACATTGTTTTAGTATTTAAATTATAGTAAATTGTACTAATATTGGATTGTGTTAATTCCGGTTTTAATAGAAAATAGACTTATGGTGTTACAATTTAGGATCTGGAAGTTCTGATTTTGATGAAGTTTTTATGGAGAAAACCCAGTTCCATTTTACTGCAAAATTTTGTTTACATAACTTTGAGGATATGGTACTTGAATTGTGTGGAATAGATTTCTATGTGTTTTAATTCTGTCCAACCATGAATAAAATGTATATGTGCAATTGGTATGGTGTTCTTCGTGGCTGTATGATCTAACTTAGTGGTTGTTGCATGATGATTTGGTTGGTGTGAATTGCAATATGAAGATGTAACATTTCCATTTGTGCTATGTCTTCACTCTTTGCATTTTTATGCATGTTTAATGAAGTTGTCATCTTGGTATGGTTGATGAATATTTAATGCATTTGACTTCCATTAGAGAAGAGTATGAGAAAATGAATCATAGCATGACATTAAAAACTTAAAATGGTCTATGTTTAGTGAAACCTAAGGTTTCAAAACTATTCTAGCCATTATTTAAGGCCACAATATTCTTGTGGGTGAGATGTTAAGTCCTTCATTTTTTTGGAGGCTAGGATATGGTACTAGCAATTAAGGGACGCCTAATTGTTGTCATAGAGCTCTGACTGCCATATCAACCATTTTAAACTACGCGTGCCTTATTTCCGCTCACACTTGAGGTACCTAGTAAAGCTTTCTTTCCTTAAAATGTCTATGCTTAGATTCACATTCAGTAAATAACTCAATCCAAGTAAGGACCAAGTAGAAAGAGCTGGTAATGAAAGGGTGAGTTATAAGAGAATAATTCCGTAGTGGTATAAAGTTGAGTAGTCCTACTTTAGCCTGCTTTAGTCCACGGAGTGCACACCTGGCAAAATGGAGAGGTAAGTTGGCTATGAGAAACTTTACCACTACGTGAGGTTAATTAAGATAAGTGTGCATATGAGTAAGTATGTATAACTCAACGAGGACAATTAAACATAATATATTGTTACTAATATGCTTTGCTTGAAGCAGGAACTCATTGAGATTCATTTCTCACTAGGCTCCTCTTTGTTTCAGATAACAGGTACATATTGGAAACTGATAAGCAAGTTCGGGAGATTGCTTGACAGTCACCCAATAGTGTCCCAAGATACGTTAGTTTTCACAGCCGGATCAAAGTTGGAGTCTTAGTAGGAGTCAATGTTTACATGAAATTGAATTGTTGATTAGCGGCTAAATGGTTATTTGTATTAAATTAATTCCAAATATATGTTCAACTCTACAAAAATATCTTGTTGAAATTTGTTTCACTTATTTTCAAAATTTCCTATGTTCAACTATTATTCCTGATGTTATAACCATGTTTATATATTATCACTCAGTAATATCCTTGTGAAAGTTGGGATATTACAGGGTCCTACCCAAGCAGGTCATCAGAGGAGAGTGGACAGAGGTTCTCAGTGGAGAAGAGGACCATACACTAGACTTGGGCAGAGCGCTCAGACATCTGCACCACCAGCACTAGTTACCAGAGAGGGCCAGCAGTAGCGGGGCCCAGTATGTTTCAGATTCGGAGGTCTGCATTGTATCAGAGATTGCACGGATAGATCTGGTTGCTACGTTTGTGGTAAACCAGATCATTTTGCTAGGGATTGCCGACAGAGAGGGGTACAACAAAGCCGGCCGACTATCGGCAGAGGAGCCAGTGGTTCCAGAGGAGGAGCTGGGAGAGGGGTTCCAGTAGCAGGACGACAGACGGCCAGACCTCAGGCCATGGGGATGGTGTTTACAGTGAGAGGATCCGAGTCCTCTCATTCTGCAGATCTTATTCATGGTATGTGTTTAATATCTGGCAGACTATCGTTTGTGTTTTTTGACTCAAGTGCTACATATTCGTTTGTTTCACATGAGTGTGTAGATCATTTACATTTACTCGTTTCCCAGCTACCATATACTTTGACAGTAGCTACCCCTACCAGTGATCCTTTGATCACAATATCTGTTTGCTTACAGTGTCCTATAGTTGTTGAAAATAGGATATTTCTTGTAGATCTCATCTGTTTGCCTATGCAGCAGATAGACGTTATCCTTGGCATGGATTGGCTTTCGGCTAACCATGTAGTATTAGACTGTGCCTGAAAGACCTTATATTTTCTTGAGCCTTCTAGCATAGTATCTGCCAATGAAGGAGCAGCTATGAGGAGTGACGAGTCTCAACAATATGTGATTTTTTCTCTTTGGAAGCTAAGGAGACTCCGAGTATAGATTCTTTGCCTATTGTGAGGGAGTTTCCTTAGGTTTTTCCTCCTGATATTCCAGGTTTGCCACCAGAGATGGAGGTTGAGTTTGCTATAGATCTCATACCTGGGACCAGACCTATATCAGTAGCTCCTTATCGGATGTTACCCGTGGAGTTGGCAGAGTTGAAGAAACAGCTGGATGATATGATGAAGAAAGAATTCATTAGACCGAGTGTTCGCCTTGGGGAGCACCAGTGTTATTTGTCAAGAAAAAAGACGAAAGTTCTAGGTTGTGCATGGATTATAGACAGTTGAATAAGGTTACAATAAAGAACAAACATCCGTTGCCTAGGATAGATGATTTGATGGATCAGTTGAAGGGAGCTTCGATGTTTTCTAAGATAGATTTAAGATCAGGATACCATCACATTAGGGTGAAGAAGGATGATATACCTAAGAACGCTTTCAGGACGAGGTATGGACACTATGAGTACCTAGTTATGACTTTTGGTGTAACTAATGCTCCAGCAGTGTTCATGGATTACATGAACAGGATCTTTAGACCGTTCCTCGACAAGTTTGTTGTGGTGTTTATAGATGATATTTTCATTTATTCTCGTAGCAGGGAAGAACACGAGGAACATCTGAGAGTGGTGTTAAAGGTGTTGAGATATAGGTAGTTGTTTACTAAGCTATCCAAGTGTGAATTTTGGTTAGAGGAAGTGTAGTTCCTAGGTCATATAATCAACAAGGAAGGGATAGTTGTGGATCCAGTTAAGGTAGAGGCCGTGATAAATTGGGAGAGGCCTAAGTCGGTGAGTGAAGTGAGGAGTTTTCTAGGTTTAGCAGGGTACTACATGAGGTTCATGGAGGATTCTCGAAGATTACGTTACCTATGACGCAGTTGACGAGAAAGGGTAAGGCGTTCATTTGGACCGAGAAGTGTGAGGAGAGCTTTAAGAAGCTAAAGGAGAAGTTGACTACATCTCCAGTGCTGACATTACCAGATCCATTAGGACAGTTTGACGTGTACTGTGATGCGTCATATCAAGGATGGGGTTGTGTTTTGATGCAAGAGGGAAGAGTTGTGGCTTATGCTTCCCGACAGTTGAGGGTTCATGAAAGGAATTACCCGACCCATGATCTGGAGTTAGTAGCCATAGTGTTTGGATTGAAGATATGGCGACACTATCTTTATGGAGCTAAGTTCAACGTGTTTTGCGATCACAAGAGTCTTAAGTATTTGTTTGATCAGAAGGAGCTGAACATGAGGCAGCGTAGATGGATGGAATTCATTAAAGATTATGAGTTTGATCTTCAATACCATCCAGGGAAGGCTAATGTTGTGGCGGATGCACTAAGTCGGAAATCTTTGCACGTATCCGCGATGATGGTGAAAGAGATGGAGTTACTTGAACGGTTTAGAGATTTGAACCTATGTATGGATTTGAATGAGGATTGAATATGCTTAGGTATGATCACCATCAGTAATGAGTTTTTGAGAGACCTTAGGATTAAGCAAGATCAAGATGAATCTCTACAAGAAGTAAGTCGAGGCATATATGAGGGTAAGGTTTCAGAGTTCCGGAGATGATCATATGGGTTGTTAAGGTTTAGAGATCGGATATGTGTGCCAGAGGACTTAGAGATTAGGAAGATGATTTTAGAGGAGGCACATAAGAGTAAGTTGAGTTTTCACCCAGGAGCCACCAAGATGTATGGATAATATTTAATATACACTATAGTATATAGAATATAATTCTACATATATTTAAAATATATTATGTATAAGAAATAAAATTTACTAAAGTTTTCGTGTTTTTAGTAGTATTAAGAAATAAAATACTATCACACAAATGCAAATAAATATTAAAAACTTCCCATAAAATTAATAAAATAAATAACCGAATATTATAAATACATATATTATTTCAAATATCATCACTAAAAGTATTTCTCCTTTCACGATTTATAGTAATAGATGAAAATAAAATTTTACTTTATAATAATATAGATCACATGCAACCTTAGAGGATTCATAGTTAAAGATTAACTTAATGCAATTCATTTTATTTTGTAGAGAATATTTGCTTAATTTAATAAGTTCCCCTTAGTAGCATCAAATTTGAATTATTATGTTGTAGATAATATGAAGATTTGAATATTTCTATAATTAATTTGAATGATGGGTTGAAATATAACAAATTTTTTTTCATATTTGAATATTTGCCTATAATTAAGTTGAATGATGGGAAATATGGAGATCTGAATATTGTGCCTTTTGCTTCAAGTGCCATCTACAACTACAACCAACCAGTCTAAGTGAAATTAGTCCAGCATTAAATAATTGCAATCATATATTTTGCATGTGAAATAATATTAGCATAAATGTTTTTATTCACATTCTTATTTTTGAATAGAGGATTACAATGTCATTATGATGTTCCTTATTAGTATTAGGTTTGAATATTTGTGCAATAATGAGTATTTTAGAATTAAGTTTGATTGTCCGATTATCATTGATATCGTTGATTGTATTGTTGTTTGTTGTATCTATAAATGAATAACTTATTATTAAGTTTGAAATTATGTACAATTAGTCATTATTGTTGTTGATTAATGATTTACTTATGGTAATATATTTAATAATGTTTTTAATGATTTATCTCATTATTAAAAAAAATCGAATTCAAAATATTTTTAAGCAAGCCTTTTAAAGACTGCAGATTTTGGCTCATTTTAAATTTGTGTAGATTTATTATTTTGCCATATCTGCAATCAATTGATTTAGATCAAACGAACTCTGAGCTTTTTTTTTTTTTTCAAATTCAAATATGAAATTCCAATTTCGAGTTCAAGCTATATAATAGCTCATTGTAAATCGTAAAGCCATCAATAATGATTGAATTTTTATTCTTTTAATTAAGTAATGTACTTTTATTGTTGATTATCACTTTCTTTTATTAAGAAGTAAGGAAAGTATTAAAAATATGTTTTTAATCATTTTTTTTATCAAATCAGCTTCAAAATATATGATTCATAAAGTGTTGTGTGCTGTTTTCCTTAAATGATCTATTAGAGTATTTAGATTGTTTCAATTTTAAATATTTGTACATTGATTATTCCTCCATTTTTATACCAATTGATTTAGTTCAATTTAGTTTTCAAAATGCTGACATGGATGGCATGAATGTTTTATTGTTTTTTGTAACTATAAATGACTAAGTGAGTATTAAGTTCCTTTAAAAAAAATAAATTGAGTATTAAATTTGAAAATCTATACAATATAATTACTGATTTCGAAATTCAGGATATATAGTATAATGTATTGAAAATACTATCAAATTGTTTTTAAGCAATGCTTTTAATTCTTGAATTCCTATTTTCATATTTGAATACAGGCCATAATAGATCATTGTAAAATGTAAATCCATTACCTTCCAAAATCCATTGGCATGCGAATAGCAAGAAATAATGAAGTAGAGATAACCTTCAAAGAGATGAGGGTCGTTACCCGAGATGAGAGATAACTGAAGATAATCTTTAAAGAACCTAAGAGGAAAAAATTTGCGAGAATGAGCAAAGAGAGTGGAAATGAACGATAGAAGGGAGCGTTTAACCTTTTTCATTGTTCCCGGTTGGTGGCAGATGGTGGTCTCGTTGGTGGTGGCCTCTGATGGAGAGAGAGATGCGGGAGATAAAAAGACATAGTGGTATCGAATGAGCAAGAGTTAGAGATAGTCTTGAAGAACCTGAGAGGAAAAAATTAAGAAAATGAGCAAAGATGGTGGAAATGAAGAAGAAAATGGAGTCTTACTTTTTTCATTGTTCTCCGGTTGGTGGCAGGTGGTGGCCTCAAGGGTTGTGGCCTCTGGTGGAGAGAGAGATGCAGAGAGGTAAAAAGACACGGTGTTCGTCGATGGAGTGGGGTAGGGGGAGGAAAAATAAAAGGTTTAAAATATATAGAGAGAGATTATGCATCTAGTATGGTTTATAATTGGGCAATAATTGTACCACAATTTTTTAAGGTAAATTATTAGGACTAGACTTAGGTACAGTACCATATATGCAGTTGGTACTGTTCTAGACACAAAAAGGTATTTATTTTCATTAAATAGGTGCATTTTTTGAGACATTATAATAATTGTGTTATATTTTATGTGAGGAATAGTAGGAACAGGACCTAAAGAACTGTATCTAAGTTTTTTCCAAATTATTATTGTTATTTTGAAATTCGAAATTGGTTCTAAATTCAAATTTTTACTATTATTATTACTATTCTGAAATTCAAGACTGATTCTGTATATGTTTGATGTTGATATTTTCTATAATTGTTTACTCTAATATTTGAATTTTGAATTTTTCCCACCCAACAAAATCTAATTCCATTAATGAAATTTATTATTAATTGCTTCCTTAAGACTACCAGTCATTAATGATATTATTTCAAATTGCTTCCGAATTGGTTCTAATTAGAATCATCATAATGGTTTATATGCAACTGAATGTGAGGACGACACCTAAGCGAAAATTGGAGGGAAACATTCTAGTGAAGGCAAGTGGGATAAAATTCCTTGAGGAATTGCTCCAGAGATTGACACATGAAAGTTCCCTCTTTGAGATTATTCTCAAATGTATTATATATAGATATAGATATAGATATAGATTTTTATTTTGGTCCTTATATGTGACAATCATTTTCAATTTGGTCCTTATACTTTAACTCCAACGAATGATATTATATACCAATAAACGACGAGCACCAAATTAAAAATAATTATACATAAAAAGATCGATTTCAATTTTTTTATGTATATGGACCAAATTTAAAATCAGTGTTATGTATAAAGACTAATAATTAGTTTAACCATAAAAATTTTAACAACCCCAAGTGGAGGGAAAATGGAATATTAAGTTTGGATTTTTTTTAGCATATCTCTAAATTCATAGTAACGAAGTCCTGTCCTAATATCCTTATATGCCAACAGATTATTTTATAAATATGCTAAATCAACATTAATATCAAAGGTGAAAAGGCATTTTTAATGTACATACACATGTCAGCGGTAGGATTTTTTGTTTTTTTTTTGTTAATTTTTTTTACTTTTTTTAAAAAAAGCTTAATTTTTTTTTTACTTTTTAAATTTTTTTACGTTTATTAATTTTTTAAACATTTTTTATTTTGTAAAAAAAGTTTTTACTTTTTTTTTAATTTTTAATTTTTAATTTTTTTTTTACGTTTTCCTTAATTTTTTTAAAAAAATTTCTAATGATTTTTTTCCTAATACTTTTTTTTAAAAATTTATTTGTATACACTGACAATGTAGAGTTTTTTTACACTGTCAACCAATCATAAATTGGCAAACAGTAAAAGTAGAGTTATCATGTTCTTGAAGTTTTAATTTTTATATACTGATATTTTAATGTATATATAATAAATAGTTTAAAATTTAATATATTAATATATATATATATATATATATATATATATAGATATATATATATATATATATATATATATATATATAGATAGATAGATATTTTCCGGTTCGAACCGAATCAAACCAAACCAATAATAAATCTATATCTATACTAATTGATAAGGAGAAATTCTGATTTTAGTGTAGCACAATGGTGGGAGCCACATATCAAGTTATGGAATATTTTTATTATTATTTTATTTATTTTCTAAAATTTATATATATATTTTTAAAAATATTTACAAACCGGCAATGATACATTGTTTTGGGAGTCAAACACGGCAATCTATGTATCAATACAAATATAAAAATGGACTAGCAACTTTTACTGTACATCTGATGTGGCAACATCTCCCTAGTTTAAGGAGTGTAATATTTTTTTAATCCATTATTTGTTTATTATATTTTTTTTATTATTATTATACAGATTGTTTTAATATTATATTGTTTGCTTAACTTGGTTGAGGTACATTAAATGAGATATGACATTGACATCATCATAACTGTTCGGTTATCATTATTTTTCTTCTTTTTCATTTTTTTCACTAAATTGAGACAACTTTATTATTTCAGATTTTTTTTATTATATAGGTTTAATTATTGAATTGGTCCCTAAACTAATTTGGATTTTTCAATTATGTCCCTAAATTAAAAATCATTTCTAATTAGGTCCCCAGACCTATATAAATTTTCAATTGAGACCCTGAACTAAACATTTTCTAATTGGGTCTCTGAACTTATATAAAATTTTCAATTAGGTCCTTAAAGTAAAAAAGTGAATATATAAAATAATAAAATTATAGATGAGGAAATTCAAAAAAAAAACATAATAATAAAATGATAAAATCAGAATATGAGAGAAAAACTCACTATTTAAAATAATAATAATAAAAACTTAGTGAGAAAATTTATTGTTTGGTGTAATAATTAAATAAAAATAAATAAATTTGAGGGACAAAATTTACTTCTTTAAATGAAAATAACAAAACAATTATTATTTTAAATAATGAGTTTTTTCTCTCATATTCATCTTTTGTCATTTTATTATTGTGTCAATCAAATATTTTTTTTTTCTAAATTTCATCACCTATCATTTTATTACTTTTTATTTTATATAGTCACCTTTTTACTTTAGGGACCTAATTGAAAATTTTATATAAGTTCAGGGACCAAATTATAAACTTTTTAGGATAGGGACCCAGTTGAAAATTTTATAAAAGTTTTAGGGACCTAATTAGAATTTTTTTAGTTCAATGACCTAATTGAAAATTCCTAATAGTTCAGGGACCAACTCAATAATTAAACATCGACTATAATATAATGGCTGAACCTCAACTTTACTGTAGCGCAAACAGTAATTTGAGGTGTCTGCTTGTGGCAATTTTGGTTCTCTTTTTGAATTTTTTTTATTTGCTTTGTTCACATTTAATGCATTCAATGAAGTTACTGTAGTGCATCCGTGACTTTACTGTAGCTGCAACATTTCTTCCTTTTTTTTCCTGATACAAAAAAATATCAAAAGGGCACATTCTACAACAATAATAAAATAAAGTAATTTAAAATTAGATAGAAAATTTTTATTAATTTAAATAATAATAAAATAAAATAATATAAAATTTACAAAATAATTCACTATTTATAATTGAGTTTTTGGTGTTATTTTATACTACAATTATGTATATTCTAATAATTATATATGTTTTAAAGTTAATATATACGTACTTTAATGTTTAGTATTTATTATATTTTAATATTTATATATAATTTATTATAACACCCCCACTAGGTATTACTACGTAACACATGCGGAATTTAAATAAAAAAGATAATTTACTGGTTGCTTTCGAAAAATAATTTATATAACTACATAAACATCTGAAGTTGGGTATAAAAAATTGTCACGACTCCAAATCTAAGCCTTGATCAGCACACCAACTTACAATCCTAGCCTGGCAAGCCTATTTAATTTAAAGATATACTTAAATAAAAGCTAGTATTTTTACAAAAATTTCGACAGTGTCTCCTCTGTAATTCGAACATCTCAGGTAAAAGAACCTGCTAAGATAATTATATTTTCATTCTCGGATTTCCGTTACACCAAAAACAACCAGGCAGTAATATGCTAAAAATAATTACATCAATAAGCTATACATGACCAAAAGGAAAAGCTTAGGTTTTCATTCAAAAGAGATGCTCTCCGAGCCATAAACACTCCATTTTAAAATAAAGTCTCTGAGCCATACTCATACATACTATAAAAAATCCAAGTCTCAAACCCTAAGCTGGTCATTCTAAAAGTTATTTCTGAGGAAAACTCACGTGGTCATTCCACAATCAAATACTTCATCAAACAACTAGATCTAAGTCTCTGAGTGACTTAGGAAGACTCCTCTGTACCATCTGTACTAGAGTATCCAGGGTACAATAGCGAACCAAAAGAAACCTGATATATCTGTAAGGGTGAGATACCGACAAATAGATATATCACACAACAACCATATACATGATACATACATCACCTCAGCACATTAACATTTAATTATTAGTCAGAGACAAAATAACAAGTATTATATCAGGGGGTCTCATACCTGAACAATCAGTTTTATAAAGATAATGCATGACACTTCAATAATTAGGCTCTAAACTTAATCTACGGAGATCCCAACATCCTCAAAATGAGTTGATCAGGCTCGATACACTGTCTCATTGGATAGCTAAGCACAACGATAATACACCTTCTCATTGGCCATTTAGGCACAACGATAATACACCGTCTCATTGGCCATTTAGGCACAACGATTATGCACGCCGTTTCATTGTCCATTTAGGCACAACGATACACATACATTGTCTCATTGTCCATTTTAAGAACAACGATAATACACCGTCACATGATACCTTTCCTGTTAAGGTCTCATGTTATAACCACGTCGGGCATGTCTGCCGTAAATGCAAATGTAAAACATTTAGTTCTTGATGTTTTCTTTGTGTTCGTTCTCATTCGTTGTTGAAGCTCAAAGGCTAGAGACTATTCATAAATTTCATCATTTTGAAATTATCAACATCAACACGGGACACGCAGTCCGAGTGCTCAATCACAACACCTTAGACGATGCACCAGTCCTAGGCTTGTGGTCGTAGAAAACAACATTCACCTTTAACAATGTTCATCACAATGTGGTTAGGACACACAGTCCACAACAACATGATTAGGACACACAGTACACAACAACGTGATTAGGACACATAGTCCACAACAATGTGACACGGATCAAGGATCGACGTGCATATTACAGAATACTAGAAGCGACGTCTCGCGAACTAGATTCAATTCACATGTGCTTACTTTTCGCTCAGTGAAAATCAAATCCAAAACAAAACATCGGTCACTTATCCAAGTAACCGGAACGTTTCCAAATCATTTAGGAGAAAATCATTTTCCTTTGCAAAATCTTTTCTAAAGCATTCACTAGTGCAATAAGTGCTTTTTACGTCAGTTAAAATTGATTTTATACGTCAGAATATTGTCTGACGTAAATACAGCTGACGTTAATAGTTAATATTTTAACACCAGTTGTTTAAACAACTGACGTTAAATATAAAACTATTAACGTCAGTTCTTTAACATAACTGACGTTAATGTTGTTCAAACTAACGCCAGTTCTGTTAAAGAACTGACGTTATAGGTTTAATTTTTAACGTCAGTTTCCTAATACAACTGACATTAATAGTATACTGTATATTTTATAAAATACTATTAACGTCAGTTGTTTGATACAACTGACGTTAATAGATTTTTTTTAAAATTCAGTTTTAAAATATCACTCCCCTCAGCTATCCCTGCATTTAGTAAATATCCTAGTAACACAGAATATCACACACATTACAGAATTGCAAACACTACCCTTAAATTTCAATATTAACAAAAAGAAAAGAAATATACAAAGGAACAATGGGGGACTTAAAACCAAAACTCATGTATAGGAAAACCATAACTATCTACAAGTATATATATATAAATTTTAGTCTCTAATGTCTAAAAACAAAACTACCAATCTAAGTATATATATAAATGTTATTAATTAGTTTCTAACACTACTACAGAAAAGGGTTTTAATAGCGCACATTCAGTAGTGCTTTTTAATAAAACGCTACTGAAAAAGAGGCGGAGCACATTTAATAGCGTTTCATTGAGGAAGCACTATCTTTGATATACTCTAAGACAGCGCTTCTCTAAGAAAACGCTACTGAAAGTTGATGTGTAAGAATAGATAGCGCTTCCTCAAGGAAGCGCTACCTATTCCTTATATATAGATAGCGCTTCCTTAAGAGAGCGCTACCTATTCCTTACATATAGATAGCGCTTCCTTAAGAGAGCGCTATCTATTCCTTTACCCTAAAAATTAAATTGTTCCCTCCCTGGTTTCTCAAAACTTCGCGCGATGAACCCTCCCCCACCACTGACCCTTCTCTCTCCCTCCTCGAAATCGTTCTCTTGCCTTCTCCCCCCTCCGATTCCCATCCTCCAACTTGCCCCCTCGGTCACCCACCAAAACGACATCGTCTCACCACCAACCCCTACAACCCCAATAACCACTCTTCATCTCCCCCGAACCCCACATCTCCTCCCAATTCTTCTCCTTCAACCCCGAATCCCACACCCTAATGATCCGCTGCCTCTTCCAGATTTCAATATTTTATAACCAACCGCAACTTGTCAGTCGTCCCTGCTCGTCGGCTCCACTCGAGTTCCTCTTCGGTAGTCGTCGTCGCGCGGCTCCTCTCGAGTCCCTCCGCGAGCTCCGCCCTTTTCTCCCGCTGCAGATCTACAAGGTTGGTTTCTGCTTTTCTCTGTTTTTCATAATCATTAGACTATAGTTAGTTACTTCTATTTGTGGCTTTTCTCTGTTTTTCATCATCATTAGACTATAGTTCTATACCCAAAGTTTGATTTGGGAATTGGTTGCTTACTTACTAGGAAGTTGGAATTTGAAAATGTCGATGGGAAGTGAATCGAATTGGGTTGGTAGGAAGCCCTTGAGACGCATCGGGGGTATGTCCGATGCCCTCTCCATTGCCGCTGATCTTGGTTTCTCTGTCTCCCCACCCCCTTCACAGGTCTGATTCCGCTTTAATTTCATTATTATTATTTGGCAATGTCATGTGGGTTACGTGTGCTCAATTCTCTTTTCCAGGAAGCACTTCAGAATTCAACTAGGGAAAAAGGTGAGGACTTGATCAGGGTTTTGAGAGAACTAACCACCGTCCAAAGAAAAATAGCTGATTTGCAAGTAGAACTTCATGGTCGAAAGGTCAGCTATTTCATCTTATATGTATATGAAGAGGCTGGTAGGAGTAATTCAAGGTGCTCCTTAAGAGGGGTTTACAGGAGAGGGGGCACGAATCTTTTTCTGGCTTAAGATTTTTCCAAGTCTTGTCTGTATCTATTCTCTCAGGACTTCTGTGGTGGCACTCTGATCCCTCACACATACAAGATCAGGTATTATGAACCTCTTTGTTCTGCTATTTTTGGGTGAAAATCAAAGATTAATGACTACTTACAAAGGACTGAGATTAGTTGGGTAGTTGAAAATTTCAAGTACTACACAATTTGCTTGGATTTACATTAAAATTTAAAACACATTAGAAAGTAGCAATACTTCCCTCAAAAAAAAAAAAAAGTAGCAATACTTGTAAGTTGTAACAATATTATCCTTGTAACAGGTTGGACTCCTTTTCTTCTTCTCCATATTCTGGGGATTCTTCCCTCTCTTTAATGCCATCTTTGCATTTCCTTTGGAGAGGCCAATGCTGAAAAAAGAAAGATCATCAGGCATGTACCATCTCTCCTCCTACTATGTTGCCCGGATGGTTGGGGACTTACCAATGGAGCTTGTGCTTCCTACTATCTTTGTAACTATCACCTACTGGATGGGTGGTCTCAAGCCTTCACTAGTTACATTTGTGTTAACCCTCTTGATCATGCTTTTTAATGTGCTAGTCTCTCAAGGAATAGGCCTAGCACTTGGGGCCATTCTGATGGATGTGAAGCAGGCCACAACTCTAGCCTCAGTGACCATCTTTGGTATTTACATTAGCTGGTGGTTACTACATTCAGCAAATGCCATCTTTTATAGCATGGTTAAAGTACATTTCTTTCAGTCACTACTCCTATAAGCTGCTGGTAGCAGTACAATACTCAGTAAATGAGTTTTATGAGTGTGGACCAGGGCTGCATTGCAGGATAAGAGATTTTCCTTCCATAAAGTGTCTGGTAGTGATTGTTTGGCTTTCCCTTTCTTCTTCTTCTTCTTATTCTTCTTGTTGTTGTTTTCCTTTGGAGCAAGGTGTGATGCAATGATGGGGAATGCGAATGGGAGAGAAGACGGTAATGGTGGTAGTAGTAGTAATCATTCAGAAGAAGATGAACAAGGTTCTGTTGCTGTGGTACCCGATGATAACGGGGCTCCTGAATTGATGGGTCACTCTCCTCCGGCCAGTCCTAGAGCTACCCACTCTCCATTCATCTTCACTCCTCAAGTAACTCTTTCTTCCTTTTCTTCTCTCTATTTTCACTTCACTTTCTCTTCAAACCTTTTCTTCTTCTCTCTCTCCCTTTCTCTGTGTAGTGTGTGTGTGTTAGTGGAGAGGAGTGCCTAAACTAAATCAATAATTAAAGTCATACAAACGAGCAATCCGCATAGGTTTCGATTCCATCCTTTTTTTTTCTTTTTTTCTTTTTTGAGATATTCTGAGAGCATAAAAACAACTCCTCTCGCACGCTACGTGTTTGATGCAAGTCCTTCATCTCCATAATTAAGTTTTAAACCTCTTGTTCATTTGTTTTGTGTTCTTTTCATCCCTGATTTCTGCCTTTTGCCTTTTTCGTAATTCGATTACTATCAAGTATGACTTACCTTTTGCAATCAGCCCCTATGGCTGTATGATATCTCTATGGAATCCAATTGACTATTCCTGCAAGTGGGAAACAAGTAAAGTAGCTTTTGATATTCAAAATGCTTTAAAAGTACTATCTTCACAGCTTTCTAGATTCTTGTCCCAATCAAGAACTAAATGTCCTGCCCTTTGGCTAGTTAAGGCCAGCTGTGATGTTGTTTTTGATATTCAAAATGCTTTAAAAGTACTATCTTCACAAGTTCTGCTGTGAGCTTGCGGTTTGGCTAGTTAAGGCCAGTTGTGATGTTGTTTCATTGTTCAGTCGTTGGAGTTATTATTATTGCTCTGTTTTCATTTACTTGTAGATTAGTATATTTGTATTAGGATGCTGTTGGGGTTGTGTTGGTTTTTGGTGGGTGGTCTGTTGGTCTGTCTCTTTATTTGGAATCTAATTTTATGCAGATGACATCTGTTTCCATCAGTATTTGGAAGGTCTGGTACCCGAGAAAGGTTGCTGAATTTTTTTTACTGGTTTGAAACATGCTCAATATTCAAGTCTTGTCCTAGCTACAATATTTGTTTCCAGGTGTTTAAAGAGAAGTTAGATAGACTACAATAATTTGTGTGTTATATATGCTTTATGCAAGTTCTTGGCTTTGGTAATTAATTAGGCCCAAGCCCTTGCTTGTTGGTCTTTCAGTTCCCTTTTTCGGCGAGTCTTTCTTCTTGCTCTACTTATGATTAGTTTTACTGCCAAGGGAACTGTCTTTTATTCTTTTGCTGAATCTGTAACTATTTCTGCAGCAAACCGGAGATAGGAAAATATGATCAGGATTAGGAATGAATTTGAATGATTTTATTTAAGTGATTATTTTTTTAACCAAGGTTTTTATACCCCCCTCCTCCTCCTTTTCCCAACCTCTTTTCAATTGTCTGTTACTTCTTCAGTTATAAATTCCATTTACTTTCTTACTTTGGTAAATCATTTTACTGTTGCACAGTTGGATTATGTTTTATGGATAGTTATACCTTTGTTGCAGGTCTGGTGATGTCACTGATAGGATCTTTATTCACAATGTTTGTTGTAAGTTACCTTCAGTTTATCTTTTTTTCTCTCCTTGATGTACTGAACACAGCATTCATTTAATTAAAATCAACCTTGGCTGCAGACCTTGATAGTTACCTGTGCATGTTTCCTAAGCATTAGGAGGGGCAGGATCTCATGCTTTCAGGTATGATGATTGATGATTGCCAGTTGACAATAATACTCGTCGAAAGTCAAACTTATTCACTTTCATTGTTCATATTTAGCTGCTTTGTACTGCTAATTATGAGATATGAACCCAAATTCATGATATACTTGCAAATACACTTTGATAGTTACCAATGCACCAAAAGGTTGTTATATGAAAAGATGATTTATCTGGGTGGTGATGCACCATTTTATATAGCTAGTAGCATGCAAGTACAGTCATGAGGGAACAATTGAGACTGGATTTTCAGCCTTGATAGCCTCAGCTTTATGGTATGCTCCCTTGAGTTCTTTTGTTAGCTTGTCTGCATGTAGCAAACGTAAAAATTACATCCTTACATGAGTGGTTGATTTACCTTGCAGATTATTGGTGAAATAACTATGGCTGGTGCAACATATAAATCTCTGGAGTTTGTTGGCTCAACTGTTGAAAGTTTAACTGTAAGTATGTTCAGCAAGATGTTATGCTATGATGTAACTCTCACTTCCATCTCTGAATATGTATTTTGATTATAAATCTTGGCCAGCATTGGCTTTAATACTGTGTTCATTTCTTGTGCAGGGTAAGACATCTGTATCATACGAACCAGTTTACAGTGACCAGCAAGCAAGGTAGTAATAATTTTCTAATTCCTTCTTGTTTTCCCCCTTTATATTCAGTAATAAGGAAAAGTCAATGCTCCAATTATAGGCTAGTGTTCAATAAAATACATTTTATCTGTTGACTTGATATGTTTTGATGAACAGGTGGTAGTATATAAATGCAATAGTGTTTGTAGAAATAAGCATGAGAAATATTTATCACGGTAGGATAGATCCAATGGTGCATTGGCTTGTGATTGTTAAGGAAGTTGTCCATGTGGGTAAAGTTTAATTACAGTTTTGTTACTTTTGTTCTCTCGCCATTTATGAAATAATAACTTAAAAACTGTCATGAGTTCGGATCAGTTCAAACTAGTTTATATGTTGTGACTGTGAAGTTTCATTTATACTCTTGCTTGTCATCCTTATGCACTATTGTCTATTGGTTGTTTCTTCTTTTAGCTGCAGTGAACTTGTACTACATAGTTTTCCTTTCTATGACTTGCTTTGAAATTTTGAACATCATGGTAAAAATAGGTCCTTTCCCCTCTGTCTGGAATGTAGAAGGATGGTGTTCTTATTTGTTGTGACTTTAATATATGATAGATGTTGTAACCTGTGTTTTAGCAGTTTCATTATTATCCTTGTGATAAGAACCCTCTTCATCTGAACTATGGCCGTCCTTATCAAATTTTGCTTCACTTTCTATCAGCTTCACAATCATTTCACTCCTAGATTCATCCCACAACTGTGGCCTGCTTTACCTTGTTTGGTTGTGACACTGCTTGCTGTCATGTGAGTACAGATTTGGAATGAAAGCTCATTTACGTTGGATCTGCTGAGGATGAGACTTATGACCAATTATTAGAGAGTGTCCTTGTTGGTCCTGTCAACGTTGGAAACTATCGCTTTGTTTTACAGGCAAGCTTTAAGAATACTAATCTTTTTGACTTATGTGTAGCAATTGCTTATAGAATCTAACTTTTTTATATTGTTTTGATAACAGGCAGATCCACCGGATCCATCAAAGATTCGTGAAGAAGATATTATTGGTGTCACAATTGCTTCGTTGACTGCTCTTCTTATCTGGGTCGGAATTTATTCGTGTTGGCTATTATGTGAACAATGATTATGATGATGAGCAGCTGAGAGAGAGGAACCTCCACCGAAGGTTTTAATTGATAGGGTTCAAAGGAACATTTTATCTGATAAACCAAGGGTCAAACATCAATTTCCACCCTGAGAACAATGAAAATGAAGAGCAGCCTCCTCCATCTGAGCACCCATCTGAAGCTGGAGAAGATCCGCTTGCTGTAGTTGATCGTGATCCCCCAAATGAGAAGAATGAGAAGGATTCTTAACATTTTGTAGGTATCCAATCCAGACCTTTCAATTCCCCAGTCTCCAACTTTATGTTCACTGTATGGATTAAGATGCCATTTTTGTGAATCTCTTGTGAATGAGATCGTTTGGAAGTAGGACTCTGAATTGTCTTTTGTGAGATTAACTTGGATGCTAGTATTTCGGATAATTAGCAAGCATAGGTTTGACCGGCACGTTTTCTTCAGGACTTGTACTACTACCTGAATTGCAAATTTTGTACGTGTCCTGCTTTGATATTTTCTTGTAATGAATTATACTCAAGTCACTGATAAATTGTAGACAACGATTTAATATCTTAAGATCGATTTAATACCCTTTAATCAATATACTTTTAGCTTATCGGAAAAAAATATTGTATTTAAGCTTTTGTATGTAAATGTATGGTTTGTTGAGTTTTGCTAAGTACAATGGGATGGATAAACTGTTTAATGTCTTAGTTTTGCTGAGTGCATGTGAGAAATATAGAAAAACAATATAAATAATTAAAAAAAAAGGGAGAATAGGTAGCGTTTTTTGAAAAAACGCTGCCTAAAGTTAAAAATAGATAGCGCTTTAGACAACGCTTTCTCAAGGAAGCGCTACCTATTCCTACTTTCAGTAGCGCTTTCTTGAAAAAACGCTGCCTAAAGTGACAAATAGACAGCGCTTCCTTGAGAAAGCGCTGCCTAAAGTATGTAATAGATTGTCTTATTACCAACTTTAGACAGCGCTTTCTCAAGGAAGCGCTACCTATTCCTACTTTCAGTAGCGCTTTTTTAAGCGCTATTGAATCTCTCCCACCTTCAGTAGCGGGTGAATAGATAGCGCTTCGAAGCGCTACTAAAGGCCAAAAAAAAGCGCTACTGAAGCCCTTTTCTGTAGTAGTGTAAAGTCTAACAAAAAAATTATTCATCTAAGTATTGCGGAGGTATCTTGTCAATTCCTTTTTCAGCCGCATACTTGAAGAAGAATTCTGTCAAGCGCATCCTTAAGTCTCTAAACTCATCTTTTTGACGAGGCAATTGGTTGTTAAATGCCTACACACGTTCAAATAATAACAATAACATTAACGCAAGTCATCACCAAAAATATAATATATAATTTGACAAGTTGTTAAAATATTACCTTCTTCCATCCATCCGTAATAGACGCGGAGACTATGTTCAGCATATGAAGCATCACATAATAGCCGCACGACCACCCGTCAGGTTGAAATCGAGACTACAAACAAAATTAATTTCAATGTCAGTTAAATATACATATAAATTAGTAATTATAATATTAATTATTGGATAAATAAACTACCAAACCTTGAGGATGATCCATTCAGGATTTCCTTTAGCCTTAGAAGTCCTACTTCTACCGTTGGCGCAACTTATGCTACTCGCCTTCAGCGACTATCATAAACAAATAATCATGTCAATTAACAAATTCATATATCATGTGTGTAATAAACTAAAAACAATTGATATTAAAACTTAAATTAAATTGAAGATTAGTTACTTACTTATTTACAGCTTCCACCACCTCCTGTGGCGGGTTTTGGTGGAGAGAGCAGAAGAATATGACAGTATGCCTAGACGGGTGAAGTACGAACAACTGCCAATGGTTATTCATACAGTAGGGAGCCAGATATAATTCTTTCCGATTGTCTCCCATCAAGTTCCCTATGTATTTTCTAAATGCATCGCCAGCAAAGAATTGAGGCATAAGGATTGACGGATCTAAGAAGCCGTAAACTGATTTGGAGCCCTTATCAAGCTGAAGACGATGGAGATACCTAAGATATGAAAAGGTGTGGATGTTAATTACATAATATATATATATATATATATATATATATATATATATATATATATTGATGAGTGTGATTTCACCTCATTTTCCATGTACATTTCTGCATGCATTTGCATATAGTTTAGGCATTTTTAGTTTGTTTTTATTAGATTTTCCCTTGGAACGGGTGAAGGTGGTTTCTGTGTGTTGTTTTGCAGAAATTGAAGGAAAACTGTGCATATTTGGTTATAATGAAGCTTGGATGATTTTGGAGCTTAAAAAGAGAAGAATATGAGCCAAACAGAGCCTATCACGGCCGTGATCAAGCAGAGAAGGAGGCAAAAGTCAGAGACTGTCACGACCTGGCCGTGACAGACATCACGGCCATGACCAACCAGAAAATGAGGGCTCGCGTCGCGAACACTTCTCTCGCCTCGCGAGAGTCAAAAACTTGAAGACACGCCTTGGACAGAAAGCGTCACGGCCTGGCCGTGATAGACATCACGGCCATGACGCGCAGCAGATCTATAAATAACAGCACAACAGACAGAAAAAGGGGACTTTTTGCAGAGGCTTGGAAACCCTAAAGAGGGCTGATGGCTGGGGGAAGGCTGGGACCTTAAAGATGACATCTCTCTGCTCTTGGATTGGAAGGAGATTGAAGGATTCGTCATGAAGTTTTCTTCCTCTCTTCTCTCTTTCTCTTTTGTAGAATTTATCATGTATAGCTAATTCCCCTATTGTTGGGGTTAGATGTAGCTTTTCTGAACTTGTTTGTATTTGATTTGGTGTTTTAATGCAAGTCTCTATTTCTTTATGAGTATGTGATTATGTGCTTAATGCTTTCCTTGGATTAGCTACCCATAGGAATGATATGTTGCTTTGATAGATAACTGAAAGGTTGGTGTTAAGGCATGCTCATGAATCATATGCCAAGTAGTCCAAGAATCTAGACATAGGTGTTGGCTGCTTGCAATCTTATAAGTCTTGACTTAATGCAAAATCTCAGATTAATCCACCTAAGACATTAGGGTTTAATTTGGGGTTTTAGGCTCAATGCACCTAAGACATTAGGCTTGAGTACTTTAGAAAAGGCTTGATTGGCATAATTGAATCAGGACTTGTGTTGTTAGCCATTTCATTGCAATCAAGGGAGGATTAGTGTAGTCTAAACCTGACAATCTCTACCATTTGTAAATTCTGCACTCCAAGTGTTTGTTAAAAGTCCAAAAAGACCAAAAATATTGTATTGCTTTGTTTTCTGTTTTGATATCTCATACCATAGTTTAGTCTAGATAGTTGTTAAGTTTGTGAATTGGTAATTGACAACCAATCCCTGTGGATACGATAACCGGTCCAACTTAAGCTCACGCCTTTGTATTTCCAACTCAAGCTCACGGCGTTAGACTTCCAACTACCGCTCCCTAGCTGCCAACTCACCGTCCTCCACATGTGCCCTACTATAACTCTCTTTTGTGCTCACATGTGAAGGGTTGGCATATCCTGCGGTGTCCTGGGATGAACTGATCCGCTGTCGCACACGGGTCAAAAACGAGTGATTACAGAAAAACTGTAGTTAGGGCACGACAACTCGAGTATCGTATCTCAAGGACTCTTTGATTGTTATCAACCCACAAGTCGATTGGGGGGGGGGGGGGGGGGTTAGATTTGAAAATTCAATTAAGAAAACAATGCAATTAAGTGATTATCAATAAGTCGAAACGATTAATCTACTGTTTCGGTTTCCCAATTATCATTGATTCACCTAAATTCCATGCCCTAAGCGGATTCTAACCTCTTTTCGATTGTAGTAGCAATTAGACAAGCGCAATTGACACTACGAGATATATGTTCCTAACTTCCGAATTAAGCAAACGGATTGAAGCTCTCGTTAATTAAGCAAACACGACAAACACACGCGAATGAAGCAAACGCGATCAAGGTGTAGGAACATAGAATCATCTAAATTAATCAATACTTACTCTATACAACTTGAATTAAGCAAACAAGGCATATAGCATAATATTGAAAGAGATAAGCAAACTGATCGGGAATTATGGAACCTCAAGTGTCGGCGGAAACCGATTACAGCAGACTAATCCCTGGTGATTAGTTCTCCATCACAAACATATTACAAACCCTAGGAATAAAGTGTAAACAGTGAAAATTCTCTCTTTTGCGTCTGCCCTGATGTCTTTTTATAGATCAGGATTCGCGTCACGACCGTGATGGCCATCATGGCCAGGCCGTGACGCATTCTGCCAAGGGCGTACATTCAAATTCCAGTCTGTCACGGCCGTGATGCCAATCACGGCCAGGCTGTGATCAATTCTGTCCATGGGTGCTGATCTGTCACGGCCGTGACCTCCATCACGGCTAGGCCATGATCAATTCTGATCTTCAGGGTCTTCTCATCACGCCCGTGATGGGCATCACGGCTGGTCCGTGATGGGCTCTGGTCTTCATGGGTAGCTCATCACGGCAGTGACCGGTGTCACGGCCTGGCCGTGATGGTTTCTGCTTGAGTGTCCTTCCCTTTTTGCTCTTCTTATTAACCTGAAAATATGAAATAGCAGTAAATGCTTTATTTGACTCAAAATTAACTAAAATATCCTAAAACTACTTAAGAAACTCAAAATGTTGCTTGAGGACAATTAAATCCAAATTTGGGCGAAAACGAGGTTAAACTCGAGTAATTAGTACAAAAGCCATGGACTTACTAGTTATAAAACTAGTCGAGCCAGAGGCTTATCAAAATACTCCAAACTTAAACTTTGCTTGTCCCCAAGCAAACTAAAACTCAAAAAGACTCAGACTTGGCAAGCTTAAATGATTCAATCAATTTCGCACAAATTTCATGCAATTTCAACAAAACAATTTTTCTTCAATGTTTTGCCCCCTTGCAAAAATGTAATCCCACATTCATTTACTTTAAACAATTGAGAATTCCATCATTCATGCAATCAGTAATCTGAGTTGAGGATCCAAGTCACACACAAAAGGGAGATCACCAATTCCAAACAATTGCCTTCCTCACAAGGACATTTAATATTTCACTCATTCACTCAATTTGTCTAGGCTACCAACTTTTCATTCAATTTCACATTTCAAGAGCACTTCCCATGAATTTGATACAAGAATAAGTTTAATTAGCGACGGAATTTTTGCGACGGCCTCAACTCCGTCGCTAATTTTATGTTTTGCGACGGCTTAAGCCGTTGCAAATGGTAGAAGAGATTACTGACGGAAGTTCCGTCGCAAATCTGTCAGTAACGTTCCCGCCATTTTACGCGAAATGTTGGCGCCAATTTGCGACGGGCATGGCCGTCGCTAATGTGCAAATGTTTGTCCAAGGTCATTTGCAACGGCCATATTGGTTTGCGACGGACGGTACTTTTGCGACGGTCATTCTTAATTTGTGACAGAATCGTAATTTGCAACGGCCTAGCCGTTGCTAATATTAAAAGGCCGTCGCTAATTTCCAATAAGTAGCTCGAACAGTTTTCTTCCTCCCTCAGTTGTCATCTTCGTCGTTTCGCCGTTTCTGCTCTGCAGGTCTGCACGGAAAAAAACATCTCCTTTTGGTCACTTCTTCTTTCTATTTTGTTCATTTTTATTTCAAAAAATTACACTACCTTCTCTCATTTCTTCTTTCTAATTTGTTCAACAAAAAAGCACCGTAAGTTTACATTCATAACATCTTCTCCCACGATAGGAAGCATCGAACCGGTAAGAGTTTCCTATTTGTTCATCTTCTCTTTTTGTTTTCCGTTTTAAAATTTGTTTTGTTGTTTCTCCCGTAACTTCTCCCATCTGTTCTTTAAATTTTATAGCATGTTGTTTTGTTCCTCCTATTTTTGGTTTGTGTATTATTAAGCTTATTTCTTCACTTCTCTGATCTGCAGATTTGCCAGCGAAGAGAAAGCTGCCGCTCCTATCACAAGACATTCCAAAATTGTATGTTCTCATTTCTTTATTTGTTCTTGGTTGTTTATAGCATGTGAGGTGTTTTAGAAATTTACTCTTTGTAGGTAATGCCAAATTCTGTTATTTGTGGTAGTACAAGCTATATTCTTCCACATGGTATATAGTTAACTCTAATGTTTGTCTACCTGAAAAACCAATATATTTTGTTAAACAATTCAATAGGTGTTTGTAAATGTTAGCATGAAGAAGAAACAAAAAAGCAATAGAACATGAACTAACAAACTGAGAGCTAACTATATAATAGAAGACATTATAGTAGTTAATAACATTCCAGAGGGCTAGAAACTTGAATGTTTGGTGAGTGAAATACTTTGTTAATTTACATCTGTCTTTATGGTTTTGGTAATTGGCAGCATTGCCCTTTTTAAGGTAACAAATGTCTTTTTATTAATTAATTAATTTATTTATTTATGCTTGTTAGACTTTTTCCATCGGTATTGAATTTTTTTGTAATGCTTGGACCAAGATATTTGATAAATGCATCATAAATTGAGTAATGAAAGTTTGATTATTGTTCATTGTTTATTTATTTATGGTATAAAGGTTTAAAACTATTAGGATTATCAACTTATGTATATTTCACAAACTTTGGAAGTTTTTTCATTTCAATGACTTTCTCCGTTATAGTGGCTGCTCTGCAATCTGTTATATTGCTATAGTGTTTTTAGTGGTGGGTGCTCCGCAATGCATTCAGTCATTAACTTCTCTGGATGATCGTCTTAGTTCTTTTTAAACTAACTCCTTTATGTAACCATATGTGTAGGCTACTATCTCAAGCTTGCTTTACGATGTCACCGACAAACTTGATGCATTGATCATTCTCATCTCCCAAACTTTTTGAAATATGAGCCAAGTTTGTATTCATGGTTTCTCGAGATTTCATATTTTGAAGTGAATCACTTGTCCAGAAAAAGGGTGTTTTGATTGAAACAACTGTGTTTTGGAACATTGTTTAGTGTAGGGAAATGTAAGTGATGTCTTGTGTTTGAAAACTAAATATAAGAACCATTTCTTTTGGCAAAGACAAGAAGCGAATATGCTTTTGCCAAAATCTAATTTTTCTATGTTTTCTAGAATCCAAATCTGTTTGTGTAATGGCCAAAATATTTATAACACCCAATTCCAAGAAGCAACCCCTAGAAGACCTAGGAGGTTGATGAAATCACTTTTTGAGTGTATTAAATTTACAGGAAGAATCTTTGTTGGTTGTCAATGTAGGCTTCTAGGGTGCCAAGAAGCAATCCCCAGGTTGATGAAATCAGTTTTTGAGTGTATTGTAAAATGATTTGAACTTCTCAGTCTCGCTATTATGTCCATGATTCATTGTTATGTATTTGTTGTGTTGGCTTGTATCTGTAGTGCTTGCTCTTGGCAAGAATAGCATGGGCGTCAACTTGGGTATGAATAATAGTAATTGTAGATTGTGTTTGGTTCACATAATTCTAGTTGGGGTTTACTTGGAATGGAGTATTTAATTTGATTTCCCTGTTGAGTACTGTCTAGCTTTTAAGTTCTTTTTATATATAGATTCTTATAGCTTTATATTTATGATTATATTCAATTTTCTGTTGGGCAGGTTCTTGATTTGTGAAAGTTATATACATTTCTAGTTGTGCTAGTGTTGCTCTCATTCTAATTGGTAAGTGATTTTAATTACTTTTTCCTTGTGGTTTAATGTAGTCTATTAAGTGGTTACTGTTGATGCTGTCTTTGCTCTTTAAAAATGAACTATTATGTAATATTAACAAATAAGATAAATGAGGATAAACATGAGCATGATAAGAATATTACACAATCAACTATGCATGTAACCTGACAATTTTTTTATGATTGTGCTATCGTTTACAAACTACACCATGTGCTTTGTTTTTTCCTTATTCAGTATATGGTTAGTAGCTTGCAATAAACTATGTGATTTACCTATAAAATATATAATTGATAAATTATATAGACAATGACTATTCTATTTGGTTTATTTTTCTTTCATTACTGTCAAACCATTGCTCTGATTTAATGGCAATGGTTACACATAGAAGACATAGAAGGCTTATAATACATGTAGAAAATGTTAATTGCTCTTGATATTCTATGTCTATGCCGTATTACTAGACTGTCAATGTGAAGGAAATTTGTTTTTGAATGTGCAGAGCCATGTCTTTAAGGGAAGTATAAAGTTAATTAACTTATATCTTGAAGGAATTAATGGGTTATATAAAACAAAGATAGGTGAGAGGAAATATAGGTGTAAAGCTAATGCAAGTGTATGTAGTATTTTTTTTTTAATGATAAATAATGTGTGAATGTGATGCTCTCTTGAATATAACCGTTGAATTTAATTTTTGAAGAGGATACTTCCTCTATTTGTGAATAAATTTTAATTCTAAGATCTGAGTTGGAATTGTTCACTTGTTATGGTAATGGATGGTAGTATGGTATACTACTTATTGGATTTTCATTGAAAGTGAACTGTATCTTCATTTTTAAATTATGTTCATGTGTATGATTTGGAAATTTTATAAAATTGAGGTTGATTATGACAGGTTGGTAAAGAATTGATGTTTGAATACAATTCATTATATGATATATATTAATTTGATTGCAAGGTAAGTTATAAAGTGATGAAAGCATGTGAGTTTGATGTATCTCTTTTTGTAATATGGTTTATATAATAGTCATTGTCTATATAATTTTTGTTCCATATTTAATCTCATAATTATTGCATATATTTGTTTATGAATTAGTTCTGGAGAGTCACGTTCGCTGAGAGAGTAAGAACGCGACTTTGAGGTTCAACAAGGGAAAATCGCTTCCAAGCAAACAAAGCAAGAGACGGTTTTTTTTTAGTTAATTGAAAGAATGTTTGATATTGATTTGATCATTTTTTGGTGCACCTTGATATGGAGATTGTAATTGTTTTGGTAATATATTGCCTTTTGATTGATGTCTATAATCTGTTTGTTGAATCACCTAAATGCTTTTAGGTTGGAATGTGGTCATGTTATAGGTGGTTGTGTTAGTTTTCTTTTGATATTAATGGCTGAATTGGTGAGTAGCTTGAATCATAATCTCTTCTTGTGCTGAATGGACTATGAATTTTATTTATTGGTTTTGTGTATTTTTGACAGGGTTATGGTTATCAATATTATATTAAATGATCCTTATATCTTTTTGTTCACTTTTGCCTATATCTGTTAAGTGTTTTAAGTTTTAAGTTTCTTCCCTATATTATATTAAATGATTCTTATTCTTGTAATGTTGTTTATGTTTTGTTTCAAGTATGTTGGGGATATTATAAATTGTCTTTATAATAAATATTTATTTTCTAGATGAGTTGATCGTCGAGAAAAACCTTAGTTACCCGTTTGAGGTGCAATATTTTGGAGCACGTGTACTGTTGCAAGTCATTGTGCTCTTGATATTGGACCTCGAATTGTCCAAGTGGGACAGTTTGAGAAAAAACTTTTTATTTACTAGTATAATAGCTATTCATTAATTCTTACGTGATATATCTGATGAAAATTTGGTCTGACGCATTACCATTTGTTCTCTGGGTACATACTTGATTGTGATATCTCACCCTGGTCAAGTCATGTACTTGGAGACCAATGGGAAATGCTGCTGAAATTTCGTCAGATATGATACATGAGAAGTGATGAGTAACTATTATACTAGTGTTGAAAAAGGTTTTTCTTGAATGGGATAGAGCCATACCAAATAAAGAAATGGAGCAGTTCTACGAGTTTGCCCAAAATAGTTTTTCATTATAGTTATCTTTTTTGGCACAAATGCAGAGGGTGGAATTTGTTCCTTTGAATCGTACTTGGATGTATGATAGGGTTTATCCGCGTAGAGGGGGATTAAAACAATCTTTCTTAGATGGTGTTGAAGAATTTATTACCAAGGCAAGTCAGCAAGATACTTATAACAATGGGGGGTTGATTAGATGTCCTTGTGTGAAGTGTGACTGTACCCGAATTAAGAATGTAGACGATGTGAGGGTCGACCTGTATAAAGTTGGGTTTAGGCCTAATTACTGGATTTGGACAAATCATGGAGAAGAAATGCGCAATTTGATTTTGGCATTGACCAGAATTGCACCGATGGTTCAAGTAGTGGTGCAGAAGCTGGATATGGAGATCATATTGTTTCCATGGAGGAGATGGTGTGTGACGCTCTTATGATGTCCGGGTCGTTTGAGTCCAATAATACAGAAGAGCTTCCTAATGCAGATGCACAAAAATTTTATAATCTCCTAACAAAGGCAAATAAGCCTTTGTGGAAAGGGTCCCCCGACTCGAAGTTATCGATGTGTGTTCTACTGTTGTCTGCCAAGTCCAATTGGAGCATACCCGAGTTAGGCTTGGATTTCATTGCCAAAATGGTTTTGGCCAGGATGCCTTTCAAAGGAGGATTACCCAACAATTATGATGATGCGAAGAGGTTAATGTCCAAGTTAGGATTGGAGTTCAAGAGGATTGACTGTTGTCAGAATGGGTGCATGCTCTTTTACGATAATGAATTCGACAAAAATGATGGCGCATTGGTTGAGTGCATATTTTGTCACGCACCAAGGTATCGTCAGCGCAACGCAAGTAGAAGTAATCTAAAACCAGTTCCGGTAAAGTCAATGTTCTACTTGTCAATCATTCCTAGATTACAGAGGATGTTTGCATCGATGCAGACTGCAGGAAAAATGACATGGCACCATGAGAATAGGAGGAATGCAGGAGTATTACGCCATCCTTCTGATGGTGAAGCATGGACGCACTTTGATCGGGTGCATCCGGATTTTGTCGTTGATCCTCGTAATGTACGACTTGGGTTATGCTCGTATGGCTTTACCCCATATATCCAAGCCTCGGAATCACCTTATTCATGTTGGCCCATTGTTGTTTCCCCTTACAATCTTTCTCCCGAAATGTGTATGTCAAAGCCATATATGTTCTTGACTTGCCTAATTCTGGGTCCATCTAATCCAAAGGCAGGCATTGATGTATACTTGCAACCTTTGATTGATGATTTGAAGAGGTTGTGGAATGGTGTTATGACGTACGATATTTCTCAAAAACAAAATTTTACAATGAAGGCAGCGTTGATGTGGACAATTAATGACTTCCCTGTGTATGGCATGTTGTCTGGCTGGGGGACGCATGGGAAGCTTGCATGCCCGCATTGTATGGAGCATACAAAGGCATTTACCTTAAAATACGGGGGGAAGTCATCCTGGTTTGATTCCCATCGCAGGTTCTTACCGAACGATCATCAATTTAGAAGGAATAAGAATGCCTTCAAGAAGGGGGTTGTTGAAATGGATGGACCGCCTCCGAGGTTAACACCAGAACAAATTTGGAGTAGAATCAGGGACTTGCCAAAAGTGACTGAAGCTGGGGTTTCCAAATTAGATGGTTACGGGCAGTGGCATAATTGGACAAAGAGGAGTATTTTTTGGGATCTTCCTTATTGGAAAGATAATTTATTGAGGCACAATCTTGATGTAATGCACATTGAAAAAAATTTCTTTGACAACATTTTCAACACTGTGATGAACGTGCATGGCAAGACCAAAGACAACGATAAGGCTAGAATGGACTTACAGTTTATGCTGCAGGAGACCGGATTTGGAGCCGAGACATCAGGATAATGGGAAGATGTACAAGCCAAAGGCCAATTATACCTTGACTATCCAGGAAGCAAGGTTAGTTTGCCAATGGATAAAGGGGCTCAGGATGCCTGATGGTTATTCTTCTAACTTGGCAAGATGTGCTGATGTTATAAAAGGCAAGTTGCATGGGATGAAAAGCCATGATTGTCATGTGTTTATGGAGTGCTTACTTCCTATCGCCTTCAGTTCGTTTCCCCCCCATGTTTTGAATGCCCTTACTGAAATAAGTCAATTCTTCAAGGACTTATGTTCTGCAACTTTAAGGGAAGACGATTTGACCAGGATGGAACAAAACATTCCACTCATTTTGTGCAAGCTGGAGAGAATATTCCCCCCGGGCTTCTTTGATTCAATGGAGCATCTTCCGATTCATCTTGCATATGAAGCCAGACTTGGTGGTCCAGTTCAATATAGGTGGATGTATCCATTTGAAAGGTAATTTAAGTATCACATTAATTGATCCACTTTCATGCATATTAGTTAATTAATAATAACCTCGTCATTTTTTAATAGATTCATGGGCGAGTCAAAACGATCGGTGAAAAATAAGGCTAGGGTTGAAGGTTCGATATGTGCGTCTTACTTACACCGTGAGACAATTCATTTCTGCTCTCATTATTTCAAACACATGGTTTTGTCTCCAACAATTAGAAGGAACGAAACGGAAAATGAAAGTGGAAGACTACCTGGAACCTTATCAATTTTTTGTCTTCCCGGCCATCATTCCGGAAAGGAGTTGACACATTATTTAACGGAGGCAGAGTGGAACTCAGCTCATGTTCATGTATTGATCAATTGCGCCGAGGTTAAACCATACCATGAGTAAGTATGAGCTTATAATTTTTATTCCTTCGATAGCATATGTCAATTTGCATTGATGTTATCCATATATGTTCAGTTCATTCTTGTCTTCTCATGATGCATCTGCTCGTACTCATGAAGATTTTCCAAAATGGTTTAAGCAACAAGTAAGTATCTTCCCATTTATCATTATGTTATTCACTATAATGTATGCGGATAAAAACATATATCGTTAAACTTTGTGAATAGGTTTACAATGAGGCACCTACTGTCATTAATCAACATTTACGAAACTTGGCTGACGGTCCTCTGACACAAGTCAAAGAATGGCACACATCCTTCGTGAATGGGTACAAATTTCATACTCAATCATGGACAGAAGACAAAACAACAATAAATAGTGGTGTTTACGAAAAGGGTGAGCCAGGCGGAGTTACAGATGACTTTTATGGTGTCAAACAACACATATATGAGTTGTCATATAGTTATTTAGATTACCTTAAGAGAATAGTGTTGTTTTATTGTAATTGGTTCGATCCATCTAGTAGAGGCACTAATTTGAATAAAAAATATAATATTGTGGACATCCAAATGAGTAGAATATATCATATGTTTGATCCGTTTATCATGGCACATAATGTGAGACAAGTATATTACGTTCCTTATCCAGCAACTCAAACAGAAAAACGAGGTTGGTGTGTTGCAATCAAGACAAAACCAAGGGGTCGGATTGAAATAGATGTTTCAGAGTTGGATGAGCCATATCAAACGGATGAAATGTCACATGCAAATGAGGTCATTGAAGTTGAACCAATCTCATGTTTACAAGACACACAAGTTGTAGGGGAAGAAGTGGATACCTCCAGCTTGACATCAAATCAAGTCATTCCGGATGAAGATGTTGAAGAAGCAGAATCAACAGAAGATGAAGAAGATGAAGATGGCTATGAATATGACACTGGCTCAAATTCTGAATAACAATTACTTTATTTATTTTAGTGATGTATTTTGTATTAAGTAGTATTGTCATTGTCATAACTTTAAGTTCATTATGATTAGCATCATTTTCCATTATTTACAAATGTGTTTTTGTGCTTACTTTAAGTTAATTATTATCACCATCAATTTCCATTATTTGCAAATTTGTGTTTTGGTTACTTTTAATTAATTATTATTAGCATCATTTTTCACTATAGACATGATCGATGGTAAGGGAAAGGGTAAGGCACTGCTTTGGAGGGGCACGTCGTCGTGGTCGACCCCGCTTTGTGACACGGACAGTCGATGACGGATTCGTGTCCCTCCCGTACATCATCTGTTACACTACGCCCACCGCCCACACCCATGCCTCCACATGATATGGCACCGGCACCCCCACCTGTTGCTCCTACACCATGTCCATCGCCCACACCCGTGCCTACACATGTTCTGACACCTCCCTACCGACCTGTTGCTCCAGCCACTCAGTTCATGGACACCTCCATTGGGATCACGATGATGCCCACCCCTAGGATTCCGACTCAGACCCATGCAGACAATTCCAGACAACCAGATGCATCAGGGGTGGATTTGCCCATGGACGGTGATCATCAGTCTAATGGTGACGACGAGGAGACTTATGGATATTCCTCGCCTATATCATCAGATGATGAGAAGATCGAGGTTATGTCAGATGGCCGAGTTATTGTTACCCCGACCGGTAAAGGGTAAGAAAGATCTCAAATATTGCTATTTTATTGTTGAGTGCAGATTTTATATGTATGTGTATTGATTGTTCTCATGTTCTATTGATAAGGTTCCTTCCGTCAAGAAAATCTGCAGAGGCCGTCACGTATGCAGTTACATCTCAGTTTGATCAGGCCTGGAAACATTGGAGTGAGCTTGAGGATCAGGATCGGGATCGATTCTTTGCGGCTTTTAAGGTATTTTGTACTTTTGAATTTACTTCCATTTTTTAGTTACTTTTAATGTTTCTTTAGTTTATTATTATCCTAAAAAATATTATATTCCCCTTATTTACAGGAGAAGGCTGCTTGGAGAGTAGAGCATTCCACTGATGTAGAGATAATTTTTCATCAAAAAGCGAGCAAACGCCTCTCCGAGTTGTTGACGAGATATCGGAAAAAGGGACAGCGTCCAAAATGGTGTTTCCCACCCATTTGGGAGGAGCTATGTGCTTACTGGGCTACACCTGAATTTAAGAAAAAATCCGCCCAGGCAAAGCTCAACAGGGCCTCGGAAAAGGGTGGGAGCCTCGCACACCTGGAGGCGACATCGTGATCGGGGAGCATGCTCGACGCCTTGTAAGTTCCAACATCATATTTTGTTAATTCATTAGATGTCTGGCTATTAACGTAGTGTAACTTCAAATATGAACAAGTTTTTTTTTTTTGGTGCAGGCTTGGGAGCTTGGCCGTAGCGTCAAGCTGGTTGAGCTTCATGCACGAACTCATACTAGGAAGGGTACCGGCGAGTATGTAGATGAGCGCTCTAGACGCACTCAGGTGGTTTACATGTCTCTTTGTTGGAAATTATTTTTATTTTATATTTAATAATTATGGTCATTTTGTATGATGATGTGCATCAATTTTAATGACAGGAGGACTATCGTGATAAGTTATCTCAGGTTCGGTCTCAGGCAGCCTCATCTTCCCCTTCCACCACACTTGATCCAGAGGTGGAAGCCCAATTGGAGTTGCAGGCATGGGTCGAGGTTGCTGGCAGTAAGAACAAGGGTCGCATATACGGTATGGGAGACCTAGCCGGTAACTATCGACGTGGGTGCTCCAGCATCTTCACTCAGCAGAGTCGAGCATCGTCCAGTACTAGGCCCCGCCAGTCTCATGAGTCTGCGGAGATGGTCAAGATGCGAGAGAAACTGGCAGCTCAGGATGAGATCAATCGGCAGCTGCTTACTCAACGAACACAGATGATGGAGCAGATAGAGATGATGGCAGCTACACAGAGAGAACTCATGCCGCGTTTAGGAACCAGCACCCCTCAGCCACAGTCGCAGCAGGACCAACGCCTTCACAGCACCCCTCAGCCACAGCCACAGCCACCACCGTCCCAACCCGAGGGTCATCAGCAGACCAGTGACGAGGATGATCAATCCTTTACAGATTTGTTAATGCGGGGCTATAGAGAGGGTTTTTAGTTTCTTTGATATTAGATTTTATTTTGTATGATGTATGCACTCTGTCAAAACAATTTGCTTTTATTTATGAATTTCATTTATTGTTTAAAATTATTATTCATTTATCATAATATATTCTAAATTCTAATTAATATAAAAAATAACTAATGTTTATATTAATTTTGAATTTTATATTAAATATTAAATAATTAATTAAAAATAATTCATATTTTAAATAAATAATTAATAAAAATTAGTTAATTAAATTATTTAGTTTTATAAAAATGTGTTGCAATTTGCGACGGCTTTCCGTCGCTAATTTATGTTGATTTGCGACGGTTAGGCCGTCGCTAATTTCTATAATTTGCGACAGTTATGCCGTCGCTAATTTCTCATAATTTGCGACGGCTAAGCCATCGCAAATCAACATAAATTAGCGACGGAATAAGCCGTCGCTAATTAGCGACTGTAATTTAAAAAAAAAGTCAGAAACCTTTTGCGACGACCCAACATGTGACAGATTTGTGGCCGTCGCAAATCCGTCAGAAACATGTGTTTTGCGACGGATTTAAGCTGTTTACGACGGTCTTTGGCCCTCGCTAAATTCATTTTTTCTTGTAGTGAAAGTTCCCACAAAAACATGATGCAACATCAAAAGGTCTTTTAAAGGTTGCAATGGGGCCTGGCTAAAGGTAGGATATTCAAAGGTACTAGGCTTTACATCCCTAGGAATTAAGAGAGCATGAAACTTTTCACCTTGGCTTCCACTCCTATTCCTTTTTTTTTCATTTTTCTTTTTGCTTTGGGTGACTGCAGCCTTTTTCTTCTAATACCCCTTTTTTGACATTTTGTTCTTTTCTTTTTCTTTTTCTTTTTTTTCTTTTTTTCTTTTTCCTTTGCCTTTGGCTCCAACCTTTATTTTTCTTTTTCTCAACCCAGAATGACATATCAAACCTTGTAGCCACCCCAAACTTAGTTTCTTACAACCCTTGTCTTGCTAAACATCCATGCTCTCCTAATCCTAAGATTGGGTTAACATGGTTTTTCCAGATTTTTGGCTTATAGCATAAGGTCATCAAGAAACAATAGGCTTATTAGGCTCAATGTGGCTAACTAGGGAACATGCATTAGGGATGGTTCTTTTAGGCCAAGTAGTTATTTCAAAGAAAATTAACTAAATCATTTGATGCAACCACATAAGCATGCAAACCATGAAGAGATTCAAGCAAATTCGGGAAAGTGCAGCTTAAAAGTGATTCACACAATTAAAAACATGTTGGAGGCTCAAATCCTCACCTGGACATTTTTGCAAATTGTTTGACCAAGATTCAATCCCTAGTGTGTGCATCCCTTCACCCCAAACTTATCATAAATCATGCAATCACAATAGAATATCTCAAAGTTCAATTTTCAATTTTTCACATGGGGATCAGTTTTCAATTTTCAAAACCTAGGGGGAAATCATCGACAATCAACAAATATCATGCATTCAATCTATGCTAAATTTAATTAGAATCCATTAAGCTCACCGACACAACAGTCAACACACATAAGCCTCGAAGCAAAGAAAAACAAAGCGAAGATAATTAAAAAGAAAAAGGTTTAGAAAAACTCATGAAGGTGGTTCCACCGGGATCCCACTGCCTGTGATACAGCGGCCAAGGAATGCTTAAAGTGCAATATGATCCTCCCGGATCCCATGGGATGCAACATAAGTATGAAAGTGAGCGCTTGACAATCATGGTGGCCTCGCCAAGTGCGGCGGACTTCTCACTCCCTCTTGGGTCAAAGATGACCTCCTTGTCCACAAAGTCTTCCCAATAAAAATGGGGTTCAACCTCTTGGACTGGCCATAATGCCTTCATAGTTAAAGACTCAAATTCCAATTTCTCAAGCAGAGGCTTGAGCTCCATCGTTGGCTGCTTCACAATGGGAGGTGCAAGTAAGTAGAGAGGATCACTGGTGCTGTTTTGGCTTCTGTACAATCTTCATCCACTGCATTACCAAGTCCATCACCTTCTATACATGCAATAATCTCAGCACACACCACACAAGTATCACAATCAACACATGAATTACACTAGACAGAATCAGGAAAAGCTTGAATATCTGGAAATTCAGCACAAAGTTCATCAACAATGTTATTCTCAACAAAATTATCAAAATTATGCTCAGAAGAAGTATTGTCAAGGATATCTATTTGTGAATCTGAATGCTCTTCAAGGAGATGTTGTGATTGCAGTGCAGTCAAGGCGGAGGCAATGTGACCAATTTGAGTGGCCAAAATCTAAAGACTTGCTTCTGTCCTCTGTTGGAATTCAAGAGTGTGTTCTGCCATTTGTTGCATCAATTCTTCCAGACTGGGTTGGACTGGTGTGGGGTCAGGTTGATATTGATGCTGGCTTAGTGTCAATTGATGCACCAAATAAGCTAACTCATCCAAGCTGCCATGTCCTCCACCATGTTGGCCAGAATAGAAAGGTTGCACCTTATTTACTCCAATCATGCCAAAATCACTACTAAACTCATAATCATCAGTAAAGTCAGGATAATATATGCATGATGGCTCATAATCAACATTAGGCATATAATGCATCAACAAATCTGTTAATAACAACAAGAGTCCCCGGCAACGGTGCTAATTTTGATCCGCTGTCGCACACGGGTCAAAAACGAGTGATTACAGAAAAACTGTAGTTAGGGAACGACTACTCGAGTATCGTATCTCAAGGACTCTTTGATTGTTATCAACCCACAAGTCGATTGGGGGGGGGGGGGGGTGTTAGATTTGAAAATTCAATTAAGAAAACAATGCAATTAAGTGATTATCAATAAGTCGAAACGATTAATCTACTGTTTCGGTTTCCCAACTATCATTGATTCACATAAATTCCATGCCCTAAGCGGATTTTAACCTCTTTTTGGTTGTAGTAGCAATTAGACAAGTGCAATTGACACTACGAGATATATGTTCCTAACTTCCGAATTAAGCAAACGGATTGAAGCTCTCGTGAATTAAGCAAACACGACAAACACACGCGAATTAAGCAAACGCGATCAAGGTGTAGGAACATAGAATCATCAAGATTAATCAATACTTACTCTATACAACTTGAATTAAGAAAACAAGGCATATAGCATAATATTGAAAGAGATAAGCAAACTGATCGGGAATTATGGAACCTCAAGTGTCGGCGGAAACCGATTACAGCAGACTAATCCCTGGTGATTAGTTCTCCATCACAAACATATTACAAACCCTAGGAATAAAGTGTAAACAGTGAAAATTATCTCTTTTGCGTCTGTCCTGATGTCTTTTTATAGATCAGGATTCGCGTCACGGCCGTGATGGCCATCACGGCCAGGCCGTGACGCATTCTGCCAAGGGCGCACATTCAAATTCCAGTCTGTCACGGCCGTGATGCCAATCACGGCCAGGCTGTGATCAATTCTGTCCATGGGTGCTGATCTGTCACGGCCGTGACCTCCATCACGGCTGGGCGTGACCTCCAACACGGCTAGGCCGTGATCAATTCTGATCTTCAGGGTCTTCTCATCACGCCCGTGATGGGCATCACGGCTGGGCCGTGATGGGCTCTGGTCTTCATGGGTAGCTCATCACGGCAGTGACCGGTGTCACGGCCTGGCCGTGATGGTTTCTGCTTGAGTGTCCTTCCCTTTTTGCTCTTCTTATTAACCTGAAAATATGAAATAGCAGTAAATGCTTTATTTGACTCAAAATTAACTAAAATATCCTAAAACTACTTAAGAAACTCAAAATGTTGCTTGAGGACAATTAAATCCAAATTTGGGCGAAAACGAGGTTAAACTCGAGTAATTAGTACAAAAGCCATGGTCTTACTAGTTATAAAACTAGTCGAGCCAGAGGCTTTTCATGAACCGACGGAGGAAAGCTCTCTATCAAGCACCTACTTGAATTCTGGGTTGGATAGTAAGCTTTTCATCAGATTCATTGTAATAGCAGGGTTGGAGATGAGCTGCTGAGTCATGGATTCCAAAATTGATGCCTCATCGATGACCCGCTTTCGTGAAGTAGACTTGCCATAATATTCTCTGATGGTCACGTTCCCAGGAACACCGATAACCCAACTAGGATGGTCTTTCTTGCCTAGAGCAGTCATCAATATGTCCTGCCGTCCAGAAGGGACGAATGAGCCCTAGGAGCATTGTGCTTTAAGATCCATCTACAATGAAGAAATGAAAAAACGTGCAAGTGAAAAGTGTTAAAACTATCTATACAAATATCAATTGAAATGAAGTTAATTATTTACTTACAATCTTATCTGCCACTTCGCGAGTGGCATCAACTTTAAAAGATCTTGTCTTTGTCATGCGGCCGGCTAACCAGACATCCTCGCGGTCGATGTCCGACGGAGGACTTAATGGTGTGCCCTCAGGAACCTCTCCTATTTCTATCCTAGCAGCGTGCTCTTCCTGCTTCACCCTCAGCCTATCCGTCACCATCTCCTCGATCCGAGTCTCGTACCCACCCTGAGACATGGTGTGGCGGTGGACGTTCTTCGCCTGATTCTGCCTACCCTTCTCTGCCTTAGCCTATTCAAACAAAAACACATAATTAAATACAGTTAAATGATCTATAAGAAGCATACAAAATTAACTTAATCAACCAACCTAGAATTCTTCATCCTGTCGACTCCTAGCAAACGTATCCCAAGTTATCCTTATCAATCCAGGGATAATCCGAGAACATCTTATCAAGCCGCTTCTTCCCAGATACATAGTACCTGGTAAGATCATGCTTGAACCCATTCCAACGCTTTGATGCCATTTTCATACATTTCGTATGATGATCCTCGTCATTTGGCACAGTCCAAGCTACCTACACATTAAATACATAACAACTGGATGGATTATAACTCGGATAATTATCTAATAATGTAAATAAAAAGAATGTAAATGTAAAATACCATGATAGCCTCCCAAATCTGATCCTTAACGTTATGTGGAACGTCATTCCAATGGTTGTAGTTGATGCTAACGTGCTTCTTCGCTTGTAGAAACACCCACTTTTTAAATTCTTTAGCATGGGGTCCCTAGGGCTTTAGATTAGCATCAAAGCACACCTCAAGCTTCTGTCCGCTTTGCCTGACCTTCTCTAATTTCTTCGAAGTCGTGGCTCCTCTACCTCGTTTCCTCTGAGACTGTGATGTTTGTATGGACAAAAAAAAAAATGATAAAATAGAGGATTGTAACATTATAAACTTACATTAAAAAGAAGGACTAAAGATAATATATAACATGTAAACTTACACTAGAATCAGGCGTAGACGCGATCGGGTCCTACGTAGGCCCCACAGTGTCCTCCCGTGCATGTGGGCCATCCTACTGATCCATATGTATGCCTGTTCAGAAATAATATATGTTTATTAAAATAGGTTATAACTAAAAATAAATACAGAAGTATAAATAAAAATAAATGTATACTAAGTTTAAACTACCTATATCAATATCCCTTCGTGATGATCATCACGAGTGGCATGTACATCGTCCACCCGTCTCTCCTCGATTATAGCAGGTATGTTTGTTGAAAAAGAAGGAGTCTCAGGAATATCAAGATTTGAATCTTGATTTTCATCACTACCATTATACATGCTTTTTCCTTGGAGAACCACGGACAACCTTTTGTTAGAAGGATCAGTGATGTAGAACACTTGTTTTGCTTGGGAAGCCATTATGAAAGGCTTATTTATATGACCTAACTTGTTGAGGTCTACCAATGTGAACCCCAATTTGTCGGTTTGTACACCACCGTTACTATCAACCCACTTACATTTAAAAACCGGCACCGTAAGCTTAGTGTAATCGAGCACCCAAATATCTTCAATATATCCAAAGTAAGGTGTCGGTGCTTTAACGGGTTTTATGTCCTTTGCACTAGAGAAGTGCATTGCTTCGGCCACGATCATCACCCCACTATTTTGCATGGTCCTCTTGTTATCTTGTTCATTTATATAAAAGGAAAAGTTATTGATGTCGTATCCGCTCCAACATATGACGTTGAAGCTAGGCCCACGTGCTAGCCATCTTACGTCATCAGAAGCAGTAATACCATCCTTAAGCATTTCTTCCTTGAACCATGGTAAGAAAGTCTTGTTATGCTTGTTCAACAACCACCTTTCACTCATTCGAGGGTTTTCTTGATTGACTTTTCTTTTATGTTCAAATAAGAATGGTTGAACAGAATCGATGTTGTTCAATACACACAAATGTGCTTGAAGCACTTCCTCCCGACCCTTGCTATTAATTCTTAAGCCATGTGTACCCTTACCTTGACATCTTATCTCATCATGCCGAGGCTTATGAACCCCTATAGGATCCGTGTTATGAAGGTAGTCCGAACAAAACTCAATAGCTTCTTCTGCAACATACCTTTGAACAATAGATGCTTCCGGACGATGAGGATTCTTCACGTACCCTTTCAAGATCTTCATGTAGCGCTCAACTAGGTACATCCATCTCAGAAAAATCGGCCCACATAATCTAATCTCCCTCACCAAATGAACAATTAAGTGAACCATTATGTCGAAAAAGGAAGGAGGAAAATACATCTCCAATTGGCACAAGATTGTAGCAGCCTCAACTTCCAAGTCATCCAATATACGGGGGTCAACGACTTTGCTACATATAGAATTGAAGAATGAGCACAACCGAGCAATGGCATGTCTCACATTTTTTGGAGCAATACCACGAATAGCAACGGGCAGAAGTTGTTGCATCAAGATGTGACAATCATGAGACTTTAAGCCATCCAATTTAAGATCACTAGAGACAAGCCTCTTCATATTTGAAGAGTAACCATATGGAACTTTGATGCCCTGAAGACACCCGCAGAAACTTTGTCTCTTTTTTTTTGACAAAGTATGACATGCTGGCAGAAAATAAGTCCGCTTACCATCCTCAACAACTGGAGCTAACTGCTCTCGTATACCCATAGCAACGAGGTCGAGACGAGCATTCACACCATCCTTTGTCTTGCCCTGAATTTTGAGAAGCGTCCCGATCACACTATCACACACATTTTTCTCCACATGCATCAGATCAATGCGAAAGTCGACATCAAGCTTGCGCCAGTATGGAAGATCAAAGAATATCGACCTCTTCTTCCATATGTTTTTCTCAGCAGCTTTACCTTTCTTTTTAGACTTGCCGAATATAACATCGATGCCCTTTACCCTCTGATAAACCTGCTCTCCAATTAAGGCCACTGGAGCTTCTTCTGTCTCTTGGCATCCATTAAAAGCTTTTTTCATCTTACGATATGGGTGATCACGTCGAAGAAATCTCCGATGCCCAAGGTAAACTGTCTTCTTTCCATGATGCAACCGAGTGTAGCATGTGCCTTCTTCACATATAGGGCATGCTTTATGCCCTTTGACACCTGTGCCCTGACAAGTTACCGTATCTTTGGAAAGTCGTTGATGGTGCAAAATAACATGGTACGAAGCTTGAAAGTCTCATGAGAATACCCATCAACTACACCAACACCTTCCACCCACAGTGTTTTCAAGTCTTCAATCAAGGGACTTAGATAAGCATCTAAGTCATTTCCCGGTTGCTTTGGGCCCGAAATCATCATAGACAACATCATGTATTTGCACTTCATGCACAACCAAGGGGGCAGATTGTAAATTATCAATAGAACAGGCCATAAACTATGAATACTACTCATGTTACCATAAGGATTCATTCCATCCGTAGCAAGTCTAAGCCTTAGGTTTCTTGGCTCATCGGCGAAATCCGGAAACATAGTATCAATATTCTTCCATTGCATAGAATCAGTATGATGACGAACCTTTCCATCACATTTCCTCTCATCATTATGCCATCTAAGATTCTTCGCATCTTTCGCATTGGCAAACAATCGCTTGAACCTTGGAATTATTGGAAGATACCACAACACCTTTGCAGGAGGACCCTTTTTTCTCACATCATCAAGATCATCATCATCATCACCACCCTTCACTTTGTATCGTGATAACCCACATTTGGGGCAATAGTGATTGTCTTCATGAACACCGGTGTATAATATGCAATCATTGGGGCATGCGTGTATCTTCTGATACTCCATACCCATCGGACACAATACCTTCTTGGCCTCATAGTTACGGTCAGGCAATGTGTTGTCCTCCGGAAGCAAGTCTTTCAACACTTCAAGCAATTCCGTGAAGCTTTTATCGGTCCAACCATTTCTCGCCTTCACACAAACCAATTTTAGCACCGTCGAAAACCGTGTATGAGTAGTACACCCTGGATATAAAGGCTTATCCGCATCACCGCACAACCTATCATACACACGAGCTCGATGAAAAGATTCTTGTCCAATATCACGGATCATGTCCTCTACTTGATCATCCTCCATATCTACGTCAATGTCCTCACTTTGGGAGACACTTGCCGTACTACTCAACAACACATCACCATGCCATATCCATCTTGTATAACTCAAGCAAATCCCTTCACAAATCAAATGAGTACGTATATCCTTCACCGTACATTTCCTCGTATTCAAACACTTGACACAAGGACAACAGAACATTCCATTACTATTAGGAACATTCCTTTGAGCAAATTCTATAAATTCTCCCACCCCCTTCAAATACTCAGCACTAGTGCGCTTACAAACCATCCAACTACGATCCATAACTAGATAGGTTCTGTAGATATACAAAACATATATCCAATATAAGGACAATGCGGGAGATTGAAAACTAGTTTTTGAAATCCTAATTGAAAACTGGTTTTTGAAATCCCGTCAACCATGTATATCTTATTTGACTAACTGCCTAAAACAAAATTTCCACGGTAATCTCACATCATTCTTCTCATCAAGCAGGCAACAACACATATTAGGATTATTGCTATATCTAGTACTATAACCACTCAGCCATATGAATCGATCAAGAGAGCATGATATATAAAAGCAAGGTGTTTAAAAATTATTTCAAATTTACACCATTTTCAGGTTTCTTAAGACAAAAGAAATAAGCAGATGAAGATAAATTAACAAAACAGAATTCCAATGAGCAATATATTGTTGATGTCACATGCTACAAACAACTCTAAATTTCTTCCCATTTTGAAATAGGTCATGATAGCAGAAGAAAAACAAGAGAAAACACAAAACCCACGACCAGAAATAAGGACATTCTAAACAACTCAAACTCATAGTTTCAAGTTTCAACTACAGAGACTACAGTTTCAACATACACTCAAAACCAAAAATAAAAAAATGTTCTCTAAAGACTCACCAGAAATAGGTGCTCGGGTGGTGGTGGGGAGGGGAGCTCGAGTGGTGGCCAACGTTCGATGTGGTTACTGAGAGCAGAGGGACAAGGAGAGTTAGTGAGTGATAAGCCTCTGGCTCATCTAGTTTTATGACTAGTATGACCGTGGTTTTGTGCCGATTATATCTCGTTTTCACCCAAATTAGGCCTGATTGTCCTCAAGCAAGGTTTTGAGTCCCTTAAGTAGTTTTAGGGTTATTTAGTCAGTTTTTGAGTCAAATAAAGCACTTATGGCTATTTCATGTTTTCAGGTTGACTTAGAGTCCAAGGAATGAAGGAAACAATGGAAATTGCAATCTGGAAACACTCGCCACGCGAAGGGATACTCGCCCACGAGAGTGAGGACCAGCCAGTGCGGAAAAGTCATGTTCTCTCGCCTCGCCCCGAAGCTATTGCTCGCCTCGCGAGCCTGAAGTCAGCAAGCATTACGGTCATCCCGTGACACCCATCACGGGCGTGAAGAGAAACCCCTGAAGACAGAGACCATCACGGTCTGGCCGTGATAGGCATCACGGCTGTGACAACCCAGGTTTTGAAGACTCGCCTCGCGAGAATACAAATTCAAGAAGGCGCCATTTTAATAATCGCCTCGCGAGAATGCGCAGTTTCTGAAAGTTATAAATAGCTGTTTAGGGCAGAACAGAATCATCTTTTGCCAATCCTTGTTTTCGAATTTTCTCTGTTTGTATTGCGTTTTTGATGGAGAACTAATCTCCCTAGGTTGATCTGCTGTAATTGGTTTCCGCCAACACTTGAGGTCTTGTAATTTCTGATTTAATTCTCTTCTCTCTTTCAATGCTATTCGCTATTCTCTGTTTGCTTAATTCAGTTTGTATCGAATTGGTGTTGATTTATTTTCGATGATTTTATATTCCTAAACTCAATCGCGTTTGCTTAATTCGCGTGCGTTCAATTCGTGTTTGCTTAATTCACGAAGGGCTTCATCCGTTTGCTTAATTCGGAATTGGGAATATATGTCCCGTAGCGTCGGTTTAGCTTGTTAATCGATGCTACAATCGAAAAGGGATTAGACTCTGCTTAGGGCATGGAATTACATGAACCGATGATAGTGGGAAACGAAACAGCAGATTAATCGTCTTAGTCTTATTTGATAATCACGTAATTTGCTCTGTTTTTACGCTCTGTTTTCATTCTGTTTTCCAATCAACTTCAAACCAAACACCCCCCCCCCCAAGAAAACTTATTTTCTGCGATAATAGCACTACAAGAGTCCTTGTGATACGATACCCGAGTTGTCGCACACTAAACTACATTTTTACCAACCGCTCATCTTTTGACGCGTGCGCGACAGCGCGTCAAATTGGCGCCGTTGCCGGGGACTCTTGGTTGTTGTTCTCGCTTTCTTTTCTTTTTCTTTTTTTTTCTTTTTCGTTTTTGTTTTGAATTAGACTGGCCACTAGGTCTACTTGTCCTGACTTGTGTGATTTTGATCCTGAAATTGAAAGAACACTGCACACACGCCTTAGGGCAATACGGGCAAGCACTAGTGGTAATTCTGATTTCGAACCTGTTTTTAATAACATGGGTGACCAAAGGACATTGAGGCAGCTTGCTGCCCCTGATGTTAACTACAATGGGTTGTGTATTGAGTATGCTGGTGTGGTTGCTCCTTTTGAACTTAAATCTGGTTTAATACACTTGTTGCCAAGATTTAGTGGTCTTGCAGGTGAGGATCCACATAAGCATTTGAAGGAATTTCAGGTGGTCTGTTCTACACCCTTGAGGCCGGAAGGCATTACTGAAGACCATATCAAATTGCGAGCCTTCCCTTTCTCCCTTGAAGGCGCTGCAAAGGATTGGCTATATTATTTGGAGCCAAATTCTGTCACAACTTGGAATGATCGAAGAAGGTTTTCTGGAAAGATACTTCCCTCGCCTCCAGAGCTGCTTCCATCGAGAAAGGAGATATGTGGCATCGGGCAAAGCAATGAGTCATTGGTGAGTCTTGGGAGAGGTTCAAGAAGTTGGTATCTAGCTACCCTCAACACCGTTTTTCGAGCAGCTCCTAATTCAGTATTTTTATGAGGGATTGCTCCCAATGGACAGAAATATTTTGGATGCCGCTAGTGGAGGAGCACTCGTCGATAAAACTCCAGTTTCTGCTGAAAGCAATTGATTGAGAATATGTCATTAAACTCCCAAAGAGTTCACAACCGGGAGCAACTCTGTCGAGACAAGGGGTGTAAATGAGATCCAAGGTTCATCTTCCAACAAGGCACTCGAAACCAGAATCGATGAGCTCACTTGTTTGGTGAAGCAACTGGCAATGAAAAGGTTCAGCCGGCGAGGTTGTGTGGGCATGTGTAGTTCTCCTGAGCATCTGACCGACACGTGCCCTATTCTGAAGGATGGGTCAATTACTGATATGCCTCAAGCTTATGCAGCTAATCTCTACAACCAAGGCAATAATCGAACCGGTATGGTACTCCCGACCTCTCCACAAATAGGTACCATCCAAACTTGAGGAATCACCCTAATCTGCGGTATGGGAACTCATCCCAACAACAACCAGTGGCACCACCACCGAATCCTCCTCAAGTGACCACTTCTACACCTTCCGGACCTTCATTAGAAGACTTGGTCAAGCAAATGGCTGCACAAAATCTCCAGTTTCAGCATCAAGTTGGACCGGTCTCGGCAAAGAGCAGATGCTAGCATTCGAGATTTGAGGACACAGATTGGACAGCTTGCCACATCCATAAACAACTTACAGCAAGCTCAGGGATCGAGCCAACTACCTGCACAGACAGTGGTGAATCCCAATGCCCCCAATCCCAATGTGAGTGCCATCTCTTTGAGATCCGGGAAAGTAGTAGAGGGAGCCCCGAGAAAGATAAAGAAAGCTGTTGAGGCTATTCCCGAGCCCTCTGTTGTTGTTGAAACCGAGAGAGTGTATGTGCCCCCGAGTCCCTTCCCACAAAGAGTACAGAAAAATAAGAAGGTTGATGGGGAAGACAAGGAGAAGGAGATCTTAGATGTGTTCAGAAAGGTGGCGGTAAACATTCCACTCCTAGATGTGATTAAGCAAGTTCCAAGGTATGCAAAGTTTAAGGGATTTGTGTACCCACAAGAGGAGGATGAAGGGTAATGAGAGAGTTAACTTAGGGGAAATGTTTCAGCCCTCATTCAGCCCAAACTTGCCCCCGAGAAGGTTACGGTTTCAGCCTCACTCAGCACCTTTGCCACGAAGTGCAAGGATCAGGACACTTTCACTATTCCATGCACCATTGGGGACAACAAATTCGACAATTGCATGTTGGATTTGGGAGCCTCCATAAATGTCATGCCCACCTCCATTTTCAACAACCTTGATCTGGGCCCTTTGCAACATACAGGACTTACCATACAGTTGGCCAACAGGACCAATGCTCGCCCCATGGGAGTGGTAGAAGATGTGTTGGTACGAGTTGATGATTTGATTTTCCCTGCTGACTTTTACATCCTGGACATGGCAGGGGAACCAATTCAAGCAGATCACCAATCATCTGGGGCAGGCGTTCATGAAGACGGCAAAGACGAAGATAGATGTTGATGATGGAACCATGTCCATGGAGTTCGGTGACATTATTGCAACGTTCAACATTTTTGATGCTATGAAGCATCCATTGGAAGAGCACTCTGTTTTCCAAATAGAGTTGCTCTCCGAAATTGTTGACGACACCTATGATGACTTGGTTGCTGATTTTCCATCCATTTCTGATTTTAATGATGTTTATTCATGTAATGATTGTACTAACACTAACCCTTGTGTTGTTTGTCTTTGAGATTGATTCTACTTTGCGGGGTGATAGTGTAAGTGAAGTCGTCTTTTCGGCTGAAATTCTTGACAGCCCTACTGCTCCAAACATACCATCTCGTGGAGCAGCCACCCTCCTTGGAGCTTAAGCCACTTCTGGCAATCAAGTATGCTTACTTGGAGAGGAATGAAAAACTCCCGAGTTATCATTTCCTCCAACCTTGACTCGACCAGGAAGCTAAACTCTTGGAGGTTACGAAGAAGCACAAGAGAGCAATTGGATGGACCTTGGGCGACATTCCAGGAATTAGCCCCTCTAGATGTATGCATAGGATTTTATTGGAGGATGGGGCTAAACCAGTTAGGCGCACCCAGAGGCGGCTAAATCCATTGATTACGGATGTGGTAAAGAAGGAGGTAACAAAACTCCTACATGCGGGTATCATATACCCCATATCCAGATAGCACTTGGGTGAGCCCAAGTGCAAGTTGTGCCTAAGAAATCTGGCCTCACAGTGGTAAGAAATGAGAACAATGAGCTTGTCCCCACTAGAGTCCAGAATAGCTGGAGAGTCTGTATTGACTATAGGAGGTTGAACCAGGCCACTCGAAAGGATCACTTTCCTTTGCCGTTCATCGATCAGATGCTCGAACGACTGGCCGGTAAATCCCACTACTGTTTTCTTGATGGCTTCTCCGGATACTTCCAGATCCACATTGCACCGGAGGATCAGGAGAAGACCACTTTCACGTGCCCCTTCGGCACGTTTGCCTATAGGAGGATGCCATTTGGCCTTTGCAACGCTCCTGGCACTTTCCAGAGATGCATGATTAGCATTTTTACTGAATTTATTGAAAATTGCATGGAAGTGTTCATGGATGATTTCACAGTATATGGCTCTTCATTCGATGCATGCTTGCATAGTCTGAATTTGGTCTTAGAAAGATGTATTGAAACTGATCTTGTGTTGAACTATGAAAAGTGTCATTTTATGGTTGAACATGGGATTGTTTTGGGGTATGTTATTTCTAGAGAGGGTGTTTCAGTAGATCCTGCTAAAATTGATGTGATTTCCACATTGCCTTACCCATCTTGCGTTCGCGAGATTCGTTCTTTTCTTGGTCATGCAGGTTTCTACAGGCGCTTTATTAAGGACTTCAGCAAGATAGCTCTCCCTCTGTCGAACTTGCTGAAGAATGATGCCATATTCAGCTTTGATGATAACTGCAAGAAGGCGTTCGACTTCTTGAAAAAGGCATTGACCTCTACCCCCATCATCCAGCCCCCTGACTGGACCCTCCCTTTTGAGCTCATGTGTGATGCTTCTAACTATGCTGTGGGGGCGGTCCTGGCACAAAGAGTAGGCAAGGTTGCACATGTCATTTACTATGCTTCTAGGACTTTAGATGCTGCACAATGTAATTACACCACCACTGAAAAAGAACTTCTAGCTGTTGTTTTTGCTCTCGATAAGTTTAGATCATATTTGCTAGGTTCCAAGGTTATTGTTTTCACTGACCATGCAGCTCTGAAATATTTGTTAAAGAAACCGTAAGCGAAGCCGAGGTTGATTCGGTGGATGTTGTTGCTCCAAGAGTTCAATGTAGAGATCAAGGACAAGAGTGGAGCCGAAAATTTAGTGGCTGATCACTTGAGTAGGATAGAGAGGGATGAGGATCCGTCCCCATTCAGGATGACTTTCCGATGAGCAGCTTTACGTGATTGCATGGCGTTACCCCTTGGTTTGCCGACCTTGTGAATTACCTAGTTGCTTGGTGTCTTTCGGACAGGAGCAACTAGGTCACAAATCCACGAACTAAAGAGTGACGCCAAGTACTATGTTTGGGACGATCCATTTCTTTGGAAGTTTTGTAGTGATCAGGTGATTAGGCGGTGTGTCCCCGACTATGAGATTGAGTCTATTTTGCACTTTTCTCATGCCTCTCAAGTAGGGGGACACTTTGGGCCACAGAGGACTGCGAGAAAGGTCCTAGATTCTGGTTTTTATTGGCCCACCATCTTTAGAGATGCTTATGAGGTGTATCGGACTTGTAAGGAGTGTCGATGGCAGTACAGACCATCACTCGCAAGAGTGAAATGCCACAAAGAGCCCATGCTCTTCTCGTGAGGTGTTTGACGTGTGGGGGATCGACTTTATGGGTCCTTTCCCTGCATCTTTTGGCTTTCTTTACATTCTCTTGGCTGTTGACTATGTTTCAAAGTGGGTGGAAGCTATCCCCACTAGGACTAACGATTCTAAAGTTGTTGCAAATTTTGTTAGGTCCAATATTTTTTGCAGGTTCGGCATACCTCGTGCCATCATCGGTGACCGGGCACTCATTTCTGCAACCGCACCATGGAAGCTCTACTCCGGAAGTATGGGGTTGTGCACGAGTCTCCACTCGCTTACCATCCTCGGACCAATGGCCAGTCGAGATCTCCAACAGGAGATAAAACAAATCCTAGAGAAAGTTGTGCAGGTAGAATAGGAAAGATTGGAGCCGCCGTCTAGAAGACGCACTTTGGGCTCGGAGGACCGCTTTCAAGACGCCGATAGGGATGTCCCCCTTTAGGCTTGTATTCGGCAAGGCATGCCATCTCCCCTGTGGAAGTTGAGCACCGTGCTTATTGGGCGATCAAGTCTGTAATCTGGAAATGCAAAAATCTGGTATTGAAAGGAAACTCCGATTCTGACGAGCTTGAAGAGCTTAGGCTAGAAGCCTATGAGAGCTCTCGGATTTATAAGGAGAAAACCAAGCACTTTCATGATAGATTGATTACTAGGAAGGAATTCTCTGTGGGTCGACGAGGTTTCTTTGTTTAACTCCACTTTGAAATTGATGGCTGGGAAACTTCGGTCCCGGTGGATTGGACCATTTGTTGTTACTAATGTTTTTACTCATGGTGCAGTAGAGATTAAAAGTGCAGGTAGCAACAAGGCATTCAAAGTTAACGGGCAGCGGCTGAAGCTATTTCATGAGAGCTCGGGACCTGTGGATGCTACTGTTGAGGAGCTCTCTTTGGGGGAGCCCACCTACACTGCAACCTGATCAGGGAGCACCCTTTCCTTTCCCTCACTCTGTTTTGATATTTGTGTTGTTCATTGAGGACAATGTATGTTTTAAGTGTGGGGGAGGGAACCGTTTGTTTTGTTGTGTTTTGTGTTTTGTTGTGTTTTCTTTCGCTCTTGAATAATTTGAGAAGCTCAAGAGCATGTGTGTCTTGTGTCGGCAAGCTTGGTAGGTTTTGGTTGATTTAGCACAGATTGATGGCATGATTTATGTTGATGATTCCCCCTAAGTTTTTGAAATTTGGAAATTGTGATCCCCATTTAAAAAATTGAAAACTGAACGTTGAGATATTTTGTTGTGAGAGCATGATTTATGATAAGTTTGGGGTGATAGGGTGCACACACTAGGGATAGAATCTCGGTCAAACAATTTGCATGAATGTCCGGGTGAGGATTTGAGCCTCCAACATGTTTTTGATTGTGTGAATCACTTTCGAGTTGCACTTTCCCGAATTTGCTTGAATCTCTTCATGGTTTGCATGTCTATGTGTTTGCATCAAATGATTTAGGCAATTTTCTTTGAATTAACTACTTGACCTAAATTGAGCCAGTCCCTAATGCATGTTCCCTAGTTAGCCCCTTTGAGCCTAATTAGCCTATTGTTTCATGTTGACCTTATGTTATGAGCCTAAATCTGAAAAAAAAAAAAAAAAACCATGTTAACCCGATCTTAGGATTAGGAGAGCATGGAAGCTTAGAAAGAGAATGGTTGCAAGAAACTAAGTTTGGGGTGGCTACAGTGATATGATGTGTTGTTGGGGATTGAGAAAAAGAAAAAAAAAATAAAGGTTGGAGCCAAAGGGCAAAAATAAATCTCTCTAAAAAAAAAAAAAAAAAAAAAAAAAGCAAAATGTCAAGAAGGGTATTAGAAGAAAAGGGCTGTAGCCACCCAAGGCAAAAAGAAGAATAAGAATAGGAACTTGAGTAAGGAATTCAATGTGTAAACAGCTTCATGCTCTCTTAGTTCCTAGGGACTTCAACCAAGACCTTTGTATATCCTTCCCTTAGCCAGGCCCCATTACAACCTTGAAAGACCTTTTGATGTTGCATGCATGTTCTCTGTGGGAACCATTTTGAGATGAAAATCAAATTCATGGGAAGTGCTCTTAAAAGTGAAACTGAGTGAAATGTTGTTAGCCTAGACAAACTGAGAGATTGAGTGAACACTAAACCCCTTTGTGAGGAAGGCGATTGTTTGAATTTGGTGATCTCCCTCTTGTGTGTAACTTAGATCCCCTGTTTAGATTAATAATTGTTTGAATGATGAAATTCTCAAATGTTCAGAATAAATGATTGTGGGGATTACATTGTTGAAAAGGGGGAAACATTGAAGGGAAATTGTTTTGATGAATTGCTTGAAATTTGTGCGGAATTGGTTGAAATCCTTCTAGCTTGCCAAGTCTTGAGTCGTTTTGAGTTTTAGTTTGCTTGGGGACAAGCAAAGTTCAAGTTTGGGGTATTTTGATAAGCCTCTGGCTCATCTAGTTTTATGACTAGTATGACCGTGGTTTTGTGCCGATTATATCTCGTTTTCACCCAAATTAGGCCTGATTGTCCTCAAGCAAGGTTTTGAGTCCCTTAAGTAGTTTTAGGGTTATTTAGTCAGTTTTTGAGTCAAATAAAGCACTTATGGCTATTTCATGTTTTCAGGTTGACTTAGAGTCCAAGGAATGAAGGAAACAATGGAAATTGCAATCTGGAAACACTCGCCACGCGAGCAGATACTCGCCCGAGAGTGAGGACCAGCCAGGTGCCGGAAAAGTCATGTTCTCTGCCTCGCCCACGAGCTATTGCTCGCCTCGCGAGCCTCGAAGTCGGCAAGCATTACGGTCATCCCGTGACACCCATCACGGGCGTGAAGAGAAACCCCTGAAGACAGAGACCATCACGGTCTGGCCGTGATAGGCATCACGGCTGTGACAACCCAGGTTTTGAAGACTCGCCTCGCGAGAATCACGCTCGCCTCGCGAGAATACAAATTCAAGAAGGCGCCATTTTAATAATCGCCTCGCGAGAGGCCACTCGCCTCGCGAGAATGCGCAGTTTCTGAAAGTTATAAATAGCTGTTTAGGGCAGAACAGAATCATCTTTTGCCAATCCTTGTTTTCGAATTTTCTCTGTTTGTATTGCGTTTTTGATGGAGAACTAATCTCCCTAGGTTGATCTGCTGTAATTGGTTTCCGCCAACACTTGAGGTCTTGTAATTTCTGATTTAATTCTCTTCTCTCTTTCAATGCTATTCGCTATTCTCTGTTTGCTTAATTCAGTTTGTATCGAATTGGTGTTGATTTATTTTCGATGATTTTATATTCCTAAACTCAATCGCGTTTGCTTAATTCGCGTGCGTTCAATTCGTGTTTGCTTAATTCACGAAGGGCTTCATCCGTTTGCTTAATTCGGAATTGGGAATATATGTCCCTTAGCGTCGGTTTCGCTTGTTAATCGATGCTACAATCGAAAAGGGATTAGACTCTGCTTAGGGCATGGAATTACATGAACCGATGATAGTGGGAAACGAAACAGCAGATTAATCGTCTTAGTCTTATTTGATAATCACGTAATTTGCTCTGTTTTTACGCTCTGTTTTCATTCTGTTTTCCAATCAACTTCAAACCAAACACCCCCCCAAGAAAACTTATTTTCTGCGATAATAGCACTACAAGAGTCCTTGTGATACGATACCCGAGTTGTCGCACACTAAACTACATTTTTACCAACCGCTCATCTTTTGACGCGTGCGCGACAGCGCGTCAGTGAGCGGGAAGGGGAAAGAGAGATGTCAAGTTATTGCAAAGAATGAGCGGGAAAGACAGAGTTAGGGTTAAGAGTGTACCTCACGGTGGTGGTGAAGAAGCCCTTGCAGTGGTTGCGGTGGAGAGGAGCTCACGATTAGGGCAGAGTGAGAGTGAGAGTGAGCGTGATGAAAAGAGAAGAACAGAGACGTACAGAGCGAAGTGAAGAAGGCGAGCTGGTGTAAACGTTATAATCAAAAACCATCTTTAAAAAAACATTTTACGTCAGTTGTTTGTAAAAACTGACGTTAAAAGACATTTATTTAACGTCAGTTGTATTAAACAACTGACGTTAAAAATAAATAATTTTTATTTTAAAAACACTTTTAACGTTAGTTGTTGAAGACAACTGGCATTAAAAGTGTATAAGTTTCTGCAAAAACATTCATTACTTTGACTACTGTGCTACTTACCCATGCACCTTGTAACTTAATCCTCTTAATGAGCATTAAGTTTATAGATCAGTTTTGAAGAAAATCAGGTAGTCTCTCTTCTCTATATAAAGTACCATTCTTCTGTATCAGTCTGCAATACACCCTCTTCTTGTTCTCTATATTTCGTGCATTTTCTATTCCTTCACAATATGGCTCTATCATATTTGAGACTTTTGTTATTTCTTCCTATACCTACACTTAAAGGTTTCTGTCTTACTGGTCAAAAAACTTGAGGTTGAGTAAATCACATTACATGGATGGTAAGGTTGAGTGAATCACATTATGCGATTCCCTCACTTTATTTCATCCCCTTCATCCCTTTCACTCCGCTTTGGCAGCAAGTGACTGTGGATTCAGATGGAGCATCAAGGAATTCAAGTGAGGGAGGGGATGCATCCATTGGAGTTTCTGAGGACAGGATTGAGAAGAAAATGACGTTGAAGCAGAAACTTTTTTATATTTTAGGGCTATGTTGCAGAAATTTTTTATCTTTTAATCATGTAATTGTAACTTATGAATCGCTTCAATGAGATACGATTTGATTATACATATAACTTGTTTTATGTTAAGTGTTTATTTATTTTAATTTGCACAAGAATTTGTTTACTAATTCAAGCTTATTAATTAAGATTAAAAATAAACTTGTTTTAAAAAAAAATTAGAAATAAACTGCACTATATATGGAGTGATCTGCGTTAAGAGTGACAACAGGTAGATGACAATGAAAGAAAGATAGGAATGAGTTTCAGAGGAATATAGGATTATTTACGTCAGTTATTTATTTAACTGAAGTAAAAATAACACTTGTAACGTCAGTTGTATAAACAACTGACGTTAAAAGTGTTAATAATTCTTGCAAATCACTTTTAACGTCAGTTCATTACACAACTGACGCAAATAGTGATTTAATATTTACAAAACTGCCACCGCCTCATTTTTAACGTCAAACATATGGTCAACTGACGTAAAACGTTCTCGTATATTACATTATTTCCACTAGTGATTTAGGAAATTCGTTTGTTTTTGGAATTCCTTGATGGAATAAAGTCAAATATTTTCAAAGGGTTTTTCCTTCATAAAACATACAGTTCGAAAAGGTTTTCTCTCGTACAAAACTTTTGATCATAAAAATGTAGTTTCCTTCAACTTAAAATCACTTCAACATTTTTCTAAAAACAAAGATCTTATTCTTCTGAAGTAAGCACTTTAAACAAGAAACTTTTATAAATGAACCCAAAACTTTCAAAGTTCTATTCAAGGCTTATTAATGCTTTTAATCCTTATAGTCATTGAGCACAGACTCAAGTCCGGCTTCTCAAACTTCAATCAACAGTAATATATTCACAACAATAATAATATCACAGTTAATGACAGTTCATCACATATATATAATTCATAACACTTTAAAGTAAGTAATGTTCAACTTCAAGTAATAACCACAATAGTTCAAGTAAACAAGTTATTCAAGTATTGGCTCAATATTACAATAATATTCACAACAATCAATTAAACACATACACACATGCATATAGTCATTGAATATCCCTAGGCAAGCTCCCCTTACCTTTGAAGGCAAGGAAATGATCCTCGTCTTAATGCTCACGTTAGCTGCAAGAGTGTAACTATCTACTCCATCAAGCAAGCATAGCCGTGTCAAACGTCTCGAAGAGGGAATCCAACAACGCGCAACAACCAGAAATCAATTACACATTATCAAACACACATTCTAATTTGATCTAAACACTTAATCTTATTACCAAACAAGGTCATTTTCAAAGAAAATAATGTTTGGAGCTTAAGCTTCACAATACCCTTTGAGGAAACTTTGTTTTGATTAAAGGATCATGAAAATGAACTTAGGAATCATCAATGAAGAGTCCTAATTGCACTAAATCATAATTAATTTCACAAAAACAGAACCAAATTCAAATAAAATCAAATTGGGGTTTTAGGGTTCATAAATCAATTTGGGAAAAACTCATTTTAACTAAAGAATAATGAAATTGGTTTAGGGAAACATTAATTCATAGTCCCAATTGCGTAAAATAAGTGTTAATTTCACACTTTTAAACTGAAATCCAAAATCTTAGCGTTAGGGTTTCAAAATCAGTTTGGGGATTTTTCAACTAGAAGAGATTATGGGTAAAACACTTACCCAAGATGACTAGGAAGAGAGAAAGCGGCGACTGGGATGGCAGCCATGGCACAGGACGGCGGTTCGTGGCGGCGGTTCGTTCTCCGTGACAACAAAAGAGAGAGAGATACATCAACTCAAGGAAGAAGAAGGAGCTTGAAAGGAACTCACATGGTGGATAACCACCGTGAAGAGGTGGCGCGGCCAAAACTTACCATGGTGGAGCACGTTTTTCGCACGACGGAGCTCGGTCAAACGCAGCAGGGACGCGACGATCGAAGGAGGCGGTCCGGACGCCTGGGTCGCACGGCTCCGACGACGGTTCAGGCGGCGTGGTCGCGGCCGGGACGGGCGGCGATCGTGGCCGCTAGAGGGGAGAAAGTAAGGAGGAGATGAAGTGATATGAGAAGGGGAAGAAGTGTGTTCTGTTGAAGGAGGAAAGAAGAAATATAAAAAAGGAAGGGAGTAGGGCTGCTGTACGCATGAAATAAAGGGGAGGAGAGAGAAATTTCTGATTTTTTGTATTAGTGGGTACAAAAAGAGTGATAATATCAAGCCTAAAAATAAACAAGTTTTTAGTTTTTGAATCCAAAAATAAAGTGTGACAAATATATACTTTCAAAATTTGAAATAAAGTAGAGATTGATAGTTGGATTGATTAACTAAGAAAATCCACGGTCCAACATTTAATCTCCGATTAATGTCAAACCAATTTATTTTCAAATCTAAAATTAAATATAATGAAAATATGGAAATGTTTTTCTCTTAATCATATTATTTAAAATATTTTTCTGTACTGGTAATAATAGTGACAATAACATAAATTATTGTCTAGTAAGCGTGCATTCACTGAAATAAGTCAGTGCTAACGCACCCAATAAAATAATTTGAAAAGAGTAATTTAATTCCTCAAACTAAACCACATAACAAAATAAACATAAACATCCAAATAAAATAATCAATCATATGTGTAAAAACTAGGGTGTTACAATTTATAGTTTAATATTTTCTTTATCTTTTTATATATGTTATATTTATATATATATATATATATATATATATATATATATATATATATATATATATATATAAATATTTGCGGGTACTAACTAAACCAAATGAAACCAATCCAATTTCATTGGCTCGGAATTTTATATTATTTTATTATTATCTTTTTAAAGTTTATATATATATTTTAAATGTTTTAACCATGAAAGGTAGTAAAACTATCGTATTCTTTGGAAAAGTTTAGGGCGTGAGATCTGAACTAAAAATTCGATAAACCCGAAAATATGAACATAAAAGTAGACTGTTATAAAAAAAACCCAAAAGATATACTTTAATGTTTAGTGTTTATTATATTTTAATAATTATATATAATTTATAGTTAATATTTTTTTATAGTTATATATATATATATATTAATATTTTCGGGTAATAACTAAATCAAACCAAAACGAACCAATTTTGATTGGTTCGGATTGTTATATTATTTTCTATTGACTTTTTAAAGTTTTTTTTAAAAAATGTTTTAACATGAAAGGTAGCAAAGCAACCGTGTTTTTCGAGATAGTTTAGGGGCACCAATGATTTGATGAACATGAAAATCTGAACAGAACCAATTAAAATGGTTTATATTTTTTTGTGTTAGGGTCCGAACCAAACCAAACCATACTCGATGATCATTGGTTCAGTTATCTGGTTCAAGGATTTTGGAAACGAAACAATTACTATATTTTAATATTTATATATATACATAATATTTTATATTTATTATATTTCTACTTTTATATAGAATTTAATAGTTTATTATTTTAATACTTTTAATATTTTTTATGTATATATATTTATATATATTAATTAATATTTTTGGGTCTGAACTGAACCAATTTTGATTGGTTCGGCTTTTATGTTATTTTATTATTGACTTTTTAAGGTTTATATTATTTTTAAATGTTTTTAGCCACGAAAGGTAGCAAAGCTATCGTGTTCTTCGGGAAGCTTGGGGTATAAAGCTACTATATGATTCATTTCCTGGGAATTAATTCTAAAGCTTGAAAAAAACGCTAAGAAGTCGTCATCTGGTTTTTTTTAAAGTCACTTAATTGCTTAAATTGTTTACATATATTATTATTATTATTATTATTATTATTATTATTATTATTATTATTATCAATATTGATACTATAATATATTTGAGAACTCCACTTTTACTATTTTTGTAACAGCCAAGACTAAAAGTGGAGTTTGTCATGTCGTGGACTCTCTTAATATTCACACACACACATATATATATATACACACACACAGACATATATATATATATATAGTGTGTGTGTGTTTTAATATTTATATATAATTTATAGTTTCAATTTTTATATATATATATATATATATATATATATATATATATATATATATATATATATAAGTACTAACTAGAGTGTGTCAGGTTGTGGATTGTTTTTAAATGTTTTATCCATGAAAGGTAGCAAGACTACTATGTTCTTCGGGAAAGTTTATGGGTGTAAGACCCGAACCAATAATTTGACGAACCCGAAAATCTGAACCGAACCAAATCAAACATGATGGTCATTGTTTCCGTTATCGGGTTCAAAGATTTTAAAAATGAAGCAATTACTAATATTAGTATAATATAATTATAGTATAAATAATTTAAGTATTTTGTTTCAATCAATAAAATATAATGTAATTATATTTCAACATAAAAATAGTAATTACAATTGGATTTGAATTAAATATTGTAATAATTTATTTTACAAGAAAATTTACCCATGCGTTATACGGGTACACCACTAGTTATTCGTTAAAAGGTTTATATAGCAACTAAGCATTTTACGCAGTTGTGTTTGAAAAAAAAAAAAATCTTATTTTATTTAAATAATTGTTTATGGTTCCATATTTTAAATTTTAAGGATTTGTAACTTTATTCAATTGTATTGTGAAAGATTTCATAGCTCGTCCATGCTATAACCATTCATGAAAATATAAAAAATTTAAGTATAAGTGAATAAAGATATATCTACCATTGATTTAATCTAAAATGCATTACGATCTTAACTCACTAATAATCTAACGGTGGATATAACCTTACTTGCTTACTTTACACATAAACTCACTTTAGAGAAGCCTTATCCCGTGAAAATAGTTTTTACAAAGCATACTCTAAGCAGCAAACAAATTGCACAAACATATTTACAAGTTCAGCATGAACTAGTTTGATCCTTTCATAAATATGACTGCGTATATACTTTACAAGTCAAATTGCAATTAAGTACAAGTATACTTTTCAAGTCTTCAACGATATTAGTCCTCAATGTACAAAGTACAGAATTCCATGTTGTATCAGATATCTTCATATGGTATTTAAATCAAGGGAATGCTAACCATATTGAGGATTTCAAAATTTAGAATGTATATTCAATTGAAAAAAGAAGTACCACACTGCAATTGCCATTCCATGCAATCTTCAAAATCAAAAGTGCTTACACAATCCAGTAAGGCATTTTGTTGTTGTTCATAATGACATATGTAATTCAACCCTATAAGAAGCTCACATATGGCATCCTCTGTCTTTTCCTTATCAGCAAAGTATCATGTCTGAAGCAGCAGCACATTTGTCCTGCTGAGAATTTGGTGTTGCTCAAAATTCCTTTCACTTTGCCATCTGATCATATTATGGGCAAGTGGAGCAAGCCACCTAAGTATCCCATCAAGAGTCACCTTCCAGCCATGGGCAAGAGGGGCATCATATATGGCCAGGTTTTTGACAGAGGTCTTCAGTTTGGCCTTCAGAGATACTCTTAAGCTCGTCGGTAGCATCTGATATAGATCATCCCTAGCTTCCTCACCTACTAAATGTGGATAGTTAAGTAGTTTCTCTATGACAATTATGACATTGGCATAGTGCAATGCTAGAGCACAGCCTCCAAGAGTGGAAGGAGGAGCATAAATAGCTAACCTACTCTTGGGACCAAAAGTTGAGTAACTTTGAACACAAGAACTAACTTGTCTTAGATCTCCAGTGAAAGGAAGACCAATTTGAGCACGATTTAGACCACCAGAATGGCATAAGTGCTCCCTTTTCTTGACATGATTCCCAACCCCAATACTATGATAGCTTGATATGTGACTGTATTGGTCGTCGCGATCAATAACATAATCTTCTTCATCAAATTTTGAAACTGAGCTGCTTAAACTTAGACATTCCATGAAAAGTCTGGGACTTGTTGCACATGGAAAACCAAAATCTCCAGGTTGAAGATATGCTGTCACCTCTCTTCATATAATCTGGCCTATTAAAAATAGTTCCCCTTCTCTCCACAGCAGTTCTTTCAATCGAAACCGAATGACATCCATTTCTCTTGCTATGATTGAGTTTCAACTTCTCTAAACTCTTAATCTGCCCAGACACCAATCCACACTCATTGTGCATAGGTGGTGAACCTCCACCAAGACCAAGGCTATTCTTCCTCAATGCATAATCACCAAAGATCACAGAGATCCTGGCATAAAGGGTACAAACTGTCCTTGCCAACAACTCAACAACCTTATCAAAGGTCTGATTCCAAAGTGAACGCTCCTTTAGATGCCTCACATCTTGCTTCCGCCATGTGAGTTTTTGCTCATACGCCCTCCGACTCTCTTCATGTTGATTATGCTGAAACTTCTTCACTGCTTGCTCCAATTCATTCAAGACCTCCATTTCACTGTACAAATTCCTGGTGGCACTAACATACCTATCCATTTTCCTCACCATTCCTTCCATATGCTTAACTAAGAACCCCAATTCCTTCACATCTATAACCTCACTAACAATGTCCCCATATACATGCTCAAAACCTTGCAATGCAGGCACAGAACACTTCTTCCCCGACCTAGAAACCACACTAGCAACACGGTTCAACTCCTCAAGCTTCTCTGCCAGAGCCAGCTCTAGAAGATAAGCCTCATCAGAGGAAACCAAGTTTTTAACACACTCTGATTTCAAGATCTCATTCCTGAGCTTTGAGATCTCAGAGTCTGATGAGGATTTGTGAAGGTGAACTATTTTGGACATTACATTTGCTACTTCAAAAGAAAGAATGTCAATCATTACTTTGTTATCATGCATTTTTGGGTTCTGTTTTTTCTTTGTAGAAGGTTAAAAAAGAAGGGCTTGCTTGAGATTGGAACTTACCTGGTTACCCATCTTTACAATCCAAGTTTCAGCAACCATAGCTACACACCAGTTTCACCAAATTCTCTTCAAATCTGCAGCAGATTCAAAATGGGGTTGCTAAAAATTCAATGAGTTAGAGACTTGTATCAGCATTCAGCCCAAAGGTGCAAGCTTTGGGAAAACCCCATGAACCTCAGACACCAGAAAAGGCTTTGTGTTAAGACCCATTGAGCTGGACAAGAAGAAGAACATATCAGCTTGTCAAAGTTGCAAACTTTAGTGCAAAACTATGCTTTTGGGAACCAAATTTGCAGTTCAATTGTTGAGGGGTATGCTGAAAAACCAAAGGGTGCAACGAGAATGGAAAGAGAAGGTAATTGCTGCTCGGCCTGTTTGTTTAGGTTTTTTTTTTTTTTCTTGGATGGAACTGGGGTTGTTTTAAAATTATTTATTAATGAGGAGTCATTTTGGATATGTGGTATATTTTATTTTTTTTAGTCAGACTCGTATCTTTGAAGGTGCCAGTCAGACTGTCACCTTCCAAGTCAAACTGGCGCCTTCAAAAGCATCAGTCAAACTGACGCCTACCAGTATTAAAAAAAAGAAAAGAAAGAAAGAAAATTGATAGCAATAATAAGAGGTATAAAAAAATAATAACAATAATAATTTACACCAATAAATATTCATCAATTATTACAGTAGTAAAAAAAAAATTTACCTTGTAATAGCATTAATATTATCGTTACTCCATATACTTATAATATAATTTTTTAGCAGTATTCCTTTAAAATTGCTTGTAACTTTCTTTTAATTATTAAAAGGTAATTTTTTTTACTACTGTAATTGGTGTAAATTGTAATTGCTATTATTTTTTTATGACTCTTGTGATATTATTTGCTACTTGTTATTATAGGATTTTTTTATTGCCTCTTGTTGTTTTAAATGGCTTTTTGACCAAAATGAGTTTCTTTTAGAAACTATTTATCAGTAGCAAGTAGCAAATAACAATGACAAGTAGCAAATAATATCAAAAGAGGTATAAAACAATAATAGCAATAACAATTTACACCAATAAATATTAATCAATTATTACAGTAGTAAAAAAAAATTACCTTGTAAGACTTAAAAGAAAGTTACCTGCAATTTAGAAGGAATGCTGCTAAAAAAAATAATTATACTATAAGTATAGGGAGTAACGATGACATTAATGATAAAGTATCTATTTAAAACAACAAGAGGCAATAAAAAAATCCTATAATAACAAGTAGCAAATAATATCACAAGAGTCATAAAAAAAAAATAGCAATAACAATTTACACCAATAAATATTCATCAATTATTACATTAGTAAAAAAAATTTTACCTTGTAAGAATTAAAAAGAAAGTTACCTGCAATTTAGAAGGAACACTGCTACAAAAAAATATACTCTAAGTATAGGAGTAACGATGATATTAATGCTAAAGTATCTATTTAAAACAACAAGAGACAATAAAAAAAATCCCCTAATAACAAGTAGCAAATAATATCACAAGAGTCATAAAAAAATAATAGCAATAACAATTTACACCAGTAAATATTCATCAATTATTACAGTAGTAAAAAAAAATTTACCTTGTAAGAATTAAAAGAAAGTTACATGCAATTCAGAAGGAACACTGCTACAAAAAAAATTATACTATAAGTATAGGGAGTAACGATGATGTTAATGCTAAAGTATCTATTTAAAACAACAAGAGACAATAAAAAAATCCCCTAATAACAAGTAGCAAATAATATCATAAGAGTCATAAAAAAATAATAGCAATAACAATTTATACCAATAAATATTCATCAATTATTACAGTAGTAAAAAAAAATTTACCTTGTAAGAATTAAAAGAAAGTTACCAGTAATCTTAAAGGAACGCTGCTAAAAAAATTTATGCTATAAATATAGAGAGTAACGATGACATTAGTGTTATTACAAGGTAAAATTTTTTTTTACTATTGTAATAATTGATGAATATTTATTGGTGTAAATTATTATTGTTATTATTTTTTATACCTCTTATTATTGCTATCAATTATTTTTTTTTTCTTTTTTTTAATACTGGTAGGCACCAGTCTGACTGACGCCTTTGACTTGGAAAGCACCAGTCTGACTGGCGCCTTTGACCCGTCAGAGTGGAAAAAAATAAAATATGTCACGTGTCCAAAAGGACCCCCCATTGATAAATAGTTTCAGAACAACCCTAAACTGATAAATAGTTTCTAAAACGAATCCAGTTTGATCAAAAAGCCATTTGTTTATCGTTGGAAAATCCAGTTTACACCCGAATGCCGGTTGCCACGGTAACTAAGGTGTTTGGGTCCGTTGGAATAGTTAATTTCTGGTGGGTATAATTGAGTTTTGTGGAAGCAAAAATTTCTGGCTTTTCCGTTGAGAATAATTGATTCTAGATATATGATTCACAAAATTATACATATTTACACTTTAAAAGTGATTTTACTTTATCATCCAAATAAAATCAGTTCTTCTAAACCTACTTTTAAAATATTTTTATCAAACATAAATCAATTTTTTAACCTTGATTTTTTCAAAATCAATTCTTTCAAACTTAATTCTATCAAAATCAACTCTATCAAAATCTAAAACAAATCAATATAAATGTCATGCGTACCGGTTTGAGTTTTCAAAAAGGGGTCACTCAATTATGAAAAGTGGAGTCAGGGCTACAGAGCTTTTGAATTTTTTTTGGAAGTATTGCGTCTGCAAGACTGCAACTGCACCATTCAATTCATTTTACACAAATGCTAATTTGACACTATTCTTGGCCATTAATACGGTGATATTATATTATACGGTATTGTAGCGAGTTTTTTTTTTTAAATTAATCTTTTTTTATAAATAATTTTTATTAAGTATGTATAAATATCTGGTGAATCGGATACAAATATCTGATGAATTCAGTTCATTATCTAGTGAATGGGTTTTTTGAGAAATATTTTTTTTGATTAAGTATATGCAAATATATGGTGAATCCGGTATAAATATCTGGTGAATTCAGTTCATTATCTGGTGAATAGGTTTTTTTGAGAAATAATTTTTTTGGTTAAGTATGTGCAAATATATGGTAAATCAGGTATAAATATCTGGTGAATTCAGTTAATTATTTGGTAAATGTGTTTTTTTTATAAATAAAGTTTTTGGTTAAGTATGTATAAATATCTGGTGAATGAGTTTTTTTGAGAAATAAATTTTTTGGTTAAGTATGTGCAAATATCTGGTGAATCATGTACAAATATCTGGTGAATTCAGTTCATTATCTGGTTAATGTGTTTTTTTTATAAATAAATTTTTTGGTTAAGTATGTGTAAATATCTGGTGAATGGGTTTTTTGATAAATAAACTTTTTGGTTAAGTATGTGTAAATATCTGGTGAATCATGTACAAATATCTGGTGAATGATTTTTTTAGAAATAAAATTATTTTTTTAAAAAAGTCAATTTTTTTTTAAAAAGTGCTGCTACAGTAACGCTACAGTAGCAGATGTCGAGTATAATGTCGTAAAAAATGTGTTCAATTAGCGGGGCTCTTCATTTTATATACTTCTTCCCTCCCATTATGTTTATCTTTTTATATTGTTATAGACTAGATTGTCTCCTTCTCTTATCACTTATTTCTATAAAATATTAGAAAATTAGTAATTTTTTTTTTAATTTTATCCTTATTATTTATTATCTCAACTCAATTTATTAAGTACATGATGATTAGAGAAAACATATTAGAACAAAACTGAAGGGTTCTTCTCTGGTTACTTACAGTATTGTTTTTTTTTTTGGTGAACAACTTACAGTATTGTTATTTAATGAGAACATTTGTAATAATGAAAATAAAACTTATAAGCCCAACAGTATCTGCCTTTTGTCTATATTAATGGGGTGAGAGAATGGTAATATTGATGCAATGGTTAAAGTCATACAAATGTTGTAAATTTCAGCTTTTAATATATATATATATATATATATATATATATATATATATATATATATATATATATATATGCGAATTTACAGAAAGGGAGGAAGGGGAGAAGAGCAGGATGAGAAGTAGGAGAAATGGCGGTGATTTACAGGTGTTGAAATAAATAAATCAAAAGATGCAGATTAAATTATAAAACATAAAACAAAAACAGTAAATGCAGAACTTTAAAGCATATAGCCCAGAAAGGCGGTTGAACCTGCCGAGATCTGGACAAATAAAGTAAAAAAAAACTGGAGCGGAGGCCGAACCTCACCAGGACCGATGGAGGAAAAGAAGAGAATTACTAAACCATATATTTTTATTGAAATACCAAAGTATTACAAAACAAGATTGAAAAATTGAAAGAGATGGAGAAGGGGAACTGAGTACAACTCAAAAGGTCACTCAGAACCTGTAGCTCACTCAGAGCTTCTCGCATTATACTATCTCTCTAAAACTTCGAATGCCCTTAACATGAGAGGAGCATCTTATTTATAGAGAATGAAAACTACTATTACAATAGTAACGATAACATGACCTGAACTATTGCAACGATTAATGAACAATGCTGGTATCTTGACTGGAACTGTTATGAATAGTAATGAACAATATCGGTGACATAACTGGAACTATTCGTGCTGGTAATTTGTTTGAAATCTTTGACGAGTGGCTGTAAGTATTCATCATCACTTAGGTTGATTGTTGTGTCTATCCTATAGCAATCATCTCCATTCTGATAGAATGGGTCAGAACATTTTGAGGAAGTCTCCTCGTCTTCTTCTTCATCAAACTGGAGGAGCTTCTGTTTGGATGAAGAGGTTACTTCTTCCTTTCCTAATCTTAGGGTAGCTTCCATATTTTGTAGAAAACTCTCCTTTGACTTGGATCCTACCAGAACTTAGACCATATGTGATCTCCGATTTAGAAATTCACATGTTTTACGGATTGGCTGCTTTAATCCATTTTGGATTATGCTGAAACCATATTTTGACATTGTCATTAGTAGTCGTTGCATAGTTGAATTGTGACACCACTTGACATATGCAGATCTTTAGAGTAAGGGCAAAATATTAGGGTAAAGATCTTGATTTTGGTATTTGTATTGTCAGCTGAACACTCATGCCAGTGAGAATTTGGAGAAACATATTAGATTTGCAGGGAAAGGACTTTCCTTGATATCAAAATATTTTTCAAATGTTTTGTATCCTTCCAAAAGATCTGGAGGAAGGATCTGCTTGATTGGTCCAAAAAATTGCCACCAATGGACAAACCAATATGGAAATTTATAATTGACATTCTTCTTGAAATATATCAACCAAGAATGTCTTTTTTGATTGTTTTGGTACCAGAAAATATTGTACCAAGCTGTCTGATAATCCCAAAAGTTAAATCCAATGGGATCAAAAGTTTGAGAAATTTTTTTGCAAACATTTAAATTTTTTCTAAATTGCTCAGGTGTTAAAACCATTAAAATCTGGAGAGTTGAGTAAGTGTACGTTGAGACGCCTCGACGTCCCATTAAAGAAAACCCAAAATATTAAGATCTAATTTCGTTATTATCGTTAAGCGGATGTATTAGAAACAAAGTAAAATTAAAAACTTAAAATATAAGACACATGTATAAACATACATACAGAAACATAACTATAATATATACATACATGCCGATACAGGTATTGTCAAGGGATTCCCATCAGTAAGATCCCGATATATACAAACTGGTGACACATAACATAAAAGAAATACATCAAAAGATAAAAAGGGAAGATGCGTCGCCGATTCTCTCCACACCCCGTCCCCTCTCAAAATACAATAAAACTTCACTCACACCTATACAAATGGCATTGGCCCGAGCCATCATATACTGCCACCCTCGTCCACATCTCGTGGTCCGGCAGGTCTGGACACTCCTCCGCTCTCACTGGAAGAGCTCCTGTCCAAATGCCTCTGAAACCTCTGCCGGTAAAGTCTGCTATAGAGGATGAAGCCGTCTGGTAGATACTCGAGAAGAATATGAAATCGTAGCCCGAACTTCAGGAGGTGCTGGTCCTAGGCGGGGGCAATCGGGTCCTCCTCCCGGATAGGTGCCAACTCGGGCCCTGGTGCTGGTCCTGGTGCTGGTGCGAGTCCTGGGACTAGTACCTCAAAGGGTACCATGAAAGGAACTGGGGCCATGCCTGGCATCAGTGGTATGTGTCCATTTGGCTGGCCTATCGGGAAGGGAAGGGTAGTGCCAAAGCGAAACGTGCCGACGAAACCAATCGACGCTCCTTGTCCGAGCTCGGAGGTGATGGACAAAGGACCCGTATATACAACGAAATAGAGTGACTGGGTCCACGAGCCACCCGTTCGGAGGGGAAACCTCGGGTCCTGGGTCATCCACGGATGATCCTAATGTGCCATCTACACGGTTTGGATCTGAGATACAAAACATATATGCACCAACACACAACAAAAGAAAAGGGGATAAGAAGTCATATAACGTCAAACGTGGAAAGGGTTTAGTAACATTTAATTCTATAGCAGCACACTAAAAATCCATCTCCAAGAATATAATTATGTATATTTAACACAAATCATCATCGATCCACGTCTAAGAGACCCTCTGCCATGATGCAATGCAATGCTGTATGAACCATCTCATCAGGTATTGGCCATATCCGGATATCACATCAATAGAATCGACACGTCCCAGAGTCCCCGGCGCACACCCTCGTTCGCGGATGGAGAATGCCCATGCAAAGCAATGGCACTATAGCTGCACAATACGGTGCACACCTCTAAACCCCGGCCAGGGTGCTCATGCAACGCCTGAACTATAGCTACGACTAAAATGAAATAATGTCTGGGACGGTTCACCGTTAGTCTAAACCCCGGGAATTCTCCCTCCGAGGAATAGACCCACACGACCATGTTCAGGTCCACCAGACCATGTTTCAGGTCAACCATATCACAGACCATGTTTCAGGTCACCCCCTAGTGCCCTAACCGCTCATCATAATCTCATAGATAACCTCAATAATAATCTCGTCTCAATCATCATATCACAGTAATCATCTCGGTTAGGCACTACTAACACATATATAATATGAATTCCCCAATACATCACCATAACTCATTATAACTTATCACTTACTCAACCTCTAAGCACAATCATAACACTCATCATGTCATCACCATCATGCCATCATGTTATCAAAATCATCATCATTACCATCATGTCACTATTTCCAACATAATAAACACCAAAATATAATAATAATAAATATAAACACTTTCAAAAATAATTACAACACTCATGATATCATTCGTCAAGTACCAAGTTCAAGTTAATCAGTCAAGCAGGCAATCATCATATAATAAAATTATATATATATATATATATATATATATATATATATATATATATATATATATATATATTTATCGTGACGACGATAAATGTACAATTTCTATATCATCATTGGTACCACTAGGTAGTCCCCAATGTGATATGGACATTGTCTGTTACTCGTTCTCATGTAGGGTTTGGGTCGCCCAACGCCATTATCTAATTAAATGCAACCGTGCCGTTTCCGATGTTAAATAGTTTATTTCCCCCACCTAGAGAGTCGTACAGTGTCCGAAACGAAACAAAACGAGATATCCTCTGACTTCCTCGATTCTGCCCTGCCCGGTTCTAGGGCCTCAGATCTTCCAAAATTTCACCTAAGCATCACACTACGAAGCGCATGTTACTACGAGTTCGTAATTGAAGACAGAATCTAATTCCGACATATGAAACTGAAGATACTGCGAGAAACATAACGAAACGAGGTTCGATATACACGAGGATGATTTACCTTCTCTATTGAAGAAAAAGGAGAAGATGAAAATGAAGGCATCATCACTACGATCACAACTGCGTACTCTGATTCACAATGGGACGAACGAAACTCGCACAACTCACACTAGAAGCTCTTCTCTCTCTCTCTCTAGAACTCTCCTTTATGTCCTCTCAAAATTCTTAGCTCTCACTCTCTGTTTTCTACTGAATGACTAAGTGACTTAAGTCACTCTTTTATTTTTGTGCATCAGCGTCCCCACGCTCGAGCGTGAGAAGTTCCACGCTTGAGCATGCCCATGCTTGAGCGTGGGAATTGCCATGCTTGAGTGTGGGAAGCCACTACACCATGCATCCACTTACAGGCTGTCACGTAAGCCCTGATGACATGTGGCAAGTCAAAGCATGGCCCTTGTCTGTTGACTTGGGCGCTTTTGTGGGTACACCCATGCTTGAGCGTTGACTTCTGACCAAAAGTCAACTCTTTGCGTTCGGGGTCCGTTCGGTGTCCGATTGTGCTCAAATTTGCGATATAGTCTCATTAGGACCTAATAAACAACCTAAAACCATCAAAAAGGCCTAATATCAACTCTAACTCCAAAATTCTTATTTCACACTTAGACGTCTCATTGATGCTAACCTGAAAACCCTGATTGGTCTCTACGTTCAAACTTACCCGAAAAAGCTGCGTACTTAACATGCAAAGGTCTCTTTGCCTCAAACCACATCTCTACTATATAATCCAAGCCTTAACCCTAATCCTCACACGTAAACCATACATAAAATACAGGACGTTACATTTCTACCCCCTTAAAAGAAATTCCGTCCTCGGAATTTACATACCTGAAAACAGATAGGGGTACTGTTGTTGAATGTCTGTCTCACACTCCCAAGTAGCATCTCCAGTAACACTATCCCATATGACCTTGACCAGGGGAATATGTTTACCACGAAGTTCTTTAATCCTTCTATCTGCAATCTTAAACGGTAAAGCCTCATATTCTAGATTCTCTCGAAGTTGTATGGACTCAGGCTCAATGACATGAGAAGGACCAGGATAATATTTTATCAACTGGGATACATGGAAGACATCATGAAGGTTAGAAAGGTAAGGGGGTAAGGCTATCTGGTAATCTACTGGACCAATTCGTCAAAGAATCTGAAATGGTCCAATGAATCGGGGAGTGAGCTTTCTAGATTTTATAGCTCTGCCAATTCCAGTTGATGAATGTACAATATATGTTAGTTTGGAAGTGTAAATAGGAATAAGTTTGTAAATAATCTTAGTATTTGTGAATGTAAATGATTAGAAAATGTGCACATTCATTTGATTATAGTTTTGATCTTTTATATGAAAAATATACTCAAAAAGATGTTGAAAATGTGTAGGATTGAAGGCCGAGCGCTCAGCTCTGGAACCGGGCGCTCAGTCCGGCGAAAAAGGAATGAAACAACATCAGACAACACGTCGGGCGCTCAGTACAGGTTTTGGGCGCTCAGCTCCCAAGAGGACCAAAATGAACTAGCGCTCAGCGCTAGAGTACTGCGCTCAGTGCCAGCAGGGAAACAACATTGGAGTTCTCGATGAAAACAAGTGCCCAGCACTGGGAAATGCACAGAAACTCTATAAATTCAAGTTTTAGTCGAGTTTTGAGGATCTTTGGCTCATTTTCCACATTTTCTCACTTTGGTTCATAACTTTCTCTCCACTTCCTTGAGGATTCAAGCATGAGAACATGAGTTGAAGCTTCTATGGATTCTTCCACACTCTCCTACTCAAGTTCTTTCATCTCCAGTCTCTCTATTATGAGTTGCTATATCAATTAGGTTAGGTTAGGATGATTTCAATTTAGAATTTGATGTAATTGACTTTGATTTCTGATTTCAATTATATTTCATTCAAATTGAGTAACTGCCTCTATGCTTAATGCTTTTATTGGATTGATCAACTTTTGATTGATGTTAGATTCAATATCACAATTGGAAAATTGGTTATTGGAATGGAATTGAAGTAGATTACCATTGGAATGTTGATTCTAGGAATAGAACTCTATTGCAATGCATTCTTATGAATCTCATGCTTAATGTTTGTGCTAATTCTTGAATCACCTAAGGAATTAGGGTTCTTGATTGGTACAGAAGGATTATCACCTAAGGAATTAGGGATAAATCTAGGTTAGTGATTTGAATGTCAATTGTATGGAATGAATTGAAGTTAGGATTAAATAAGGTTATGTCATGTGAAGATTGAATGATTCCGATACCTAACTGCTTTTACCTATATTGAATTCATTTGTTACTTGTATTGCATTCATTCATTCTTGTGACAACTTGTAATAAAAGTTCATAAACATTCTTGGAGATATGAAATTCATTCATTCAAATAGATATTTCCTAGGCCATGTTGATACTTGATCATAATCCTCATTGGGACGATACTTTACTTTCACTATTATCACTTGTCGCGATTTGGTACACTTGCCAAACCATCAACACCAATCTTCAGAGTGACTCTCAAAAACACGTGATCACCTTCCTGGAACTCTAAGGGTCTCATTGTTGACTCACCGGCAAGTGTACCGGGTCGTCGCAAGTAATAAAACACGGTAAGAGTCTACCGAGGTCGAACACAAGGATTGGGCTACCAATTCGACTAATTTCGCGAGAAATTCGATAAGTTGGTTAAGTAGAGAAAGTGGTTGGAGAGAAACTAGGATCACAATTCAAATTAACAAATCAAATCAAATCAATTAAGATATGGTGATGAAATCTGGAATTAAAAGCATCTAAGGTTTCGAATCCACCTACCCAATCATGCAAAGTACCCAAGTGATAATGATCTCCTCCCTAGGTTCAATTTTAATGTCAACGGGACCCCTAAATTCTCCTATATCCACTTTGTCGTGCTCAATAGGACATATTCGATGATTTGAGTTAATTACTTACTAGGTCTCTTAACCCTAATCTCGAATTCTATTAATTCTTGTTCCCTAAGAGTTGCATCGATCTCCTATTCACTCTCGTGCAACACTCGATCGATGTTCCCAATTCAAGTTCTAAAACGCGAATCGCCTCTCGGCCTCAAACACGTTTAACTAGTTGATCACGCAAGCATATAACCAACACAATGAAATCAGAATTGGAAAACAATAATTGAATTAAAAGAGAGAGAGAGTTACATCACATGAATACTATGCCGCCATAGGTGGCTTCATCGATCCCTTAGACAAGGGGATTAGTTCCTCATGTCCGTAACAACGACACACGTACAATCGGAAATCATCCTAAGACTAAGAATAAGAAAAGAGAAGAGAAGGGGAGACGCAGCTCCAGAATAAGGATTACAAAGATCTCTCAAAATTCTGATGCAAAAGTCCTTTAATTTTGTTCTGATCTGCTCTATTTATAAGGAGGCCACGCGTCACGGCCGTGATGGCCATCACGGCCAGGCCGTGACGGCTTCTGTTTCTGGCGCTTCTGTGGGATTCAAACCCTCGCGACGCGAAGGATGTCTCGCGACGCGAGCCTTCTTGTCACGGCCCATGATGTGAATCACGGCTAAGCCGTGACGGTCTCTGACTTGTGTGGGTTTTTGGTCACGGCCGTGATATACATCACGGCTAGGCCGTGATGATCTCTGACTTTTGGGGATTTTTGGTCACGGTCGTGATACACATCACGGCTAGGTCGTGATGGTCTCTGACTTCCAAGTCTTCATTATTCGCGAGGCGAGAATCATGTTCGCGGGGCGAGACCTCCAAAAGTGCTTTTTCCCGCTGCTTCTTGACTTTCCTTGATTCTCAGAGCTTCACTTATTTACCTGAAAACACCAAAAGCAACCAAAAGCATAATTCCATCCAAAATAAGCTAAAAACTACACAAAAGACGCAAAACGAGTCAAAGTCCAACTTAGGAACAAAACAAGGCAAATTTGGGCGAAAACGAGAGTGAACTCGAATAAATTGGCACATAAACCCTAGTTCATCTAGTCATAAAACTAGATAAGCCAGAGGCTTATCACTCATCCTCTTGTTGCTGTAGCTTCTCTGCCTATCCTGCCCTTCCTTCATTTTCTCTTTGATTTTCCTGACTTGCTTCGTTGTTTGCTGTACCACATCTGGACCCAACACTTAGCTCTCGCCAGTCTCATACCAACACAACGGAGTCCTACACTTTATTCCATACATAGCCTCATACGGTGCCATCCCAATACTATTGTGGAAGCTGTTATTATATGTGAACTCAATCAAAGGTAGGAATTCATCCCAACTGCCAACCTGTTCCAACACACAGGCTCTTAAAGGATCCTCCCACGATTGAATTGTTCTTTCTGACTGTCCATCCGTCTGAGGATGATAAGCAGAACTCATCCTCAACTTTGTTCCCAAAGCATTGTGTAACCGTCTCCAAAATCTAGATGTAAATCTAGGATCCCGGTCGGAGACAATACTCGATGGCACACCGTGCAACCTCACTACTTCCTTGATGTAGATCTAGGTCAACTTCTCAAGATTATAACTCTCCCCAATAGGTAAAAAGTGAGCACACTTTGTTAACCTATCAATGATAACCCAAATCGCATCAAACCTCTTCGGAGTTCATGATAATCCAACCACAAAGTCCATCGCTATACTATACCACTTCCACTCAGGGATATCCAAGGACTACAACAACCCTGTGTGCTTCTGATGCTCTACCTTAGCTTTCTGACAAACCAAACATGATAGAAGGTACTCCGCCACTTCTTTCTTCATCTTGGGCCACCAAAACATCTTTTGGGACGGTCCGCTGTTAGCCTAAACCCCGGGAATTCTCCCTCCGAGGAATAGACCCCAAAGACCATGTTTCAGGTCAACTATGTCACAGACCATGTTTCAGGTCATCCCCTAGTGCCCTAACCACCCATCATAATCTCATAGATAACCTCAATAACAATCTCATCTCATCAGTCTCATCATCATATCACAGTAATAATCTCAGTTAGGCATTACTAACACATACATAATATGAATTCACCAATACATCATCACGACTCATCATGTCTTATCATTTATTATCATACCATCATATCATCATATTATCATGTCAACATGCCATAATTACAATCATGTTATCATTTCCAAAATAATAATCATTACCAATTATAATAAAATAATAATATAACCACATTTCATAATCCAGTCCACATCGTTCATCAAACATCATATCACTGGCAGTCAAACAGTCAAGCTGTAACATCCCTGGCTGCTTTATGGATTGACGACTGTCCCCACAAACCAACATGGGTCTTTTCAGCGTGCTTTGTCCTGACTCACACGCTTCCTAGGAAAACTTCCCAGGAGGTCACCCATCCCAGAATTGCTCCAAGTCAAGCACGCTTAACTGTGGAGTTCTTAAGTGATGGGCTACCGAAAAGAAGATGCATCTTGTTAGTATAGGTAGTACCAATCAATTCATATACGCCTTCCTCAACTGTATAGTCTCATACCTACACAGTCTCAGGATCCCTCTCATTCGGGTGTGTTATCGGTTCATTCATGTGTCCCTCCGCCTAGAAGCCTGCCAGGAGTCTCTCCTTGTCCGTGCCTTCTTGCACTGACGACCACTCCCCGCCCTCGTCGGCACCCAGGTGTTACACAAGCAGCCAATCATTAAATAATAAAATAATATGTTTTTATCGTAACGACGATAAACGCACAATTTCAATATCATCATGGGTACCACTAAGTAGTGCCCAATGTGATATGGACATTGTCCGTTACTCTCAAGTAGGGTTTACGTTGCCCTACGCCATTATCGAATTAAATGCAACTGCACCATTTTTGACATTAAATGATTTCTTTCCCCCACCTAGAAAGTCGTGCGCTAAGCGAAACGAGATAAAATGAAGCATCCTCGAAACTCCTCAATTCTACCATGCGCAGTACTAGGGTCTTCGAGCTTCCAAAAATTCACCTAAGCATCACATTGCGAAGCACACGTTACCACGAGTTCAAAATCGAAGACGGGATTGAATTTCGATAAACGAAACAAAAGATGCTTCACGAAATGTAACGAATAGAGCTTTGACATAAAAGAGAATGATTTACCAACACTTTTAGAATAAAAGGAGAAGAGAACGACGTAGAGAACGTTGCCACGAACGCAACGGTGTACTCGGTCCATGACAGGGCGATCGAAACTCTTACACTGTTGCTCTAACTCTTTCTCTCTCTATTTTTTTTTCTCTCTCTCTCTAGAATTCTCTCAACTCAGTTCTCAGACTTTTGCTCTCTGTCTCTCTATTTTTCAGTCGAGCGACTAAGTGACTTAAGTCACTTAAGCCACTATTTTATTTTTGTGAAACAACGCCCCAGTGCTCAAGTGCTGGCAACCTAGCACTCGAGCGCTCTAATGCTTGAGCGCTGGCCTCCCCACGCTCGAGCGTTGGAGAGTGGGTGGACCACCACGCCATGCAACCAATCAGAAGATGCCACATCAACCCTGTTGACACGTGACAGGTCAACGCATGGCCCTGTCTGGTTGACTTGGGTGCTTGAGCGTGGATACACCCACGCTTGAGTGTTGACTTCTGACCAAAAGTCAACTCTTTGCGTTCAAGGTCCGTTCGACGTCCGATTGAGCTCAAATTTGAGATATAGGCTCTTTAAGACCTAATAAACAACCTCAAACCATCAAAATTGGAAAAATCTCAATCCTAACTCCAAAATTCTTGGTTCACACTCAAACGTCTTAAAGACGATAACCGGGGGAAACCCTAATACGTCTTTACGTTCAAACTCACTCCAAAAGATTGCTTACTTTCCAAGCAAGGATCTCTATGCCTCAAACAACATCTCAACTATATAATCCTAGCCTTAAACCTAATTCTCTTACGTACACAACACATAAAATAACGGATGTTACATTTTAACCCCCTTAAAAGAAATTCCGTCCTCGGAATTTACATACCTGAAAACCAATGGGGGTACTGCTGCCGCATATCTGCCTCACGCTCCCAAGTAGCATCTCAGGTAACACTATCCCAAATGACCTTGACCAGGGGAATCTGTTTACGACGGAGTTCTTTAATCCTTCTATCTGCAATCTTAGATGGTAAAGCCCCATATTCTAGATTCTCTCGGAGTTGTATGGACTCAGGCTCAATAACATGAGAAGGATCAGGGTAATATTTTCTCAACTAGGAAACATGGAAGACATCATGAAGGTTGGAAAGGTTTGGGGGTAAGGCTATCTGGTAAGCTACTAGACCAATTCGTCGAAGAATCTGAAATGGTCCAATGAATTGGGGATCGAGCTTTCTAGACTTTATAGCTCTGCCAATTCCATTCTTCGGAGTGACTCTCAAAAACACGTGATCACCTTCTTGGAACTCTAAGGGTCTCCTCCTTTTGTTACTGTAGCTCCTCTGCCTATGCTGAGCTTCCTTCATTTTCTCTCTTATTTTCCTGACAAGTTCCGTGGTTTGCTGTACCATATCAGGACCCAACACTTGGCTCTCGCTAGTCTCATACCAACACAATGGAGTCCTACACTTTCTCCCATACAGAGCCTCATACGGTGCCATCTCGATACTGTTGTGGAAACTGTTATTGTATGTGAACTCAATCAAAGGTAGGAATTCATCCCATCGGGGTGTTACATTAGGTGGTATCAGAGCAGTTCATCTTGAATGATCTTATTGTCACACCCTGTTTTTCCTATGTTTTCTTTAGCAGTAAATAAATGTGTATTTTAGATTAAACTCAGATGATGATTTTAATTAAACTAAAATCGTTTTCTTGTGTTGTTATATCATATGAAGTCACAGTAAAAATTTCGGTTGAAAATTCAGACGGAAGCCGGTCTGCATTTTCACTGCCGGTACAAGTTTACTGTGCAAAAAAACTAATTTTGACTCGTGAACGAGACAATTAGTGTTTTTATTATGTTTCTTTCCATTTTGTTTATTTTGAAAATTTTCGTTCAAAAATAAAATATAATATTTTACTCGGGCGAAAACGTCGGAAGAATTACGATCGGAAATGCAACTCGGATACGAAATGGAGCAGATTAGGGACTATAAAAGAAGTAAGGAGACATGATGGAAGAGGCTATGACACACTCTAAAAGTGTAATCATCACACCTTTCAAATTATAATACTATTCTAATCCAAAAGTCATTTCTCTCTCTTCTTCCATCCAATCAAGCATTAAACCACCAACCTTTCTCAACAAGCTCTCCCTCTTCTCCCCTTTGGCCGTGGAACTCTCCCCCTTTCCCTATATATGCTCCTTTCATTTTCACTTCATCATCTTCCTCCTTCAACCCCCATTAAACCTTTATCTTCTTCTTTCTTCTAAAATTTCAAGCTCTTAAAGCTTTAGTTTTTATTCATCTTTTCTACTTAAGTTCTTCATTAAAGTTCTTGCTTATACTAAGGGTAATGCTCTCATATGAATATTTTTTCAAGTTTCATCTTTTATTTCTTAGTTTACTTTATGTGTTCTTTATATGCTTTAAACTTCTAAAATCTCTCTAAAATGGTAGAAAACTCCTTTTGAGTTGAAACCACCTACTATAGTCTTGTATTAACTTATATTTTCACATACTAAGAGGTTGTGTAAAGAAAATCTCTATCTATCTCTTCCAATGAAGGCCGAATGCTTGCAATTGTGACCTATGAAGTTTTTGTTTCAACTTTTGGAATATGATCATGTGTTTGAGTTTCTAACTCTCCCTTGATCTTGAATATATAAATCTTGGAAGTTTTGATAGCTTGTTCCTATGATTGTCGAAAAAAATGAATAAGTAGGCCTAGGATACTATGTTTCAACTTTCCAAGTATTGGTCATGGATTTAGAACTCTTAATACCTTGTGATTCTAAACCTAAGAGTTATTGTTAAACAAAGAATATTTTCCTCATCATCTTATGATGGCCGAAACTTAGAGTTTAGGTTCTAGGATGTTTGAGTTTTTATTTTCCAAAATGATCATGGACTTGAGCTCCATAAGATATTTGGACGCTAAGTCTAAGAGATTGGAAAGTTTAAGGATTTCTAACTTGTTTATTCTATGTTATTAAAGCTAGTATGTATTACTTTCATTTTTACAAGATGATCACGGACTTGAGCTCCATAAGATATTTGGATGCTAAGTCTAAGAGATTGGAATGTTTAAGTTTCCATTGTTTTCCAAGATGATCATGGACTTGAGCTCCACAAAGTATTTGGATGCTAAGTCTAAGAGATTGGAAAGTTTAAGGATTTCTAACTTGTTTATTCTATGTTATTAAAGTAGTATGTATTACTTTCATTTTTCCAAGATGATCATGGACTTGAGTTCCATAAGATATTTGGATGCTAAGTCTAAGAGATTGGAATGTTTAAGTTTCCATTGTTTTCCAAGATGATCATGGACTTGAGCTCCATAAGATATTTGGATGCTAAGTCTAAGATATTGGAAAGTTTAAAGATTTCTAGCCTATAAATCCTATGAAGGCCGAACCTAGAAAGTTATGGACCTAAAATGATCATGGTTTTGAGCTCCTTAATACATATGGATGATAAACCTAAGAGATTCGAAAGTTTAGTGAATGCTAGCCTATTTTACTAGCCTTGGCCGAATACCCTAAGTTTATAACTTAGTGGGATTTTAATTCAACTTTGTTAAATGATCATTGTTTATGAACTCCTAACACTTAAGGATCATAAATCCTTGAGTTGTATAATTTTCGGGAATCTCTAACCCTAAGAACTAGTCTTAGCCGAACCTATACCTTGTGGTTTAGTGTTCTTGTTTGATTTTAACTTGTGATTTTGTGTTCATAACCTTAGACTTCCATCGCGGAGGAAACGAGGATGTTTGTGACATACCTCTTCGAGCATCTAATCTTCTTACCTTCACAGAAAGTAAGAGGGGATTGCCTAGGGATATTCAATGACTATATGCATGTGTGTATGTGTTTACTTGAATGATTTGAATATTATTATGATGTGGAGCAAACACTTGAATGACTTGTTTACTTGAACTATTGTGAATATTACTTGAAGTTGATTATTACTTGCCTTAAAGTATTGTGAGTTGTATATATGTAATGAACTGTCGTTAACTGTGATATTATTGTTGAGAATATATTACTGTTGATTGAAGTTTGAGAAGCCGGACTTGAGTCTGTGCTCAATGATTATAAGGATTAAAAGCCTTAATAAGCCTTGAATAGAACTTTGAAAGTATTGGTTTCATTTATAAAAGTTCCTTGTCTAAAACGCTTACTTCAAGAGAATGAGATTCTTGTTTTGAAAAGAATGTTGAAGTGTTTTTAAGTCAATAGAAACTACCTTTTTATGATCCAAAGTTTGTACGAGAGAAAGCCTTTTTCGAACTATGTGTTTCATGAAGGAAAAACCCTTTTGAAAATATTTGACCTTACTCCATCAATGATTTCAAAAGCAAACGAATTTCCAAATGTTTTATAAAAGAATTTGTAAAGGAAAAGATTTTCTCCTAAATGATTTAGAAACGTTCCGGTTACTTGGATAGGTGACCGAGGTTTTGTTTTGATTTTTGATTTTCACTAAGCGAAAAGTAAGAAAATATGAAAGATAATCTAGTTCACGAGACGTCGCCTCTAGTATTCAGTTATAAGCACACGATCTGGGATCCATGTCAAGAATCATGGACCAAGGGTCCAAGTTGTGATATTATGGGCTAGGAGTCCAAATCTTGGAATTGAGGACTGTGTGTTCTAATTTCATTGTTATGGGCTAGGAGTCCTTATCATGTTGAAATAAAACATGGATAAAATTATAATTGTTTCTATGACCACAACCTTGGACCGCGACCTCGGTCTAAGGCATTGTGATTGAGCACTCGGACTGTGCGTCCTGTGTTATTAATTTTCAAGTGATGAAAATTGTGAATAGTCGTTAGCTTTGGGCTTCGACAAACGGAAAAGAGTGAACACAAAGAAAAGTCTCGTTAATGAAAAGTCTTTTATTCATATGCATTTCCCCTTGGCAGACGTGCTCGAGTTACCGAATACCCGCTTAAGATGTGGTATTTGATGATGTGTACATCCGAATGGCCTTTATAAGGGATTCGTGATGGTGTTGATCCGAGTACACGAGGTGACGGAGACAACTTGCCAATGTGGCATACAAGCCTGATCAACTCTTTCTTTCTTAATGATAAAACGGTGATGGTATCTCATGAGATTAAGATTAGAGCCTGATGATTGAAGTGTCATGCATTATCTTTATAAAATTGATTGATTCGGGTATGAGACCCACTGAAATAATACTTGTTGTTTACCTATGAGTAATGTTTAAAATGTTAATATGCCAAGGTATTGTATGTATCATGTGTATGGTTGTTGTGCGATATATCCGTTGTCGGTATCTCACTCTTTCATTTCTACTTGTTATTCTCTCTTCCATTTTGGTATCGCCGTACGTATATGAGTTCAGAAGGATCCCAATATTCCACTTGTGCCGACAACGTCAAAGACTGAGGTCTTCGACGATGCAGGGAATGCCGGGGCATGATTGATACATCCAGGGGCAACATCTGCCACATACCACGGAGCAATCACCACAACCGATTTAAATGCTGATAGAGACCTAATCCGTAGGAGCCATACCATGGAGACTAGGAGGGTAGCTCTGCCTCCGTCTTGGTATTGCCTTCACACATTGCAAGCTAACGGACTACTACATGAGCCACCACCTCTATACGTAGAGTCGACAGCACTGATTGAGGAGGATCCCGAGGAGGACCCTGAGGAGGATCCTGAGGAGGACCTTGAGGAAGACTTCTATGAGGTCATGGAGAAGGATGAGCTGGAGGATCACGTTATGGATCATGACGACGATGACGATTCCGTAGATGAGGGCGGTGACGTCATAGATCCATTACCTGATGTCTCGTCTCATGGGAGCATTTGTGGATACCCTGCTTGCAGCCAGTGTCAGTAACCAATTCAGAGCGTTTTGTGGATAGTCTTCAGTCATCTGACTTTTCAGAGTTACCTTTTTGGATGTGGTTCTAGACCCTCTTTCCCTATGTCTTTACTTACTCTCTTTTAAGTTGTATCTTCTAGATGTCTAATTCTGTTGCAATGGCCGTTGATAAGGCCCTATCTTATGTATTGGAACTTGGCTCTCATTGGGATATGTTATATATATATGTTGTCTTCAATTCATGTTGAGTGTTCATCACCTTTATCTTGTTTCATCCTTTCAAAAAAATAAAATAAAATTAACTACCGTTTTTAGTGTACTCATCCATCGAGAAAATGATACTTTCCGAAAGTAACCAGTATTGTAAATCAGAAATATTTATGCAATTGGGTAACCATGTGATGCCGGGTTTAGGGTGTCACATTAGTGGTATCAGAGCGAGTCGAGTCTTTCGGGAATATTTGGGTTTAGGTCTATTGTGTCGATGTTGTGTATTCTCTGATCGAGTCTTGTTTGAATTACTTCCAAGAAGTAATGCGTGTTATCCGACGAGTTACCTTTTATTTTCTGGTTACCATCTCACTTATTGTGTCTTACAGGTCAGTATGGAACCAGGAGGAGCGCACGGGCGTGGCGGTCGTGACCGAGGAAATGGTAGGATGGACTTCGCTGCCCAAGCTTTGGCTGACATTGCTTCTGCCATAGCTTTCCAGACTACCAATGCGGCTGCCCAGAATCAACAAGAGCAGCAAAGAGCTGAACAGGTTGTAGAGGGTAAGAATCTGAATGCCTTCCGATGCCAGAATCCATCGCAGTTTGACGGGGACGTAGACCCGACTAAATCCGATCTTTGGATCCAAGAGCTGGAAAAGATCTTTGAGCTGGTGCACACCCCAGAGGAAGCAAAGGTGCCTTACGCAACATTCCATCTAATTGGAGATGCTGAATACTGGTGGAAGGGCACCAGACAACTGCTAGTAGCTGAGCATCAGGCAATCACTTGGGGATTATTTCGCCACAAATTTCTGGACAAATATTTTCCCCAGAGTGCTCAGACAGAGAAAGAGCAGGGATTCCTGAGACTAAGTCAGTGGGACATGACGGTGGGGGAATATGCGGCAAGGTTTGAGTCCCTTACCAAATATTTCTGCTTTTTCTAGAACAACCCCGATGAGGAGTGGAAGTGTGAAAGGTTCGAAGCCGGTCTACACTTCGAGATCAAGGAATCTGTGATGCCCTTGGAAATCAGGAATTTCCAAGCCCCGGTAGAGAAATGTCGAAAGGTTGAACTGATGCGCAAGGGGCGAGAGAGCAGGGGAAATGTTGGAGGACCCGTTCGTCCCAAGAGTTAATATCAGGGACAGAACCAAAATTGGAAGCAAAACCAGAGGAAGCCATATTACCAATCACCCAGTAACAATCAGAAACAACAGCAACAACATCGTTCCGGTACTTCAGGAACTGGAACTGGAGGCCAGAGAAATAATAATCAAGACCGAGAGAGGAAGTGTTACCGGTGCGGAGATCCCAGTTATCTAGCTGATACGTGCCCGAGGAAAGAGATGAAGTGCTTTAACTACGGTCGTATGGGGCACATAGCCAAGGACTGCAGAGCACCGAAAAGAGAACCAGCCATCAATCATGCTAAAGCAAGCAAGCTGATGAGTGTGATTCCACCTCATCTTTGTCCATCATTTTGCATGCATTTTCATGTAGTTTAGGCATATTTTTATTAGATTTTAGGTTAATTTTCCTTTGGAACGGGTAAGGCGGTTTTCGTGTGTTGTTTTGCAGATATAAAGGGTAAATTGCTCAAGATCAACCATGATGAAGTTTGGATGAAGATGGAGCTTTAAAACTGAAGAAAATGAGCCAAACAGAGCCCATCACGGCCTAGCCGTGATGCCCATCACGGCCATGATCGAGCAAAACTGAAAAAGAAGAAAGGTCAAGTCGAGTGCATCACGGCCTGGCCGTGATAGCCATCACGGCCGTGACCCAAAACCACCAAAAGTCAGAGCACATCACGGCCCTGCCGTGAAATTCTTCACGGGCCATGAAACTGAAGTCTCGCGTCGCGAGAAATTGGATTTTCCAGAATTACAGAGGCAGAGACCGTCACGGCCTGGCCGTGATGGCCATCACGGCCGTGACGCGCATTACTTGGACCTGAAGAAATCGAAATAGATCAGATTTTGAGTTGGTTTGGGACTCTAACTTCCCCATTTCTATAAATATGGACCAAGGCATCAGATACAGGGATAACATCATAGAATTGAACAACACATTAGGGGCTACTACTCTAGGCTTAGATCTCTCTTCTCCTCTTCTCTTCTCTTCTCTGATTTTTTGTATTTTCATGCTATTTGTAATCATGCTTGTCATCTCCATGGCAAGGCGTGAGTAGTAGCATAGTTTCTAGGGACTAGGGCTCTGCCCGAGGTTTGTAAATGATGTTGATTTGATGTAAAAATCTTTGTTAATTACGAATTGTTTTAGATCTGATTTCTAGTGTGTTAATCACTCATAAATTTCGGCAACCGTTTATTTACGTGACATAGACGTTCTAAGGAGGAACCTAACGGTGAACTTAGGATCTCTAGGGTGATTCACTCGTAAAGCCCTAAGCGCCCCTGGTTTGTGAGATGTGAATGATCCAAGGAGGAACCTAGCGGTGAACTTAGGTTATTTGCATGACCGAGACATTTCAAGGAGGAACCTAGCGGTGAACTTGGGTGTCGGACCTATAGAAGTCAGACTTGGGACTGAAATCACGAGAGTTAGAAGCCGTCCCTCGAGGAGCAACGAGTTGTCACTGAACGCAAAGGGTCCAATCTGGGATCGACTACCACGAGAGTAGGGGTCGGGTCAATTGGGCACGGCTTTTGTAACCCAAGAGGGAGCTTAAGCTATCAGAGGATAAACTCGCCTTCAAGGCAATTTCGGTAATCAACAAAGGTAAATCTGTTAGCAACATAAACAGCCTCAAAGGTAACCCAAATCCCTAGGGATCCGTTTTAGATCGAAAACCCCATAAACATTTGTTTTCTGCTCATCTATCTTTTAATTTTCAAATTCAAAACCTTTTTCAAAACCCTTTACAAAGTCCAGATATAATCGATTAGAATTTAATTGCGATTCGAGAACACAGTCTCTGTGGGTTCGATATCTTTTATTACTTGACGGCAGTCCGGTACACTTGCCGGATACGCACGAGCGTCGTCGCACGTCGACTGACGCGACATCACAAGCCGACTACTAAAGGGCGAGTCTATACGATGAGTGGAGTTGAAGCATCGAATTCCGCCGATCTGGTGCAGAGTAAGTGCGATTTAGCCGGTAATCTTTTAACTGTATTTTTTGATTCAGGTGCAACTCATTTTTTTATCTCGATGGATCGTGTAAAACTTCTAGACTTGCCTATTTATTCCTTACCATATAACTTGATTGTTTCTACCCCAACTGTTGAGCCAGTAACTATTAATTTTGTTTGCTTAAATTGTCCTATCATTGTTCATAATAGGCACTTTCTTGTAGATTTAATCTGTTTACCTTTAATACAACTAGATGTAATTCTAGGCATGGATTGGTTATCTTCCAACCATATCCTGATAAACCGTGCTCAAAGAACCTTAGTCTTTAGGGATGAGATTTCTGGATTACTATCTGCTAGTCAGGTAAGAGCTTCTTTGAAAGAGGGAGCTCAAGGTTACATGCTGCTGTTTTCCTCAGATGTTAAGAGTGAGTTAGACCTAGAGTCCATACCTGTCATCAATGAGTTTATGGAAGTTTCTCTTGAGGATGTACCTGGTCTACCACCTGTTCGAGATATCGAGTTTGATATTGATCTGGTTCCAGGCACTGGACTAATATCCATGGCACCGATAGCATGTCACCATCGTTGTTAGAAACCCTGAAGGAACAACTTGAAGAGTTGATGAGAAAGGAATTCATCCGACCCAGTGTATCGCCATGGGGAGCTCCAGTTCTGTTAGTAAAGTAGAAGGATGAGACTTCTCGACTGTGTAGATTTTCGACAGTTGAACAAGGTTATGATCAAGAACAGATATCCGCTCCCAAGGATTAATGATCTCATGGACCAGTTACGTGACCCGACCGTATTCTCGAAAATAGATTTACGGTCAGGCTACCATCAGATTCGTGTGAAAGCAGAGGATGTCCCAAAGATAGCGTTTCAAACACGCTACGGGCATTATGAGTACCCAGTGATGCCGTTTGGAGTGACGAATGCTCCTGCCATATTCATGGATTACATGAATAGGATTTTGGTCCTTACTTAGATCAATTTGTTATCGTCTTCATTGACGATATTCTGATCTATTCTCCAAACAAGGAAAAGCATGCTGAACATCTTAACATTGTTCTTTAGACCTTGAAAGAGAAGCAACTCTATGCGAAGCCAGAAAAGTGTGGATTCTGGTTGGACCAAGTGCAATTCTTAGGTCATGTAATATCATGCGAAGGAATCGCAGTGGATCCATAAAAAGTCGAGGCTGTTTTAGAATGGAAAAGGCCAACAACGACAACTGAAATCTGTAGCTTTGTGGGTTTAGCGGGCTACTATAGGAGATTCATTGAGGGATTTTCCAAGATAGTGGGACCCCTTACCCAGTTAACTTGGAAGGACAAAGCGTTTGTCTGGACGGAGGCTTGTGAAGGGAGTTTCTAATAACTGAAGAGAAGGTTGACAACCTCACTCGTGTTGATCCTACCTTTTCCTAAGGAACCTTTTGAGGTTTATTGTGATGCTTCATATCATGGATTGGGTTGTGTGCTGATGCAGAACCGAAAGGTCGTAGCATATGCTTCAAGGCAGTTGAAGTTTCACGAAAGGAATTACTCGATGCATGACTTTGAGTTAGCAGCGGTAGTCTTTGCCCTGAAAATCTGGAGGCATTATTTGTATGGAGCTACTTTTAATGTTTTCAATGACCACAAGAGTTTGAAATACCCCTTCGACCAGAAGGAATTGAACATCCGTCAGAGGCGTTGGTTGGAGTTTTTGAAGGACTATGACTTCCAACTACAGTATCACCCTGGAAAGGCGAATCTAGTGGCGAATGCGCTGAGCAGGAAGTCAATACTCGTGTCAGTAATGATGGTTAAAGAGCAGGGATTGTGGGAACAATTTCGGGATCTAAGTTTATCGATTAAGACATTTCCTAAGGCTATGTCCGAATAGGATCAACTGTTTCGAATGGATTGATGGAACAAATAAAAGAAAAACAAGGGAGTGATTAGTATCTGCAGGAAAAAAGGGACTTAGTGCGACAAGGAGAACTGTCGGAGTTCGAGAGAGGAACGAATGGAATTTTGAGATTCGGTGAAAGAATCTCTATACCGGATGACGCCGACCTTAGGAAGTTGATCTTAGAGGAGGCTCACGGGAGTAAGTCGAGTTTATACCCGGGGAGCCACGAAGATGCATCAAGATCTCAAGAAGTTATCTTTGGTGGTATGGAATGAAAAGGTGCGTAATGGAATACGTCGTTTCTTGTCTGATATGTCAAAAGGCTAAGATTGAACACCAGAGGCCAGCAGGAATGTTAAAATCATTGGACATCCCAGAATGGAAGTGGGACGGTATTTCAATGGACTTTGTGACCAGCTTACCAAGGACTCGGAAGGGACATGAGGCTATATGAGTAATTGTGGATCGACTGACCAAGTCAGCTCACTTTTTACCTATCAACATGAAGTACCCAATGAAGAGGTTGACTCAGTTGTACATCGACGAGATTGTCAGGTTGCACGGTATACCCTTAAGTATCATTTCGGACCGTGATCCAAGGTTTACGTCAGAATTTTGGAAAGGACTACAAAACTCTTTGGGAATAAAACTCAAATTGAATTCTGCGTACCATCCACAAACTGACGAAAAATCAGAGAGGACAATCCAATCACTCGAAGATTTACTAACAGCATGCATGATGGAAGTCATTGGGAGCTGGGACGAGTTCCTACCGTTGATAGAATTCACCTACAACGACAGTTTTCATTCAAGTATAGGGATGGCACCCTATGAGGATTTGTATGGTCGACGATGCCGAACACCTTTGTGTTGGTACCAGGATGGTGAGAGTCTGCTGTTAGGACCAGAGATCGTATAACAAACGACCGAGAAGGTGAAGATGATCCAGGAGAAAATGCGGACGACCCAAAGTCGACAGAAAAGTTACCCTGACAAGAGACGACGACCTCTTGAGTTTGAGGAAGGCGAGCATGTGTTCTTGAGAGTCACACCAACGACTGGGATTGGCAGAGTGATAAAATCCAGAAAGCTTACTCCCAAATTCATTGGACCCTACCAAATTCTTCGTCGCGTAGGTCCAGTAGCGTACGAAATATCTTTACCTCCTTTTCTTTCCAACATCCATGATGTTTTCCATGTCTCTCAGTTGAGAAAGTATATTACTGATCCATCACATGTTATTAAACGTGATAAAGTACAATTAAAAGAGAACCTGTCTTTTGAGACTTCGCCGGTATGAAATCGCGGATAGGATGATGAAGCAGCTGAGAGGTAAACAAATTCCTTTAGTCAAAGTCATCTGAAACGAGACAACCGGAGAAGCTACATGGGAAGCGGAGGACAAGATGAAATTGCAATACCCTGATTTATTTCAAGGTGCATAATTTCAAGTACGAAATTCTTTTTAGAGGGGTAGTATTGTAACACCCTGTTTTTCCTATATTTTCTGTAGCAGTAAATAAATTTGTTTATTTTAGATTAAACTCAGAGGATTATTTTAATTAAACTAAAATCATTTTCTTCTGTTGTTATATCATATAAATTCACGGTAAAAATTTTGGTTGAAAATTCAGACGGAAGCTGATTCGTGTTTTCACCTGTCTTAAAAGTTTCTTGTGCGTAAAAACCTAATTTTGACCCGTGAACGAGATAATTAGTGTTTTTATTATGTTTCCTTCCACTTTGGTTATTTTGAAAATTTTCGTTCAAAAATAAAATAAAATATTTTATTCGGGCGAAAACGTCGGAAGAATTACGATCGGAAATGCAACCGGGTACGAAATGGAGCAGATTAAGGACCATAAAAGAAGTAAGGAGACAGGATGGATGAGGCTATGACACACTCTAAAAGTGTAATCATCACACTTTTCAAATTATAATACTATTCTAATCCAAAAGTCATATCTCTCTCTTCTTCCATCCAATCAAGCATTAAACCACCAAGCTTGCTGAATGATGAAATGATATGATAAGAGCTATGTATACTAAATGTTGAAATGATATGATGGTTATTGGTGTAAGAGATGTAGATGCTCAATGATGGAATGATATGATGGTCATTTGTGTAAAGTGCTATATGTGCTCAATGATGGAATGATATGATGGTCATTTGTGTAAAGAGCTATATGTGCTTAATGATGGACGACACTGTGAGAACGCACTAGTCAAAGCATATGATCATGCTAAGTACTAGAGAAGTGCATTGTGCTGTGAGTTATGGTGATAGCTTATATATAAATATATATAAGAGAGTATAAATAAACAAAGATAATAAGACATAACTCACGTAATGAATACTGTATGATAATGTTTGGCTTAGGGATGTTTTAGGTGTAACATACATACATGCATCATCTGCATAATCCACCAGGGGTTCGATGCCGCAATGAATGCGAAGTGGCCTCCTGAAATAGTGGTGTGTACTAGGTCCCACAACGGGGTTGTGGTGCCGCAGTGAATACAAAGTAGCTTCAATGCCAGATTATCTGCCAAGGGTACGATGCCACAATGATTTGCGGTGAATTTGGGCCCACATGCATAGCACTTAGGCATGAGTTAAACATTGTTTGAGCACGCATCATTATGCATACCTTGTTGATTGTGTATGGCTGTTTTCTATGTTTGTGTTTGAAACTAGTATGTTCTTGATGACGTGTGAGTGAGGACAAAGCACGCCGAGGGCTCCCCTTACTGAGTGAATCAGTGGAGATTCTCACTCCCTTTCTTGTTGTATCTGCTCTTATTTTCCCTTGCATGATCCTGAAGATCCTATCAGGCAATATCCGACACGGGGTTGGTCAACACATACGAGCCTTTACCTCATATCGAGAGAGCTCTCGTGATCTCACCACTTTCAGATGGAGCTGAGATCCTTCCGGCGGAGGGCGACATAATTGAGCATCAGGAGCAGGATGCGCCACAGGCGGTAGATATATCTATACCTAGAGAGGAGGAGGATCCCCTTGCCGTTCCACCCACTACCTTTCTTCCAGATCCTGCAGCTGGATCTGGGCCTACGGTACTTAGGATTTTTATAGATGATGATGATTAGGACAGTCTGACGGAGAACCCATTTCGGGAATATCCAGAGGTCACGAGGATTGAGTTCCAGTTCCCATCGACTCGTCCGAGGATTATCACCACACTGTTGGTGCTGAACGGCGCCCTGTGACAGTTCAGGTAATTAGGAGGTTCATACCATTGAGACGTGGTCCGCCTTAGTCTCAGTTTAGTTATTTAGTGGAGGTTGAGGGGAAATTTTGTGTACCGGAAATCATCTTTGTCCTCATGGTGATTCTGTTGATATTCCCCAATAATCCTTTAGGAGTGGCACTGTGACACCCATTCGGCTCACTGTATTGTTCTTTATTTATGATGATTAGAATGTAATACTCAGATTGGCTACTTGAAAGGCCTAAGTAATTTTATCAGGTTTTCCAACAAAGTTGTATATGCAAGGTTTTTGGTTTTATTTGAGAACTAAACTATTTTAATAAATTAAATAATTATAAAAAAAACTTTTAATAAGTCGTGGTGCTACATTAGGTGGTACCAGAGCGGTTCATCCTGAATGAGCCTAGGGTATGGACTGGTCATGCTTGTCGAGTCAAGAGTCGTGTCCACCCCGTCTTGTGTTGTCCCTTTGCATTCTCAGTTGTGAGTAATGCCAGGTTGTTTAGGAGAACAACCAGCCTTAGTTGAGATTGGAACGGTCTTTGCTACCCTGAGAGGATGGTATTGGGACTGTCCACCCCGATATCATTGTCTTTGTGGAGGGCATAAATCGTCACATCTGCTAGGCGTTCTGCTATGAACTCGTTGTTGGTAGATGTCTAGGGGTAATAGGGATCGTTTGGAAACGACGAAGACACATACAAGGAGCGTTGTAAAGGAAATTGAGATGGAGTAAGGAAGATTATTTGTATAGAGAAGCTTTAAAGCATCAGAGTGTGCAACGGAAGCAACGAAGTGGACGAAAAATAAAGGAATATAAGAGGAACTTGAAGGATTGGATCATATATAAGAAGGAAAAGTGATAAAGCAGTGGACGTTAAGCATAGTAGAAAGACAGAAGTTTTGGAAATTCTTCACGGAATGATGGAAATAGGTGACAATGGTGAGGTAAAGTTTGGAATTTAAGATCTTACAAGGATTGGAGGAGGAAGTAAACCGCTTAATATTGGATGTAAGCTGTAACACCCCCCTTGGGCATTACTTTGTAACACTTGTGGAAATAAAATTAAATAGAAAATTTGCTAGTTGCTTTTATAAAAATTAATTTACTTTAAGTAAGAAAACTAGGTGTAAAAATTTTTCTTTCTGAATACTTCGAAAAAGTGATACACACATCACAAAAGTAAAATCACATTATACTTGAAAACACACATAAATTGGGTTTATTCATAAATCAGGTCACCACAGCATATAAGTTTTCTTGAAATTATTTTCGTACTGAGAAATTTCAAACCTTACCAATGGTTTTAGAATCCCATAAACCGATTTTCTCAAAATTACACAACACAAGGAAAAATCCTAAGTTGTTCACTCTATAAAACATCTAATGGGAGAACTCTGTAGTTCTCACCACTATTACCAACCTCTGTAGTGATCGGGATTAGTATCCCCAATTGAAGTTAAGACTTATTCTACACCATCTACTATTAGTACCAAGGTACCACAGCAATAACGAGTAAAACCTGATATATTGTAAGGGTGAGACACCAATATATGGATATAAGCACGATAACTACAAGAGTGACACACAAAACAACATATAGGCATATATAGTCATACAACATAAACTTCTCAGAAATAACAAGTAATTTACCAATGTGTTTCATACCCGAACAGTCATTGTCCTTTATAAAAAGATTAATGACACTTCACAGTTCAACATCTAATCTTTATACCTAATCTTCGGAGATTCCAAACCTCTTTTCATTTTGGGCAGATCAGGCTCTTGCATGGCACATTGTCAACGAAAGAAACAATGGTCAACACAACATGGCACACTGTCCAACTTCTTGGTATAATGGTCAACACGGATCATGGCACACTGTCCGAACTCCCGGCACAATGGTCAACACAATACATGGCACATCGTCCAAAACTCCCGGCATGGTGGTCAACACAATACATGACACATTGCCCATCAAGGCACAATGGTCAACACAAAATATGGCACATTGTCCAAACATTCTAGTACAATGGTCAAAACAATAAATGGAATATTTTGTCCATAAAAACACATTGCCCATTAGGGTACAATGATCAAATTTACATGTCACATTGTCCGTCAAGGTACAATGATCACTGTGATAAATGGAACATCTATCCATAAAAACACATTGTCCATTAAGGCGTAATGGAAAGTCGTGTCATGAATACCTTGCCCGTCAAGATATCATGATAAATCAAGTAGGCACGTCTGCCGAGTAATGCATATAAAACATTTTGTTCTGTGAAATTCAAGTTCGAAACCAAAACCCTCCATAACTTATTCAAGGTATCGGAAATAACACTGTTAAGTAACACTCATTTACAAAAAATCCTTTATGTTTGAAATTCATTTATAAATCATCAAATCACAGAAATTAATTTTCCTCTGAAAACCTGTTTCCGTAAAACTTTAATTCTTGAGAAATAAGTGATCTAAAACTAAATCCATGTGTGAATGATTAGTGTTGTTTTAAGAATGCTTCCCATAAATATTTTCGGAATTAACCGTCGTTTAGCATTTGAAAAACGTTTAAGTCGAAATTTGACTTTTCCCCTTAGAATTATCTTCTAAGATAGAAATTAAGTTATTTTCGAAGATTATTTTCTCAAAATAACTTTTTATAATATTTTGGAATTTCACACATAAAAATTAGCAGTGCTAAAATAATTTAACGATTATGTCCTCATTGTGACTCAAAGATCACTCCTACACCGTTAAATCATTAAAATAATAGTATTTCAACTATTTCTCATTTTAATCAAATCAAATATTTAAATGATGCTATATCCCGATATTTCTCAAATAAATATTGCATATTATTCATGAAGCTTTTATCTGATTAATTAAATGAGTACTGACCACTTCAGGCTTCTCAATCAACAATCCACATCATCAAATATTTCACATCAATGCTATAGAGGATAATACAGTTCATATCATGTATTAAAACATATTATAAATCATAACTGCAGATAATCAAACACAAATAAAATAACAACTTAGCACAGAATTAAACAACCACCACGAATCTCAAACAAATATTGCCAATCATACACTAAATCACACATATAATTACCTGGAAAAATCCCTCAGGTAAGCTCCCCTTACCTCTTGAAGTTTTCCTTACGATTAGAGCTTCGTTGAAAAATCTGAAAGTCGGTAGCACACGTACCCGATACCGAAGTTATCCTTCAACAAATCATAACAATAATCATTAATCAAACAATAAAAAACACTCCTATTTCCTATGTATGGTTCACGGCCATGAGGTAATCATTTGGTTAAAATTCCCAAAATTCCTAAACTCTTGGATTAGTGATCCTTAAGCACTTAAAACACAAGATCAATGATCATAGTTTAAAAATTGAAACAAAATCTTCTAACTCCAATATGAGCTAGGTTCAGCCAAAATATGAAACATAGGCTAGAGATTTATTCAATTGGATTCAATACATATAGGTAATTGAAAGATAAAATCAAGTATCACTTTCTAAAAATTGAAACAAAATTTCGCCCACCTTAAAAATTAGGGTTTCGGCCATAATAATAAGAATATGAAGAAAATTTTATTTTGATTCATGCTCTTTAATGATGAACATAGAGATCATGATGAGTTCATAGAAATTGGAATCACATTAAAATGATTTTTCTATGGTTTTCTAGAAATTTTTGAAGATTGGATCTAGAAATTGGAAAATGATGTTCATGGCATGAAAATCATGAAATGAATGAAAAAGAAGACATGATTGATCATGTATAAGAGAGGTTACCTCTAGATGAAGAGTAATGATCAAAACAAACTTAGTTGAAAATTTGGCAGCTTTGAGGGTGTGATGGTGTTATGGGCATATCTCACGATTTACTCATCTAAAAATTACAAACTTTGTCTTGTAAGAATGGTAAGAAGGAGAGGCACAACTTTTATGTTTAAGGTTTTGTTTGATTCAGACCATAAAAGGGGTATAAAGGGCCTTCTTTTCACTGTTCTCGTGTGATGACTCATTGTTTTCATCCATCTGGTGTCGGATTTTGTCTCTGCACGTCCGTTCTCGACTTTATCGATTACATGATTTAGGTTTTTACGCCCGAATCAAGTATAATAACCTAATTATTTTGAAAATTTTCAAAATAACCTATATCGTTGGAAATGAGATATAAAATCTATTCATTTCGTTCTCGGGTCAAAATTAGGTTTTCTGATCAGTAAAATCTTACTGTCAGTGAAAACGCAGACCGGGTTCCGTCTGAATTTTCAACCAAAAGTTTAACCATATACTTATAAAAATAAGTATAATATGAATATGACTTTGGTTTTACCTAAATCATTTTCTAAGTTTCAGATAAAAATATAAACGTTTATTAATATTTATATCGATCTTAGAAAGCAGAAAAATTGGGGTGTTACATAAGCAAGGAATTTTATCATGAAGAAGGTGACAAGAGTAAGGGAATGATTCAAAGTTGGAATCTTATATGGAATAAAATGAATAAATTTGACTCTTAAATGAAAAGTTAAGCGAAGAATATGGTATAATGGAGCGTTAAGATGCCAGTTTTACGGAAGAAGCAAGTCAAATTCAAGTGGGGAGGCATAAATAGGATGAAGGAAGTACGACAGTACGATTGAGTTGATGTCACTTGAGGAGCCATGATCCTTAACCTTCCTGCCTTAAGAGGGGCAATAGTAAACAAAAGGAGGATAGATGAGCACTATGTTGGAAGGAAGGTTGGAAAAGTTGGAAAAGTGCTTAGAATTTCCAACATGGATGACAAGATTGAGGGAAATAGGACTGGAATACATAAAGGGGATGATTGAGGGAAGTATTGGAGGATGAATTTTCAAGCATGAAGAAGCTAAATATTGGACTATAATTAGGGGAGAATATGTTTAACAGAAAAGGAGAAGTGATAGAAGAATAAAATGTGTGACGACAATGGGTGATAATGGTTGATGACGTAAATTCCTAGCCTCTAAACCCTTAGGAGTTCAAGATGACTCGAAGGAGAAGTTTAAGAAAGAGTGATGTTCTTGGAGGATTAAATAAGGAAGAAGTAATTGGAAAGAATATAAGGTAACATATCGTCGGTGAATTTCGGGGACAAAATTCCTTTTTAAGTGGGGGAAAAAATGTGACGTCCAGAAAATTACAGTAATGGAACATTGTAATTAATTATTTAATAAATAATTTAAGCTTAGATATTAAAGATTTTATTATCCGAATAAAAATGCATAGACCCAGATGATGGTAAATTATATCAATTCACCCGATTTTATTAGCACCCGATTAGTGGTGGATAATAACCGCCAAACCATGAGGGATAAAATAAAATACAAGTATTGGAAGGAAGTGAAATTACGGTGTTATGAATTAAAAGAAAATACAAGAAGAAAATAGAAAAGAAATTGACAAATGCTTGAGTGACATGTGGTGAAGAAATTAAAATGGGGTCAATGTGTAATAAGGAGAAGTCCAAGGACTAATTCCAATAGGAGAAGAATCTAATTGCAGAATAAGGAAGAGTTCAGGGATTTAAGTACACACAAAAATATTAAGGACTTTATTGTCCCAAAAAAATATGAGGACTGTATGGCGGAGTACTTTATTCGTCCGATTTTAATGAAATTAGGTTCAAGTGCAATATGGTACATTAAGTCATAATAATTTATAAGGGACCAACATTATCAAGGATAGTTAAAATAATTAGACATGGGTACTATAATTATGTGTTGGCCGAATTTTTAAAAGAGTGCAAGGCAAGCAATCTCTAATTAAACCCACTCCTATATTGGTTAACACTAAACCCACCTCCTCAAGTCTTCAAATAGGTAACTCACTCCCCCCTTTATCACCTTCGGTTCATTTCATTAAGATAGAAATCATAGTAGAGAGAGGAAGAGAGAGAGAGAGGGTGGCGTGAGATAAAAGAGAGAAAAGGAGGAAGCGAAAAGAAGGTAGAGAGAGAAGTTGTTAAAGACTAAGGTAAGCTCTGATGGGGGAACAACAATGCAACAGTGTAACACAATAACAAAGCAATACGCAGCGGAAATAAATCCCCCCAAACTTGCAAGAATCTGTGAGGAGAAACAACAAATATATGGCAGCAAATAGAACAACACAAATATAAAAGAGACACCAAGATTTTATCGTGGAAAATCCCTTAAAGCAAAGGTAAAAACCACGGGTCGTCCAGACCAAAGAAACAGCTCCACTATGATCAAATAAGGGTATAAAAGAGTCTCTAACTAGTGCACAAACTGTGCTAACAATCAACCAAAACAACCAAGCACCAATGGTTAAAAATGAGAAACAAGAAGATGAAATTTACCCCAAAAACATAGCTACTGTACGAAGCCAATATCTCTCGCTTCATGTCTCTTATTGAAAAACCGAACGGTGGGAATGAAGAACCACACGTTCTGAACTTGCTGCAGAAATTTGAGCCCGATCCAACGGTTAACGAATCCTCTGTCATGATTTTACGGTGACTGTCTCTTAGTTATGCGGGTTGGCTTTCTCTCCTCTCTTCTCTCTTGTTGGCTGCTATATTCTTACTAAAATGAGACTTCTCTGCAACCCTAATCTGACCTCTCTCCACTTAAACAAGTGAGACAAAATGGGCTTACACATTTGGGCCTTTCTCCACATAGTGAGGGAGCCTAAAACCCAACACATCTCCCCCTCACAACTATGTGGAGATTACCGCCAAACCGGCGATATCACAACAAGTTTCAAATTTCCCTCTTGGTAGTGCTTTAGTTATCATATCAGCACCATTATCATCAGTATGAACTTTAGCCAACTCCAACTACTTAGCATCCAAAGCATCACGTATCCAATGATACCTTACATCAATATGTTTGGACCTAGAATGAAAAGTTGGATTCTTACCAAGATGAATAGCACTCTGACTATCAACAAACAACAAATTTTTGTCTTGAACAAAACCAAGCTCTTACAAGAATTTCTTCAACCATAGCAACTCCTTGCATGCTTCGGTAATGGCAATGAACTCTGCTTCAGTAGTGGACAATGCTACACACTTCTGCAACTTAGACTGCCAAGCCACATCTCCCCCTGCAAATCTAATCATATAGCCTGAAGTGGACTTCCTGGAATCAATGTCTCCAGCCATATCCGAGTCTGAGTACCCCACCAAAGTAGGCTTATCTCCTCCAAAGCAAAGCTTCATACCGGCGGTACTACAAAGATATCTCAAAGTCCATTTCGCAGCATTCCAATGCTCTCTACCTGGATTAGACAAAAATCTACTGACTGTACCAACAACGTGTGCTATATCTGGTCTTGTACATACCATTGCATACATCAAACTACCCACAACAAATGCATAAGGAACCCGTTCCATATCTAATTTCTCTGCTTCATTTGAAGGACTTTGTTTAGCACTCAGCTTGAAATGAGTAGCAAGAGGAGTGCGTATCGCCTTGGCATTTTCCATCTGGATTCTCTGCAACACTCTTTCAACATAGTGTTATTGTGATAGCCATAGCTTCTTCTCCTTTCTGTCACGCATGATTCTTATACCAAGAATCTGTTTAGCAGCTCCCATGTCTTTCATGGAAAATGACTCACCCAATTGCTTCTTTAACCTGTCAATCCTGAAAATATTTTTCCCAACAATAAGCATGTCATCAACATATAATAACAGGATAATGAAGTCATCATTAGAAAACTTTCTAACAAAGACACAATGGTCAGAAGTAGTCTTCTTATATCCTTGGTCACACATAACAAACTCAAACTTCTTATACCACTGCCTTGGAGCCTGCTTCAAACCATATAGGCATTTTCTCAACCTACACACATAGTCTTCCTTGCCTTCAACTTGAAAACCATCAGGTTTCTTCATGTAAATCTTTTCCTCCAAATTAACATGATGGAAAGTTGTTTTCACATCCATTTGCTTTACCTCCAAATCAAGAGTAGCCACCAAACTCAACACGGTTCTAATGGATGACATCTTTACCACAGGCGAGAAAATCTCATTAAAATCAACACCCTTTCTTTGACGGAAGCCCTTCACCACTAGTCTGGCTTTATACCTCGGAGACGTAGAGTTAATCTCATGGTTCACCCTATAAATCCACCTGTTTTCCAAGGCCCTCTTGCTTTTAGGCAACTTCACCAAATCATAAGTGTGATTATCATACAAGGATTTCATTTCATCCTGCATTGCATCCAGCCACTTTTGTTTGTCTTCACTCTCCATGGCCTCTCCAAAACACTCAGGTTCTCCCTCATCAGTCAAGGTTACATACTCATCAGAATGATACGTTGTAGATGGTTGTCTCTGCCTGTTAGATCTCTTGAGTTGGATTTGAGGTGGTTTGGGAGCATCACCAAGATTCTCATCCTGTGACATCTCATGTTCCTCTTCATCATCATCGCCTGGAACATCTAACTCATCTCCAAGCTGCTGATCATTAACATAATCACGTGTCTCGCCATTCTGAACATTACCTTCAACAGTATCCGGATTATAAATAGGCAACCGAACTGGAACAACATCAAACAAGTTGCTATCATTCTTGGGTGTAGTCTTCTCCACCTCATCAATGTCTTCAATGGTTTGATCTTCCATGAACTCTACATCACGGCTTCTGACAAGCTTTTTCTCAACAGGATCATACAACCTGTAACCAAATTCATCCTAACCATAACCGATGAAGATACACTGCTTTGTCTTTGCATCCAACTTGGATCTTTCATCCTTTGGAACATGCACAAAAGCCTTGAAACCAAAGACTCTTAAGTGATCATAACTGACATTCTAGCCAAACCAAATTTTGTCTGGCACCTCACTGTTCAAAGCAACTGCAGTACTGAGATTAATAACATGTACAACTGTGTACAGTGCCTCACCCCAGTATTGCCTGGGCAACTTAGCTTTAGAAAGCATACATCTCACTCTCTCAATCAATGTCCTGTTCATCCTTTCTGCTAAACCATTCAGATGAGGAGTTTTAGGAGGAGTCTTTTCATGTGCAATACCTTGCTGCTTGCAATAGACATCAAAGGGTCCACAATACTCACCACCATTGTCAGTACGAACGCATTTCAGCTTCTTGCCTGACTGTCTCTCAACCAAATCCTGAAACTATTTAAACTTCTCCAGCACTTGGTCTTTTGTCTTCAAAGCATAGATCCATAGTTTCCTGGAACAATCATCAATAAAGGTAATAAAGTAGAGGGCACCACTAAAGGATTTTACCTTCAATGGGCCACACATATCGGAATGCACCAACTGAAGCAACTCTGACTTCCTTGAGGGAGGATGCTTCTTGAAGGATACTCTAGTCTGTTTACCAGCCATGCAATGAGAACACTTCTCCAACTCTGCACTCTTCAATCCCGAAAGCACATCCTTTTTAGCTAAGCAATTTAACCCTTTTTCACTGATATGACTAAGCCTTCGGTGCCACAAAGATGCCTCCATATCCACAGCATTCACACTGTCTTTAGCAACCAAAGCTTTTGTCCAATACAGTTTAGAAATTTTATCCCTTCTAGCCACAACCAAGTTACCTTTGCTGAGTTTCCACTTTCCAGAACGAAAGTGATTATCATAACCACCCTCATCAAGCAATTGCACAGAGATCAAATTAAAGCGGACATCCAGAGCATGTTTGACTCCTTTAAGCAACAACTGCATTCCCATGTTGGTTTGCAAGCAAAAATCACCAACACCAATCACCTTAGACACACCATCATTACCCATCTTCAACAATCCAAAGTCACCTGAAGTATAAGATGTGAAGAACTCCATCCTCGGTGTAACATGCAATGTATCACCACTATCAATTATCCACATGTTCTTATCTGATACAAGATTAACCGACTCATGGTCACAAAGAATAACAAGATCATCACCAGTAGCAGTAGTGACACGGTCATCATCATCATGATCCCTCTCTTTCTGCTTACCCTTCTTGTCTTTGTTCTCCTTTTTCCACAGAAAACGATTCTTCTGTATGTGCCCTGTTTTGTGACAATAATGACACTCCACATTCTTGTATCGAGACTTGGACTTGCTCCTGCTTTTCTCTCTACCACCCTTCGATTCTTTTCTATGACTTCTCCCCCTATTTTCAGTGACAAGCACCTCGGACTGAGATGAAGTACCCTATACCTTCATTCTCATCTCCTCATTAAGAACACTACCCTTTGCCATTTCCAAAGAAACAACACCATTAGGGGCTGAACTTGTGATAGAAACCCGAAATGTCTCCCAAGACTCTGGTAGAGATAACAATAGAAATAGTCCCAAAAGCTCATAATCAAACTTGATACCCATTCCTGACATCTGATCAAGGAGCCCTTGAAATTCATTCAAGTGATCTGAAATGGAAGTCCCCTCCTTGTACCTCAAACTAGTAAAGCTCTTCAGCAAGTACAATTTATTATTCCCCGATTTAGAGGCATACAAGGACTCTATCTTTGCCCACAAAGATTTTGCATGTGTCTCATTTGCAATGTGATTATAAACATTATCTTCTACAAATTACCGAATAAAACCACACACCTGTTGATGTTCAAAATCACATTCTTCATCCGACTTGGCATCCGGCTTCTGAGTATCAAAAACAGGAAGATGCATATTCTTCACAAAGAGAAAATCCTTCATCTTGCCCTTCCACAAATGATAATTAGTGCCATTCAAACAGACCATCTTTGTATTTGCCTCCATCGTTCAAGCAAGTCAAAATGCTCCAAGCCAAGTAGCTCTGATGCCACTCTGATGGGGGGAACGACAATGCAACAGTGTAACACAATAACAAAGCAATACGCAGCGGAAATAAATCCCCCCAAACTTGCAAGAATCTGTGAGGAGCAACAACAAATATATGACAACAAATAGAACAACACAAACATAAAAGAGACACCAAGATTTTAATGTGGAAAACCCCTTAAAGCAAAGGTAAAAACCACGGGTCGTCCAGACCAAAGAAACAGCTCCACTATGATCAAATAAGGGTACAAAAGAGTGTCCAACAAGTGCACAAACCGTGCTAACAATCAACCAAAACTACCAAGCATTAATGGTTACAAATGAGAAACAAGAAGATGAAATTTACCCAAAAAAATAGAGCTACTGTAGGAAGCCAATATATCTCGCTTCATACCTTGTCTTGAAAATCCTAACGGTGAGAATGAAGAACCACACGTCTTGAACCTGCTTCAGAAATTTCAACCCGATCCAACGGTGAATGAATCCTGTCTCGATTTTATGGTGACTGTCTGGTGGGTATGCGGGTTGGTTTTCTCTCCTCTCTTCTCACTTGTTGGCTGCTATATTCTTACTAAAATGAGACCTCTCTGCAACCCTAATATGACCTTTCTCTACTTAAACAAGTGATACAAAATGGGCTCACACATTTGGGACTTTCTCCACATAGGAAGGAAGCCTAAAACCCAACAAGCTCATCTTCTAGCTCTTGCATGACCCTCTTCACTTCATCTTTTGCTCTTCAACCCTTCATAAATTCTCTTCCTCTCCTCTAGAGCTTTCTTTTGAGCTAGGTTTCATCCTCAATGGATCAATCATGGAGGCTATACACCCACAAATACCTTGCTACCCACATGGAATAGGGAAGATAAGGGAGGAGACTCCCATCTTTGTAGTTTGGAGCCCCTCCCCTTAATGTTTGAATGCCTAGAAATGCTTTGCATGCTTACTTCACTCTCTGTACTGAGTGTTAAATATGTGTTACATGCAATATGGTGATGGGAATGTGTTCAAAATGTGTTGGAAGTTTAATATTTTTGCTTGCATGTGCTGAAAAATGATTTCTCAGCCTGACATATGTTTGTATTCTGAGTCGTATCTTTCAAATGAAAAATGATCTCAAAACACCGGACACATATTTTGAATCCTCACTTTTTACGCTTCGATATTCATATAAAGTTTGTAATTTTTGAACAAGAAATGATGGGTTAAAAATACATGCAAAGTCAGACTAGAGCTGACTGTGAAACATCGTTTCTGGGTGACCTTTGGTCATTCCCAGATTGTTAATAATTTTTATACATTTTTGGTTAAAAACCTGAAGACTCCACTGTAACGAAGACGATAAAACCTTTAAGGTGATATAAATAACTCGTGTATGGGATTTTTGTAAGGCACCTAAAACTGTGCTACAAAATAGCCCCAAAAACTGGAGTTTATGATTCCAGCAGTGAGCAGGAAAAAAGTGATGAACACCAACAAACTCTTAAAAATCTTCTCAAAAATAATGAGACAAGAATTCTAGATTTTGAGTTGGTGGGTTAATGTGTAATATTAATGTTAGTAAACAAAAGATTAAGATAAATTAAGAGGAACAAGAGAACAGGGCTAGAGTAGTCCATGGTGAGAGCCAATGCATGGCTCTTGCTTAAGAAGCTTGCAAAGCTAAGGGTGATGAGTAAACTGACCAAGGCAGCAGCTATGTCAACAGAAAGGAGGCAAGAAAACTGCATTGAACCCTCTAGGCATCACATGCCATGTGTAAGAAAGCAAAAGGAATGATTGGAGATGCTTTAAGCCTTAAAATAATAATAAAAGGTCACATGAGTAATTAGTAATGTGTAATAGGAAACATTTAAAGTATGAGGATGTTATGAAGGGGTTGTGGCTGTGTGGATGAATATGAGGAAAGGGGAGAATTTCATGGAAAATAAATAATAAGTTTTGTATGAAAAGAATTTACTATATTAGTTTTATAAAACTAAGTGCAAGTGAAAAGAATGATTATAAAAAGAGGTTTTTAAAGAATTGAGGTAACAAGTGGGGATAAAAAGGAAGAGGGCTTTTTGTAAATATAAATATTTTTAGGAGTATTTCAAGAAATATAATTTGGTGAGTATGTACGTTCGATAGTTATCTAAGTAAAAGTTTAAAGGAATTTTGTATACGTACGCGTAAGTATTATTTCTTGACATTGAAAATACTTAAGGTTAAAGTAATTCCCTATTTTCACAAATATGTGCAATAATTATTTTGGATAAATTCTTTAAAATAAAGTCGTAAAGGTGATTTACCAAAAGCAAAGTATGTTTTGATAATTAAAGGTGTTGTGGTTAAAGATAACCAACAACGAAAGTATCTCCTATTACTATGATTAAAACTATCTATTCCCATTGTTTTCATGACTACAAATATTTATTTTCAAGGTTTAAATGCCGTAAGGAGATCTTATGTATGAATTAAGTTTTCTATAAGTTACAAACTTGGAACCTTTCTTTGATAAAACAATTCACTTTTACTTAAAGCATTTTCCTATGTTACTTATAAATTCTATTTATGAGATAATATTTGAATAAAGGTATTTCCTTACATAATATTTATTATTATGTTTGAAGGACATAAACTTATGATACCAAAGTAATATCTTCAAACGTTTTGATCAAGGAATAAGGGTCCTATATGAGTATTTATGAATTTTACTTTAGCAATAAGAACAACCCATAAAAGTTATTAATTAAAAATGTTTTTTTAAAGGAGGTAATTAAAAAGGAAGAGGTATAATTCAAATGAGGCAATCAAATAAATAAGATGTACCCAAGTGATGATATTTTGATTATTGTTTAAGAGCTATGTATGCTCAATGATGAAATAATATCATGGATATTGGTATACGAGTTATAGATGCTCAATGATGAAATCATATGATAAGAGCTATGTATGCTCAATGTTGCAATGATGTGATGGTTATTTGTGTAAAGAGCTATATGTTCTCAATGATGGACGACACTGTGAGAATGCACTAGTCAAAGCATATGATCACGCTAAGTACTAGAGAAGTGCATTGTGCTGTGAGTTATGGTGATAACTTATATAAATGTATATAAGAGAGTATAATCAAACAAAGATAATAAGACATAACTCACGTAATGAATATTGTATGATAATGTTTGACTTAGGGATGCTTGAGGTATAACGTACTTGCTTTCATCATCTGCATAATCCGCCAGGGGTGTGAAGCCGTAGTGAATGCGAAGTGGCCGCCTGAAATAGTGGTGTGTACCAGGTCCCACAACGGGGTTGTGGTGCCACAATGAATGCAAAGTGGCTTGAATGCCAGATTATCCGCTAGGGGCACGAAGCCACATGATATGCGAAGTGGCTTGAATGCCAGACTATCTGCCAGGGTTGCGATGCTGCAATGATTTGCGGTGAATTTGGGCCCATATGTATAGCACTTAGGCATGAGTTGAACATTGTTTGAGTACGCATCATAATGCATACCTTGTTGATTGTGTATGACTGTTTTCTATGTTTGTGTTTGAAACTTGTATGTTCTTGATGACGTGTGAGTGAGGACAAAGCACGCCGAGGGCTCCCTTTACTGAGTGAATCAGCGGAGATTCTCACTCCCTTTCTTGTTGTATCTGCTCTTATTTTCCCTTGCATGATCCTGAAGATCCTATGAGGCAATATCCGACATGGGGTCGGTCAACACATACGAGCCCTTACCTCATATCGAGAGAGCTCTCGTGATCTCACCACTTTCGGATGGAGCCGAGATCTTTCCGGCGGAGGGCGACATAATTGAGCATCAGGAGCAGGATGCGCCACAAGCGGTAGATATATCTATACCTAGAGAGGAGGAGGACCCCCTTGCCGTTCCACCCACTACCTTTCTTCCAGATCTTGCAGCTGGATCCAGGCCTACGGTACTTAGGATTTTTATAGATGATGATGATTAGGACAGTCTGATGGAGAACCCATTTCGGGAATATCCAGAGGTCACGAGGATTGAGTTCGGGTTCCCATCGACTCGTCCGAGGATTATCACCACACCGTTGGTGCTGAACGGTGCCCTGTGACAGTTCAGGTATTTAGGAGGTTCATACCATTGAGACGTGGTCCGCCTTAGTCTCAGTTTAGTTATTTAGTGGAGGTTGAGGGGAAATTTTGTGTACCGGAAATCATCTTTATCCTCATGGTGATTCTGTTGATATTCCCCAATAAACCTTTAGGAGTGGCACTATGACGCCCATTCGGCTCACTGTATTGTTCTTCATTTATGATGATTAGAATGTAATACTCATATTGGGTACTTGAGAGGCCTAAGTAATTTTATCAGGTTTTCCAACAAAGTTGTATATGCAAGGTTTTTGGTTTTATTTGAGAACTAAACTATTTTAATAAATTAAATAATTATAAAAAAAACTTTTAATAAGTCGTGGTGCTACATTAGGTGGTACCAGAGCGGTTCATCCCGAATGAGCCTAGGGTATGGACTGGTCATGCTTGTCGAGTCAAGAGTCGTGTCCACCCCGTCTTGTGTTGTCCCTTTGCATTCTCAGTTGTGAGTAATGCCAGGTTGTTTAGGAGAACAACCAGCCTTAGTTGAGATTGGAACGGTCTTTGCTACCCTGAGAGGATGGTATTGGGACTGGCCACCCCGATATCATTGTCTCTATGGAGGGCAGAAATTGTAAGATCCACTAGGCGTTCTGCTACGTACTCATTGTTGGTAGATGTCTAGGGGTAATAGGGATCGTTTGGAAACAACGAAGACACATACAAGGAGCGTTGTTAAGGAAATTGAGATGGAGTAAGGAGGATTATTTGGATAGAGAAGCTTCAAAGTATCAGAGTGCGCAGCGGAAGCAACAAAGTGGAGGAAGAATAAAGGAATATAAGAGGAACTTGAAGGATTGGATCAGATATAAGAAGGAAAAGTGATAAAGCAATGGACGTTAAGCATAGTAGAAAGACAGAAGTTTTGGAAATTCTTCACGGAATGATGGAAATAGGTGACACTGGTGAGGCAAAGTTTGGAATTTAAGATCTTACAAGGATCAGAGGAGGAAGTAAACCGCTTAATATTGGATGTAAGCAAGGAATTTTATCATGAAGAAGGTGACAAGAGTAAGGGAATGATTTAAAGTTGGAATCTTATATGGAATCAAATAAAGAAATTTGACGCTAAAGAGAAAAGTTAAGCGAAGAATATGGTATAATGGAGCGTTAAGATGCCAGTTTTATGGAAGAAGCAAGTCAAATCCAAGTGGGGAGGCGTAAATAGGACAAAGGAAGTACGACAGTACGATCGAGTTGATGGAACTTGAGGAGCCATGATCCTTAACCTTCCTTCCTTAAGAGGGGTAATAGTAAACAAATGGAGGATAGATGAGCACTATGTTGGAAGGAAGGTTGGAAAAGTTGGAAAAGTGCTTAGAATTTCCAACATGGACGACAAGATTGGGGGAAATAGGACTGGAATACATAAAGGAGATGATTGAGGGAAGTATCGGAGGATGACTTTTCAAGCATGAAGAAGCTAAATATTGGACAATAATTAGGGGAGAATACGTTTACCAGAAAAGGAGAGGTGATAGAAGAATAAAAAGTGTGACGACAATGGGTGGTGATGGTTGATGACGTAAAGCCCTAGCCTTTAAACCCTTAGGAGTTCAAGATGACTCAGATGAGAAGTTTAAGAAAGAGTAATGTTCTTGGAGGATTAAATAAGGAAGAAGTAATTGGAAAGAATATAATGTAACATATCGTCGGTGAATTTCGGGGACAAAATTCCTTTTTAAGTGGGGGAGGAAATGTCACATCCCGAAAATTAAAGCAATGGAACACTGTAATTAATTATTTAATAAAGAATTTAAGCTTAGATATTAAGGATTTTATTATCCAAATAAAAATGCATATACCCGGATGATGGTAAATTATATCAATTTACCTGATTTTATTAGCACCCGATTAGTGGTGGATAATAACCGCCAAACCATGAGGGATAAAATAAAATACAAGTATTGAAAGGAAGTGAAATTATGGTGTTATGAATTAAAAGAAAATACAAGAAGAAAATAGAAGAGAAATTGACAAATGCTTGAGTGACATGTGCCAACAAGTGGTGAAGAAATAAAAATGGGGTCAATGTGTAATAAGGAGAAGTCCATGGACTAATCCCAAGAGGAGAAGAATCTAATTGCAAAATAAGGGAGAGTTCAGGGATTTAAGTACACAAAAAATATAATTACTATATTGTCCCCAAAAATATGAGGACCGTATGGCGGAGTACTTTATTTGTCCGATTTTAATTAAATTTGGTTCAAGTGCAATATGGTACATTAAGTCATAATAATTTATAAGGGACCAACATTATCAAGGATAGTTAAAATAATTAGAGATGGGTACTCTAGCTATGTGTTGGCCGAATTTTTAAGAGAGGGCAAGGCAAGCAATCTCTAGTTAAACCCACTCCTATATTGGTTAACACTAAACCCACCTCCTCAAGTCTTCAAATAGGTAACTCACTCCCCCCTTTATCACCTTCGGTTCATTTCATTAAGATAGAAATCAGAGTAGAGAGAGGAAAAGAGAGAGAGATAGAGTAGCGTGAGATAAGAGAGAGAAAAGGAGGAAGCGAAAAGAAGCTAGAGAGAGAAGTTGTCAAAGACTAAGGTAAGCTCATCTTCTAGCTCTTGCATGACCCTCTTCCCTTCATCTTTTTCTCTTCAACCCTTCATAAATTCTCTTCCTCTCCTCTAGAGCTTTCTTTTGAGCTAGGTTTCATCCTCAAAGGGTCAATCTTGGAGGCTCTACACCCACAAATACCTTGCTGCCCACATGGAATAGGGAAGGTGAGGGAGGAGACTCTCATCTTTGTAGTTTGGAGCCCCTCCCCTTAATGATTGAATGCCTAGAAATGCTTTGCATGCTTACTTTACTCTCTGTACTGAGTGTTAAATATGTGTTACATGCAATATGGTGATGGGAATCTGTTCATAATGTGTTGGATGTTTGATATTTGTGCTTGTATGTGCTGAAACATGATTTCTCAGCCTGACATATGTTTGTATTATGAGTCGTATCTTTCAAACGAAAACTGATCTCAAAAAATCGAACACATATTTGGAATCATCACTTTCGGAGCTTCGATTTTCACATAAAGTTTGTAATTTTTGAAGAAGGAATGATGGGTTAAAAATAAAAATCGTTTCCTGGACTGACCTTTGGTCATTCCTAGATTGTTAATAATTTTTATACATTTTTGTTTAAAAACTTGAAGACTCCACTGGAACGAACACGAGAAAACCTTTAAAGTGATATAAAGATTTGAGTTTGGGATTTTTGTCTGGAACATAAAACTGTGCTACAAAATAGCACTAAAAACTGGAGTTTGTGGTTCCTGCAGCAGGGAGCTGGAAAAACAAGATGAACGCCAACAAACTCCTAAAAATCATCTAAAAACTAATGAGACAAGAATGCTAGATTGTGAGTTGGTGGGTTAATGTGTAATATTAATGTTAGTAAATAAAAGATTAAGATAAATTAAGAGGAAAAAGAGAATAGGGCTAGAGTAGCCCATGGTGAGAGCCAATGCATGGCTCTTGCTTGAGAAGCTTGCAAAGCTAAGGGAGATGAGTAAACTGACCAAGGCAGTAACTATGTTAGCAGAAAAGAGGCAAGAAAACTGCATTGAACCCTCTAGGCATCACATGCCTTGTGTAAGAAGACAAAATGAATGATTGGAGAAGCTTTAAGCCTTAAAATAATAATAAAAGGTCACATGAGTAATTAGTAATGTGTAATAGGAAACATTTAAAGTATGAGGATGTTATGAAGGGGTTGTGGCTGTGTGGATGAATATGAGGAAAGGGGAGAATTTCATGGAAAATAAATAATAAGTTTTGTATGAAAAGAATTTACTATATTAGTTTTATAAAACTAAGTGCAAGTGAAAAGAATGATTATAAAAAGAGGTTTTTAAAGAATTGAGGTAACAAGTGGGGATAAAAAGGAAGAGGGCTTTTTGTAAATATAAATATTTTTAGGAGTATTTCAAGAAATATAATTTGGTGAGTATGTACGTTCGATAGTTATCTAAGTAAAAGTTTAAAGGAATTTTGTATACGTACGCGTAAGTATTATTTCTTGACATTGAAAATACTTAAGGTTAAAGTAATTCCCTATTTTCACAAATATGTGCAATAATTATTTTGGATAAATTCTTTAAAATAAAGTCGTAAAGGTGATTTACCAAAAGCAAAGTATGTTTTGATAATTAAAGGTGTTGTGGTTAAAGATAACCAACAACGAAAGTATCTCCTATTACTATGATTAAAACTATCTATTCCCATTGTTTTCATGACTACAAATATTTATTTTCAAGGTTTAAATGCCGTAAGGAGATCTTATGTATGAAGTGAATTTTCTCTAAGTTACAAACTTGGAACCTTACTTTGAAACAATTCACTTTTACTTAAAGCATTTTCCTATGTTACTTATAAATCCTATTTATGAGATAATATTTGAATAAAGGTAATTCCTTACTTAATATTTATTATTATGTTTGAAGGACCTAAACATATAATACCAAAGTATTATCTTCAAACGTTTTGATCAAGGAATAAGGGTACTAGATGAGTATTTATGAATTTTACTTTAGCAATAAGAACTACCGTTGGATAAAGGTTATTAATTAAAAATGTTTTTTTAAAGGAGGAAATTAAAAAGGGAGAGTTATAATTCAAATGAGGCAATCAAATAAATAATACGCACCCAAGCGATGATATGATGATTATTGTTTAAGAGCTATGTATGCTCAATGATGAAATAATATGATGGATATTGGTATAAGAGATATAGATGCTCAAAGATGAAATGAAGAAGGAAAAATTGTCTAAGTGTTCCTAATGAGGAAGATGGGCAGCACACATATGGCTGAAATGAGAGGTGATTTGGTCCTAAATTCTAGAACAAAGTTGGAAATACAATGAAAGGTCAAGGGTATTTTAGTCTTTTTGCTGGGTTAGCATTTAATGCCATTTATGCATCATTAATGCATTGGTGAGTCATTAGGATGAGTCAAGGAAAATTTATGGTGAAATATTGATGGGAGGTGTGGCTGCCTTTGCACCACATAAACTAACCTTGACTTGCCTTAACCATGGTTAAAATCTAACTAGAATAGGTCAGGTTAAGCTTAAGGGCATTTTGGTCATTTCACATAAAAAATCATAATTCCTAACATCAATTGCATCATAAATTCTTGATGAGTCATCCCATAGCTCATCTCCTCTGGTGTTCCGTTCTATCTCTACAGTTCCGTAGCCAATTCCGTTGGTTTCCCGATTAGGGTTTTAAGCCGGAAATAAAAACTTAATATTTCGTTTTTGATTGAAATTTTTCAAAATCACCAAACTCGTTGGAAATATGATTTAAACAAAAACCATTTCATTCATGAGTCAAAATTAGGTTTTCTGATCATTAAAATTTTACTGTCAGTGAAAACACCAACTGTTTTCAGTCCGAACTTTTACTAAAATTTGTCTGAATAAACATAATATTTTATTTATGCACAAAAATTTGGAAAATAGAATTCCTCACGGACAAAATATAAAAAAATCTACAAATTTCAGTTTCGGTTCAAATTGGGGTTTTCTGCCGGTATAAAATTATACTGTCAGTTAAAAACGCAGTCCGATTTCCTTCTGAGTTTTAAACCCAAAATTTCACCGTAACCTTCTACCATAACTTAGAGTATGAATATGATTTTGTTTTATCCAAAATCATTTTCTCGGTCTCAGATAAAAATATAATTAAATATATTTTTACTGTTATAACAGCGTAATTAAAAACAGGCTTTACATTACTACCCGTCTTAGAAAAAATTTTCGTACTCGGAATTTACATACCTCATAAAAGATTTGGATATTGTTGTTTCATATATGCTTCACGTTCCCAAGTAGCATCTCCAGTAATTGTATCCCATATAACCTTAACCAAAGGAATTTGTCGACCGCGAAGCTCCTTAATCTTTCTATCTGTTATCTTAACAGGTAGAGCCTCATACTCTAGATTCTCTCGCAGTTGTATAGACTCAGACTCAATAACATGTGAAGAATAAAGATAGTGTTTTCTCAATTGAGAGACATGAAAGACGTCATGAAGGTTAGCAAGGTTAGGTGGTAAAGCAATATGGTAAGCTACTGGACCAATCCTTCGAAGAATCTGGAAAGGTCCGATGAATCTAGGAGTAAGTTTTCTAGTTTTGATAGCCATGCCAATTCCGGTCATCGGAATGACTCTAAAAAACACGTGATCACCCTCCTAGAATTCTAAAGGTCTCATTCTCTTGTTACTGTAGCTCCTCTTCCTATCTTGTGCTTCCTTCATTTTTTCCCTTATCTTCCTCACTTGTTCCGTAGTCTGTTGCACCACATCTTGACCCAAGACTTGATTTTCACCAATCTCATACCAACATAATGAGGTCCTACACTTCCTACGATACAAAGCCTCATATGGTGCCATTCCTATACTACTGTAAAAACTATTGTTGCAAGTAAATTCAATCAATGGCAACAACTCATCCCAACTGCCAGTATGCTCTAACACACAGGCTCTCAAGAGATCTTCCAAGGACTGAATTGTCCTCTCCGACTGTCCATCTGTCTGGGGATGATAAGCAGAACTCATCCGCAACTTTGTCCCTAAAGCATTGTGCAACTGTTTCCAAAATCTAGATGTGAATCTAGGATCTCGGTCTGAGACATTGATCGATGGCACACCATGCAGCCTAACAACTTCTTTGATGTAAATCTGGGTTAACTTCTCCAAACTATAACTTTCACCAATAGGTAAGAAGTGAGCACACTTCGTCAACCTATCAATGATAACCCAAATCGCATCATGTCTCTTAGGAGTTCGTGGTAACCCAACCACAATTTCCATAGCGATGATATCCCATTTCCATTCTAGAATATCCAACGATTGTAATAAACATGTCAGTTTTTGATGTTCAATCTTAGCCTTCTGACACACCAGGCAAGATAAAACATACTCTGCTACCTCTTTCTTCATCCTCGTCCACCAAAACAATTTCTTCAAATCCTGATACATTTTAGTGGATCCAGGATGAAAACTCAACTTACTCTTATGTGCTTCTTCTAATATCATCTTCCTAAGTTCAAAATCCTCTGGCACACGTATTCTATTCCTAAACCTCAGTACACCATTTGTTTCTCTACTAAACTCCAATCTTACCCTCATCTATACCTCTACCTATCTCCTGAACTTGTTTATCATTAAGATCCCTCATAAAATCACTACTAATAGTGATCATACCTAAGCAAATTTTATCATCAACCAACTCCATTCCTAAGTTCAAATCTCTGAACTGTTCCATTAATTCCAACTCTTTAACCATCATCGTGGATACATGCAATGATTTCCTACTCAAGGCATCCGCTACAACATTCGCCTTCCCAGGATGGTATAGTAAATCAAACTCATAATCTTTGATAAACTCCATCCATCTCCGCTGTTTCATTTTCAACTCCTTTTGGTCGAACAGATACTTCAGACTTTTTTGTCACTGTAAACGTTAAATTTTGCTCCATAGTGAAAGTTTCGCCATATCTTCAATGCGAACACTATGGCTGCTAACTCCAAATCATGATTCAGATAATTCCTCTCATGAATTCTCAATTGTCGGGAAGCATAAGCCACAACTCTTCCCTCTTGCATCAGAACACAACCTAAACCTTGGTATGTCGCATCACAGTATACGTCAAACTGTCCTAACGGGTCGGGTAAAGTCAACACAGGTGATGTAGTCAGCCTGTCCTTCAGCTTTTGGAAACTCTGCTCACACTTGTCCGTCCATACAAAAGCTGTATTTTTCCTTGTCAGCTGCGTCATAGACAACGCAATCTTCGAGAAACCCTCTATAAACCTCCGATAGTATCCAGCTAACCCTAGAAAACTTCGTACTTCAGTTACCGACTTAGGTTGTCCCACTTAAGAACTGCCTCAACCTTAGTTGGATCTACTGCTATACCTTCCTTGTTGATCACATGTCTAAGAAATTGGACTTCTTCCATCCAAAACTCACACTTAGAAAGTTTAGCATAAAACTGCCTATCCTTCAAAACTTGTAGCACCACTCTCAAATGTTCCTCATGATCTTTCCATGTACGGGAATATACAAGGATGTCGTCGATGAACACAACCACAAACTTATCGAGGAAAGGTCTAAAGATTCTGTTCATGTAATCCATGAACACTACTGGAGCATTAGTTACCCCAAAAGGCATAACTAAATACTCATAATGCCCGTACTTCATCCTGAAAGCTGTTTTAAGTATATCTTCATTCCTTACTCTAATATGATGGTATCCAGACCTCAATTCAATCTTAGAAAACACTGTTGCTCCTTTCAATTGATCCATCAGATCATCTATCCTAGGCAACGGATACTTATTCTTTATTGTTACCTTGTTCAACTATCTATAATCCGTGCACAACCTAGCACTTCCATATTTCTTCTTAAAAAACAACACTAGAGCTCCCCACAGTGAAACACTCGGTCTTATGAACTATTTTCCCAACATATCATCCAACTGTTTCTTTAACTCCGCCAATTCTACCGGTGACATCCGATAAGGTGCCATAGATATAGGTCTTGTCCCTGGTACAAGATCTATGGTGAATTCCACTTCTCTCTCTGGTGGAAAACCTGGAACGTCGGGAGGGAAAACTTCATGAAACTCTCTCACAATAGGCATAGAATCTATACTAGGAGTCTCTTTAGCTTCCACCTCGAATAGCATCACGTACTGCCGAGAATCATCACTCCTCATGGATACTCCTTCATTGGCAGAGACTACACTAGATGACTCAAGAAATGATAAAGTCTTACCAAAACAATCTAGCATTACATGGTTAGCCGAAAGCCAATCCATGCCAATAATAACATCTATCTGCTGCATAGGCAAACAGACAAGGTCTACAATAAATGTCCTATTCTCAACAACTATAGGACACTATAAACAAACAAACATAGTAGTCAAAGGATTACTAGTTGGAATAGATACTATAAGGGTATAAGGTAATTGAGAAACAAATAAATGAATGTGTAGCGCTTGGGTCAAATAACACATACGAGAGTCTACCAGCTATCAAACACATACCTTGTATAAGATCAACATATTGAGAGGATTCAGCCCCCCTCACGGTAAACACTCTTCCAGTAGCCTGAGGTGTTGCTCCCTGTCGTCCTGCTATTGTGGCTCTTCTTCCAGCTCCACCTCTATTACCTCCATTTCCTTTACCTGCAGCTACTAGTTGTTGCCTAGCCCGCTGTCTATAATCTCGGGCCATATGACTTGTTTTCCCACAATGAAAACAACTAAGTCGCTCCATGCAGTCTCTAAGATAATGCGGTCCTCCACATCTGAAACAAGCTAAGCCTTGCTGCAGTTGACCCGCTCTAACAACTGGTGTTAATGTAGGGGTCTGCCCTGGTCTAGCATATGGTTTCTGTCTCCATTGAGAGTTACCACCTCCTCACCTTTGAAAACCTGGTCAATTAGGACCTCCACTCCTCAGTTGTTTCTGCTCATTAGCCAGCCTCTGATATATACTTTCGATCGCACTGCATCTTTCCACGAGCTCTAGAAAACTCTAGATATCGAGAGACACTATAGCCCTCTAGAGTTCATGTCGGGGTCCTTCCTAAAACCTTCTACATTGCCAATCTTCATCTGGAAATCTCTGATAAAATTTGGAATACTTAATCAAAGCCTCGAATCGTGATGCATAATCACCAACAATCATGTTACCTTGTTTGAGACTCATGAATTCCCTCTCTTTCTCACGTCGAATTAGACGCGAAAAATACTTCTCAAAGAAGCAGTCACTAAACAGTTTCCAGTTGATAAATCTACCCTTGACCTCCAACAATCTTAGCTTGCCGCTCCACCAGGATTCTGCTCCTCCAGTTAACATGAAGACATCATACGTCACTTTCCTATCCTCTCTGTAGCGCATGGTATCGAATATCTTTTCAATCTCTTGTACCCACCATTCTGCCTTCTCTGGATCATAATCTCCTCGGAATTGGGATGGCTTCCCTTTCAGGAAAGTAGCCATTCAGGCATCTTCAGCTGCTGCAGCTCTCCTTTGATTCTGCAATTCCTGCTACTTTTTGTTCATCTGCAGCATCTCAACATTCTGTTGTGTTTGTAATAACAAGGCAGCAACTATTGTTTCCATGGTATCGGGAGTCGCAGATGATTCTCCTCCACTTCCAGTATGATTATTACCAACGTTTTTAGCTCCAAGAATTTTTTCAGGAGTTCTGTCACCACTATCGATCGGACGTCCTCTTCCACGAGCCATGATTCTGTAAAAGAAATCCTTTGCTCTCATTAGTATTGTTAAACTCAATGACTTAGAGATTTTGATATATGACAAATACAACTTAATGTGTATGCAAGTGTTTTTAGTGTCAAATTAAAAAGACAGGTATCAAGTAATACTCAACAAGTTCAATGAGCAATCAAAGGAGAATATTCAAGGAAGAACTTGGAGGAATCAAGGAGCAAAGACGAAGATCAAGGAATCATCAAGACAAGAGCTTAACAAAGAAATTAGTGTTAAGTCTTAGATGATTTGTAAGAGATGAAATCTCTTATTCACAAATAAGCTCAATTTGAAAAGATGCATGAAAGAAAATCATTTTTCATAACCTGCATTAAAAGGAATACGTTTTCGTAAATGAGAATGATTTTTGAAATAAGATTTCAAAGCGCTCGTCCATCACTGGAATAATATAAGCGCTCGTCCAACACTGGGAATAGTAAAAACTGGCGTCCAAGAAAGTGATAGAAGCTCACGTCAACTAAAGTGACAGACGCTCACGTCTACTAAAGTGACAGAAGCGCACGTCTACTAAAGTGACAGAAGCTAACGTCTACTAAAGTGCAGAAGTGCTCGTCCACTAAAGTGATACAAGCGCACGTCCACTAAAGTGATACATGTGCACGTCCACTAAAGTGATACAAGCGTACGTCCACTAGAGTGACACAAGCGCACGTCTACTGAAGTGATAAAAGTGCTCATCCACACAAGTCTTTGGACTTGTGAAGATCTTAATGACAAGCTCCGCCCACTGACATGGCATATGGAGCTCGTCTACTAGTTGGAGCACGTCCAATTAGTTTGTGTTAGTACTCCCGTCTGCTGACGTGGCAAATGGATGCGGCTATTTTTTCAAAATGGACGCGGCTATTTTCTTCAAATGGACTCAGCAATTTTTTAAGATGGACGCGATTATTTTTTAAGATAGATGCGACTATTTTTACAAATGGACTCAGTTATTTTATGGATGTGAATTCTACAAGAACAATCAGAATCTTATTTCAAGAGCGCGAATCAAGAAAACAGATTTTGTTAATCAGATCAAATCTGTTTTGATTGATCCCAACGACTATAACTTGTTTTCTATATAAAGAGGGATCAAATGAACACTTAAACAACATATAAAAATATCATAACATATCACAGTTTTACGAAATCGTTTTGAGAAATCAATTGTGAAAATCATTCATCATCTTTCTTGAGCTTACTGTGAAAAGAGTGTTTCAATACTCATAAGGGCTTCAATTTGTTTATCTGACTATTGAGAGTTAGGAATCAACTTTTGTTTTACAATTTGATTGTAAAGAGAGAGGGAGTCTCTCTGAGTGATTAGGGTAAGTTATCCCTAAGGTTGAACATTGAGGCTCTTCACAAGAGTGTGGTATCTCGAGGTGAAGGAGTGCTCTGTGGTGTAATGGTTTTTCAAGCTACCTGGCAAAGCTTGTGTGTTAGTGTGTGAAATCCCAAAGGTGGAGTGGGGACTGGATGTAGGTCACAGTGGAGGTGACTGAACTAGGATAAATCTAGTTGTGTGGTATCTGTAAAACTCAAACTCCTTTACTTTCTGTTTATGTTCAAGAACCTGCAACTTTGATGTTTAAAGTTCAATATAATTTCTGTTCTTGATCTATATAAACTGAATTGAAACCTGAATCTGATTGTAATCAAGATTGTGTTATCTACGTTTAAAACTGAGATTGATCAAAACCATTCTTGATTACTGAAACTGAACTATTACTGATTATTAAACCCGAACCTATTCTGAATCTATTCTCTATTAATTCTGAATTAATCTTTCTTATCATCATCACCTTCTATTCAAGATTTTATTCAAACCCGTCATTGATCTTGTAAAAGATAATGAGGACACTAATCCGCAACTCTGATTTATAAAGCTTTGTGAAAAAGTTTTAAGAGGGAAATATTTTTTGAAAACTCAATTCACCCTCCCTCTTGAGTCGTTGAAGCCAAAACAACAAGTATGACATATAATACTACTTGGACAAGTATACACATACTATATTCCACACTAATGTTAATTATAGCATCAAGTTCAGTCACACTACCCACTTCTAAGTATAGTTAAAATCCAATGTGGATTCAACTAGACACTGCCAGTAACAATATCCTAAACCTCACAGTCCGATTAGAATCGAACTTCTCTGATACCACCAAATGAGACACCCCGTTGTGCCCTATTGTATTGTTAAATTAAAACCTTATTATTTATTTAATTGATTGTGCTCTTATTGTTGAAAATATGTAAAAATTAAAACTTAATACTAATCATATAACTTCTGTAAAATTAATACATAACAACATTATAATATATAAATACACACATGCTTATTCATTACATTACCAAGACACTGTTAAGGGTATTCTCTCAATAGGATCCCCCACAGGTACTTATTTATAAAAACTGCTTACAACTAGCGGAAAATAAAATGTCTTATATGACTCACCGGCCTTAACTTACTACACTATATTATTAGGATTTGTAGCTTATCTTCCAGCATCAGTATCATACGGAGTTTCATCCAACTCCTCAGCAACATCCATTTTATATAGGGTTCCATCCATCTCCTCAGCAACATATTCTTCCATCGGGTATTCTAACATAGTAAAGCAGGCATGCATAAAAATACAGAAATAGGGAGATAAGAAACAGTTCTATCATCATAAATGGAAAAGATTCATAGAATATAATACAATAATAGTCACACAAGCTTATCACTCACAATCTACAATTATCCATACTTTATAATATCATCCTCTATCCTCCAACTCATGCAACTAAACCTTTATGTTGACGTGCACCACTAAACCTGTCACACATCCCTTGTTAGGAATGTCAGTCAGTCGTCCAAGGGGAACATTCTCAACACCGGTGCACATTCTCATCCATGGTGAGAATGCTCATGCAAAGCAATGACACTATAGCTACACAGTACCGTCGGTGCATACCCTGGTTCTCTCTCTCATCTCTATCCAGGGTGCTCATGCATAGCAATAACACTATAGTTGCACAACTGATGAGTGTGATTTCACCTCATATTTCCTTGACATTTTGCATGCATTTTCATATAGTTTAGACATATTTAATTTGATTTTTTGTTAGTTTTTACCTTGGAACGGGTAAGGTGGTTTTGTGGTACTTGTGTGCAGGAATTGAAGATGAAAATGCTCAGGATCAGTTATGTTGGAGCTTGCACGAAGACGGAGCTTGAAAAGCAAGAAAATGAGACAAACAGAACTGATCACGGCCTAGCTGTGATGGTGGTCACGGCCGTGACAGACCAACCAGCAAAGCAATCTCCAAGACAGAACCCATCACGGCCTGGCCGTGACAGGCATCACGGTCGTGACGCGCAATATCTGGAATTTTAAAAAATGATTTGATCTGATTCAAGTTACCCTACATTATAAATAGGCCTCTAGGGATCGAAACTGGGCACTTCTGGACTGCCACCCATAGGAAAAAAAAATTAGGATTTCTCTTCTTCTCAATCTCTTCTCTTCTCTAGGGTTTTCTTTTTATGCTATTGTTAATTAAGATTGCTATGATCATGGCAATGCTTGAGCAGTAGTCTTATTTATAGGAATTTGGGCTATGCCCAAGATTTGTTTATGGTGATGAATTGACGTTTGGTCTCTTGTTAATTTCAATTTTGCTTTTGATTTGATTCCTATTGATTTAATTGCTCGTAAATTTGGTGGCCACTTATTTGCTGGTCGTAGATACACTAAGGACGAACTTAGCGGTGAACTTAGGTATCGGATCTATAGGAATCAAACTTAGAACTTAAATCACGAGAGTTAGAAGCGGTCCTTCGAGGGTTCACTGAATTGTCACAAAGCTTAAATGGTTCGATTTAAATTCAATTACCATGAGAGTAGGGGTTGGTTTAATTGGGCACGGTTCTTGTATCCCAAGAGGGAACATTAACTTCTTCAGGATAAATTCACCTTCAAAGCAATCTTGATTATTAATAAGGGGGGTAGTCAATTTAGTAGCATGAGAAGTCTTGTTGGTAACCCAATTCCCGAAAATCTCCTTTAATTTGAAAACCTCCATATTTGATTTGTTAACGATTTTATTTGATTGTGTTTTAATTACTATATTTGTTAGTTAACCTGATTTCAAAAACCAAATATTTTCCAAATCTTTTTCTTGTTCAGTTTAATTAGTTTAATCATTAATTGTTATCTAACATCACGGTCTCTGTGGTTTGATCTTTTTATTACTTGACGACGAAACCGTTCACTTGCGAATTCGAGAACCATCAAGTTTTGGCGCAGTTGCTGGGGAGTGTGTTTTCTTGAATTTCAATTTAATGTTTAATTGATTTTTATGGACATTTTTTATTATTATTATTTATTTCTTTTTCTTTTTCTAGAGTATATCTCTCTCTCTCTCTCTCTCTTATAGGTATTTTTCTCTTTTATGCAAAGATCCCTAAGTCTTGGAAACCTTATTAAAGTTGACCCCGAGATCGAAAGGACCTTTCATAGATGTTGGAGACTACAAAGACAAAGAGAGAGAGAGGTTGATTCCCATTCCACTCATGACGAATCTACCGGATACCAAACCACTGAAGGACTACGCAGCCCCAAATGCTAGGGGTTTGCGGATTGGGATTTCTAGGCCAGAAATTGAGGCGGAGAACTACACTATACCGCCTCATTTAATTGGCATGATTAGGCAACATCAGTTTGGAGGATTACCCTCGGAGGACCCGACTGATCATGTGGAGACATTCTTGGAATTCACCGATGCAATAAGAATTCAAGGTGCACCGATTGATGCTATACGCTTGAGGTTATTCCCCTCCTCTCTGACTGGAAAGGAAAAAGCTTGGTTGAAGCAAGTGCCCGCTAATAAGTTGTCAACTTGGGACCAACTAGAGCAGGCATTCTTGGAGAAATTCTTCCCTCCATCCAAGACTGCTTACCAACGAACTCAGATCACCAGCTTCTTCCAAAAGGACGGAGAATGCTTATCCGAAGATTGGGATCGTTACAAGGGATTGCTAGAGTCTTGCCCACATCATGGACTCAAGAGGTGGTTGTTAGTGCATACCTTCTACAACGGATTGGATTACTCATCAAAGGTGTCACTTGACTCCACAACTGGTGGAGCCTTTATGAACAGACCTCTGACTGAAGCGTTCAATATCATTGAAAACGTAGCCACCAACTATCACCATTGGGGTTCGGAAAGAGGTAATAAACCGAAAAAGCTTTCGGGGGGTAAGTTCGAAATGAATAGTACTGATTTAATTATGTCTAAATTCGACTCATTAAATAAACGCTTTGATAAGCTTGAAAAGATTAGTGAGCTCAATAGGTGCTACTAATGTTGTTTGTGTGATTTGTGGAATGCAAGGACATGACATAATGGAGTGCCCACATGGTATGCTCCTGAGTCCGGTGCTTCGGGGGAACAAGTGAACTCTTGACACAATTTCTATGAAACAAACCCGAAGTTACCAAATTATGCTCCCCCAAATCCCTACAACCAAGTAAGGAAGAATAATCCTTATCTTTCCTACGGGAACTACAACAACACGTTGAACCACGAATTCCAAGAAGGCCAAGGTAATAGGAAACCCGCATCGGGGTATCCTCAGGTACAAAAGTCTAAACTTGAGTCTCTTATGAAAAATTTGTTGCTACTCAAACTAAGCAGAATGAAGAATTTAGGCAACAAGGTAGGGCAGTTAATGAGGCAATAAAAGAGTTAACATCTAAGGTAGATAACTTAGCCATCCATAACAAGATGTTAGAAACTCAAATTGCCCAAGAAGCGGGCAATTCAATGAGGCAACCGGGCAAGTTTCCTGGACAACCTGAAGTGAACCCAAATAATGAACAGTGTAAAGTTGTGAGACTAAGGAGTGGTAAACTTGAGAATCCCGAGGCTAAAGGGGAGAGTGATAATAAGAGTGTAGATGAGGAGGAGGAACCTACTGAGACACAACCCTTAGAAGAGGAAGAGCCTAGTGAAAAAGTGTCTAAGTATGTCCCTCCACCACCTTACCAACCTCCGATACCTTTTTCTCAAAGGTTGACTAAGGCCAAGTTAGATAAGCAATTTGGAAAATTTCTAGAGGTCCTTAAGAAATTGTACATTAATGTACCCTTCACTGAGGCGTTACAACAAATGCCAACATATGCTAAATTTATTAAGGATATCTTGTCAAATAAGAGAAAGCTAGAGGACTATGAAACAATGGCTTTAACTGAGGAGTGCAGTGCTTTAATTCAAAATAAATTGGCTCCTAAATTGAAAGATCCAGGTAGTTTCTCTATTCCTTGCTTGATTGGTAACACTAGTTTTGATAAAGCTCTTTGTGATTTGGGGGCTAGTGTTAGTCTTATGCCTCTCTCTGTTTGCAAGAAGTTGGAGATGGGTTAACTAAAACCCACAACAATCTCCCTTCAATTGGCGGATCGGTCCGTCAAATTCCCTGTAGGCATCTTGGAGGATGTTCCTATTAGAGTGGGTAAATTTTTCATTCCTGCGGATTTTGTGGTACTTGAAATGGAAGAGGATTCCCAAATCCCCATTATTCTTGGTAGGCCTTTCTTGGCTACCGCATGAGCAATTATTGATGTTAAAAATGAAAAATTGACTTTAACTGTTGGTGATGATAAAGTTGAATTTGATTTAGCTAAATCTATTAAACACCCTTATTTTGAAGATTCTTGTTGCAGGGTTGACTTAATGCACCAAGTGGTGAAAGAAGAATCCACTCAAGCTTGTGTTGATGATCTATTGGAATTGTGTTTGATTAGTGGAGACTTAAATGCTCATGGAGGAGAAGTAAGGAATTATGCCCGCTCCCTAGAGGCTAATCCAGAAATTTCTCCGAACAAAACAAAGAAAGAAAAACTTGAGTTGAAACCAAAGAGTAAGCATTTGAAAGATGAAGAAGCCCCTAAGGTAGAACTAAAACCTCTTCCTTCCACATTGAGGTATGAATTTCTTGGTCCTAACTCTTCCTATCCAGTAATTGTGAATGCTAGCTTGAATGAGTTGGAAACTTAGAAATTGCTTAGGGAGCTTAGAATGCATAGAAAGGTTATAGGATATATAATTGATGATATTAAAGGCATAAATCCTTCTTTTTGCATGCATCGCATTTTAATGGAAGATGAGCATAAACCATCCATTGAGCATCAACGTAGGTTGAACCCTAATATAAAAAAGGTGGTTAAGAAAGAAGTGCTTAAGTTGTTAGATGGGAGGGTTATTTATCCAATCTCCGATAGTGAATGCGTTAGTCCGGTGCATGTGGTTCCTAAGAAAGGGGGGATGACTGTTATTCAAAATGAAAATAATGAACTAATCCCTACTAGGACGGTAACCGGTTGGAGAATGTGCATTGATTATAGGAAGTTAAATAAGGCAACAAGGAAAGATCACTTCCTTCTCCCATTTATTGATCAAATGCTTGAAAGGTTAGCTAGGCATTCATACTTTTGTTACTTGGATTGATATTCCGGTTTTCATTAAATTCCTATACATCCTAATGATCAAGAAAAGACCACGTTTACTTGTCCCTATGGCACTTTTGCCTATAGGAGAATGCCTTTTGGTCTATGTAATGCACCGGCTACTTTTCAAAGATGCATGACTGCAATTGTTTCTGAATTTATTGAAAACATCATGGAGGTTTTTATGGATGATTTTTCTGTTTATGGAACTACATTTGATGACTATTTAACAAATTTGTCTAAGATTTTGTAGCGATGTGAAGAAACTAATTTGGTATTGAATTGGGAAAAATGCCATTTTATGGTAAAAGAAGGTATAGTGCTTGGGCACTTGATTTATGGAAGAGGCATTGTGGTGGATCGGGCCAAAATTGATGTTATTGAAAATTTGCCCCCACCGGTAAATGTGAAAGGAGTTACAAGTTTCTTGGGACACGCTGGGTTTTACCAATGTTTCATCAAAGATTTTTCAAAAATTTCTAAACCCTTATCTAACCTATTGATGAAAGATGTTCCATTCGATTTTAATGAGGAATGTTTGAGTGGATTTTATAGGTTGAAGGAAGCTTTGACCATCGCTCCAATTTTGCAAACACCAGATTGGAATGAGCCATTTGAAGTAATGTGTGACGCTAGTGACTGAGCCGTGGGAGCGGTGTTGGGACAAAGGATAGACAAGATGGTTCGTGCAATATACTATGCAAGCAAAACTCTAGATGGATCTCAAGCCAATTATGCCAAAACTGAGAAAGAGTTGCTTGCGGTTGTCTTTGCATTTGAGAAATTCAGATCATACCTTGTGGGGTCTAAAGTCATAGTGTACACGGACCACTCCGCACTAAAGTACCTCATGACTAAGAAGGAAGCAAAGCCAAGACTCATCCGATGGATTCTTCTTCTGCAAGAATTTGACTTGGAGATTCGGGATCGGAAAGGGACGGAGAACTTGGTTGCGGACCACTTATCCAGACTTGAACCATTGGAACATGAGAAGGACAACTTGCCGATAGATGATTCTTTCCCCGATAAGCAACTATTCGCCATCTTGGGAGAGAATGCTCCATGGTATGCGGATTTTGTGAATTATTTTGTATGTGGGATTCTACCACCGGAGTTCAATTATCAACAGAAGAAGAAGTACTTTTCCGATCTCAAGAACTATGTGTGGGATGAGCCTTACATTTTCCGCAAGTGTGCGGATAGCATTTACAGAAGGTGTATTCCATAAGTCGAGGTTCCAAGTATCTTGAGTTGTTGTCATTCCTCATCTTATGGAGGACATGCTAGTGCCTCGAAGACGGCGGCAAAGGTGATTCAAGCTGGTTTCTATCGGCCTCATATTTTCAGAAATGCCCGAATGTTCGTGCTTGCTTGTGATCCATGTCAAAGAACGGGGAACATCTCTAAGAGGCATGAAATGCCACTCAACACTATGCTAGAAGTAGAGATATTTGATGTTCGGGGAGTTGACTACATGGGACCCTTTCTTTCCTCTTGCAACAATAAGTTCATTCTTGTAGCCGTTGATTACGTCTCTAAATGGGTGGAAGCCATTCCTTCCCTAACAAGTGATGCAAAAACCATAATCAAACTATTCAAGAAGGTGATTTTTACAAGGTTTGGAATTCCAAGGGCAGTCATTAGTGATGGAGGATCACACTTCAGTGAAAAACAATTTGAAAATCTCCTACTCAAATATGGAGTCACTCATAGGGTTGCTACACCTTACCACCCTCAGACAAGTGGGCAAGTCGAAGTTTCCAATCGAGAGATAAAGAGCATTCTAGAGAAGACTGTTTCAAGTTCGAGAAAGGATTGGTCCTTAAAGCTTGATGATTCTCTTTGGGCTTACCGTACGACCTACAAGACTCCTATTGGGATGACACCCTTTAGAATTATTTAAGGGAAGCCATGTCATTTACCAGTCGACCTTGAGCATAAGGTCTTGTGGGCCATTAAGAGGCTAAACTTTGATATAAAAGCCACTGGGGAAAATATAATCCTTCAACTTCATGAACTTGACGATCTAAAATTGGACGCTTATGAGTCCGCAAGATCTTACAAGGAGAGAACAAAGAAGTGGCATGATAAGCATATCCTTCGTAGAGAATTCCATGAAGGAGAATTGGTGCTACTCTACAACTCGAGGTTGTGGTTATTCACAGGAAAGCTCAAGTCTAGATGGTCCGAACCATTTAAAGTAATGAAAGTATTTCCGTATGGTGTCGTCTAGGTTTGGAACCAGGAACGTGGAACATTCAAGGTCAATGGACAGAGGCTGAAGCACTACCTTGGAGAACATACACTTGAACAGGAGGTTGTGATTTCCCTCCTCGATCCAACATCAAAGGATTGAAAGGACTATGGTCAAGATTAGGACAGTAAATAAGCGTTTCTTGGGAGGCAACCCAAGCTTTCTTTCCCTTCTTAGTTTGTTTTTGAATTTTGTCTTTGAATAATTTAGAAGATTGAGAGAAGAATGATTACAATTAATGGATTTGTCAAGTGTTTTCAGATCAGGAAGGGATGAAGAGTGAAAAGGGCATGGAAAATGAAGTCAAAATTGATCACGCCCAGTGTCACGGCCGTGATGAACAAACAGCTTAAAGTCAGACAGTATCACGGCCAAGCCGTGATAGCCCTCACGGGCGTGACGATAAGGACCCAGAAGATCAGAATGTATCACGGCCTAGCCGTGATGTATGCCACGGCCATGATGTGAAGACCAGAAACTCAGGAAGTATCATGGACAGGCCGTGACAGTAGTCACGGCGGTGACAGTAGTCACGGCGGTGACAGTAGTCACGGCCGTGACAGACCAGCTGAAGTAGAACAGATTCTATCACGGGCCGGACGTGATGCGCATCACGCCCGTGATAAGGGACTTGCCTGACACAGAATGTGTCACGTCCCGCCCGTGATGTGGGTCACGGCCGTGACGCGCTTTTAAATAGATTAAACCCGCAAACCCCATCCACCCTGCTCAAACGCGACCAACCCTCTTCCTCCTCTCTACATTCTCTTTAACCTCCATAGCTATCAAGCTCTCACTCTTAACTTCCCCTCCTCCATTCCCTCATCTCACACTCATCAACGCAAACCCTCCTTAACCCAAACCCACCATCTTCCTCTTCATCCACCCATCTTCTTCTTCCTCTCACAACCTCCACCACACCCATTCACCCAAAACGCTTGAAAACTCACCTCCCCCATGACACCCATGCCAAACCAACTCTACTCCCTTGCTCCCCAGACCTAACCCAACAAGACCCACAAGCCAAATCCTTCAATTTTTGTCAAACTCAAAAAGTCCTAATTTTGAAACCCTAGCCCCTAAAAATCCGAATTGCAGAAACAGTGCAAGAGGGGATTGTGAATTTTGGTGCTTTGAGACTCATTGAAGAAAATCATGGCAAGCAAGCGTCAAAGGGCAACCGAAGCCTCACGTCCTCGTACCAGAGGAAGCAGGAACCCAGGTAACTACTCTGACTCTGACTCTTCTAACTCTGAGACTGATGAATATGGGTAAGAGATTGTTTTCAAAGATAATGCTCAACAAGATAGATTTAATATTTTGAAAAATAAGAAAATTATCCAAACAAAATATCTTGCTGATGCCTATATAGACACTCTAGGCCCGACTGTTGACATCAACTGGATGTTAGAAAACATAGGGTGGAGTGAGTTTGCTCGCACCAGATACCCTGCATTTGCTGGACCTACTCTGGAGTTCTTAAGTTCTCTAAATGTGGAAATTCTCCAAGGGCCGCATTGCCTTGAGGGACGGATTACATTCCGTCTCTTCAACCAGGATTTTGTGCTAACCCTAGCTGAATTTAATGAAATTTTTGGTTTACCTGTAGGTGGTGACAGGAGATACCTCTTAGGGTTTAGTGCACATAGTTTCTGGTCAGTAATTGACTATGAAGGTAGGAGTTTTGACCTTCGGTCATCCAAGTCCACAGCCCTTGTTAACCCAAGTATAAGATATATGCATAGGGTCATAGCCAACACCCTGTTTGGCCATGGAGAGAGTGACGGATCCGTCCGCCAGGACGAGGTCTTTATACTTTTGGTCATGCTCCACCCTGAGAGCAATGTGGACACAGGGTCGTTTTTGGCTAGGCACCTCTTAGTCGCCAAGAGCTCGAGTGGCACCATTGTCATCGGTGGCTTAATCACCACCATATGCCATCACTTTAACTTTGATTTGGATGGTTTTGAAGCCGCCCCAGGGCGGACACGTATCACCTTGCAGGCTTGTGAGTCCATGGGGATGATCACCCAGGAGGATGAAACGTACTCCCTGAAACACCCAAGGCACAGGCACCCAATTCCTCTCCTTAACCCCGCACTTTTGGATGTAACAAATTCGGCAAATTGGAAAGTGCCGGTGGGAGAGGAGCCTGATCCTATTAGGATACAAAGGCCGTTACGCCCGCCACCGCAGGCTAGGCCGTCTGGGCACCCATCTTCTTCCTCTGCAGGTACATCGTCCAATGATCCCTATGCATGGTTCTCGTCCACCTTTGACACTATCCTAGCGAACTAGGAGCGCATCATGGAGGAGCAGTGCGAGCAGAGAGCCATGATCCAACAGCTCTATGACTGGCATCTGAGCCAGCACCCACCACCTCAGTGAGTTATTTTATTTTATTTTTATCCTCCCTAGGACTTAATTATTTACATTGGGGACAATGTAAGTTTTTAAGCTTGGGGTAGGGGTATTATTTTGCATTCTTGCATTCATTTAGGGTTAGTTTTGCATATGTTTTGCATGATCACATGATTAGATTGCCCCTTGATTAGAGTGTGCATCCAATTGTGAAAAACTTTGTGCCAAATGAATTGAGACAGTGAATTTTTGAACCCAATTTTTGTATTCTTGTGATAGACTAAAAATAAAAATGCATGAGATGATCTGTTGATAGTTAATAATTAACATATGGTTCCTTAGATTTGGGTTTCTCATTGATTTTAAACTACTAAATGTGAGATTTTTGAGCCTAAAAGGGGTACTTACTAAATCTACCCCATTCTTTGTGATTGAGTGTTTTATTCCTCTTGGATTGTGTTCTCTAGAACTTGACTTAAAACCGTTTTGAAACTTAAAATTTTTTGAAAACATATTTGAAAATGATTGAGGCACTAGGTATTTTTCTGGCCTTCTGAACTTTGACTGATTAAATGTTATCCCTTAGTTGTCCAATTTTGAGCCTAAAAGAATAAAATACTTTTCTTGGTACCTTGATTTATTTTAATGAATGATGCTTGGTATGGCACCTTTTAAAGTATTGCAAAAGGGCAAAAAGGAAGATGGAAAATTAAATTGTGGGATGAAAAAGTTAGAAAAAAAAATATTTCTCTTAAGTTGAAAATCTCCCCTTCTCCAATTAAAAAAATGGAGAATGGGATGAGAAAAAGAAAGTCAGAAATAAAAAAATAAAAAGGAAGAAAGAAAGGGAGGTGGAAAAGTGAACTAAAGCCCAAAAAGGTATTTTAGAAGGTTGTCATGCTTTGCATTGTTTGATATTTTGTTTAGCCTTCTTTAATTTTCCTTTTCTTGATTTCCCCACCTAACAATTAATCCCATGACCCCATTACAACCAAAATAAAAGACCTCTTGATTCTTATGTGTTTTCATTAATAAAGTAGAGATTTGGTTAATAGTCAAGCTTATGGTAGGGTACCTTCCTTGAGGAAATTGAGCGAATTGTCATATACCCTTAAACATATGAGTGAGGTGAGAAGAGTGCCCGAATTAGTGAGAGATGTGAATTTAGGGAACATAAGCTTCTAATTGAACTTCAAATTGATTGTCTCTTGGTTTCTTATTGAATATGCCTGTTACTTGGATTTATTACTCGGGTTCTAGATTCATTGTCCATGCTCTGATTGATTATCTTTTCTGGCCTTAGTTATTGCTTGAGGACAAGCAAAAACTTATGATTGGAGTAGTTTGATGAGTGTGATTTCACATCATATTTCCTTGACATTTTGCATGCATTTTCATATAGTTTAGGCATATTTAATTTTATTTTTTGTTAGTTTTTACCTTGGAACGGATAAGGTGGTTTTGTGGTTCTTGTGTGAAGGAATTGAAGATTAAAATGCTCAGGATCAGTTATGTTGGAGCTTGCATGAAGACGGAGCTTGAAAATCAAGAAAATGAGACAAACAGAACTGATCACGACCTAGCCGTGATGGCCATCACGGCCATGATCGAGTAGAGCTGAAAAGAAAGAATGGAAAAGTTAGAGCTGGTCACGGCCAGGCCGTGATGTCCATCACGGCCGTGACATGCCAACTGAACCAGACCCTCACAGGCAGAACTGATCACGGCTAGGCCGTGATGGCGGTCACGGCCGTGACATACCAACCAGCGAAGCAATCTCCAAGACAGAACCCATCACGGCCTGGCCATGACAGGCATCACGGCCGTGACGCGCAATATCTGGTATTTTAAAAACTGATTTGATCTGATTTTTGTAATTGCTTGGGATTCAAGTTACCCTACATTATAAATAGGCCTCTAGGGCTCGAAACTGGGCACTTCTGGACTGCCACCCATAGGCAAAAAAATAAAATAAAATTAGGATTTCTCTTCTTCTCAATCTCTTCTCTTCTCTAGGGTTTTCTTTTTATGCTATTGTTAATTAAGATTGCTATGATCATGGCAATGCTTGAGTAGTAGTCATATTTCTAGGAATTGGGGCTATGCCCAAGATTTGTTTATGGTGATGAATTGACGTTTGGTTTCTTGTTAATTTCAATTTTACTTTCGATTTGATTCCTATTGCTTTAATTACTCGTAAATTCGGTGGCCACTTATTTGCTTGTCGTAGATACACTAAGGACGAACTTAGCAGTGAACTTAGGTATCGGATCTATAGGAATCAAACTTAGGACTTAAATCACGAGAGTTAGAAGCGGTCCTTCGAGGGTTCACTGAATTGTCACAAAGCTTAAAGGGTTTGATTTAAATTCAATTACCACGAGAGTAGGGGTTGGTTTAATTGGGCACGGTTCTTGTATCCCGAGAGGGAACATTAACTTCTTCAGGATAAATTCACCTTCAAAGCAGTCTTGATTATTAACAAGGGGGTAGTCAATTTAGTTGCATGAGCAGTCTTGTTGGTAAACCAATTCCCGGAAATCTCCTTTAATTTGAAAACCTCCATATTTGATTTGTTAACGATTTTATTTGATTGCGTTTTAATTACTATATTTGTTAGTTAACCTGATTTCAAAAACCAAATCTTTTCCAAATCTTTTTCTTGTTTAGTTTAATTAGTTTAATAATTAATTTTTAATTAAGATCACGGTCTCTGTGGTTCGATCTTTTTCTTACTTGACAACGAAACCGTTCACTTGCGGATTTGAGAACCATCAACAACTTAACTTCTAATTTGGAACGGTCCACGAGAACTTTGGACCTCTTGTATCTCAAATACACGGTTATGAACAACAATGCAACATATGATTCTCACTGACTTGTATCAATAACAACCTAGTGCCTCAAGCTTTCCTCATAACCTCCACTTACATTCTATTTCACACCACTTCTATAACATAATAGCTAGGAACCTCTAATTTATATTCAAGCTCTCACACCAAACAAAATACCTCCGAACAATATATATCTTTAATGAAAATCAACTAAGCAATTTATCAAACCAGGCAGATCATGCATAACACAATAATCAATAAAATATTCAAACACCAAAATAAACGTCGTATGCAGTAGAATACCTCAACCAGCGTATCACAAACAGTAAAAAATAAATAATTCAGAAATCCTCAAATATTATAAAATTAACCTAAGACGATAAACCTACAATTCCCAAATCGTCATTGGTATTACGAAAAAGTTTCCAATACGATTTTGGTACTGTCGATTGCTCAACCACTAGTAGGGTTTAGGTCACCCTACACCATTATTATAAATTATATACTACTTATCGGTTCCGACGATGGAATGGTTCTTTCTCCCACCTAAGTTACCATCGGAAACACGAAATCGACGATACTCGATATCCCGCCACGAGTTACCAAAACCACCTTCAATCAAATCAACAAATTAACAAATTAATCAAACAAATCTAAATATGGACATATGGTGCTAGGTTCGGCCAACTCATCAAATAAGGCTAGGGATGTTAAAATTTTACAAACTTTTGGATTTATATGATCCTTAGGAATTGGAATGACAAAATCAATGATTATAAATCAAGAGCATTGAACAAAAACCATCTAACTCAATGAGTTAGGGTTTCGGCTTTGACACTAAATTTGAGTTAGAAATTTCACTTGATTTCCATCTCTTGGATTCAACAAACATGGATTGTATAAGGATAGAATCAAGTGTCACAAGACAAACATTGAATCAAAATTCACCCAACCAAATAGTTTAGGGTTTCGGCCCTCTTAAGGAAAATAGGTTAGGATTTTATTTGGTTTTCTCGATCACTTGGATTCAATACACATAATGATTTAAGAGATGAAATCATGCATCATGTATCAAAAGTTGAAGCAAAACCCATTTACACCCAAACACATAGGGTTCGGCCATGCTTGGAAAAATAGGGAGGAAATTTCTTTTGGGTTCATGCTTCTATATGGTGAATATATTTATCAAGATGAGTTCATAGAAATTGGTTTCAAATCAAATGGATTTTTCTACATTTTCTAGAGATTTTTGAAGATTGGCTCTAGAAATTGAAAAAGTGATGTTCATGTCATGAAATCATGAAATGGATGAAGAAGAAAGCATGAGTGATCATGGAGAGAAAAATTCTACCTCTTGATGATGAATAAGTGATGAGGATTGATCAAGTTCCTCACAAAATCACTAAGTGTTCATAAGTGTTCTCGAGAAGTTTAGAGAGAAAATGAAGATGATGAAGATTTTGAGCGGTTTTAGTAATTTGGTCACATCTCCCAATCTACGTATTCGTTTTTTATGATCTTTAGCTCATTGGAAATAAGAGAGGAAGATGAACAACTTTCATGTAGAAAGCTTTTCGAGTTTCAGAACAACAAAGGGTCATAATTTCGGTATAATTTCGGTGAGTCGATGGATCTTTCCTTTGTGTTCTTGATGAAGAAGGAAAAATTGTCTAAGTGTTCCTAATGAGGAAGATGGGCAGTGCACATATGACTGAAATGAGGGGTGATTTGGTCCAACATGCTAGGACAAAGTTGGAAATACACTGAAAGGTCAAGGGTCTTTTAGTCTTTTTGCTAGGTTAGCATTTAATGTCATTAATGCATCATTAATGCATTGGAGAGTCATTAGGATGAGTCAAGGACAATGTGTGGTGAAAAATTGATGGGAGGTGTGGCTGCCTTTTCACCACATAAACTAACCTTGAGTTGTATTAACATAATATTTTATTTTTGATCAAAATTTGTAAAATAGAATTCCTCAGACAAAATATAAAAAAAAATCTACAAATTTCAGTTTTGTGTCAAATTAGGGTTTTTTTGCCGGTATAAAATTATACTGTCACTTAAAATTGCAGATCGGTTTCCGTCTCTGTTTTAAACCTAAAATTTCACCGTAATCTTCTTCCATAACATAGATTATGAATATGATTTTGTTTTATCCAAATTCATTTTCTCAATCTCAGATAAAAATATAATTAAATATATTTTACTGTTATAACAGCGTAATTAAAAACAGACTGCTACAATAGCACCTCAAGTAAGCACGTCAAAAACCCCCTATTGGAAGCACCTCAATTTAAATCCTTAATTAAGGTGGTTTATCATTAACAAAAATTAAAAGATAACTAGCCATAAATATAGATCTTAATCATAGCTAGATAATACTCAAGTTTTACGACTCATTATTTATTAATACTAATCTTTATTATTTATACTCTAGTTACAACTTTTAACCTAATTAAAATAACTAAATGATTTTTATCCTAATGAGCATATGTTCATTACAGCAAAGGGAATTTAAGCCACCTCCAGCTTGAATGTACGTGGCTGCTTGGTCAGAAAACTCCACCTCATGCTTATGCTCTTCTCACTTCACGCCACATCCTACTACTTTTATTTATGACTACGCTTTTTTTGTTCTTCAACACAAAGTGAACTTGAAATTAGAAAGAAAATACTAAGAGACAGCGCAGAAATAAAGAGAGAGAGGGAGAGAAGGCTGTGAGAGGAAAAAAATGTCCTGAGCCGATTCCGAGCAATCCGTTTGTCCAATCGAGAAATCGACTATACTTTTGTGATCATCGCGACACCTACTTCATTATCCTATCTTTATTTTCTTGATGAGGCTAAGGTAAACCTAGGTCCTTTTTATGTCAAAATGCCGTCAGTGATGGTATTGAGTTTATCTTTCAATTCATTTATCGGTTTTCAATTCTGTCTTCAGATTAGGATTACCCGTAACATGTGCTTCACAATGAAGTATTCAGGTGAATTTTCGGAGCACCGGAGGTGCCAGTATCTCACATGGCCGATTTGTGGGCGTTAATAGAGGACTCATTTTGTAAGACTCAGTGACTTAGAGATTTTGATATATGACAAATACAATTTAATGTGTATGCAAGTGTTTTAGTATCAAATTGTAAAGATAGGTATCAAGCAGTGATCAACAAATTCATTAAGCAAATTCAAGGAAAATATTCAAGGAAGAACTTGAAGAAATCAAAAGAACTACACGGAGGAATCAAAGAGCAAAGACAAAGATTAAGGATTCATCAAGACAAAAACTTAACGGAGAATTTTAGATTTAAGTCTTAGATGATTTGTAAGAGAAAAAAATCTCTTAGTCACAAAATAGCTCAACAAAAAAGATGCATGAAGAAAATCAATTTACTTAACCTGCATTAAAAGGAATAAGCTTTCGTTAATGAAAATGATTTTTGGAAATAACATTTAATAAGAAGCGCTCGTCCAACACAAGTGATAGAAGCGCTCGTCCAACACAAGTGATACAAGCGCTCGTCCACTAAAGTGATAGAAGTGCTCGTCCACTAAAGTGACAAGTGCTCATCCACTAAAGTGACAAGTGCTCGTCCACTAAAGTGATACAAGCGCTCGTCCACTACAGTGACAGAAGCGCTCTTCCACTAAAGTGACAGAATTTCTTGTCCACTAAAGTGACTGAAGCGATCATCCACTGAAGTGATACAAGTGCTCATCCACTAAAGTATTACAAGTGCTCATCCACTAAAGTGACAGAAGTGCTTGTCCAATAAAGTGATAGAAGCCCTCGTCCACTAAAGTGATACAAGCACTCGTCCACTAAAGTGACAGAAGTGCTCGACCACTAAAGTGACAGAAGTGCTCGTCCACTAAAGTGACAGAAGTGCTCATCCAATAAAGTGACAGAAGTGCTCGTCCACCAAAGTGACAGAAGCACTCGTCCACGCAAATCTTTGGACTTGCTAAAAGAGTGTGAAAAGAGTGTTTCGTTCTCTAAGTGCTTCAATTTGTTTATCTGACTATTAAGAGTTAGGAATCAATTTTTCATTTTATTTGATTGTAAAGAGAGATGGAGTCTCTCTGAGTGATTAGGGTGAGGTATCCCTAAGGAAGAACATTGAGGCTCTTCACAAGAGTGTTGTATCTCGAGGTGAAGGAGTGCTCTGTGGTGTAAAGATTTTTCAAGCTACCTGGCTAAAGCTTGTTGTGTTAGTGTGTGAAAACCCACAGGTGGAGTGGGGACTGGATGTAGCTCACATTGGTGGTAACTGAACCAGGATAAATCTGGTTGTGTGGTATCTCTAAACTCAAACTCTTTTACTTTCTGTTTATGTTCAAGAACCTGCGATTTTGATGTTTAAAGTTCAATATAACTTCTGTTCTTGATTTGTATAAACTAAATTGAAACCTGAGTTTGATTGTAATCAACTCTGTGTTATCTGTGTTCAAAACTGAGTTGATCAAAACCATTCTTGATTGCTGAAACTGAACTATAACAGAAACTGAAACCTGCAAGTTTGTTCTTGATTGTTAATGCTTGTATCTGAAACTTGCATAACTTTTTCTTAATCGTTAAAGGTTGAATCAGTTTCTTTATTGTTATTACTGAGTTTTTGAACCCGAACCTATTCTGAATTAATTCTGAATCAATCTTTCTTACCCTCATCACCTTCTATTCAAGATTTTACATAAACCCTTCATTGATTTTGTAAAAGATCGTGAGTCCACAAATCTGAAAACTAAAGTTTTGTGAAAAGTTTTTAAGAGGGAAAGATTTTAAGAAAACTCAATTCACTCCCCTCTTCAGTCGTTGAAGCCAAAACAAAAATTGGTATCAGAGCTATACTCTTAAGTTTGGCTTAACAGCTATAAGAGCATGGCTTGCAATGACTGTTTGAATGAAGGGGCTTCCCTTGCACGCCCTCCTGCCTTCAATGGATATGAGTATATCTATTGGAAGGAAAGAATAGTAATCTTTCTTGAGGCAGCAGATGTTGACATATGGGATGCAGTAGAAAATGGACCATTTGTCCCCTCTACTGTAGATGCTAATGGTGTTCCAAGAAATAAGCCTAAAACTGAATGGCATGAGGATGATAAGAAAAGAGTTCAACATAATGCACGCGCTAAGAATATTATAACATCTGCTTTAAGCCGTGATGAGTTTTTTAGGGTTTTAAATTGCAAATCAGCAAAGGAGATGTGGGATACATTGCAAGTAACACATGAAGGAACCACATACATCAAAAGAGCAAGAATGAACACCCTCACACATGAGTATGAGCTATTCAGAATGAAGCAAGGAGAACCTATGTCTGAAATGCAAAAGAGATTCACACACATTGTAAATCAATTGGCTGCACTTGGAAAGACAATCTCCAATGAGGATCAAATTAACAAAGTCATGAGATGCTTGAGCAGGGAATGGCAACCTAAAGTCACTGCAATCTTAGAATCTAGAGACCTCTCATCAATGACCATTGCCACATTGTTTGGAAAATTACAATAACATGAATTGGAGTTGAACAGACTGAATAAGAGTGAAGAAACTAATAAAAGAAAGAAGGGATTGACTCCGAAATCACAAGTCAAAGAAGTAGAAGACAGTGGTGATGATGATGATTCAGCATAAGAGGCAGAATCTGAAGAAGAGATGGGAATGCTAGTTAGAAAATTCAAGAAGTTCCTACAGAAGGAAGGCAACTTCAAAAGAAAGCCGTCCACTTCTCAAAGGAGAAATTTCAGTAAAGGTGACAACTCTTCCAACAACATCACATGCTATGAATGTGGAAAGATTGGCCACATGAAGCTTGACTGTCCAAAACTTCAAAAGAATGACAAAACAGAAAAGTTTGACTCAAAGGACAAGAAGTGGAAAAAGCCAAGAAAGGCCTACATTGCTTGGGATGATAATGATCTAGAATCCATTGAAGAATCTGAATCGGAGGAGGCAAACTTGTGCTTGATGGCCATCAATCATAGTGATTCAGAAAGTGAAGTAAGTTTTAATTATCAACCTTCTTATGATGACTTGTAAAATGCTTTTGAAGAACTTCATAAAGAATCCATTAGACTTGCTAGATTGCTAATTAAGTCTAAGAAAACCATCACATGCCTAGAAGAGAAAAATTCTATTTTAAACAAAGAGCTAGATGAATTAAAAACAGAAAATTGTGCTGTAAAAGAAAAATTGACTACTGTTTTGGAACCACCTATATGTGATAATTGTCCTAAGTTGGAGAAACATTTAAATGATTTGAATGGTGATCTCTCTAATTGTTATAAGTGTTGTACATTGATTGAAGAAGTTGAAAAACTAAAAAATGACTTAGCCAAGTTCACAAATGGTAGAGATAACTTGAATGCTTTATTAGGACAGCAAAAGTGTGTTTATGATAAGGCTGGAATAGGCTATAAACTGAAGATACATGAGAAATCTTTCAAAAAAAGTTTTGTTGCACCTAAGAAATCAAACACACCATTTGTTAAATGCAATTTTTGTTCTAGGAAAGGTCACACAGCTTCTACATGTCAATACAGAAAATCAGCATACAATAAATCTAAGTATATATGGGTTCCTAAAAGAACTATTGCTGCAACTAACCCGAAAGGACCCAAAGATTTGGGTACCTAAAACACAAACATGATTCTGTTTTGTAGGTGTGTTGGAAAGCCAAAAATGTGAAATGGTATCTTGACAGTAGCTGTTCCAAGCACATGACTGGAGACAAAACCAAGTTCATTTCCTTTACCCCTAAGTCAAGTGGTAGTGTTACTATGGAGACAACAATAAAAGGAGAATACTTGGCATTGGCAACATTGGAAGTGACTCAACAAAAATCATTGAGGATGTAATATATGTTGAGGGACTAAAACACAACCTATTAAGTATCAGTCAATTATGTGACAAAGGCTTCAAAAGGTAAAATTCAATTCCTATAGTTGCTTAATAGAAAATCGGCATGATCAAAATTTGAAATTAATTGGACATAGGAAAGATAACATCTATATGCTTGATTTAGATAATATCTCTTCAAATACTGCATGCTGTCTTATTTCAAAATAAGAAGAGAATTGGCTTTGGCATAGAAGAATTGCACACATTCACATGAACCACTTGAATAAAATGATTCGTAAAGATCTTGTAGTTGGTTTGCCTAAACTGAAATTTGTGAAAGATGGACTATGTGATGCATGTTAAAAAGGAAAGCAAGTTAAGGTCTCTTTTAAACCAAAGAACATTGTTTCAACAACTAGACCCTTGCAACTTTTACACATGGATTTATTTGGTCCATTTAGAACCAAAAGCTTTGGTGGTAACTCGTATGCATTGGTAATAGTAGATGATTACTCTAGATATACATGGACATATTTTCTATCTTATAAGAGTGATTCATTTGCTACATTTAAGAAAATGGCAAATTGTGCAAAATGAAAAGGACTTGAAAATTGTTTCTATAAGAAGTGATCATGGGGGAGAATTTCAAAATGAAGTGATTGAAAACATTTGTGATGAGCATGACATTCAACATAATTTTTCTGCTCCTAGAACTCCACAACAAAATGGAGTAGTGGAAAGAAAGAATAAATCATTATAGGAGATAGCAAGAACTATGTTGAACGACTCTAGCTTGCCAAAATATTTTTGGGTAGATACTGTCAATACAGCCTGCTATGTGCTAAATAGAGTCTTGATAAGACCAATCTTAAAGAAAATCCCTTATGAGCTTTACAAAGGAAGAAAACCAAATACAGCACATTTTCATGTTTTTGGTTGCAAATGCTTTGTTCTTAACAATGGACAGAATAATCTTGGAAAATTTGATGCAAAGGCCGATGAAGGAATTTTCCTAGGTTACTCTCTATCTAGGAAAGCATTTAGAATATATAATAAGAGAACACAAACTATTGAGGAATCTATGCATGTGACATTTGATGAGGCTAACCCCAAAAGGTTGGGAAATGAATCTGTTATTGATGATCTTGCATATTCAATTGAGAAAACTCTCCTAGAAGAGAAACAGGACAATGAAGAAGAAGAAAGCTTAAAGAATGAATTGCTGCAACAGGAGCAAACAAAACAACAACCTGACCTACCAAAGGAATGGAGGACTGTCAGAAATCATCCAATTGATAACATCATTGGTGAAATTACAAAGGGGGTAACTACTAGACAATCTCTTAGAAATGCTTGTAATCATATGGCATTTGTGTCTCAAGTAGAACCTAAGAACATAGATGATGCTATAATCGATGAACATTGGCTGATGGCTATGCAAGATGAGTTAAACCAGTTTGGAAACTAGTGCATAAACCCAAGAACTGTCAAGTAATAGGTACAAAATGGGTTTTTAGGAATCAACTAGATGAAAATGGTATAATTGTAAGAAACAAGGCTAGATTGGTAGCCAAAGGGTATAATCAAGAAGAAGGCATAGATTATGATGAAACATATGCACCAGTAGCAAGATTAGAAACTATAAGAATGCTACTTGCTTATGCTTGCATAATGGGATTTAAATTGTATCAAATGGATGTTAAGAGTGCTTTCTTAAATGGATTTATACAAGAGGAAGTGTTTGTTGGTCAACCGCCTAGTTTTGAGAATAATGAATTGCCTAACCATGTTTATAAACTATCTAAAGCACTATATGGCTTAAAGCAAGCTCCTAGAGCTTGGTATGAAAGGTTAAGTAATTTTCTCATTGAAAAAGGATTTAAAAGAGGTAAAGTTGACACAACTCTATTCACTAAGAAAAAGGCACACAACATTTTGCTTATACAAATATATGTGGATGATATAATTTTTGGTACCACTAATGAGCATTTGTGCAATGCATGTTTTCAAGTCTTATGCAAAGTAAGTTTGAAATGTCAATGATGGGTGAGCTGAACTTTTTCCTTGGACTGTAAATAAAGCAAACTGAAAATGGAATCTTTGTTAGCCAAACCAAGTACTACAATGAGTTGATCAAGAAGTTTGGCATGAAAAATGCTAAGGAAATGGCCACTCCAATGAGCACCTCCTATTATCTGGACAAGGATGAGCAAGGTAAACCTGTTGATGTTTCTAAATTCAGAGGTATGATAGGCTCACTACTTTATCTTACTGCTAGTAGGCCAGATATCATGTTTAGTGTATGCATGTGTGCTAGGTATCAAGCAAATCCAAAAGAATCACACTTAACAGCAGTTAAAAGGATAATTAAGTATCTGTAAGGAACAAAAGACATGGGATTATTATATCCCAAGGGAGCTACATGTACTTTAATTATCTATTCAGACTCTGATTTTGCTCGTTGTAAACTAGATAGAAATAGTACTAGTGGAACTTGCCACTTACTAGGAAACTCATTAGTATCATGGTTCAGTAAGAAACAATCTAATGTGGCTTTATCCACTGCAGAGGCTGAATATGTAGCAGTTGGTAGCTGTTGTGCATAGGTTTTATGGATGAAACAACAATTAGTTGATTATGGTGTGCAACTAAACCAAGTTCCTATTAGACGTGACAATACAAGTGCAATTAACCTAACTAAGAATCCCATAATGCACTTTAGAACTAAACACATAGAAATCAGACATCATTTCATTAGAGACCATATTCAAAGTAGAGAAATTGAGATTGAATATGTTGATACAACTAAACAACTTGCTGACATTTTTACCAAGCCCTTGAACAAGGAAAGCTTCTTTTTCATTAGAAGAGAATTGGGCATAATTGATCAATCCTATATCTAATCTCTAAAGAAATTGTTTATATGAGTGTATCTTTGTGTAAATATGCTCTGATTCTTGTATGATTTGATTTGGAATATCTATGAATAATTAGAAGAGAGTTTTGGAATATCTATACGAGATGGACATGCTTATTTTCAAAATGAACAATTTTAGATGGACACGTCATTTTTTGACTTGCCCCTGCACCTATCCCTCTATCATGAACAATTTTATATGCTATGATTGAAGGTTTAAATGCTATCCTTCTCTATTGCTTTGAATGTTTCTTTTCTTTACCTTTTTGATAATGCCAAAAGGGAGAAGAAAAAGTAGAAAACGTATGATACAGAGAAAGGGGATAATAACAAATTATACATGCATATGTTGAGGGGAGCTTATAAGCTTACATGATTAATGGGGAGTAAATTAAATTCTAAATCAAATTCTGCTCTGATAATATTTTTTTTGCTCTGATATACTTCAGCTCTAACTGCTCTGATACCATGATATAAATATGTCAAAAACACTTAGCTTCTGCTACACTTATACTCTGATCTTATAATTTGTTAGAAGATTTGTCATTATCAAAAAGGGGGAGATTGTAAGACTCAATGACTTAGAGATTTTGATATATGACAAATACAATTTAATGTGTATGCAAGTGTTTTAGTGTCAATTTGCAAAGACAGGTATCAAGCAGTGATCAACAAGTTCATTAAGCAAATTCAAGAAAAATATTCAAGGAAGAACTTGAAGAAATCAAAAGAGCTACATGGAGGAATCAAAGAGCAAAGACAAAGATAATCATCAAGACAAAAGCTTAACGGAAAATTTTAGATTTAAGTCTTAGATGATTTATAAGAGAAAGAAATCTCTTAGTCACAAAATAGCTCAACAAAAAAGATGCATGAAGAAAATCAATTTTCATAACCTGCATTAAAAGGAATAAGATTTCGTTAATGAAAATAAGATTTCATAAGAAGCGCTCGTCCAACACGAGTGATAGAAGCACTCGTCCAACACAAGTGTTAGAAGCGCTCGTCCAACACAAGTGATACAAGCGCTCGTCCACTAAAGTGACAGAAGAGTTCGTCCACTAAAGTGATAGAAGTGCTTGTCCACTAAAGTGACAGAAGCGCTCGTCCACTAAAGTGATACAAGCGCTCGTCCACTACAATGACAGAAGTGCTCGTCCACCAAAGTGACAGAAGTGCTTGTTTACTAAAGTGACAGAAGCGCTCGTCCACTGAAGTGATACAAGCGCTCGTCCACTAAAGTGACAGAAGTGCTTGTCCACTAAAGTGATACAAGTGCTTGACCACTAAAGTGACAAAAGTGCTAGTCCACTAAAGTGACAGAAGTGCTAGTCCACTAAAGTGACAGAAGTGCTCGTCCACTAAAGTGATACAAGCGCTCGTCCACAAAAGTGACAGAAGTGCTCGACCACTAAAGTGACAGAAGTGCTCGTCTACTAAAGTGACAGAAGTGCTCATCCACTAAAGTGACAGAAGTGCTCGTCCACCAAAGTAACAGAAGCGCTCGTCCACACAAGTCTTTGGACTTGCTAAAGTCCTTAAGGAGTATCCGTCCAATGACGTAGCGTATGGAGCTCGTCTACTATCAACTACGAGCCTTGAGGATTGAAGATGACGCCAATGTAAAATCTTATTTCAAGAACAAGAATCAAGAAAACAGATTCTATTATCAGATCCAAATATGTTTTAATTGATCCCAACGACTATAACTTGTTTTCTATATAAAGAGGGATCAAAGGAACACTTTCAAGAATCACAACCAGATCAGAAATTTTATACGAAATCAATTGTGAAAATCATTCATCTTCTTGCTTGAGCTTTATTGTGAAAAGAGTGTTTCATTCTCTTAAGTGCTTCAATTTGTTTATCTAACTATTAAGAGTTAGGAATCAATTTTTCATTTTATTTGATTGTAAAGAGAGAGGGAGTCTCTCTGAGTGATTAGGGTGAGGTATCCCTAAGGAAAAACATTGAGGCTCTTCACAAGAGTGTGGTATCTCGAGGTGAAGGAGTGCTCTGTGGTGTAAAGATTTTTCAAGCTACCTGGCTAAAGCTTGTTGTGTTAGTGTGTGAAAACCCACAGGTGGAGTGGGGACTGGATGTAGGTCACAGTGGTGGTGACTGAACCAGGATAAATCTGGTTGTGTGGTATCTCTAAACTCAAACTCTTTTACTTTCTGTTTATGTTCAAGAACCTGCGATTTTGATGTTTAAAGTTCAATATAACTTCTGTTCTTGATCTGTATAAACTGAATTGAAACCTGAGTTTGATTGTAATCAAGTCTGTGTTATCTTTGTTCAAAACTGAGTTGATCAAAACCATTCTTGATTACTGAAACTGAACTATAACTGAAACTGAAACCTGCAAGTTTGTTCTTGATTGTTAATGCTTGTATCTGAAACTTGCATAACTTGTTCTGAATCAGTTTCTGTATTTTGTTATTACTTAGTTTTTGAACCCGAACCTATTCTGAATTAATTCTGAATCAATCTTTCTTATCCTCACCACCTTCTATTCAAGATTTTATATAAACCCTTCATTGATTTTGTAAAAGATCCCGAGGCCACAAATCTGAAAACTAAAGTTTTGTGAAAAGTTTTTAAGAGGGAAAGATTTTAAGAAAACTCAATTCATCCCCCCTCTTGAGTCGTTGAAGCCAAAACAACAAGCTTCTAGACTAGCTTACGACTTTTCAGGTGGGTGAAAGGGACCCTCTAACGTCGGAAATGGCTAAGTAGCAATTTATTTAATAATGGCGTAGGGCGACCTAAACCCTACTAGTGGGTGTATAATTTACAATGTCAATATCACATTGGGGACCGCTTAGTGATACCAATGATGATATCGAGATTGTAGATTTATCGCCGTTGGGTTAAATTTATGATATTCGAGGTTGCATGGTTTTGCTTATTGAACTGCTTGCAGTGTGCTATTTGGATTAATATGTAAATCATAGTTAATTATGTTTATTTATATATTTTATTATTAATATTATTATTATGGTTTATATTATTAATAATATTCTTATATGATTATAGTTTATTAGGATATTATTATTATTAGTAGTATTATATAATCATAGTTTATGTTATTAATATTATTATTATATAATTATAATTTATATTATAAATATTATTATTATATGACTATAGTTTATATATTTATTCTTCTTCTTCTTCTTCTTCTTCTTCTTCTTCTTCTTCTCTTCTTCTTCTTCTTATTATTATTATTATTATTATTATTATTATTATTATTAATTATTATTGTTGTTGTTGTTGTTGTTATTATTATTGTTGTTGTTATTGTTTATTATTCCTGTTATTATTGTTGTTGTTGTTATTATTATTCTTGTTATTATTATTATTATTATTGTTATTATTATTGTTGTTATTATTGTTATTATTATTGTTATTATTATTATTATTCTTGTTATTATTATTATTAATATTATTCTTCTTATTGTTATTATTATTATTGCTATTGTTATTAATATTAATTGTTTATTATTGTTATTATTGTCATTGTTATTCTTATTATTGTTATTGTTGTTGTTGTTGTTGTTATTATTATTGTTATTATTATTATTGTTGTTATTGTTTATTATTCTTGTTATTAATGTTGTTGTTATTATTATTATTATTATTATTATTATTATTATTATTATTATTATTCTTGTTATTATTATTGTTGTTGTTATTATTAATATTATTCTTATTATTGTTATTATTATTATTGTTATTAATATTTATTGTTTGTTATTGTTGTTGTTGTTGTCGTCGTCTAGGTGATGAAATATGTTGTCTTTCAGTGATGCATGTTGGGAAGTATATGACGTATGACTTAGTCATGCCTAACCCTAGCAACTAATTAATATTTTATTATCATGAGACTTGAGGTACTATATGAGACTATGATGAAAGGTTGAGGCACTAGGTTCTTGTTGTTGTTGTTGTTGTTGTTGTTGCTGTTGTTATTGTTGTTGTTGTTGTTATTGTTATTGTTATTGTTATTATTATTATGGTTGATAACATGTATTGTGTGATAATATGTTTTATCTGCTATGATGTGCATAGTTGGTATCTGGTGATGAAATATGTTGTCTTTCAGTGATGCATGTTGGGAAGTGTATGACGTATGACTTAGTCGTGCGTAACCCTAGCAACTAATTAATATTTTATTATCATGAGACTTGAGGTACTATATGAGACTATGATGAAAGGTTGAGGCACTAGGTTATGACCAGATACGAATCGGTAAGGACCATATAGATGCATGATATTGATCACAACCATGTGAGTGGAACACAGGAGGTGAGCGTATCTAAGTATGGATACTGGAGTCATGGGTGAGTTTCCTTACATAAAGTGTGAGGAAGACTACCGTAGTTTATCCAACGTCCCGGTAGAATCGTTCCACTTAGAGTGAGATTGTGCAGCTATAGTGTCATTGCTTTGCATGAGCACCCTAGAGGGAATTGGGGTGTGCACCGACGTGTACTGTGCAACTATAGTGTCATTGTTTGGCATGAATGTGCTACCCGGGATTCGGGGTGTGCATCGACGATTAGGGACAAGTTGTTTAGACGACTGACTGACATCCCTAATTAGACGAGGGATATGTGATAGCATTGTCGTGACCACATCAACATAAGTTGCATGAGCGCGACTGTTAGAGGATGATAATATATTTTGATGATGGTTGTATTTATATACGTGATTGTATGTTGCATGTCTGTCTGTTGTTATTGTTAAGATGTTATGTATCCTTTTCCATGTTTGATGATAGATAGTTTCTTATCTCCTTTCCTTTTATTCTATGTACGTCTTTTCTATCTTCTCACTACCAGACTTAGACGAGCAACATGGCACACATGGATCATCCTTGGATGACAGACCCAGTGGGGTTCCCTCTGATGGGTACCCTTGAGCTCGAGTATTTAGACCCGAACTGGTGGCAGTTGGACCCAGCCACCGGATTTACTGTATATACCGGTCCTGGTGGAGGAGCAGGTCATGGAGGAGAGTCATCTGAGACTCTCCAGACCATCAGAGATCTGGCTACAACCATGTTACAGCAGACACAACAGAACGCTCGAAAGCTGCAGATGATCACAGAACAGCAGGAGCAGCAGAACCAGCGGAGAGCTGCAGAGGCAAAGGATGCAGGGGTCGCTACCTTCTTGAAAGGGAAGCCACCATAGTTTCGAGGTGACTATGACCCCGAGAGGGCAGAGTGGTGGATTCAGGAACTGGAGAAGATCTTCGTCACTATGCACTGTAGCGAGGATCAGAAGGTGATTTATGATGCATTCATGTTGACGGGAGGAGCATAGGCCTGGTGGAGAGGCAAGAGAAGACTGTTAGAGGCTGAGGGTAGACTTATTAGTTTCCAATTGTTTTGTGAGTGCTTCCTCGAGAAGTACTTCCCGCGGTTGGTCCAACGCGAGAAGGAGAGGGAGTTCATGAGTCTCCGACAGGGAGGCATGTCCGTTGGTGATTATGCGGCACGGCTCGAGGCTCTGCTGTAGTTCTCACATTTTTATCAAAGGTTACCCAATGAGGATTGGGTGTGCAGACGATTCGAGGAGGGTTTGAGACATGAGTTACAGTTGTTGCAATAAAAAGTGCAATGTGCAAGTATACACAATCGTAACAAGTAATAAAGAGTAAGTAAGAGATCGTTCCCACAAGGATTAGAATGTTGTAGCAATTACCAGAATTTAGATTAATTGTTCTTGGTAGTTAGGATTAAGGGGCAACCAAATAGTGTGTGAAAGTGTTGATTTTCAAATATTAAAAATGACAATATTAAAAAGCAGCAATAAGAGAACAAGATAATAAAAAGAGTTTGTGAATAGAAATGGTAAAACAACTACTAGTATGATCCCTTGTAAGTTCTGTTAGCTTCAGTTATGCTTCGCCATGCTGCATCATTTAGCTCCAGAAAATTAAAGTTGTGGTTTCCAACACTTGAAAGAAAAGGTTCATTAAATGCCTTCTATTCCTAGATTCATATTAATTACACCCTCTTATTAATGAGCACATTCTAGCTAGCTTAAGGACTTGAATGATTATTCCTAATCCATTCAACATCTACTAATTTTCCAATTAGAAACTTAATCCTTATCTTTTAACCAAATCCACTTACTTCACTTTTCCAAGTTCAGCAAGCTAAAGTTCTACTTAAGATGGCCAAACTTAAATAAAACAACATATAAACACAGATTAAGAGAAAATGCAAAAGCAAAGCATCACATAACATCAACTAACATTCATTACAAGTTCAGCATACCAGTATGTTGCAGCAAATTAGCTCATATCGAGCTTACCAAATCTGAAAATGAAATAAGAAATGGAAGAAAAACCCATGGGAGCACGAAAATGAACATTGGAGAGGAGGAAGACAACCCCCCCCCCCCAGCTGTTGCCTCCCCTTGGTCAAAAATTTGAAAATGAAGTGTGTCCTCTTTTAGGGTTAAAAAGGGGCTCCTTTTCTCTTTCTTACTTTTGGGCCATCAAAGTAATATATTAAAATAAAGGCTTGGGCCCATTTCCTCAAATATACCACCAGAAAACCCAAAAGCACCAATAAAGTCACGTCCTCATCTTTTAGGACAGCTTGACAGGAGAGAGAAAAGTGGTCCAACTTTTGTCCTTTTATGATAAGGAGTTCGCGTCCTTATGCTGCAGCATGACCAAAGCATTTTCTAACAGCTTGTCAGCAGTTCACGCCTAGATGTTGCAGCATGCCGAGAGCATTTTCCAGCAGCTTATCTAAACTTCAACAAAAACCTAACAAAACTCAAGAAACACATTAAACATATGGCGACGCTATCTGTATGGAGCTAAATTCACTATGTATATTGATCACAAGAGCTTAAAGTACTTGTTTGATCAGAAGGAGCTAAATATGAGACAGTAGATGGATGAAGTTTATCAAGGATTATGAATTTGATTTACAATACCATCCTGGGAAGATGAATGTTGTAGCGGATGTGTAACACCCCATTTTCTTGAGTAGTGTATGATGAAAGGATTAGCATGTTTGAATGCTTACTCATGCTCCTTAGGTGTTAGTGAGCTTATGTTTCAAGTTTGAGGAGAATTAGAGTTGAAACGGGTCCAGAATGCAAAGAAACATAAACCGAGCGATTAATGATCGATTAATTAATTAATTGAGAGTTAGAATATTGAGTAAAACAATTTTTTATGAGTAGCCTAAAATAATACAGGAAAAATATTCAAGTAGTAGGAAGATGAGGAAGAAAACACCTGGTTGTACCGACGAAGCAACATGCGATGGCACATGTCGCCATGCTAATACACCACATCACCATTCCACTCACCCAACCTAGACTAGACTCTTGACACATGGATTCCACTACCATTTTTATAGGACACCTAAGCTAATGCCTATGTTGACACATGTTTTCCACTAAAGTACCACTAAGACACCTAACAACCTAAATTTAAGACACCTAGCTTATATGCATATAACTTAACTAAAAATATAATAAAACTAAATATTATACATCTGATAGTGTAATGAAAGAGAATTCTGCTTCTCCTTGTTCATTCACGCACAAAAATAGAGAAGAGTGGGGAAGAAACTCTCAAAGGAAGGCAGCCATTGTTGAGTAAAGCTTAGTTGGAGTGGTCATTGTGAAATTGTCACGATACACTCTTCCACCGTTGGATCGTTCTCAAATTTGATATGAAGATTATAGACTAGTGTATATTCATATCCAACGATCATAATTTCGAAATAACTTCCATCGTGTGATATATTCATCTCGTACAATGGACTTAGATTGCGAGAAACTCAACCCGTATAACATCTAACCTGTCACCATAGAACAGCCATCTGAGGTTTGTTCACCGTTGGATTTGGCTGAAATTTTACGAGGTGGTCAAGAACAGGCGATTCTTAATTCTACCCGTTCAAATTTGTAAATAAAGGTCTGAAATGTGAGATATGGAGTTCGAACAGTAGCACTTTTAATGCCTTTTCTCTTAGATCGTAAACTCGCTTTCTAGTCCGAATTTCGTTTAATGCAACGGCTGTTTGGCATTTATGAACGTTGTTGGAAAATGTGTCGAGGTTCGTGTCGGTAGCACGGACGCATTCAGAGTTTGTTCGGGAAATTGCGCACGTCAATAAGGTAAGGGAAAGAAGCCATCTAACGTCGGAAACGGCTAAGTGGCATTTATTTCGATAATGGCGTAGGGTGAATGAAACCCTACTAGAGAGTGAGTAACGTACAATATCAATTTCACATTGTGGACTACGTAGTGGTACTAATGATGATATTGGAATTGTAGGTTTGTTGTCGTTAAGTATAAAAATATATTATTTTATAAATGATGTTGACTGATTTGACTGTTTGACTATGATTGATATGCTGCTTGTTATGTGATGATTTGTCTGGAAATAGTATGATTATTGGACTGCTTCGATATATTTATATTATAATATTTCATTATGATGATTACATGTTGGCATGACTGTGATTATTGTGCCTAGAGATTTTTATCAATACTGAGACATGATGAGTTATGGTGATGTATGTGGGGGTTCATAATACATGTGTTCAGTAGTGCCGAACTGAGATGATTATTGTGATATTGAGATGAGATTGATGAGATATTATTAATCTTGAGGTTGTCCATGAGATAGGGATGAGAGGTTCAGGCACTAGGAGATGACCCGAGAGATTGTTTGTGATGTTTTCATATGCACTAGGGATTTAATTCCCCGGGGGATGTATTCCCGTGGTTCATAGGATTTACAGGACCGTCCCAGACATTATTATTATTATTGTCGCAGCTATAGTTCATGCATTGCATGAGTACCCTCGTGTTGGGGCCAGGGTGTGCACCGACGTGTATTGTGCAACTATAGTGTCATTGCTTTGCATGGGCATTCTCTCTCCGCGAATGAGGATGTGCGCCGGGGACTCTGTAGACGTGTCATTGATTGAGATGGATATCCGGATATGTGGTCGTACATTATCATACACATTGCATTGCATCATGATGGAGGGTAGAGGAAAATAATAGACGTATTGAGGATGGTTGTACTTATATATATATATATATATATATATATGTGTGTGTGTGTGTGTGTGTGTGTGTGTGTGTGTGTGTGTGTGTGTGTGTGTGTGTGTGTGTGTGTGTGTGTTTAGTGTGCTGTTATGGATTTAAATGTTCCTAAACCCTTTCCACATTTGACGTTAAATAGTTTTTTATCCCCTTTCTACTTTCTTGCATGTTGCTTCTATACTGTTTTACCGTAGACCCGGATCATGCGGATGGCACATTGGGATCATACATGAATGACATAGTTAGCGGGATTCCCCCTCACCGGGACTTTTGAGTTTGAGTTTGTGGATCCCAACGGGTGGCTAGTGGACCCAGTCACTCAGTTTGCGGTATATACGGGTCCCGTCTCGGTGACTACTGGATTAGGATAGGGCGCTCCACTTGGTTTGACAAGTACATTCCGAGCCGGCTAGACGTTTCCCTTTCCTATTGGATTTCCAGATGCACCGTTGCCACTGATGCTGCCGATGCAGGAAGTAGTACCAGTTCCCTTTCTAGTACCCTTTGAGGTACCTGCACCAGCATCCGCACCAGAGCTTGTCATGGAACCCGTTCCTGAGGAGGACCCAATAGTACCAGTCCTTGATTCGATGCCTATCCCGGAGGTGGCCGCACTCTCGGAGGTTAGAGCGACAGGGTCGGAGTTCTCTAAAATGTCCTCCAGGTTGCCATCCAGAGACAGCAGAGCTTACTGACAATTGTTCTAGAGGTCTTCTGATAGGAGCTCTTCTAGCGGGAGCAAAGGAGTAGTGGGACCGTCGAGACTCAGGGGTGACGGCGAGGGTAGTAGTCAGTGATGGCATAGGCCAGTGCTATCTACCTAGGTATGTAGGTATGTGTGAGGTTTCAATGTACTTTTGATAGGGGACTGGGATCTTGAGGGCCGGTGAGGCATCTTTCTTTTAGACTTTTGATTTATTTTTGTTTTAGTCCTTAGTTTGTATATATTTGGGATCCTACTGATGGGATTCCCTCTACAATACTTATATGGATGTATATACGTATAGTTATGTGTGTTGTTTACTTTCATTAATGATTGTTTTATTTTTAAGTTTTTACAATTTCCGCTGTTTTAATATAACCGCTTAACGCTAATATCACGATTAGGTTTTAATAATTTCAGATTTTCTTTAATGGGACTTTGGGATGTCTCAGGATGCACTGAGTAGGAAGTCTTTACATGTATCTGCGATGATGATTAAAAAGATGGAGTTGATTGAGCAGTTCAGAGATATGAACTTAGGTATAGAGTTGGCTGAAGATAGAATATGCTTAGACATGATTACCATCAGTAGCGAGTTTTGGAAAGAGCTTAAGGATAAGCAAGTACATGATCAGTATCTTTAGGAAGTGATTAGGGGGATAGATGAGGGTAAAGTTTCTGAGTTTATTAGAGGATCAGATGGAGTGATGAAGTTTAGAGACCAGATTTTTGTGCCAGTGGACATGGAGCTTAGGAAAATGATTTTGGAAGAAGCACATAGGAGTAAGCTAAGTTTTCACTCAGGAGCCACGAAAATGTATCGGGATTTGAAGATGTTTTTGTGGCCGAGGATGAAGAAGGAAGTGGCAGAGTATGTTTTATCTTGTCTGGTTTGTCAGAAGGCTAAGACAGAGAATAAGAAGCCTGCTGGTTTGTTGCAATCATTAGATATCCCAGAGTGGAAGTGGGATTGCATAGCTTTGGATATTGTGGTTGGATTACCACGAACTCGAAGAGGCATGATGGGATTTGGGTTATCATCGATAGGTTGATGAATTGTGCTGACTTCTTACCTATTGGTGAGAGTTATAGTTTAGAGAGGTTGACCCAGATCTACGTCGAGGAAGTTGTTAGGTTACATGGAATACCATCGAGCTTTGTCTTCGATTGAGATCCTAGATTCCCATCTCGGTTTTGGAGGCATAGTGCCTTAGGGATGAGGTTGAGGGTGAGTTCTGCTTATCATCCTCAGACGGATGGAAAGTCTAGAGAGGACGATTCAGTCACTGGAGGATCTCTTGAGAGCCTGTGTGTTAGATCACACTGGCAGTTGGGATGAATTCTTGCCTTTGATTGAGTTTACCTATAACAACAGTTTCCACAGCAACATCGGAATGGAACCGTATGAGGCTTTGTATGGAAGAAAGTGAAATAGACAACTATAAACACGAGAAGGGGAGTTGAATTGTGTCTATCAGAAATCAAAACAAAGTTGAAAACTTTTCACACACAGAAGCTAGGTTCAGACAAGTGTGAAGACAATGTATAGACAGGTGATCTGTCTGGTGTGATTTTAACAGAGAGACACACAAGCACACAACTTGAAAACAAGTTTGATATTCACACTTTAGCCCATTTAGTTAGAAAGCATATAATATAATCAAACAACTAAAGAGTTTAAGGGAAGAGAGATTAACACAACAATTTATCCTGGTTCACTCTTTGACACAAAGAGTTACGTCCAGTCTTTGGCAGCACCAAGCTTTATCCACTATAACTGATCAGGTTACAGACTCCAAGTATTGTTTGCATACCTAGCCTCTTCAGGCTCTAAGACAAGTATACTTTGCTCAGTTAGCCTCTTCAGGCTCACTCAGGTTTGTTTGAGAAGATTGTTTGTAATAAATACAACAGACTGTCAATTCTTTAACCAACACTTAGAGAGTGGGTTAAATGTAAGCTTAGGAAAGAATGCATAATAACTTCAAATGATTGAAGAATACATATTGAAAGAATGAAGAAATAAATGTGAAGAGTAATGGCTCTTTAATGCTGTGTGTTCTATATCTTCATTTTCAACGAGTTCTGTATTTATAGCCTTCAAGCATTTAAGATCCTTTAGAGACATTCCTTCAAACGTTGGCTTCAAGCAGAGCTCCATTAAATGCAATAAGTCATTCGGGCCATCCATTAATGCAATGGGAACGTTGGTTGTACTGTAACACGGAGGATCATGGCTTTATGCATCTTGCAGTAGCCAAATGAGAGTTGTGCAGAATGCTTTGTACTGTGCAGAGCAAATTTCCCTTTTCGTGCAATAACCAAGAGTACTAGGGAATAAAGCATGTTGGAAACATTCTATAACTGGACTTCGTTTTTTATTTTCTAGGTTGCTTGTGAGAATGACCTTCTAACTTTCTTGATAAATGTGAGAAGAATAAAGAGAGAGCTTCAGAGTCTTCTATATGAAAGGACAACTTACAAAAGCTCTTTATACTTGAGTTCCCCATTGAAGAACCTTAGACGAGTGTGAGAGCTTCGCAGAGACAAGTTAAGTCAATATCCTAGTCATCAAACAGGTTGACTTTTAGTTCTCCAGACAGGTGGCCTTCTACGTGGCCAGACAGGTGAGGAAGTGACTTCTTACTGTTTTGATATGCACACTGGATAGACAGATTAACAACCAATATGAAGGTTCATTAAATCATTAACAAATGTTTAGTTTTCATCAAAACTTAGGGAAATGCACATCAGACATTTTAGAGACTTAACAATCTCCCCCTTTTTGATGATGACAAACATTCAGATGATTTAATGAACATTAGAAAATATCAACAGAAGAGATGACAGGATTTAGACAGGTTGAAATTTTCTTAACTAGAAAGGTTGTGCACACAGGTGCACTTAGGTTCAAACAAGTTCATTTTAATTTTTCTTTTCTTAACTTAATCATCTTAACTTTACTTTCTCCCCTTTTCTCAACAACAAAAAGGAAACAATTAAGAAGCATAAAAGTAAAAGACGGTAAAGATATAAGATAAAAAGTATTATTTTATTCATCATAAGCTGTTCAATACGGGTATATTTTACAAACAAAAACTACCTAGACTACCTAAAAAGCAACAAAAAAAAAAGAGATTCAACTTTCTTTTCTAACAGCAGCCTAGCATGCCTCTCTTCATCCAGCTGTATTCTAGTTTCCTCTAGCTGAGCCTGAAGCAGGTTGAAGCTATGCAAGTCCACCATCTGAGGAGTGAAGGCTTCTATGGTCAGACTAGCTGAAGCAGCTGACTGGTCTGAGTGCCAGGGCAAAGCTAAGACTGGGGGTGCCTTGGACACAAGATGTGAGGAGATACGGGAGAAGATACACTGATGAAGGGTTCTATAATAAAAGATGGGAAGAAAGACTAGTTTAAATAGAGGTCTGATTATGACAAAGTCTGTATCAGGAGATGAAAAGACACATAAAAGTCTCTCAAACAGAGACAAACGGGTGACTCTTATCTGCATAGGAGGGGGAAGAGGTTGTTTGTCAAGAACAGATAGAGGTAGGGGTAACAAGGAATCAATGTAAGCAAAGAAATAATTTGAACCTGTAACTAATAAAAGGTAATACCTAGACCTAGAAGGTAATATTACAACAGAGGCAGGATAGTGAGTCCTTGCCAATGTTCTAATGAACAAGACAATAGGGGATAGAAGAAAATCTCCCAACATGGGTTAAGAATATGTGGTGAAGGAGAGGGAATGACAGAAAGGTTAGAGAAGCTTGCAGTCATAAGAGATTGCAAGTCAGACACAAAGAGACTTAATGATATGCCAGCTTGTTCTTTGGGAGTTGAATCCCTATGAACTACTGTGTACTGACATATATCAGACATAACATCATAAGATGATGTTTGAGTTTGGTGAGAGGAGACGGGTGAAGACAATGGAGACACAATGGAGAGGGGTTGGACAGACAGGGCAAGTGGAGAAGAAACATAAGGGTTTAGGATACCTAGATGAGAGGGGGAAGATGGTGCAGAAGGAATGGATGGAAGGACCAGCTGGTTTTCTGATAACTTCAGCTTCTTCCTTGGCAGAGGAAGGGTCAGAGTGTCAACCTCAAGATGGACAAATGTCTGTGTCCCAACAGACAGGTCTTCAGCAGTTGCAGCAGTAACTTCAACCTTTGCAGCTTGAGCTTCTGCAGGAACTTCTACCCTTTCAACAGATGCCACAGTTGGCACTAGGTAGCCATACCTTCTCTTTCTGGGAATGAGTCCCAAATTAAGAGTCTTCTTCTGCTTGGGATTCTCCAAGGGACTTGCCATCTGCTCCCCCTGAACATGTGCTTCCTCTTTGCTAGGTGTAGACTCCACTTGTCTGGCCTTGGCAAAGGTCTTCACAAGTCTTCTCTTCTTGCTGGGTTGTGCAAACTCAGCTGCTGATGCCTCAGCATCCTTTGTCTTCCTCTTGGGAGAGGGCTTCTTCAGCTTGAACCTTAGAGGTTCAACTGTCTTAGAAATCTCAGCAGAGACTGATGGTTTGTCAAATGCGGTCTCTGGTCCTGTCTGGCGACTTTTCCAACAAGCTGTCAGATCCTTTCAGAGATAGGTATCTCTGACTCATCAGTGGAGACCACTGGTTCTACTTCCAACTTCTTCTCAGCAGCATGCTTCTTCTTCTTCTTCTTTTTCTTCTTCTTCTTAATACCCTCTATGTTCATCATAGACAAGTTCCTCCTCCTCCTCCTCCTTCTGCTGCTGCTCCTCCTCCTCCTCCTCCTCCCCCTTCTTCTTATTAATACCCTCTATGTTCATCATAGACAAGTTCTTCCTGTCAATAGGAAAGGACATGTCTATGAACTCTCCATCACCAGGAACAAAGAGCTTGTTCCTGAAGAGTCTTGTCAGGAGCATTCCATAGGGGAAGGTCTGCATGTGGGTCCTCTTAATCAGGGATTCAAGGTAGATGTATATTTAGTCATTGATATCCACTTTGATCTTGTGAATCAAGTGGTACAGGACAAACCTGTCCATCTTGGTCACACTATCGCTTGACCCTTTCCTCGGCATCACACATTCCAGCAACAACTTGTGCATGAATCTGCACTTCACTACCATGCTCACAAGCTTAATGTTGTATGGGTTGGGATCACCATATAGAGCAATGTTCACATTCTTTGTTCCCACTTGATCTTCCCATTCAGGTTTGTAAGCTGCTCCAATCCTTGGGCATCTGGTGACAAGTTCCAGAGAACTGATGGAAAAGAGGAGAGTTGTATCCATCACTCGAGAACGGAAGCTCTTGGTTCCATCAATAGTGCTGGTGAGAACTGCAGCACTTGTTCAGAAGTCTCTGACAAGTTTAGTATGAACCAGCTCCTTTAAGTCGAAGAATGAGGTCCACTTGGATTATTTCAACTCCACTGTGACATCCATTCCCCACTTCTTCATTTGTTGGAGGTCCACAATCTTGCCAACCAAGATCTTCTCAACATCTGAGAGTCTTATATTGTATTTCTCAACAATTTCTTTTGAAGAAAGGTGCTTTGAGGGTGCCATTGCAGAGGGAAAAGATTTCTAGGGTTTTGGAAGCTTAGAAGGTTTGGCAGAGAAGGAGACGAAGACGAATAGATTTTAGGGATTGAAAGCGTAAAGGTTTAACCTTTCTGACTCTTTGCCTTTTATAGTAAAGTTAGGAGAGCGAAAGTAAACATTTTTAATTTTAAAACGGCACGATAGGTGAGTTCAAGCATTATGACTCAACAGGGTCAAACAGGTAACACAGACAGGTGATATAAAAACATAAGACAGGTAGCATAGACAGGTTGATTATCAGACATGTCATTCAACAATGCAATGCATGTTTAGATTATGTCTAATAAATAAAAACCTTTCTTCTGCTAATGGTTTAGTGAAAATATCAGTGCATTGATTTTCAGTTTTAACAAACTTAATATCAAAGATACCTTTCTGAACATAATCCCTTATAAAGTGATGTTTGATTTCAATATGTTTAGCCTTAGAATGATGGATTGGATTTTTAGTTAAGCAAATGGCACTAGAAATACCACACCACAAAGATATATTATGCGCATAAATAGAGTAATCCTCAAGTTGATGTTTTACCCGTAAGAGTTGAGAGCAACAACTAGCAGCTGAGATATATTCTGCCTCAGTAGTAGACAAGGCAACGGTTGTCTGCCTTTTGCTTGACCAGGAGACTGAGCTTGCTCCAATGAAGTGACATCCTCCACTGGTGCTTTTTCTTTCTATTCTGTCTCCAGCAAAATCAGCATCACAAAATCCAACTAATCTGTATTCTTTTGATCTTAGATAAAGCAAACCAAGATTAGTAGTCCCAAGCAAATATCCCAAGATTATTAGTCCCAAGCAAATATCTAAATATTCTTTTAACAGCTTTAAGATGAGATTCTCTTGGGTCAGATTGGATTCTAGCACACTTACAGACACTAAACTGAATGTCAGGTCTGCTTGAGGTTAAGTACAGTAGAGATCCAATCATACCTCTGTAGACAGTTTGGTCTACCTTTTTACCTTCATCATCTTTGCTTAGTTTTGCATTGGGTTGCATGAGAGTTTTCATGAGTTTTGCACTTTCCATCTTGTACTTCTTGAGTATCTCCTTGGTATACTTTTGTTGATGGATGTAGATTCCATCACTTGTCTGTTTGATTTGTAATCCAAGGAAGAACTTTAATTCTCCCATCATGCTCATCTCAAATTTTGCTTGCATTAGCTTGGAAAATTTCTTGCACATCTTTTCGTTTGTTGCTCCAAAAATAATATCATCAGCATATATTTGGACTATAATGAAATTCTCTTTAGAACTTTTCTTAATCAAGGTAGTATCTACTTGTCCTCTAGTAAAGCCATTATGCATGAGAAAAGAACTAAGTCTATCATACCATGCTCTAGGTGCTTGTTTCAAACCATATAATGCCTTTTTAGGTTTGAAAACATGATCTGGTTTATCGGTATCTTCAAAACCAGGGGGTTGTTTAACATACACTTCTTCTTCAATTATACCATTTAGAAAAGAACTTTTTACGTCCATTTGAAAAAGCGTGATTTGGTGTTGTGCAGCATATGACATTAATATGCGAATAGCTTCTATTCTAGCTATAGGTGTAAAGGTTTCAGTATAATCAATACCTTCTTGTGGGTTATAGCCTTGAGCTACTAACCTTGCCTTATTTCTGACAACTTTACCATCATCATCCAATTTGTTTCTGAAAACCCATCTTGTTCTAATGACAGATTTGTTTTTGGGCTTGGAGACAAGTGTCTAGACATCATTTATGGTGAACTGGTTGAGTTCTTCTTGCATAGTAAGGATCCAACTTTCATCCTCAAGAGCTTCTTCAACGCGTTTTGGCTCTATTTCTGACATAAAAGCCACATTGCTTGATTCTCTTAAAGTGGATTTAGTTCTTACTCCTTATGAGGGATTTCCAATAATAAGATCCTTAGGATGATGAGTTTTGAACTTCCAGTCCCTTTTGAGATCATCATGAAGATCTTGACTTGTCTGTTGACTTGCCTTCTCCACTTGTCTGTCGGCTCATTTACAGGTTCTGTCTTGGTCAGATCAGGTTGTTGGCTTTCTGGCTTGTTTATGTCAAGACCTGCAAGATCATCTTCTAGGTCTGATAATTCCTTATCAGTCTTTAAACCATCATTGAACTTAACATGAACAGATTCTTCAATAACAGAAGTTCTGGAATTATAAGTTCTAAAGGCTTTAGACATTTCAGAATAGCCTACAAAGATACCTTGATCTACCTTGGAATCAAACTTTCCAAGTTGATCCTTAGTGTTTAGAATGAAGCATTCACAACCAAATGCATGAAAATAAGAGATGTTGGGGCTTTTTCCTTTCCACAATTCATAAGGTGTCTTCTTTAGACAAGGCCTAATAAGTATTCAGTTTTGTACATAACATGCAGTGTTTACTGATTCTGCCCAGAAGTACTTAGGGAAATTATTTTCATTGAGCATAGATCTAGCCATCTCTTGTAGAGATCTGTTCTTTCTCTCAACCCCTCCATTTTTTTGTGGAGTTCTAGGTGCAGAGAAATTGTAAGAGATCCCATTCTCCTCACCCAACTGTCTAAACTACTCATTTTCAAAATCTCCCCCATGGTCACGTCAAAGGGTAGAGATACTGAAACCCTGTTCATTTTGTACTCTTTTGCAGAATACTGAGAAAGCCTTAAAAGACTCATCCTTGTGGGTTAAGAAGAGTACCCATGTAAATCTAGAGTAGTCATCAACTATGACAAATCCATATTTTCTTCCAGCCAGGCTACCAACACTTACTAGTCCAAACATGTGTAACAACTGAAGTCTAAAGGTTGATACTTGGTTTTTAGATTTGAAACTTGATTTTATTTGTTTACCTCTCTAACATGCATCGCACAAGACATCTTTCTTAAAACTAATATCAGGCAATCCTCTCACAAGGTTATCCTTTTTAAGTTTAGAAGTTAGTTTCATACTAGTATGTCATAGTTTCTTATGCCGTAACCATCTTTCATCATTTTTAGACATCAGACAGGTTACACTTTGATCTGAGAGATCAGTCGGTTCAATCTTATACATATTTTGTTGCCTTTTAGCTGAAAAGAGAGTTTTGCCACTAAAGTCTTTAACTATGCATAAATCCTTGGTAAATGAGACATCAAATCCACTGTCACATAATTGACTTATGCTAAGCAAATTGTGTCTTAATCCTTCAACCATAAGAACATTAGATATAGAGGGAAGACGGGGTTTACCACCAATAGTACCAATGCCTATAACCTTCCCTTTCTGATTGCCTCCAAAGGCAACATGTCCTCCTTTCTTAAGTTTGAGGTCTAGGAACATTGACCTTTCTCCTGTCATGTGTCGCAAGCAACCACTGTCCAGGTACCAACAATGGTGTTTTCTTTGTCCTATTAAGGACATCTGCAACATAAATTATTTGGTCTTTAGGTACCCATAATTTTCTAGGTCCTTTTCTGTTAGCTCTAGGAGTCTGTGAAGACTTCCTTCTCTTCTTATGGATACACATAGACATAGCATGTCCTGTTTTTCCACAGAAGTTACAGATAGGTATAGATTTAATTATTGTTGACTTAATAGACACTTTAGAAGTTTTAGTTGATACTTTATGATGTGTCTAATAGACATATCTAATACCTTCTTTGTTAAGGGAGTGTCTCTGACAGCCAAGTAGCTTAGTCAGATTGTCTATGCCATTAACAAATTTGGCAAGATTAGAAGTGAGCTCTTCCACTTTCTATTGAAGTTTTTCAACTTCTTCAGATTGTGATGTTTCACTAGAGATCTTAGCTTCATCAGGCTTTTCAGTCTTCAACTCACTGTTCTCTTTGGCCAGCTTCTCACACTCTTGAGATTTCTGCTTATGCTCATTAAGGAGCTTTACATACTCTCTCTTGAGGGATTTGAAGGCCTTAGATAAGCCATTGGATTCCTCCAGTAACTCCTCGCAGGCATCAAGTAATTCCTTATAGTCAGGATGTACCTCATTATCTGAATTTGAGTCAGTGTTGGCCATCAGACAGAGATTAGCTTCTTCCTCTGTCTCTTCATCATCAGAAGATGTTGACTCCAGATCTTCCCAAGTAGCCATCATCTCTTTCTTCTTCTTTTGGAAAAACTTCTTAAAAGAAGTTTTCTTGAGTTGAGGACATTCAACTTTGAAGTGACCAGGCTTCTTGCACTCATAGCAGACAATTGAACTCTTATCTGTTTAAGTGGATTCTTTGAAGTTCTCATCCTTGTTGAACCTTCTGAATGGCTTATCCTTTCTTAACTTCTTTTTCTGTAAGAGAAGCTTTATCTTCCTGGTTAGGAGAGATAACTCTTCATCACTTTCAGAAACCTCGAGTTCAGACAGGTCAGCATCACTGGATGACTTGTTTGCCTTCAGAGCTTTGGAAGCTTTTGCTGACTTTTGATCAGCCTCTAGAGCAATTGACTTGCACTTCTTTGTTGCAATTTCATCTTCAAGTTCCTGCTCATGAACAGTAGAAGTTCATCTATAGTCAAGGTAGTAAGATCCTTGGCTTGAGAGATAGCTGGGACCAAAGGTCTCCACTACTTAGGTAGACTTCTTAGTATCTTTCCAACCTTCTCAGCATTAGTATAAATTTTGCCAAGAGACTCTAGGCCATTTATATAGTTTGGAATCTTCCTATTATCTGAGCAACAGATTCTCCTTCCTCCATGAGAAACAGTTCATACTTTCTGACAAGTATGACAATCTTTGATTCTTTAACTTTGGTTGTTCCCTCATGTGTGACAGCTAGAGTATCCCACATTTCTTTAGCAGAATCATAGGCACAAACCTTTTCAAATTCTTCAGGACTGAGTGCACAAATGATATTGCATCTGGCTTTGTGATTCAGCTCCCATTTTTTCTTTTCTGCAGGGGTCCACTGAGCTTTTGGCTTGTGATAACTCTTTGAATGAACATTTATTTACCCTCTCTTAGCTTGAGTTTTTGTAATCTTTAAGTATTTTATGTGTATGTTTTAGGTGTTTTAAGTTAGTTTAGTGTAATATGTGTGTTTTTTTATAAATTTCATTTAATTTTATGTTTTTGAGTGTTTAGGAATATATTTGATGTGTTTCTTGAGTGATGTTAGGTTTTTGTTGAGGTTTAGATAAGCTGCTGGAACTGGGCATGCTACAGCATCTGGGAGTGAACTGCAGACAAGTTGCTGGAAAATGATTTGGTCATGCTGCAGCATATGGACGTTCAGAAAAGGACAAAAGCTGAGCATATTTTCTCTCTCCTAACAGCTGTCATAAAAGCTGAGGACGTCCTTGCTAATTTCTTTAGGGTTTTGTGGTGGTACACTTGAGGAAATTGGTCCAAGCACTTATTTTAATATCATTTTTAATGGCCCAAAAGGAAAAAAGACAAATAGGCCTTTGTAAAACCCTAAAAAGGGGGTATTCACTCACTTTTGAAGAGGGAGCTGCAGAGGACAGCAGCTAAGGCAATGAAGACAATAGCTGGAGAGTCTTTTTCTTCTCTCCTTTGTTCCATTTTTGTGCTCCCTTTGTAATGGTTTTCTTCTCTTTTTTATATTTTGCGTTTGTAAGCTCAACATGAGCTAAACCTCTTAAGCTTTAGGTATGTTATTGTAATCAATGCTTAGCTCTTTTAATGCAATGATATGTTCTGCATTTTCCTTTATTATGTGTTGAATGTTGTTTATTTAGAGTGGCCAACTTAATTAAATATCTGGCTTGCTTGGTTTGGAAAAATTGAGTAAAGTGGAAATTGATAAAGGATAGGGGTTAAGTCATTAATTGGAAAATTAAATGATGTTGGATAGGCTAGGAATAGCTATTCAAGTCCTTAAGCTAGCTGGAATGTGCTTGATTAAGAAGGTGGTGTAATTAATCTGAATCTAGGAATAGAACAAAGTTAATGAACCTAACCCTTAAGTGTTGGAAAACACACTTTTATTTCCTGGAGTTAAATGCTGCAGCATGGTGAGGCATAATTGAAGCTAAGTCGGATTTACGATGCAGCATACCTAAAGGTATTTTATCCATATTTGACAACATTCTCTTTTTCTTATCTTCTTCTCTTATTACTACATTTTAATATTGTCCATTTTAATATTTGAAAATCACACTTTTACACACTATTTGGTTACCCCTTAATCCTAACTATCAAGAACAATTAATCTGAATTTTGGTAATTGCTACAGCATTCTAATCCTCGTGGGAACGATCTCTTACTCTTTATTACTTGTTACGATTGTGTATACTTGCACATTGCACATTTTGAGTAACAGCTTGTCAGTGTTGTCAGTGAAAAATGGAGGTCTAGTTAGGGAAGCTCATTCAGTCTGGTGGCTCCCACTTGAACTAGCTCCAGTAGTTATGTCTATTCTTAGGACCTTTAACTCTACACAGTTAGATGTTCAACCAAGAGGCTGAGCTCTGATACCAACTGAAATAGACAACTATAAACACGAGAAGCAGGGTTGAATTGTGTTTATCAAAAATTAAAACAAAGTTGAAAACTTTTCGCACACCAAAGCTAGGTTCAGAAAAGTGTGAAGACACTGCACAAATAGGTGACCTGCCTGGTGTGATTTTAATAGAGAGACACACAAGCACACAACTTGAAAACAAGTTTGATATTCACACTCTAACCCCTTTAGTTACAAAGCAGATAATATAATCAAAGCAACTAAAGAGTTTAAGGGAAGAGAGATTAACAAAACTATTTATCCTAATTCACTCTTTAACACAAAGAGATACGTCCAGTCCTTGGCATCACAAAGTTTTATCCATTATAAATGATCAGGTTACAGACTCCAAGTATTGTTTACACATCTAGCCTCTTCAGGCTCCAAGACAAGTATTCTTTGCTCACCTAGCTTCTTCAGGCTCACTCAGGTTTGTTTGAGAAGTTTATTTGCAATAAATACAACAGACAGACACTTCTTTCACTAACACTCAGAGAGTGGATTAAATATAATCTTAAGAAAGATTGCATAATAACTTCAAATGATTGAAGAATATAGATTGAAATAATGAATAAAAAAATGTGCAGAGTAATGGCTCTTTAATGTTGTGTGTTCTATATCTTCATCTTCAATGAGTTATATATATATAGCCTTCAAACATTTAAGATCCGTTAGAGACATTCATTCAAACGTTGGCTTTAAGCAGAGCTCCATTAAATGCAATATAGTCGTTCTGGGCAGCCATTAATGCAATAAGAACGTTGGTTGTACTCTAACACGGAGGATCATGGCTTTATGCATCGTGCAATAGACAAATCAGAGTTGTGCAGAATGCTTTTGTACTTTGCAGAGCACATTTCTCTTTTCGTGTAATAACCAAGAGTACTAGGGAATAAAGCATGTTGGAAACATTCTTTAACTGGACTTCGTTTTTGATTTCTTAGGTTGCTTGTGAGAATGACCTTCTTACTTTCTTGATAAACATGAGAAGAAGAAAGAGAGAGCTGCAGAGTCTTCTATATGAAGGGACAACTTACAAAAGCTCTATATACTTGAGTTCCCCAATAAAGAACCTTAGACAAGTGTGAGAGCTTCGCAGAGACAAGTTATGTCAATATCCTAGTCATCAGACAGGTTGACTTTTACTTCTCCAAACAGGTGGCCTTCTATGTGGGCAGATAGGTGATGAAGTGACTTCTTACTATTTTGATCTGCATACTGGATAGACAGATTAGCAACCAATATGAAGGTTAATTAAATCATTAACAAATGCTAAGTTTTCGTCAAAACTTAGGGAAATGAACATTAGACTTTTTAGGGACTTAACAGGAAGTGTAGGATTCTGTTATGTTGGTATGAGACTGGTGAGAGCCAAGTTTTGGGTCCTGATGTGGTACAACAGACGACGGAACATGTTAAAAGAGTAAGGGAAAAGATGAAGGAAGCACAGGATAGGCAAAGGAGCTACCGTAACAAGAGGATGAGGCCCTTAGAATTCCAGGAAGGTGATCACGTGTTTTTGAGAGTCATTCCGAAGACTGGAATTGGCAGAGCTATCAAGTCTAGGAAGCTTACTCCTAGATTCATTGGACCTTTCTAGATTCTTCGATGGGTTGGTCCAGTAGCGTACCATATAGCCTTACTGCCCAACCTTTCTAATCTTCATGACGTCTTTCACGTCTCACAGTTGAGGAAATATTATCCTGATCCTTCTCACATACTTGAGCCTGAGTCCATACAACTCCGAGAGAATCTAGAATATGAGGCTTTACCGATTAGGATTGCAGATATAAGGATTAAGGAGCTTCACGGTAGACAGATTCCTTTGGTTAAGGTCATATGGGATGATATTACCGGAGATGCTACGTGGGAGCGTGAGGCGGATATACAGCAGCAGTATCCACATCTTTTCTTGAAGGATGTGGAAATGGTTCTAAGTCAAGAGGGGGGTGAATTGACCTTTTAAAAAAGTTTTCGAAAAACAATATTTATATTCCATTTTCAAATGGTGTAGCAAGAGAGTAAATTTCCTTGAAACTTAAGCAAGAAACAATTGTAATGTCAATTCAAGAATGCACATAAAGAAAGATATTCAATAGCTTAAGCTAAGACAAAATATCATACAACAAACATGCAATATAGTATCATAAGCATAGAACATAAAGAATCATGCATACGATAATAAAATTTGCCAGAAAGTAAAGAGAGTAGGGATAGAAAAAGTGACACAAGTATTTTACTGGTTCAGCCCACAACCTTAGTGGCCTGCATCCAGTCCCCAAGAATCCTCTTGGAGAAATTCACTATGAAAAAGTTTGTACAAGAGATACCACACTCCTTACAAAAGCCACTCTCCCTTGTAGGATGCCTCACCCACAAGTACCACACTCTCAAGAGATTCCTCACTCTTGAATCTTGTTGAATACCTCACCAACAACTCTCAAACAAGAGATACCGCACTCTTGCACCTTGTTGGATACCTCACCAACAACTCACAAAGCGATGCCTCACCCTTACACCTTGTTGGATACCTCACCAACAATCACCACAAGAGATGCCACACTCTTGTAAACAAATGGGATGCCTCACCCTTACTTTGATTGGATACCACACAACAAAGATTTTTCTCCAATGGTCACTTTAATGGATACCACACCAACAAAGATTTACACCCCTCAAGAGATACCACACTCTTGGGTCACTATGGGATTCACACTCCCACTACAAAACTCATAAATACAATTGAGTAGAAGAGAAGTTTCTAACACAAAACGTGTGCACCAAAGCTTGAAAAGCCTCTAAGATCACTTGTAACAAAGAATGAATAGATGGTTATCTATTTTGGCATTATAACAGTATATTTTTGCATATGATTTCGTTGTTCAAAAGTCTTAAGCATGTGCCTTTTATATAGACTTCAATTGGAGCTGAAAAAGGTTGAAGTTTGCTATTTTTCAGGTGAGTATTCGAATACACTGTCAGGGTATTCGAATACTCCCTGTAACAGAAGATAACAAACTCAACAGAACAGAGGGTATTCGAATACCAAGCAAGGGTATTCGAATACTCTCCCTAAAATTGCCAAAGTGCTTGAGTAATGGCATACATGAATTGGTATTTGAATACTCTTGAAGGAATTTCAAGTTTTCCTTAAAGTAGACCAATATACAACAATGTATGTGATTACTTATATACTTTGAAAACATTTTTCATCATTTGGCATTTTATAGTGGCTCTAATTGATTTCTATTTTTAGGTTAAGAATTATTACCTTTTTAATTTGTTAAGCCATCTAATCAAACTAAGTTACATAATGACTTACATCAAAACCTACTAAAGCAAACTTAAACATCAAAATGGTTACATCATCATCAATCATCATCAAAACACTTCATTTCTTCAATCTGGAAAATTGGTGGAGATATTCTTCACAGAAGCTCATTTGAGACTCAATCTCATCATCATCTACATTTCTGAGGTACATAAATTCCGAGGACGAAATTTCTTGTAAGGGGTAGTAATGTAACATCCTATCTTTTGTGAATAAAAATTAGATATCTTAATTAGATGGGAATGAGGTTTAGATAAATCAAAATTATTTAACAACCCAAACGTATATGCAAGTTTAGAATAAAATTCAAGCAACTCAAAATTTTCAATAGGAAAACACCTCAAGCAAGCACGTCAAAAACCCCCTATTGGAAGCACCTCAATATAAGTCCTTAATTAAGGTGGTTTATCATTAACAAAAATTAAAAGATATAGATCTTAATCCTATCTAGATAATTATAATCAATTTACTCAAGTTTTACTACTCATTATTTATTAATACTAATCTTTCATAATTATCCTCTAGTTACAACTTTTAACCTAGTTAAAATAACTAAATGATTTTTTATCCTAATGAGCATATGTTCATGGCAGAAAAGGGAATTTAAGCCACCTCCATCTTGAGCATATGTGGCTGCATGGTCATAAAACTCCACCTCATGCTTATGCTCTTCTCACTTCACGCCACATCCTACTTCTTTTACTTATGACTATGCTTTTTCTGTTCTTCAACACAAAGTGAACATGAAATTAGAAAGAAAATACCAAGAGATAGCGCATACATATAGAGAGATAGAGAGAGAAGGCCATGAGAGGAAAAAAATATCCGGAGTCGATTCCGAGCAATCCGTTCGTCCTATCAAGAAACCGACTATATCGTTGTGATCCTCGCGACGACTACTTCATTATCCTATCTTTCTTTTCTTGATTAGGCTAAGGTAAAGCTAGGTCCTTTTTATGCTGAAATTCCGTCGGCAATGGTATTGAGGTAATCTTTCAATTCGTTTATCGGTTTTCAATTCCGTCTTCAGATTAGGGTTACCCGTAACGTGTGCTTCACAATGATGTACTCAGGTGAATTTTCGGAGCACCGGAGGTGCCTATATCTTGTGTGTCAGTTTTGTGGGATTTAGGGGAGGGCTCGTTTTGTTGCTTATAGACTAGCTTACGACTTTTCAGGTGGGAGAAAGGAACCCTCTAACGTCGAAATGACAAAGTAACATTTTATTCAATAATGGCGTAGGGCGACCTAAACCCTACTAGTGGACGAATAATTGACAATGTCAATATCACATTGGGGACTACTTAGTGGTACCAATGATGATATGTTGATTGTAGATTTATCGCCGTTAGGTTAAATCTATAATATTCGAGGTTGCATGGTTTTGCCTATTAAACTGCTTGTTGTGTGCTATTTGGATTAATATGTTAATCGTAGTTAATCATGTTTATTTAAATATTTTATTATTAATATTATTATGGTTTATATTATTAATAATATTCTTATATGATTATAGTTTATTAGGATATTATTATTATTATTATAGTTTATGTTATTAATATTATTAATATTATATAATTATTGTTTATATTATAAATATTATTATTATATGACTATAGTTTATATGTTTTTATTATTATTATTTTTACTATATGATTTTGGTTGGTAACATGTATTGTGTGATAATATGTTTTATCTGCTATGATGTGCATAGTTGGTATATAGGTGACGAAATATGCTGTCTTTCAGTGATGCATGTTGGGAAGTGTATGACGTATGACTTAGTCGTGCCTAACCCTAGTAACTAATTAATATTTTATTTTCATGAGACTTGAAGTTCTATATGAGACTATGATGAAATGTTGAGGCACTAGGTTATGACCTGATATGGATCGGTAAGAACCATATAGATGCATGATATTGATCACAGCCGTGTGAGTGGAACACACGAGGTTAGCGTATCTGAGTATGGATACCGGAGTCACGGGTGAGTTTCCTTACGTAGAGTGTGAGGAAGCCTACCATAATGTATCTGACGTCCCGACGGAAACGTTCCACTTAGAGTGAGATTGTGCAGCTATAGTGTCATTGCTTTGCATAAGCACCCAATTAAGAGGGAACTGGGGTGTGCACTGACGTGTACTGTACAGCTATAGTGTCATTGCTTTGCATGAACGCCCTACCCAGGATTCGGGGTGTGCACCGGCGATTAGGGATGAATTGTTTGGACTACTGACTGACATCCCTGATCAGACGAGGGATATGTGACTGGATTGTGGTGGCCACATCAGCATAAGTTGCATGAACGCGACGGGTAGAGGATGATGATATATTTCGATGATGGTTGTATTTACATACGTGATTGTATGTTGCATGTCTGTGTGTTGTTATCGTTTAGATACTATGTATCCTTTTCCATGTTTGATGATAGATAGTTTCTTATCTCTTTTTCTTTTCTTCTATGTATGTCTTTTCTATCTTTTCACTATCAGACTTAGACGTGCAACATGGCACACATGGATCATTGTTGGATGACAGACCCAGTGGGGTTCCCTCTGATGGGTTACCCTTAAGCTCGAGTATCTAGACCCGAATGGGTGGTAGTTGGACCCAGCCACCGGATTTACTGTATATACAGGTCCTGTTTCTGCTTATGTTAGATGGGGTGACGGACACGGACCACATTTTGGTTTTGTCGAGACATTTCATCTAAGCTTAACCCTACTGTTTCCCATTGGCTTTCCAGAGCCACCCTTCCCACCAATGTCGCCGATGCCGGAGATGATACCTGTACCAGTCCCTGTACCTGTGCCTGTACCAGTACTGGTACCCTTTCCCGCACCTACACCAGATGACCAGGTAGTTCCTAACATAGAACCCATTCCTGCACCAGAGGTTCCGAAGGTTCCTGATTTTAGGCGAGTTGGATCAAAGTCTTCTGGATAATCTTCTCGACAGAGTTCGAGATGCGCCCTGGGAGGAGCTCATCTAGTAGCAGCAGAGGAGTATCAGGGCCATCCAAACTTCAGCAGAGACACCAAGGAGGCAAGGGTGAGAGCCAGGGTAGCAGTAGTCATATGTAGCCAGACTGGCCAGTGCGTATCCTGTTAGATGTATATAGAAGTGAGGTGTGGATTTTTTATGTACTTTAGAGGGGTTGGGCATAGAGCGACGGTGAGGCTCTTTTGCTAGTCTTTTGATGTATTTTCTTATTTCATCTGGTTTGTATCTTTATATGGGATCCTACTGATGGGATTCCCTCTACAGTTGGTTATGTCAGCACCTGTATGATATTATATATATATATATATATATGTGTGTGTGTGTGTGTGTGAGAGAGAGAGAGAGAGAGAGAGAGAGAGGTTTTTATATTTAGTGAGTATCTCATTTCTGCTCTGACATGGAGCTGATTCAAAGTTGACTCTACTCAAACTAGGAAAGACAAAAGGTAACTTTCGAGTACAACGGAGAAAACACAGTTCTACTTTGAGCTACCTAATAACCAAGAGCACTTTTCAGAAGAACTATATATCATGTTATCAGACTCAACACATCTTAGCATTTAATACTATCTCTAAACGGATATTTCTTGAAGACCGTTAAAAAACAAGAGTTGAAAATGCAGTTCGTCGATAAATACTGGACGACCTTCATTGAAGTATAGAACTAATAGTATGAGATTCAAAGTGCGAAAACTCTGATAAAATCTTTCTCTATAATCTTTGTTGAAATACTTTGTGATCTTAACCTTGTAATATCCTCACACATAGTGAGTTATGTTTTGCTCGAATTCTTTTAACTCTTAAGTTAGAGTGAGCCTGAAGAGGCTTGACGGTAAATGAATAGTCGAGTGCCTGGAGAGGTGTTGAATACTTGAGTGATAGTGAGCCTAAAGAGGCAAGAAGAATGAATACTTGTAAGCTATTTGTTTGTAGTGGATAAAACTTTCAGGTTGAATGGACTGGATGTAGCTCTCGGTTGGAAGAGAGTGAACCAAGATAAATCGCTCATGTGTTTTCCCCTTATCCCTTATCTTTTCAGTTTTGTTTTCACTAACTCTTGGGGATTTGGCATTGAGTTTATTAACACTTCTTTGTGTGTTTTATTATGTGTTCATTATATTCTGCTTTGCTTGATAAACGTATTTTTAAAAAGATTTTCCAAAAATTTATGAAACATAATTCAGTCCATCCTTCTTATGCTTCCCTGTGTCATCTTCAATCCAAAACTCCGATTTTTAAAGAGATCATTTAGAAATTCTCGGAAATTCTTATTTAGTTTATTTAATTAGCCTCAATTAAAATTAGGCGTTACAAATTTTATATACTATATATAAAAGTTTGACGTTATATACCCACAAAAACTATAAATATAATACGGACGTTATTTGGTGGATGTTGAAATAATGAAGTTGTTCTAAACTAGTTTGACTTTCTGTCACCAGTCAGTAGAGTTCTTCACGAATTGGATTGCATCGATTTTGAGTTAAAAAGTAATTCGATCCAATGATAAAAATAATGTGCGGTTTGGATTAGATCGGTTTGCTTGCTTAAAAAAATTCAATTCGATCCAATCCAATCAAATACGATTTGGATTGGATTGGATAATTCGTTTTTTTTCATACTTTATTTTTTCTAATGTCAAGTGTCATTTCTACTTATTTAATAGTTGACAAAAGATAATCTTCATTTTAATTTGGGAGTTTGAGAAAAAATATTTTTTGATATTTTTAAACTCGTTCTTTTATGTTAATTCTCTATATTAACTCTCACTTATCCTATTTGTTTTTCCCTTAAATTGGCTACAAATAAATCGTAGCTAATTATTTTTCAAATTTACTTAATTGATTTCCTTTTTTTTCATGTTTACTCAATCATTTATATATACGTTATGCATCAAAACTTTTAGCAAAATATAACTTCAAGACATTAATATTTATTCTGAATAGTCTCATATATGTCATTCCAACAAAAATATTAAAGAGAATGAGTGACATAAAAGTATGAAAAACAATGTTTAAGTATGAGTAATACTATAATTTAAAAAACAATAGTATATGTATATAATAGTTCATTTGGATTTGATTTCACTAGAGGATCCAAAATCCAATCCAATCCAATAAAAAAACGGTTTTTTTTTTTTGGTTTTTTCGGTTTTCGGTTTGTTTGGTTTTCGGTTTTTCGGTTCGGTTTTTATGGTTGTAATCGGTTTGGATCGGTTGATGAACACCCCTACCAGTCAGTACAATTGCCATATGAAATTACTATGTATTTAATTAATTTACCAATCAACAATACAGGATCCTGACTTCAACATTAATATTTTCGCCAAAGGAGGTTGGTGCAGTTGATAAGAATAAGACTCATATCTCATAAGAACGTGAGCTTGAATCCCGCTGTTAATATGAGGATATCGTTGGTAGGTAATCTGGCCTCGATGAGCCCTCGGGACCCAGCTCATATCACCAAAATTTTAATGTATGAAAAAAAGACTAATAAAATTTCTCTAAAAAATATATAATCAATCTACTAAAATCTCAACCCATTTCAGTTAGTTAAGTGTGGATATACCTATTTACTTACTTTACCTTCAAACTCGGTTTAAAAAAATGTTTCGATGAAAAAACTCTGTATTTCACTAGTTCCACCGGCAAATAAATGATTCATAAAATAGAAAGCTTAGAAGATCCACAATTATTATTCAATATCTAGTCCTTGCATGTGTTTCAGTATAGCTCTTGAACATGTAATTTACTACTACTTCATCCTTTGTCTCCCCACAACAATCATCCACACTACACACTCACATATACATATGATCACGTACGTTTATTGTGAGCAAAAGGATCAAAAGCATCAACGCTATTCCCCGAGCCAGAGGTAGACCCACCGTCCCTGTAGAACATGCTTGATATTGCTGTTGATGGAACAAACATTCCAACATTAGGAGGAAAAGCAGATCCATAAGACAAAGCAACAGGTGGTTGTGGAGGTGGCAAAGAATAATTATAATTGGCAACTCTACTCACAGCAACGCTATTCCCAGAGCCAGAGGCAGACCCACCATCCTTGTAGAACATGCTTGATGTTGCTGTTGATGGATCAAACATTCCAACATTAGGAGGAAAAGCAGATCCATAAGACAAAGCAGCAGGTGGTTGTGGAGGTGGTAAAGAATAATTGTAATTGGCAACTCTGCTCACAGCAATGGGTTTACCTTCACTTTCACGATAACGTTGGAGGTAAAGGGAAAGAGGGCCAACATAATCATCAAAACCAAGCTTTCTCATTGCAAACAAAACATCCTCTGCAGTTACCGTTCTCCTTTGCTCATGTTGGCATTTGACGTTGGCTTCGGCAGTGATGAAGCTAATGTACTTAGACACACACTCTTGGATGGTCTCTTTTGCATCATCTGAGATCTTCGCATCCGACGGAAGAATACATCTCATGATCCTTATCACCTTGGATATGGGCATGTACTGATCCTGTTCACGCATATCATTACGGGGTGAAGCCATTTCACACCTTCAATTGAAGAGAGACAAACGAGAGATATGTACTTCAACCTGATAAACCAAAACAAAAATGTTTTGTAAACAACTGCTCTTTGACAACCAAGATTTTTGTAACGTAAAAGAATAAAATTTAAAATTAAGAAAAACAAAATTATCTAAATTTATTGTACATGTAATAGTTCTCAAACTAATTAAATAACCAAATAAAGATAATTGGTAGTAGTTTTTATTAAAAACTAATTCGAACCCATAAAAATAAACACTAGAGCGAAACCGAGGCATGGTTCTGTATTTCAACATTTTAAGAATTCAATACAGATGCATCAAATGAATACACACACACATGCAATGTGAGATGGAAAAAAAGATAAAAATAAAATAAAAAAATTTTGTTTTTGGTGGGGCGTATGTAGAATGCATTTATGTGAGCATGTGAACATCAAACAAAAAAAAAAAATCTTCAAGGACAAACCCAAACTGAAAATTATGGTAAAGCCCAAAACTTTATCTTGCTGAGAAGTAACTTATTTTGAGATATTATTCATGAACCTATATATTAGTGCTAGGAGGGTGAGGGTGCATGCTTGTACAGTAATTGAATCAGCAGTGGACAAAAGGAGAGAAAAGGGTGGCTGGGGAAGAAAGGAGAGGTTTATATGAAAGACTAGCTAGGTGTATGGCAGACTGATCTATTTAAGAGGCTATAATTTATCACGCGCTCAGCAGAACAAAAAAGGTGAGGTAATTTACAAAAGAAAACCAAATTAAGTTCTCCGAATCTGGTACAGAATAGACATTTAATACTCTTGATTATTCAAAATCTCACACTTATTGGTATAAATTTAATGCAAATTGAATTTTGTTTTATATTTTTGATATCTGAACAAAATGAATACATTTTTCAGACGGTATTTTTTTATATTATTTTTATATAGAATAAATTTATTTTTTTATAATATTTTCTTACTAATGATCATACTTATTTTCTAGGGATGTATTGAATAATTTTTATATTTTCAAGACATTTGCTGCATTCACCTTTTTTTATTATTTAATATTGAATTTTGTTGGTCTAAGTGGAAGGGGTTTGAGTCCCTTAAACATGTGGCCCTGAGTTCAAATTCTTGAATTCATGTATATGAGATAAAAATCATTAGAAGGGATCCACACATCGACAACCTCATAATACCTTAGGAGTCTATCACCTATCAAATGATAGGATACTCTGAAAAACCCACTTTTTTATATGCTATATATAATAATATTTAGTTACACTCAAATTAAGTATAGTATTTTATATTAGCGTGATATCCGAAGTGTGTAAAAACTTTTTCTTTATTTTAATGTATCATTATCATTAATTCATTTTTATCTGATGATAAAATTACCATTAATAATATTTATTGATGTATATTATTAAACTTTTACTATATTTATAATTTATAACTGTAGTAGTATTAAAATATATATATTTACAGAGTTAGTGAATTTTTATTGGTGCAATTTACTGCAACTTAAGGATTATGATTTTGAAGTTCTGTATAAATTATTTGAAATAGTCAACTAGAAACCCGAGAAGGGGGTTGAATTGTGTTTATCAGATTTTTGGAGAAAGTTAAAAACTTTGTCGGATATAAGAGCTAAGAGCAGACGAGTGATTATCAAACCAATCAGACAAGTGACTTGTCTAAAGGTTTTTCAACAGAAAAAGACACAAGCATACAAGATTAAAAACTTGTTTGATATTCACACTTTAACCCCTTTAGTTAGTTTAATGGTTAAGATAATTAAATAAACTAAAGAGATAGGGATAGAGATAGACACAACTATTTTATCTTGGTTCACCCATTAACAACTAGGGCTACGTTGAATTGGGGTCATGTTGCTTCGCTAGGGTTTTGTGACCTTTCTTGAGTTTCAAGCTTTCTTGATCAATGGCAATCCCCTCAGATTGTTCATGCGATCATCTCTTCCTAGAAATATTGATTCATCCGTCCTCTGGGACACCCCGTTGTGCCCCTTTGTGCCATTAAATTAAAATCTTATTATTTAATTATTTAATCGTGCTCTTAACGTTAAACGTGTATTCCAAAACACGTCAAAATTAAAACTTAACTTATAAACATATAACATTTGAAAGTTAAAGCATCACACTTTATATATATAATACATACACCATATATGTCTTGCATAAGAGTTATCAAAATACTGTTTAGGGTATCCCATCAGTAGGATCCCTAACATGCATCTTAAAACAAACTAACATTTGCGGAAATATAAAACGTCTTATAAGACTCACTGGCCCTAGACACTAAACTACACCATTGGAGTCCACAGCTCGTGCTCCCGAACCTGATTCATATGGAATCCCATCCAGCTCCTCAGTATCAAGCTCATTCAGAGTCTTCTCGTACGATCACATAATAAATAAAATACAACATACAGAAATATATAGGGGATAAGAAACATTTTTATCAACAAAAGCGGAAAAGAGTCATAGATGCACATTTTAAATCTCAGTTGGGACGATCCTGCGAGAACTTCGAACCTCGTGTGTTCCCAACACACGGTTGTGAATAACAATGCAAATATACAAACCTCACCGACCCACATTAATAACAACCTAGTGTCTTAACCTTCCATCAAAACATCAACACATGTTCTATGTTACCACTCCTCTTTGAAATAATTAGTTTAGGCTAGGCACCTCTAAGTCACCATTTATCCTCACACCCAAACCAACAATTATCTCTCGAACAACATATATCTTTGCTTATATCCATTAAGCACAAATATTAAAACCAGGCAGATCATGCATAACACAGACAATCATAAATATTCAAATACCACAAAATATCACATAAGCAATTCAATAATAATAATAAATTCAATCAACCTCGGATAAAATCATCCTAACGTCGATAAACCTACAATCCCCGAACCACCATTGGTTTTACAGAAAAGGTTCCCAATGTGATTTTAGTCTTGTCGATTACACAAATACTAGTAGGGTTTAGGTCGCCCTACACAATTATTATAGAATATACTACTTATCTTTTATGGTAGAAGGTTATGGTAAAAGTTTGGGTTGAAAATTCAGACGGAACCCAGTCTACATTTTTTTAATTAACAATATAATTTGATACTGACAGAAAACCTTAATTTGGGCCGAAAACTGAAATTTGTTGATTTTTAATATTTTGCCCGTGAGGAAGTCTACTTTCCAAATTTCTGATCAGAAATAAAATATTATGTTTATTCGGACGAATTTTGGTAAAAGTTCGGACGGAAAATAGTTGGTGTTTTTACTGACAGTGAGATTTTAATGATCAGAAAACCTAATTTTGACTCGTGAACGAAATGATTTATATTTAAATCATATTTCCAACGAGTTTGGTTAGTTTGAAAATTTTGTCAAAAATGAAATATTACGCTTTTATACGGGCGTAAAACCCTAATCGAGAAACCGACGAAGTCGGAAACGGAACTGCAGAGACATGTCAAGAGATCGGGACAACGAGTCATACATGATGACTCATGGAGGATGAGTCACCAAGCATTTATGAGCATTAAATGCTAGTAATCATGACTTTTAGGTGAACAGACCAAAATACCCCTAAGCTTTCGCGGGTATTAACCAGACACATCTACGCACTTTTAACCACTCATTTTACATGGTCGTAAACCTCCCACGTCTCCTCAAATTCTATCCATATATACTTGACCATACCTATTTCATTTTGCTTTCGTTTCATAATTTTCCTCTCAAAAACCGTAATCGGGTAAATGACGGAGCTGCGTACGGAATTTCCGGGAACCACTAACGGATAGGATCGGTGACTCATTGGTGAGTCACTATGTGTGGCCCAAAAATCAGCCACACATCCATCAAATGTGAGCCACATATTATTAACCATGATTAGCCAAAATAACATTAGTTAAGTTAACTATTAACTATGATTAATCATATATTAATTTGATATTCACAAAACCCATTATTTGGACTCTAAAGAACCGAACAAAGCCTAAATCTAATACTATATAAAGACTGAAAACCACAGCTGCCCTCTCCCCACTTCTCTTCATCTTCCTCACCAAGTTTTCTCCATTTTCTCTAAGCTACAAAACTCATAAGAACACCAAATCTCCACCGAAAATATGACCCTCTTCCTTTATGAAAATCGTAAAACTCTAAGCATAAAAGTTGTCCCTATTTCTATCTTATTTTCAACAAGCTAAATATCATCAACAATGGATAAGTAGATTCGGAGATATGCTCAAAATATCAAAACTGCCCAGAATTCTCAACAACACACGAAACAGCAGAAAGAAGGCCCTTTTAACCCCCATTATGATCCAAACCAAATGAAACCTTAAACACCAAAGTTGTTCCTTTTCTTCTTATCTTTATAACAAGCCAAAGTTAGTGATTTTTAGATGAGTATATTGTGAGATACACTCACAATACCATCACACCTTCAAGCTGTCCAGTTTTCAACTTAGTGAAGGTTGATCATTTTCTTCATTTCTTCAATCTTCAATAGGTAAAAGCTCATCTCCTTGATCATCTAAGATTTTATCTTCATGTATTTCTCATGTTTATGCCATGAATCATATTTTTCCATTCCTAGATCTAGAACTTAAAAGAATTCTAGAAAATTGTAGAAAAATCCTAAAAATGTGAAACCAATTTCAATGATCTAGTAATGAACCTTACTTTCATTATCCAAGAGAATGTGATCAAAAACATTTTCCTTCCCTAGAAACCATTGTGGGCCGAACCTAGGAGAGAAAATGGGTTTGAAGTTTTTGTGTCGTTTCTCAATTCTAACACTTGTATCATGCTCTCTAATACCTATGTAGTGATGACCGAAAATCTAGGGTTTAGGAGTTTATAGATTTTGTTGAATTAATGAATTCTAATGATTGGTTAATACTCTTAAGGTTCTATGTAATCTAAAACCAATAGCTTGAATCAAAAAGAATTTTCTAGCCTATTTTACCAAGTAAGGCCGAAATATAATTAAAAGGGAGATTAAAATATTTTGTTAATATTTTCAAGTTATGATAATTTATCTAAGCTATCTAAGACTATAGGAATTAGAATCCAAAAGCTTGGAATGAGAAAAGAATCCTAACCCTATTTTGAATTAGGAGGCTGAAACCTAGCTATTTAGGTTAAGAATGATTTTGTTAATTAATTATAGTTGTATTGTTTGGTTGTAGGAGAAACTGTTAAAGTGTGGCGTGACAACGAGGAACGGCGAATTCAGAATTTCGGTGATAACCCGGGTGGGAGAAAGAACCATTCCATCGTCGGAACCGATAAGTAGTATATAATTTATAATAATGGTGTAGGGTGACCTAAACCCTACTAGTGGTCGAGTAATCGACAATACCAAAATCGTATTGGAAACTTTTCCGTAATACCAATGACGATTTGGGAATTGTAGGTTTATCGCATTAGGTTAATTATTCATATTTGAGGATGTCTAAATTATTTACTTTTGACTGTTTGTGATCCGCTGGTTGAGGTATTCTACTGCATGTGACGTTTATTTTTGTGTTTGAATATTTTATTGATTATTGTGTTAGGCATGATCTGCCTGGTTTGATAAATTGCTTAGTTGATTTTAAGTAAAGATATATATTACTCGGAGGTATTTTGTTTGGGTGAGAGTTTTGAATATGAATTAGAGGTGCCTCGCTATTATTTTATAGAAGTGATGTGATATAGAATGTAAGTGAAGGTTATGAGGAAAGCTTGAGGTACTAGGTTGTTAATGATAAAAGTCAGTGAGAATCATATGTTACATTGTTGTTCATAACCGTGTATTTGAGATACACGAGGTCCGAAGTTCTTGTTGACCGTTCCAAATTAGAAGTTAAGTTGTGAAACTATAGTGTCATTGCTATGCATGAGCACCCTTGATAGAGATGAGAGAGAAAATCAGGGTGTGCACCAACGGTACTGTGCAACTATAGTGTCATTGCTTTGCAAGAGCATTCTCACCATGGATGAGAATGTGCACCGGCGTTGGGAACGTGTCACTTGGACGACTGACTGACATTCCTAACGAGGTGTGTGTGACAGGATTAGTGGTGGCCACGTCAGCATAAAGGTTTAGTTGCATGAGTTAGAGAGTAGAGGATGATGTTATAAAGTATGGATGATTATAGATTGTGACTGATGCATGTTTGTGACTATTATTGTATTCTATGCTATGAATCTTTTCCGCTTATGATGATAGAACTGTTTCTTATCTCCCTATTTCTGTATTTTTGTGTATGTCTACTATACTATGTTAGAAGACCCAATGGAAGAATATGTTGCTGAGGAGATGGATGGAACCCTGTATGAAACGGAGGTTGCTGAGGAGTTGGATGACACTCCGTATGAGGCTAACGGTGGAGAACAAGTTACGGATCCTAATAGTATAGTGTAGTAAGTTTAGGGCCAGTGAGTCATAAAAGACATTTTTATTTTTCGCTGGTTATAAGCAGTTTGTATAAATAAGTACCTGTGCGGGATCCTACTGAGAGGATACCCTAAACAGTATTATGTAAAATAAAGGATAATTATGTGTGTATTTATGTAATATAACTTTGGAGTGTTTTATATTTGCAGAAGTAATATGATTATTAATTAAGTTTTAATTTTTACGTATTTTCAACAATAAGCGTGCGATTAAGTAAATAAATAATAAGGTTTTAATTTAATAATACAATGGGGCACAACGGGGTGTCTCATACCTGATTTCGGTTTTTGAGAGGAAAATGATGGAATGAAAGCAAAATTAAGTAGGTATGGTTTAGTATATATGGCTGCACGAAATTGAGGAGATGCGGGAGGTTTACAACCATGTAAAATGAGTGGTTAAGAGTGCGTAGATGTGTCTTGTTAATACCCGCGAAAGCTTGGGGGTATTTTGGTCATTTTACCTAAAAGTCATGATTACTAGCATTTAATGCTCATAGATGCTTGGTGACTCATCCTCCATGAGTCATCATGTATGACTCGTTATCCCGATCTCTTAAGGGGTCTCTGCAGTTCCGTTTTCGACTCTGTCGGTTTCCCGATGAGGGTTTCTGTCTGTTTTTTGATCGAAAATTTTCAAAATAACCAAACTCGTTGGGAACATGATTTAAACATTAACCATTTCATTCACGAGTCAAAATTAGGTTTTCTCATCATTAAAATCTTACTGTCAGTGAAAACACCGACTGTTTTCAGTCCGAACTTTTACCAAAATTCGTCCGAATAAACATAATATTTCCTTTTTTATCAGAAATTTAGAAATTAGGATTTCTCTCGGAAAAAATATAAAAAATCTACAAATTTCAGTTTTCGGGTCAAATTAGGGTTTTCTGTCAGCGTAAACTTATACTGTCAGTTAAAAACACAAACAGGTTTCCGTCAGAGTTTTAAACCCAAATTTTAACTAGAGCTTCCTACCATAGAGTAGGTTCTAGATATGATTTTGTTTTCTCCAAAATAATTTCCTAAGTCTCAGATAAAAATATAAATAAATATATATGTACCGTTAATACTGCTTATCCGAAAATCGAGCTGTTACATTACTACCCCACTTAGAAAAAAATCCGTCCTCAGAATTTCGTAACTCGAAACTAGATAAAATCTAGTAATCGTATCTTAATCTACAAATCCTTCATTGTATTTCCCGTCACTGTCTTCCCTTAAGTGACAGTGGTAACTTCATAATAAAATCCATTCTTATATCGTTCTATTTATCCTCGAAACAAACCATCATTACATTATGTTCATTGTCCTTAACATTTCACCTTGATCTATCATCCTTAAAGGACATAATTAAAACTTAATCATTTTCTCTTCTTAATATAGATCTACTAGAAAACCTTATTTCCAAATCTAACTTTTCCAATAGGCACCAAGATTAATACTACATTAACTTCCTACTCAATGTATCCAAAGATCCTTGGAGCGTATTCCACAATTCAGATTATATCAAAATCACACATGTCAACCTCAAAATAACATTATTGCATCTCTTAATGCAACTAAAACCAAAGAAATCATCTTCCTTGCTCATATTCAACTTAGGTAAAACTACTATAGATACTTTCCTTTTAACCTTCCAAATTCATACCATCAATCTTAGCTACACGCATTCGATCATTACCTTGGACTCTCTTAGTCACTAGTGCAATAAGTGCTTTTTACGTCAGTTAAAATTATTTTTTACGTCAGAATACTGACTGACGTAAATACAACAGACGTTAAAAGTTAAAATTTTAACGTCAGTTGAGAACTGATGTTAAATATAAAACTATTAACGTCGGTTCTTTAACACAACTGACGTTAATTTTGTCAAAATTAACGTCAGTTGTTTAAACAACTGACGTTAAACATAAAACTATTAACATCAGTTCTTTAAGACAACGGACGTTAATTTTGTTAAACTAACATCGGTTGTTATAAAGAAACTGTCGTTAAAGGTTTTAATTTTAACGTCAGTTGTTTTACACAACTAACGTTAATAGTGTACTGTATATTTTATAAAATACTATTAACGTCAGTTGTTTGATACAACCGACGTTAATAGATTTTTTTTTAAAATTCACTTTTAAAATATCACTCCCCTCAGCTATCCCTGCATTCAGCAAATATCCCAGTAACACAGAATATCACACACATTACAGAATTGCAAAGGAAAAATGGAACAATGATCCATATGTATTCCTGTTCAGAAACAATATATATTTATTAATATAGGTTATAACTCAAAATAAATACAGAAATAAAAATAAAAATAAATGTATACAAAGTTTAAACTACTTATATCAATATCCCTTCGTGATGATCATCACGAGTGGCATGTACATCGTCCACCTGTGTCTCCTCGATTATAGTAGGCATGTTTGTTGAAAAAGAAGGAGTCTCAGGAATATCAAGATTTGAATCTTGATATTCATCACTACCATTATACATGCTTTTTCCTTGGAGAACCACGGACAACCTTTTGTTAGAAGGATCAGTGATGTAGAACACTTGTTTTGCTTAGGAAGCCATTATGAAAGGCTCATTTATATGACCTAACTTGTTGAGGTCTACCAATGTGAACCCCAATTCGTCGGTTTGTACACCACCGTTACTATCAACCCACTTACATTTAAAAACCGGCACCGTAAGCTTAGTGTAATCGAGCACCCAAATATCTTCAATATATCCAAAGTAAGGTGTCGGTGCTTTAACGGGTTTTGTGTCCTTTGCACTAGAGAAGTGCATTGCTTCGGCCACGATTTCTCGCCTTAACACAAACCAATTTGCTTTAACGATTTATCGGTCCAACCATTTCTCGCCTTCACACAAACCAATTTTAGCACCGCCGACAACCGTGTATGAGTAGTACACCCTGGATATAAAGGCTTATCCGCATCACCGCACAACCTATCATACACATGAGCTCGATGAAAAGATTCTTGTCCAATATCATGGGTCATGTCCTCTACTCGATCATCCTCCATATCTACATCAACGTCCTCACTTTGGGAGACACTTGCCATACTACTCAACAACACATCACCATGCCATATCCATCTTGTATAACTCAAGTAAATCCCTTCACAAATCAAATGAGTATATCCTTCACCGTACATTTCCTCGTATTCAAACACTTGACACCAGGACAACAGAACATTCCATTACTATTAGGAACATTCCTTTGAGCAAATTCTATAAATTCTCCCACCTCCTTCAAATACTCAGCACTAGTGCGCTTACAAACCATCCAACTACGATCCATAACTAGATAGGTCCTGTAGATATACAAAACATATATCCAATATAAGGACAATACGGGAGATTGAAAACTATAGTTTTTGAAGATTGCCAAGCACTGGTCACGGTCTGGCAGTGATGTCCATCACGGCCGTAACGTGCCAACTGAACCATACCATCACAGGCAGAACTGATCACGGCCTAGCCTTGATGAGCATCACAGTCGTGACAGATCAACCAGCAGAGCAACATGCACTTTAAACCAAAAATAGAGACATTCCAAACAACTCAAACTCACGGTTTCAAGTTTCAACTACCGAGACTACAGTTTCAACATACACTCAAAACCAAAAATAAAAAAATGTGCCCTAAAGACTCACCAGAAATAGGTGCTCGCGTGGTGGTGGGGAGGGGAGCTCGAGTGGTGGCCAACGTTCGATGTGGTTACTGAGAGCAGAGGGACAAGGAGAGTTAGTGCGCGAGAAGGGGAAAGAGAGATGTCAAGTTATTGAAAAGAATGAATGGAAAGACGGAGTTAGGGTTAAGAGTGTACCTCACGGTGGTGGGGAAGAAGCCCTCGCGGTGGTTGCGGTGGAGATGAGCTCGCGATTAGGGCAGAGTGAGAGTGAGAGTGAGGGTTGAGAGTGAGGGTTGAGCGTGATGAAAAGAGAAAAGAGACGTACAGAGAGAAGTGCAGAAGGCGCGCGGGTGTAAACCAAAATAAAACAACATTTGACGTCAGTTGTTTGTAAAAACTGACGTTAAAGGTCATATATTTAACATCAGGTTGTCTTAAGAAACCGACGTTAAAAGTGTATACGTTTATCCAAAAACATTAATTCCTTTGACTATTTATTTAATTGAAGTAAAAAATCAAACTTTTAATGTCAGCTGTATTAAACAACCGACATTAAAAATAAATATTTTTTTATTTTAAAAGCACTTTTAACGTCAGTTGTTGAAGAAAACTGACGTTAAAAGGGTATAAGTTTATTTGAAAAAAAAATCATTCCTTTAATTTGACTACTGTGCTAACCCATGCACCTTGTAACTTAATCCTCTTAATGAGCATTAAGTTTATAGATTAGTTTTCAAGACAATCAGAGAGACTTTATTCTCTATATAAAGTGTCATTCTTTTGTATCAGTCTGTAAATACACCCTCTTCTTTTCCTCTATATTTCGTGCGTTTTCTATTCCTTCACAATATGGTTCTATCACATTTGAGACTTTTGTTATTTCTTCCTATACCTAGACTTAAAGGTCTCTGTCTTAATGGTCAAAAAACTTCTGAGGTTGACTAAATCACATAATATGACTCCCTCACTTTATTCCACCTCCTCCCCAAGCGACTGTGGATAAAGCACAGATGGAGCATCAAGGACTTCAAATGAGGGAGGGGATCGATGCATCTATTAATGGAGTTTCTGAGGACAGAACTGAGAAGAAATTGATGTTGAAGCAGAAACTTTTTAATATTTTAGTGCTATGTTGCAGAAATTTTTTATCTTTTAATCATGTAATTGTGACTTATGAATCGCTTCAATGAGATACGATTTGATTATACATATAACACTTTTATGTTAAGTATTTATTTATTTTAATTTTCAGAAGAATATGTTTACTAATTCAAGCTAATTAATGAAGATTAAAAATAAACTTGTTTATTATTTACACAAGTTTATTTTTAATCTTCATTAAAAATAAACTTGTTTAATATTTACACAAGTTCTTTACATGCACAACTGACTCAAATATAGTTATTTACACAACTTGTTTATGACTGCCAAGTTCCCGTATATTACATTATTTCCAATATTCATTCTGCACGTTTATAATATGTAGGATTATTTACGTCAGCTATTTATTATACTGAAGTAAAAAATCACACTTTTAACGTCAGTTGTATAAAAAACTGATGTTAAAAATATTTATTTTTTATTTTAAAAACACTTTTAACGTCAGTTGTAATAAACAACTGACGTTAAAGGTGTCTAAGTTTATGCAACAACATTCATTCCTTTGACTACTGTGCTACTTACCCATGCACCTTGTAACTTAATCCACTTTTAACGTCAGTTGTATTAAACAACTGACGTTAAAGGTGTATAAGTTTCTGCAACAACATTCATTCCTTTGACTACTGTGCTACTTACCCATGCACCCTTGTAACTTAATCCTCTTAATGAGCATTAAGTTTATAGATAAGTTTTCAAGAAAATCGGAATAGCTTAGTAACTTCATCCCCTGCTCCTATAAATAGCTTCCTTCCATCCTTTTAATTTTCTGCTTCACAATATGGCTCAGCCATGGAGATTAACTTCATCACTCTTTCTTCCTATTCCTAGACTCAAAGGTCTTTGTCTTAATGGTCAAACAACTTCTGAGGTTGTGTAAATCACATAACATGGGTGATAAGGTTGTGTAAATCACATAGTGTGAGTTGCTCACCTTATCATCTTTCCGGAGAATCGGCAGCTTTGGAAGCAAATGATTGTTCCAAGACCATTGCTGAAACAGATCGGGTGCACCCTTGCTCAGCCGCTCTGGAAAACTCAGTCGCTTGACTCTCCTCTCTTGCTCACCCGTGAAGGGAACGAAGCCTCAACAAATGTTTAGGATTTTAAACCCTTTCAATGTAACTTTTTATAGGATTTTAAACCCTTTCAATGTAACTTTTTATAGGATTTTAAACCCTTTCAATCTTCTGTATCAGTCTGTATTACACTTCATGAATGAGATCCGGTTTAGGTTATTGATTCAACTTATACTTCGCACATATATTTTAGTTTTCAAAACAGAAACACAAAACATAAAAGCAATTGTGAAACTGAAACTTTGAGGAAGGCAATGCGGAAGGGTACGTATACTAGATAAAAAAAATTATTAAAATAACTTTTAACGTCTGTTGATAAAAGAACAGAAGTTAAAAGTCAAGTGACTCACTTTTAACGCCAGTTCAATGAAGAACTGACGTTAAAAGGTTCACTTTTAACGTCAACTGTTTATTAAACTGACGTTAAAAGTGAGTCACTTCACTTTTAACGTCAGTCCTTAAAACAACTGACGTTAAAATTGAATTAATGAACTCTGATATTTACAAAACTGCCACCGCCTCATTTTTAACGTCAAACATATGGTCAACTGACATAAAGCGTTCCCGAATATTACATTATTTCCCGAATATAATAATTGGCTCACTCACTAATATTGATCTTAAGGGTTCACATCCTACTAGTCACAACTATACCTCAACAAAACTCTCATCACTTTCTTGTCTATCATGCTACTTAGACAAACAAACAAAGTCTACCAGATATCAAATACATACCTTGTATAAGATCCCCAGATTGAGAGAATTCCGCTCCCCTCACAGTAAACACTCTCCAAGTGGCCTGAGGTCTGGCCATCAACAGTCCTACTGCTGGAACTCCTTTTCCAGCTCCTCCTCTCTGAACACTGGCTCCTCGATCATCAGCTACCGACTGCTGCATACCAATGTTAGTTATCGCGTTCGGACTCACTACCCAACTTCTAAGCGTTGTCAATATCCGATGTGGATGCAACTAGACACATCTAGTAACAACATCCTAGACCTCACAGTCCGATTAGAATCGAACTGCTCTGATACCAAATGAGACACCCCGTTGTGCCCCTTTGTGCCATTAAGTTAAAACCTTATTATTTAATTATTTAATCACGCTCTTAACGATAAACATGTATTCCAAAACACGTAAAAATTAAAACTCAACTTATAAACATACAACATTTGAAAGTTAAAACATCACACTTTATATATATAATATATACACCATATATGTCTTGCCTCAAAGTTATCAAAACACTGTTTAGGATATCCCGTCAGTAGGATCCCTAACAGGCATCTTAAAACAAACTAACATTTGCGGAAATATAAAACCTCTTATAAGACTCACTGGCCCTAGACACTAAACTACATCGTTGTAGTCCACAACTCGTGCTCCTGCATATGATTCATATGGAATCCCATCTAGCTCCTCAGTATCAAGCTCCTCCACAGAGTCTTCTCGTACGATCACATAATAAATAAAATACAACATACAGAAAGATATAGGGGATAAGAAACATTTCTATCATCAAAAGCGGAAAAGTGTCCTAGCATATTATACAATAAATGTCACAGACAATCAACATACATAACTAACAAATCATCCTCCAATTAATGTATAATCCTCTACCCCAATCTCATACAACTAAACTTTGATACTGACGTGGCCAATACCAATCCTGTCATGCATCCCCATTCCCGTTAGGGATGTTAGTCAGTCGTTGGTGCACACACACATTCTCGTTAGGGAATAGCTGCACATTTTAAATCTCAGTTGGGACGATCACGCGAGAACTTCGGACCTCGTGTGTTCCCAACACACGGTTGTGAATAACAATGCAAACATACGAACCTCACCGACCCACATTATTAACAACCTAGTACCTTAACCTTCCATCAAAACCTCAACACATGTTCTATGTTACCATTCCTCTTTGAAATAATTAGTTTAGGTTAGGCACCTATAAGTCACCATTTATCCTCACACCAAACCAACAATTATATCTCGAACAACATATATCTTTGCTTAAATCAACTAAGCACAAATATTAAAACCAGGCAGATCATGCATAACATAGACAATCATAAATACTCAAATCCCACAAAATATCACATAAGCAATTCAATAATAATAATAAATTCAATCAACCTCAGATAAAATCATCCTATCGCCGATAAACCTACAATCCCCAAATCACCATTGGTTTTACAGAAAAGGTTTCTAATGTGATTTTCGTATTCTCGATTACTCAACTACTAGTAGGGTTTAGGTCGCCCTACACAATTATTATAGAATATACTACTTATCGTTTCCGACGGTAGAGTGGTTCTTTCCCCCACCTGATTAACGTGCACGCTTTCCTGTATAAGCTCCTAATGCGTCCACGCTACTGCCAAGAACCTCAGCACGCTGTCCAACAACATCCACAAATCTGTCACCATCCATCCTTACACATCCACCGTTCCGCTTTCCATCTCGATTACACGTACGAGTAACACGATTCGTCGGAAACACCAAATACCAACCGAATCAACAATAGGGTTTCAAATAAATAAATCTAATTGAATCAAGAGACAAAATCGATGGAAAAACTTATGAGAACAATGACTGGACTTAGGGAAAATAGGATTCAAAATAAGCTCATGAATCCTAGGGAAAAGCTACCAAAATAGGGATAAAGTTCGAGTTTCATTACTATGGTCACAGAGCTCTATTTAGAAAACTGAACGGGGATATTGAAGATATACCCTTCCTGAACCTCCTCACAAAGTTTCAGCCCGATCCAATGGTTAAAACATCTCAGATCGAAATTCTTTGGCGACAACTTAGATGGTATCCGGGTTGAGTTTCTCACCTCCTAGGCCTACTGTCCAAGCTTCATATCTCACACTATTAAGGCCTGTTCCAAATTCTGACTGCTAGATATGAAGAACCATACGTCTTGAACCTTCTTATAAAATTTGAGAATGATCCAACGATTGTAGAGTGTTTGAAGACTCTTTCACTGAGGCTGCTCCAACTAGGTTCCAAAGCTTCCAACAAGGGCTTCTTGTAACTATTGAGGTTTCTCTCTTAATTTTTATCCTCTAATCCGAATTAGTGGGTGATAAAGAGAGTTAAGAAGACGAGGAAGATAACTAATATCATTGAAGTGAGGGTTTACCTCTAGATAATGAAAGAAAGTGAAAGAATGATCAAGTTGTGCAAGAGCAACAATGGAATTTTTGAAGAAAAAATGAAGAAGAAATGGAAAAGATGAAGTGAGAAATGTGTAGGGGGCTGCTGCTGCGGTTTGGGGTTCAAATAGGGTAGATCTTAGGCTTTGTTTGTTTTTAGGTTTTAGATTAATGGGTTTTGTGAATATTTAATTAATATAAGCTTAACCATAGTTAATAGTTAACTTAACTAGGGTTATGTTACTAACTAGGGTTAAAATTCATGTGGCTCATAATTAATGTAGGTGTGACTGATTTTGGGCCACATCTTATGAGTCATCCATGACTCATCGATCCTATCCCTTAGCCGTTCCCCGAAATCCCGTACGCAACTCTGTCAGTTACCCGATTTCAATTTTCGAGAGGAAAATGATGGAATGAAAGCAAAACGAAGTAGGCATGGTTTAGTATATATGGATGTACGAAATTGAGGGGATGTGGGAGGTTTACAACCATGTATAATGAGTGGTTAAGAGCGTTTAGATGTGTCATGTTAATACCCGCCAAAGCTTTGGGGTATTTTAGTCATTTTACCTAAAAGTCATGATTACTAGCATTTAATTCTCATAAATGCTTGGTGACTCATCCTCAATGAGTCATCATGTATGGCTCGTTGTCCTGATATCTTAACGGGTCTCTCAAGTTCCGTTTTCGACTCTGTTGGTTTCCCGATTAGGGTTTCTGTCAGTTTTTTGATCGAAAATTTTCAAAATAACCAACACGTTGGGAACATGATTTAAACATTAACCATTTCGTTCACGAGTCAAAATTAGGTTTTCTGATCATTAAAATCTTACTGTCGGTGAAAACACCGACTGTTTTTAGTCCGAACTTTTACCAAAATTTGTCCGAATAAACATAATATTTCATTTCTGACCAGAAATTTCAGTTTTCGGGTCAAATTAAGGTTTTCTGTCAGTGTAAAATTATACCGTCAGTTAAAAACACAGACCGGTTTCCGTCTGAGTTTTAAACCCAAATTTTAACTAGAACTTCCTACCATAGAGTAGGTTCTAGATATGATTTTTTTCTCCAAAATAATTTCCTAAGTCTCAGATAAAAATATAAATAAATATATATTTACCGTTAATACAACTTATTCGAAAATCGGGCTGTTTCATTACTATCCCACTTAGAAAAAAACCTGTCCTCGGAATTTTTTAACTCGAAACTAGATAAAATCTAGTAATCGTATCTTAATCTACAAATCCTTCATTGTATTTCCCGTCACTAACTTCCCTTAAGTGATAGCGGTAACTTCATAATAGAATTCATTCTTATATCGTTCTATTTATCCTCGAATCAATCAATCATTACATTATGTTCATTGTCCTTAACATTTCACCTTGATCTATCATCCTTAAAGGACATAATTAAAACTTAATCATTTTCTCTTCTTAATATAAATCTACTAGAAACCTTATTTCCACATCTAACTTTTCCAATATGCACCAAGATTAATACTACCTTAACTTCCTACTCAATGTATCCAATCACAGTCTTAGATCCTTGGAGCGTATTCCACTATTTCGATTATACCAAAATAACACATCTCAACCTCAAAAGAACATTATTTCATCTCTTAATGCAACTAAACCAAAGAAATCATCTTTCTTGCTCATATTCAACTTAGGTAAAACTGCTATGGATACTTTCCTTTTAACCTTCCAAATTCATACCATCAATCTTAACTACAAGAAGATTGATGGTATGAATTCAGCTCCCTTCACAGTAAACACTCTCCCAGTGGCCTGTGGTCCGGCCATCGGCAGTCGTGTTGTTGTAACTCCTTTTCCAGCTCCACCTCTCTGAACACTAGCTCCTCTATCATTAGCTACCGACTGCTGCATACCAATGTTATTTATCGCGCTCAGACTCACTACCCAACTTCTAAGCATAGTCAATATCCAATGTGGATTCAACTAGACACGACCAGTAACAATATCCCAGACCTCACAATCTGATTAGAATCCAACTACTCTAATACAAAATAAGACACCCCGTTGTGTCCCTTTGTGCCATAAATTAAAACCTTATTATTTAATTATTTAATCGTGCTTTTAACGTTAAACTTGTATTCCAAAACACGTAAAAAATTAAAACTTAACTTATAAACATATAACATTTGAAAGTTAAAGCATCACACTTTATATATATAATACATACACCATATATGTCTTGCATCAAAGTTATCAAAACATTGTTTAGGGTATCCCGTCAGTCGGATCCCTAACAGGCATATTAAAACAAACTAACATTTGCGGAAATATAAAACGTCTTATAAGACTCACTGGCCCTAGACACTAAACTACATCGTTGGAGTCCACAGCTCGTGCTCCCGCATCTGATTCATATGGAATCCCATCCAGCTCTTCAGTATCAAGATCCTCCACAGAGTCTTCTCGTACGATCACATAATAAATAAAATACAATATACAAAAAGATATAGGGGATAAAAAACATTTCTTTCATCAAAAGCGGAAAAGAGTCATAGCATATTATACAATAAATGTCACAGACAATCAACATACATAACTAACAAATCATCCTCCAATTAATGTATCATCCTCTACCCCAATCTCATACAACTAAACTTTGATACTGACGTGGCCACTACCAATCCTGTCACGCATCCCCATTCCCATTAGGGTTGTTAGTCAGTCGTCCAAGCGTCGCGTCCCCAAAAACTAGTGCACACCCCCATTCCCGTTACGATGCTCATTCCCCGAATGATACTATTCCCCCATTCCCGTTAGGGAATACCTGCACATTTTCAATCTCACTTGGGACGATCCTGTGAGAACTTCAGACCTCATGTGCTCCCAACACACGGTTGTGAATAACAATGCAAATATACGAACCTCACCAACCCATATTAATAACAACCTAGTGCCTTAACCTTCCATCAAAACCTCAACACATGTTCTATGTTACCACTCCTCTTTGAAATAATTAGTTTAGGCTAGGTACCTCTAAGTCACCATTTATCCTCACACCCAAACCAACAATTATCTCTCGAAAAACATATATCTTTGCTTAAATCCACTTAGCACAAATATTAAAATCAAACAGATCATGCATAACACAGACAATCATAAATATTCAAATACCACAAAATATCACATAAGCAATTCAATAATAATAATAAATTCAATCAACCTCAAGTAAAATCATCCTAGCGTCGATTGTAACATCCCGATTTTCGGATACGTTGTATTAACGGTAAATATATATTTATTTATGTTTTTATCTGCGACCTAGGAAATGATTTTGGATAAAACAAAATCATTTTCCTATTATATCTTATGGTAGAAGGTTACAGTGAAATTTTGGGTTTAAAACTCAGACGGAAACCAATCTGCGTTTTTACTGACAGTATAATTTTATTCCAGTAGAAAACCCTAATTTGAACCGAAACTGAAATTTTTTAGATTTTTTATAATTTGTCCGTGAGTAATTCTATTTTCCAATTTTCTGATGAGAAATAAAATATTATGTGTATTCGGACGAATATTGGTGAAAGTTCGAATGGAAAACAATCGGTGTTTTAACTCAAAGTAAGATTTTAATGATCAGAAAACCTAATTTTGACTCGTGAACGAAATGGTTTATGTTTAAATCATATTTCCAACGAATCTGGTTAGTTTGAAAATTTTCAATCGAAAACGAAATATTTTGCTTTTATACGGGCGTAAAACCCTAATCAAGGAACCGACGGAGTCGAGACGGGAGGTACAGAGACAAAACCGGATACCGGAGGAGCTGAGTCATGGGGTGAGTCACCACCATGACTCAACAAGCATTTATGAAGCATTAAATGTAAATTTAAGTGAAATGACCAAAATACCCCTGAGCTTAACCTAACCGACGTTGAGTTAAATTTCAACCATGGTTAAGGAACCAATGTTAGTTCTTGTGGCCAAGAATCAGCCACACCCTCCACTAAATGTGAGCCACATATTTATTAACCATAGTTATCAAAGTAACCCTAGTTAAGTTAATTATTAACCATGGTTAACTATTATATTATTTAATATTCACAAAACCCATTAATTAAATTTATAAGAACCAAACAATGCCTAAAAGTTCCCCTATAAAACCCCCCAAACCGCATCCTTTCCCCCCTTCACTCATTTCTTCATTTTCTTCATTTTCTCTCACTTTTCTCAAGAACACTTTAAGCAATTTTGTGAAGGACTTGATCCATTCTTGTCAATTTTCCAACATCTAAGAGGTACACCTTACTCTTCTTGATAAATAAACATCATGTTATTCATTGATTTTCTTGTTTCCAAGTCATGATCATCAAGTTTTCATGAGTTTTTCATTCTTAGATCTAGAATTTCAAATATTTCTAGAAAATTGTAGAAAAATCATTTTAATGTGAAACCAATTTCTATGATCTTAATATGTCCTTTACTATCATCATCTAAGAGTTTGTAATCAAAATCATTTTCCTTCCTATTTATCTATTGAAGGCCGAATCTATGTATTTTTAGGCAAAGGAAGTTTTTTTCAATTTTTACAATATGACACTTGATCTTTACTCTTTAATACTTATAGTTGTTATAACTAGAAACTTGAAATCAAAAAAAATTCTAGCCCTATTTTCTAGCCTTAACCGAATTTGTGTTCATGTGAGCAAAATAAGTTTTCTTCAATCTTTAACTAGATCATGATTTGTATGAACTAACTAAGGTGTGTAGGTTATCGATCCAAGAGTTTGTGAGAAAAAGGAATTTCTAACCTATTTTGCTCATTGAGGCCGAAACCCTAACGTAGTTGGTTAGAGGATTTTGTTTCATAATTTTAACTATTAACACTTAACCTATGTTAGTTAAAACTCTAGGATTTAGTATCTAAAAGATTGGATTAAGAAAATAACCCTAGTCTTATTTTGATAAGTTGGCCGAAACCTAGCATTAATGAGTCAAAGTGGATTTGTTTAATTAATTATAGTTATGTTGTTTGGTTGAAGGAGAAACTGTTAAACTGTGGTGTGATAACAAGGAACGTCGAGTTCGGGATTTCGGTGCTAACTCGGGTGGGGGAAAGAACCATTCCATCGTCGGAAACAATAAGTAGTACATTATATAATGATTGGGTAGGGCGACCTAAACCCTACTAGTGGTCGAGTAATCGACAAGACCAAAATCACTTTGGAAACCTTTTCTGTAAAACCAATGGTGATTTGGGGATTGTAGGTTTATCGGCATTAGGTTGATTATTCGTGATATTGAGGATGTCTGACTTTATGTTGTTGAATTTACTGTGATACGTTGGTTGAGGTATTCCATATGCATGTGACGTATTATTTTGGTGTTTGAATATTTATGCCATTGAGGATGTTTGTTGTCGGTCACGGTCGTGATGGTTGTCATGGCCAGGCTGTGACAGGTTCTGTTTTGTAGAATTCTCGCATTCGATGTCTGTCACGGCCGTGATGGATATCACGGCATGGCCGTGACAGAGTCTGACTTTGTTATTTATTTGATTTGATTATTATGGGTTGGTTGTGATAAATTACTTTATATGATATTGAGATATTTGAATATTTCCTGATTTTGTGTGATGCATGATCTACCTGGTTTATAATACTATGCTTAGTTGATTTTAAGCAAGGATATATGTTGTTTGGGAGATAATTGTTTGGGTAAGAAAATGAATTGACTTAGAGGTGTTGTATAAATCGCAAGTGCACGATTCTGCCAAGTAGTAAAATATCATTCCCCTAGGATTGTGTTGTTGAGTACCAATTACACAAAATCATGATTATCTAGACGAATCAATTTTTAAAGATATTAAAGTAACCAAGAAAAAGATAATTTCAAAAGAACAAAATTTATAAGGCAAAAGAGTTGAATAAGGATAACAATATATAAAAAGCTCTAGGAATCGGGATTGACCACAATAGTATCGACAAGTCGATAAAAAAATCATCTCCTTAATCATCTGAATTATCTATGAAAGTGAATTATCCTATTTAATTATCGTTCCCATTTAGAATACGACAACGTGCATTGGCCACAATAGTATCGACAAGTCTATAACAAAATCATCTCCTTAATCACATGAATTATCTATGAAAGCGAATTATCCTATTTAATTATCGTTCCCATTTAGAATACGACAACGCGCCAAAAATAATCCAACACCTATTTTCATGGCATTCAAATTAAGATGAACCCTAACAATGATAATTCAACAATTGCTTCAAGGAAAGTTAATCTACTTTCGTGATTAACATCTCAAGTTAAGTTTTAGAGTTCTAAAATTAAGTTTCACCTTTCAGTTCATCCCTTAAGATCAATAATCATGTAAAACATGTGGCCACATATTCACAAACAGTTGGTGTGCAAAATCTGAATCATAGACATAACTCATAGGTTTAGGAGAGAAAATATCAAGACATTGTCGGTAACAATTGGGCTAATCCCTCATCCTAGAATAAAGAAACTACTCAAACATATTCAGAATAAAACCCATGAGTATCAAAAAGAACATTCAGAAAACTAGAGGTGAAATACAAAATAGGAGAAGGAAAAGAACTCTGAGAGTTTCCGCTGAGAATCCTGATGTCCTCCACTTTTCTCTTGTAAAATACCTTGATTCTTTGTGTTCCTTTGTGTTCTGTAGTGTTCTGTGTTGTTCTTCTCTCTCTTTTCGAGCTCTCTAACCTCCTTTTTATCCTCTCCCCTTGTTTGTAACCACTCCTCCCTCAATAAAGGACAATAAGTTGGGAGTTATGATTCTACTGCACGCGATCCATGGCTATGGAATGTTCCACGGCCAGGCCATGGATCGTTCCAGTTGCCTCAAAAATTCACGCAGCAATAGTTTTCCAAGATCCACGGCCATGGAATGTTCCATGGGCTGGCCGTGGATCTTTCAGTTGTTTTCTGAAAAGTTCCTTTATGTTCCACGACCTTGGCAGGTTCCATGGTCAGGCCGTGGAACCTTCAGCAACATGAAAGAAGTAGTGCAGAACCATCTGTGGGTGCGATACATTCCATGAACAACCTGTGGAACTTGTAATTCCACCTACTTGTGCAACAAAAATAAACAGAAATCATCCGAACTAAAGGTAAAATACAAACTGCATGCTAAATGCTAAAAATTACTAAAATCTATTCTAGAAAATGCAACAATTAAATGCTAACTAATATGAAAATATATGCATATTTCACACACATCAAACTCCCCTAAGCTTAAGACCTTGCTTGTCCTCAAGTAATAACTATGGCCAAACAATGATGTGGGATCAAGAGACAATATTAAATAAGGAACCCGAGAAAACACACAACCAAGCAATAGGCAAAGGCAATCCAAGAAATAGAGAGGTAACCAAAATCAAGTCCAATTAGAGGCTAAAGTTCTAAGAAATCATGCTCCTCACCGAATTAGGATCACTCCACTAACCACACTCAAAGTGTTTAAGGGTAAAGACAACCTAAAAGAAGATGCACTTCCATAAGCTTGGTAAGAAACCAATTTTCCACTAATAAATTGCAAGCATACAAGAATCAAAAGGTCTTTCAATGGTTGTAACGGGGCCCATGGGAATGATGTTAGGAAGGATAAAGAAAGGAAGGTATACACAAAGGGCTAACAAAAGTTTTCAGTAAGTACGAGTAACCCAATTGAACAAAAATTGGAGCACATGCATTTTTTCTTCAATATCAAGAGCATAACTCCACAATTCCAATCCTTTTTTTTGTTCTCTTTCTACTCTTTCTCTTTTTCTCCTTTTTCAAGCCTTCTTCTCATGGCTTCTTTGTTTTTTTTATTTTATTTTCATCTCCCCTTATATTTTTCTTCCCTTTTTTTAAGGGGAGAGACTTCATCAACAAATTTTTATTTTATTGAGAAAGAGGAGGCTCAAAAACATGTAATTCCCAACATAACTTTCAAACACAATTTGCTCCATTAAATATTCTACTTGATTACCAATAATGAATCATCATAGGCATCAAGAAAAATAATTATGCAATAGGCTCAAGATGGGCAACTAATGGATGAAAGTCTGACAATTATTTCAGAGGGCTAGAAAGATACCTAAGATGCCTTTATCATATTCAAGCATGCAAACAAAAATTTCACCTCAAAATGGTTTCAAATCAAGTTCTAGAGCACAAAATCAATGAGGAATTATCACTCAACACAAAGAATGGGAGCAAAGAAAATCATGTATTGCATACATCCCATGAAGGCTCGAATCTCACATTTAGTTGTTCAAAAATTGATGAAAAGTATAAATTCAGAGAACCACATGCTATTTATCAACCATCAAAAAATTACCTCAACTATCAATAAAAATCATGCCAGTTGCCTACCACAAAAAGAAAAGGGCACAAAGTTCAACAAAAACAAAGAGACATGATGTGTGAAAATGGAAATGAAGATGCAATGCAATATACAACATGGGAATGCATGAAACTACCAAAGATTTCAAAAAAAAAAAATACGAATATAAAAATACCCCCTCAAACTTAGAAATTTACATTGTCCCCAATGTAAAAATCTAAAACAAGAGAAGTAATAAACATGCATGATAGTTCAAGTGGCATGGCATTTTTCAAATGGGACTTAACACAATTAATCCACAATCTCAACATCAACTCAATGACACAAGAAAAGAAAATCACACAAGGGTTCGATGCAACCAATTTATTCAAAGCAAGAAACAAATAAAGAGAAAAGTTAAGAAACCCCCCGGATCCCATAGCTTGTGGTACAAAGACCAAGGTGTGCTCAAAACATAAGACCTTCCTCCCGGATCCCATTGGTTGTAGAAGAAGAACCAAGTGATTCTCAACATATAAGAGCTTCCTTCAGGATCCCATGGCTTGAAGCATGGCGAATGTAGGAGCACAGGCTTGAGAGCTATGGTGGCCCCTTCGAATGTGAAGGTACTTTCGATTCCTCTTGGATCGAAAAGTAAGTGATACATTCCTCTTTTGACCACTTCATGCATTAGACCTCCATAAAGCACACGAGGCTTTACTTCTTGAGAAAATTTTGTAATGTCCACACATGCATGCAAGCCAATATAATTATCCGATTCAGAATTTCCAGGTTCCTTGGCAAGCATGGTGAAGTAAGTGTTTTCCACATGAATCTTCTTTTCCACCCCTACTTCATCTTCATATAGGTCCATCATTGTAACCATGTTTTTCTCCAATTGTGGTTCATATGGTGCTTGTGCTAACTGTTTGCAAATCTCCCCTACTTGCTCTTTGAATTTCTGCACAATAACTTGTATACAATCGTAAGTGGCAATTGCTTTGGCAGCAGAGTTGGATAACTCTTGTGTATATTTCTCCAGATCAACTTTTAAAGGTTTTGACCCATTCAATTCCCATTCCTCCTCATGCTTCATTATTATACTGTAAGCTTGTGCATGAGGGCAATGATTTCCCCAAAGCACGTAGTCTCCCAAGCACAAATTGGACCCAAAATAATATCTTGTAACGACCTCCAAGGTTGGATAATAATAATTGTCCATGTGTTGCATCCACCTTGAACAAACAAAACTCAAAAGAAAAATCAAATATATACAAAATAATAATAAAAATGTCTAGACTAACCAACATGCAAGTAAAACTGATATCAACAAATCACAGTCCCCGGCAATGCCGCCAAAAACTTGTTGTGTAAATCGCAAGTGCACGATTCTGCCAAGTAGTAGAATATGGTTCCCCTAGGACCGTGTTGTTGAGTACACACACAATAATGATTATCTAGACGAATCAATTTTTCAAGATATTAAAGTAACCAAGAAAAAGATAATTTCAAAAGAACAAAATTTATAAGGCAAAAGAGTTGAATAAGGATAACAATTTATAAAAAGCTCTAGGAATCGGGATTGACCACAATAGTATTGACAAGTCTATAACAAAATCATCTCCTTAATCATCTGAATTATCTATGAAAGTGAATTATCCTATTTAATTATCATTCCCTTTCATAATACGACAACGTGCCCAAAATAATCCAACACCTATTTTCATGGCATTCAAATTAAGATGAACCCTAACAATGATAATTCAACAATTGCTTCAAGGAAAGTTAATCTACTTTTGTGATTAACATCTCAAGTTCAGTTTTAGAGTTCTAAAGTTAAGGTTCACCTTTCAGTTCATCCATTAAGATCAATAATCATGTAAAACATGTGGCCACATACTCACAAACAGTTGGTGGGCAAAAACTGAATTATAGACATAATTCATAGATTTAGGAGAGAAAATATCAAGGCATTGTCGATAACAATTGGGCTAATCCCTCATCCTAGAATAAAGAAACTACTTAAACATATTCAGAATAAAACCCATGAGTATCAAAAAGAACATTCAGAAAACTAGAGGTGAAATAAAAAATAAGAGAAGGAAAAGAACTCTAAGAGTTTTCACTGAGAATCCTGATGTCCTCCACTTTTCTCTTCTAAAATACCTTGATTCTTTGTGTTCTGTAGTGTTCTCTATGTTGTTCTTCTCTCTCTTTTCGAGCTCTCTAACCTCCTTTATATCCTCTCCCCTTGTTTGTAACCACTCCTCCCTCAATAAAAGACAACAAGTTGGGAGTTATGATTCTGCTGCACGCGATCCATGGCTATGCAATGTTCCACGGCCAGGTCATGGATCGTTCCAGTTGCCTCAAATATTCACGCAGCAATAGTTTTCCAAGATCCACGGCCATGCAATGTTCCATGGGCTGGCCGTGGATCTTTCGGCTGTTTTCTGAAAAGTTCCTCTATGTTCCACGGCCATGGCAGGTTTCATGGTCAAGGCATGGAACCTTCAGCAACATGAAATAAGTAGTGTAGAACCATCCGTGGGTGTGGTACATTCCATGACCAACCTGTGGAACTTTCAAATCCACATACTTGTGCAACGAAAACAAACAGAAATCATCCGAACTAAAGGTAAAATACAAAATGCATGCTAAATGCTAAAAATTACTAAAATATATTCTAGAAAATGCAACAATTAAATGATAACTAATATGAAAATATATGCATATTTCACACACATCAAGAGGTGCCTAGCTTAATTAAGTTATCTAATGGATGAGATGTGACATAGAATGCGAGTTGACATTATGATGGGAACTTGAGGTACTAGGTTGTTATTGATGCGAGATAGTGAGATTCATATAGAGGCTTTGATGCAGATACTTTTTCAGTCCATGACGCGTTGATCTGATTTATCCTATCAAAAGATAGAAGTGTACTATATCGAGTTCTAACCTATCAAAAGATAGAAGTGCACTAAACTGAATCCTATCCTATCAAAAGATAGAAGAGCACTATATCGGATCCTATCAAAAGATAGAAGTGTACTATGCCGAGTCTTATCCTATCAAAAGATAGAAGTGTACTACACTTAGTTCTTTGCATCAGACTACCATGGACTACTGACGAATGTGAAAGGAATAGACACGGTTATGTTAGCATAAGTATTTAGATGGCATGAGTTGCGGGTAGAGGGCAGTATCACAATTTGAGGATGATTGCTAATTATGGGTGTTGATTGTCTGTGACATTTATTGTATGATATACTATGACTCTTTTCCGCTTTTTGATGATAGAACTGTTTCTTATCCCCTGTGTCTTTCTGTATGTTTTATTTTATCTTTTGTTGGATCGTACTTGAAGACCCTGTGGCCGAGCTGAATGAAGAGGAGTTGGATGGAACTCCCTATGAATCGGAAGCCGGAGGTCGAGTCGTGACCCATGGTGATTGGGATCTAGTTAGTCTATGGCCATTGCATCTCGTGAGACGTGTTTATATTTTACGCTAAGTTTAATATTTTTTTTAAGTATTCCTGTGAGGGATCCTACTCCGCTAAGTTTAAAATTTTATTAAAGTATTCCTGTGAGGGATCCTACTGAGAGAATACCCTCAACAGGATTTTGAAATATGTGTAAAAGACTTATGTGTGTATTTATAACTATGGTGTGATGTTTACGTTATATGTTTATTAACTTAAGTTTTAATTTTTACGTATTTTCACGTTAAGTGCGCGATTAAGAAATTAAATGATGAGGTTTTAATCTAATAACACAACGGGGTGTCTCATCGATAAAAATACAATCCTCGAATCACCATTGATTTTACAGAAAAGGTTTCCAATGTGATTTTGGTCTTGTCGATTACTCAACTATTAGTAGGGTTTAGGTCGCCCTACACAATTATTATAGAATATACTACTTACAGTTTCCGACGGTAGATTGGTTATTTCCCCCACCTGATTAACGTGCTAGCTTTCCCGTATAAGCTCCTAATGCGTCCACGTTACTGCAAAGAACCTCATAAATCTGTCCAACAACATCCAAAAATCTGCCACCATCCATCCTTACACATCCACCGTTCCACATTCCGTCCCGATTACACGTACGAGTAACACAATTCACCGGAAACACCAAATACCAACCGAATCAACAATAGGGTTTCAAATAATAAATCTAATTGAATCAAGAGAAAAAATCGATGGAAAAACTTATGAGAACAATGGCTGGACTTAGGGAAAATCAGATTCAAAATAAGCTCATGAATCCTAGGGAAAAGCTACCAAAATAGGGATACTGTTCGAGTTCCATTACTATGGCCACAGAGCGCTATTTAGAAAAATGAACGGTGACTTTGAAAAATTGTCCTTTCTACACCTCCTCACAAAGTTTCAGCCCGATCCAACGGTTAAAACATCTCAGATTGTAATTCTTTGGTGACAGCTTAGATGGTATCCGGGTTGAGTTTCTCACCTCCTAGGCCTACTGTTTGAGATTCATATCTCACACTAAGGAGGCTTGTTCCAAATTATAACCGTTGGATATGAAGAACTACAAGTCGTGAACCTTCTTACAAAATTTTAGAATGATCCAACGGTTGTAGAGTATTTAAAAACTCTCTCACTGAGACTGCTCCAACTAGGTTCCAAAGCTTCCAACAAAGGCTTCTTGTAACTATTGAGGTTTCTCTCTCATTTCTTCTCCTCTAATCCGAAGTAGTGGGTGATAAAGAGAGTTAATAAGATGAGTAAGATAACTTATATCATAGAAGTGAGGGTTTACCTCTAGATAATGAAAGAACGTGAAAGAATGATCAAGTTGTGCAAGAACAACAATGGAGTTTTTGAAGAAAACTGAAGAAGAAATGGAAAAGATGAAGTGAGAAATGTGGAGGGGGCTGCTTCTGTGGTTTGGGGTTTAAATAGGGTAGATCTTAGGCTTTATTTGGTTTTTAGGTTTTAGAGTAATGGGTTTTGTGAATATTTAATTAATATAAGATTAACCATAGTTAATAGTTAACTTAACTAGGGATATGTTACTAACTATGGTTAAAATTCATGTGGCTCATAATTAATGTAGGTGTGGCTGATTTTGGGCCACATCTTATGAGTCATCTATGACTCATCGATCCAATCCCTTAGCGGTTCTCGGAAATCTCGTACGCAACTCCAGTTACCCGATTTCGATTTTTGAGAGGAAAATGATGGAATGAAAGAAAAATGAAGTAGGTATGGTTTAGTATATATGGTTGCACGAAATTGAGGAGATGTGGGAGGTTTACAACCATGTAAAATGAGTGGTTAAGAGTGCGTAGATGTGTCTTGTTAATACCCGCGAAAGCTTGGGGGTATTTTGGTCATTTTACCTAAAAGTCTTGATTACTAGCATGTAATGCTCATAGATGCTTGGTGACTCATCCTCCATGAGTCATCATGTATGACTCGTTGTCCCGATCTCTTAACGGGTCTCTGCAGTTCCGTTCTCGACTCTATTGGTTTCCCAATTAAGGTTTCTGTCAGTTTTTTGATCGAAAATTTTCAAAATAACCACACTCATAGGGAACATGATTTAAACATAAACCATTTCATTCACGAGTCAAAATTAGGTTTTCTGATCATTAAAATCTTACTGTCAGTGAAAACTGACTATTTTCAGTCCGAACTTTTACCAAAGTTCGTCCGAATAAACATAATATTTCATTTCTGACCAGAAATTTGGAAAGTAGGATTCCTCACAGACAAAATATAAAAAATCTATAAATTTCAGTTTTCGGTTCAAATTAGGGTTTTTTTGTCAATATAAAATTATATTGTCATTTAAAAACGTAGACCGGTTTTCGTCTGAGTTTTAAAACCAAATTTTAACTAGACTACCATAGAGTATGTTCTAGATATGATTTTGTTTTCTCCAAATTCATTTCCTATGTCTCATATAAAAATATAAATAAATATATATTTACCGTTAATACAGCTTATCTGAAAATCGGGCTGTTACATTACTACCCCACTTAGAAAAAAATTCCATCCTCGGAATTTCGTAACTCGAAACTAGATAAAATCTAATAGTCGTATCTTAATCTACAAATCCTTCATTGTATTTCCCGTCACTATCTTCCCTTAAGTGACAAAGGTAATTTCATAATAGAATTCATTCTTATATCATTCTATTTATCCTCGAAACAATCCATCATTATATTATGTTCATTGTCCTTAACATTTCACCTTGATCTATCATCCTTAAAGGACATAATTAAAACTTAACCATTTTCTCTTCTTAATATAGATCTACTAGAAAACCTTATTTCCACATCTAACTTTTCCAATATGCACCAAGATTAATACTACCTTAACTTCCTACTCAATGTATCTAATCACAGTCTTGGATCCTTGGAGCGTATTCCACTATTCCGATTATATCAAAATCACACATGTCAATCTCAAAAGAACATTATTGCATCTCTTAATGCAACTAAAACCAAAGAAATCATCTTTCTTGCTCATATTCAACTTAGGTAAAACTACTATAGATACTTTCCTTTTAACCTTCCAAATTCATACCATCAATCTTAGCTACACACATTTGATCATTACCTTAGATTCTCTTTGTAATACTATGCCTCGATCAACATTTGACTTATAATAATTGTCTTACTCACTAATATTGATCTTAAGGGTTCACATCCTACTAGTCACAACTATACCTCAACAAAACTCTCATCACTTTCTTGTCTATCATGCTACTTAGACAAACAAACAAAGTCTACCAGATATCAAATACATACCTTGTATAAGATCCCCAGGTTGAGAGAATTCAGCTCCCCTCACAGTAAACACTCTCCCAGTGGCCTGAGGTCCGACCATCGGCAGTCCTGCTGCTGGAACTCCTTTTCCAACTCCTCCTCTCCGATCATGGGCTCATCTATCATCAGCTACCGACTGCTGCATACCAATGTTAGTTATCACGTTCGGACTCACTACCCAAATTTGAAGTGTAATCAATATCTGATGTGGATTCAATTAGACACGACCAGTAACAACATCCTAGACCTCACAATCCGATCAGAATCGAACTATTCTGATACCAAATGAGACACCCCGTTGTGCCACTTTGTGCCATTAAATTAAAACCTTACTATTTAATTATTTAATCGCGCTCTTAACATTAAACGTATATTCCAAAACACGTAAAAATTAAAACTTAACTTATAAACATATAACATTTGAAAGTTAAAGCATCACACTTTATATATATATAATACATACACCATATATGTCTTGAATCAGAGTTATCAAAACATTGTTTAGGGTATCCCGTCAGTAAGATCCCTAACAGGCATCTTAAAACAAACTAACATTTGTGGAAATATAAAACGTTTTATAAGACTCACTGGCCCTAGACACTAAACTACATCGTTGGAGTCCACAGCTCGTGCTCCCGCATCTGATTCATATGGAATCCTATCCAGCGCCTCGGTATCAAGCTCATCCACAGAGTCTTCTTGTACGATCACATAATAAATAAAATACAACATACATAAAGATATAGGGGACAAGAAACATTTCTATCATCAAAAGCAGAAAAGAGTCATAGTTATACAATAAATGTCACAGACAATCAACATACATAACTAACAAATCATCCTCCAATTAATGTATCATCCTCTACCCCAATCTCATACAGCTAAACTTTGATACTGACGTGGCCACTACCAATCCTGCCACGCATCCCCATTCCCGTTAGGGATGTTAGTCAGTCGTCCAAGCGACGCATCCCCAAAAACTGGTGCACACCCCCATTCCCGTTAGGTTGCTCATTCCCAGAATGTTACTATTCCCCCATTCCCGTTAGGGAATAGCGGCACATTTTCAATCTGACTTGGGACGATCCCGCGAGAACTTCGGACCTCATGTGTTCCCAACACACGGTTGTGAATAACAATGCAAATATACAAACCTCACTAACCCACATTAATAACAACCTAATGCCTTAACCTTCCATCAAAACCTCAACAGATGTTCTATGTTACCACTCCTCTTTGAAATAATTAGTTTAGGATAGGCACCTTTAAGTCACCATTTATCCTCACACCCAAACCAACAATTATCTCTCGAACAACATATATCTTTACTTAAATCCCCTAAGCACAAATATTAAAACCAGGCAGATCATGCATAACACAGACAATCATAAATATTCAAATACCACAAAATACCACATAAGCAATTCCATAATAATAATAAATTCAATCAACCTCAAATAAAATCATCATAACGTCGATAAACCTACAATCCCCGAATCACCGTTGGTTTTACAAAAAAGGTTTCCAATGTGATTTTGGTCTTGTCGATTACTCAACTACTAGTAGGTTTAGGTCACCCTACACAATTATTATAGAATATACTACTTATCGTTTCCGATGGTAGATTTGTTCTTCCCCCACCTGATTAACGTGCGCGCTTTCCCGTATAAGCTCCTAATACGTCCACACTACAGGAGATGACCCCACTCAACAACCAGAAACTTCCACTTCTCAACATAATACAGTTAAAAAATCTTGGTACTTCAAGAATTACCATCCACAAGATCAGAACAATGGAAACCCCAATGACAAGCTAAGAACCATATCAGCTTTCAGAGAACAAGATATTTCTGCACTAGTCTCTGAGTTGGAACCAAAGATAGTAAACGAGGCTCTGCTGGACGTTGGTTGGATTCTAGCTATACAAGAAGAACTCAATCAGTTTGAAAGAAGTGAAGTTTGGACTCCGGTTCCCCTGCCCAAAGACAAATCAGTGATTGGAACAAAGTGGGTTTACAGAAACAAACTTGATGAAAATGGTAAGGTAATAAGAAAAAAAAGCAAGACTTGTTGCTCAAGGTTTCTCTCAAGAAGAAGGTATAGATTATACTGAAACTTTTGAACCTGTTGCTAGATTAGAAGCTGTTAGAATTCTGCTTTCATTTGTTGTACATCATAGTATAATCCATTTTCAAATGGATGTTAAAAGTGGTTTTCTAAATGGCTTTATTAATGAAGAAGTTTATGTTATGTAACCTCCGGGTTTTGAGTGTTAAAGCCATCCTGAACATGTATATATGCTTAAGAAAGCTTTGTACAGACTTAAGCAAGCTCCTAGAGCTTGGTATGACAGACTAAGTTCCTTTCTTATGGAAAATGGATTCGATAGAGGAAAGGTTGACACAACCTTATTTAGAAAGTCCATTAAGTCTAATTTCATAGTTGTACAAATATATGTTGATGATATTATTTTTGGTGGTACTAATGAGTCTGTAAAGAATTCTCTAAGTTAATGTAAAAAGAATTTGAAATGAGCATGATGGCAGAACTCAAATTCTTCCTTGGACTTCAAGTAAAACAAACCTTGGACGAGGTGCTCATCCACTAAACTAAGTATACAAAAGAGCTTCTGAAGAAGTTTAAGATGGATGATTGTAAGCCAATGAATACTCCTATGCACCCCACATCCATACTGAACAAAGATGATAAAGAGAAAAAGGTAGACCAAAAGGTATATAGAGGTATGATAGGATCTCTCTTATATCTTACTGTGTCTAGGTCTGATATTATGTTCAGTGTATGTTTGTGTTCTCGATTTCAATCTGATCCTAGAGAATCTCACTTATCAGCAGTTAAGAGAATCTTTAGATATTTAAAAGGTACTGCTAATCTTGGTTTGTTCTTTAAGAAAAATGAAGATTATAGATTAGTTGGCTTCTGTGATGCTGACTATGCTGGAGATAGAATTGAAAGAAAAAGCACTAGTGGAGGATGTCACTTCATTGGAGCTAATCTTGTCTCATGGTCAATCAAAAGACAAAGTACCATTGCCTTATCAACTGCTGAAGCTGAGTATATATCAGCTGCAAGTTGTTGCTCACAACTTCTTTGGATCAAACATCAATTGGAGGATTACAATGTGTTTGTAAGTAGTATTCCACTTATGTGTGATAATAATGCTGCAATAAATCTATCTAAGAATCCAATTTTGCATTCTAGAGCTAAGCACATAGAGATTAAACATCATTTTATTAGGGATTATGTACAAAAAGGTGTATTTGATATTCAATTTGTAGATACTGACCATCAATGGGCATATATCTTTACTAAACCTTTTCCAAAGGACAGATTTATCTTTATTAGGAAGCATCTTAGCATGATATGTGTGGATTAGTTTAGGCGTTCAACCTTGAGAAAAATTTATTTTGATAATCTTGAGCCTATTACTTATGCACGTCTAATACCTATTAAAAGTTGTGTGTCTATTGTATGTTGTGTTGCACGTCTACTATATGTCGCGTCTACTGGTGTTGTTTACTGCGTCCATTGTGTAATTTCAGACGAGTCCACATCTTCCTGCATCTAAGCATATTTTTAAATGCATTTATTTTGTCTCAATCACAAATTTATCCTTTATTCTCTTTGCTGAGTCAGTACTTTCATCAATCCTATCAAAACCTTTTTAGAGTTCCAAGATACCAACACCATTTTATCCATAATGACATGTCTTGTCAAAAGATTTTCCTTTTGATAAACCTTTGGGATTCAAAAATCTTTTAAAAGTAATCTTTTCCTTCTGAGAAAAACTTTACACTTCCCTGATCTCTCGAGCTATATCTCTCTCTGCTTTCAAACCCTAAGCTCTCTGTTCACCAGAAATGGCTTCTTCTTCAACCTTCATCGTGGACAAGCTTAACATGGCAATTGAGCATCATTTCAACTTTGGAGTGTTGCAAGACTATAACTTGGACATTAGCAAGTATGTTAATGTTGTTGGCTGGGGAGGACTCTTCACAGAGAAAGTCTCTGTTTTTCCAAACCTGATTAGGGATTTCTGGAGGAATGTTTAAGTGACTGATACTATCTTATTCTCTATTGTGTTGAGAAAGAAGATTGTAGTCTCTGAGAAGACTATTGTTGATGCCATCTTCTGCGCCCAGGAAGGGTTGACCCTTACCGAAAAATGGGAAGCAGATTTAGGCGGCTCAGAGACCATTGAAGTCTCCTTAATGAGAGAAGACATAGTCAAAACTCACTCTTGGAAAGCTGTTGAAATGAAGGAAATTATTCGCATCCTTCATCAGCTTCTTAATAAGGTGGTTCTTCATAAGGTTGGATCCAAGGACAACCTCTCGTCCCTGCACAAATTATGCTTCTGCCGTCTTCTCACCGAAACGAAGATCAATCTTGCAAGAATTCTGTATGGAAGATTTAGAGATGCTGTGATGAACAAGAAAAGACTCAGCATTTTCCTATTGTCATCTTCTTTCTAAGATATTCAAGGCTCAAGGAATCCATGAATTTCTTGCTGCAAGGAATCATGAGGAACAAGCCAGAATTCTCATTGAAAAACCAATGTTAGCTACAGACTTTGATAAAATGAACATAGAAAACATGAATCTTAGCACATATGCTACTGCTGCTATTGCTAAAATAGAGGAACTATGACAATGAAAGAGGAAATGGTGGAACAAAATAGTGCTGAGGCTGTGGAGCCAAAGAAAAATGTCAGAAAGAAGACCACTACAGCAAGGAAACCTGCCCCCAAAAGGCCAGCTGGTGGCATTGTTAATCAGGCAACCTACTAATGCTCATGCTGTGAAGAAGCAAAAAAGAGTCATCTTCTCACACAATGAGGATGAGGAAGATGATGAGGACAGAGTTCCTATCAGTACCATCCTGAAGAGATAGAAAACCTCTGCTGTTGTCACTGCTACTGAGGTCGGTGTGCCTGTCTCAACTCAAATCAGAAGGAAACCTACAATAAAGGCCAGAACAACTAAGACTTCTAATGTAACCATCTCTGCTAGTGATCCTGTTCCAATAGCAGTAGATGCCTTAGTATCTAGTTTAGAAAATAGAGGTGATTCTCTCCCTGGTACTGTTGGTTCTGATGATATTGCTGTCTCTGCTCCAAATGAAGTGTTCAACCTAAACATGACTGATGATGTATACATTCCCACACCTCTTTCACCCCAACCAATACCAACTGACCAAACCACAAACTTGCCTACACTTTCACCAGCTCACTCACAAATAGCCTCCTCATCCAGACCACAATTTTAACCAATTATCCCTGGTTCAATCAACCAGTTGATGGCATTTCCCCTGGTGCTCCCTTCCAAAAACCTTTAAGAACCTTATTTCCCTTCACCCCAATTTCTGTTATTTATGATGGCAAATCTGAGGATTGGGCCAAAGTAAAAAAGAAAATGGAGAGTTCTGTTTCTCACCCACCGGCCTGAACCTGAACACATTCCTGACAGGTGGTACCCCCTACCTGAGTATGAGGAAGAAGTAGACCCACCGGTTGAACCCTTCCATTTACCCCATCCTGACTGCAAACTAATCACAATAGTGCCGTCACAAATGCACAACAACATAGGACCTTTAGTCACTCACCTGCCCCCAAACAAATTCCCTCCCCCCCCCCCCAAAAAAAAAAACCTATCCTAACCTTGTCAGAACTCCACCTCTCATACCTTTCACTGATGGAGTTGAGAGACATGTAATACCTAAATGGGAGACAGACCCTCTAAGGAAATATCTTCCTACCATCCCTGAAAGAAGAGCAAGATCTTCAAAACATATTCCTATAATCGTGGACAATAACACAAGATGGGTATCCTTCGAGCATCCCAGTGTCTATGGGAGGGCCTCTGATTTCATTGTGGATCAGCTCATCTATGAAATGCTGAAGTGGGAATTCAGTCATTTCAGAGTTGATAGAGCCGCACATTTTGTCCCTCCATCATGGATGAGACATAATATAGCAACAAGAATTGGAATCATGCCTTATAGAATATGTCCAAGACTGCAGATGGTTGATATGAATAAGGACAAGGACAATAAGAATAGAAGATTCAAATGAGTTATGCTAGAACCTGAATCAATCATGCTTGATCTAAATCAAGAAACTTTTGACTACTCCATGCTGGACTACTATTTGCATTATGAATCTATTGGGTTGATCAATGAACAACGTGTTGCAGACTTCTGAAAATCCCACATCATCCATTACACAAGAGAAGCATCTTCCTCTGGACTGACCCAAGAAGATAAAAAGGAAATTCCTAAAGTCAGAGGCAAGTGTGGTCTTTCAAACTTCCGGTACATGATCTACAAAGAACTTTGGGGACTTCCCATAACAAGTCGAAATGTGGAATTCTCCTACCCCATCATATGGGCGAAGGAAGTATCAGTGACCCCTTTACCCCTTCTGGTGATTAATCTTGCCCCGTCCTCACCTCCTTCTGAGCTCCTAGAGGATGAAATTGTCGTTGAAGGACCAGGCATGAATGCCACTATTTTTGGCTCAGGTGGTCAGGAAGAAGAAACTGTTGAGTCCATTTCCAAACAAAGCTCATCTGGAAAGCATTCCTCTCAACCACAAGCTCTAGCTGTAGTTTTCCCTTCAGATCATCCTGAACACTCCAGAGCATTAAGTGTTAAGTCTCTAAAATGTCTGATGTGCATTTCCCTAAGTTTTGATGAGAACTAAACATTGGTTAATGATTTAATTAACCTTCATATTGGTTGCTAACCTGTCTATCTAGTGTGCAGATTAAAACTGTAAGAATCATCTGTATGCTCATATAGGTGACTACCTGTCTGGATAAGCGAAAGTCAATCTGTCTGCTGACTATGATTATTGAATTCTTTCAAGATACGTCTTCAACCTGTCTCCCCACGAGTTCCTATATACTTGTCTAAGGTTACTCGTTGAAGAATCAAGGACCAAACAAGCTTTTGTTGGTTGTCCCATCAGAAAGAGACTTGAAGCCTTCTCTCCTACTCAGTGTCACGCTTATCAAGAAAAGTCAGAAGTTACTCTCTCAAGCAACCTTGGTTATCAAAACCAAAGACCAGTTAAAGAATGCTTCCAACATGCTTTATTCCCTAGTACCTCTGGTCCTTACCCGAAAAGGGAATTGTACTCAGCAAAGTACAAAAAGCACTCTGCACAACTCTGATATGGTTGTTTCACGATGCATAAAGCCATGATCCTTCAAGTTAGAGTACAACCAACGTTCCTATTGCATTAATGGCTGCCCAGAATGACTCTATTACATTTAATGAAGTTCTGCTTGAAGTCAACATCTGAGGGAATGTCTCTAATGGATCTTAAATGCTTGAAGACTATAAATATAGAAGTCATTGAAGATGAAGATATAGAGAATACATATAGCATTAAAGAGCCATTACTCTGTGCATTAAAATCTTCATTCTTTCATTATGTATTATTCAATCATTTGAAGTTATTACGCAGACTTTCCTAACCTTTACATTTAAACCATTCTCTGAGTGTTAGTGAAAGATCTGTCTGTCTGAAGTTGTATTTGTTACAAACCAAATTTCTCAAACAAATCTGAGTGAGCCTGAAGAGGCTAGGTGTGTAAAGAATACTTGTCTTGGAGCTTGAAGAGGCTAGGTGTGCAAAGAATACTTGTCTTAGAGCCTCAAGAGGCTAGGTGTGCAAACAATACTTATAGTCTGTAACCTGATCAGTTATAGTGGATAAAACTTGGTGCTACCAAGGACTGGACGTAGCTCTTTGCTTTGAAGAGTGAACCAGGATAAATAACTGTGTCAATCTCTCTTTCCTTATAAACTCTTTAGTTGCTTTAGTTTTTTATCAAGTGGTGTGTTTGCCTAAGTCACTGTTAAAATTTCATCAGACAGGTCACCTATCTGTCTTATATCTTTCCACTCATCTGAACCAAGCTTCTGTATGCGAAAAAAGTTTTCAACTTTGTTTAAATTCTGATAAACACAATTCAACCCCCTTCTCGTGTTTATAGTTGTCTATTTCAGTTGGTATCAGAGCTCAGCCTCTGGGTTGAGCATCTAACAGTGTAGAGGTAAAAGGTCCTGAAGAATAGACATGACTACTGGAGCTAGTTCAAGTGGAAGTCACCCGACTGAAGGAGTTTCCCTAACCAGACCTCCTTACTTCAATGGAGAAAACTACAACTATTGGAAAGATAGATTTCAATGGTTCATTTTATCTACAAACTCTGATCTCTGCGATGTCATTACAGATGGTCCATTCATTCCCAAGAATGATGATGACACTGACATACCAAAAGCTCAGTGGACTACTGCAGAAAAGACAAAATGGGAGCTGAACCACAAAGCTAGATATAAAATCATTTGTGCTCTCAGTCCTGAGGAGTTTGAGAAGGTATGTGCTTGTGGCTCTGCCAAAGAAATATGGGACACTTTAGCTGTCACACATGAAGGGACAGCCAAAGTCAAAGAGTCAAAGATTACCATACTTGTCAGAAAGTATGAATTGTTTGTCATGGAGGAAGGAGAATCTATTGCTCAAATGATAGGAAGATTTCAAACTATAGTCAACAGTTTAAAATCTCTTGGCAAAGTTTATACCAATACTGAGAAGGTTGGAAAGATTCTGAGAAGTCTACCTAAACAGTGGAGACCTTTGGTCACTGCTATCTCTCAAGCCAAGGATCTCACTACCTTAACTATGGATGAACTTCTTGGAACACTCACTGTTCATGATCAAGAACTTGGAGATGAAGTTGCACCAAAGAAAGGCAAGTCAATTGCTCTGAAAGCTGATCAAAAGTCAGCAAAAGCTTCCAAGGCTCTAAAGGCAGACGAGTCATCCAGTGATGCTGACCTGTCTGAACATGAGGATTCTGAGAGTGATGAAGAATTGTCTCTCCTGACCAGGAAGATAGAGCTTCTCCTACAAAAAAACGAGTTCAAGAGAGATAAGCCATTCAGAAGGTTCAACAAGGACAAGAACTTCAAAGAATCCACTCCAACAGACAAAAGTCCAATTGTCTGCTATGAGTGCAAGAAGCCTGGTCACTTCAAAGCTGAATGTCCTCAACTCAAGAAAACTTCTTTTAAGAAGTTCTTCAAAAAGAAGAAGAAAGAGATGATGGCTACTTGGGAAGATCTGGAGTCAACATCTTCTGATGATGAAGAGACAGAGGAAGAAGCTAATCTCTGTCTGATGGTCAACACTGGCTCAAATTCATATAATGAGGTACATCCTGACTATGAGGAATTACTTGATGCCTACGAGGAGTTGTTGGAGGAATCCAACTGCTTATCTAAGGCCTTCAAATCCCTCAAGAGAGAGTATGTATAGCTCCTTAATGAGCATAAGCAGAAATCTCAATAGTGTGAGAAGCTGGCCAAAAAGAACGGTGAGCTGAAGAATGAAAAGCCTGATGAAGCTAAGATCTCTAGTGAAACATCACAATCTGAAGAAATTAAAAAACTTCAACAGAAAGTGGAAGAGCTCACTTCTAATCTTGCCAAATTTGTTAATGGTAGAGATAATATAACTAAGCTACTTGGCTATCATTGGCACTCTCTTAACAAAGAAGGTATTGGATATGTCTATCAGACACATCATAAAGTATCAACTAAAGCTTCTATAGTATCTGTTAAGTCAACTTTAACCAAATCTACACGTTTGTAACTTCTGTGGAAAAACTGGACATGTTATGTCTAAGTGTATCCATAAAAAGAGAAGGAAGTCTTCACGGACTCCTAGAACTAACAGAAAACGATCCAAAAAAATATGGGTACCTAAAAATCAAATAATTTTTGTTGCAGATGTCCTCAAACAGGACAAAGAAAACACCACTGCTGGTACCTGGACAATGGTTGCTCGCGTCATATGACAGGAGAAAGGTCTATGTTCCTAGACCTCCAACTTAAGAAATGAGGACACAATGCCTTTGGAGGGAATCAGAAAGGAAAAGTTATAGGAATTAGTACTATTGGTGGTAAACCCCCTCTTCCCTCTATATCTAATGTTCTTATCGTTAAAGGATTAAGACACAATTTCCTTAGCATAAGTCAATTATGTGATAGTGGATTTGATGTTTCCTTTACCAAGGATGTATGCATAGTAAAAGACTGTTGTGGCAAAACCCTTTTTTCAGCTAAAAGGAAACAAAATCTTTATAAGATTGAACTGTCTGATCTCTCAGATCAAAGTGTAACCTGTCTGATGTCTAAAGAAAATAAGAGATGGTTATGGCATAAGAAACTAGGACATGCTAGTATGAAACTAATTTCTAAATTAAAAAGGAATAACCTTGTGAGAGGATTGCCTGATATTAGTTTTAAGAAAGATGTCTTGTGTGATGCATGTCAGAGAGGTAAACAGATAAAATCAAGTTTCAAATCTAAAAACCAAGTATCAACCTCTAGATCTCTTCAGTTGTTACACATGGATCTGTTTGGAACAGTTAGTGTTGCCAGCCTGGCTGGAAGAAAATATGGATTTATCATAGCTGATGACTATTTTAGATACACATGAGTACTCTTCTTAACCCACAAGGATGAGTCCTTTAAGGCTTTCTCAGTATTCTGCAAAAGAGTATAAAATGAGCAGGGTTTCTGTATTTCTACCCTTAGAAGTGATCATGGGGGAGAATTTGAAAATGAGCAGTTTAGACAGTTATGTGAGGATAATGGGATCTCTCACAATTTCTCTGCACCTAGAACTCCACAGCAAAATAGAGTTATTGAGAGAAAGAACAGATCTCTGCAAGAGATGGCTAGATTAATCTCCCTAACTACTTCTGGGCAGAAGCTGTAAATACTGCTTGCTATGTACAAAACATAATACTTATTAGGCCTTTTCTAAAGAAGACTCCCTATGAATTGTGGAAAGGTAAAAGCCCCAGCATATCTTATTTTCATGCTTTTGGATGTGAATGTTTTATTCTGAATACCAGAGATAATCTTGGAAAGTTTGATTATAAGTTAGATAAAGGTATTTTCGTAGGATATTCTGAAATGTCTGAGGCTTTTAGGGTTTACAATTCAAGAACTTGTATTATTAAAGAATCTGTTCATATTAAATTCAATGATGGATTAAAGACTGATAAAGAACTATCAGATCTAGAAGATGATCTTGCAGGTCTTGATATAAACAATCCAGAAAGTCAACAACCCGATCTAACCAGGACACAACCTGTGCTTGTGGCTGACAGACAAGTGGAGCAGACAAGTCAGCAGACGAGTTAACAGATGAGTCAGCAGACAAGTCAAGATCTTGATGATGATCTCAAAAGGGATTGGAAGTTTAACACTCATCTTCCTAAGGATCTTATTATTGGAAATACTTCTGAAGGAGTAAGAACCAGATCCACATTAAGAGAATCAAGCAATATGGCCTTTATATCAAATTTGGAGCCAAAACGTATTAAAGAAGCTCTTGAGGATGAAAGATGGATTCTTGCTATGCAAGAAGAACTTAACCAGTTCACCAGAAATGATGTCTGGACTCTTGTCTCTAAGCCTAAAAACAAGTCTGTTATTGGAACAAGATGGGTCTTCAGAAACAAATTGGATGAAGATGGTAAAGTTGTCAGAAATAAGACAAGGTTTGTAGCTCAAGGCTATAACCAACAAGAAGGTATTGATTATACTGAAACCTTTGCATCTGTAGCTAGAATAGAAGCCATACACATTTTAATGTCATATGTTGCACAACACCAAATCACCCTATTTCAAATGGATGTAAAAAGTGCTTTTCTAAATGGTATAATTGAAGAAGAAGTGTATGTTAAACAACCCCCTGGTTTTGAGGATACTGATAAACCAGATCAATTTTTCAAACTTAAAAAGGCATTACATGGTTTGAA